>CM060909.1:767176737-768564237 GCA_030737875.1 Allium sativum | reverse complement strand
ACTGCTTCTTTGTATAATGTGAAATAAGTATAGCAAAATGATTCAAGTGTATAAAATTATGAAACACAAAGACCTACAATAAATAAACATAGTAACCAGATGAGTTTTACTCTAAATGTATTTAATTTAACCTAGTAAAATAATAATAATGTTACACTAAACACGTCTATTTTCTGGCGCTCTAAGAAAAGTTTAGCTCTCAAACGGCATCTCGGACAAAAAGCGACATAAAATGCTGTTATAAAAAGGAAGGACATTAAAATTGCAAATAACACATAATTGGCAATTGGCGGCGCCCCTAACAACAATGCTTCATAGATCTTTTTAAGCTTTAGACGGGGCAAGTTATCAGATTTCATTTATATCTCATTTAATACTCACCACATCCAAAATGTTCAAATTTTGACCAAAATATTGATAAAATCTTTATAAGAAATCTCATTTGAAGTTTTTTTTTTTTTTTTTCCACACAATAACTTTAAATTTCATATAAGTTTAAAAGAAACTACCAAGTTGAATCACTATTTACCTACTTCTTGAACATACTACTGTATTCTATCTTGATGAGCCATAATAAGTGACATCAATTCCTTTTTATGTTCGAATAAGATGGTACCATTCAATCAAATATTAAACCAATTAAGCTAAGCACTACCACTCTTCTCCAAAACTTTTTTTTTTTTTTAACGGTGAAGGTTATAGTTGTCAAATAAATGATTAGAACATCAGCTTTAGACATATAAGTTACTCCGAGATATTCCCGAGATGCATTTCAATAACCAAGATGTCAATCTGAGGTGTGCACATGAGATACACTCATCTCATCCGTTATGAGATAACTTATGTGGAAATTCAAAGATGAGACTTGACCTAAATTCGAGATTTGGAACCTTGTTTTGTACGTTGTAAACATTTATAATTTTGTTAAAATTCCAATGCTTTTAGTATTAATATTATTTTACTTGTTGGGTTACCCCTTTGTGCGTAAGTTTAGATTATTGCAGATCTATATCAGTCACATGTTGAATATACCACTAATACGTCAAACTTCAACATTGCAAATAAACGAGTTTGGACAAATATGAATGAATAATTATTTGGTTGGAAGAAGTTTTATTTTATGGAAAAAACCATTGTTTTGTAAGATGTGCTTCAGGCCAGTCTTAAGGCGCGGTGGAGGCAAAACGCTTTGAGGCTTTCTCAGAGAGACATTTTGCTTCTAAGGCGTGTGCTTCAACAGCTGGAGGCATACGCCTTAAGGAAAAAAAAATCACTTCGAGCAATAATAAAAACTGGATCTAACAAAAAGCCTTATTTTTCCTATAAGCAGGCAAAAAAATTAAAATAAAATAAAACAGAAATAAGTAGAAAAAGCATCAACTTTTAAATATATTTTATTTACGTATTAAATTTGTAAATTGATTGAAGTAACTGATTTCAACATGATTTTGAGGTCGAAATCCGTTTTTATATTTTTGATCGAACCTTTTGGTTTAAGAAAAGGAGAATCCGAAGGGAGAAAAAAATAACCAGAAAGTTGCAAATAGGCCATATATTTGTACTGTACCTATATACATACATACATACATATACATATATATGTATGTATATATGGCCGCTATTTGGACACAAAATTAAACACAAAGAGAGAGAGAGACACAAAGCCTCCACAGTTGGATTTGTTTGTCTTTATGTGGAGAGTGTAATTCATGGGAGGATCCAGTGGTTGAGATTTATTGTGTGCAATTTTGTGTCTAAATAGAGTTTCCCTATATATATATATATATATATATATATATATATATACACACACACACACACACACACACACACACACACACACACACATACACGGAACCTGGTTAATATGGACTTTTATCAATCTATTCCTAGGGGCGAGCATTATGTTGTTTTGAAGTAAAGCGTGTCAAATCAAATTAAGATAGGAAATATTAGAAACCAAGTCTAGATTGATTTTGTCAGTTTTTTAGCCGAATTGAATTGCATTTAAATTGTCGTACTTAATTATTGAAATATTCTATATGCTTAAGTTTGAAAACAAATTGTGTTTATTGAGTCGAATGTGCCAATGGGATATTTGTAATTGATCATCAACCTAGCGATATTGGGATTGATTTATATGGGCATCAGTTAATCAATGTTCAGAAGACTGTCTATTGAGTACTGTTGTATTAACAGTACTGATTAGTTTATAAGATATAATAAATAATCTACTAAACTTAAAAGTTATGTCAATATTATTAAGTTCAATGATGCAACACAAGTCTGGCAAGTTAATTTAATTTGACAACCAAGAAAGAATGTTCTTTACAAACAGGACATAGACTTAGGTAACCAAATGACTTAACCAAGTGAATCAAATGTAACAAAATAAATTAGTTAAGTCATTTTTTTGGTTATAACCATATGGTGCTTACCCTTAAACGAAGCAAGAAAATATTTATCTTTAAATACATGAACCATCTTTTTTCTTTTAACAGCTAGCTAACTTGTAACCATTTTTGACCTATGATCAAGTCTATTGAACTTGGTATACGCAAATATTTTAATTTCGTACTAATTCTTTGCTTGTTACATGTTTATTTTCTGAACAGAGGAGGCTGGTTGGACACCGGATCAGTATGGTCACTCGCGGTACAAGGCAGCAACTGTTACAGATAGTGCTGCTTACCGTGAACAGCTAAATGATTTTATGCGGGCTCTTCTAAAGGTGTTTTTTGAATATTTATTATAAACTCTCTTGTATGAATCTATGATTATATTTGGTATAAATATAATGACTAACCTAACAGTGAGCTGGCGCTTGTTGTTTTATAAGCAAACCAAGGTTTGATATCACGATTTTAATCTTAGTCTCAATTTTTTGTGATTTTACGAATTTTGATCTAATACGTAAATTTTGGGTATTTCAATCTCAATTTAAGTTTTGGATTTCGTTAAAAAAAATTCATATAGTTACACCTATATTTGTTTAGTTTATCAAAATAAAATGCATAACCTATCTTTAACCGGGAAATCAGATATAACCGAACAATATGATTGATTATAAATATTTATAACATTGAAAAATATCTACGCATTACTCCATTTTTTCAACTTTTCAGTTGCATCTATATATCTCATAATTCTTCTACTATTTTAATTTCAGATTTTGAATGTTCATACATATAATATTCAAAATAATTCTTGTTTTGAGGTTCTTCTGTATAATTTGAAGAGTAGTTATATATTTATTTATTTAGTATTAAACCATAGTTTCGGTTTGGTTCCCGTTGAAACCGAAATGGAACAGCCAGAAGCTCAGGATTTTTGTTTGGAACTTCCAACCTCGAAGCAAACTCTCTGATAGTGATATTTTTTTATCAGTAGTTAGACTTGCTCTACATCATTTATTCCAATCAATTAGAAATTTAGTTTATGTAGATTTGTTTTGAGATTTTTTGTTTGTGGCTAACTGATGCCATAGTTTCTACCAAGTACTAACCATATATCTGTTCATAAGTTTACCACGGTAATGATGGATGGTTTGGAAGGGTGGGTTCCATTGGGGTTGGAAGTGGGGATTCTATGGACAAATATGTGATTCCGGGTGATTGATTCCTTTTTTCGTTTTCGATACTTTTTTTGGTTCTGTGTGTGTGTGTGTGTGTTTTTTTTTTTTTTTTTTTTTGGTGTGTGGGAAAGAGGAGGGAGGGGGGGGGGGGGGGGGGTTTCTATTTGACAAGTATCATATAATACGTGAAGTAATATTTTTATTTTGAATATCCTATTTTTTTCATTGTGGTATTTTATCATTACATTTTTAACATATACCTGGTGGCTCATATTTCAGGCGATGAATGATCATCCTGATGCATGGCCATTTAGGGAGCCGGTTGATGCACGGGATGTTCCTGACTATTACGATGTTATCAAAGATCCAATGGGTTAGTGCACTTAATTTAAAATCCCAAGTCCAGTTAATCATAGTAACTAACTATGTATATCTGATATCATATTTCCTGATTTGAGCCATCTGATTTGTGATTGTTTATCTAACTTGCTGACATTTAAAATAACAATCTAAAATAACGTTGTAAATCAGAAAGTCTCATAAACCAGAAATATAGAGAAGAAAAGACCACAAAAACACAAAATGTAAATCTCTTATGAGAACAGCAAAAGTATAAAGGCTTACCTCTTGGCTCTTGACCACACTATGATGAACATCTTGTCTAAGGCTGTAAATTTTGTACGAATGTCCCGACGTTCGTTCGTGTCCGTGACCGAAATACGTCCGTCCGAGTTCGTTCGATTCTCATTTAGGACACGAGTTAGGACAACAAAATTTGTACGATAAAAGTCATGCCCAGGTCTGTGTTCGTTCGAATCCGTCCGATTTCCTTGTAATTCGATATATAGTTGAGAGAAAACCTAATAAAAAGTTTAAAATATGATATAAATAGCCATGTCGACCGGGTCCGCTCGTGTCCGTGTCTGAAAAACGTATGTCCGTGTCCAACCGATTTTATTTAGGACACGAATTAGAACAAGAAGATTTGTCCGGGAAAAAATTTCATCTGGTCTGTGTTTGGTCCGAATTTTTTTAGGACAGAAACTCAACACACCTCTGTCTGGTCCGGTCCGACCGATTTACACCCCTAATCTTGTCTAAGTTTCTTGCTACTTCAAAAATTGCAAGTCAATATAAATTATTAATATATTTTATTTAATGATATATTTTCTATGTCTTGCTGATTGAAACTGTTTATAATAGTTCTTCTATAACTCTTCTTTTCTTTTTTCTTGAATAATGCTTAATACACATTTATAAATGGTTCCAGAGCGGCAATCAACCAACATTTTCTTTTTTATCAGTATACCACACATACCTTATTACTTGAGCTTACCATCTTTTGTTGCCAACTGCACGTAGCACATTGTTCATGGAACTTGAATATCATGCCAATTTAAGTACCCTGTCTAAAAGACTAGAATCTGTGCCCCCCTTTCCCCCTCTCTGTCTGTTTTTGTTTTCTAATAATAACAATAACAATTTAAACAACACGTTTGATATGTTAATTGCTGACATGAGGAGAACGCTCGCTCATGCGCACTTGTGTCGTTAGTATAATGCTAAAATCAAGGTAGATATGTTGTTTTTGGTCGGGCTTGAAAACTAATTTAAGACAACGAAGTTCCAGTTGTAAAGCAAAGAGTTAAAACGATGCATCCAAGTTCCTGCAAGTTTTATCTCCAAAACAAATGGGAACCTTTAATTTTTTGCGTGCATACTCATTATACAGTATAACATGGCATTGCTCATTTTCTAGAAGTTACACACATGATTTATAACCTCACATTAGATTACTTTGTGTTTCCAGATTTGAAGACCATGGCCAAAAGATTAGAATCTGAGCAATACTACATTACTTTTGAAATGTTTTTTGCGGATGTCAAAAGAATGCTTTCAAATGCACGTACATATAATTCTCCTGAGACGATTTACTACAAATGCGCCACGAGGTAATTTTAAGTTTGTACTTTCACATTTTCCATTTAAGTTTAGTAGTTTGAAACTTTGACTTGACTTAACGATCTTTGCCAGGCTTGAAAACTTCTTCACAAACAAGGTACAGAATCAGCTCAACCACGCCAACCAATCAAATCTGAAGAATACAATAAGCATTGCAGACTTTTAAGTGTACACTCTTAGCATGAGGGACGCTGCTTATACACATTTTATTGTTGTCGTAGGACCTTTTAATGAAGACTTCCACATTTGTGGTAAGAAATATAGTTCTGGTGGCGTTGGGTTGTTCATTCAAGATCGGATTCAAAGATTCCTTTGACATGGTTAAATGCTAACTGTTGTTATATCCTGACTGTAAATATCTGGTTATCTAACAGATACTTCAACTGTATCAATCGGGTAGGTAATCTCGTTTGTGAGAGGAGTGGGTTGGTTTTGGGATGGGGGATTGGTTGCGGATTGTCAATCCAAAACAAGGAACTGTTTCAGTTTTGAATCCAGAATCGAGGATGCAAATATCTTATTTCAGACATAGAAACGTGAGCCAAAAATAGTGCATGTCGTCAATGCTGAACATTTTAAAACACTATTACCCTATTCTTCTCATTTCTTTGCTTTTAACGCAAAAAAGGACTGCTCGTAGCCACGTTTTTGTTCTTGCAGCTATATGTTCCAGTATCTGATCGGTGTTTGAATTCATGTGTGGAGGCAATAATCTCTGTAATGATATGTAGTTCTCAATTTTCGTACCTAATTTATTCTGCATCATCTTACTATGATTTCAGCAGTGACCATTGAAGGCTACATGAAATTTTACCGTTTATTTTTCTATTTAATTTTCATTTTCCCTGAGATAGTGCGTTTCATTATCATCCATCATTTAGATCAAATGGAATTTGTGGGTGCGTTTTTTAATCTATCATTTTGATCAAATTGAATCTGGGGGTGACAAAGAAGTGAATCAACATTTTAGGCGGATGTAGCGTAAGTTTGTGCAAGATTTGCACAGGGCAAATTAACTTGGCAATGACATGGTCGATACTCATACTGATATTGAGTTTAGAGAAGTGAGATCTACAATGAGCAATATATAAAGTTGGCTTGTGCTTTGGACGGAGGGAAAACAAAAAAAGGCTTCAGATATTTCAAATCATGTCGACACCGATGTTGACACGCTTTTTGGTTGAAGCCATTACACGTTGATAACACTGTCAGCAAACACAAAGCGATTTGGTCGAAGTCGTGACGTAAACATAGAAATGACCCAAAACCCCCTTTAGTTGATCTCTTTTGGATCTGAAAACTAGGGGTGACAATTAGACCTGATCCGATGAACTCGAACTTGACCAGCGGGTCTCAGTTTTAGGCAGGTCATATTTTGTTGGGTCTAGACTATACAGTTCAAAAATCTGGATCCGACTCGACCCAAGCTTCGGTTCGGGTGGGTTTGGGTTCGGTTGGATAATAACACTAAAAATACATATATTTCAATGTTTTTTGATCGGGTCTTTCAGGTCAGGTCAATGCGGGTTGGGTTTGATTGGGTCTTAATTGTATTTTTCATCATCTAGACACAACTCGAGACCCACCAGGTTCGGGTCTTTGGGTCGGTCCGGTTTGGGTTCTAATTGTCAGCCCTACCGAAAAGATGGATTATGGTGCTTTGCATAGTAACTCTTGTAGCGCTTTGAGTTAGCTTCAGGTGCAAATTTCGTTTGACCCAAACAACCTTACGGTTTGAAAGTTACGCCTATTTTTGTGAACGCGCGTCAATCACTCAAAACTGCTCGTGCAACTCAACACGACAAGCTCAACATTTGGAAACCGCATCCCAAGAATTTCACATCCTATGGGATGCGAAATCTCGTGCTTAGCATCCCTTACGGGATGCGAAACACGCATTTCGCATCCTCAGGGATAACATGCGTTTTGCATCCTTAGAGATACGAAATCGCATTCCTCTGGAGATGCGATCTCGTATCCCTCAGGGGGATATGAAATCCATAACTCTGCATCACACCTAGAACTTCGACTCCCTCGCACTTCGCATCGCATGCTACACCTCGCATCACTCCAGGATTTCGCATCCTACTGCCCTGCATTCGTGGCCTTGCCTTGCTTTCGTATCCTTCCATCGCCTCAGTTCGCATCCCTTGGGGATGCGAGTTTCATATCCCTCAGATGCGAATGCGCGGGCTCGCATCCCTCCGGAATGCGAATTTTGCATTGGATGAAATTTCCTGCACATTTAAAAGGAATGCAATTTTTCAAGTGCTGCTCTAGAGGGATACAAAATTATACTGTGTGGTCTCTAAATCTCACATACTCCTACATAACCTACTAATTATAAATACCCCCAAGCTTGATTCAAAGGGGTTGGATTCTCTTGGCATTTTGGACCTCTTGAAGCCCTCAAACACCATTAATGGCTTCCATCTTCTTCTCCATGACTATTGAACATAGCATGGACAATTAAAACATCACATACACGTTTTCATCAACTTTGGACATTCACAAGGACTTTTATACTGCTTTTGGACATTTTTGGATTTTTTGGACATTGAAGCTAAAATTGGACATTGTTGACCAAGTCAACACTCTTTTCACCCAGTGAAGAAGACGAAGGACATTTTAATCAAAGTTTAGAATTAGCAATCACTTTGTTATTCTATTGTAACCCTTTGTACTTAAATACTGTCCGAACTAGCACTACAATTGCAATCAGAATTTATATGACAAATAATTACTTTAATGTGGACGTAAGCGTTAGTGTCGAACCACTGTAAAATATCGTATTCTCGCGCATTACTTTACTTTGGATTACCGTGTTGCTATTACATATACACTTTGAGAGTTAGCGTGTGTTGAATCCATGACAATTCCCCACGTCACACTTTGGCGTGCCGGGAAGGGTGATAGCATACAACTTCAGCTCCAGTCTCAGTTCTCGACTTCAGTTCTCAGCTTTAGTTCTCGACCTTAGCCCTCGACTTTGGTGTTCGGATTTCGAAATTCAACTTAAACTTTCCCTCGGAAACTAATCTCTCTCGCTTCCCACTATGGCTTAGAGGAAGCAGCTTATCCACTCAAAAGGAGCGGGTGCAGAGGACGAGCAAGAACTCTCCTCGACCGGACACCCATCCAACTTTGTCATCCGAGACGACATCGACGGAGTCGTCAAAGATCTTACTTCTCACATGGGACAACATAAAGAACATTTCCATCGCTAAGAGGCCACCATGGCCACTCTTCTCGCCCAACTCGAAGAATTTACGAGGCAGTTGGGCAAGGAAACGTTGTCGGAACAAATGCTAGTACTCCGCAAGGTTTAGCTCGAGACTTGGGGCAATTCCCGGAGAACAACCCTGTGTCGACACCAATCCACAGACAACCATCGGATCAGATAGACTCGAGGGCAACGCCCCCAGCTCCCTTTAATGCTCAGCTCAGGTTATTGCCAATTAGATCTCAGGATCAGGCATTGGAAATGCTGCTCAGGCACCGGTGAATGCAACTTTGGACACAGGAACTCCCGTAGTTACTAATTTTGGATTTGTGCCCGTTGGGGCACCTCAGGCCAGGATCAAGCTGGATATTTTGCTTAGCGCTCGACCTTTCGCTAATGTCAGACTCGACGCTGGGGGCATCGACGTTAATTTACATAATCTGAACCCATTTCTTGACTTGGGTAGCGAAAGCCAAGTCGCCGATGTCATCTGACGCTACGCCCGTGGCAGGGCATCCAATGCCAGCTTGGACCGCGTTACTTCCAGCCCTTCCACTCCAGACATCGGGAACTCTCAGAATCCACCTGACTTCAAGCTGCCGGTGTTAGAACCTTTCGACGGTAGGAAAGACCCTACTGTTCATCTCATGCTCTACATCTGCCACATGGAAGTACACTCAACCTCAGAAGGCGTCATGGCGAAGTGCTTCCCCCTTTATCTCACCGACATTGTTGCTCTATGGTTCAGATAGTTGGAACCAGCATCTATCAACATTTGGAGCGTCCTAGTCGGAAGATTCGTTGAGTAATTCAGAGTTCGTATCGCTTAACTAAGGACGTTGAAGTTCGTCAAGCAGAGATGAGGCGAGACTCTACGCAAATTTCTCGAACAATTCAATGTGGCGGTTGAGACGACCCGATTTCCCGTTCTCACGGAAACAAGGTTATCTTTGGAATATAACACAGAAACAGATAATAGCAGAACAGAATTAAATAAATACACCAGAATGAACAACAAAATATACTGGATAAAAGTAATCATCAGAGTTACACAGTATACAGGATCTTACTTAGTACAAATACAGTTCAGCTATACATAAATGTCTACAGCGGAAATAAAAAAAATATGTACAATAGGAGCTGAACAACATAAAAAGAAATAAATGATAGAATCCATCTTCAGCTCCAGCTATCCAGAAGAGAACCAGCTAAACCTGAATACAAGGCTGCCCGTGTAGAAAAAGGGGCACCCGAGTTTGAAAGTGAACAAACTACGAGTCAGTCATGGGACTGGTATGAGAAATCCACTCAACACATATATAATTGGCTAATCACAGGACCACGCCACTTTCGTGGAACGGGTTTACTCCATTGGATTGCCAGTGCTTTCAAACAAATCTTTCTTTTAAACATCGCTATGCTTTTTATAAAAATGAAGCCGTTATAAGACTCAGTTCCCATCACACAATGCAACGCAAACCAGAGGATAGAGTTTTTACCTTATAACGGCCTAAATATGCTTGATACGAATAAAACAAAGGCATTTGATATTATTGCTAGTGTTTATATGTTTCGAAAACAATTTCAAATCATAACTATCAATCATAGACGACATGAGCGTCCCATGCCACTATGTCGCCAAATGTATATATACATTCGAAACCGCACAGTCACGTACTTGGAAATTGGACTTCCGTCATGAACCAAGGCAAAAGATAGTCCTTACCGAATTCGAGACGCTCTAGCCCGCCCCTCAGGATCAGAGCTCGAGTGACCCTTGGATCGTCAGGGCCGGTCCACCGATGTGGATTAAAATTCCTGAACACTGCGTTTCCCCGCCCTTTGGGGCGTAAACGAGCCAACGAATGACTCCATCGGACCCGGATCGTCCGATCAAACCGAGGCGCCTCGCAACAGCAACAACCACATAGGTGAAAAGTATATAAATGTCAGGGCTGGTAGGTCACTGACACCACCCTAGCTAGAAAGAAACGCAGGCCCTCCCTGATGTCCTCTCCCGTTTTAGGTTCATACCGGGGTGTGAGGCTCGCGAATTCACGTTATACACAAAGCTACGCCACACAGGCGGTGCTTTGATCATCACCACAAGACTTTGCTTTTCAACAGAAGCCCTGATCACTGCATCTTAGCATGCCACACAGGCAATTCATGCCATGCGACTGATGTCCATCGATATACAACCCCTGAGCTCGTGCGTCTCAGAGAAGGGCGTTAAGCAAAAGAATAAATTCTCCGCCGCCAAACAGATGTATATTTAACAGAGATCAATCAACATAGAATAAAATCCAATGTCAGACACACAGTCCATTTACAAGTCCGTTCTGGGTCTGAACGAAACCGGAGGCACTAAATACCTCGCAAACCCTTCGATCAACACGTACGTCTGAACGATCACCACTCATTATCCATATTTCGGGATGCCTCCCAATCAGGACCTCGGTTACCATCCAAACGAGGTGAAGATCTCCGGTCTTCGACCATCGTCTTCATCTTCGAATTTCAATCGTCGGTCGATTATTCGAAATGAGAATTAACTCGGCCTTTTCAAATAATTCACGTATATTTAGAATTTCAAATCGATTTATTTCAATGGTTAAATTATTCGACAACACCAATTGTGTTCTTTAATATAGTTTTCACACCAAACACATTCAACCATCAAACATCACATAAATCAAGCAAATTCAGTTTATTTCCATTCCATATCGCTTACGATATTTTATAACTATTTATCGCTATTTTTATTTATTTTAAAATAGCCATTTTATTCAAAACGACGCTTCGGGCCATAAGGCGGCCGTGGCGCTGTTTTTCTTCAGATTTGATTTACACATATCTGAAAATCTAACCGTTGGATCTTCACAAAATTTACATCATTAGAAAGGTCTTTTCAAAACGAATCCAACGGTTCCAGTTTCGGGAAAATCCGACGGTCGGATCTCCCGGTACAGTCGTTTGAATTTTCGATTTCAAAATACGAACTGCAGCGTCGTTATTCGATTAAATATAATTATATTTATATATATAAATAAATATAATCGTTTCTGGCGCTGTTTTCCTTCAGAATTGAATTAAACATTCCAGACAATCCAACCGTTGGATTTTTACAAGGTTGGTGCCTTGGAAAGATTATTCCAAGGCGAACCCGACGGTTGAGATTTCGGGAAAATCCAATGGTCGGATTTCCCGTACTAGTCGTTTGAAATCACGGTTTCAAAATACGAACTGCACGGCTTCGTTTCGTTTTAATTTTATTTATATTTATATATTTATATAAATATAGCTCATTCAACAATTTCAATATCGTTTTCACTTCAAAAATTTTTCTAACACCTTAAATTTTGGAAAAATTTCGCCATAACCTCCCCTGCACTGGGAGCGTCGGGAAATCGCAAATAGCGTCCCGGTCCTTCTAATCTCAAAAAGAAAAAGAAAAAGCCAAGCGGCTAGCCAACAGGCTCAAAATCATCACCCAAACAAATCAGTAAATGTGTACCTTTTTGTCGGGCACAAATTTTATTCCTCTTCTCTAGCCCCTTTGCTATAACCTGTTCAATGAATATGCATGTACATATATATACAGTCCATATCATTTTTCATTTTCTATTCAACTTCATATTTGATTTCTATTTGGTTTAAAAACACCATTCATTCTAATGTTACATAAATAGGTGCAAATCATTTCATTAGCTAATTAATGAATATTTCAACTCATATATGTTTATTTTGAACAAGTGGCTATTTTTAACACTTCACATTTCAACGATTTATGCATACAATAAAAATGTGATTTTTATTGTAAAACAATTCATTTCAAAACACTATTTTTCTATATAGTTCATATAGTCGATAAAAGGTGATTTTTATTATCAAACAATTTATTTCAAAATATGAATACCATTCAACACATGAATTTCTAAACAACGAATGAATATCAATTCAACACATGAATGTTTTCAATAGTTTTTATATATAGATAAAAATGTGATTTTTATTATCGAACAATTTATTTCAAAATATGAATACCATTCAACACATGAATTTCTAAACAACGAATGAATATCAATTCAACACATGAATGTTTTCAATAGTTTTTATATATAGATAAAAATGTGATTTTTATTATCGAACAATTTATTTCAAAATATGAATACCATTCAACACATGAATTTCTAAACAACGAATGAATATCAATTCAACACATGAATGTTTTCAATAGAATGAATAAATATAGCTTAAGCATATGAAAATAATTCAAACACACAAATATTATTCAAAATTTCGGCAGCATAACGGCAGGGTAGTTACACCGGCACCGTCCCTAGTACGGCTCCTCGCTCTACCTTAAAACCTCGCGGTTTTTGACAATGGGAATCATGCATCTAGTTCGCACGCAGGCGGCATGTATATATTTATTTCATTTCCACAAACTAATCCTAAGTGGTTTCAACCAAATATTTCACAACCACAAACGGGTATTTTTCAACCACAATCAACCAATATCAATCACAAACAATCCCAAACAATCATTCAATTTTCACAACAATTTCAACCAATAAATATCGTCCATGGTTTGTGGACGAGGGGCGTATATATATATATTTATATATAGCAATTCACTTTTACTTCACACATATATATATAAATTTTAAATCAGAAATCTCACCAATAGCTATCCAACTTCAAGACTCTTCTTTGTATAAAATCTTCGCCTTTTGTCGCTTTCGCCCGTATTCTCTACACATGTAAAAATCGAATTTTTACGATGCTATTCAATATATAAATATATGATTTTTACTTCGGCTTTCGATATATAAAAATATGATTTTTACTTCGACTTTCAATATATAAAAAATCTGATTTTCTTTGCTTTTAAAATCAGTTTTTCCTTGCTTTTAAAATCAGTTTTTCCTTGCTTTTAAAATCAGTTTTTATCTTGCTTTTAAAATCAGTTTTTCTTATTTTTTTCTTTAAAAACAAAATCAGTTTTTATTTTAAAAACAAAATCAGTTTTTATACTTTTTAAAATTCAGTTTTGAATACTTTTAAAAATTCAGTTTTTATAACTTTAAAAATCAGTTTTAAATTCTTTTGAAATCAGTTTTATACTTTATAAAATAAATCAGTTTTATTTCTTTATTTTTAAAACAGTTTCAGTTTTTAAATCCTTTTTAAAAAAAACTGTTTTTAATCCTTTTTAAAAATACTGTTTTTAATCCTTTTTAAAAAAAACTGTTTTTAATCCTTTTAAAAAAACTGTTTTTAATCCTTTTAAAAAAAACTGTTTTTAATCCTTTTATAAAATCAGTTTAAATTTTATTTTTATAAAATTAAAAATAAAATAATAATATAAAAGAAATACTTACAGAAGAAGGGGGGTTTCTCCGCAGATCGTCGGGGCTGGATTCTCGAGGGCGGCGGCTGGGGGTTCGAACGATGTGGCAGGAGGTGCTGGCTTCGAGGTATGGACGACGGCTTCAGCGTCGTCAGCGAGGGGGGGGGGGGCTTCGTCGGAGCTCGTGCGAGGGGGGGGGGGGAGGCTTCGTCGGAGCTCGAGGGATCGGGGGGTTGGCGATTGATCGCTAGGGTTTTTTTTTTCTTTCTGACTTATTGAATCGGTGGGGGGGGGGGGCAAGCAGAAGAGAAAAGGGGGGAAAGAAAAATTATATTTTTTTTATATTATTTTATTATTTAATTTTTCAAAAAGGTTGACTTTTACATACGACCTCGAAACGAGGCCCACCGCCTGTCGTCCATAGCGTTTAACCCCCATTCTGAACACAATGGGATATGTAACGTAAGCTGGTTTGATCGTTACAATCAGTTTCCGTTTGAATTTTCATTTAAATCACTATATTGAATTTTAAACGCACGTTTCAAATTACCGGGGTCACATACTAACTAGAAAAATTCCAGAAAAATATTTTCTAGCTTTGTATTGACGATACGGTCCTAACAAAACTAGTTTCGTCGAATTCTGAGACCGTTTGAAAAATGGCCAATTTCCAGTCGATTAAAATCAACGGAAACTGGTCAAACGCGTTTTCCTTTGCCACGCTCACATATTGATTCGAAAAATTATGAAATTTGAAACCTAACAATAACTTGACACTACGGACCTAACAAAAGTGGTTTCGTCGAAATCCGAGGTCATCTGCAAAATGTCCATTTTTAAGGGCCTGAATTCCATAGCGACTATTCAGAATTTTCAACTGGACATATCTTTTGATTCCCGCTATCAAATTTCGATTGGTCGGATTCGTTAGAAAGATATTATCAATTAGATTCTATTATTTTTGGTTTCACTAAAATCCGGATTGTTTTGCACCCGGTATATTCAATTGAAGTTTGAAATCGAATTATCGAACTACCGCACCATTTTCAATTCTATATATAATTATAATTAATTATATTCGGTTTCAAATGTCGATTCAAACTCAGTTTTCATTGCCATTATCTAAAATATTTATTTTAAATAATTAAAATCCATTATTTTAGCCAATTTAAAAATTTTAAATTGGTTCAGATTTTCTGGGTCGTTACAATCTCCCCCACTTAAAACTTTTCGTCCCCGAAAAGGAATAAAGTCGAAAGTGGTTTGATAATTCTACGATCACACAATACAACAACCAATTCAATTGTTTTTAACCTTCAAAAATATACTAATCAAATTTTATATTCCTTTAAAAATCATTCAGAGTATAGAATAAATAGTGCACATCCATGAAAAGGAAATAGCAACAGAATAGAGAATTAAACGGTAATGCAAAGTAGGGTAAATGTACCTTGCACCGGAGTCATTCAGAGATATCTACTCGGCATCTAGGATAAGCTTTCTGAATGCTCTCCTCAGTTTCCCAAGTACAATCTCGCGGATCTCCACTCCATTGCACTTTGACTAAGTGAACCTTCTTGTTCCTCAGCTCTTTGGTTTCTTTGCCGATAATCTTTAGCGGCTCACGCCTCACAGCTAATTCTGGAGTAATTTCAATATCCTGCTGAGCTGCTTCTTCCACGATCAAGTCTGGATCATGAACGTGCTTTCGAAGTTGAGATATATGAAATACATCATGCACTCCGGGCAACCAGTCAGGCAGTTTGACCCTGTAAGCGAGAGTTCCAATCCGTTCCAGAATAGGAAACGGACCAATAAATTTAGGCGCTAACTTTCCAGTTTTACCGAACCTGATAACTCCTCTCATCGGCGATACTTTCAAATATACATAGTCGCCAACTTCAAAGGATATATCTCTTCTTCTCCTATCGGCATAGCTCTTTTGTCGGCTTTGAGCGGCGAGTAATCGCTTCTTAATAAAATCGACTTTGTCGGCAGCTTCTCGAATCATATCAGGACCCAACACAAGTCTATTTCCAGGCTCGACCCAACAAGCAGGAGATCGGCACGGTCTACCATACAATGCTTCGAATGGCGACATTGTCAGACTCGCCTGGTAGCTGTTGTTATAAGAGAATTCAGCCAAATGCAGATGGTCTTCCCATGATCCACCGAAGTCTAGAATACAAGCCCGCAATAGATCTTCTAAAATGCGATTCACCCTCTCAGTCTGACCGTCTGTCTGAGGATGATAAGCGGTGCTCATGTTTAACTTCGTTCCCAGTTCGACTTGAAATGCCTCCCAGAATTTACTAGTGAATATCGTATCTCTATCACTTACTATGCTGAGCGGCACTCCATGTAGTCTAACTATTTCCCTGAAGTATATCTGCGCCAGACTCTGAGCAGTTCTGTTTGATCTGACAGGTATAAAATGGGCGGTCTTCGTGAAACGATCTACGATCACCCAAATACTGTCATTTCCTTTTCTGGTTCTGGGCAAACCATCAATGAAATCCATAGAAATATGCTCCCACTTCCAACCAGGAACTTCCAGTGGTTGTAATAATCCAGCCAATTTCTGTTGGTCGCTTTTAACTAGCTGGCAAGTAGGGCATCGACTAACATATATTGAGATGTCTCTTTTTAACGACTTCCACCAGAATGTGCGTTTGATGTCGTTATACATTTTATTCACACCTGGATGGATACTGAGCTTAGATTTGTGGCATTCGTCAAGCACTTCTCTTCTTAGTTCAGGAATTTCTGGAACGCAAATTCGTCCTTCTAACCTCAGAATCCCTTCGCTGTCTAACTGGAAATCCGAAGCATTGCCCTCACGAATTCGCTGACTTATTCCTTTGATAAATTGGTCGTCTTCTTGGAGAGCCGATATCTTATCAATCAACGAAGTCGCAATGATGAAACTGGCGATCATTACATTCTTCCGACTTAACGCATCGGCCACGACATTGGCTTTTCCCGGAGTATATATAATTTCGAAGTCATATGCTGCAAGAAACTCCAGCCAACGTTGCTGTCTTAGATTTAAGTCCTTCTGAGTGAACAGATACTTTAACGACTGGTGATCTGTAAACAGTTCAAATCTCTCGCCCAGAAGATAGTGCCTCCAGATTTTCAAAGAGAATATGATAGCCAATAACTCAAGATCATGAGTTACGTAGTTCTTCTCGTGCGGCTTCAGTTGACGGCTAGCATAGGCAATCACTTGGCCTCTTTGCATTAACACTGCGCCGAGGCCTTCTCTAGAAGCATCAGTCCATACTTTTAAATCTTGGTTGCCATCAATGATGGTTAACACTGGAGTTGTGGTTAATCTCAACTTTAGCTCTTCAAAAGCCTCCTCACTCTCTTGAGTCCATTTGAATTTAGAATGCTTCTTTGTAAGCTTTGTTAAGTGGCCAGATATCTTCGAAAAGTCTTTAACGAACTTCCGGTAATAGCTAGCCAATCCGAGAAAACTGCGGACTTCAGTGGGAGTACTGGGCTGTTTCCAATTCTGAATAGTTGTGATTTTGCTTGGATCCACAGCGATTCCATCTTTCGATACGACATGGCCCAGAAATTTCACTTCATCTTGCCAGAATATACATTTGGAAAACTTGGCTTTTAATACATTCCGTCTCAGAATCTCTAGAACCTGTTCCAGATGCTTTTCATGCTCGGCCTTTGATTTAGAGAAGATTAGAATATCGTCAATGAAAACCAGAACAAATTTATTCAATACTCCTCTGAATACTCTGTTCATCAGATCGACGAAATAAGCTGGAGCGTTACATAAGCCGAATGGCATTACTAACCACTCGTAGAATAGGTCGGGGCCTCTGAACGCTGTCATTGGAACACACTCTTCGGCTATTCGAAGTTGATGGAAGCCTGTAGCTAGGTCCATTCGTGAGAATACTTGTGCTCCATTTAATCGATCCAACAAATCATCAATCCTTGGCAATGGATACTTGTTCTTTATTGTCTGCTTGTTCAGATCTCGATAGTCCACGCATAGCCGTAGAGTACCGTCAGATTTTGGGACAAATACCACTGCTGCACCCCAATCAGAGAAACTGGGCCTGATCAGACCTTTCCATACTAACTGTCGCGTTTGATTGTCTAATTCCTCCTTCTCTTTCAAGGACATTCTTCGAATAGCGTGAACTACCGGCCTTGCATTGGGAATTAAAGCAATTTTGAAATCTATTTCTCTTTGCGGAGGTAAGCGAACGACTTCCTCAAACACATCCGCATAATTCTTGACGACAGGAATGTCCTTGATGAGGTCAGGAATATTCTCAGTGACTTCAGGGATATTTTCTGTTTGAGCTGGAGAAACATTCAAAGCTGCCCAGAAGTCCTTTCTATTTGATGTCGGGCCTTCACACGGAATGGTTATATAACCCCCTGATTTAAGCTTAGCTCTAACAACTCTCTCGGCGCATCTAACCTCTGCTTCATATTTGGTTAACCAATCCAATCCCAGAATAAGATCGAATTCATCAAAATTCATGACGACAGAGATAATAGGGAATTTATAGCAAGAAAAAGAGACGGGTACTGCACAAACCCAACTGAGATTGATGGAACCTCCAACTGGATTTCGGACAGTCATTGGCTCTTTGAGCTTCTTCAAATTCAAATCCAACTTCTTGACTGCACTCTTTGCAATAAAGCTTCGTGACGCGCCAGTGTCAAACAGTACTTTAACTGGAATGTTCTTGACATTGAGCGTGCCTTCTAAAACATCAGCCCTTTCTTGACTAGCTGAGGGCTCAGAAGTTTCTGCTACTTCATTTACTTGAACTATTTTAGGTTTTCTGAATAGCGGGCAGGCCTTTGAAAGATGACCGGACTGATGGCACTGACTGCACTTTCTATTCTCTTGAAATCCCTCCTTGGGTGGGAACTTATTCTTTCTTTGTTGGTTCCAAGATTTGCAACTTATCGCCAAATGTCCTTTTCTATTGCAGCTTGAGCACGTGGCGGTCATTATTCGTTCGTTCCCAGGTTCCGCCCTTTTTCTTTTGGCGCTGGGCTTCTTATTGACTTCAGATCTTGTACTGGCTTCAGGAATATCAGTTTCCAACTCTTTTATGTCACTAGAACTGACTTCTTCTTCGTCGCATAACATTCCTTTCTTATAGAGATCTTCATACTGATAGGCCATATATATCATTTCAGAAAAAGGAAGCTTCACATGCCCCAATACTTTATTCTGGTATTTCCTTTGAAGTCCGTGAATAAATCTCAGATTTTTCCTCTTCGGATTTTGAATTAGGTGAGGGGCAAAGTGAGAAAGTTCATTGAATTTCTTATGATATTCGGGAATGGTCATGTCTCCTTGTATCAGATAAGAAAATTCATCGCATAATCGCTCGGTTGCTTCGGGAGGAGTAAATCTTTCTAAGAAAATCACTTTGAATCTGTCCCAGGTGATATCACCTTCTGGATTATTCTTAACAACCGAATCCCACCAGAACAAAGCTTCATCTTCAAGTGCCCAGGAGGCCAGTAATCTTTTCTGGTCATCCCTAAGCTTTAATGCTTCGAATATTTTCTCAACCGAACGAATCCAAGCTTGGGTTCTCATAATAGATTCTTCGCCCGAGAACGGCTTTCCACCCAGATTTCTATACTTCATGAATAGAGCTTCTATATCCGGGTCAGTATTACTTATTCTGTTTCTGGCACTCATTTTCTAGTTCTTCTGCAAATAGCAGATCAAGTGTCAGGTCAACAGAAAAGATATTTCAAAATATAGAGACAAATACTTGAATGTAAATGTGTCTATCGAGGTGTAATTTCATTCTGCTTTACTCATACTAGGATATTGCTGATCCTATTTGTATAGAGTTACCCGTCCTAAAACACTACTGGTTCTATTTCTGACGAGTTCGTTCAAATGTTATATTCCAGAACTAAGCTTAACCAAAGCTCTGATACCACGTTGAGACGACCCGATTTCCCGTTCTCACGGAAACAAGGTTATCTTTGGAATATAACACAGAAACAGATAATAGCAGAACAGAATTAAATAAATACACCAGAATGAACAACAAAATATACTGGATAAAAGTAATCATCAGAGTTACACAGTATACAGGATCTTACTTAGTACAAATACAGTTCAGCTATACATAAATGTCTACAGCGGAAATAAACAAAATATGTACAATAGGAGCTGAACAGCATAAAAAGAAATAAATGATAGAATCCATCTTCAGCTCCAGCTATCCAGAAGAGAACCAGCTAAACCTGAATACAAGGCTGCCCGTGTAGAAAAAGGGGCACCCGAGTTTGAAAGTGAACAAACTACGAGTCAGTCATGGGACTGGTATGAGAAATCCACTCAACACATATATAATTGGCTAATCACAGGACCACGCCACTTTCGTGGAACGGGTTTACTCCATTGGATTGCCAGTGCTTTCAAACAAATCTTTCTTTTAAACATCGCTATGCTTTTTATAAAAATGAAGCCGTTATAAGACTCAGTTCCCATCACACAATGCAACGCAAACCAGAGGATAGAGTTTTTACCTTATAACGGCCTAAATATGCTTGATACGAATAAAACAAAGGCATTTGATATTATTGCTAGTGTTTATATGTTTCGAAAACAATTTCAAATCATAACTATCAATCATAGACGACATGAGCGTCCCATGCCACTATGTCGCCAAATGTATATATACATTCGAAACCGCACAGTCACGTACTTGGAAATTGGACTTCCGTCATGAACCAAGGCAAAAGATAGTCCTTACCGAATTCGAGACGCTCTAGCCCGCCCCTCAGGATCAGAGCTCGAGTGACCCTTGGATCGTCAGGGCCGGTCCACCGATGTGGATTAAAATTCCTGAACACTGCGTTTCCCCGCCCTTTGGGGCGTAAACGAGCCAACGAATGACTCCATCGGACCCGGATCGTCCGATCAAACCGAGGCTCCTCGCAACAGCAACAACCACATAGGTGAAAAGTATATAAATGTCAGGGCTGGTAGGTCACTGACACCACCCTAGCTAGAAAGAAACGCAGGCCCTCCCTGATGTCCTCTCCCGTTTTAGGTTCATACCGGGGTGTGAGGCTCGCGAATTCACGTTATACACAAAGCTACGCCACACAGGCGGTGCTTTGATCATCACCACAAGACTTTGCTTTTCAACAGAAGCCCTGATCACTGCATCTTAGCATGCCACACAGGCAATTCATGTCATGCGACTGATGTCCATCGATATACAACCCCTGAGCTCGTGCGTCTCAGAGAAGGGCGTTAAGCAAAAGAATAAATTCTCCGCCGCCAAACAGATGTATATTTAACAGAGATCAATCAACATAGAATAAAATCCAATGTCAGACACACAGTCCATTTACAAGTCCGTTCTGGGTCTGAACAAAACCGGAGGCACTAAATACCTCGCAAACCCTTCGATCAACACGTACGTCTGAACGATCACCACTCATTATCCATATTTCGGGATGCCTCCCAATCAGGACCTCGGTTACCATCCAAACGAGGTGAAGATCTCCGGTCTTCGACCATCGTCTTCATCTTCGAATTTCAATCGTCGGTCGATTATTCGAAATGAGAATTAACTCGGCCTTTTCAAATAATTCACGTATATTTAGAATTTCAAATCGATTTATTTCAATGGTTAAATTATTCGACAACACCAATTGTGTTCTTTAATATAGTTTTCACACCAAACACATTCAACCATCAAACATCACATAAATCAAGCAAATTCAGTTTATTTCCATTCCATATCGCTTACGATATTTTATAACTATTTATCGCTATTTTTATTTATTTTAAAATAGCCATTTTATTCAAAACGACGCTTCGGGCCATAAGGCGGCCGTGGCGCTGTTTTTCTTCAGATTTGATTTACACATATCTGAAAATCTAACCGTTGGATCTTCACAAAATTTACATCATTAGAAAGGTCTTTTCAAAACGAATCCAACGGTTCCAGTTTCGGGAAAATCCGACGGTCGGATCTCCCAGTACAATCGTTTGAATTTTCGATTTCAAAATACGAACTGCAGCGTCGTTATTCGATTAAATATAATTATATTTATATATATAAATAAATATAATCGTTTCTGGCGCTGTTTTCCTTCAGAATTGAATTAAACATTCCAGACAATTCAACCGTTGGATTTTTACAAGGTTGGTGCCGTTGGAAAGATTATTCCAAGGCGAACCCGACGGTTGAGATTTCGGGAAAATCCAATGGTCGGATTTCCCGTACTAGTCGTTTGAAATCACGGTTTCAAAATACGAACTGCACGGCTTCGTTTCGTTTTAATTTTATTTATATTTATATATTTATATAAATATAGCTCATTCAACAATTTCAATATCGTTTTCACTTCAAAAATTTTTCTAACACCTTAAATTTTGGAAAAATTTCGCCATAACCTCCCCTGCACCGGGAGCGTCGGGAAATCACAAATAGCGTCCCGGTCCTTCTAATCTCAAAAAGAAAAAGAAAAAGCCAAGCGGCTAGCCAACAGGCTCAAAATCATCACCCAAACAAATCAGTAAATGTGTACCTATTTGTCGGGCACAAATTTTATTCCTCTTCTCTAGCCCCTTTGCTATAACCTGTTCAATGAATATGCATGTACATATATATACAGTCCATATCATTTTTCATTTTCTATTCAACTTCATATTTGATTTCTATTTGGTTTAAAAACACCATTCATTCTAATGTTACATAAATAGGTGCAAATCATTTCATTAGCTAATTAATGAATATTTCAACTCATATATGTTTATTTTGAACAAGTGGCTATTTTTAACACTTCACATTTCAACGATTTATGCATACAATAAAAATGTGATTTTTATTGTAAAACAATTCATTTCAAAACACTATTTTTCTATATAGTTCATATAGTCGATAAAAGGTGATTTTTATTATCAAACAATTTATTTCAAAATATGAATACCATTCAACACATGAATTTCTAAACAACGAATGAATATCAATTCAACACATGAATGTTTTCAATAGTTTTTATATATAGATAAAAATGTGATTTTTATTATCGAACAATTTATTTCAAAATATGAATACCATTCAACACATGAATTTCTAAACAACGAATGAATATCAATTCAACACATGAATGTTTTCAATAGTTTTTATATATAGATAAAAATGTGATTTTTATTATCGAACAATTTATTTCAAAATATGAATACCATTCAACACATGAATTTCTAAACAACGAATGAATATCAATTCAACACATGAATGTTTTCAATAGAATGAATAAATATAGCTTAAGCATATGAAAATAATTCAAACACACAAATATTATTCAAAATTTCGGCAGCATAACGGCAGGGTAGTTACACCGGCACCGTCCCTAGTACGGCTCCTCGCTCTACCTTAAAACCTCGCGGTTTTTGACAATGGGAATCATGCATCTAGTTCGCACGCAGGCGGCATGTATATATTTATTTCATTTCCACAAACTAATCCTAAGTGGTTTCAACCAAATATTTCACAACCACAAACGGGTATTTTTCAACCACAATCAACCAATATCAATCACAAACAATCCCAAACAATCATTCAATTTTCACAACAATTTCAACCAATAAATATCGTCCATGGTTTGTGGACGAGGGGCGTATATATATATATTTATATATAGCAATTCACTTTTACTTCACACATATATATATAAATTTTAAATCAGAAATCTCACCAATAGCTATCCAACTTCAAGACTCTTCTTTGTATAAAATCTTCGCCTTTTGTCGCTTTCGCCCGTATTCTCTACACATGTAAAAATCGAATTTTTACGATGCTATTCAATATATAAATATATGATTTTTACTTCGGCTTTCGATATATAAAAATATGATTTTTACTTCGACTTTCAATATATAAAAAATCTGATTTTCTTTGCTTTTAAAATCAGTTTTTCCTTGCTTTTAAAATCAGTTTTTCCTTGCTTTTAAAATCAGTTTTTATCTTGCTTTTAAAATCAGTTTTTCTTATTTTTTTCTTTAAAAACAAAATCAGTTTTTATTTTAAAAACAAAATCGGTTTTTATACTTTTTAAAATTCAGTTTTGAATACTTTTAAAAATTCAGTTTTTATAACTTTAAAAATCAGTTTTAAATTCTTTTGAAATCAGTTTTATACTTTATAAAATAAATCAGTTTTATTTCTTTATTTTTAAAACAGTTTCAGTTTTTAAATCCTTTTTAAAAAAAACTGTTTTTAATCCTTTTTAAAAAAAACTGTTTTTAATCCTTTTTAAAAAAAACTGTTTTTAATCCTTTTAAAAAACTGTTTTTAATCCTTTTAAAAAAAACTGTTTTTAATCCTTTTATAAAATCAGTTTAAATTTTATTTTTATAAAATTAAAAATAAAATAATAATATAAAAGAAATACTTACAGAAGAAGGGGGGGTTTCTCCGCAGATCGTCGGGGCTGGATTCTCGAGGGCGGCGGCTGGGGGTTCGAACGATGTGGCAGGAGGCGCTGGCTTCGAGGTATGGACGGCGGCTTCTGCGTCGTCAGCGAGGGGGGGGGGGGGCTTCGTCGGAGCTCGTGCGATGGGGGGGGGGGGGAGGCTTCGTCGGAGCTCGAGGGATCGGGGGGGCTGGCGATTGATCGCTAGGGTTTTTTTTTTCCTTTCTGACTTATTGAATCGGGGGGGGGGGGGGGGGGCAAGCAGAAGAGAAAAGGGGGGAAAGAAAAATTATTTTTTTTTTTTATTTTTTTATTTAATTTTTCAAAAAGGTTGACTTTTACATACGACCTCGAAACGAGGCCCACCGCCTGTCGTCCATAGCGTTTAACCCCCATTTTGAACACAATGGGATATGTAACGTAAGCTGGTTTGATCGTTACAATCAGTTTCCGTTTGAATTTTCATTTAAATCACTATATTGAATTTTAAACGCACGTTTCAAATTACCGGGGTCACATACTAACTAGAAAAATTCCAGAAAAATATTTTCTAGCTTTGTATTGACGATACGGTCCTAACAAAGCTAGTTTCGTCGAATTCTGAGACCGTTTGAAAAATGGCCAATTTCCAGTCGATTAAAATCAACGGAAACTGGTCAAACGCGTTTTCCTTTGCCACGCTCACATATTGATTCGAAAAATTATGAAATTTGAAACCTAATAATAACTTGACACTACGGACCTAACAAAAGTGGTTTCGTCGAAATCCGAGGTCATCTGCAAAATGTCCATTTTTAAGGGCCTGAATTCCATAGCGACTATTCAGAATTTTCAACTAGACATATCTTTTGATTCCCGCTATCAAATTTCGATTGGTCGGATTCGTTAGAAAGATATTATCAATTAGATTCCATTATTTTTGGTTTCACTAAAATCCGGATTGTTTTGCACCCGGTATATTCAATTGAAGTTTGAAATCGAATTATCGAACTACCGCGCCATTTTCAATTCTATATATAATTATAATTAATTATATTCGGTTTCAAATGTCGATTCAAACTCAGTTTTCATTGCCATTATCTAAAATATTTATTTTAAATAATTAAAATCCATTATTTTAGCCAATTTAAAATTTTAAATTGGTTCAGATTTTCTGGGTCGTTACAGCGGTGGCCTCTGTTGACAGGCCGGATCCATCCATGGTCTTAATGGCCGTCTCTGGCATTGATAAGACGAACTTCAAAACTTCATTGCGACAAGACCCGTCGAGGGATCTCGCTGAATTCTACTTCTAGGCCGAAAGATTTTCGAGGGAGGAAGACTCCAACGACGAAAAGCTCGTGCATCGAACCAACCCACGACAGGCTCATAGCCATCTGCGGTCGACAGAGGCAAGGGCAAATCTTGGAACAACCAAATCTCACATCCTCTCTTCGAGCTAAAGTTTCTAGCTTACACCGAGCTCAATCAAAGCCTAGAAAGGATCTATCTCGACATACACGAAATTGCGCCTTTCCAAAATCCCCCATGAGGGAACCGACTCCATGGCAAGCAAGCTTCGATAGGTATTGCCTCTTCCATAAGTTGTCGGGTCATGACACTAACCATTGCAGGCAGTTCCACAATCTCATTGAAGCCCACATCAGGCATGGCAATCTATAGCAGTACGTCTTGAATCCAACTGCAACAGCAGCTGCACCACTAGCTTTGCCCCCTACGACATCTCAGGATGGAGGCAGAACTTGTCCTTCCTAGGGCATTGTCATCAACTAACCCTGCTCAAAGACTCTTCCTAGCTTTCCGGACTCCGGTTTGTTGTTTATGTTTATTTTTGTTGTTGGCGACTTCTCGCCTTTTATTCCACTTTCCATGCAATCAAGGAGGCAACATCGGCCCACACGCACGGAACCGGCTTGTGGTATCCTGTCGTGTTTAGGGTTGGACTAACAGCCGTTTTACTCATGTGGAATTAATAAAATACTACTTTCGAGCTCCGGCTCCACACTGGATCAGTCCAGTATAAATTAAGTTCGAGCTCGGGCTCCACACTGGATCAATCCATTATAAATATAGTTCGAGCTCGGGATCCACACTGGATCATTCAAGTATAAATAAAGTTCGAGCTCCGACTCCACACTGGATCGGTCCAGTATAAATAAAGTTCGAGCTTCGGCTCCACACTGAATCGGTCCAGTATAAATAAAGTTTGAGATCCGGCTCCATACGGGATCGGTCCAGTATAAATAAAGTTCGAGCTCCGGCTCTACACTGGGTCAACCCAGTATAAATAAAGTTCGAGCTCCTGCTCCATACTGGATCAGTCCAGTATAAATATAGTTCGAGCTCTGGCTCCACACTGGATCAGTCCAGCATAAACAAAGTTGGAGCTCCAGCTCCACACTGGATCAGTCCAGTATAAAATTCAGACTTCGGTATCCCCCAAACTAGATCCGTCCAGTATAAACATAAGACTCTGGTCTTCCCCTCCCTGAACTGTCGGGCACAGACTTTGAACTCTAGTTCTTAGCCTTGGACTCCGATCCCTGACTCTACTAAAGATCGAGCCTATCGGGTGTTAGATTCTCCAAACAGGTTTACTAAGCATAAGAAATATCCGACTCGGTCCGCCAAGCATGGAAGTTCCTTATCTTAACCTTCTTAACACAGAGAATCTTAACAACCTAGCCCGTTGAATGCATAACATTACATAACTTGGTCCATCAAGTACAAAATATACTTTTGCAGGTCCGTACTTGCTCCGGCATAGCTCAACAAGCCCATGGCTTCTTGTTTTTTTGATCTCAAGAATTCCGCACTCAATGGTCCATTCTAAATACGATCTCGATGATCGTCGGCTTTCTACTCTATTATGATCCCAGCGATCATCATATTTCTATTCCAAAATACGATCATAGCTATCGTTAGATTTATATACTAATACGATCCCAACGATCGTCGGATTTCCATTCTAATGCGGTCTCAACGATCGTCGGACTTATGTTATTACGATCTCAGTGATCGTCAGTTTTCCATTATATTACGATATCGGCAATCGTCAGCTTCCATTGGATTTCAAACTTTTTGGTTTCAGGTTCATATATATAATACGATCCGATGTGATCATGGCTCTTCGATTTTCTGGTTACAGAAGTTCACTTCGAAGTTCTCCTAGCTTTGGTTATCTGTATTTTTGGTCTTCTTGCAAAATATATCTTTCTCCTATCAAGAAAGACATGTTTTGGAGGGAAAATTTTGACATGCTTTTTGGTCGAAGCTGTTACAGATCAATAACACCGTCAACAAACACAAGTGATTTGGTCGAAGTCGCGAAGTAAAAAAATGGCCTGAATCTCCTTCTAGATGACCTCTTTTGGGCCCAAAAATATGGATTGCGGTGCTTTACACCGTAACCCTCGTATCCCTCTGAGTTAGCTTTAGGTACAAATTTCGTTTGGCCCAAACGACCTTACGATTTGAAAGTTATGCCCGTTTTCGTGAGTGCGCGTCGGTCACTCAAAACTGCTCGCGAAATTTAACATGACAAGCTCAAGATTTGGAAACCGCATCCCAGGAATTTTGCATCCACCGGTATGCGAAATCGCATCCCTCTAGGGCTGCGATCTCGTATCCCTCCGCGAGATATGATCCATAACTCTACATCACACCCATAACTTTGACTCCCTCACACTTCACATCACATCCTTCACCTCGGCTCACTCCAGAATTTCGCATCCCATTGCCTCGTATCCGTGGCCTCGCATCCCTCCGCAACGCCTCGCTTTCGTATCCTTCCATCGCATCAGTTCGCATCCCTCTAGGATGCGAAAATTCGCATCCCTCCGCCATGCCTCGCTTTCGTATCCTTCCATCGCCTCAGTTCGCATCCCTCCAGGATGCGTAGATTCGCATCCCTCAGATGCAAATTATCGCATCCCTCAGATGTGAATGCGCAGGCACGCATCCCTCGGGATGTGAAATTCGCGTCCTCCAGGAGGGATGCGAAATTTCCTGCACATTTAAGAGGGATGCGATTTTTCGAGTGCTGCTCTAGAGAGATGCGAAATTCTGCTGTGTGGTCCCCAAATCTCCCTACTCCTACCTATCCCTCTACTTATAAATACCCTCAAGCTCGTCATTCAGAGGGGTTGGATTCTCTTATGGGCTCTTGAAGCTCTCAAGCACCATTAATGGCTTCCATCTTCTTCTCCATGAATATTGAACATAGCATTGACCAGTAAAATATTGCATACACGTTTTTCATCAATTTTTGGACAATTACAAGGACTTTTACACTGCTTTTAGACTATTTTGGACATTTACGGATTTCTTGGACATTGAAGCTAAAATTGGACTTGGTTAACCAAGTCAACACTCTTCCCATCCAAGAAGAAGACTAAGGGCATTTTAATCAAAGTTTAGAATTAGCAATCACTTTGCTATTCTATTTTAATGCTTTGTACTTAAATATTGTCCGAACTCGCACAAAAATTGTAATAATAATTTATATGATGAATGATTACTATAAAATGGACATAGATGTTAGTGCCGAAGCACTATAAAAAGTTGTGTTCTCCCGCATTACTTTACTTTGGATTTGGATTACTATGTTGCTGTTAAACATACACTTCGAGAGTTGGTGTGTGTTGAATCCACGACAATTCCCCACGTCAACAAGCGACTTTATTTAGTGAGACAATTTTTGTCAACAAATATTAGAAGCTTGAACAATCGTGGAAAAAATCAAAAATGAAGTTTAGAAAACATGCTGGTTTGGGCATGATTACATCGATACCAACTTGTTATGGATGTTAAAATTTACTTGTTTTTTATGTCAAAGAGCCTAGATCCGTTATTTTACATGTTATACAGTAATCTAATGACTTTGAAAAATGAACTCGACTGGAGCTATCCATTCTTGGGCTACGGTTTTTATGTCTAGAAGTGATATTGATCTCGAATTTCGATATATTTCTAAATCTAAAAGCTTTTTATTTCGATTCTACTTGGACGAATACGTCAAAATAAAGTCGATGGTGGGCATAGCAAATCGAATTGAGGTCGTTTCACTTTTAAATATTTTATCTTTCTACATTTTTGTTTTCTATCAAATTTATTTCATCTGATTTAGGATGTTGCATTAATATTTGGTGCAGCATCTTTGGTACTTTTACTGGAAAAGTTCAATCTCATGAAGTAAGTCTTTGCTTTTATTTTGGATTTAAAAAGTTTGAAAAGCTAGATCTACCCGTTTATTCGTTGAAGGTTCGTGGTTACATGGATTTGAGAAGAATATATTATCAGATCTAGAATATATGCCCCTAAGAAAAACCATATTTGGTGTAGTTACTGAGTGTAGATAGAAATCACCATACTATAGACGAAACAACTTAGGTAGTGTTTGGTTTGAAATATATTTTGAGTTTTGCGTTTTCGATATTGACAACAAAACATGAAAAAAGTTAAGAGATGGTGGAGGGAGTAAAAGGGTGATAGAGGGGACCACGTAAAGAAGTAAGAGACAATGGAATGATACTATCACATTTTCTTGTGTTAATTCTCAAAATATGGAAAACAAATAAAAGTTGTTTTCTATTTTGTGTGCTAACTTTGTTTTCAAAAACTATTGTTTTTGACATTATACATGTATTCTTCGTATTTTACTATAGATGAAATTTTAAAACTAAAAGGCGTAAACCAAACACCGCCTTAACTTTTGACTGTTCTATCAGGATCTCCGTCTCAGTTGGGTGAAGTTTCAAGAGTTGAAATTAGGAGGAGAATGCTGGATAGAACCCAAAAATGCTAGAACAACGAAGTTCTTGGATGGAACTAGTAAGAAGTATGAAGGTGAGACGACCCGAATTCCCGTTCTCACGGAAACAAGGTTATCTTTGGAATATAACACAGAAACATATAATAGCAGAACAGAATTAAATAAATACACCAGAATGAACAACAAAATATACTGGATAAAAGTAATCATCAGAGTTACACAGTATACATGATCTTACTTAGTACAAATACAGTTCAGCTATACATAAATGTCTACAGCGGAAATAAACAAAATATGTACAACAGGAGCTGAACAGAATAAAAAGAGATAAATGATAGAATCCATCTTCAGCTCCAGCTATCCAGAAAGAACCAGCTAAACCTGAATACAAGGCTGCCCGTGTAGAAAAAGGGGCACCCGAGTTTGAGAGTGAAACAAACTACGAGTCAGTCATGGGACTGGTATGAGAAATCTACTCAACACATATATAATTGGCTAATCACAGGACCACGCCACTTTCGTGGAACAGGTTTACTCCATTGGATTGCCAGTGCTTTAAAACAAATCTTTCTTTTAAACATCGCTATGCTTTTTATAAAAATGAAGCCGTTATAAGACTCAGTTCCCATCACACAATGCAACGCAAACCAGAGGATAGAGTTTTTACCTTATAACGGCCAAATATGCTTGATACGAATAAAACAAAGGCATTTGATATTATTGCTAGTGTTTATATGTTCTGAAAACAATTTCGAATCATAACTATCAATCATAGACGGCATTAATGCCCCATACCACTATGTCACCATATATAGGTATACAATCAAAACCGCACGATCACGTATTTGGAAATTGGATTTCCGTCATGAACCAAGGCAAAAGATAGTCCTTACCGAATTCGAGACTGCCTAGCCCGAGTCTCAGGATCAGAACGCATCGATCCTTGGATCGTCAGGGCCGGTCCACACGGAGTGGATTAAAAATGCCTGAGCACTACGTTTCGCCGCCCTTTGGGGCGTAAGCGAGCCAACAAGTGACTCCATCGGACCCGGATCGTCCGATCTAACCGAGGCGCCTCGCAATAGCAACAACCACATAAGTCAAACTCGTCAGGGCGTGTAAAATCACTGACGCCACTTTTAGCTAGGAGGAAACGTAGGCCCTCCCTGAGGTCCGTTCTCCCGTTTTAGGTTCATACCGGGGTGTGAGGCTCGCGAATTCACGTTATACACAAAGCTACGCCACACAGGCGGTGCTTTGATCATCACCACAAGACTTTGCTTTTCAACAGAAGCCCTAATCACTGCATCTTAGCATGCCACACAGAATAAATCCTATGTAAGACACACAGTCCATTTACAAGTCCGTTCTGGGTCTGAACGAATCCGGAGGCACTAAATACCTCGCAAACCCATCGATCACCACGTACGTCTGGACGATCACCACTCATTATCCATATTTCGGGATGCCTCCCAATCAGGACCTCGGTTATCATCCAAACGAGGTGAAGATCTCCGGTCTTCGACCATCGTCTTCATCTTCGACTTTCAATCGTCGGTCAATTATTTGAAATAAGAATTAACTCGGCCTTCTCAAATAATTCACGTATATTTAGAACTTCAAATCGATTTATTTCAATGGTTAAATTATTCGACAACACCAGTTGTGTTCTTTAATGTAATTTTCACACCAAACACATTCAACCATCAAAAGCCACATAAATCAAGCAAATTCAGTTTATTTCCCTTCCATATCGCTTATGATATTTTATAACTATTTATCGCTATTTTATTTATTTTAAAATAGCTATTCTATTCAAAACGACGCTTCGGGCCATAAGGCGGCCGTGGCGCTGTTTTTCTTCAGATTTGATTTACTCATATCTGAAAATCTAACCGTTGGATCTTCGCAAAATTTACATCATTAGAAAGGTCTTTTCAAAACGAATCCAACGGTTCTAGTTTCGGGAAGTTCCGACGGTCGGATCTCCCGGTACAATCGTTTGAAGTTTCGATTTCAAAATACGAACTGCAGCGTCGTTATTCGATTAAATATATAATTATATTTATAAATATATAAATATAATCGCTTCTGGCGTTGTTTTTCTTCAGAATTGAATTAAACATTCCAGACAATCCAACCGTTGGATTTTTGCAAGGTTGGTGCCGTTGGAAAGATTATTCCAAGGCGAACCCGACGGTTGAGGTTTCGGGAAAATCCAATGGTCGGATTTCCCGTACTAGTTGTTTGAAAACACGGTTTCAAAACACGAACTGCACGGCTTCGTTTCGTTTTAATTTTATTTATATTTATATATTTATATATATATAGTTCATTCAATGATTTCCATATCGTTTTAACTTCAAATATTTTTCTAACACCTTAAAATTTTGGAAAATTTCGCCATAACCTCCCCTGCACCGGGAGCATCGGGAAATCGCAAATAGCGTTCCCGGTCCTTCTAATCTCAAAAAGAAAAAAAAGAAAAAGCCAAGCGGCTAGCCAACAGGCTCATAAAATCATCACCCAAACAAAACAGTAAATGTGTACCTATTTGTCGGGCACAAAATTTTATTCCCCTTCTCTAGCCCCTTTGCTATAACCTGTTCAATAAATATGCATGTACATATATATACAGTTCTTATCATTTATCATTTTCTATTCAACTTCATATTTGATTTCTGTTGGGTTTAAAAACACCATTCATTCTAATGTTGCATAAATAGGTGCAAATCATTTCATTAGCTAATTAATGAATATTTCAACTCATATATGTTTATTTTGAACAAGTGGCTATTTTTAACACTTCACATTTCAACGATTTATGCATACAATAAAAATGTGATTTTTATTGTAAAACAATTCATTTCAAAACACTATTTTTCTATATAGTTCATATAGGTGACAAAATAGGATTTTTATCATAAAACAATTTCTTTTTAAAACGAGATTATTTTACACAGTTCATATAGTCGATAAAAGGCGATTTTTATTATCAAACAATTTATTTCAAAATATGAATACCATTCAACACATGAATTTCTAAACAACGAATGAATATCAATTCAACACATGAATGTTTTCTATAGTTTCTATATATAGATAAAAAAGTGATTTTTATTATCGAACAATTTATTTCAAAATATGAATACCATTCAACACATGAATTTCTAAACAACGAATGAATATCAATTCAACACATGAATGTTTTCTATGGTTTTTATATATAGATAAAAATGTGATTTTTATTATCGAACAATTTATTTCAAAATATGAATACCATTCAACACATGAATTTCTAAACAACGAATGAATATCAATTCAACACATGAATGTTTTCTATGGTTTTTATATATAGATAAAAATGTGATTTTTATTATCGAACAATTTATTTCAAAATATGAATACCATTCAACACATGAATTTCTAAACAACGAATGAATATCAATTCAACACATGAATGTTTTCTATGGTTTTTATATATAGATAAAAATGTGATTTTTTATTATCGAACAATTTATTTCAAAATATGAATACCATTCAACACATGAATTTCTAAACAACGAATGAATATCAATTCAACACATGAATGTTTTCTATGGTTTTTATATATAGATAAAAATGTGATTTTTTTTATTATCGAACAATTTATTTCAAAATATGAATACCATTCAACACATGAATTTCTAATCAACGAATGAATATCAATTCAACACATGACTGTTTTATATAGTTTTTATATATAGATAAAAGGTGATTTTTTATTATCGAACAATTTATTTCAAAATATAAATACCATTCAACACATGAATTTCTAATCAACGAATGAATATCAATTCAACACATGAATGTTTTCTATAGTTTTTATATATAGATAAAAGGTGATTTTTATTATCGAACAATTTATTTCAAAATATGAATACCATTCAACACATGAATTTCTAATCAACGAATGAATATCAATTCAACACATGAATGTTTTCTATAGTTTCTATATATAGATAAAAATGTGATTTTTATTATCGAATAATTTATTTCAAAATATGAATACCATTCAACACATGAATTTCTAATCAACGAATGAATATCAATTCAACACATGAATGTTTTCTATAGTTTAAGCATATGAAAATAATTCAAACACACAAATATTATTCAAAATTTCGGCAGCATAACGGCAGGGTAGTTACACCGGCACCGTCCCTAGTACGGCTCCTCGCTCTACCTTAAAACCTCGCGGTTTTTGACAATGGGGATCATGCATCTAGTTCGCACGCAGGCGGCATGTATATATTTTATTTCATTTCCACAAACTAATCCTATGTGGTTTCAACCAAATATTTCTCAACCACAAATGGGTATTTTTCAACCACAATCAACCAATATCAATCACAAACAATCCCAAACAATCAATCGCTATCAATCAATTTTCACAACCATTTCAACCAATAAATATCGTCCATGGTTTGTGGACGAGGGGCGTATATATATATATTTATATATAGCAATACACTTTTATTTTCAATCACATATATATAATTTTAAAATCAGAAATCTCACCAATAGCTATCCAACTGCACGACACTTCACTTAGAGAAATCTTCGCCTTTTGTCGCTTTCGCCCGTATTCTCTGCACATGTAAAAATCGAATTTTTACTATGTTATTCAATATATAAAAATCGAATTTTTGACTTTGCTATTCAATATATAAAAATCTGATTTTTACTTCGCTATTCAATATATAAAAATCTGATTTTTACTTCGACTTTCAATATATAAAAATCGAATTTTGACTTCGCTATTCAATATATAAAAATCGAATTTTGACGTCGCTATTCAATATATAAAAATCGAATTTTGACTTCGCTATTCAATATATAAAAATATGATTTTTACTTCGCTATTCAATATATAAAAATCTGATTTTTACTTCGACTTTCAATATATAAAAATCTTGATTTTGACTTCGCTATTCAATATATAAAAATCGAATTTTGACTTCGCTATTCAATATATAAAAATCGAATTTTGACTTCGCTATTCAATATATAAAAATCTGATTTTTACTTCGCTATTCAATATATAAAAATCTGATTTTTACTTCGACTTTCAATATATAAAAATCTTGATTTTGACTTCGCTATTCAATATATAAAAATCGAATTTCGACTTCGCTATTCAATATATAAAAATCTGATTTTTACTTCGCTATTCAATATATAAAAATCTGATTTTTACTTCGACTTTCAATATATAAAAATCTTGATTTTTCTTTCGACTTTCAATATATAAAAATCTGATTTTCTCTTTTTAAATTTCTAATCTCCTTCTATTTTAAATCTTAAAATAAAATCAGTTTTTATTTTCTTTAAAAATCAGTTTTTAAAATTCTTTTTTTAAAAATTCAGTTTTTACATTCTTTAAAAATTCAGTTTTTAATCCTTTATAAAATCAATTCAGTTTTTAAACCTTTAAAAAAACTGTTTTTAATCCTTTTTCAAAAACCAGTTCAGTTTTTAAATCCTTTTAAAAACTGTTTTTAATCCTTAAAAAAATCTGTTCGGTTTTTAATCCTTTTTCAAAAATCTGTTTTTTTTAAATCTTCTTAAAAAAAAAACAGTTTTTAAATCCTTTAAAAATCAGTTTTTAAATGTATAAAAAAAAATCAGCTTAAAGTTCTTTTAAAATCAGTTTTAAAATGCTTTTCAAATATTTAATTACTGCTTTATTTACTAAATTAAATAAACTAATTATATAAAATAAAATGAAAAAAAGAAAGGAAGAAGCTCACAGTTTACATTGCTCAGCCCTGTCGGACTTGAGCTCGAAACTAGGGTTCTGCCGCCCCCCATCGATCTCGACCCCTGTGAGTTCATCGGAGTGCGCCTCCCTGGAGAGCCTGATGTCGCCTTTCCCTTCCGAGGAGCTCGACGAGCTCGGTGATCTCCAGCGGTTGAAAATTGGGTCGAGGCGTCGCTTCGTCGGCGATCGATTAGGTTTAGGGTTCTCTCTTTTTTTTTTCCTTTCTTTTGAAATCGAAATGAACGGCAGGGGGGGGGGGGGGGGGCAGAATGAATAAGGAGAGGGAAGGGATTTTTTTTTTTATTTAATTATTTAATTTTGCAAATAGGTTGACTTTTACATATGACCTCTAAACGAGGCCCACCGCCTGTCGTCCATAGCGTTTAACCCCCATTCCGAACACAATGGGATATGTATCGCAAGCTGATTTAATCGTTACAATCAGTTTCCTTTTGAATTTTCATTTAAATCATTATATTGAATTTTAAACGCACATTTCAAATTACCGGGGTCACATACTAACTAGAAAAATTCCAGAAAAATATTTTCTAGCTTCGTATTGACGATACGGTCCTAACAAAACTAGTTTCGTCGAATTCTGAGACCGTTTGAAAAATGGCCAATTTCCAGTCGATTAAAATCAACGGAAACTGGCCAAACGCGTTTTCCTTTGCCACGCTCCCATATTGATTCGAAAAATTATGAAATTTGAAACCTAACAATAACTTGACCCTGCGGATCCAACAAAAGTGGTTTCGTCGAAATCCGAGGTCATTTGCAAAATATCCATTTTTAAGGGCCTGAATTCCATATCGACTATTCAGAATTTTCAACTGGACATATCTTTTGATTCCCGCTATCAAATTTCGATTGGTCGGATTCGTTAGAAAGATATTCACTAACAGATTTAAATATTTTTGGTTTCACTAAAATCCGGATTGTTTTGCACCCGGTATAGTCTGACAAAGTTTGAATTCAATTTTTTGAAACTGCCACGCCATTTCAGGCCTTGTTTATAATTATAATTAATTATATTCGTTTTCAATTGTCGATTCAAACTTAGTTTTCATCGCCATTATTTAAAATATTTTTTTTAAATATTTAAAATCCATTATTTTAGCCAATTTAAAAATTTTAAATTGGTTCAGATTTTCTGGGTCGTTACAATCTCCCCCACTTAAAACTTTTCGTCCCCGAAAAGGAACAAAGTCGAAAGTGGTTTGATAAATCTACAATCACACAACACAACAACCAATCCAATTGCTTTTAACCTTTTTAACTTTTCAAATATATATCTTTTATATATTCAAAAATTATATTTCTAAAACCAGACTATATATAAATATAATCACAAATACGTTATTTAAAAACATATTACTCTCGACTCGTTCTGAGGCACTTCTGACCCCATCTCTAACGAGTTGTTCTGATTCTGCTACTCATACTAGGATATTACTGATCCTATCTGTATAGAGTTACCCGTCCTAGAACACTACTGGTTCTATTTCCGACGAGTTCATTCAAATGTTATATTCCAGAACTAAGCTTAACTAAAGCTCTGATACCACGATGAGACGACCCGAATTCCCGTTCTCACGGAAACAAGGTTATCTTTGGAATATAACACAGAAACATATAATAGCAGAACAAAATTAAATAAATACACCAGAATGAACAACAAAATATACTGGATAAAAGTAATCATCAGAGTTACACAGTATACAGGATCTTACTTAGTACAAATACAGTTCAGCTATACATAAATGTCTACAGCGGAAATAAACAAAATATGTACAATAGGAGCTGAACAACATAAAAAGAGATAAATGATAGAATCCATCTTCAGCTCCAGCTATCCAGAAAGAATCAGCTAAACCTGAATACAAGGCTGCCCGTGTAGAAAAAGGGGCACCCGAGTTTGAGAGTGAAACAAACTACGAGTCAGTCATGGGACTGGTATGAGAAATCTACTCAACACATATATAATTGGCTAATCACAGGACCACGCCACTTTCGTGGAACGGGTTTACTCCATTGGATTGCCAGTGCTTTAAAACAAATCTTTCTTTTAAACATCGCTATGCTTTTTATAAAAATGAAGCCGTTATAAGACTCAGTTCCCATCACACAATGCAACGCAAACCGGAGGATAGAGTTTTTACCTTATAACGGCCAAATATGCTTGATACGAATAAAACAAAGGCATTTGATATTATTGCTAGTGTTTATATGTTCTGAAAACAATTTCGAATCATAACTATCAATCATAGACGGCATTAATGCCCCATACCACTATGTCGCCATATATAGGTATACAATCAAAACCGCACGATCACGTATTTGGAAATTGGATTTCCGTCATGAACCAAGGCAAAAGATAGTCCTTACCGAATTCGAGACTGCCTAGCCCGAGTCTCAGGATCAGAACGCATCGATCCTTGGATCGTCAGGGCCGGTCTACACGGAGTGGATTAAAAATGCCTGAGCACTACGTTTCGCCGCCCTTTGGGGCGTAAGCGAGCCAACAAGTGACTCCATCGGACCCGGATCGTCCGATCTAACCGAGGCGCCTCGCAACAGCAACAACCACATAAGTCAAACTCGTCAGGGCGTGTAAAACCACTGACGTCACTTTTAGCTAGGAGGAAACGTAGGCCCTCCCTGAGGTCTGTTCTCCCGTTTTAGGTTCATACCGGGGTGTGAGGCTCGCGAATTCACATTATACACAAAGCTACGCCACACAGGCGGTGCTTTGATCATCACCACAAGACTTTGCTATTCAATAGAAGCCCTGATCACTGCATCTTAGCATGCCACACAGAATAAATCCTATGTCAGACACACAATCCATTTACAAGTCCGTTCTGGGTCTGAACGAATCCGGAGGCACTAAATACCTCGCAAACCCATCGATCACCACGTACGTCTGGACGATCACCACTCATTATCCATATTTCGGGATGCCTCCCAATCAGGACCTCGGTTATCATCCAAACGAGGTGAAGATCTCCGGTCTTCGACCATCGTCTTCATCTTCGACTTTCAATCGTCGGTCAATTATTTGAAATGAGAATTAACTCGGCCTTCTCAAATAATTCACGTATATTTAGAACTTCAAATCGATTTATTTCAATGGTTAAATTATTCGACAACACCAGTTGTGTTCTTTAATGTAATTTTCACACCAAACACATTCAACCATCAAAAGCCACATAAATCAAGCAAATTCAGTTTATTTCCCTTCCATATCGCTTATGATATTTTATAACTATTTATCGCTATTTTATTTATTTTAAAATAGCTATTCTATTCAAAACGACGCTTCGGGCCATAAGGCGGCCGTGGCGCTGTTTTTCTTCAGATTTTATTTACACATATCTGAAAATCTAACCGTTGGATCTTCGCAAAATTTACATCATTAGAAAGGTCTTTTCAAAACAAATCCAACGGTTCCAGTTTCGGGAAGTTCCGACGGTCGGATCTCCCGGTACAATCGTTTGAAGTTTCGATTTCAAAATACGAACTGCAGCGTCGTTATTCGATTAAATATATAATTATATTTATAAATATATAAATATAATCGCTTCTGGCGCTGTTTTTCTTTAGAATTGAATTAAACATTCCAGACAATCCAACCGTTGGATTTTTGCAAGGTTGGTGCCGTTGGAAAGATTATTCCAAGGCGAACCCGACGGTTGAGGTTTCGGGAAAATCCAATGGTCGGATTTCCTGTACTAGTTGTTTGAAAACACGGTTTCAAAACACGAACTGCACGGCTTCGTTTCGTTTTAATTTTATTTATATTTATATATTTATATAAATATAGTTCATTCAATGATTTCCATATCGTTTTAACTTCAAATATTTTTCTAACACCTTAAAATTTTGGAAAATTTCGCCATAACCTCCCCTGCACCGGGAGCATCGGGAAATCGCAAATAGCGTTCCCGGTCCTTCTAATCTCAAAAAGAAAAAAAGAAAAAGCCAAGCGGCTAGCCAACAGGCTCATAAAATCATCACCCAAACAAAACAGTAAATGTGTACCTATTTGTCGGGCACAAAATTTTATTCCTCTTCTCTAGCCCCTTTGCTATAACCTGTTTAATAAATATGCATGTACATATATATACAGTTCTTATCATTTATCATTTTCTATTCAACTTCATATTTGATTTCTGTTGGGTTTAAAAACACCATTCATTCTAATGTTACCTAAATAGGTGCAAATCATTTCATTAGCTAATTAATGAATATTTCAACTCATATATGTTTATTTTGAACAAGTGGCTATTTTTAACACTTCACATTTCAACGATTTATGCATACAATAAAAATGTGATTTTTATTGTAAAACAATTCATTTCAAAACACTATTTTTCTATATAGTTCATATAGGTGACAAAATAGGATTTTTATCATAAAACAATTTCTTTTTAAAACGAGATTATTTTACACAGTTCATATAGTCGATAAAAGGCGATTTTTATTATCAAACAATTTATTTCAAAATATGAATACCATTCAACACATGAATTTCTAAACAATGAATGAATATCAATTCAACACATGAATGTTTTCTATAGTTTCTATATATAGATAAAAATGTGATTTTTATTATCGAACAATTTATTTCAAAATATGAATACCATTCAACACATGAATTTCTAAACAACGAATGAATATCAATTCAACACATGAATGTTTTCTATGGTTTTTATATATAGATAAAAATGTGATTTTTATTATCGAACAATTTATTTCAAAATATGAATACCATTCAACACATGAATTTCTAAACAACGAATGAATATCAATTCAACACATGAATGTTTTCTATGGTTTTTATATATAGATAAAAATGTGATTTTTATTATCGAACAATTTATTTCAAAATATGAATACCATTCAACACATGAATTTCTAAACAACGAATGAATATCAATTCAACACATGAATGTTTTCTATGGTTTTTATATATAGATAAAAATGTGATTTTTATTATCGAACAATTTATTTCAAAATATGAATACCATTCAACACATGAATTTCTAAACAACGAATGAATATCAATTCAACACATGAATGTTTTCTATGGTTTTTATATATAGATAAAAATGTGATTTTTTTTATTATCGAACAATTTATTTCAAAATATGAATACCATTCAACACATGAATTTCTAATCAACGAATGAATATCAATTCAACACATGAATGTTTTCTATAGTTTTTATATATAGATAAAAGGTGATTTTTTATTATCGAACAATTTATTTCAAAATATGAATACCATTCAACACATGAATTTCTAATCAACGAATGAATATCAATTCAACACATGAATGTTTTCTATTGTTTTTATATATAGATAAAAGGTGATTTTTATTATCGAACAATTTATTTCAAAATATGAATACCATTCAACACATGAATTTCTAATCAACGAATGAATATCAATTCAACACATGAATGTTTTCTATAGTTTCTATATATAGATAAAAATGTGATTTTTATTATCGAATAATTTATTTCAAAATATGAATACCATTCAACACATGAATTTCTAATCAACGAATGAATATTAATTCAACACATGAATGTTTTCTATAGTTTAAGCATATGAAAATAATTCAAACACACAAATATTATTCAAAATTTCGGCAGCATAACGGCAGGGTAGTTACACCGGCACCGTCCCTAGTACGACTCCTCGCTCTACCTTAAAACCTCGCGGTTTTTGACAATGGGGATCATGCATCTAGTTCGCACGCAGGCGGCATGTATATATTTTATTTCATTTCCACAAACTAATCCTATGTGGTTTCAACCAAATATTTCTCAACCACAAATGGGTATTTTTCAACCACAATCAACCAATATCAATCACAAACAATCCCAAACAATCAATCGCTATCAATCAATTTTCACAACCATTTCAACCAATAAATATCGTCCATGGTTTGTGGACGAGGGGCGTATATATGTATATATATATATTTATATATAGCAATACACTTTTATTTTCAATCACATATATATAATTTTAAAATCAGAAATCTCACCAATAGCTATCCAACTGCACGACACTTCACTTAGAGAAATCTTCGCCTTTTGTCGCTTTCGCCCGTATTCTCTACACATGTAAAAATCGAATTTTTACTATGTTATTCAATATATAAAAATCGAATTTTTGACTTCGCTATTCAATATATAAAAATCTGATTTTTACTTCGCTATTCAATATATAAAAATTTGATTTTTACTTCGACTTTCAATATATAAAAATCGAATTTTGACTGCGCTATTCAATATATAAAAATCGAATTTTGACTTCGCTATTCAATATATAAAAATCGAATTTTGACTTCGCTATTCAATATATAAAAATATGATTTTTACTTCGCTATTCAATATATAAAAATCTGATTTTTTACTTCGACTTTCAATATATAAAAATCTTGATTTTGACTTCGCTATTCAATATATAAAAATCGAATTTTGACTTCGCTATTCAATATATAAAAATCGAATTTTGACTTCGCTATTCAATATATAAAAATCTGATTTTTACTTCGCTATTCAATATATAAAAATATGATTTTTACTTCGACTTTCAATATATAAAAATCTTGATTTTGACTTCGCTATTCAATATATAAAAATCGAATTTTGACTTCGCTATTCAATATATAAAAATCTGATTTTTACTTCGCTATTCAATATATAAAAATCTGATTTTTACTTCGACTTTCAATATATAAAAATCTTGATTTTTCTTTCGACTTTCAATATATAAAAATCTGATTTTCTCTTTTTAAATTTCTAATCTCCTTCTATTTTAAATCTTAAAATAAAATCAGTTTTTATTTTCTTTAAAAATCAGTTTTTAAAATTCTTTTTTTTTAAAATTCAGTTTTTACATTCTTTAAAAATTCAGTTTTTAATCCTTTATAAAATCAATTTAGTTTTTAAACCTTTAAAAAAACTGTTTTTAATCCTTTTTCAAAAATCAGTTCAGTTTTTAAATCCTTTTAAAAACTGTTTTTAATCCTTAAAAAAATCTGTTCGGTTTTTAATCCTTTTTCAAAAATCTGTTTTTTTTAAATCTTCTTAAAAAAAACAGTTTTTAAATCCTTTAAAAATCAGTTTTTAAATGTATAAAAAAAAATCAGCTTAAAGTTCTTTTAAAATCAGTTTTAAAATGCTTTTCAAATATTTAATTACTGCTTTATTTACTAAATTAAATAAACTAATTATATAAAATAAAATGAAAAAAAGAAAGGAAGAAGCTCACAGTTTACATTGCTCAGCCCTGTCGGACTTGAGCTCAAAACTAGGGTTCTGCCGCCCTCCATCGATCTCAACCCCTGGGAGTTCATCGGAGTGCGCCTCCCTGGAGAGCCTGATGTCGCCTTTCCCTTCCGAGGAGCTCGACGAGCTCGGTGATCTCCAGCGGTTGAAAATTGGGTCGAGGCGGCGCTTCGTCGGCGATCGATTAGGTTTAGGGTTCTCTCTTTTTTTTTTCCTTTCTTTTGAAATCGAAATGAACGGCAGGGGGGGGGGGGGGCAGAATGAATAAGGAGAGGGAAGGGATTTTTTTTTTATTTAATTATTTAATTTTGCAAATAGGTTGACTTTTACATATGACCTCTAAACGAGGCCCACCGCCTGTCGTCCATAGCGTTTAACCCCCATTCCGAACACAATGGGATATGTATCGCAAGCTGATTTAATCGTTACAATCAGTTTCCTTTTGAATTTTCATTTAAATCATTATATTGAATTTTAAACGCACATTTCAAATTACCGGGGTCACATACTAACTAGAAAAATTCCAGAAAAATATTTTCTAGCTTCGTATTGACGATACGGTCCTAACAAAACTAGTTTCGTCGAATTCTGAGACCGTTTGAAAAATGGCCAATTTCCAGTCGATTAAAATCAACGGAAACTGGCCAAACGCGTTTTCCTTTGCCACGCTCCCATATTGATTCGAAAAATTATGAAATTTGAAACCTAACAATAACTTGACCCTGCGGATCCAACAAAAGTGGTTTCGTCGAAATCCGAGGTCATTTGCAAAATATCCATTTTTAAGGGCCTGAATTCCATATCGACTATTCAGAATTTTCAACTGGACATATCTTTTGATTCCCGCTATCAAATTTCGATTGGTCGGATTCGTTAGAAAGATATTCACTAACAGATTTAAATATTTTTGGTTTCACTAAAATCCGGATTGTTTTGCACCCGGTATAGTCTGACAAAGTTTGAATTCAATTTTTTGAAACTGCCACGCCATTTCAGGCCTTGTTTATAATTATAATTAATTATATTCGTTTTCAATTGTCGATTCAAACTTAGTTTTCATCGCCATTATTTAAAATATTTATTTTAAATATTTAAAATCCATTATTTTAGCCAATTTAAAAATTTTAAATTGGTTCAGATTTTCTGGGTCGTTACAGAAGGAAAAATTAACAGAATTCACCCTACTTTGATAAAGGATTGAATCACAAACGAAACAAAAAAATTGAAGGAAATCATCCTATTCTGATTCCAATGAAAGAGAATTGGTCTTCGACATAATGAAATAGGAAAAAAAAACAAACTACCGATCCATAGAGGGGTTGAAGCAACAAAAAAAGTACTGTGAAAGATTGAGCAAATAAGGTGACATCAAAACATGTTGGTATCGAGATGTTTATTGTAGTGTTGAATTTGTCTAATAACGAAGTAGAATTGTAGGAACTTGACATCAGTGAAGGGAACGCCACTAGTGCTTAGATAGTTGGTGTTCAGTAGGATGTTAGAAAATCTGATAGAAAAGAACTTTTTCCAATAAGGCTTTGATAGAGTAGGTCAGGACAAATGGTTTCTCCAGAGAGGTGGAACCAAGACGACCTGTAACTAATCGAGATGATTTGCAGAGTCAAACACTAGAAAATGATTGCGACGATCACCGTCCATTAACCTAAAGCAGTAAGTAACATGTCGTTGATATGGTGAAAAAATTGTTGGTTGAGAACAAGCAAAGACGGGATGCAGAGTGGACTCATCACTGGGTCGGACCCTGTTCATTGCAAACATCCTTGAAGCAAAGTATCAAAAAAAAAAAAAAAAAATTTGTGATGCCTACCGTGTTTACATGTAATGGAATGACTGATACAAGGCATCATTCATTGAATTACGGATGACACATGGACAGAGTTCGTGCAACATGCATTGTTAGATGTTGGTATTTTCCAATATTCCTAGAAATATTAGCAACAACGTGGTTCAGTCGAATCATGTCGAGTTCCGTATCATCATTTGATCAACTAGCTAAGAAGTTTATGGAGCAGTTTTGGGTTTGCATAGTGCAATTGAAAGACATCATCATTATCTAATGCGATTCATAGTTCCGAAAAGACTTTATAGATTTTTTCTTAAGAAATTCAATGTTGTGGTTACACAAGTGGGAAATTTTAAAGAGGACACTGTATTGATAGCTTTAATAATAAAATAAGTTTGCCCAATGACAGATTTGGTTGGTCCCTTAGAAAAAGCGGCCATCTACCATTGAAGAGTTACGTAAAGCGTCTCAAATTTTGCATATGGAAGAGGCAGATTTGGCTACTGGATCAGTTACTATTGATTATAACGATCTGCCTTTTCGATGCTTAAAAGTTGACACTAATACATGCACGGTATTCACCCGTTGAACAATCAAGTGCCGGAAATAGATTGTTAGCAAAAGAAAAAACAAGATATAAAACAAAATCTCATAGCGGAATAAATAATTTATAATATAACAACAATCTTTACCCAAAATAAAATGATAAGTTTATACATACATATGAGAACTAGTCTTTAAATTAGCCTGGACAGCTATAATAGTCTGCCTTTACAAACGTCGATGAATATAACAAACATATACAATGAAAAATAAAGAAATACATGAGAATATGTTTTGGATTTCAGCTTCTCTTCTGAAGCTTCAAAGTAATCCAAATATAACTGGAAGTATTCTCGGTCTGACCCAAAAACTAAAATAAAATTAACTCCCGGATCAATTTGAAAAATCAGCGTGAAATAACTCAAATTACATGTAATTAATTTGTTTAATATATAAAACTTTGAAATCAAATGTATCTCGTAATACTACGCTGGAATAAGCACAAATTGGTTTTTACATTACGATAACAAGAATATTTTTTATTATAAATCTAAAGATAATATAATAATGACTAAAATTCATAAGTAAATTATTAACATAGTTGAAATGCTTGTATCTCATGTTCCAATGTAATATGTAATCAATCAGATCTGAAAGCTTATATTGAAGAATGGTTTCCAACTTTGAAAGGGTAAGGATCTATCCATCTAATCCACACACTTCTAGATAAAATGTACACGAGACTGTCTTAACTTGCACCTCAGTTACCTAAGACCGGTCCTAGTCCTTAAATGGGTATCACTAAATATGATCACCGCAGTTGATAAACAAGCATAATGTGCCCTAAAGCATACAAAGACAGTCACCTAATGGGAGCGACTCATATCACCCTGCCATATGTCCTTACTTTAGTCATGTACCAGTGATGAGGCTAAATGTCAGATATTACCTTCTAAATAGCAGATCCCTTTGGAATATTAACATTACCTACCAAGCATATATGCAATTTAAGCACTCATTCATACAGGTTTGTTCTAGGTCTGGACAAAACCGTATAACTTCATCTTCAAGATATTTCCAGTTAGAAATGCACCATTCAACTAGATCTGATCCCGATCTGTTCGAAACAACAATCAATAATTTCCGAAAAAAATATACTTCGGTTCCTTTAGGAATAAACCGATAATATATAAGTGTAGAGTTCATCTCTTAACCGTTTACGAGAATGAGTTTTCTTATCATTTGTTGTACGTATATATTCCAAAGTCAAAATTAACTAAAATTTGATAGTCGGTTATTTAACTATGAAATATATAAACAACGATCATTCAAAGATTTTAGATTTTCCATAGCAATCACCACGCCTTGGCCAAATAATGATTTCTTTGAAAAATCACTTCCAGGAATGTTAATTGAAATACTCATATACTTATGTCATTGGCATAAGTATATTCGCAAATCATTAAGGAAAGCGTTCTTATTTATAAATCATATTAAAGGACCAAACAAAGTTATATAGGAAAAATACTAATACACAAGTAAATCCAAACATGGTTCCTTCAGTGTTAAGTGTAAAGTAAATGTCTATACTACTAGAGTCAAAGAATCTTTATAAATCTCTTCCATAAATCATTTAATAAATTTTCATGTTTAAATAAAATATTTATTAGAAATTTTCTTTATGAAAATGTAAAGTAGAAAACTTCTTTTCATGATTTTATTTATAAAGAAAAAACCCTTCATAAGGTAACATACCATTTACGAATATTTAAAGTGATTAATAACTTTAAAATATATAAATAAGAAATAAGCTTACTATCAACCATGCTAATAGAATAAAAAATTATTTTTGCAATATTAACTGACCTTTAAAACATCATTAATAAATAACATTTTTTTTGCAAGGAAAGCCTTTTTATAGTGGTCCGGACCACTTTTTATTGCTATAATGAAAACAGGTAATAAAATAGCTATATATGAATTTATATATAATTCTTAGACCATACAAAATAAAATAAGAGTGTGTAACAACCAAGAATTTTGAAACCAATTTAAAATTTTATTTTTAATTGATTTAATGGATTTTAAGAATTTAAAATGATTTATTTTGAGAATTAACGATCTAAAATTTACTTAAATCAAAGTTAGAATGTATAAATTTAAAATTTAATTAAAACGATCTGGATATGGCGCGGTAGTTTGAAAATTTAGTTTTGAGCTTTAAATGAACATACAGAATTCAATATAAATCAGAATTAAATGAAACAAGAAACGTTAGAATCTGTTTATCTATATCTTTCTAACGAATGTAAGAAATTAAGATTTTACTTTGTAAATTGTAAGTTATCTACAGTTAAAAATTTAGAATAGTCGCTATGGAATTTATATATATATTTAAACTATATATAACCCTTAAAAATAAACATTTTGCAAACGACTTCCGTTTTTTATGAAACCACTTTTGTTGGATCCGGAATGTCAAATTATAGTCACGTTTAAAATTTCATAATTTTTGGAATTAGTATGTGAGCACAGTAAATTTAAACATGTTTTCAATTTCAGTTTAAACTTAGGGTGCGTTTTTTATAGGTCCTTATTAACGTTTTAAATTAGGCTCAGGTCCGGTCATAAACTTATTGTAAATTTAGTCCCTATTTTTTGAAAATTCAATAAAAAAAGAATATGAAAAAATCACATAAATTCGTAATTAATTAAAACAATTAATATGAAAAAAATTCAGGTGAAAAAACACGAAACTCGATGCCAAAATAAAAATTTACACTAAATCAACGAAATGCAGTAAAATGCATCGACAGATGCATATATTTCAAATAGTTGCATACATGTGCGCATTTATTTCAAATCTGCATCAAAACTGCAGAATAAATTCAAACAAGTATGCACTTAATGTGAATACATGCATATTCTGATGCATTGATTTGTAACTGTTACGTGCAATTTTTTCAGTTGTACATAGATTTTGACATATCTGCACGCATGTATGCATTTATACAGAAAAACTGCATACATGTATGCTTATTCAAGAGGCGTGCATAAATAAATGCATGTTTATTCAAATAGTTGCATATATGTATGCAACTATTCATAATAGTTGCATATATGTATGCAACTTTTTTTTTTTGTCGAGAACTTCTAACAATATTTCCAGATTTTAGATTTTTTTTTTAAATCAATCCCACATTTTTTTCTGGAAGAAAATGAAGAAGGCGGAAGTCCCTAAAATGAAGGAGGCACAAGCAAAAATAGGGGACAGGTTTGAAGATAAAACATTATAGGGATGTGGCGTGTATTAAGTTTGGTTTTAGGGATGTGTCCCTAATTTTCACTTAAATTTAATAAGCCAGTTAAAAAGGCCATTTTTCAAACGGTCTCCAAATTCGACGAAATTAATTTTGTTAGGACCGTATCGTCAAAACATAGCTAGATTTCAATATTCGTAACTTTTGGAGTCAGTATGTGGCTACCGTAAATTAAAATATACGTTTAAATTCAATATCGACCGTTATATTAATTTATATTTTAATTTTGATAAAAACTGATCGAAACAACCAAATTAGCTTATGAAATATATCCCATTATGTTTAGAACCCATTTTGATTTGGAGTTCGAATGCAAAAACTCATTTTTTTGAATTAAAATAATAATATTACACATTATAAATAGCCCAAAATTTTCCAAACCCTAATCACTACACAGGCCGCCGCCGGGGCCAAAAACCGATGGCTGATTTTGCTCCGTTCTTTTTCCCCCTCGTTCTCAAAATCCACGCAATAAATCTAAAAACTTATAAAGGAAAAATTGTTCTACACTTCAAGTTAAACGGTGATGATCTGAAGTTGTAGCCTCTGGTGGCCGAAATCTCCCTCGAAACTCTCACCATTCGAACTGAAATTGAGGCGCAAGGGGGGTTCGAACTCTGAGATGGTCACGGCGGTGATGGAGGAAGGTGGAGGCTACGACGTGGTGGTCTTAGATCTACGGTGAGTGGTGTCTGATGGCGGCGCTTGGAGGTTGAAGGAGTTGAAGGGTGGTTCGACGGTTTTGAATGGGAGGGTGAGGGTTAGGGGAGAGTAATTACATTTTAATTATTATTTAATTATATTAGTTATGTAATTAATATTTAAACCATTGTATCTTCTCCATATAAAATTAGAATTCAGTGAAACGAGTTGTGTTGCGATCATGGAAACAAACTCTACAACATGGAACTGACCAGAACGGAAACAGAGAAAGTTGAATTTTAAGCTAAATTAAACATGTGTTTAATTTAGTTTAAAAATAGAAATCAACAATTGAAGACTGATGGAGTGAAAACCAAAGTGAGAACTCTCTCACCCAAAATTTTATATAGTTGTTTATTTTTATAACTGAATATATAATGACTGTCTGTGATTGCAATAATTGTTTGATGATTGATGGATGTGTATAGTTTTAATGTTATTATTATTAAACTGTGAAAATATTAAATAAATTCACATCGATTGTGATGTAAACCCAACACGAGTATTAGGACGATAATTTTACAGATCGCCCAATTATTTGTTGATGTTTGAAAACCCCACACGGGTCTGGGGATGATAATTTATGCACATCTCCCCTGAATTTATTTGTATGTCAACTGATTGATTGTTAGACTATGATAAGCGTTATTTAACTATTTAAAGCTTATAATGTGACGGCCCGCCCCAAACCAGCTGACATTTCCCTGAAATGCGTCGTGCCGACGTCCAACCAGCACGGGACGGTCGTCAAAAGAAAAGAAGAGAGATGATGAACTAACAAGGGACCTGTAGTATAAGCCGAAAACTGAACCATCATAGCAGCGGAAAATTCAAATACAGCTTATGATCCAAACCATCATTATTACAACTTTTAAAACTATCTCTAAAGAAAAATAGGAAGGTACACTACTAATGTCGTGACCAGCAACAACACAGGGAGAATATCTGGAAATGATACATGTAAGCCTCCTGCTCGTCTCTAGACAGCTACTCGTACATAACCAGCTAACCTGTCTCTAGTCTGCTCGTTTAGGAGCACCCAGAGTAATAAGAAGAGATATAAAACTCTGGGTCAGACAAAAGTACGGTATGAGCGATAAGCAGCAAAAACAGAACAATAACAGGTATACATAACCATACCTGAACCTGGACCTGCAACCAGAGTTAGCACAACAAGATGTATAATACTCTAAAGTGACACTAACTCATAGGGTGAAAATAATGGAGAGGGGGTGTGCATGTCATGGTGATAACAAACATCAAACATAGCAATCATCCTCACATCTCCCACTCGGTGCGTAAAGTATACGATATCCACCACTTTGATCACCCAATTCTTTGTTAAGATCACTCTGCCCCATGAAGTCATGACGGCTCCACTGCACTGATACGTAAGCACTAATACTTTGTTGTGTCCACTCTGCCCAATAGAGTCATGAAAACTCCACTGCACTGGCTCATAGCCCTGCTACGATCACTTTTCCCCATGGAGTCATGACAACTCCACTGCATTGATCCATAGCCAATATCCGTCTCTCAGTGATGAGTCAAAGCTATAGACATCGGTAACCCCTTTGCACACATCCCGCAGCAAATCCCAACTCATGAAGTTAACTCGTTGGTTCCCATCTAGATCCTGAGTAACAACTTCCCGTTTGGACTACCTTTGCATCTCGGGTTTTGGTATTCTCCAAATCGGTCTCCATTTGGTTTGTGGTTCACGTCTCATGCCCAAGCTCCTTGGTTTGGTTCGCGGTCACCACTCCGGTTCGGATCGGACTGCTCCATACGGGTCGGTTCGTGATGACCCCATCGGTTCGGGTCAGGCTTTTCCACCTAGATCGGTATGTGCACTCCTTCTTCTGGCGGTTCCGTTCGGAGTAGCACTCCGGTACGTGATCAACATTCGGTTCGGGTCGTGCCCCTTTTATTCATGATTGATCCTCCGAGTCGGGGTGCTTCGGCTCGTGAGCAAGTGGCTCGGGTGCAAGCGGTTCGGGTCGCGCCTCTCCATCGATCTGTTCCTGACGCACTCAGGCGAGCAGGTCGGAGTCTTGGGGGGCTCCACGAGCGGGTGGGTTCGGGGAACCCGATCCGGTCCCATTTCCTGCACTGTTTCCTACGAGTTTTCCAGCAAGTGTTTACGCCATACGACGTCGTTTTTGACTAATCTAACTTCACTAAGCAATCATAAAGCATTCCAAACAGTCATAGCAACATGTGTAATCAACCATAAACACCAAAACAACAATTTAACATGTTTATAAGGATCAAACATACCCAAAACCTATATTTTCTCCTTAATCCCCTTAATCATGATTTAACCATACGATTAGCAAAACATGTCCAAATTAACCCAAATTTCTAACAGAGGCATATAATAATTTCTAAGAATTTCTACGCATTTTTCCAGATTTTTATAATGCATAATTTCGTTAATTAACACTAATCACCCCTAATTAGCCGTAATTAGTGAAAAACAATGCAAATCACTCAACTTAGCCACAAATGAATTATAGATTTGAACCTTACTACTGTTTTGGGGTGGTTTCTAATGCAACACAACAACTCCAACTCTAATTTGGTGTTGATTTGCCTTGATCTGATGTAGCTTAGCTTAATCTTCGATTAGAAAGCGATTTGGGAGTGAGTTAGAAAGTGGAGGCCATGGCTAGGGTTAGAGGAATGTTTTAGGCGGCTGAGAAAATGAAATAAAATCGTTTCCTAACTGATTTCAGCCTCCCTGTAATCCTGATCCCGAAATGGGTTATGGGCCTAGCTGCTAATCACCCTAATTAGGCCTGGTTAAGCTGTTTTTCACCTTCCAAATCTTATTTCAGCCATATCTCCCAAACGGTAAGTCCCTTTTGCTAATGTGACCACTCTACAGAAAGGTAAACCATCATTCGAATCCAATGGAAGTGGTTTTAGGTCAAAACTCCTTACCAATCAAAAGTTATAGGCAAAACAAGATTCTCTAGGGGTAAAACAGCCATTTAAAAATCAGCAAAAATCATGAACATGGGAAATGACCCCAATAGTCGTTTCGCAAAGTTACACGGCTATATGACTTCATATGAAAAAGAAATAAATATTCTATGATCCTTCCATATGTAGAATGCAGGTCGTTATACTCTCCCTCCCTTAAGAAATTTCGTCCCTGAAATTCCTTAACCAAAACATACAAAGGGTCCTGCCTATCAGCCATTTTCTAACATTCAAACACACATGATAACACAACAAGTCTATCCTAGCACGCGGAATAGCTAAATTGCAATTAGAATCTTACCAGGCAAAGAGTTTTGGATAGACTTCCTTATGCCCTCCTCTGTTTCCCAAGTACTGTCATTCTCATTCTCACCCCCACTGAACCTTGACCAGTTTCACTACCTTCCTTCGAAGTTGCTTCGTATCTCCCAACCGCCTCGGGTTCTACTTCAATGACATCGAAGTTGTGCACGAACTTCCTTAATTGGGAAACATGAAGCACGTTATGAACTCCCGCCATCTTGTTCGGTGTAATAACCCGCATTTTTCAGGGGTATAATAATTAATTTATTTAATTATTTAAAAGGTGATTAAAAGGGTTTAATGGTCGTGGAATTAAATAATGGTGAATATTTAATTAAAATATTAAATTAAATAATATATTTAATTCTGAAATAAACAGAATTGGCTGAAATGGCGATATAGTGTGAACTGGATCATCTGTGATATTTAATTCAGTTTAGAATTGAATTAGAATAACGAATATATTATTTGAACGACAGTTTGAACGTATAATTATATTATAATTAAAATCGAGTTTGAAATGGCGCTGCAGTTCGTAAATTGACGATTCGAACTTCAAATGAATGTACAGGATTCGTTTTAAGCCGGATTTCTGTGAAACAGGAAACATGTGGAGCTGGTGGAGTATATCTTTCTAGTGGAAGAGAAAAATCGGGATTTCGTCGAGTAGATTTTGATTTATGTCCAAATCAAATTTCAGAAAAGTCGCTGTGGAATTCCTTTATAATTTGCGACGCTTTACATACGTTATAAATGGATTTTCAGTATAAACTGAATATCGAGATAATCTAGAATCTGAAATATCAATCTGTAAATTCTGATATGATATTCTGGAGCTGTACGATATCATATGTGAATATATACGATAATATTAATTTACTAATATTTAATTTAATTATATTTAAATATATTTATATATTTAAATAGGTCATTCAAAGCTTTAAAAATAGCCGGTTTTGCAAACGAAGTCGGAATTCGACGAAACTAATTTTGTTGGATCTGCAATGTCGAATATATATTAGATTTCCATTTTCATGATTTTTAGAGTCACTGTGTGGCCGTATGGATTTTTAGAATGAAAAACAGTTAGTGTTTAGACGGTTAAAAATACGCTGTGTGAGCATACGGAGTCGGAATTCGACGAAACCAGTTTCATTGGGACCGTAATGTCAAATTCTAGCTGCATGTCAATTTTTGTGATTTTTGGGTGTCGTATATGATCACAGGAATTTTCGAGGGTAAGTAAAAATAACGTTTGCTTGAAATTCAATATAAAAATCGATTAAAAAATATATTATATTTATCCTATATAATATCCTTAAGTTTTTCTAAACCTAAAAAATTTCATTCCTCAGTCAAAACTTTTTCCGCCGTAACATTTGTGTTACAGGAATTTCATTCGACCTTTACAAAATCATAAACAAATCAAATTAAATCCCATAAATTATGATATAGGAATATTTGGATTGGCCGAGTGTTTCTCTTCAGCTTTATGGGGTTCTCGTCGAACTCGATAGGGGTTTTCCGCATTATGGTTTTACCAGCGAGATGTAGGGTTCGGGTTTGAGGGGATTTGGGGTGTTTTCGAGTGAATCGAATGTGGGATATGGGTTTATGGCATCGAGTAGAGTGGTGTGTGAATTTTTAGTGAAGTCTGGAAGAAGAGGGGTCGCGATGACCACTATAGCAAGCATCGAGACCCATCGTACGCGATGGTGTTCCTGAGACCGAGAGAAAGGAAATGGGTATAGGGAGGATGAGGACGGGATGAGGAGTTTAACAGTGGTGTTCCGGTGGCAGTTGATCGCAAGGAGGAGGAGTTTAGAGGAAGAGATGTTCGATCATGGCGTTGGGTTTATCTGAAGCAGGAAGTATGCTGGCCGCGTTTTTCTTGAGTAGGGGAGGAAAGCCAACGTGGGTGGGCTTAAGAAGGGTGACGGGCTGATGTAGTGAGAAGCCCAATAATGATTTTTTTAGGTAAAATCCCAATTTAGTAAAGCAACTTAAGTTTTAATTTAGTTTAAATAATATATTGACTAGTAACTTGAATATCGTGGTCATACGACATCAGATTGACGAACCATAAGTTGCATTGGGATTGTATGGACGACGGCTACGCACTGGAACTGACTCGGATTGGATTGGGGTTCATTACAATTTATGGTGGAATAAACTGTTTGATTCAAATCAAACAACAATTTGTCGCTCTTTAACGATGAACTGCCAATGTGAGTAAATCTCACTAACTCTGAACAGTATATAATTTCATGTTGTATTTTTAGAACTGTTAAATATTGGCTGATTGACCATGTGTTGACTGTTTGATTGAACTGCTAGTCAGTTAGTTGAATTTCTATATTGATTCTGTTTAACAGAATATATCATATGGAACTGAAAGTGATGTTGATTTTATTGTGTAACATCTGTGGATGCAGGGAGACAGGTTGGAGGAATCCGACTGTATTCCTCAACAGTTATTTTATTATTTTTCATATATTGTGATATATGATGTAGTTTATAATCTGTGGTTGATTATATGTGTTTGAACGATATTGGTCATCGTGATTTGATATGTTAAATACCATAACATACCGGAATGGTGAAAAGGAAATTTTCGAAAGAATACTGAAATAGATTTATGTACAAAATCAAAGAAGATTTTATAAAAGGAATTGTTTATAAATGGAATATTTATAAATAGGAATTTATTTATAAATGGATTATTTATAAATAGAAAATATATAGAAATGAAACCCTAAAGGAATTATTTGTGAACCATTTGCAAATAGATTAGAACGAGAAAGGTTTGAAAACCATTTACAAATCAATCAGAAAGAGGAATATTTGTAAAACCTTTACAAATGAAATCGAAAGAGGAATATTTGTAAAACCTTTACAAATGAAATCGAAAAGGAGATATTTGTAAAACCATTTACAAATAGAATTAAAAAGGAAATATTTAGAAAATAAATAGAGTTATAGAAAGGAAATTTGTTTATAACCGAATAGATTGTTATAAAAAGGAAAACGTTATAAAAAGGAAAACGTTACTAAAAAGGAAATCTTTTGTAAAGTAAAGAACCGTTACTAAAAGTAAATCTTTATAAACGAATAGTTTATTCGAAAAGGAGTTAATCGAATATTAGTTTATTCGAATAGAGTTAAAGGAAAGGAGTTATTGATTTTTAGTTAATCGAAGGAATTATCGATTATTAGTTAATCGAAAGGAGTTATCGATTATTAGTTAATCGAAGGAGTTATCGATTATAGTTTAATCGAAAAGAGTTATCGATTTGTTTAATCGAAGTGAGTTGTAGAATATTGGTTATTCGAAGGAGTTATCGAATTTAGTTATTCGATTTGAGGTAAAATAAAGGAGTTGATCGAATATAGTTTATTCGAATAGAATCAATAGAGTTATCGAATATTAGTTATTCGAATAAGAGTTAAATAGAGTTATCGAACATTAGTTATTCAAATAGAGTTAAATGGAGTTAAAGGAATAAATCGAATATAGTTTATTCGAATGGAATTAAAGGAGTTAATCGAATTTGGTTTGTTCGAATAGAGTTAAAGGAGTTATCGAATGGAGTTAAATCAAATTGAGTTAATCCAATAGCGTTAGTCCAATAGAGTAAATTGAATAGAGTTATCGAATATACCTTATTCGAAGGAAAGATTTATCGAATAGAGATGATTCGAAAGAGAGTTACGTAAGGAAGTTTGTTAAAGAATTAAAAGGTGAAATTTGTCTATTTCAAGGTTAGAAACGTTGTTCAGTTAAGGTCTGAGAGGTAGTATTACCCCAACTTGATTGACTTCATTTTTAACTAAGGAATGGTTAAGGTTCGATAGTGAAGGTGGGTTAAGGGAATTTAGTTAATAAGCGTAATGGTTTGAGTTGGCATCGCGATGGTTTGTTTAAACATCTTTCTAAGTCCAATGAAGGAGTTTTGTAAATGTTTTCCAAATAAGAACCAGAAATGTTTTCTAATATAGAAAACAAGAAATGGAAATGTTTTCCAATGGTAATAACATATATTTTCTAAATTTAGAAAATAAGAAATTTTGAATATAGGGAAACAGGAGATGAAAAATGAACTAAGGAGATAAATGTTAAACGATGTTTGACCAATATAAATTTCCATCTGGAAATAATATCGTTGTTTGCACACCTGTTTTTCTTTGATGGTTAAATCACAGACTATCGAAGTTTTGACCATTGTTAATATGGAGAGACCGGTTGGATTATTATCCAAAGAACCACTCTGTATTGGCATAAGCGTTGCGAATCATGTATGCCAAAGAAAATTGAAGACGGGGTAAAGTGCAAGGGCTGTTTTATAAATCTTAGATAATAGTGCCTAAGATGGATATACTGAATAGTGCTTCGGTTCATCCTGTTCCTGGATGACTGGTATGGATGAATGTCCGACAAAGTATTTCCAGAAAGGTCACGTACATTGATTTCTTCAACCATACCAAGAGTGGAAGCGGAGAAGGAAACTTCTTTAGCTAACACATACTGTACTGTTGTAGACGTCAATTAGTGATTTTTGATGGATCTGACAATGTGGCATTCGAAGTGAATCTGATGTGATGATGAAGCGTAACCTCAAGCCTCATCAACCGGTAAATGACAGAAATTGGGCAGGCAGCATGGCTAAGTCGGTCGCTCCGAAGTAGGGTGTATAATTACCAGATCTAGAGTTTTATTTACTTCTAAAAATCTATTGTCGATACTGTCCCATTCGGGAAACGGTTGCTGATCCGAACCGTTGGTGATGTACATTCGATACACTCAAGCGAAATGAGTGGTCGGTCATGTGTGGACGGGTTGCAAGATGTTCTTGTTGAACCCAATGTATTCCTTTCTAGAGGTACACTAGCGAATGGTGGTTCCATACCTTGTCATAGTTGGAAATCCATTACCCAATACGTGCTTGCGGTTTTGATTGTATACTATATATGTAGAACGTGAAAAGAAAGCGTTTCTGCTAGATGATTATTATATTGTGGTTGATAGACATTATTATAATATCAAAAGGTTTTTGATATAAAGATAATTTGGATTCTCGTAAGGGAAAAACCCGTTCCGTTATACGGCGTGGTCTTATGAGATATCGTTTACTTGTTCTAACTGTTTTAAACTGTTTTACTCATACTAGTCCCATGATTGACCCGTAGTTTATTTTGTTTTGTTTTCCCTAAACTCTTGGGTGCCCAATTTTGTACGGGCAGTCAAGTAGTCGGGATTTACAGATACTTGAAGAGCTGGAGCAGGAGGCTTCAGGATCATATAGCTATAGTTTATTTCCGCTGTGTTGTAAGTGTTGTACTTTGATAATGATGTATATTCAAGTATAGATGTATATTTCAAGTTATGTTATATATATTATATGTTATTCATTCCGCTGTGAGGTTCGTGTTACTCTGATGTTGTGTTCTTCTTCTTCTTCTTCTTCTTCTATTCTAAGTTTCTATCTTATCTTTCCCCACCCTCTAATTTCTTTCATTAACTATTCGGTTATTTTCGATCCTTGGAAGTTCGATATGTGTTGTATATCGGATAACCAATATCGCATTTTTCTGGGTCGTTATAGTTGGTATCAGAGCATAAGGTTAAGTATTACCTTGGCTCTATGGCATGACTCGGTAGAGATGGGGTTAGCAATACCCTAGATTGAGTTTGAGTATATATATACGAGTGAACGTATCAGTTATTGATATGAAAATTTGTTTTATGTTGTGGAGATTCATTGGTTGAGTCGTTTATGAGTTCTTGTCGATCAGTATGATCCACTGTATCGATAGGAGTTTATAAACACTCGAATACGATGGGTCGACACGATATGTTTTGAAAAGATCGTAAATTAAAATAAATTTACCCAAGGTATATCTTGATATAGAGAAGATATATATATATCAAAAATTATAATATAGTGGATATATTGGTTGTTATTATAATCGAGTAAGATTATAAATTAAATGATTATGTAAATAACCAATCACAATTCATATAAGTGAAATACGTGAATCAGATGAGTTAAATCTAAAATTTAAACCAGAAATTGAATTAAAATTCTGGAGAATTGGATAAGTGTTTGTAAATGGATTTGGATTAAAAATAAGGAAAATTTAAGATCCTGGGAGATTTTAAATTGTTTTACAAGTAGTGTGAATTATATTTTGAAATGAATTTCAAAGTGGAAATGTTTAGAAATGGTTTTATAGTATTGAACTCACTTCGATCGATGGAAAATAGATTCCGATGATGACAGCTGCATCATCAGTATTCATTTTCGAGTTGTAAGTGACGAATTACTACTAGAGATACTGTTTTGAATTTGTTTTGGGAAAGACAAGTTGTGTTGAATTTCAAAATGGGATTTATAATATAGAATTTATATATATATAATTTGAATATGGAAATTCAAATGGGATTTATAATATAGAATTTGATATATAGAATTTGAATAATATAATTTGATATATAGATTTGAATAATAGAAGTGATATAAAATTTGAATAGAAATTGAATAGAATTAACTAAGTCGAAGAGGAATTAGTTAATCGAGTTTTGAATTTGAAGTTGAACTTTGAAAGGTGAATTGGATTTGTAAATGGATATTCGAAATCGAATATAGAACTTAAATTTGAAATTTGGATTCAAATTAGTTAATAAGCAAGTTAAAATATATTTGAACATGTCATGTTCAAATATAAAAGTGAAATAGACTAAAGAGTTAATTAACAAATTAATTAACGAATTGAGTTAAAATGATCAGGTATAGTTAAAATAGATTGGGCAGGTATAAATATACATGAGATAGGTATGGATAAGGTATATAAATAGAATGCTCGACGAAAAGGTATGTATTTAATTCATATATTAGATTTTATGCGCCGTATCGGCCACCCGCTTGGCTTTTTCCTTTTCTTTTGGATTGGTGAGGGCCATGGGAGGCTTTTTGAAATATTCCGATGCTCCTGGTACAAAGGAGGTTATGGAGAATTTTTCCGGGAATTTAAGGAGTTAGAATATTTTTAAGATAATTTGATAGTTAGAAATCAACGTATCGATATATATAGAAGTCGATAAGGAAACAAACTTATAAATAGAATAGTAAAATCAAAAAGGAAGACTAAGAATAAAATCTAGTAAGAATAGAAAGAGGAAGCGTATACGTGTTTAAAAGTGAATAAGTAGTTGTATAGTATTGATTATTCAAGTAAGTAGTCATATCTGTTTTGACGTTATAAATGTTATTCAGTCAAGGTCTGAGAGGTAGTTATACCCGAACTTGATTGATTTCATTATTAACAAATAAATAGTAAGATTTCAGGCTCGAAGATCAATGTTGAATAAGAGTTAGTTGAATATAGTATTTGGGTTGTCGTAACGATGTTTTACACAACATCCGTTTTAACCCAAATAAGTGTAAGCTTGGAAATATAATAAAGAATATTTCCTAAGTATAGAAATAAACAAGATCGGAAAAGAGATAAGTAATTGGAATATTTTCCAATTATAAATAACATATATTTTCTAAAGTTTAGAAAATAAAGGAAGGCGATATTCAGAATTTTTTTCCAAATAACATAAAAGGCCAATATGGTTATTGAAAATATTTGGTTAACAAATATTGATAAAGAAATAGAGAAGTGATTTAACTAATGGAATATTAGTTAAGGGCTCAATGACATGTTCAAAAGGAAAATTTGATTTTTTGAAAAGAGTAAACTGTTTAAAAACTCCCAGGGAAAGACTGTTTGAATTAAAAACAAATTTAACAGAAATTTGTGAAAGCAAAGTTGAATTAAAGTAAAGACAGTAAAGTGGTAACTGAGATTGAATTAGAATGATATCAAGACAAATTGGATTGTGAGTTTCAAATTTGAAGTGTAATGTGATAATCAAGTTAAGAGTTGGGAATCGAGAAGAAACTCGAGTTGAAATGATATTTGGCTCGGAAATAAGCGAATGGTTGTGTTGTGGATAAAAGCAGATTGGAATTTGATTGGGATGACCCTTGTATCTGCTGAATTAATAACAGGTAGAAAGGATAAAATGATATGCCAACAAAAGGTACAAGTTTATATTTCTATTGGATATAAGATTTATGAGCCGAATTGGCAAGCCGCTTGGCTGTTTGATTTTCTTTTGGGTTGGTGATGGGCCAGAGAGGCGAGTTGGAGTTTGACCGATTTGACCAGTACAAAGGAGGTGCTGGCGAAATTTTTCGAAGAGTTCAGGCATTAGAAAATTTTCAAGATTTTCGGAAATTTTCGTTGATAATAATTATATTAATTTTTAATTGAAATTAAATTGGTTCAGTTGAAACTGAAGTTAAGAAGTGAACAAAAATGTTCTAACCAGTCGATACGGTCGTCCTCTACCTTAGTAATTTCGAGGACGAAATTATTTTATGTGGGGAAGAATGTAATGACCCGCATTTTTCAGGGGTATAATAATTAATTTATTTAATTATTTAAAAGGTGATTAAAAGGGTTTAATGGTCGTGGAATTAAATAATGGTGAATATTTAATTAAAATATTAAATTAAATAATATATTTAATTCTGAAATAAACAGAATTGGCTGAAATGACGATATGGTGTGAACTAGATCATCTGTGATATTTAATTCAGTTTAGAATTGAATTAGAATAACGAATATATTATTTGAACAACAGTTTGAACGTATAATTATATTATAATTAAAATCGAGCTTGAAATGGCGCTGCAGTTCATAAATTGGCGATTCGAACTTCAACTGAATGTACAGGATTCGTTTTAAGCCGGATTTCTATGAAACAAGAAACGTGTGGAGCTGGTGGAGTATATCTTTCTAGTGGAAGAGAAAAATCGGGATTTAGTCGTGTAGATTTTGATTTATGTCCAAATCAAATTTCAGAAAAGTCGCTGTGGAATTCCTTTATAATTTGCGACGCTTTATATACGTTATAAATGGATTTTCAGTATAAACTGAATATCGAGATAATCTGGAATCTGAAATATCAAGCTGTAAATTCTGATATGATATTCTAGAGCTATACGATATCATATGTGAATACATACGATAATATTAATTTATTAATATTTAATTTAATTATATTTAAATATATTTATATATTTAAATGGGTCATTCATAGCTTTAAAAATAGCCGGTTTTGCAAACGAAGTCGGAATTCGACGAAACTAATTTTGTTGGATCTGCAATGTCGAATAGTTGTTAGATTTCCAGTTCCGTGATTTTTAGAGTCACTGTGTGGCCGTACGGATTTTTAGAGTGAAAAACAGTCAGTATTTAGACGGTTAAAAATACGCTGTGTGAGCATACGTAGTCGGAATTCGACGAAACTAGTTTCATTGGGGCTGTAATGTCAAACTCTAGCTGCATGTAAATTTTCGTGATTTATGGGTGCCGTATGTGATCACAGGAATTTTCGAGGACAAGTAAAAATAACATTTACTTAAAATTCAATATAAAAATCGATTAAAAATATATTATATTTATCCTATATAATATCCTTAAGTTTTTCTAAACCTAGAAAATTTCATTCCTCAGTCAACTCTTTTTCCGCCGTAACATTTGTGTTACAGGAATTTCATTCGACCTTTACAAAATCATAAACAAATCAAATTAAATCCCATAAATTATGATATAGGAATATTTGGATTGGCTGAGTGTTTCTCTTCAGCTTTATGGGGTTCTCGTCGAACTCGATACGGGTTTTCCGCACTATTGTTTTACCAACGAGATGTAGGGTTCGGGTTTGAAGGGATTTGGGGTGTTTTCGAGTTAATCGAACGTGGTATTTGGGTTTATGGCATCGAGTAGAGTGGTGTATGAATTTTTAGTGAAGTCTGGAAGAAAACGGGGTCGCGATGACCACTGTAGCAAGCATCGAGACCCATCGTACGCGATGGTGTTCATGAGACCGAGAGAAAGGAATTGGGTATAGGGAGGATGAGGACGGGATGAGGAGTTTAACAGTGGTGTTCCGGTGGCAGTTGATCGCAAGGAGGAGGAGTTTAAAGGAAGAGATGTTCAGTCATGGCGTTGGGTTTATCTGAAGCAGGAAGTATGCTGGCCGTGTTTTTCTTGAGTACGAGAGGAAAGCCAACGCGGGTGGGCTTAATAAGGGTGACGGGCTGATGTAGTGAGATGCCCAATAATGATTTTTTTAGGTAAAAGCCCAATTTAGTAAAGTAACTTAAGTTTTAATTTAGTTTAAATAATATATTGACTAGTAACTTGAATATCGTGGTCATACGACATCAGATTGACGAACCATAAGTTGCGTTGGGATTGTATGGACGACGGCTATGCACTGGAACTGACTGGGAGTGGACTGGGGTTCGTTACAATTTATGGTGAAATAAACTGTTTGATTCAAATCAAACAACAATTTGTCGTTCTTTAACGATGAACTGCCAATGTGAGTAAATCTCACTAACTCTGAACAGTATATAATTTCATGTTGTATTTTTAGAACTGTTAAATATTGGCTGATTGACTGTGTGTTGACTGTTTGATTGAACTGCTAGTCAGTTAGTTGAATTTCTATATTGATTCTGTTTAACAGAATATATCATATGGAACTGAAAGTGATGTTGATTTTATTATGTAACATCTGTGGATGCAGGGAGACAGGTTGGAGGAATCCGACTGAATTCCTCAACAGTTATTTTATTATTTTTCATATATTGTGATATATGATGTAGTTTATAATATGTGGTTGATTATATGTGTTTGAACGATATTGGTCATTGTGATTTGATATGTTAAATACCATAACATACCGGAATGGTGAAAAGGAATTTTTCAAAACGAATATTGAAATAGATTTATGTACAAAATCAAAGAAGATTTTATAAAAGGAATTGTTTATAAATGGAATATTTATAAATAGGAATTTATTTATAAATGGAATTTTTATAAATAGAAAATACATAGAAATGAAACCCTAAAGGAATTATTTGCGAACCATTTGCAAATAGATTAGAACGAGAAAGGTTTGTAAACCATTTACAAATCAATCAGAAAGAGGAATGTTTGTAAAACCTTTACAAATGAAATCGAAAGAGGAATATTTGTAAAACCTTTACAAATGAAAACGAAAAGGAGATATTTGTAAAACCATTTACAAATAGAATTAAAAAGGAAATATTTAGAAAATAAATAGAGTTATAGAAAGGAAATTTGTTTATAACCGAATAGGTTGTTATAAAAAGGAAAACGTTATAAAAAGGAAAACGTTACTAAAAAGGAAATCATTTGTAAAGCGAAGAACCGTTACTAAAAGTAAATCTTTATAAATGAATAGTTTATTCGAAAAGGAGTTAATCGAATATTAGTTTATTCGAATAGAGTTAAAGGAAAGGAGTTATCGATTTTTAGTTAATCGAAGGAATTATCGATTATTAGTTAATCGAAAGGAGTTATCGATTATTAGTTAATCGAAGGAGTTATCGATTATAGTTTAATCGAAAAGAGTTATTGATTTGTTTAGTCGAAGTGAGTTATAGAATATTGGTCATTCGAAGGAGTTATCGAATTTAGTTATTCGATGGAGTTAATCGATTTGAGTTAAAATAAAGGAGTTCATCGAATATAGTTTACTCGAATAGAATCAATAGAGTTATCGAATATTAGTTTTTCGAATAAGAGTTAAATAAAGTTATCGAACATTAGTTATTCGAATAGAGTTAAATGGAGTTAAAGGAATAAATCGAATATAGTTTATTCGAATGGAATTAAAGGAGTTAATCGAATTTGGTTTGTTCGAATAGAGTTAAAGGAGTTATCGAATGGAGTTAAATCAAATAGAGTTAATTCAATAGCATTAGTCCAATAGAGTAAATTGAATAGAGTTATCGAATATACCTTATTCGAAGGAAAGAATTATCGAATAGAGATGATTCGAAAGAGAGTTATGTAAGGAAGTTTGTTAAAGAATTAAAAGGTGAATTTTGTCTATTTCAAGGTTAGAAACGTTGTTCAGTTAAGGTCTGAGAGGTAGTATTACCCCAACTTGATTGACTTCATTTTTAACTAAGGAATGGTTAAGGTTCGATAGTGAAGGTGGGTTATGGGAATTTAGTTAATACGCGTAATGGTTTGAGTTGGCATCACGATGGTTTGTTTAAACATCTGTCTAAGTCCAATGAAGGAGTTTTGGAAATGTTTTCCAAATAAGAACCAGAAATGTTTTCTGATATAGAAAACAAGAAATGGAAATGTTTAACAATGGTAATAACATATATTTTCTAAATTTAGAAAATTATAAATGTTGAATATAGGGAAACAGGAGATGAAAAATGAAATAAGGAGATAAATTTTAAATGATGTTTGACCGATATAAATTTCCATCTGGAAATAATATCGTTGTTTGCACACCTGTTTTTCTTTGATGGTTAAATCACAGACTATCGAAGTTTTGACCATTTTAACGTTGTTAATATGGAGAGACCGGTTGGATTATTATCCAAAGAACCACTCTGTATTGGCATAAGCGTTGCGAATCATGTATGCCAAAGAAAATTGAAGATGGGGTAAAGTGCAAGGGCTGTTGTATAAATCTTAGATAACAGTGCCTAAGATGGATATACTGAATAATGCCTTCGGTTCATCCTGTTCCTGGATGATTGGTATGGATGAATGTCCGACAGAGTATTTCTAGAAAGGTCACGTACATTGATTTCTTCAACCGTACCAAGAGTTGAAGCGAAGAAGGAAACTTCTTTAGCTAAAACATAATGTACTGTTGTAGACGTCAATTAGTGATTTTCGATGGATCTGACAATGTGGCATTCGAAGTGAATCTGATGTGATGATGAAGCGTACCCTCAAGCCTCATCAACTGGTAAATGACAGAAATCGGGCAGGCAGCATGGCTAAGTCGGTCGCTCCGAAGTAGGGTGTATAATCACCTGATCTAAAGTTTCATTTACTTCTAAAAATCTATTGTCGATACTGTCCCATTCGGGAAACGGTTGTTGATCCCAACTGTAACAATCCGGAAAATACGAGCGAATTTAAATTTTTTAAATTGGTTATTTCAAAGGAATTTGAACAATTGAAATAGAATATTTCAATAAAATAGTGAATTAGAAATAGTGAGTCAGTTTGAAAATTTGAATTCAAACTTTGACTGACTGTGCAAGGTGGAAAATATAACGGATTTTAGTGAAGCCAAAAATATTTAAATTTGTTTATCAATACCTTTCTAACTAATCTGAAAAATCGAAGTTTCATAACGGGAATCAAAAGTTATGGCCGAATGAATTTTCAGAAAGGTCGCTATATAGAACATATAGCCCTGGAAATTTGATATTTTGCAAACGATCTCGGAATTCGACGAAACCATCTTTGTTGGGTCCGGGATGTCAACTATTTCTAGGTTTCAAATTTCATAATTTTTGAAGCTAGTATGTGAGCGTGGCAAAAGAAAATGTGTTTGGTCAATTTCTGTTAAATTGGATCGACCAGAAAATGGCCATTTTTCAAACGATCTCAGAATTCGACGAAACAAGTTTTGTTAGGACCGTAGCGTCAAAACATAGCTAGATTTATTTTTCTGGAATTTTTCGAATCAGTTTGTGGCCCTGGCAAATTAAAATGTACGTTCAAAGTTAAAAGTTAAATGTTTTATACTTTAATTTGAAAAATAACTGACTGTAACAGTCGAATTGGCCAACGAAACATATCTCATTGTGTCCGGGATGGAGGTAATTAGCTAGGGACGATAGTCGTTGGGTTTGAATTGGTGTCCGTGTGGAGAAACACTATTTAAAATTTATTAAAATCATGGGCCAATCAGAATTTTCCTTTCATTATTTTTAAAAATAAAAAAATATCAGAAAACCCTCGTTTTCTCTCCCGATCGACGATCGACGTCGTTCGCCCCTTCCCAGCCAAATCGCCGCCGCCACAGGAGATTCCAGCCGCCGCCACCACCACCAGTCAACGCGCCTCCCTCACCTCTTCCAATCCGACCCAAGCTCGACCCCTATCACCTCCTCCATCGCCAGTATCGTCAACACAAAGTCGAATGCTTCCCATCGCCGCCACGTACGCCACCGACCACCGAACCACCTCAAACCACCCTACGCCGACTCCCCTCTCCTCTCTCTTCCACGTCATCACCTCTGATCATCCTATCGTGCCTCGGTTCTCGTGAAAACTGCAACCCTAGTTTTGAACCATCGATAAAGGTGAGTTCTTTTTTATGTTTGAACTTTGAAAAATCATATCTTTATGGTGTGTTGACGAAATTCGATGAAACAGGAAACATCAGGACCGCAAGGAGGCTCTCTACCACATAGAAGAGACCGCGGATTTTTCTGAGTCATCTACGATTTTTAGCACTCCGAAAACCAATGTGAGAAATCTAAATTAAATGAATTTGAATGGAAAATGTCGTGTATAAATTATATAAGCGAAATATAAATTACACACGTGTTGTATACCTTATGTACATGCGTTGTGTAAGCTATATAAGCGAAGTATGAATTATACATGCATAGTATAATTGATATATGTGTTGAAATGCAAGTGAAATATAGCAATAATATATATATATATATATATATATATATATATACACACACACACACACTCCCCTCGTCCACAAACCATGGACGATATTTATTGTTGTGTATTGGTGTGAAATATTGGATGAAAATGCGAATGGTTGAATAATTGTTTGTGGTTGATATTGATTGGTTGTGGTTGAAAAATACCCATTGGTGATTGAAATGAATTGGAAATAATTGTGGAAATAAAAATAAAACATGCCGCCTGCAAGAGAATTAGATGCATGAATCCCCATTATCAAAAACCGCGAGGTTTTAAGGTAGAGCGAGGAGCCGTACAAGGGACGGTGCCGGTTTTAACTACCCTGCCGTTCTGCTGCCGAAATTTTGAATAATATTCATGTGTTAGAATTATTTTCATATGTTGAAATTATCTTCATGCGTTGAAATTAAAGTCATGTGTTGAAACTATACCCATGTGTGGAAATGCTCATGTGTTGAGAAGTGATGTGTGAAAATTAAATTCATGTGTGAATGAATGACGTGTTTAAACAATAAAAATCACATTTTTATAATATATATGAAGTATGTAAAATATTCGCCTTATATATAAATAGTTTCAACAATAAAAATTTCATCTTTCTTATATGAACAACATATATAAAATATCCATGTGTGGAGGTGCTCATGTGTTGAGAAGTGAGTGTATTGGAAAAGTTCATGTGTTGAATAAAAAGATTGAACAATAAAAATTACATTTTTATTGAAACTTTGAAGTGTTAAAAACATTCATGTGTTGAATAAATATTTTAAATGATAAAAAAATCATTTTTATCATATATGTGATATGCTAAAGATATGCGAGCGTTGAAATAAATATTTGTGAAAGAAATATTATTTTTTATATGCATAGGAACTAAATAAAATAGTCGTGTGTTGGAATATATTTTAGTTTGCCAAATTATCAATTTTGAAATGTGAAGTGTTAAAAATAGTGAAGCGACCCGAACTTCTCCGGTCTCCGAAGAGATGAGAAAGAACGAATTACTGTGAGGACAAGACAAATTAGAACGCAGAAGGAAGAACATTTCATTGCTATTACAACAATTCCATCAGATACAAGAATATACAGAGTATAAATGAATATTATACATTCGAATAAATATCAGAGATTACAATAAATTACATAGCAGCGGAAAAATAATACAAAGCACAACTGAAGGTGATATACGGATACAGAGCTTTCCGGGTATCGTTCCAGCTGTAAACCAGGATCCTGTGAATATAAATCTGCAAAACCAAAACTACTAGCTGCCCGTGTGGAAATAGGGGCACCTAGAGTTTAGGTTAAAACAATAAACTCCAGGTCAGTCATGTGACTGGTGTGAGAACTAAAACAGCTATTTAAAACTTTACTTAAAAAGAGAGTAATTCAAGGGACTACGTCGTATAACACGGAACAGGTTTCCTCCCAAGAATACTAGTGCATAGAATAAACAGTGCAATGCTTTTTCGAAAAATGAAGCTATTATAAGACCCAGGTCCCATCATACAATGCAACGCAAGCCGGAGGATAGGGTTTTCCCTTATAATAGCCAAACATGCTTGGTACGTTTAAAAACAAATCATTTGATACTATAATAAGTGTATAGTGTCAAAACAATTTCAATCATAAATATCAATCCTAGGCGGCATGGGTACCATCTATCATGTCGCCATACTAGGATCTACAAATAAAACCGAGATACACGTATTGGAAATTGGATTTCCGTCATGAGTCGAGGCAAGGGGCAAGCTCCTCTCCGCTTTCGAGACACTCCAGCAAATGCTCAGGACTACACACTCTGGGCAGCTACTTGGATCGGTTGTGCCGGTCCTCTCTTACGTTTGAGGATTAATTATGCCTGAACACATGTTTCCCGGTCCTTACAGACCTAACATCGAGGCGCCTCATTCCAACAATCACAAAGGTGAAAAGTATATAAATGTTAGGGCTGGTAAGTCACTGACACCATCAAAGCTAGAAAGAAACGTCGTGTCCTCCCAACGGTCTGTATCCCGTTTTTAACTCATACCGAGGTGTGAGGCTCGCGAATTCACGTTATACACAAAGCTGCCACGTAGGCCGTGCTTTGATCATCAACCACAAGACTTTGCTTTTCAACAGAAGCCTTGATCCATGCAACTCAGCGCGCCACACATGCAATTCATGCCATGCGATTGATATCTATCGATATATAACCTCTAAGCTCGTATGTCTCAGAGAAGGGCGTTACGCAAGCGAATAAATTCTCCGCCGCCAAACAGATATATATTTAACAGAAATCAATCAACACAGACTAAAATCCAATGTCAGACACACAATCCATTTACAAGTTCGTTCTGGGTCTGAACGAAACCGGAGGCACTTTCCTCGCATATCCATCGATCTCCAAGTACATCTAGACGACCACTAACTGATTCCCTCATCTTGGGTGTACAGCCCAGTCAAGATCATCAGTAATCACCCAAACGATGTGAAGACTTCTGGTCTTCAACCACCGTCTTCATCTTCGACTTATCGTCGAATCAGTTATTCAGAATGGGTGTAAACCTGGCCTTTCCGAACAACCCGCGTATAATAAAAACAAATGTTACACAAACACAACATATGCCTCATTCCAATTCATTAGTCACTAACCGTAAATCAGTAAGAGAGCAATCCCCCAAATATTAACCCCGAAAGCCGAAACCAACATCAGATCAATACCCAGGAAACCATTCTTCTTAACTAACCTACAACTAGTTTCTGAATTTCATATTCTTAGGGAAAGGTTCCCATTAATTTTATCCAAGATAAATTGTGACGGCCGGGAATTTCGCTTGATCCGAATCAGTCGTTAAACCGATCTAGACCGTTCGAAACCCCTGATCGTTTGAGAATAGGACAAATAAGAACACAAACAGAAGAACATTTCATTGTATATTACAACAATTCCATCAGATACAAGAATATACAGAGTATAAATGAATAAATTACATTCGATAAATATCAGAGATTACATTAAATTACATAGCAGCGGAAAATAATACAAAGCACAACTGAAGGTGATATACAGATACAGAGCTTTCCGGATATCATTCCAGCTGTAAACCAGGATCCTGTGAATATAAGTCTGCAAAACCAAAACTACTAACTGCCCGTGTCGAAAATAGGGGCACCCAGAGTTTAGGTTAAAACAATAAACTCCAGGTCAGTCATGTGACTGGTGTGAGAACTAAAACAGTTATTTAAAGCTTTACTTTAAAAGAGAGTAATTCAAGGGACCACGCCGTATAACACGGAACGGGTTTCCTTCCAAGAACACCAGTGCATAGAATAAACAACGCAATGCTTTTTCGAGAAATGAAGCTATTATAAGACCCAGGTCCCATCACACAATGCAACGCAAGCCGGAGGATAGGGTTTTCCCTTATAATAGCCAAACATGATTGGTACGTTTAAAACAAATGATTTGATACTATAATAAGTGTATAGTGTCAAAACAATTTCAATCATAAATATAAATCATAGACGGCATGGGTACCATATATCATGTCGCCATACTAGTTCTACAATTAAAACCGCAATACACGTATTGGAAATTGGATTTCCGTCATGAGTCGAGGCAAGGGGCAAGCTCCTCTCCGCGTTCGAGACACTCTAGCAAATGTCTCAGGACTACACACTCTGGGCAATCCTAGATCTTCAGGGCCGGTTCTCACTTACGTTAGAGGATTAGTTATGCCTGAACACACGTTTCCCGGTCCTTACAGACCTAAAATCGAGGTGCCTCATCCAACAACCACAAAGGTGAAAAGTATATAAATGTCAGGGCTGGTAAGTCACTGACACCACCAAAGCTAGAAAGAAACATCGTGCTCTCCCTGCAGTCCGTATCCCGTTTTTGACTCATACCGAGGTGTGAGGCTCACGAATTCACGTTAGACACAAAGCTGGCACATAACCCGTGCTTTGATCATCAACCACAAGACTCTGCTTTTCAACAAAAGCCTTGATCATTGCATTTTAGCGTGCCACACAGGCAATTCATGCCATGCGACTGATGTCCATCGATATACAACCTCTGAGCTCGTACGTCTCAGAGAAGGGCGTTAAGCAAAAGAATAAATTCTCCGCCACCAAACAGATGTATATTTAATAGAAATCAATCAACACAGAATAAAATCCAATGTCAGACACACAATCCATTTACATGTCCATTCTGGGTCTGAACGAAACCGGAGGCACTTTCCTCGCATATCCATCCATCTCCAAGTACGTCTGGACGACCACCAACTATTTCCATCCTCTTGGGTGTACAGCCCAATCAGGATCATCAGTAATCATCTAAACAATGTGAAGACTTCCGGTCATTCAACCACCGTCTTCATCTTCGACATATCGTCGAATCGGTTATTCAGAATGGGTATATACCCGGCCTTTCCGAACAACCCGCGTATATTAAAACGAATGTTACACAAACACAACATACGCCTCATTCCAATTCATATTCTCAGGGAAAAGTTCCCATTAATTTTATCCAAGATAAATTCTTTAAAATTTATCCTTTAATCTTCCTTTGGATGTCGTTTCAAACCAAATTATTGTTTTCTGAACAAGTCGAGATTAGCGAACCACACCGAAGTAATTATTTATTTTATTTCCCAATCCCAACCTATTCATCCCATGAAGCAAAACTGGTGATACTCTATATCTAATACCACGGTGTTATCGGTAGAATTAATTACCATTTCACGTTCAAATCTAATTAAAGATTTGACTATCGTTTTGGAGAAAAACTGGTGATACTCCATTCTCGCTCACTTTCTAAAGTTGATAATTTAAATTATCAATTCACATTTCAATCTAATTGAAGATTCATTAAAACTCCTTTTACTGGGTTAAAGAACTAGTGTCATTTAAAACACAGTTCACGACAAACCCAAATCACGTTCTAATTATTATCGGGTTAAAGAACTAGTGTTATTTAAAACACTGTTCATGATAAACCCACAAATCAATTCTATTTCAATTCCAATTATATATATATATATATTAGAAATTCTGGTTGTTTAAAACCCATTTCAAATCCAATTTATTTATTTAAAAATAAATGGGTTTTAATTTTAGTTCAAAACTAGTTCATTTCGATAAAAATCTATTTTTATCTTTTCAAATGTGGAGATTTTCATCCCAATTTTTCCCAAATCATTTCTTGTGATTTTACACAAATTATTACTATTTTTAATAATTTTATCAAGGCCCGTACAGTCGATTTCCATCAACGGCCATCGAACTGCACTTACAGCGACCTTTTTCAAATTTGATTTGGACATATCTCCAAATCCAACCGTTAGATTCCAAATTTCTAATATTCGTTAGAAAGCTCTTTTCGATATGAACCCAACGGTTCCGGTTTTTAGGAGAATCCGACGGTCGGATCTCCCGTAATGTCCGTTTGAAATAAATGGTCGAAATTCACGAACTGCCGCGGCGCGGCGTGTTCTATTCAGGCCATTATATTATATATATAATATATATTTCGTCAATTCCTATTTAAAACAAATTTTATGAATCATTTTTAATTCGTTTCAAAAACATTTTCAACTTCCATTTCAATTCAAATCAAAATTGAATTCTTCCATCTAAATTCGTTTTAAAATTCATTTCTATTCAATTCAAATTCAATTCAATTTGAATTCATTTCAATTCGTTTTCAATTCAATTTGAATTCGTTTTAAATTCAATTCGAATTGGTTTTCTATTCGATTCAATTCAAATTGGTTTTCTATTCGATTCAATTCAAATTGGTTTTCTGTTCGGTTCAATTCAAATTGGTTTTCTATTCGATTCAATTCAAATTGGCTTTCTATTCGATTCAATTCAAATTGGTTTTCTATTCGATCCAATTCAAATTTCTTTTGAATTCAATTCAATTCGAATTCGTTTTCTATTCAATTCAATTCAAATTCGTTTTCTATTCAATTCAATTTGAATTCGTTTTCTATTCAATTCAATTTGAATTAGTTTTCTATTCAATTCAATTCAAATTTGTTTTCTATTCAATTCAATTCAAATTGGTTTTCGATTCAATTCGATTCAAATTTCATTTCAAAATATTCGATTTCGAAATCACTTTTCAATATTCATTTTAAAATGAATAAAATCGATATAAATATCGTTCACGTCAAAATGGCGTCAATCTAATCAACACGGCTTCATATATTTCTATTTTCAAATATTCTATTTCAAATATTTCTATTTCAAAATATTTCTATTTCAAATATTTCTATTTCAAATATTTCTATTTCAAAATATTTCGTTCAACACATGACTAATCTCAACGGATGAGTATGGTCAACACATGAACCTTTATTTTATAATATTCTTTATTTTTTCGATTGGAATGAGGCCCAGTCAATTACCATATAAAGTTAATTATATGGATTCCATACAACAAATGTATATAATAGCAACGATAAATAATCAACCATCATCCAAAGTGCACTACACTGTATAAGCATCAAATATAGATATCTAACGCTTATAACAGCCTGTCAATCAATCGATCGACATACAACTAATTATTGGGATTAGTGTATACCGTATTTTATCCCAATACCCATGTGGGGTTTCAAACAATCAAACACATATTTTTATTTGTGCAGTTGGGCGATGTGTAAAATTTATCGTACCAATCAATGTCAGTCAAATTAGTGTACATAAACAAACCGTCCGGTTTGTAAATGAATATTTATTTATTCACATTCACTATATTCATATTCACGTTAAAAATTATATTTTTAACGATAAAACATTTTATTTTAACATATGAATTTCTATTCAGTTCATTCTTTAAATAAAATGATATTTTTATTTTTCTAACTTATTTTAGAAAATTTCGGCGGCACAACGGTACGATACTAGAAACGGGACGAGGCCTAGCCTTATCCCCGGTCTAGTGAAGGCCCACACCATTCACACATCAATCAAATCCATTCATTTCACCAAACAATTCAATTCAAACCAAATAAACTAACCAACTACACATCCAAACAATTTAACAAACAAGCCATCCATGGTTTGTGGATGACGAGTGCTACTAAACACCGTCTGCATTCAAGTATATATATATATATAACTAGAAAAGAAATTGAAGAGTGAGGAGTTCTCACCGATAGCTTATCCAATTCCACGACACTTCATTTATCGAAATCTTCATCGTTCTCGCATTTTTGTCATCTTCGTTGCCCGTAGTCACTACATATATAAAAATTGAATCTTTACTTTGCTATTCAACATATAAAAATCGAATTTTTACTTCGCTATTCAATATATAAAAATCGAATTTTTACTTCGCTATTCAATATATAAAAATCGAATTTTTACTTCGCTATTCAATATATAAAAATCGAATTTTTACTTCGCTATTATATAGGTAAAAATTCTATTTTTATCATGCCATTCTCTATATAAAGTTTCCGCCTTTTCAAAAATAAAGATTTCGCCTTTTCTAAAATAAAGATTTCACCTTCTCTAAAATAAAGATTTCGCCTTTTCTAAAATAAAGATTTCATTTTTTCACTCTTTCTATAATATAAAAATCATATTTTTAATATCTATACTATATAAAGATCATATTTTTCATCCACTACATATGTAAAAATCACGCCTTTCTCCCTTTAAAAATATCGTTTTTCTTCCTTTAAAAATCTAATCTTTTCTATTTTAAAAATCTAATCTTTCCTATTTTAAAAATATAATCTTTCCTATTTTAAAAATCTAATCTTTTCTATTTTAAAAATCTAATCTTTTCTATAGTAAAAATCTTAGCTTTTCATCACTAAAATAAAACTGACTTAACTAACTTCATTGAATAAAATAAAATAAAACAATATATAAACTTACTTTGATAATCGAAGGAAATGGGGGAAGGAAGGAGTGAAGAGGAGAAGAGGAGCATGGGAAGAAGGGGAGGTTCGTGGTGCTCGTCGGAGCTGGCGGAGGTGGACAGGGGGTATGGTGGTTCAGGCGGCGGCTGCTACTCGCGGTGGAGGGTTCGGATGGGGGGGTGGGGGGGTTCGCGGTGGAGGGTTCGGATGGGGGAGGGGGGGGGGTTCGCGGTGGAGGGTTCGGATGGGGGGGGGGGGGGTTTCGAGTTTCAACAGTGGATGAGGGGGTTGTCGCGTCGCGAGGGCGGGGGGGGGGGGGGGGGGGGGAGGGTTCGGAGGTGGCGCCCCTCCTGAGGCGCGGCGACGCTCTGATGGGGGGGGGGAGCGACGACGCTCCTCCCCCTCTTCGTCTTCTTCTTCTTCTTTTTTTATATTTCTGAACGAATGAATAACGAGAAAAAAGGGGGGCCAGCTGATAAAAGGAAAGCAGAGAGAAGGGTTAGGTTATTATATTTTTTTTATTAATTTTAAATTCAAAAAGTTGACTTTTACATATGACCTCTAAGCGAGGCCCACCGCCTGTCGTCCATAGCTAATTACCCCCATTCCGAATACAATGGGATATGTATCGTAAGCTGATTTGATCGTTACAATCAGTTTCCGCCAAAATCAACATATAACTCTATATATTGAATTTGAACGCGCATTTCAATTTATTGGGGTCACATACTAACTCGAAAAATTACAGAAAAATATTTTCTAGCTTCGTATTGACGATACGGTCCTAACAAAACTAGTTTCGTCGCATTCTGATACCGTTGGAAAAATGGTCATTTTCCAGTCGATTAAAATCAACTGAAACTGGTCAAACGCGTTTAACTGCGCCACGCTCACGTATTGATTCAGAAAATTATGAAATTTGGAATCTAGCAATAACTTGACACTGCGGATCCAGCAAAAGTGGTTTCGTCGAAATCGGAGGTCGTTTGCAAAATTCCCATTTTTAAGGGCCTGAATTCCATAGCGACTATTCATAATTTTCAACTGGACATATCTTTTGATTCCCGCTATGAAATTTCGATTTTTTGGATTCGTTGGAAAGATATTCACGAATAGATCCTAATGTTTTTGGTTTCACTAAAATCCGGATTGTTTTGCACCCGGTATATTCAATTGAAATTTGAAATCGAATTATCGAACTACCGCGCCATTTTCAATTCTATTTATAATTATATATAATTATATATAATTATTTATATTCTAATGACGACGCGTATAAATATATACGTTCGATTTCTATTCAAAATAAATTTATCCTCCATTCTATTTAAAATAATTCATTTTAAATATTCAAAATTCGTTAAAATTGCCAAAATAAAAAATTTAAACTGGCCCAGATTTTCGGGTTGTTACAATCTCCCCCACTTAAAACTTTTCATAACCGAAAAGGAACAAAGTCGAAAGTGGTTTGATTAATCAACTCTACGTTCGATCTGGCTTCCATCCTCCAACTTTTCAGTTTCTGAGAATTTTCAAATTTTCAAAAATTTGGCTAACACCCTAAATTTCCGGAAAATTTCGCCATAACCTCCCCTGCACCGGGAGCCACAGGAAAATCCCGAAATTGCCATATAGGCCTTCTGATCTCAAAAATAAAAAGAAAAAGCCAAGCGGTTAGCCAATAGGCTCATAAAATCATCATCACCCAAATAAAACGGTAAATTATAGTAAACATGTACCTATTTGTCGGGCAAACAAATTTTATTCTCTGCTCTAGCCTCCTTGCTATGACCTGTTCACTGTAAGTATATGTATATGCAAGCAAATGCGACCAATTTTCCATACAATTCAATATTCGGTTCAATTAGGCTAAATGGTTAAAAATTATCAAACAAATAAACAAACAACTCAAACATCAATCAATTAGTGGATTAACGTTTCAAATTCATAAATTTTGATACATATACAAAAATCACATTTTTGATGCCAAATCACAACAAATAAATCTAGCTATATAAGTTTTGGTTCTCACACCAGTCAAATGGAAATATATAGGTATCACACCTTCGAAACACGAACATAAATATTGATGATGCCATGGTCATTACCAACATCATCTCTGGGCGACTAGAGTGTAATTCTATATCTATCAAGTATATTAAAACTTCGAATATACATTCATGACGCGTATATGCAAAACCTTTATATACTAGATTGTCCAAATCAATATAAATAAAATATTCAAATACGTACAAAACGATTTAAATTTTCAAAACAAAATTGTTTTCATTTGAAAAATATACTCTTCACACTCGTTATAGGATACTACTGATCCTATCTCTAACGAGTCATTCTAATTGGATATTACTAATCCAATATCTGATGAATTCTTTCGTATGGTTCTAATGTGCCTTGTTCTCGAGCTCTGTAAACCAAAGCTCTGATACCAAATGTGACGGCCTGGAATTTCGCTCGATCCGAATCAGTCATTAAACCGATCTAGACCGTTCGAAACCCCTGATCGTTTGAGAACAGGACAAATCAGAACACAAACAGAAGAACATTTCATTGTATATTACAACAATTCCATCAGATACAAGAATATACAGAGTATAAATGAATAAATTACATTCGATAAATATCAGAGATTACATTAAATTACATAGCAGCGGAAAATAATACAAAGCACAACTGAAGGTGATATACGGATACAGAGCTTTCCGGATATCATTCCAGTTGTAAACCAGGATCCTGTGAATATAAATCTGCAAAAACAAAACTACTAGCTGCCCGTGTCGAAAATAGGGGAACCCAGAGTTTAGGTTAAAACAATAAACTCCAGGTCAGTGATGTGACTGGTGTGAGAACTAAAACAGTTATTTAAAGCTTTACTTTAAAAGAGAGTAATTCAAGGGACCACGCCGTATAACACGGAACGGGTTTCCTCCCAAGAACACCAGTGCATAGAATAAACAACGCAATGCTTTTTCGAGAAATGAAGCTATTATAAGACCCAGGTCCCATCACACAATGCAACGCAAGCCGGAGGATAGGGTTTTCCCTTATAATAGCCAAACATGCTTGGTACGTTTAAAACAAATGATTTGATACTATAATAAGTGTATAGTGTCAAAACAATTTCAATCATAAATATAAATCATAGACGGCATGGGTACCATATATCATGTCGCCATACTAGTTCTACAATTAAAACCGCAATACACGTATTGGAAATTGGATTTCCGTCATGAGTCGAGGCAAGGGGCAAGCTCCTCTCCGCGTTCGAGACACTCTAGCAAATGTCTCAGGACTACACACTCTGGGAAATCCTGGATCTTCAGGGCCGGTCCTCACTTACGTTAGAGGATCTGTTATGCCTGAACACACGTTTCCCGGTCCTTACAGACCTAAAATCGAGGAGCCTCATCCAACAACCACAAAGATGAAAAGTATGTAAATGTCAGGGCTGGTAAGTCACTGACACCAGCTAGAAAGAAACGTCGTGCTCTCCCTGTAGTCCGTATCCCGTTTTTGATTCATACCGAGGTGTGAGGATCGCGAATTCACGTTATACACAAAGCTGCCACGTAGGCCGTGCTTTGATCATCAACCACAAGACTCTGCTTTTCAACAAAAGCCTTGATCATTGCATCTTAGCGTGCCACACAGGCAATTCATGCCATGCGACTGATGTCCATCGATATACAACCTCTGAGCTCGTACGTCTCAGAGAAGGGCGTTAAGCAAAAGAATAAATTCTCCGCCGCCAAACAGATGTATATTTAATAGAAATCAATCAACACAGAATAAAAACCAATGTCAGACACACAATCCATTTACAAGTCCGTTCTGGGTCTGAACGAAACCGGAGGCACTTTCCTCGTATATCCATCCATCTCCAAGAACGTCTGGACGACCACCAACTATTTCCATCCTCTTGGGTGTACAGCCCAATCAGGATCATCAGTAATCATCTAAACGATGTGAAGACTTCCGGTCTTCAACCACCGTCTTCATCTTCGACATATCGTCGAATCGGTTATTCAGAATGGGTATATACCCGGCCTTTCCGAACGACCCGCGTATATTAAAATGAATGTTACACAAACACAACATACGCCTCATTCCAATTCATATTCTCAGGGAAAAGTTCCCATTAATTTTATCCAAGATAAATTCTTTAAAATTTATCCTTTAATCTTCCTTTGGATGTCGTTTCAAACCAAATTATGGTTTTCTGAACTAGTCAAGATTAGCGAACCACACCGAAGTAATTATTTATTTTATTTCCCAATCCCAACCTATTCATCCCATGAAGCAAAACTGGTGATACTCCATATCTAATACCACGGTGTTATCGGTAGAATTAATTACCATTTCACGTTCAAATCTAATTAAAGATTTGACTATCGTTTTGGAGCAAAACTGGTGATACTCCATTCTCGCTCACTTTCTAAAGTTGATAATTTAAATTGTCAATTCACATTTCAATCTAATTGAAGATTCATTAAAACTCCTTTTACTGGGTTAAAGAACTAGTGTCATTTAAAACACAGTTCACGACAAACCCAAATCATGTTCTAATTATTATCGGGTTAAAGAACTAGTGTTATTTAAAACACTGTTCACGATAAACCCACAAATCATTTCTATTTCAATTCCAATTATATATATATATATATATTAGAAATTCTGGTTATTTAAAACCCATTTCAAATCCAATTTATTTATTTAAAAATAAATGGGTTTTAATTTTAGTTCAAAACTAGTTCATTTCGATAAAAATCTATTTTTATCTTTTCAAATGTGGAGATTTTCATCCCAATTTTCCCAAAATCATTTCTTGTGATTTTACACAAATTATTACTATTTTTAATAATTTTATCAAGGCCCGTACAGTCGATTTCCATCAACGGCCATCGAACTGCACTTACAACGACCTTTTTCAAATTTGATTTGGACGTATCTCCAAATCCAACCGTTAGATTTCAAATTTCTAATATTCGTTAGAAAGCTCTTTTCGATACGAACCCAACGGCTCCGGTTTTTAGGAGAATCCGATGGTCGGATCTCCCATAATGTCCGTTTGAAATAAATGGTCGAAATTCAAGAACTACCGCGGCGCGGCGCGTTCTATTCAGGCCATTATATTATATATATATATATAATATATAATATATATTTCGTCGATTCCTATTTAAAACGAATTTTATGAATCATTTTAAATTCGTTTCAAAAACAATTTCAACTTCCATTTCAATTCAAATCAAAATTGAATTCATCCGTCTAAATTCGTTTTAAAATTCATTTCTATTCAATTCAAATTTCAATTCAATTTGAATTCATTTCTATTCGTTTTCAATTCAATTCGAATTCGTTTTCAATTCAATTAGAATTGGTTTTCAATTCAATTCGAATTGGTTTTCTATTCGATTCAATTCAAATTGGTTTTCTATTCGATTCAATTCAAATTGGTTTTCTATTCAATTCAATTCAAATTGGTTTTCTATTCGATTCAATTCAAATTGGTTTTCTATTCGATTCAATTCAAATTGGTTTTCTATTCGATTCAATTCAAATTTCTTTTATATTCAATTCAATTCAAATTTCTTTTAAATTCAATTCAATTCGAATTCGTTTTCTATTCAATTCAATTCAAATTCGTTTTCTATTCAATTAAATTTGAATTCGTTTTCTATTCAATTCAATTTGAATTCGTTTTTTATTCAATTCAATTCAAATTCGTTTTCTATTCAATTCAATTCAAATTGGTTTTCGATTCAATTCGATTCAAATTTCATTTCAAAATATTCGATTTCGAAATCACTTTTCAATATACATTTTAAAATGAATAAAATTGATATAAATATCGTTCACATCAAAATGGCATCAATCTAATCAACACGGCTTCATATATTTCTATTTTCAAATATTCTATTTCAAATATTTCTATTTCAAAATGTTTCTATTTCAAATATTTCTATTTCAAAATATTTCGTTCAACACATGACTAATCTCAACGGATGAGTACGGTCAACACATGAACCTTTATTTTATAATGTTCTTTATTTTTCCGATTGGAATGAGGCCCAATCAATAACGATATAAAGTTAATTATATTGTTTCCATACAACAAATGTATATAATAGCAACGATAAATAATCAACCATCATCCAAAGTGCACTACACTGTATAAGCATCAAATATAGATATCTAACGCTTATAACAGCCTGTCAATCAATCGATCGACATACAACTAATTATTGGGATTAGTGTATACCGTATTTTATCCCAATACCCGTGTGGGGTTTCAAACAATCAAACACATATTTTTATTTGTGCAGTTGGGCGATGTGTAAAATTTATCATCCCAATCAATGTCAGTCAAATTAGTGTACATAAACAAACCGTCCGGTTTGTAAATGAATATTTATTTATTCACATTCACTATATTCATATTCACGTTAAAAATTATATTTTTAACGATAAAACATTTTATTTTAACATATGAATTTCTATTCAGTTCATTCTTTAAATAAAATGATATTTTTATTTTTCTAACTTATTTTAGAAAATTTCGGCGGCACAACGGCACGATACTAGAAACGGGATGAGGCCTAGCCTTATCCCCGGTCTAGTGAAGGCCCACGCCATTCACACATCAATCAAATCCATTCATTTCACCAAACAATTCAATTCAAACCAAATAAACTAACCAACTATACATCCAAACAATTTAACAAACAAGCCATCCATGGTCTGTGGATGACGGGTGTCAGGTGCTACTAAACACCGTCTGCATCCTAGTATATATATAACTAGAAAAGAAATTAAAGAGTGAGGAGTTCTCACCGATAGCTAATCCAACTCCATGACACTTCATTTATCGAAATCTTCATCGTTCTCGCATTTTTGTCATCTTCGTTGCCCGTAGTCAATACATATATAAAAATCGAATCTTTACTTTGCTATTCAACATATAAAAATCGAATTTTTACTTCGCTATTCAATATATAAAAATCGAATTTTTACTTCGCTATTCAATGTATAAAAATCGAATTTTTACTTCGCTATTCAATATATAAAAATCGAATTTTTACTTCGCTATTATATAGGTAAAAATTCTATTTTTATCATGCCATTCTCTATATAAAGTTTCCGCCTTTTCAAAAATAAAGATTTCTCCTTTTCTAAAATAAAGATTTCGCCTTCTCTAAAATAAAGATTTCGCCTTTTCTAAAATAAAGATTTCATTTTTTCACTCTTTCTATAATATAAAAATCATATTTTTAATATCTATACTATATAAAGATCATATTTTTCATCCACTACATATGTAAAAATCACGCCTTTCTCCCTTTAAAAATATCGTTTTTCTTCCTTTAAAAATCTAATCTTTTCTATTTTAAAAATCTAATCTTTCCTATTTTAAAAATTTAATCTTTCCTATTTTAAAAATCTAATCTTTCCTATTTTAAAAATATAATCTTTTCTATTTTAAAAAGCTAATCTTTTCTATAGTAAAAATCATAGCTTTTCATCACTAAAATAAAACTGACTTAACTAACTTCATTGAATAAAATAAAATAAAACAATATATAAACTTACTTTGATAATCGAAGGAAGTGGGAGAAGGAAGGAGTGAAGAGGAGAAGAGGAGCAGCGGAAGAAGGGGAGGTTCGTGGTGCTCGTCGGAGCTGGCGGAGGTGGACAGGGGGTACGGTGGTTCAGGCGGCGGCTGCTACTCACGGTGGAGGGTTCGGATGGGGGGGGGGGGGTTCGGGTTTCAACAGTGGAGGGGGGGGGGGGTTTGTCGCGTCGCGAGGGCAGGGGGTGGGGGGGGGGGGTCCGGAGGTGGCGCCCCTCCTGAGGCACGGCGGCGCTTTGATGGGGGGGGGGGAGCGACGACGCTCCTCCCCCCTCTTCGTCTTCTTCTTGTTATTTTTTATTTATTTTTATTTCTGAACGAATGAATAACGAGAAAAAAGGGGGGCAGCTGATAAAAGGAAAGTAGAGAGAAGGGTTAGGTTATTATATTTTTTTTTATTAATTTTAAATTCAAAAAGCTGACTTTTACATATGACCTCTAAACGAGGCCCACTGCCTATTGTCCATAGCTAATTAGCCCATTCCGAACATAATGGGATATGTATCGTAAGTTGATTCGATCGTTACAATCAGTTTCCGCCAAAATCAACATATAACTCTATATATTGAATTTGAACACGCATTTCAATTTACTGGGGTCACATACTAACTCGAAAAATTCCAGAAAAATATTTTCTAGCTTCGTATCGACGATACGGTCCTAAGAAAACCAGTTTCGTCGCATTCTGAGACCGTTGGAAAAATGGCCATTTTCCAGTCGATTAAAATCAACTAAAACTGGTCAAACGCGTTTAACTGCGCCATGCTCACGTATTGATTCAGAAAATTATGAAATTTGGAATCTAGCAATAACTTGACACTGCGGATCCAACAAAAGTGGTTTCATCGAAATCCGAGGTCGTTTGCAAAATTCCCATTTTTAAGGGCCTGAATTCCATAGCGACTATTCAGAATTTTCAACTGGACATATCTTTTGATTCCCGCAATGAAATTTCGATTTTTTGGATTCGTTGGAAAGATATTCACGAATAGATCCTAATGTTTTTGGTTTCACTAAAATCCGGATTGTTTTGCACCCGGTATGTTCAATTGAAATTTGAAATCGAATTATCAAACTACCGCGCCATTTTCAATTCTATTTATAATTATATATAATTATTTATAATCTAACGACGACGCGTATAAATATATACGTTCGATTTCTATTCAAAATAAATTTATCGTCCATTCTATTTAAAATAATTCATTTTAAATATTCAAAATTCGTTAAAATTGCCAAAATATAAATTTTAAACTGGCCCAGATTTTCGGGTTGTTACATAAATTCTTTAAATTTATTCTTTAATCTTCCTTTGGATGTCATTTCAAACCTGATTATAGTTTTCCAAACTAGTCGAGATTAGCGAACCACACCGAAGTAATTATTTATTTTATTTCCCAATCCCAACCTATTCATCCCATGAAGCAAAACTGGTAATACTCCATATCTAACACCGTGGTGTTATCGGTAAATTTAATTACCATTTCACGTTCAAATCTAATTAAAGATTTGACTATCGTTTTGGAGCAAAACTGGTGATACTCCATTCTCGCTCATTTGCCAAATTTGATAATTTAAATTATCAATTCACATTTCAATCTAATTGCAGATTCATTAAAACTCCTTTTACTGGGTTAAAGAACTAATGTCATTTAAAACACAGTTCACGATAAACCCAAATCACATTCCATTTATTATCGGGTTAAAGAACAAGTGTTATTTATAACACTGTTCACGATAAACCCACAAATCAATTCTATTTAAAACCCATTTCAAATCCAATTTATTTATTTAAAATAAATGGGTTTTTATTTTAGTTCAAAACTAGTTCATTTCGATAAAAATCTATTTTTATCTTTACAAATATGGGGTTTTTCACCCCAATTCTTCACAAATAATTTCTTATAATTTCACACAAATTATTGATATTTTTAATAATTTTATCAAGGCCCGTACAATCGATTTCCAACAACGGCCATCGAACTGCACTTACAGCGACCTTTTCCAAATTTGATTTGGACATATCTCCAAATCCAACTGTTAGATTTAAAAATTCTAATCTTCGTTAGAAAGCGCTTTTCGATACGAACCCAACGGTTTTGTTTTTAGGAGAATCCGACGGTCGGTTCTCCCGTAATGTCCGTTCGAAGTTAATGGTCGAAATTCGCGAACTGCCGCGGCGCGGCGCGTTCTATTCAGGCCATTATATTATATATATAATATATATTTCGTCGATTCCTATTTGAAACGAATTTTATAAATAGTTTTAAATTCGTTTCAAAAACAATTTCAACTTCCATTTCATTTCAAATCAAAATTGAATTTCTCCTTATAAATTCGTTTTAAAATTCGTTTCTATTCAATTCAAATTTCAATTCAATTTGAATTTATTTCAATTCGTTTTCAATTCAATTCAAATTCCTTTTCAATTCAATTCGAATTCGTTTTATATTCGACTCAATTCAAATTGGTTTTCTATTCGATTCAATTCAAATTGGTTTTCTATTCGATTCAATTCAAATTGGTTTTCTATTCGATTCAATTCAAATTGGTTTTCTATTCGGTTCAATTTAAATTCGTTTTCTATTCAATTCAAATTAAATTCGTTTTCTATTCAATTCAAATTAAATTCATTTTCTATTCAATTCAAATTAAATTCGTTTTCTATTCAATTCAAATTAAATTCGTTTTCTATTCAATTCAAATTTCAATTCAGTTTATAAAAACAGATATAATCGATATAAATATCGTTCGCGTCAAAATAGCGCATCTCTAATCAACACGACTTTATATATTTCAATAATTCCGTTATTCTATTCAACAAATGAATATTTATCCTATTCAATACGTGAATCTATATTTTTGTCAACACACGACTAATCTCAACGAATGAGTACTGTCCACGTGTGACTCTTTTTGTTATTTAATATATTTTATATAAAAATTATGGTATCTATCGTTTGATTTGAATCAGACACCAACTGTAAATTAGTAAGAGAACGATTCCCTAAATATTAACCCCGAAGGCCGAGACCAACATCAGATCAATATCCAGGAAACCACTCATCTTATCTATTTTCCAGTTAGTTTCTAATTTTCTATACGATAAAGATGTAAATTTTATTGTCAAAATATTTCGTTCAACACGTGACTAATCTCAACGGATGAGTACTGTCAACACATGAACCTTTATTTTATAATATTCTTTATTTTCTAAATTGGAATGAGGCCCAATCAATTACCATACAAAGTTAATTATATGGATTCCATACAACACATGTATATAATAGCAACGATAAATAATCAACCATCATCCAAAGTGCACTACACGGTATAAGCATCAAATGTAGATATCTAACGCTTATAACAACCTGTCAATCAATCGATCGACATACAACTAATTATTGGGATTAGTGTATGCCGTATTTTATCCCAATACCCGTGTGGGGTTTCAAACAATCAAACACAAATTTTATTTGTGCAGTTGGGCGATGTGTAAAATTTATCGTCCCAATCAATGTCCTTCAAATAGGTGTACATAAACAAACCGTCCGGTTTGTAAATGAATATTTATTTATTCGCATTCACTATATTCATATTCACGTTAAAAATTATATTTTTAATGATAAAATATGTTATTTTAACACATGAATTTCTATTCAGTTCATTTACAAAGTAAAAATGATATTTTTATTTTTCTAACTTATTTTAGAAAATTTCGGCGGCATAACGACACGATACTAGAAACGGGACAAGGCCTAGCCTTATCCCCGGTCTAGTGATGGCCCACGCCATACACATATCAATCACATCCATTCCATTTCACCAAACAATTCAATTCAACCCAAATAATCTAACCAACTACACAGCCAAACAAACAAGTCCATGGTCTGTGGACGATTGTGTCGGGTGCTACTAAACACCGTCTGCATCCTAGTATATATATATTATTAACTAGAAGATTAAAATAAAAGGTGAGAAGTTCTCACCGAGGGTTCCACTCCTCCAGTTTTATTTCTGAATTGTCTGGATTCTGTTTTTGCTGTCGGTTAATTCTATCGCACTTTTATTCACACTGTTCATAATAAAAATCACATTTTTATTTCAACGCTGTAAAAATCACAATTTTATTTCGCTATATATAAAATAAAAATCAGATTTTTATTTCGCTACATATATAAAAATTATATTTTTACGTTGCTACTATATAGATAAAAATTCTTTTTTTACCATGCCATTCTCTATATAAGGATTTCGCCTTTTCATATATAAAGATAATATTTTTAGCCTTTTTCTAATATTTTTTTTTTTTAAACCTCCTACACGATTAAAAATTATATTTTTATCCTTATAAAAATATTCAAACTTATGATAAAAATCATATTTTGATTCAAATAAAAACTTTAACTCTTTGTATATGAAAACATGAATTTTCTTCATACAAAAAAATATTAACTTTTCTACTTGTAAAAATTCTATCTTTACTAGCATAAAAATCCTATTTTTACTAGCATAAAAATCCTATCTTTTATCTACTTCAAAATCTAATCTTTTCCTACATACAAAATCTCACCTTTCAATTTAAAAATCAAAGCTTCATATAGTAAAAATCTAATCTTTACCTTTCAAACCATATTATTTAAAAAAGGAAAATCGAAATTAAAATAAAATAATTTAACAAAAAAGGGGAAACTCACTGTGTTATCGGCTGGAGGAGGGGCTGGGGGTGCTGTGGTGGAAGGGAGAAGTTCAGGTGGCGCCAGTGGGGGCCTGGTTCGCTGCCATCGACGGAAAATGAGGGAGGGGGGCGTAGCGTCGCAGAAGGGAGGAAAGGGGGGGGGGGGGGTGTCGCGGCAGAAAGAGGAAGTCGGGGAAGAAGGAGGAGGTCGGGGAAGAAGGAGGGGGGCGTGGGGTCACGAACGAAGGGGGAGGCAAGGGAAGAGAGGGGGGAGGGGGTCGCGGCACCTGGGGAGGGCGAGGTGGACGTGGTTCACCCCCCCGGTCGCCCTTTTTTTTTTGATTTTGAAATCGATTTTAACGGGGGGGGGGCTGAGAGAGACAAGGGTGAGGAGAGAGGTTTTGTTTTTATTTTATTTTATTTTATTGTTTAATTCAAAAATTATCTTTTCTATTCGAACTCGAAACGAGGCCCACCGCCTGTCGTCCATAGCTAATTACGCCCATTCCGAACACAATGGGATATGTATCGTAAGCTGATCCGACCGTTTCGATCAGTTTTCATCAAAATCAAAATATAACTCTATATATTGAATTTGAACGCGCATTTCAATTTACCGGGGCCACATAATAACCCGAAAAATTCCAAAAAAATATTTTCTAGCTTCGTATTGACGATACGATCCTAACAAAACTAGTTTTGTCGAATTCTGAGACCGTTTGAAAAATGGCCAATTTCCAGTTGATTAAAATCAACTGAAACTGGTCAAATGCATTTTCCTTTGCCACGCTCACATATTGATTCGAAAAAATTATGAAATTTGGAATCTAGCAATAATTTGACATCACGGATCCAACAAAAGTGGTTTCGTCGAAATCAGAGGTCGTTTGCAAAATTCCCATTTTAAGGGCCTGAATTCCATACCGACTATTCAGAATTTTCAACTGGACATATCTTTTGATTCCCGCTATGAAATCTTGATTTTTCGGATTCATTGGAAAGATATTATCAATTAGATCCTAATGTTTTCGGTTTCGCTAAAATCCGGTTCGTTTTGCACCCGGTACATCCAATTGAAGTTTGAAATCGAATTATCGAACTACCGCGCCATTTTCAATTCTATTTATAATTATATATAAATATTTATATTCTAACGACGACGTATATAATATATACGTTCGAATTATATTCAAAATAAATTTCTCGTCGATATTATTTAAAATAATCTATTTGAAATGTTCAAAATTCGCTAAAATTGCCAAAATAAAAATTTTAAACTGACTCAGATTTCCGGGTTATTACAAATAGCCACTTGTTCAAATAAATATGCATGAGTTAAAATATTCATTAATTAGCTAATGATATGATTTTTGCCTATGCATGCAACATTAAAATGAGTGATGTTTTTAAACCAAAGTGAATCAAATATGAAGTTGAATGGAAAATGATAAGTGATAAGAATTGCATATATGTACATGCATATTTACTGAACAGGTTATAGCAAAGAGGCTAGAGAAGAGGAATAAAATTTTGTGCCCGACAAATAGGTACACATTTACTGTTTTGTTTGGGTGATGATTTTATGAGCCTATTGGCTAGCCGCTTGGCTTTTTCCTTTTCTTTTTGACATGAGAGGCCCGTGTGGCTATTTGGGAATTTTCCTAGCCCCTCCCGTACAAAAGAGGTTATGACGAAATTTTCCAAAATTTAAGGCGTTAGTGAAATATTGAAGTGAAAACGATATAGGAATTTTTGAATGAACTGTATTTATATAAATATATAAATATAAATAAAATTAAAACAAAACATGGCCATGCAGTTCGTGTTTTGAAACCGTGATTTCAAACGACTAGTGCGGGAAATCCGACCATTGGATTTTTCCGAAACCGCAACCGTTGGGTTCGCCTTGGAAATATCTTTCCAACGGCACCAATTTTGTGAAGATCCGACGGTTGGATTGTCTGGAATGTTTAATTCAAATCTGAAGAAAAACAGCACCAAAAACGATTATTTATATATATATATATATAAATATAATTAAATTAAATCGAATAACGACGTTGTAGTTCGTAAATTGAAATCGTAACTTCTAATGGCTAGTGTGAAAGATCCGACCGTCGGATTTTCCCAAAACTGAAACCTTTGGATTCGTTTTGAAATGATCTTTCTAATGACATAAAATTTGTGAGGATCCAACGGTTAGATTTTCAGATATGTGTAAAACAAATTTAGTGAAAAACAGCGCCAGTGCATCGGCACAACCTGAAACGTCGTTTAATTAAATATGGCCGTTTTAAATAAATAAAAATGGCGATATATCGTTATAAAATACCATGGACGATATAGAGTGGAAATAAACCAATTTTGTTGTGTTTGCTTGATATGTGATGGTTGAATGTATTTAACATGAAAATTATAACTAAAGAACTGAAATGTGAATGTTGAATAGTCCAACCATGTGATAAATTGAATTGAAAATCTAATATACGTGGGTTATTTGAAAAGGCCGTGTTCATCTCAAATAATCGATCGACGTTGAGAAGTCGAAGAGTCGAAGACGGTTGAAGACCGACGATCTTCACATTGGATGGATGGGCGCTACTGATGCTCGTGATTGGAGTAGCTACCGTGAAGGAGCTGAAATAGTAGCCGTTCAAACATACTGTTGATTGTATGGATATGCGAGGAATTTGGTGCCTCCGGTTTCGTTCAAACCCAGAACGGACTTGTAAATGGACTGTGTGTCTGACATTGGATTTTGTTCTGTGCTGATTGATCTCTGTTAAATATATATCTGTTTGGCGGCGGAGAATTTATTCTCTTGCTTAACGCCCTTCTCTGAGACGTACGAGCTCAGAGTTTATGTATTGATAGAAATCAGTCACATGGAGTGGATTGCCTGTGTGGCACGCCTAAGTGGCATATGATCAAGGCTTCTGTTGCAAAGCAAAGTCTTGTGGTTGATGATCAAAGCATGGTTTGTGTGACGTAGCTTTGTGTATAACGTGAATTCGCGAGCCTCACACCTCGGTATGAGGCAAAAACGGGATAGTGACTGCAGGGAGAGCACGACGTTTCTTTCTAGCTAAGGTGGTGTCAATGACCTACCAGCCCTGACATTATTTATATACTTTTCACCTGTGTGGTTGTTGGAATACGAGGTGCCTCGATATAGGTCTGTAAGGACCGGGAAACGTGTGTTCAGGAATAATTAATCCTCAAAAGTAAGAGAGGACCGGCCCTGAAGATCCAAGGATCATAGTGGGGTCCTGGGACATTTGCTAGAGTGTCTCGAATCGGAGAGGAGCTTGCCCCTTGCCTCGACTCATGAAGGAATCCAATTTCCAATACGAAATATGCGAATGTGATTGTATTACTAGTAGGGCGACATGATATATGGTACCCATGCCGTCTAGGATTGATATTTATGATTGAAATCGCTTTTGAAACATATATGCACTAGTAATAATATCAAACACTTTTGTTTTATACGTATGAAGCATTTTTGGCCATTATAAGGTAAAACTCTATCCTCCGGCTTGCGTTGCGTTGTGTGATGGGACCTGAGTCTTATAATGGCTTCATTTTATAAAAAGCATTGCGATGATTTAATCATTTACTTTATTTCATGCATTAGCACTCATTGGAATAAACCCGTTCCGCGAAAGTGGCGTGGTCCTTTGATTTTCCTTATTATTGTTGTTAATAAGTTAAGTAGATTTCTCATACCAGTCCCATGACAAACTCGTAGTTTGTTTCACCTTGCAAACTCGGGTGCCCTCATTTTCACACAAGCAACCTAGTTCTAGGTATCTGGTGCACTTTTGGCTCATGGCGAGGCTTGACTACACCGTGCTGACTTTGACTCTTTCCGCCATTACAGTATATGTATTATGATTCCGCCATTGGCGATGTAGACTGATATTTATTTTGTGTACTCTTTATGTATGATTCCGCCTCTAGCAATGGAGACTGATTATGTATTATTATGCACTAAGTTGTATCCTGCACTGTGCTCTCTGATGTGATGATATCTATATGATTCCATTGTCATATATGTGTAAATTATTCTATTTTATGTTTATGCTATTATCTGTGATCTGCTAATGATGATTAATGTGTTATGTTCCAATGATTATCCTTAACACCGTGTCACGGGGTTTTGGGATCGTCACAGCTGGTATTAGAGCTTTGGTTAACCTTAGTTCTGGAGTCTAACACATTAAACACTTCGTCAAAATAGAATCAGTAGTATTCTAAGGCGAGTAGCTCATTAGAGATAGGACTAGTAAAGTCCTAGAATGAGCCAAGCAGAATAGCAAAAACAATTTGATCAATCCATCGTTATCTTTCCTTAAATTTTCTGCTTAACCATGCAATAAATTATCGTTTGTGTAAGCTGACTCTTTCCTTGCTTATACAGAAATTGAAAAATGGCTACCCGAGCAGCCGCCGCTAGAGGAGGCCGTGCTGGCCGTGGCAGAGGACGAGGAGAAGTCCCACTTGAAGAAGGACCCTTGATACAACCCCCGGCTGCTCAATACTTCGAGCTGGACCGCATAGCTAAGAGATACAAAAACCTAGGAGGCAAGACCTTCTCGGGAACTGGCACAGTAATAGAGGCCCTTGCATGGCTCAAAACATGCGAGAAGGTACTAGAAGGCCTAAGGCTTGGAGATCAAGATAAAGCTATTATGGGTGCCTGGCTTATGCAGGAACAAGCTGAACTATGGTGGGAATCTCTCACGCCGGGAATAGAGAAGCTGGAAGAACCTGGGACGGATTCAAATAACTCTTCAAAGAGAAATATGTCCCGGAACAAGCCCTAGAACGCATGCACGATGACTTCACCAACTTCCAGCAGGGGAATCTTTCAGTGTAGGATTATCTGAATAAATTTACACAGTTGTCCCCCTATGCTCCGGAGCTTGTCGCCACTGCAAAGTCCAAGAATAAGAGGTTTATCCTCGGGCTGAAGCGACAGTATCATGATAGAGCCATGGCCCACGTCAAGCTGGGATTTAATGAATTGGTGGAAATGACATGCAATTACGAAGACCTTGACCAAAGGCACCTAGAGCAGGATCGCGATAAAAACCAAGCCGGAAACAAATGCAAGCCTGCTACGAATCAAGCTGAGTCAAGCCAAGCAGCATCCTCGAACCCACAGACTGGCAGGCCGCCAAGAGGAAGCTGCTATCATTGTGGCAAAATGGGGCACTTCTCTAATGCCTGCACAGCCCCGAAGAGGCAGAAGAAAAATTCACAAGGTTCAAGCCAGGGTTCTCAGAACCCTCGCTTCTGCTTTAATTGCTGCAAGACGGATCATCTTGTCAAAGACTGTCCTTTGCTGAAAAAGGCCGCAGTAGCTCACGTGTATGACGGGTCGAGCCCGCCAGCTGCTTCCGAAGGAGCAGGTAAACCCGATGTTTTGGGAGGTACCCTTACAATTAAAAATATTCCTGTTTTTGTATTGTTTGACACGGGTGCATCACGTAGTTTTGTTTCTAGTAACATAGTGCACAAATTAAAGTTAAAACAAAGGAAGCTCAAGGATTCGGTTGAAGTTCATAATCCGATAGGGGGTTCTATTATTCTCAGTTCATGTTGTAGAGTGCCAATCTCTTATTCTTCCTACAAATTTCCCATTAATTTAATCGTTATGGATTTTCCCGAATTCGACGTTATCCTTGGGTTAGAATGGTTAACGAAATACGAAGCCGAAGTAAAGTGTGCAGAAAGAATCGTTAAAATTCGAACGAAGCTTGGATATATTACTATACCATGCCATGGTTCGAATCCATATAGAGAAGAATTTTGGTCGGCATTAGAAGTTATCCCCGCTTCCATAGAAAAGATTCCTATTTTCAGAAACTATGCGGATGCGTTTGAAGAAGTCGAAAACTTACCTCTGCAAAGAGAAATAGAATTCAGAATCGATCTAATTCCCAATGCCAGACCGGTGGTACATCCAATTCGTAGAATGACTCCAAAAGAAAAAGAAGAATTAGGCGATCAAACTCGTCAACTGTTGTGGAAGGGTCTAATTAGACCTAGCTTTTCTAATTGGGGTGCAGCTGTAGTGTTTGTCCCAAAGTCAGACAGCACTCTTCGATTGTGCGTTGATTACCGAGACCTCAACAAATAGACACTCAAAAATAAATACCCATTACCCCGCATCGATGATCTGCTAGACCAATTAAATGGGGCAAGAGTACTATCCCGAATGGACCTAGCTATAGGTTTTCATCAATTGAGATTATCTGGTAATTGATTGAGTCTGATTCTAATTTAGAAATAACGAATATTTTAAAATAATATTCAGTAAAGAATCAAAATATGATTTTGATGTCCGATTTTGGATGGACACGGAAATATTGAAATATATGAAGCCGAGTTAAGTAGATATACGCTATTTTTAACTCGACTAGAATTTTATATCGATTTTATTCATTCTATAATGAATATCGAAAAGAATTGATTTCAAAATCTGATATTTGAATATATTTTCATTTTAATATTATAATGATATGGAACATTCAATTTTGATTTAAAATTGAAAATGAAGTTAAAATATTTTTAAAATGAATTTATAAATGATTTATAAAATACGTTTTAAATGGAAATCAATGAAATATATTATATATATTTAAATGGCTTGAATAGAACGCACCGCGCAGCGACTGTTCGCGAATTTCGACCATTGACTTTGAATGAATGTAACGGGAGAACCTATAGTTGGATTCTCGTGAAACTGGAATGGTTGGGTTCGTATTGAAGAGAGTTTTCTATCAATGGTCGTAATTGGAAAGATTGAAATCTAACGGTTAGATTTTACAATATGTCCAAATCAGTTTTGGAAAAGGTTGCTGTAAATGCAGCTCGGTGGCCGTTATTGGAAATCGGCTGTAAGGGCCATAATAAAATTATTAAAAATATGAATAAATTACGTAAAATCATAATAAACGATTGGAAAGATTTTGATTAAATATTTCAAGTTTTGAAGAGATAAAAGATATTTTTATCTAAATGAACTAGTTAACAGCTTGATTTGAAATCCAATAAATTTTAGAAATAATAAATTGGATTGAAAATGGGTTTTGAAATAACCAAAGTTTTCCAACAAATAAATTGGAATGGGTTTAAATGGAAATAATCTTCGGAATATTTTGATATTGGATTCCGTGATTATACAGGTATTGTTGAGGAATTTGGAAGATACATATATCGTTATTCCCAATACAATATCCGTTAGTTTCAGAATTTGTATTGAATATAAGCCGATATTGTTTTTATTAAGAGCCTTATATTTAATATCAAATTGGATTTTGGGTTTGTCGTGAATGGTGTCTTAAATAACACTACACTTAGACCCAGTTGAGAAAGGAATAAATCTTTTAATTAAGATTTATGAAGTTTTACAATTATATTTATTAATTGGAATTAAATGGAAGGTGATTTTGGGTTCATTGTGAACGATGTTTTAAATGACATTTGTTCTTTAGCCCAATTAATAGTGAAGATATGATTTGTAATTTATAAATCTTTTTATTAAGATTGAATGGAAATTTTCCAAAGTAAAGTTTCCAATTTAATATATAAAATTGGAATTGAATGGAATTTGATTTGGTAATAATCGTAATGAGCTTCTGTGAAGGAAGACCGTTACTATATATAGAATATAAAAGTCTTTGTTATTATTCCATTTATATTATTAGTATGATACGGAAATTTATATCGATTATATATTGATCTATTTTCCGTGAAGATTCCATATTTAATGGAAGTTGATTTGGGTTTATTGTGAACTGTGTTTTTAATAACATTGGTTCTTTAACCCAGTTAAAGATAAGATTAATTTCTTAAAGTTGAATGATCATAAAGTAATGATTTTTTAGATTAAAACCAAGTTGGAGTTTTAATGAATCTTTAATTAGATTGGAATGTGAATAAGGTGATTAAATTTATCGAATTCATGAAACGATCGGGATGGAGTATCACCAGTTTTACTCCAGGCGATAGTTAAATCTTTAATTAGATTTGTACGTGAAATGATAGTTAAATTTACCGATAACAGCGTGGGTGTTAGTATGGAGTACTACTAGTTTTTCTTTATGGGACGAATAGGTTAGAATTAGAATAATAAATAAATGATTACTTCGTTAAGGGTCAATAATCCCGACTAGTTTTAGAAACCTTAATTTGGTTTAGAATTGTTAAAGGATAAAATAAAATCTTTTGAAATGATATCCAAAGGAAAATTAAAGAATAAGTTTAAATGAACTTATCTTTAAGGAAATTAATGGGAACCTATTTCCGAATATGTGAATATTTGAATAAAATAATATTCTAAATTGGAATGAGGCGTATGACGTGTTTTTATAGCACTTGATTTTAAGATGTGCGAGTTTTTCGAAAAGGCTGAGTTTAGCCCATTCTGAATATTTAATATGATGATTAAAACTCAACGATGAAGACGGTGGTCGAAGACCGAAGATCTTCACATCGAATGGATGATTACTGATGTCTAGATTGGGCCGTACACCCAAGACAAGGTAATAAGTGGTGATCATCCAGATGTACTTAGAGATCGACCGGATATGCGAGGGTCTCTCTCCTGTATTGGACATATGGGATGAGGAGTAAGGTGCCTCCAGTTTCGTTCAGACCCAGAACAGACTTGCGAATGGATGGTATGTCTGATGTTGTATTCCATTATATTGTATTTGTTGATCTTTGTTAAATATATATCTGTTTGGTGGCAGAGGATTTATTCTCTTGCTTAACACTCTTCTCTGAGACGTACGAGCTTAGAGGTTATATATTGGTGGTAATCAATGGTATGGTATGGATTGACAAGGTGGCATGCTGAGTTTCATGGATCAAGGCTTTTGTTGAAAAGCAAAGTCTTATGGATGGTGATCAAAGCATAGCTTTCATATAACATAGCTTTGTGTGTCGAGACATGATTTCGATGAGTTTCACAACCCGTGAATGATTGAGGCCGGATAATAAACGGCAAGAAGGAATCTTGGATTTGGGGGTCCCGATAAGGGTGGCACTTCCATTGGGAGCGTGAAGGATCTATAAGATTTGGGAGCCCGCTAAGGTGATTCTTCATTGAGAGTTGTGAAGGATACAGATTCTCCCCTAAAAAGGCAATGAATATGAACATTGAATGCATGTCGATATGAAATCACTGTTTCAAGCCATGGATTTAATGTAATAATTGAATGCATGTCGATATGATTTCTATTTCGAGTCTTGGATTCAATGCTGTGATGGCAAGAAAGCCTCGGTCATTGATGGAATCCATTTCCAATACGAACCTTTGCGGTTTTTAATTGTAACTTATGTATGTAGTCGTAGTAGACTACATCTGCTATGATTGATTTATTTATTTGTGAAGAATGATTTTTACACTAAGCACTAATGATAATAAAAGAGGATTGTAAGTATCAAGCATTTTTGTCCATTATAAGGGAAAATCTATCCTCTTGTTTATGTTGCATTGTGTGATGGGATGGAGTTTTATAATGGCTTCAATTTTCTTTATTTAGCATTGCGCTGTTTATTTTATGGTATTCTTTGGAGAAAACCCGTTCCGTGTTATACGGCGTGGTTCCTTGATTTACCTAACTTTAAAATAAAGTTTATAACTGTTTTAGTTCTCGCACCAGTCCTATGACTGACTCGGAGTTTATTGTTTCTACCTAAACTCTGGTTGCCCATATTTTCCACACGTGCAGCTAGTAGTTTTGGTTTTCACAGATATTTCTTTTCATAAGATCCTGGATTACAGTTGGAGCTATATTCAGAAAGCTTTGTATCCGTGTATTTCTTTCAGTTGTGCTAGTTGATGTACCCGCTGTGCATTGTATTAATACATTTTTAATGTATGTATTTTAATCTCTGATAATTTTCCACTGTATATTATTTAATTCATACTCTGATGTATTCTTGTTTTCTGATGTAATTGTTGTAATAGCAATGAAATGTTCTATTGTTTGTGTTCTAATGCATCGTGTTCTGAAGACAATCCAGGCTCCTCCATCTCTTTAGGGATCGGGGAAGCCTGGGTTTTCACAGAGTGAATCATAGTACTTCAGTTGTGGATGTCATGAGCTAATCTGCCTCAACAGAGAAAGAATAGTTGTGGACGGAAAGATATCCAGGCCTTGTGTCATGCAAGAAACTTGCAAAGCGAGCGAGTAGGTTTGGCACATAAGCAGAATGGCTCTTGTCATAGATAAGCTTCCTATCCTAACTTTCGTGTTCTAGAACAACCTTATTAATTTTCCCTAAATTTTCCATCTCTACATAAAATCAGATTAGACCTATCATTATAGTATTGCAATCGCCTATACTCAACAACATTTGCAATACAAACATGAAAAGGTCCTTATGGATTGGATCATAATGCACGTCAGACTAGTCATGGATCCACCACTTCTAATGAGAACTCCACTCAATAACATCGAGCCTTAGATAAATTCTAAACAACCAACAATCCCTTAGGTTTTTGAACCTATGTACAAATAGGCGGCCTGAGGAATGGGATTTTTTCAGGGATAGGGTCATCAGAAGATAGTTTCATACTGCGGTCAAATGGCCAAAGGAACGTCAATCTAACGACCATATTTTACGTATCGGAGGATCATAAATGTAACACCCCACGTCCATTAATTTCACTCACAAAGGGAATGCATCAATGTCCATGAAGCGTTATTGTTTGTATAGAACAAATAAATTACAAGAATAAATAAATAAAACAACACAGTGAAAGATAAAACTTATTTTATTTCATAATAACTCAAAACGAGTTACATAAGTAGTTTCTAAAGCCATTACAACAGGATCAGTAGTCTTTTTCAGAAACTTCAAAGTACATAAAGAAGTAAACACTTAAATAACATAAATGCATAAATCCCCACTGAGCATAAGCAAAGCCATAAAGATGAAAGAGTCCCAAGAGATATATCTACTCTCTTCAAGCAACTGAAAGAAATCGGCACTAAGCTGTAGTATTCTCTCCTTGCAAACCTGAGGGGGGGGGGAGGAAGAAAAGAGGTGGAAAGAAAAGGGGGGTCAGACATAAAGTCTGGCGAGCGCGATAACTTTAACAATATAATTATCAAAGTAACTAGGCTAAGGCATAAGCTAGAAAATAAGGAAATGACTGTGAACAATTGGGTATGACAGAGCAAACAAAGAAATAAGATGAACAACGATAACGTTAAAGACGCCCCTTGTAACACCCCACCTCCGTTAAGGTCACTTACAAAGGGAGTGCCTTAACTTTTTGGAGGTTTATAAGTAAAAGTCACAGATAAACACAAGACATATATAAATACACATACTTTAAACAGCGAAAAACAACAAGGCTTTTATTTCACCAATACGTGTTCAAACAAAGCATTTCCATAATTGTCTCAAAATACTTCAAACAGTACAACCTCATTACGGTCTTGATTATTAAAGAAGCATAAAACATAAATAAAGTAACAAAAATCCCCACAGTGATATCCAAAGCCATATTCCGAGCAAAAGAGATCCAAACCATAAATCTATGGTCTTGAAGCTTGCAAAGAGTATGTGAATAAGAAAAAGGGCATGATAGATATAAACTGAAAACAGGAAAGTATCACAAGCTAAGGAAGTGTAGTTTAGAATCGAATGTACTATCGCACCCACACTATATCTTTGCACCTACATGAGATTATTCTAACTGGCACCCCATGCTGAGGGTGAAGTGATCCCCATTTTCTAAAGATCGGCTCCTACTCGCATAAACATATGTGTCATACGACCCCCAAGAATTGTAGATACCTATGTTAGTCCCACCATAGGGTGTATCAAGACCCATGGCGGCGGCCCCGACACAATTCTAGAATACATAGGTTATACTACTGGTGCCCCAGTGCCCTGTTTGTCTTCTCCGGAGTGTGTGCACGCCCACACCGCGTTAGAACCTACACTGTGCACCCACCGCCGTCGTTTTTGACCGCTTACAATTAGCCCAGTAATTGTGCCCCACCCTGCCTAGTTTCAGGGTACCATGATACCTAACTTGGGTTACTGCTGAAATGGGTCCCTCGTTACTAGGGTTTACTAGTCAAACATGTTAAGTGGTTAAGTGTCTGTATTTACCTAACCTCACCCATCAATTCTTGTTAACATGTTGAATTTGGTTAAGTGTTTTTAGTTGACTTAACCCTACCATCTGTCCTTAGCCTCTTAAAGCACCGACCACTCACATTAGACAGATATTGCTACGGTTACTGGATGTGTCGGTCGGTTCCGGGCAGGTTTACACCGTAGCTCAGTCTAACCTCGGGTCCTTATTGGGCTCAATGCTTAACCACCCACAATGGATAGGTTTTGTTGTGACTACTGGACAGCCGGGCGGGTCCGGGCACGTTTATGTCACAACTCAATCCAACCTCGGGTTAAGCATACCGTGTTTTCTAAATTTACATATTTTATCACTTCTCAATTTTATATGTAAATTTCATGTCCTTTATTCTTGGGTATAGCAATTCATACCGCTTAAATGTCATTGTCGTTGGCATGTGCCAAACATGCCAACATATATTTTCATGTTTTACACCCAACGTTATTACCCCCGTTTGTACGTTCGCAACATTGTATCAAATGTTGGGCTCGACACAATTCAGCCCAACTTTATAAACTCGAGAAAAAGGGAAAATCAAGAACATGTAATAATTTACAATACATAAAGGTGTGTGGCGCATGAACTTGTAATTTAGCGATTCAACTAACATAAATAATGGGTCATGTGAACTTGCATTCAAATTGGCATATAACTAAATGGGTGTCACATAAAATGGCATATTTAGACTTATACAAACTTGGGTTTAAACATGTTTAACTTGGCATAATGTCAACCACAAAACTAACATGTTGTATATTCACCAAAATGTCCAATTTTAACATCTAATCATATAGCCTATTTCAACATGAACTTGCATAATTTATGTAGCCCAAACGGTACTTAACAAAGATCCAATTATACTTGCAAATAAACATAAGAATGTGTTCATAGGTTTTGGGTCATGTAGGCATAAAAGGTCTCAAATCTAGAACATGTTTACATAAGATTTAACTTAGACTTAGGGAATGTATATAGTCCATGCCATAGACATAAACATAAAGGGATCAAATTCTAGTTTTTGCCACAAACTTGCAAGTGCCATTATTTTCATATACCATTGTCCAATTGGCTTGCATCAATGAATTTAGGCCACAAATATCAATACACAAGTCATGACAGAATCATTACAATACACCGAATTTATATCATTATTATACAATAACACAATTCTATTTTCATTTACATCGAATCACGTCACAGTTTTATTCATATTCTGAAAGATCACTATACTTACAACGAATGCAGAATCTTGAATTCTGGATTCTGAGTTCTAAAATTGAGATGCGTTCCTTTGGGTAGATTAACGTTGCGTTGAATAATTTGATTAAGCTTTAGTCTTCTTCTTAATTTGATTCGTCTCTATGCTCCTCTCTCTTGACGGCTACGTTCAATTCCTTCCTGGCAGCATGACAACTCCTATCTTATTTTTTTGTGTGAATTTTAGTTGAGACTTAGGGTGTATATATAGATTTTTAGATTGTTTTGAGCCGTCAGATGAAGACAGGAGGAATCTAGACCATATAAAGTCCAAAGAGCCAATCAAGAGGTGACATGTTAGCCCTAAAGACACACCGAGCCACAGAAATTCGAGCCAGAGCCAGACCCAGCCAGCCAGGTCAACCAGGTAGGTCGACTGGCAGGTCGACACCTAGGTCGACACCATGGTTGACCTGGGGTGACCAGGTCGACACCATGGTCGACCTGGTCCCTGGGCGGGAATTTTCCCGCCCAGCCCAGTTTGAGCTTATTTTTTGAATTTTGAACTTGAAACCGAGCTGTTTGAATTTTAAATTTTATTTTGAAACTTCTGAAGGTCATAACTCCTTTATACGGAGTCCGATTCACGCAAACTCGAACTCTATCTCAAGCATAATTCCGAGACGAATACAATGGCGTAACCCGTTTCCCTTAATTCTTTCATTTAGAATTAATTATACTTTAATTTGTGAAGCTTAATTTTATAGAATTCACGGGGTGTTACATTCTCCCCTCTTAAAAGGATTTCGTCCCCGATATCTTCAAGTTAGGAAGAATGTATATCCTACCATCCAACCGTCCATTTACTCAACCAACAAACACAAGCGTCCACTGCCCTTAAAAGACTTCTAATTCTTCATGATCATATGCATAGTGTGTGTACATGTCCTTATCTAATGCAAAAATCAGGCGGTCTACTGATTCAGTTGACCTCCTTAATGTGAATCATGTAAGTGTCATGAATCCATTATGTATGCAAATTTTTTTCCTACTCATAGTTCTACATGAGTGCACAACTATTCATACAAATGCGACAACCATATGACAGCATATCAAGTTTCAACCATATACAAATGAGAATACATATATGCATATGCAATATGAAGTGACTGAGCCGATCTAAAACCTAGGGTGTGTGTATATGCATCTACGAGCAACCACTAGCAACCATTTGCAGCCATCATCCATAACATGTTTTCAAATACATGTTTGCATCCATTTGTTTTCTACCTAAGGAGTTAGGAAAAGGACCGAGGAGATATACCTAAAAAGATAGATAAAGCATAACTTAAGGAAAAAGAGAGATCAAAGATGTACCCTAAAAAAGAAAAGGGGAGGCAGCGCGTATTCTGTCCTCAGTTTCCCAAGTCGCGTCTTCCTCGGCGTCGCTCCACTGAACTTTAACGAGTTTGACTTCACGGTTGTGTAGCTTTTTCACTTCAGTTCCTAAGATGCAGGTTGGAACTCTCCTCACAGTTGCTTCACGTTCCACTTCGGCTTCTTCTAGAATGCTAGGTTCCACCACTTCCGCAGACTCATGCAAACACTTCCGGAGGTGAGAAACATGAAAGATGTTGTGAACTCCGGCCAGTCTCTCAGGTAGCTCTTATCTATAGGCCATCTTCCCAACCTTCTCGATGATAGGAAACGACCCTACAAATCTTGGTGCTGACTTTCCTGTGGATCCAAAGCGAACGACGTTCCTTAAAGGAGATACCTTAAGGAAAACCCTGTCCCCAACCTCAAACTCAAGGTCGATCCTTCTCTTGTCTGCGTAGGATTTTTGTCTATCCTGGGCTGTTTTTATCCTTCTTCGTATTAAGTCCACTTTCTCTGAGGTCTCTCTGATCATGTCTGGCCCAAGTATAAGCTTATCTGTAGACTCCCACCAACAAGTTGGTGATTTGCACGGTCTTCCATACAAGGCTTCGAAGGGTGCCATGCCTATGGTAGCTTGGTAGCTGTTGTTGTAGGAAAATTCCACTAAAGGAAGGTGATCCTCCCATGTCCCTCCAAAGTCAAGAACGCAAAGTCTTAAAAGATCCTCTAAAACTCTATTCATCCTTCCCATCTGGCCATCAGTTTGGGGGTGATAGGCCGTGCTCAAACATAACTGTGTGCCTACAGCTTCTTGCAAACTCCGCCAAAACTCACTTGTGAAGATTAGGTCTCAGTCACTAACAATGCTGGAGGGTATCCCATGAAGTCGAACTATCTCCTTAAGGTAAAGAGACGCTAGAGAAGAGGCAGTCCTTCTACTCTTGACAGGTAAAAAGTGGGCGCTTTTTGTAAGCCTATCCACTATTACCCAAATGCTAGTATTGCCCCTTCTCGACCTAGGCAGCCCATCAACGAAGTCCATTGAAATATTATCCCACTTCCACTGTGGGACCTCTAGAGGATGAAGCAGTCCTCTAGGCTTTTTCTGTTCCGCCTTGACCTGTTGGCATATCATATACTTAGAAACGAAATCTGCCACATCCTTCTTCGTGCCGCTCCAAAAGAAAACTCTCTTCATGTCCTTGTACATTTTGTCTCCGCCTGGGTGTATTGTCATCTTGGAATGATGTGCTTCCTCAAGAACCTTCTTTACCAACTCCCTTTCTTGTGGGACGCATAGTCTTCCATCGCATCTCAGCCAGCCTTTATCATCGATAGAGTACCTATTGAGGTGACTAGAAGTATCACCCCTAATTAGCTTATCAACTACTTCAACTAGCTGAGGTCTTCACGTTGTGTAGTCCCTATTGTATCCAAAAGAGTAGGGCGCACTTCAAGAGATGTTAACAAACTCGGTACGAAATCAGAGGAGGGCCTAAAGTAAAAACTGGCTATATATTCCAAGCTTTGCCTTTCTACAAAGAGCGGGCTTAGGGTCAACTTCTTTCTGCTCAAGGCATCTGCTACTACATTGCCCTTTCCCGGAGTATAGGAAATCTCAAAGTCATACGAGGCAAGAAACTCCATCCATCTCTGTTGCCTTAAGTTAAGATCTTTCTGCGAGAAAAGATATTTCAACGATTTATGGTCAGTATACAGTTCAAACTTCTCACCTAGGAGATAATGGCGCTGGGACTTAAGTGCAAAGACGATGGCGGCTAACTCAAGATCGTAGGTTGGGTAGTTCTTTTCATGAACTTTCAATTGCCTTCCACCATAAGCTACTACCCTCCCTTCTTGCATTAAAACAACGCCTAGCCCCGTCCCGCATGCATCTGTGTACACTGTGAACATCTTGCTTCCATCTGGCAGAGTCAGAACTAGGGCTGTTGTAAGAGCCCTTTACAAGCGTTGGAAAGCAAACCCGCAATCCAAGTCCCAAGCGAACGCTAGATTCTTCTTTGTTAGCTGTGTGAGTGGAGCTGAGATTTTTGCAAAATCCCTAATGAACTTACGGTAGAATCCCGCCAGCCCTAGAAAACTTCTGACTTTGGTTGCGTTCTTTGGTGCTTTCCAATCTTGCACCGCAACTACTTTCGCGGGGTCCACAGCCAACCCTTCTTTGGACACCACATGCCCAAGAAACCTTATTTATTCTCTCCAAAAGTGGCATTTGGAAAATTTTGCCTTCAGCTGATGTGCTCGGAGAGTATCCATGATTTCTTTCAGATGTTGAGCATGCTCTTCCTCATTCTTTGAGAAGATCAAAATATCGTCTACGAAGACAACCACAAATTTGTTGAGGAATTCTCTGAACACTCTGCTCATTAGGTCTACGAAATAAGCGGGTGCGTTTGTCAAGCCGAAAGGCATGACAAGCCACTCGAAGAAACCGTTTGGGGTTCTGAATGCCGTTTTATCAATGCTGTCTTCAGCTACTCTTAGCTGATGGAACCCAGTTGCCAGATCAAGTTGGGAGAAGACCGACGCACCTACAAGCTGATCAAACAAATCGTCGATTCGGGGAAGAGGGTGCCTATTTTTCTTGGTCAATTTGTTTAACTCCCTATAGTCGACGCAAAGGCGAAGTGAACCGTCTGCTTTGGTTGCGAATACCACTAGAGCACCCCATTCCGAAATGCTCCGTCTAATGAACCCCTTTTCAAGAAGTTCTTTAACCTGCTTACTGAGCTCCTTTCTCTCCTTTGGAGCCATGTTTCTGACAGGTAAAGCTACAGGCTTTGCATTATCCACAAGATATATGCGGAAGTCTATTTCCCGCCTCGGAGGTAAGCCCTTCACCTCCTCAAAGACATCCGGATATTCCTGGACTAATCTAACTGACTGCAAATTCTCATCAGAAGCATCAAGCGACTCTAGATAACCAAGCATAACTGCATTCAAGGGATTACAAGAAATTTATAGAGTGTTACCAAGCCGAGTCAAGAGTCTAACTACTCTTTTCTCACAATCAAGAATGGAACCATTACAGGATAACCAGTCCATGCCTAAGATCAAACCATATCCCGAGAAGCCCAAAACAAAGGCATTACAACTAAACTCAACGCTGAGAATAGAGATTTTCAAACCCAAACAAACCATTGACAAGTAAGCGGAGCCCCTAATTGGATTTGAAACTACTAAGGGATCCTCTACCATACTAGTGTCTAGATGCAGAGATTCTACTAAAGCAGATGAAATAAAGGAGCGTGATGCGCTAGAGTCAAAAAGTGTGCGAACTGGATGATCATAAAGATAGACTACACTTTCTACAGAAATATTACTACCTCGTTCCTGTGGAGGTGCCACCAGTGCATGAACTTGACCACCTGAAGTGGATCCAGCCTTCTGTCCGTGCCCTCGCTTCTTTGGGCAGTCCTTAGCCAAGTGTCCAGTCTCTCCACAACTGAAGCAACCACCATTCATCTTTGCCTTCTTCTTCCTGCAGTCTTTTCCTATATGTCCCACAATGCCACAGAAATTGCACTTTCTCTTTTCATGGGGCTTATTGTTCTTCCCTCCTTTCTTGAAGTCTATTTTCTTAGCTTGTAGACCCTCTTTCTTTTCTTCCACCTTAGTCTCTTTCTTGCCGTTGTCTTCCTCGTGTAGCAACGCCATGTCCACCAAGCTTTCATAAGTCGCTCCCGTGGATACATGGGTCATAGCAAGGCTGTGTAGAGGCTCATTCAAACCTTTGACAAAGCGAAGCGCCTTCTTGTGTTGGGTGTTTACTAAGCCCAGCCCAAATCTGGCCAGCTGATTAAACTGATTGATGTACTCCCTGATCGTCATGCTCCCAGGTTTAAGAGTTAGGAACTTCTCCATTTGCAGGCTTCTTTCAGCTTGGGAGAGGAATTTCATCTCAAATCTTGTCCTGAAATCTTCCCATGTTTCCACTGCCCTCTGAGCATTGGTAATCTCCCACCAATAGGAAGCTTCATCTTTAAGCAACCACACTGCTAGCTGTATCTTTTGCCTGTCATCAACTCCGAAGATGACAAAAAGATCCTCGGTCTCCTTTAGCCAGTTTCTTGCTCCTACAAAGGACTATGTACCATAAAAGTCTTTTCCACCCATAACCTTGAAGTCTCTACATGTTTTTGCGAAGGCATTTCCATGAGGAGGAGTAGGAGGAGGAACCGCGACCACTGGAGGAGGAATGTCTGCTGGGCCCGCGCCATTGGCCCTTGCTTCTAAGTACCTCCTAAACCAGCCGGGTATCGACACTCGGCCTTCTGGAAGGTTAAGGTCTCCAGACATGCTGAAACAGAAAGGAAAGATTCAAAACGAAGGATAGAGAGAGATAGTGCACATGGCTTTGGGGGATTATGCCTTTTTAAAAATATAACATTTTTCTTTTCTTGAAAAATGCTTCTTTAAACTCTCTTTTCAAAACAATTTCAAAAACTTTTATCTTATTTGGTAAATCTATTCTCTGATACCAAGTGTAACACCCCACCTCCGTTAAGGTCACTCACAAAGGGAATGCCTTAACTTTGGTGGAGGTTTATAAGTAAAAGTCACAGATAAACACATGACAGATATAAATACGCATATTTTAAACAGCGGAAAACAACCAGGCTTTTATTTCATCAATACGTGTTCAAACAAAGCATTTCCATAATTGTCTCAAAATACTTCCAACATTACAACCTCATTACTATCTTAATTATTAAAGAAGCATAAAACATAAATAAAGTAAATCCCCATAGTGATATCCAAAGCCATAGTCCGAGCAAAAGAGATCCAAACCGTACATCTATGGTCTTGAAGCTTGCAAAGAGTCCGACTAAGCTGGGTTGTTTCCTCCCTGTGGACCTGGGGGGAGGGGGGGGACAAAAGAAAAGAAGACGAAAAGAAAATAGAGTCAGACATAGAGCCTGAGTAAATCTAGTGAATCTTCAGTATGTGAATAAGAAAAAGGGCATGATAGATATAAACTGAAAACAGGAAAGTATCACAAGCTAAGGAAGTGTAGTTTAAAATCGAATGTACTATCGCACCCACACTATATCTCTGCGCCTACTTGAGCTTATTCTAACTGGCACCCCATGCTGAGGGTGAAGTGATCCCCATTTTCTAAAGATCAGCTCCTACTCGCATAAACATATGTGTCATACGGCCCCCAAGAATTGTAGATACCTATGCTGGTCCCACCATGGGGTGTATCAAGACCCATGGCGGCGGCCCCGACACAATTCTAGAATACATAGGTTATACTACAGGTGCCCTAGTGCCCTGTTTGTCTGCTCCGGAGTGTGTGCACACCCGCACCTTGTTAGAACCTACACTGTGCACCCGCCGCCGTCGTTTTTGACCGCTTACAATCAGCCCAGTAATCATGCCCCACCCTGCCTAGTTTTAGGGTACCATGATACCTATCTTGGGTTACTGATGAAACAGGTCCCTCGTCACTAGGGTTTTCTAGTCAAACATGTTAAGTGGTTAAGTGTCTGTATTTATCTAACCTCACCCATCAATTCTTATTAACATGTTGAATTTGGTTAAGTGTTTTTAGTTGACTTAACCCTACCATCTGTCCTTAGCCTCTTAAAGCACCGACCACTCACATTAGACAGATATTGCTACGGTTACTGGATGTGCCGGTCGGTTCCGGGCAGGTTTACACCGTAGCTCATTCTAACCTCGAGTCCTTATTTGGCTCAATGCTTAACCACCCACATTGGATAGGTATTGTTGTGACTACTGGACAGCCGGGCGGGTCCGGGCACGTTTATGTCACAACTCAATCCAACCTCGGGTTAAGCATACCGTATTTTCTAAATTTACATATTTTATCACTTCTCAATTTTATATGTAAATGTCATGTCCTTTATTCTTGGGTATAACAATTCATACCGCTTAAATGTCATTGTCGTTGGCATGTGCCAAACATGCCAACATATATTTTCATGTTTTACACCCAACGTTATTACCCCTGTTTGTACGTTCGCAACATTGTATCAAATGTTGGGCTCGACACAATTCAGCCCAACTTTATAAACGTGAGAAAAGGGCAAAATCAAGAGCATGTAATAATTTACAATACATAAAGGTGTGTGGCACATGAACATGTAATTTAGCGATTCAACTAACATAAATAATGGGTCATGTGAACTTGCATTCAAATAGGCATATAACTAAATGGGTGTCACATAAAATGGCATATTTAGACTTATACAAACTTGGGTTTAAACATGTTTAACTTGGCATAATGTCAACCACAAAACTAACATGTTGTATATTCACCAAAATGTCCAATTTTAACATCTAATCATATAGCCTATTTCAACATGAACTTGCATAGTTTATGTAACCCAAACGGTACTTAACATAGATCCAATTATACTTGCAAATAAACATAAGAATGTGTTCATAGGTTTTGGGTCATGTAGGCATAAAAGGTCTCAAATCTAGAACATGTTTACATTAGCTTTAACTTATACTTAGGGAATGTATATAGTCCATGCCATAGACATAAACATAAAGGGATCAAATTTTAGTTTTTGCCACAAACTTGCAAGTGCCATTATTTTCATATACCATTATCCAATAGGCTTGCATCAATGAATTTAGGCCACAAATATCAATACACAAGTCATGACAGAATCATTACAATACACATAATTTATATCATTATTATACAATAACATAATTCTATTTTCATTTACATCGAATCACGTCACAGTTTTATTCATATTCTGAAAGGTTACTATACTTACAACGAATGCAGAATCTTGAATTCTGGATTCTGAGTTCTGAAATTGAAATGCGTTCCTTTGGGTAGATTAACGTTGCGTTGGATAATTTGATTAAGCTATAGTCTTCTTCTTAATTTGATTCGTCTCTAAGCTTCTCTCTCTTGACGGCTACGCTCAATTCCTTCCTGGCAGCATGACGACTCCAATCTTATTTTTTGTGTGAATTTTAGTTGAGACCTAGGGTGTATATATAGATTTTTAGATTGTTTTGAGCCGTCAGATGAAGACAGGAGGAATCTAGACCACACAAAGTCCAAAGAGCCAATCAAGAGGTGACATGTCAGCCCTAATGACACACCGAGCCACAGAAATTCGAGCCAGAGCCAGACCCAACCAGCCAGGTCGACCAGGTAGGTTGACTGGCAGGTCGACACCCAGGTCGACACCATGGTCGACCTGGGGTGACCAGGTCGACACCATGGTCGACCCTATGGTCGACCTTGTCCCTGGGCGGGAATTTTCCCGCCTAGCCCAGTTTGAGCTTATTTTTCGAATTTTGAACTTGAAACCGAGCTGTTTAAATTTTAAATTATATTCTGAAACTTCTGAAGGTCATAACTCCATACGGAGTCCGATTCACGCAAACTCGGACTCTATCTCAAGTAGAATTCCGAGATGAACGCAATGGCGTAACCCGTTTCCCCTAATTGTTTCATTTAGAATTAATTACACTTTAATTTATGAAGCTTAATGTTATAGAATTCACGGGGTGTTACACCCCTAATCACTATAGAATAATTACTACACTGCACCACCACTAGTCACCTTAAAGGTTGATCCCGCCTACAGAACTTAATAATGATAATGGTAGTTTCGTGTACCCCTAGCTACCTTCATAGGTGTCATCTGCCCCTATCTCCACTAGGTGTACACACTACCCCCATTCTAATTACAATATTTATTCATAATATGGTAGTTATACTCCTAGCTGTCTTCATAGGTGCCGTCTGCTCCTATCTCCACTAGGTGTACCCACTACCCTCCCCATTCGATCGACTCCCTAACTCGTAGATACCCATGCTGGCCCCACGGTAGGGTGTATCACTCCCCAAAGTGGCAACCCGATACCATCGAGAATGCACGACTTATACCTACACGATGCAACAACGTCTTACCTACCAGCCCGAGCCCACACACGCATATGAACCCGTTAGACTTGCGTTGCCACCGCTAACCCGTTTTGACCTCTTACAATCAAATCCAGTACGTGTGTTCCATCCTCGACTTGGGTCGAGCCCATAAAGATACTAAACGAGTTACTGGTTTGAAAAGGGTCCCCACATAAGCTTTCCCCCTATGCTTGGTCCCCACTAGAATTTCCCACTTAATTCCTCTTATTCATGTCTTCTTACATGTTTCAACTTGGTTAAGTGCTCATAATTATATCCCACATGTCACCCATGTTACTTACTCAACAAATCAACATGTGTTATTGGTTAAGCTTGTCTAAACCCTATCCACTTATCAATTTATTGGTTAAGTTTGTCTTAACCCTACCCACTTATCAAATTATTGGTTAAGTTTGTCTTAACCCTACCCACTTATCAAATTATTGGTTAAGTTTGTCTTAACCCTACCCACTTATCAAATTATTGGTTAAGTTTGTCTTAACCCTACCCACTTATCAAATTATTGGTTAAGCTGGTCTTAACCCTTTCACTTAATTTATGATTAGGTACTTCTTAGTCCATAGATACATTGGTTATGAGAACAACTGCCTTAGTACCAACCCCGAAGACCGATATCAACATCAGATCGTTACTCAGAGAATCACCCACTCAACTAAACTTCTGTTTGTCACCCATATTTGTCTTTAATCAACATTAATTAATTATTGAGACACCTAATCGTATTTCACATGCCATCCAAGGCACCCACTTAATTTCACATGCCACCTAAGGCACCCACTTAACCCCCTCATATCCCACTACATGTTTATCTGGTTAAGTGTTTCTTAATTCATTAAGACCGTAACCTTATAAAGACCTCCCGCATTAGATTGGCATTTGTGGCAGTTGGATTTGCCGGGCGGGTCCGGGCAGTCTTACACCACAAACGAGCCTAACTTCGTGTCTTTACAATTGTTACGCAATTAATTTATGCCTAAGACCTCTTACATTAGATTGGCATTTATGGCAGTTGGATTTGCTGGGCGGGTCCGGGCAGTCTTACACCACAAAAGAGCCTAACCTCGTGTCTTAGACGATTAATTACACCTAATTAATCATTCCCCAATTTGAATTAATTTCCCTATTCAAATTATCAATCAATTCCAACTTAAACTATGGCCATAATTGCTCAATTATGTCCATCTATTTATGGTATGTAAAATCATAACAATTTTCATTACAAATTAATTTATGCCATTTAAGGCATTTATGCATATTCTAAATATTAAATCTTTTTAATATTATCCCATTACCCCACGTTGTACATTCGATCGTTTAACGTAAAATATACGTTAGACTCGAATAGTCTAACTCATGGAATAAAGAGAAAACATCACAACATACATATAATAAAACTAAATCTAAACATATGGGTGAACTTGCATGTGTGAATGATGTTCTACATCTAAAACTTGCATAGGCCAAAGTTACAATTTGCATAAAACTACATATGTCATAGATCCAAATCTAAAGGTGTAAACTTGTTTAGGTAATGGTCACAACTTGCATAAATCATGTATGTTATAGATCTACATCTAAAGGTGTAAACTTGCATAGGCAATAACCACAAACTTACATAACATGATTCATATTCCAAAATCGTATATTTATATAAACTTGCATATGTGATTTATGCAACGTAACAATGGTGTAAACTTACATCTAAACATGTAACTAGCATGTACAATTTAGAATATAACTCACACATGTCATAACCTAACTTTATATCTAAAATAGATGTCATGAAACATGTAAAGTTATACATAATCTCTACTAACTTGCATATGATCCACATCTAAATCAACACTTAAACTTGCATACATACGTATGATTTATCATATGAATCAACATAACCAAACTAGCATATGAAACATGATGATTTGATTGTAATAAGCAAATCATAGGATTACAACATGGATGATAACATCACAACAAAATAGATGATAACATAATAGAAATTACAACATAAATGATAACATCACAATTTTACAACATAGATGATAACATGCGGTCAATAATTCACAACATAACCATACAATCCGCATCATAACTTAATCCAATTAAATTGCTAATTATTTTATTAAAGAAATCGAACTCACAACTCAAAGATGGTCTTGAGTTCGGAATTCTGAGTTCTGAAGTTGTATTAGCTTTCCTTTGAAGAAGATTCGTTGTTAAAGTTGAATAGAACTGATTTGATTAGCTGTTCTTCCTCTCTAATTGGTGGCGGCTACTCTAGGTTACAAGATAACAGCATGACGGCTATAGTTTCAGTTTTTATTTTCATTTAGGGTTTGATTCTACCCATGTTTATATAGAATTTTAAATTAATTATAGCCGTCGTATGAACTAAAGGTTAATCAAAACCATTCAGTCGGGATAGGGTGACACCTCAGCCCTAATGACTTAGCAAGGAGTCAGAAAGGACTCAGCAACGAGTCACAACATATATCAGACTGAACCAAAAAGCTTTGCAGGTTTTCTCTCGGCCTGGGCGCACTTGGGAAGTGCGCCAATGTAAATTTGTACGGGTGCACTTCCTAAGTGCGCCAGTGCAATAACATTTTTTTCTCTTCTTCTTCTGGTTTTTTCGCCTGACTTCGTTCATCCATATCTCCTTCATCCGGTATCTGTTTTACGCAAACTCGGACTCTGTCTCAACCAGAATTCCGAGACGAACACAATGTTGCAACCCATTTCCCTCAATTCTCATGTCTGAGATTAATTATTCTTGAATTAAGTTAATTCGATTATTCAAATTCAGGGTGTTACATTCTCCCCTACTTAAAGGATTTCATCCTCGAAATCTCTAAGTCAAGAAGAACGTATCCTACCATCCAATCATCCATCTACTTAACCACCAACCACTAGCAACCATGGTCCTTAAAAGATTTCTAATGCTTTTCATGTACATATGCATAGTGTGTGTATATGTCCATATACTAATGCTAAATCAGGCGATCCACTGATTCAGTCGACCTCCTTAATGCAAATAATGACAGTGCCATGTATCCATTATGTATGCAAGGAACCCTATACATATCATTGCTACATGTATGCACAACCATTCATTCAAATGCAACATCCATATGATACACACATTCAATGCACACTCATTTTACTAAATACATCCATTTATATGCAATATGCATTATGAAAGTGACTGAGCCGATCTAGTTCCTAAAGTGTGTGTATATGCAACCACGAGCAACCACTAGCAAACACTTGCATCCACATGCATCCATCATACAAAACATGTCTCAAACACATGTTTCAACCATAGGACTACCCTATCTAAAGGTCAAAGATACTAGCAAGAGGACATACTAAAGATAGAATAAGTACAAGCTAGGTGATAAAGGAGAAATTAAAAGACTTACCCTCGAAAAGAAAAGGGTACTATGAACGCATCTTCTCTTCTGTCTCCCAAGTAGCGTCGTTCCCATCATCTCCCCATTGCACTTTGACTAGCTTGACCTCTCGATTCCTCAACTTCTCAATCTCCAACCCAAGAATCCATGTAGGAGCTCGTCGAATCGTCGCATCACGCTCTATCTCCACCTCTCTAAGCAAGCTCGGCTCTACCACTTCCGCGGTCTCGTGCAAGCACTTCCTCAGATGTGATACATGGAATACGTCGTGTACACCACTAAGTCCCTCGGGCAACTCTACTCTATATGCCATCTGTCCCATCCTCTCCTAGAAAACTTCTTATTTTCGTTGCTTTTCTTGGAACCTTTAATTCTTGGATTGCCTCCACCTTCGCAGGATCCACAGCTACCCCTTCCTTAGAGACCACATGTCCTAAGAATCCTGCCTTCTTCCTCAAAAAAATGGCATCAACATAGGGTCCTAAACAATCCATTACTTCCCATCCCACTCGAGTCATCTCATAACCCTATTGGATCTTACTCGGGGCAGCCCATACCATCGAATAGTCTTATCATGTCACGGCTGCACATCACTTCTCGAGAAAACCAAGATATCATGCAATGAAAATTGCCATAGCTATTTATCTCACACAAACCATCCTAGTCGAACTTGACATTCCCCAAGCACAAGCCCCAAAGGCCTAAACCAATATCAGACAAGCACCCATGGAATATCTCCTCCGAATTCGGACAATCTACGTGAGATGATACTAGCAAAGCAACCAAACAACTGAGCACCCCACTCTGATATACAACGTCTTATGAACCCCTTCTCAAGCAACTCCCCTACTTGCTTATTGAGCTCCCTCCTCTCACGAGGAGCCATGTGGCGTACTGGCAGAGATACTGATTTTGCATTGACTGCAAGATAAATACGAAAGTCAATCTCACGCCTCGGGGGTAAACCTCGAACCTCTTTGAAGACGTTACTATATTCACGGACTACACGAACAGATTCAAATCATCATTGGATACATCAAGAGATTATAGGTAACTAAACATTACTGGACCTCTAGGTCACAAGGAATATCAAGGGTCTTTCCACAACGAGTCAAAAAAATCTAACTACCCTTCTCTCACAATCTAGGATGGCACCGTATCTAATTAGCCAATCCATACCTAGAATGAAGCCGTAGTCTATGAAGCCAAGAACAAAGGCGTTGCATTCAAACCCAACGCCCAAGATAGACACCCTCAAATCCTGACAAATCATAGAAAGATGAGCCGAACCACCAATAGGATTTGAGACTACTATGGGATCTGAAACTAGACTAGTATTTAGGTGCAGTGTTTCAACTAATGATGTAGAGATAAATGAATGTGATGCACCAGAATTGAATAAAGTACGGACATGATGATCAAACAGAAAAAACTAAACTCTCAACGAATATGTTTCTACCTCTCTCCTGTCCTGGTGCCATGAGAGCCTGAACCTGCCCTCCAGAAGTAGACCCTGTCCTCTGCCCTTTTCCTTGGCAGTCTTTAATCTTTGATCAGGTGTCCTGCCTCACCACAGTGGAAACAACCAGTCTTCTTTTTCTTCCTACAGTCCTTGCTCAGATGGTCTGGTGTTCCACAATAAAGGCATTTCCACTTGTCACGGGGTTTATTATTCTTTGCACCCTTCTTAGGTTCTACTTTCTTACCCTGTGCCCTATCCATGCCTCCACCATACGTTCTCCATTCGTGACCTCCGACCTACAAGAAACTTCGTCCTTCATCAACCAAGCAGCTAGTCGAACCTTCCTCCCTTCATCTATCTCAAAGAAACCGACAAGTCCTCCACTTTCTTGAGCCAACTTCTAGCCCCGACAAATGTCTAAGTCCCATGAAGCGGTTTTCCGCCCATCGTACGGAAGTCCTCATATATCTTAGGAAAAAGCATCTATACGCAGAGGAAGAGATTCAAAAAGGGAAAGAGGAAGAGATTCAAAATGGAGAATCGAAGGAAAGATATATGGCTATTGGGGATTATGTTTTTAAAATAAACCTTTCTCTTGAAAATTGCTTCTTTAAAGCAAGTTTTTGAAAATACTTTTTAGGAAAATAATACTTTTGAAAACACCTTTCAAAACTTTTTATCTGTTCTTGTAACCATAGCTCTGATACCACGTGTAACACCCTACGTCCATTAATGTCACTCACAAAGGGAATGCATCAATGTCCATGAAGCGTTATTGTTTGTATTGAACAGATAAATTACAAGAATAAATAAATAAAACAACACAGCGGAAGATAAAACTTATCTTATTTCATAATAACTCAAAACGAGTTTACATAAGTAGTTTCCAAAGCCATTACAATAGGATCAGTAGTCTTTTTCGATAACTTCAAAGTACATAAAGAAGCAAACACTTAAATAACATAAATGCATAAATCCCCACTGAGCATAAGCAAAGCCATAAAGATGAAAGAGTTCCAAGCGATACATCTACTCTCTTCAAGCAACTGAAAGAAATCGACACTAAGCTGTGGTATTCCCTCCTTGCAAACCTGAGGTGGGGGGGGGGGGGGGAAGGAAGAAAAGAGGTGGAAAGAAAAGGGGGGTCAGACATAAAGTCTGGCGAGTGCGATAATTTTAACAATATAATTATCAAAGTAACTAGGCTAAAGCATAAGCTGGAAAATAAGGAAATGACTGTGAACAATTGGGTATGACAGAGCAAACAAAGAAATAAGATGAACAACGATAACGTTAAAGACGCCCCTAATCACTATAGAATAATTACTACATTGCACCACCGCTAGTCACCTTAAAGGTTGATCCCGCCAACAGAACTTAATAATGATAATGGTAGTTTTGTGTACCCCTAGCTACCTTCATATGTGCCGTCTGCCCCTATCTCCACTAGGTGTATCCACTACCCCCATTCTAATTACAATATTTATTCATAATACGGTAGTTATACTCCTAGATGTCTTCATAGGTGCTGTCTACTCCTATCTCCACTAGGTGTACCCACTACCCTCCCCATTCGATCGACTCCCTAACTCATAGATACCCCTACTGGCCCCATAGTGGGGTGTATCACTCCCCGAAGTGGCAACCTGATACCATCAAGAATGCACGGCTTATACCTACAAGATGCAACAACGTCTTACCTACCAGCCAGGGCCCACACACGCATATGAACCTGTTGGACTTGCGTTTCCACCGCTAACCCGTTTTGACCTCTTACAATCAAATCCAGTTCGCGTGTCCCGTCCTCGACTTGGGTCGAGCCCACAAAGATATTAAATGGGTTACTGGTTTGAAAAGGGTCCCCACATAAGCTTTCCCCTATGCTTGGTCCCCACTAGAATTTCCCACTTAACCCCTCTTATTCATGTCTTCTTTTGTGTTTCATATTGGTTAAGTTTTCATAATTATATCCCACATGTCACCCATGTTACTTATTCAACAAATCAACAAGTGTTATTGGTTAAGCATGTCTTAACCCTATCCGCTTATCAATTTATTGGTTAAGTTTGTCTTAACCCTACCCACTTATCAAATTATTGGTTAAGTTTGTCTTAACCCTACCCACTTATCAAATTATTGGTTAAGTTTGTCTTAACCCTACCCACTTATCAAATTATTGGTTAAGTTTGTCTTAACCCTACCCACTTATCAAATTATTGGTTAAGCTGGTCTTAACCCTTTCACTTAATTTATGATTAGGTACTTCTTAGTCCACAGATACATTGGTTAAGAGAAAAAATCCCTAAGTACCAACCCCGAAGGCCGAGATCAACATCAGATCGTTACTCAGAGAATCACCCACTCAACCAAACTTCTGTTTGTCACCCATATTTGTCTTTAATCAGCATTAATTAATTATTGAGACACCTAATCGTATTTCACATGCCACCCGAGGCACCCACTTAACCCCCTTATGTCCCACAACATGTTTATCTGGTTAAGTGTTTCTTAATTCATTAAGACGGTAACCTTATAAAGACCTCCCACATTAGACTGGCATTTGTGACAACTGGATTTGCCGGGCGGGTCCGTGCAATCTTACACCACAAACAAGCCTAACCTCGTGTCTTTACAATTTTTACGCATTTAATTTATGCCTAAGACCTCTCACATTAGACTGGCATTTGTGGCAGCTGGATTTGCCGGGCAAGTCCGGGCAGTCTTACACCACAAAAGAGCCTAACCTCGTGTCTTAGACGATTAATTACACCTTATTAATCATTCCCCAATTTGAATTAATTTCCCTATTCAAATTATCAATCAATTCCAAATTTAACTATGGCCATAATTGACTCAATTATGTCCATCTATTTATGGTATGTAAAATCATACCAATTTTCATCACCAATTGATTTTATGCCATTTAAGGCATTTATGCCAATTCTCAATATTAAATCTTTTTAATATTATCCCATTACCCCACGTTGTACGTTCGTTCGTTTAACGTATACGTTAGACTCAAATAGTCTAACTCATGGAATAAAGAGAAAACATCACAAAATACATATGATAAAACTAGATCTAAACATAGGGGTGAACTTGCATGTGTGAATGATGTTCTACATCTAAAACCTGCATAGGCCAAAGTTACAACTTGCATAAAACTACATATGTCATATATCCAAATCTAAAGGTGTAAACTTGTTTAGGTAATGATCACAACTTGCATAAATCGTGTATGTCATAGATCTACATCTAAAGGTGTAAACTTGCATAGGCAATAACCACAAACTTACATAACATGATTCATATTCCAAACTCATATATTTATATAAACTTGCATATGTGATTTATGCAAAATAACAATGGTGTAAACTTACATCTAAACATGTAACTAGCATGTAGAATTTAGAATATAACTCACACATGTCATAACCTAACTTTAGATCTAAAATAGATGTCATGAAACATGTAAAGTTATACATAATCTCTACTAACTTGCATATGATCCACATCTAAATCAACACCTAAACTTGCATACATACGTATGATTTATCATATGAATCAACATAACCAAACTAGCATATGAAACATGATGATTTGATTGTAATAAGCAAATCATAGGATTACAACATGGATGATAACATCACAACAACATAGATGATAACATCATAGAAATTACAACATAAATGATAACATCACAATTTTACAACATATATGATAACATGCGGTCAATAATTCACAACATAACCATACAATCCGCATCATAACTTAATCCAATTAAATTGCTAATTATTTTATTAAAGAAATCGAACTCACAACTCAAAGAAGGTCTTGAGTTATGAATTCTGAGTTCTAAAGTTGTATTAGCTTTCCTTTGAAGAAGATTCGTTGTTAAAGTTGAATAGAACTGATTTGATTAGCTGTTCTTCCTCTCTAATTGGTGGCGGCTACTCTAGGTTACAAGATGACAGCATGACGGCCATAGTTTCAGTTTTTATTTTGATTTAGGGTTTGAGTCTACCCGTGTTTATATAGAATTTTAATTTAATTATAGCCGTTGGATGATCTTAGGGTTAATCAAAACCATTCAGTCGGGATAGGGTGACACCTCAGTCCTAATGACTCAGCAAGGAGTCAGAAAGGACTCAGCAATGAGTCACAACATAGATCAGACTGAACCAAAAAGCTGTGCAGGTTTTCTATCGGCCTGGGCGCACTTGGGAAGTGCGCCAATGTAAATTTGTACTAGCGCACTTTCCAAGTGCGCCAGTGCAATAATATTTTTTCTCTTCTTCTTCTGGTTTTTCCGCCTGACTTCGTTCGTCCATATCTTCTTCATCCGGTATCCGTTTTACACAAACTCAGACTCTATCTCAACCAGAATTCCGAGATGAACACAATGGCGCAACCCGTTTCCCTCAATTCTCACGTCTGAGATTAATTATTCTTGAATTAAGTTAATTCGATTATTCAAAATTCGGGATGTTATAGTAAATAACTATATTTATTTCAATAGTGGTCAAACATTCTCATATTTTAATATGTTTTTCATGGGAACGTGAGACATGTCCATAATTTTACCAAATCGATTTGTGATCATTTTGACCTTTGAATATTGTTTTAGGTATAACTTTTAATAAAGATCAAATAAAGTGTTGAAATAGATCTCATTGTATTGAAAGGGTGGTTTATGATTCCGTAGAGTGGTCATATTAAAGATTTGGTTCAGCGATTTGAGGGGAAATCGCTGTTTCAAGTTTCGGTTTCTGTTTGGCAGACTAATTAGCTGGTAATGGGTTGATTAGTAAATCCTGCTAGGCTATTGAACTACAGTTACAAATAAAAGGGTTTGAGGAGATGATTAGGGTTTCTCACTTCAATCAAACATTAGGTTGGACGCCTATGATTCTTTAGTTCAACCTAATCCCTAATTTCTTTATCCTGTTCGTTCTAATTCATCATAAATTGCATCTACAGGCTAGATTATCATCAAGGAAGATTACTTCATTGCATTCATGTGAGAGATGTAAATCACTCACCGATTCTCCAAAACATTCTAAAATGATATAAATATGAATCCAGACACTAAGCACCTCGCACCAAACACCCTGATCCGATGAATCCTTGCCTCAATTGATGTAGGTCTAGCCTCCAATGGTATAGATCTTCAATTTCCCTCCTTGGATTATGATTTTTAATGGTGGAAAGGTGTTATAGGAAGGAGGAGCACAAGGCACCAAATGAGATAATGGAAAATTAATGGGCCTTCCCCAAATCAGCCTAATAGACTCCCAAAACAAGGACAACCAACTTATAAACCTTAAAACAACGATTTCTCCCAAACCGCTAAGCCAAATCTTTAATGTAACCACTCTACGGAAAGGCAATCATCAATTCCTTTCCAATGGCACAAGTCTCACCCTTTGATTCGACCTGAGTCAAAAGTTATGCCCTGTACAAGACTGACAAGGGAAAAATGGTCACAAAAAAAATTGGTAAAAATTATGGACATGTCTCACATCCCCATAAGCAACATATCAAAAGATGAGAATGATCCAACCCTCATGGAATAAAATAAAAATATTTTACGATCTTCCGATACGTAACATGTGGGCTATTACAACCTTACTCTTCTCCTCTGCCTCCCCAATCTCTCCTCGTCTCGCCTCTTTTCTACATGGGTCGAAAGAATAAATCTAAAGATATCAGTTCAGATCTGAAGTATGAATCAGTGACAAGATATGGGAAAACATATGCTCCTTCTGCACGATCTCTCACATATTCCAAAGTCATGCCATCATTTGTGCCTTCGCCGCCTATCAAGAATCCCGCTGTGGCAGTTCCAACCACGATAGGTCCATCTTCCTTTTTTACTATGGGTAAATTGGCAGCTTCTAAGACTTTTAAAGCTCTAACTACTTATTTGGCTGTTATGCCACCTCGCGCGGTGGCATTGGGTCAATAATCGAGTCATGAAAATTACCATGGAGCGGTGAGCTCAAAAATGTCAGGTTCAAGTAACTTAGTTCTCCCTCTGTTCGTTGCCTCGGCGGCTCTTTAGTTGGTCTGTATAACATCCCAAATTTTTAATGGTCGAATATTTAATTTATTTAAATATTAGAATAGTGGTTTAGAAATTTAAAAGGACTTGAATTCAATAATTTTGAATATTTAATTAATATAAATAGTGGAATAATAAATGTAATTGCGAATAGTTGGAAATATGTTGATTTTTGAATTATTGTGTGAATTAGACAGTTTAAAAGATTTGGTTAAGTTCAGGATTCAATTATAATAACGAATTTATTAATAAAACGAAGATTGAATGTATAAATTATAATTTAATTATAAACGAGCCCATAGCGTCGTGGTAATTCATAGTTTTACATTTTGAACTTCAATTAAGTGTACAGAATCCAATATAAGTCGGAATTCTTTGAAATAAGAGAAATATAGTTTTATGATATAAGCGAAATATCAAGATTTCATCTTGTAGATTTTGGTTTATGCCCAAAATTTTTAGAAAGTCGCTATGGAATCATTAATAAACTATAACGATTTTATTTAATAAAATAAAAGGATTTTAAATAATTTGAATAACGATTTAACATGAAATTTGAAATATTGAGTTTAAACTCAAACAAGTTTATTTTGAAGATGTGTATGATTTTATTTGGATATAACGATAATAAAGATTTATTATTACTAATTTCAATTGTTTTGGGACTTATTTATATTTTATCGTTTTAATTTAACGTATAGAAATAACCATCTTTGCAAACGACCTTTGATTTCAACGAAACGGATTTTTATTAAATATGTATTGGCTATTTCAAGTTTTGTGTCAATCAAAGTTATTTTGCGAGCATGCAGATTAAAAATGGGAATCGATCAATGATCTAATATTTAAAAATACCCAATTTTTTCAAACAAACTCAGATTTCCACGAAACAAGTTTCATTGGGACCGTAATGTCAAATTATAACTATATGTCCATTTTCGTCGCTAACGGATTTCGTATGTGATCATACGGTTTTATAAATGATAAAAGGAAATTGCGATAGCTATTAGTAAATAAAATAATCGAATAAAAAATAAATATTCCAACCCTATATAATATCATCAACATCCCAACCCTCGTTTACATTCTCTCGTGGTCAACAGCGAACCAAAAATTGAGTCTCCACCAATAACGTGAGAAACCAATATTTGAAAAATTATTTAAAATCTAAACCTTAGCGGAAATTAATTCTGTTTCATCCATTGAGATCGTTGAAGCATATGCTTCGATGCTGTATAAGTTTTGATGGGTCCGAACAAAATTTTGTTTGCATGGAACCTATACAGCGTGCGTAGAGATCATGAGTTAGGGGAATTGGTGCTTTAATTTGCAACATAAGATCATATTTGATTCCTGAAGGGTTTTAGCTTCAGCGTGCACAATTTTGTGGATTTCGGTGCAACTCAATGTCGCGACCTGCACTGTGCTGCAGCTTTGGGCCTGATCGATGTGTTTTCTTTGGGTCATGCAAGTGCTTCAGGATGATGATGGGTTGATGGCGGGTTGGGTTTTCATGAAGAGGTGAAGGAGATGAGGGTGCTGTGAAGATCGACAATGGCTAACTGAGGAGCAGCATCTACGAATTACAGCCATCGGGGAAGAAAAGGTTTAGTGTATAATAACGTGGATTAATATTAAATGGTAATTAAGTGATTATTTATTTATTTAATATGGTTAATGATCAGTTTAATATTTATAAACTTGTAAAATATATAACTCTCACATACATAATCAGAATCGAGCGAGCGGAACATGAGTCGTTCGGATCGTATAGACGAGCACTACAAGTCTTAATATTCTAGAATGGATTGGAGCTAGTAAAATTTTTATTTAGTTTTAAAAGTTTGTTTAAAATTATATAAAATGATGCTGAATCGTCGATTGGAAGACTGTTGATTATAAACTCACACTTTATGGAATACTCCTTAAATTATATCACGTTATAAATATCTATTGTTCTATCGATATTTAATTCTGTAATATAATTGTTTGTCTATTTTTGGATGACTGAAATGGTTGTTGTTGAATGAATTGATTGATTGAATTATTGTTGCTTGTGGTTAAAAATTTCTATTTATAAACGAAATAAACCTTGATAATATCTGTTAGTAAGCAGAAGTTTCATTTTAAATAAGTTAGTTGAATTGTCTATTTTATGTGTATATAAACTGTTATGTTAAATGTGACGAAGGGAAGAACATGTTGGAGGGATCCAACGTGGTTCCTCAATTATTTAAATATTATTTTCTTTCATATTGTTTATATACATGAACCATCTGACATTGATGGTATTGAAAACCTATTTGGATGTTAATTGTTGAATTGAAATTCAACATTTATGTTTATTAATCAGTATACAGTACTGATTAAGTAATTGGCAGCAGATGGTCTAAAAATTCATCATTATATAAACGTTGATTTACAATTAGGACTTAAGACCCTGTTTGTAATTAAAGGAAATTTTAAGCAAATTTTTACTATTATCTCTATATAAGGTTTGAAATGAATTCTTGTTAAGGAATCTATTGATCGGATTTTTATAAAATCAAAATTTGGTCAAAATATAAAGCTAAGTTGGTGAATAGGTTAATGTTGTAAATAACTTCAAGAGCCATAACAAGTAATAACTTGATTTATAAACTTAAGGAAGACAATAAATGAAATTTAAAGCCTAAAGACGAGAAAGTATAAAGTGAAGTTGAAATGGGAACCTAAAAGAGACTGAAATTGGGAATGCAAGCTAAGTTTAATAATTCGATTTTAAATTCAAATAATGTAAGTCTGAGAGGAATTTTTTGAGATAAAACCAAAATAAGTTTAAAATAAACCTATAAGGATTTTTATTAAAGGATTCTATTTATAATGGAATCCAGTATTGTATGGAATAATGTAAGGATTGGTAAGTAAGTTGGTAAAAGATTTGAATAATTAACCCAAGTTGTAAAGAAACTATATTCAAACGATTTAAGGGAAAAAATTAGTAAAAATAGTTATATTTGAAGGGAGATTTCCTAAAATAAGAAATGATTTATAAAACCATATTTTAAATAAAATTGTAAAGGAGGAATTGATATGATATCACTATTAAAATCATTTTATGAGTTACAAACTTTTATTTATCTTAAGATAAGAATGTCACTGTTTTGGACATCTATTAGAAACTTGTAAGCTTGGAGGTCTTGCTAAAATGCGGTCTCCGCTGCAGAAGCCTCCTCCTAGTATTTGGGTTCAAAAGAACAAGGAAGTAGACAAACCAACAGAAAAAGAACCAAGTATAGATAAAGAACTGAAAGATAATGATTCAAACTATGTTGAAGAATTAAAAGAAAACGAACTTGTAGATTCTGATGGAGAGACTGGAAATGATGGTATTCTTTGGATGTCTGATGATCGATCATGAGTTCATGAAGCTTCAGGAATGAGATACGTTCCACATGAAAACGAATACTGTAAATATGTATTTGACATAGAGGGAGATGCAAGAAGAATGGAATATCATGTAGTGGGAGATAGCTTTGAGCTCATTCAAGAGGGTGTTCTAGGTGAGAAGAACAAGACACTTTTCCATGATTCTAATTGGGATTGGGAGTGCGAGTTTCGTATTCCTAATTCGTGTTATATAACTAGCCTTGTTGTACTTTTTGCTGAGTATGCCAATGTTATAGGTAGCAATAGTGATTCCTCCAGTTATTCCACCCTTATGGGGGATTAACTGTTAGGTCCTTGTTAGTAGTTTAAACTCTATGTTTCTCTCCTGGTCTTTATAGATATAGTTTTCTGGCACTTCACACCAGACGGAGTTTATGTGCCTGTGCATAACTTCACTTATCTCTTTGCTTTTCTAATAAAAAGTGGTACGACCACTATAAAACCGGCTTACCATGCCAAAAAAAAGAATGTTGTCGATCAAGGTTTGAGAGGTAAATAAGATACCCCAACTTCAGGATTATCTAAGGATGATATTAGTTTGTAATGGTAAAGATGTCAGAAATAAATTATGATTTCCATAAGAAGATAATATTGCAACGTTATTTGCAAGGTTTTGAAATATAATAAAACTAGGTTTTATGTGAACAATAGCCCAGATTTGAAGTATGATTATACTTATATTATTCGATCAAGTATATAGCACCATTTCTAGATAATGCAAATAGTATGGGTTTTGAATACAAGCCAATGAACTAGTTAATAGCTACGATTTTCGGTTAATGTAAGCGAGAAGTATATGGGATTGCTAACAGAAGGAAATATTGGAATTACTGTTTCCATAAGTGTTAGTATAAACTTTTATTGGCAAAATTTTGAAGATAAATCAAACCATTGGGGTCTATATAATAAATCATGTACCATATGACATTGTTAAATCCATTTAAGATTTGTAATTGGATTTATACCAATTGACTATGTATATGTACCAATGTTCTGCCAAAGTAAAGAAAATGAAAAAGGGTTTGTGTTTATATAGAGATATTTCCAAATTATAGGAAATAAGAAGAGGTTTTGTGAAAATATAACGATATTTTCAAGGTAAGAGGAAATAAAGAAGAGTTTGGTGAATATGCTATTCTAAAGGATATAAGTGTAGGCGACTGTTTTCAAAGTAATGAAAACAAGAGAGATTTGCAAATATAAAGTCCATTCATGATAAGTATGAAATCGATCTTTAAGAATCGATGAATTGGTTTTAATGAATGATTTTAATCAGAAGGATACATGCTGCCAATGTATTGATCTGTACTGTTTTGATTTGATAGTTAAAAACCCAACTATCGGTAAATGTTGCTTTTGTACTTTTAACGAGTTAGTTCGAAGAGATTGTGATGGGAACTAGGCCGAAGACCACTTCAAACCAACTTTGAGTTCGAAAACTAACCTGCAGGGATGATTATAATTTGAAGTCATATATCTTTGGAGCAAGAGTGCTGCTCCCTGATGTCTCTGGTTAACTACCGGGATTAAATTCATGGCAGTAAAACTCTTGTTCTTATGTATCTTCTGTTTTGTTCGATCCTAGAATGAACCTGTACAAATATCTGGTAGATCACGTACACTGATTTATACAAACATACCAAGTTTGGTGGCAGAGAATTATTCTCTTAGCTCTACACCCAAAGTATATTTGTGCAAATCAATTAGTGATTGGATGGATCTGACAATGTGTTGTTCTACAAAGGTAATCATGACCTCAAGCCTAATCAACCGGGAAGTAACTGAAATCGAGCAGGCAGGATGGATACGTGGGTCATACCCACTAGGGTATATCATCACCTAATCTAGAGAAATCAATGTCCTTTTTTATATGTTTCGGAATAAGTTTGGTTGGAAGTCCAACAACCGTGGTGATGATATATTTGATACACTCAAGTTGAATGAGTAGTCGGTCATGTGTGGTCGGGTTGCATGATGTTCTTGTTGAACCCCATTGTTCCATGTCTAGAGGACACTGATTGGAAGGTGGTTCCATACTAGTCATTGTTGAAAATCCAAACACTAATTTGAGCCATACGATTTTAGTTGTAAACTAACTATGTTGGAAAGTGAGACGCAAGCTTTCCGACTATTTCTATATTTATTTGTGATTTGGTTGACATTATTATAATATCACTGGATTTTGATATAAAAGTGATCTGAGTATCGTAAGGTTAAAACATGTGTCATGCTTATGTCTGGTGGTGTCTTACGAGAGTTCCATTCTTTAAAAAGTTTTCAAAAGTTAAGCCACTGGTTATGATATGAGATTTCTCACTGAAAGTATCCTAGAATGATCCGTGTATGTAATATTCAGGTCAGATCGAGTATCTTTTCTAGGTAGTGTTGGATTTACTTGGAGCTTCAGCAGAGGAGCTGAAGTCGAGACGTATTCTTGTATTTTCTCATACCAATTTTGTAATGACCCTCATTGGCAGAGGTATTATAATTAATTTATTTAATTATTTAAAAGGTGAATTAAAGGATTTAATGGTCGTGGAATTAAATAATGGTGAATATTTAATTAAAATAATAAATTAAATAATATATTTAATTCTGAAATAATCAGAATTGGCCGAAATGGCGATATGGTGTGAACTGGATCATTTGTGATATTTAATTCAGTTTAGAATTGAATTTAAATAACTAATATATTATTTGAATGACAGTTTGAATGTATAATTATATTATAATTAAAATCGAGCTCGAAATGGCGCTGCAGTTCGTAAATTGGCGATTCGAACTTCAACTGAATGTACAGGATTCGTTTTAAGCCGGATTTCTGTGAAACTAGAAACGTGTGGAGCTGGTGGAGTATATCTTTCTAGTGGAAGAGAAAAATCTGGATTTCGTCGGTTAGATTTTGAGATATGTCCAAATCAAATTTTAGAAAAGTCGCTGTGGAATTCCTTTATAATTTATAAAGGAATTATTTATATTTTTAAAAAAAGGAATTTCAATATAAATCGAATATCGGGTTGACCCAGAAGTGAAAATCGAGTTAGAAATTTATATAGGAATATTCTAGAGCTGTATGGTATTCCACTGTGAATATATACGATAATATAAATTTATTAATATTTAATTTAACTATATTTAAATATATTTAAATATTTAAATGGGTCATCCAGAGCTTTAAAAATAGTCAGTTTTGCAACCGAAGTCGGAATTCAACGAAACTAATTTTGTTGGATCTGCATTGTCAAATAGTTGTTAGATTTCCAATTTTGTGATTTTTAGAGTCACTATGTGGTCGTATGGATTTTTAGAGTGAGAAACAGTCAGTATTTTGACAGTTAAAAATACGCTGTGTGAGCATACGGAGTCGGAATTCGACGAAATCAGTTTCGTTGGGACCGTAATGTCGAACTCTAGCGGCATGTCAATTTTCAAGATTTCTGGGTATCGTGTGTGATCACAGAAATTTTTAGAAGGTTAAAATGAATTTAAAATAATAAAAATAAAATATTTAGATATTTTATCCATTCTATAAATACCCCTCAACACCCCTTAAGACCTAATTTCATTCCTCCACTAGTCAACAGAAGATCGGCCGCCACAAATAAGCTTCAACGTGAAGCTTTAAATCCTCCAATAAATCAAAAGAAAATCACATAAAATCCTTAAATCATGAAATTAATTTCTTTCAACTCAGGACAACCGTAGCTTCAATCTGGTGCCGATGTCATTAAGTGAGGTTCGGATCCTGGAAGCTCGAAAATCACCCAGCAGCTAGGGTTCACGATTTGGTAGAGATTGAGGCTGTGTTGGATGAAGTTAAGGACGGGTTTAAACTAAGAATGGGAGACCGCGAGTGTCTGAAGATTTTCAAGGGTTTCAGAAAATAAAAGAGTCGCGACCTGCACAGTTTGAAGTTGCGAATCGCGATGTGTATATTGGGATCGAACTGAACAGTATGTGTATGATTGAAAAGAGGACTCGAAGAGAAGAAGAACGATGGTGGGTTTGAGTGATTTAATGGAAGAATGATTGAGGATTGAGGAGGTCAACGATCATCGAAATGGCGGAGTTTCATTTAGCAGGTCACGGAAGAATTTTTAATAGAGGAAGAAGCATTCGAACGGGCCTGGGTGAGTTAAGGATGGGTTTGGGCTTTGGTAAAAAGGTTTGGGCCCAAATTAAGATTTTTATTTAGTTATATTGGATTTAAAATAGTATGTTTACTTTAAAAATGTATAACTCTTACATACGATATCGGAATTCAGCGAAACAAGATCCGTCAGGATCGTATGGACGGTGGCAACACCATGGAGCTGACTAGGAGTTGATTGGTGCTCGTTTGTATTTATGGCGAAATAAACTGTTTGATTCAAATCAAACAACAGTTTATCGTTCTTTAACGATAAACTGCAAATGTGAGTAAAACTCACCAACTCTGAATAGTTTATAATTTCATGTTGTATTTTTAGAACTGTTAAATATTGTTTGTTTGACTGTGTCTTGACTGATTGATTGAGCTTCTAGTCAGTTAATGAAATATTATATATATATATATAATATAAACAGTTATATAGTTATATATTGATTCTGTTTATCAGAATAATTTATATTGAACTGAAAGTGATGACAATCATGTTGTGTAACATCTGTGGATGCAGGAAAACAGGTTGGAGGAATCCGACTGGATTCCTCAACAGTTATTTTATTGTTTTTCATATATTTTGATATATGGTGTGAATTATAATCTGTTGTTGATTGTGTGTGTATGGACGATATTGATCATCGTGATTTGATATGTTGAATACTATAACATACGGGATGTTGATAAGTAGATTTTCAAAGTGATATTGAAAACAGAATATTTATAAATTGGAATATTTATAAATAAGAGATATTTATAAATTTGAATATTTATAAATAAGGAATATTTATAAATTGGGATATTTATAAATAGGAGATATTTTAAAAAGGAAAATAAATTCAAAACATTTCTTTTTGAATGGAAAGGCCTGTGTGGCGGGTTTGGGGATTTTCCCGATGCTCCCGATACAAAGGAGGTTATGGCGAATTTTCCCGGAAATTTAAGGAGTTAGAATATTTTTTGAATAAAATAGAAAAAGGAAATATTTGCAAACCATTTGCAAATAGAATAAAATAGAAAAAGGAAATATTTGTAAACCATTTACAAATAGAATTGAAAAGGGAATATTTAGTAAATAAATAGAGTTAATAAAAAGGAAAACGTTATTAAAAGGACATTTATAAAGTGAAGAACCGTTACTAAAAAGTGAATCTTTATAAATGAATAAACGTTGTTAAAAGGGGATCTTTTTAAATGGATAAACATTATAAAAAGGAGAAATCGAATATGGTATTCGAAGTTAGTTAATCGGATATGGTATTCGAAGTTAGTTAATCAAATATGGTATTCGAAGTTAGTTAATCGAATATGGTATTCGAAGTTAGTTAATCGAATATGGTATTCGAAGTTAGTTAATTGAATATGGTATTCGAAGTTAGTTAATCGAATATGGTATTCGAAAGGGGTTAGTCGAGTCGTGTTAGTCAAATAGAGTTAACCAGTTAGAGTAAATCAGTTAGGGTTAATCAGTTAGAGTTAACCAGTAGAGTTAATCAGTTAGTGTTAACCACTAGAGTTTATCAAGTGTAGTTATTTGAGTTAGAGTTAGTCAAACATAGTTATTCAGGATAAGTGTCATTCCGCACGACTGCTAGCGTAATTCGCAGGGCTGTAAATGACCTAAGGCGGTCGGATGTTTCCTGAGAGAATCAGGCGTAACCATTGTGATCGCTGCGATCTAGAGTCAAGCGAATGGAGTTAAATCGAATATTAGTTATTCGAAATAATGTTAAACATGCATTGTAATTCGAATATAAGTTAATCGAATATTAGTTATTCGATAGGAGTTAAATAAGTCGGGTTAATTAGGTTAAGTTAGTCAAAATGAGTTAAGTAAACCGAGTAAATCCAAGTGAGTTGATTTAAAGGAGTTAGTAGAATATTGGTTATTCGAATAGAGTTTAAGGAGTTAGTCTAATATTGTTATTCGAATAGAGTTTAAGGAGTTAGTCGAATATTGGTTATTCGAATAGAGTTTAAGGAGTTAGTCGAATATAGTTTATTCGAATAGAGTTAAAGGAAAGGAGTTATCGATTATAGTTTAATCGAAAGGAATTATGGATTATAGTTTAAATCGAAAGGAGTTATCAATTAGTTAATCGAAAGGAGATTATCGAATATGGCGTATTCGAAAGAGAGAGATTTCGAATATAAGTTATTCGAAGAGAGATAATCGAATATAGGATATTGGAAGAAGAGTCAATCAAATAGAGATTACTCGAAAGAGAATTATACGTCGAATTCAATTATATCGAATTCGGGAAAGTAATATTTACTTTCTGGTTTTTAAATCAAGAATATACACTAATAAATTAGGGTTAGGTTTACTTATTCGAATTAAAGAATAAAGGTTATAGTTGAAGTTTGATATTGCGAAAGTAGGGATTATTACATTATCGTTATAATCAATGTTTTTAATAAAGAAGTGGATTCATAAATTGAATCCGAGAGTTACGTAAAGAAGTTGTTAAAGGTTTAAAAGATAAACTGTTACTATTTCGAAGTTATAACATTGTTCAGTTAAGGTCTGAGAGGTAATTATACCCCAACTTGATTGACTTCCTTCTTAACTAAGGAATGGTAAGGTTTGATAGTGAATGATGGTTAAGTGAATTCAGTAAATAGTTTGAGTTGGCATAGCGATGTTTATTTAAAACATCTGTTTAAATCCAATGAAGGTTCTTTGGAAATGTTTTCCAAATAAGAAATCAGAAATGTTTTCTAATATAGAAAACAGGAAATGGAAATGTTTTCCATTGTTAATAAAGTATATTTTCTAAAACTTAGAAAATAAGAGATTTAGAATATAGGGAAAACAGGAGATAAGTGAATTAATGAACTAAAGAGATAAATGTTGAATGATGATTGATATAATTTCCATTTGGAAATAATATCGTTGTTTGCACACGAGTTTTTCTTTGATAGTTAAATCACAGACTATCAATGTTTTGACCATTTTACGTTGTTAATATGGAGAGACCGATTGGATTATTATCCAAAGAACCACTCTGTATTGGCATAAGCGTTGCGAATCATATATGCCAAAGATAATTGAAGATGGAGTAAAGTGCAAGGGCTATTGTATAAGTCTTAGATAACAGTGCCTAAGATGGATATACTGAATAGTGCCTTCGGTTCATCCTGTTCCTGGATGACTTGTATAGATGAATGTCTGACAGAGTATTTCCAGGAAGGTCACGTACATTGATTTCTTCAACCGTACAAAGAGTGGAAGCGGGGAAGGAAACTTCTTTTAGCTGACAAGTAATGTATGGTTGTAGACGTCAAATTAGTGATTTAGATGGATCTGACAATGTAGCATTCGAAGCGAATCTGATGTGATGATAAAGCGTAACCTCAAGTCTCATCAACCGGTAAATGACAGAAATCGGGCAGGCAGCATGGCTAAGTCTATCGCACCGAAGTAGGGTGTATAATCACCTATCTAGAGAATATTCATTTGCTTCTTTAATCTATCAATGCTATCTCATATATATATATATATATATATACGGGAAACGGTTGCTGATCCCAACCGTTGGTGATATACATTCGATACACTCAAGCAAAATGAGTAGTCGGTCATGTGTGGCTAAGTTGCAAGATGTTCTTGTTGAACTCCAGTGTATCGTTCCTAGAGTACACTGATCGGAAGGTGGTTCCATACCTTGTCATAGTTGGAAATCCATTACCCAATACGTGCTTGCGGTTTTGATCGTATACTACATAGTAGAACGTGAGATGAAAGCGTTTCTGCTAGATTGATATCTATTTGTACTTAGACATTATTATAATATCAGAATGATATTGCTTTACAAAGTTGTTTGGATTTTCATAAGGGAAACCCGTTCCGTTTTCACGGCGTGGTCTTATGATATATCCGTTATTAAACCAAGTGTTAGGAGTTTTATTCACACCAGTCCCATGACTGACCCGGAGTTTATTTGTTTGTTTTCCCTAAACTCTTGGGTGCCTAAATTTGTATGGGTAGTCAAGTAGTCGGGATTTTACAGATACACTTGGAGAGCTTGGAGCAGGAGGCTTCAGGATTCTATAGCTATTATTATATCCGTTGTTGTTGTAAGTGCTGTACTCTGATAAGTGCTATTGTATATATAACTGTTTGTATTTCAAAAAGTTATGTTATATTTTATTCGTTCCGCTGTGAGATTCGTGTTTACTCTGATGATGATGTTCTTCTTCTTCTATTCTACTAGTTCTACCTTATCTATCCTCACCCTCTATCTTCTTTCTATTAGTTTCTTGAATTTCAAATGCAATTTGGGGTTGGACTTGTGTTATTTAGTCAGCTCAAATTGGACCGGATTTTCGGGTCACTACAGTTGGTATCAGAGCATTGGTTTAGCTAATACCTTGGCTCTATGGCGTAATTCAGTAGAGATGGGATTAGTAATATCCTAGACTGAGTTTGAATGTATATATACGAGTGCGTATTTGTTAGTTAATATAAAGTGGTTTTATAATGTGGAGATTTATTGGTTGAGTGGCTTATAAATTCTGGTCGATCAGTTTGATCCACTGTATCGGTAGGAGTTTTATAAACACTTGAACACGATGAACCGACATGGTATGTTTTGAAATTAACATAGTATAATTGGTTGTGTTGGTTGTTATTATAATCGAATGAGGTTATAAGAAGTGAAATGGTTATGTAAATAACTGATCAGAATTCATATAAGTAAAGTATATGAAATAAGATGAAGTAAATCTGAATTTAAATCAGATTTGGAATTAAAATAAGGAATTTTTTAGTTCCTGGGAGATTTTGAAAACGTTTTTCAAACTGAAAGTGATATAGTATTGAACTCACTTCGATAGCTGGAAAATAGATTCTGATGATGAATCGCGACATCATCAGTGTTCATTTTCGAGTTCTAAGTGACGGATTACTACCAAAGTTTTTTTTTTGAATTGTTTTGAGGAAACAAGTTGCTGGAAATTCAAAGGTTTTGAATTTTTGTATTGATTTCAAATTGATTTGAAAGAAACCCAGGAATTTAAATTCTGGAATTTAAATTTAACTTATGAAGTTAAATAAAATAAGATGGTAAAAATAAATTAAAATTTAGCTTGAACTAAGTTAAGTAAAGACTGATTGAATTAGAAATAATCTGGAATTAACTTGGATTAATAAGTTAAGAGTTTGAAATCGAGAATGGAACTCGAGTGGAAATAGAATTCGACTTTGGTATAAGCGAATGATTTGGTTTTGAAGATGAACTGATTTAAGATCAAGTTGGTAATGCATTATTATATGCAGAAGTGGTAATGAATGGTAGGGATCAAATGATATGCCCGACAAAAAGGTACAAGTTTATATTTTGTATGAGTATGGGATTTATGAGCCGATTTGGCAACCCGCTTGGCTGTTTGATTTTCTTTTGGGTTGGAGATGGCCCAGAGAGGCGAGTTGGAGTTTGAGATATTGACCAGTACAAAGGAGGTGCTGACGAAATTTTTCGAAAAGTTAAGTCGTTAGAAAATTTTCAGGATTTTTGAAAATTTTCGTTGATAAGAATTAATTAATAATTTAATAGAAATTAAATTGGTTCTGTTAAAACTGGAATTAAGAAGTGAACAAATATGTTCTAACCAGTCGATAGGGTCGTCCTCTAACTTAGCAATTTCGAGGACGAAATTATTTTAAGTGGGGAAGAATGTAATGACCTGCATTGTCAGAGGTATTATAATTAATTTATTTAATTATTTAAAAGGTGAATTAAAGGATTTAATGGTCGTGGAATTAAATAATGGTGAATATTTAATTAAAATAATAAATTAAATAATATATTTAATTCTGAAATAATCAGAATTGGCCGAAATGGTGATATGGTGTGAACTGGATCATTTGTGATATTTAATTCAGTTTAGAATTGAATTTAAATAACTAATATATTATTTGAATGACAGTTTGAACGTATAATTATATTATAATTAAAATCGAGCTCGAAATGGCGCTGCAGTTCGTAAATTGGCGATTCGAACTTCAACTGAATGTACAGGATTCGTTTTAAGCCGGATTTCTGTGAAACAAGAAACATGTGGAGCTGGTGGAGTATATCTTTCTAGTGGAAGAGAAAAATCTGGATTTCGTCGGTTAGATTTTGAGATATGTCCAAATCAAATTTTAGAAAAGTCGCTGTGGAATTCCTTTATAATTTATAAAGGAATTATTTATATTTCTAAAAAAAGGAAATTCAATATAATCGAATATCGGGTTGACCCAGAAGTGAATATCGAGTTAGAAATTTATATAGGAATATTCTATAGCTGTACGGTATTCCACTGTGAATATAGACGATAATATAAATTTATTAATATTTAATTTAATTATATTTACATATTTAAATGGGTCATCCAGAGCTTTAAAAATAGTCAGTTTTGCAACCGAAGTCGGAATTCAACGAAACTAATTTTGTTGGATCTGCAATGTCAAATAGTTGTTAGATTTCCAGTTTCGTGATTTTTAGAGTCACTGTGTGGTCGTACGGATTTTTAGAGTGAGAAATAGTCAGTATTTTGACAGTTAAAAATACGCTGTGTGAGCATACGGAGTCGGAATTCGACGAAACCAGTTTCGTTGGGACCGTAATATCGAAATCTAGCGGCATGTCAATTTTCATGATTTCTGGGTATCGTGTGTGATCACAGAAATTTTTAGAAGGATAATATGAATATAAAATAATAAAAATAAAATATTTAGATATTTTATCCATTCTATAAATACCCCCCAACACCCCTTAAGACCTAATTTCATTCCCCCACTAGTCAACAGAAGATCAGCCGCCACAAATAAGCTTCAACGTGAAGCTTTAAATCCTCCAATAAATCAAAAGAAAATCACATAAAATCCTTAAATCATGAAATGAAGTTCTTTGGACTCAGGACAACCGTAGCTTCAATCTGGTGCCGATGTCATTAAGTGCGGTTCAGATCCTGGAAGCTCGAAAATCACCCAGCAGCTAGGGTTCACAATTTGGTAGAGATTGAGGCTGTGTTGGATGAAGTTAAGGACGGGTTTAAACTAAGAATGGGATACCGCGAGTGTCTAAAGATTTTCAAGGGTTTTGGAAAATAAAAGAGTCGCGACCTGCACAGTTTGAAGTTGGGAATTGCGATGTGTATATTGGGATCGAACTGAACAGTATGTGTATGATTGAAAAGAGGACTCGAAGAAAGGAAGAACGATGGTGGGTTTGAGTGATTTAATGGAAGAATGATTGAGGATTGAGGAGGTCAACGATCATCGAAATGGTGGAGTTTCATTTAGCATGTCACGACAGAATTTTCAATAGAGGAAGAAGCATTCGAACGGGCCTGGGTGTGTTAAGGATGGGTTTGGGCTTTGGTAAAAAGGTTTGGGCCCAAATTAAGATTTTTATTTAGTTATATTGGATTTAAAATAGTATGTTAACTTTAAAAATGTATAACTCTTACATATTATATCGGAATTCAGCGAAACAAGATCCGTCAGGATCGTATGGACGGTGGCAACACATGGAGTTGACTAGGAGTTGATTGGTGCTCGTTTGTATTTATGGCAAAATAAACTGTTTGATTCAAATCAAACAACAGTTTATCGTTCTTTAACGACGAACTGCAAATGTGAATAAAACTCACCAACTATGAACAGTTTATAATTTCATGTTGTATTTTTAGAACTGTTAAATATTGTCTGTTTAACTGTGTGTTGATTGATTGATTGAACTGCTAGTCAGTTAATGAAATATTATATATATATGTATAAATATATATATATATAATATATAAACAATTATATTGTTATATATTGATTCTGTTTATCAGAATAATTCATATTGAACTGAAAGTGATGACAATCATGTTGTGTAACATCTGTGGATGCAGGGAAACAGGTTGGAGGAATCCGACTGGATTCCTCAACAGTTATTTTATTGTTTTTCATATATTTTGATATATGGTGTGAATTATAATCTGTTGTTGATTGTGTGTGTATGGACGATATTGATCATCATGATTTGATATGTTGAATACCATAACATACGGGATGTTGATAAGTAGATTTTCAAAGTGAAATTGAAAACAGAATATTTATAAATTGTAATATTTATAAATAAAAGATATTTATAAATATGAATATTTATAAATATGAATATTTATAAATATGAATATTTATAAATAAGGAATATTTATAAATTGGGATATTTATAAATAGGAGATATTTCAAAAAGGAAAATAAATTCAAAACATTTCTTTTTGAATGGAAAGGCCTGTGTGGCGGGTTTGGGGATTTTCCCGATGCTCCCGATACAAAGGAGGTTATGGCGAATTTTCCCGGAAATTTAAGGAGTTAGAATATTTTTTTGAATAAAATAGAAAAAGGAAATATTTGCAAACCATTTTCAAATAGAATAAAATAGAAAAAGGAAATATTTGTAAACCATTCACAAATAGAATTGAAAAGGGAATATTTAGTAAATAAATAGAGTTAATAAAAAGGAAAACGTTATTAAAAGGACATTTATAAAGTGAAGAACCGTTACTAAAAAGTGAATCTTTATAAATGAATAAACGTTGTTAAAAGGGGATCTTTTTAAATGGATAAACGATATAAAAAGGAGAAATCGAATATGGTATTCGAAGTTAGTTAATCGGATATGGTATTCGATGTTAGTTAATCGAATATGGTATTCGAAGTTAGTTAATCGAATATGGTATTCGAAGTTAGTTAGTCGAATATGGTTTTCGAAGTTAGTTAATCGAATATGTTATTCGAAAGGGGTTAGTCGAGTCGTGTTAGTCAAATAGAGTTAACCAGTTAGAGTAAATCAGTTAGGGTTAATCAGTTAGAGTTAACCAGTAGAGTTAATCTGTTAGAGTTAACCACTAGAGTTTATCAAGTGTAGTTATTTGAGTTAGAGTTAGTCAAACATAGTTATTCAAGATAAGTGTCATTCCGCACGACTGCTAGCGTAATTCGCAGGGCTGTAAATAGCCAAAGGCGGTCGGATGTTTCCTGAGAGAATCAGGCGTAACCATTATGATCGCTGCGATCTAGAGTCAAGAGAATGGAGTTAAATCGAATATTAGTTATTCGAAATAAAGTTAAACAGGAATTGTAATTCGAATATAAGTTAATCGAATATTAGTTATTCGATAGGAGTTAAATAAGTCGAGTTAATTAGGTTAAGTTAGTCAAAATGAGTTAAGTAAACCGAGTAAATCCAAGTGAGTTGATTTAAAGAAGTTAGTCGAATATTGGTTATTCGAATAGAGTTAAAGGAGTTAGTCGAATATTGGTTATTCGAATAGAGTTTAAGGAGTTAGTCGAATATTGGTTATTCGAATAGAGTTTAAGGAGTTAGTCGAATATAGTTTATTCGAATAGAGTTAAAGGAAAGGAGTTATCGATTATAGTTTAATCGAAAGGAATTATGGATTATAGTTTAAATCGAAAGGAGTTATCGATTAGTTAATCGAAAGGAGATTATCGAATATGGCGTATTCGAAAGAGAGAGATTTCGAATATAAGTTATTCGAAGAGAGATAATCGAATATAGGATATTGGAAGAAGAGTCAATCAAATAGAGATTACTCGAAAGAGAATTATACGTCGAATTCAATTATATCGAATTCGGGAAAGTAATATTTACTTTCTGGTTTTTAAATCAAGAATATACACTAATAAATTAGGGTTAGGTTTACTTATTCGAATTAAAGAATAAAGGTTATAGTTGAAGTTTGATATTGCGAAAGTAGGGATTATTACATTATCGTTATAATCAATGTTTTTAATAAAGAAGTGGATTCATAAATTGAATCCGAGAGTTATGTAAAGAAGTTGTTAAAGGTTTAAAAGATAAACTGTTACTATTTCGAAGTTATAACATTGTTCAGTTAAGGTCTGAGAGGTAATTATACCCCAACTTGATTGACTTCCTTCTTAACCAAGGAATGGTAAGGTTTGATAGTGAATGATGGTTAAGTGAATTCAGTAAATAGTTTGAGTTGGCATAGCGATGTTTATTTAAAACATCTGTTTAAATCCAATGAAGGTTCTTTGGAAATGTTTTCCAAATAAGAAATCAGAAATGTTTTCTAATATAGAAAACAGGAAATGGAAATGTTTTCCATTGTTAATAAAGTATATTTTCTAAAACTTAGAAAATAAGAGATTTAGAATATAGGGAAAACAGGAGATAAGTGAATTAATGAACTAAAGAGATAAATGTTGAATGATGATTGATATAATTTCCATCTGGAAATAATATCGTTGTTTGCACACGAGTTTTTCTTTGATAGTTAAATCACAGACTATCAATGTTTTGACCATTTTACGTTGTTAATATGGAGAGACCGATTGGATTATTATCCAAAGAACCACTCTGTATTGGCATAAGCGTTGCGAATCATATATGCCAAAGATAATTGAAGATGGAGTAAAGTGCAAGGGCTATTGTATAAGTCTTAGATAACAGTGCCTAAGATGGATATACTGAATAGTGCCTTCGGTTCATCCTGTTCCTGGATGACTTGTATAGATGAATGTCTGACAGAGTATTTCCAGGAAGGTCACGTACATTGATTTCTTCAACCGTACAAAGAGTGGAAGCGGGGAAGGAAACTTCTTTTAGCTGACAAGTAATGTATGGTTGTAGACGTCAAATTAGTGATTTAGATGGATCTGACAATGTAGCATTCGAAGCGAATCTGATGTGATGATAAAGCGTAACCTCAAGTCTCATCAACCGGTAAATGACAGAAATCGGGCAGGCAGCATGGCTAAGTCTATCGCACCGAAGTAGGGTGTATAATCACCTATCTAGAGAATATTCATTTGCTTCTTTAATCTATCAATGCTATCTCATATATATATATATATATATATATATATATATATATATATATATATATATATATATATATATATATATATATATACGGGAAACGGTTGCTGATCCCAACCGTTGGTGATATACATTCGATACACTCAAGCAAAATGAGTAGTCGGTCATGTGTGGCTAAGTTGCAAGATGTTCTTGTTGAACTCCAGTGTATCGTTCCTAGAGTACACTGATCGGAAGGTGGTTCCATACCTTGTCATAGTTGGAAATCCATTACCCAATACGTGCTTGCGGTTTTGATCGAATACTACATAGTAGAACGTGAGATGAAAGCGTTTCTGCTAGATTGATATCTATTTGTACTTAGACATTATTATAATATCAGAATGATATTGCTTTACAAAGTTGTTTGGATTTTCATAAGGGAAACCCGTTCCGTTTTCACGGCGTGGTCTTATGATATATCCGTTATTAAACCAAGTGTTAGGAGTTTTATTCACACCAGTCCCATGACTGACCCGGAGTTTATTTGTTTGTTTTCCCTAAACTCTTGGGTGCCTAAATTTGTATGGGTAGTCAAGTAGTCGGGATTTTACAGATACACTTGGAGAGCTTGGAGCAGGAGGCTTCAGGATTCTATAGCTATTATTATATCCGTTGTTGTTGTAAGTGCTGTACTCTGATAAGTGCTATTGTATATATAACTGTTTGTATTTCAAAAAGTTATGTTATATTTTATTCGTTCCGCTGTGAGATTCGTGTTTACTCTGATGATGATGTTCTTCTTCTTCTATTCTACTAGTTCTACCTTATCTATCCTCACCCTCTATCTTCTTTCTATTAGTTTCTTGAATTTCAAATGCAATTTGGGGTTGGACTTGTGTTATTTAGTCAGCTCAAATTGGACCGGATTTTCGGGTCACTACAGTTGGTATCAGAGCATTGGTTTAGCTAATACCTTGGCTCTATGGCGTAATTCAGTAGAGATGGGATTAGTAATATCCTAGACTGAGTTTGAATGTATATATACGAGTGCGTATTTGTTAGTTAATATAAAGTGGTTTTATAATGTGGAGATTTATTGGTTGAGTGGCTTATAAATTCTGGTCGATCAGTTTGATCCACTGTATCGGTAGGAGTTTTATAAACACTTGAACACGATGAACCGACATGGTATGTTTTGAAATTAACATAGTATAATTGGTTGTGTTGGTTGTTATTATAATCGAATGAGGTTATAAGAAGTGAAATGGTTATGTAAATAACTGATCAGAATTCATATAAGTAAAGTATATGAAATAAGATGAAGTAAATCTGAATTTAAATCAGATTTGGAATTAAAATAAGGAATTTTTTAGTTCCTGGGAGATTTTGAAAACGTTTTTCAAACTGAAAGTGATATAGTATTGAACTCACTTCGATAGCTGGAAAATAGATTCTGATGATGAATCGCGACATCATCAGTGTTCATTTTCGAGTTCTAAGTGACGGATTACTACCAAAGTTTTTTTTTTGAATTGTTTTGAGGAAACAAGTTGCTGGAAATTCAAAGGTTTTGAATTTTTGTATTGATTTCAAATTGATTTGAAAGAAACCCAGGAATTTAAATTCTGGAATTTAAATTTAACTTATGAAGTTAAATAAAATAAGATGGTAAAAATAAATTAAAATTTAGCTTGAACTAAGTTAAGTAAAGACTGATTGAATTAGAAATAATCTGGAATTAACTTGGATTAATAAGTTAAGAGTTTGAAATCGAGAATGGAACTCGAGTGGAAATAGAATTCGACTTTGGTATAAGCGAATGATTTGGTTTTGAAGATGAACTGATTTAAGATCAAGTTGGTAATGCATTATTATATGCAGAAGTGGTAATGAATGGTAGGGATCAAATGATATGCCCGACAAAAAGGTACAAGTTTATATTTTGTATGAGTATGGGATTTATGAGCCGATTTGGCAACCCGCTTGGCTGTTTGATTTTCTTTTGGGTTGGAGATGGCCCAGAGAGGCGAGTTGGAGTTTGAGATATTGACCAGTACAAAGGAGGTGCTGACGAAATTTTTCGAAAAGTTAAGTCGTTAGAAAATTTTCAGGATTTTTGAAAATTTTCGTTGATAAGAATTAATTAATAATTTAATAGAAATTAAATTGGTTCTGTTAAAACTGGAATTAAGAAGTGAACAAATATGTTCTAACCAGTCGATAGGGTCGTCCTCTAACTTAGCAATTTCGAGGACGAAATTATTTTAAGTGGGGAAGAATGTAATGACCCGTATTGTCAGAGGTATTATAATTAATTTATTTAATTATTTAAAAGGTGAATTAAAGGATTTAATGGTCGTGGAATTAAATAATGGTGAATATTTAATTAAAATAATAAATTAAATAATATATTTAATTCTGAAATAATCAGAATTGGCCGAAATGGTGATATGGTGTGAACTGGATCATTTGTGATATTTAATTCAGTTTAGAATTGAATTTAAATAACTAATATATTATTTGAATGACAGTTTGAACGTATAATTATATTATAATTAAAATCGAGCTCGAAATGGCGCTGCAGTTCGTAAATTGGCGATTCGAACTTCAACTGAATGTACAGGATTCGTTTTAAGCCGGATTTCTGTGAAACAAGAAACATGTGGAGCTGGTGGAGTATATCTTTCTAGTGGAAGAGAAAAATCTTGATTTCGTCGGTTAGATTTTGAGATATGTCCAAATCAAATTTTAGAAAAGTCGCTGTGGAATTCCTTTATAATTTATAAAGGAATTATTTATATTTCTAAAAAAAGGAAATTCAATATAATCGAATATCGGGTTGACCCAGAAGTGAATATCGAGTTAGAAATTTATATAGGAATATTCTATAGCTGTACGGTATTCCACTGTGAATATAGACGATAATATAAATTTATTAATATTTAATTTAATTATATTTAAATATATTTATATATTTAAATGGGTCATCCAGAGCTTTAAAAATAGTCAGTTTTGCAACCGAAGTCGGAATTCAACGAAACTAATTTTGTTGGATCTGCAATGTCAAATAGTTGTTAGATTTCCAGTTTCGTGATTTTTAGAGTCACTGTGTGGTCGTACGGATTTTTAGAGTGAGAAATAGTCAGTATTTTGACAGTTAAAAATACGCTGTGTGAGCATACGGAGTCGGAATTCGACGAAACCAGTTTCGTTGGGACCGTAATATCGAAATCTAGCGGCATGTCAATTTTCATGATTTCTGGGTATCGTGTGTGATCACAGAAATTTTTAGAAGGATAATATGAATATAAAATAATAAAAATAAAATATTTAGATATTTTATCCATTCTATAAATACCCCCCAACACCCCTTAAGACCTAATTTCATTCCCCCACTAGTCAACAGAAGATCAGCCGCCACAAATAAGCTTCAACGTGAAGCTTTAAATCCTCCAATAAATCAAAAGAAAATCACATAAAATCCTTAAATCATGAAATGAAGTTCTTTGGACTCAGGACAACCGTAGCTTCAATCTGGTGCCGATGTCATTAAGTGCGGTTCAGATCCTGGAAGCTCGAAAATCACCCAGCAGCTAGGGTTCACAATTTGGTAGAGATTGAGGCTGTGTTGGATGAAGTTAAGGACGGGTTTAAACTAAGAATGGGATACCGTGAGTGTCTAAAGATTTTCAAGGGTTTTGGAAAATAAAAGAGTCGCGACCTGCACAGTTTGAAGTTGGGAATTGCGATGTGTATATTGGGATCGAACTGAACAGTATGTGTATGATTGAAAAGAGGACTCGAAGAAAGGAAGAACGATGGTGGGTTTGAGTGATTTAATGGAAGAATGATTGAGGATTGAGGAGGTCAACGATCATCGAAATGGTGGAGTTTCATTTAGCATGTCACGACAGAATTTTCAATAGAGGAAGAAGCATTCGAACGGGCCTGGGTGTGTTAAGGATGGGTTTGGGCTTTGGTAAAAAGGTTTGGGCCCAAATTAAGATTTTTATTTAGTTATATTGGATTTAAAATAGTATGTTAACTTTAAAAATGTATAACTCTTACATATTATATCGGAATTCAGCGAAACAAGATCCGTCAGGATCGTATGGACGGTGGCAACACATGGAGTTGACTAGGAGTTGATTGGTGCTCGTTTGTATTTATGGCAAAATAAACTGTTTGATTCAAATCAAACAACAGTTTATCGTTCTTTAACGACGAACTGCAAATGTGAATAAAACTCACCAACTATGAACAGTTTATAATTTCATGTTGTATTTTTAGAACTGTTAAATATTGTCTGTTTAACTGTGTGTTGATTGATTGATTGAACTGCTAGTCAGTTAGTGAAATATTATATATATGTATAAATATATATATATATAATATATAAACAATTATATTGTTATATATTGATTCTGTTTATCAGAATAATTCATATTGAACTGAAAGTGATGACAATCATGTTGTGTAACATCTGTGGATGCAGGGAAACAGGTTGGAGGAATCCGACTGGATTCCTCAACAGTTATTTTATTGTTTTTCATATATTTTGATATATGGTGTGAATTATAATCTGTTGTTGATTGTGTGTGTATGGACGATATTGATCATCATGATTTGATATGTTGAATACCATAACATACGGGATGTTGATAAGTAGATTTTCAAAGTGAAATTGAAAACAGAATATTTATAAATTGTAATATTTATAAATAAAAGATATTTATAAATATGAATATTTATAAATATGAATATTTATAAATAAGGAATATTTATAAATTGGGATATTTATAAATAGGAGATATTTCAAAAAGGAAAATAAATTCAAAACATTTCTTTTTGAATGGAAAGGCCTGTGTGGCGGGTTTGGGGATTTTCCCGATGCTCCCGATACAAAGGAGGTTATGGCGAATTTTCCCGGAAATTTAAGGAGTTAGAATATTTTTTTGAATAAAATAGAAAAAGGAAATATTTGCAAACCATTTTCAAATAGAATAAAATAGAAAAAGGAAATATTTGTAAACCATTCACAAATAGAATTGAAAAGGGAATATTTAGTAAATAAATAGAGTTAATAAAAAGGAAAACGTTATTAAAAGGACATTTATAAAGTGAAGAACCGTTACTAAAAAGTGAATCTTTATAAATGAATAAACGTTGTTAAAAGGGGATCTTTTTAAATGGATAAACGATATAAAAAGGAGAAATCGAATATGGTATTCGAAGTTAGTTAATCGGATATGGTATTCGATGTTAGTTAATCGAATATGGTATTCGAAGTTAGTTAATCGAATGTGGTATTCGAAGTTAGTTAATCGAATATGGTTTTCGAAGTTAGTTAATCGAATATGTTATTCGAAAGGGGTTAGTCGAGTCGTGTTAGTCAAATAGAGTTAACCAGTTAGAGTAAATCAGTTAGGGTTAATCAGTTAGAGTTAACCAGTAGAGTTAATCTGTTAGAGTTAACCACTAGAGTTTATCAAGTGTAGTTATTTGAGTTAGAGTTAGTCAAACATAGTTATTCAAGATAAGTGTCATTCCGCACGACTGCTAGCGTAATTCGCAGGGCTGTAAATAGCCAAAGGCGGTCGGATGTTTCCTGAGAGAATCAGGCGTAACCATTATGATCGCTGCGATCTAGAGTCAAGAGAATGGAGTTAAATCGAATATTAGTTATTCGAAATAAAGTTAAACAGGAATTGTAATTCGAATATAAGTTAATCGAATATTAGTTATTCGATAGGAGTTAAATAAGTCGAGTTAATTAGGTTAAGTTAGTCAAAATGAGTTAAGTAAACCGAGTAAATCCAAGTGAGTTGATTTAAAGAAGTTAGTCGAATATTGGTTATTCGAATAGAGTTAAAGGAGTTAGTCGAATATTGGTTATTCGAATAGAGTTTAAGGAGTTAGTCGAATATTGGTTATTCGAATAGAGTTTAAGGAGTTAGTCGAATATAGTTTATTCGAATAGAGTTAAAGGAAAGGAGTTATCGATTATAGTTTAATCGAAAGGAATTATGGATTATAGTTTAAATCGAAAGGAGTTATCGATTAGTTAATCGAAAGGAGATTATCGAATATGGCGTATTCGAAAGAGAGAGATTTCGAATATAAGTTATTCGAAGAGAGATAATCGAATATAGGATATTCGAAGAAGAGTTAATCAAATAGAGATTACTCGAAAGAGAATTATACGTCGAATTCAATTATATCGAATTCGGGAAATAATATTTACTTTCCGGTTTTTAAATCAAGAATATACACTAATAAATTAGGGTTAGGTTTAATTATTCGAATTAAAGAATAAAGGTTATAATTGGAGTTTGATATTGCGAAAGTAGGGATTATAACGTTATCGTTATAATCAATGTTTTCAATAAAGAAGTGGATTCATAAATTGAATCCGAGAGTTACGTAAAGAAGTTGTTAAAGGTTTAAAAGATAAACTGTTACTATTTCGAAGTTATAACGTTGTTCAGTTAAGGTCTGAGAGGTAATTATACCCCAACTTGATTGACTTCCTTCTTAACTAAGGAATGGTAAGGTTTGATAGTGAATGATGGTTAAGTGAATTTAGTAAATAGTTTGAGTTGGCATAGCGATGTTTATTTAAAACATCTGTTTAAATCCAATGAAGGAACTTTGGAAATGTTTTCCAAATAAGAAATCAGAAATGTTTTCTAATATAGAAAACAGGAAATGGAAATGTTTTCCATTGTTAATAAAGTATATTTTCTAAAAATTAGAAAATAAGAGATTTAGAATATAGGGAAAACAGGAGATAAGTGAATTAATGAACTACAGAGATAAATGTTGAATGATGATTGATTGATATAATTTCCGTCTGGAAATAATATCGTTGTTTGCACACGAGTTTTTCTTTGATAGTTAAATCACAGACTATCAATGTTTTGACCATTTTACGTTGTTAATATGGAGAGACCGGTTGGATTATTATCCAAAGAACCACTCTGTATTGGCATAAGCGTTGCGAATCATATATGCCAAAGATAATTGAAGACGGAGTAAAGTGCAAGGGCTATTGTATAAGTCTTAGATAATAGTGCCAAAGATGGATATACTGAATAGTGCCTTAGGTTCATCCTGTTCCTGGATGACTTGTATAGATGAATGTCTGACAGAGTATTTCCAGGAATGTCACGTACATTGATTTCTTCAACCGTACCAAGAGTGGAAGCGGGGAAGGAAACTTCTTTTAGCTGACACATAATGTATGGTTGTAGACGTCAAATTAGTGACTTAGATGGATTTGACAATGTAGAATTCGAAGTGAATCTGATGTGATGATAAAGCGTAACCTCAAGCCTCATCAACCAGTAAATGACAGAAATCGGGCAGGCCGCATGGCTAAGTCGGTCGCACCGAAGTAGGGTGTATAATCACCTATCTAGAGAATATTCATTTGCTTCTTTAATCTATCAATACTGTCTCATATATATACGGGAAACGGTTGCTGATCCCAACCATTGGTGATATACATTCGATACACTCAAGCGAAATGAGTGGTCGGTCATGTGTGGCTGAGTTGCAAGATGTTCTTGTTGAACTCCAGTGTATCGTTCCTAGAGTACACTGATCGGAAGGTGGTTCCATACCTTGTCATAGTTGGAAATCCATTACCCAATACGTGCTTGCGGTTTTGATCGTATACTATATAGTAGAACGTGAGATGAAAGCGTTTCTGCTAGATTGATATCTATTTGTACTTAGACATTATTATAATATCAGAATGATATTGCTTTACAAAGTTGTTTGTATTTTCATAAGGGAAATCCCGTTCCGTTTTCACGGCGTGGTCTTATGATATATCCATTATTAAACCAAGTGTTAGGAGTTTTATTCACACCAGTCCCATGACTGACCCAGAGTTTATTTGTTTGTTTTCCCTAAACTCTTGGGTGCCTAAATTTGTATGGCCAGTCAAGTAGTCGGGATTTTACAGATACACTTGGAGAGCTTGGAGCAGCAGGCTTCAGGATTCTATAGCTATTATTATTTCCGCTGTTGTTGTAAGTGCTGTACTCTGATAAGTGCTATTGTATATATAACTGTTTGTATTTCAAAAAGTTATGTTATATTTTATTCGTTCCGCTGTGAGATTCGTGTTTACTCTGATGATGATGTTCTTCTTCTTCTTCTTCTTCTTCTTCTTCTTCTATTCTACTAGTTCTACCTTATCTATCCTCACCCTCTATCTTCTTTCTATTAGTTTCTTGAATTTCAAGTGCAATTTGGGGTTGGACTTGTGTTATTTAGTCAGCTCAAATTGGACCGGATTTTCGGGTCACTACAAATTATCCACTGTGTGTGTTGTATTTATCAGCATTGTATAGGCTGGTTTGGTGATGTACTATGATGATTGTATTCATGAATATACACTAGTTTTCTCTTTGTGTTAAGAGAATTAATATATTATATTTTATTTATTCCATTGTGTAATTCTTGTACTCTGATTTTGATGTATTTGTTTTCTTCTTATCCTTTTATTCTAACTTTTCTTTCTTTCTATTTACTCATTCTCTAACTTCTTTCTTCTAACTATCTATGTTTCTATCATTTTTAGTTGACATGTGTAGTTAAATGTCGGCTTAAACTATACAAAAAAAGTGGGTCGTTACATTTGGTATCAGAGCTGTTGGTTTGAACATGATATAAGGTCCTCGCTTGCTGTTTGGTGGCGAGCAGAAGAATCTTACCCCTACACGTCTCAATGGGCATGATTAGGTTGGTTGAGTTGAGAAGCTGGCCGTAAAATCGGTTCTGGGGTATCACTGGATGCCACAGTGGGTGGTTATCCCACTGGTTGATGGTTGAAAAGTCTAGACCCATTACATTTTGTACCAGAGCCGAAGTTTAAGCCATGACCTTGGCTCTTTGGCGTAACTCGATAGAGATGGGGTTAGTAATACCTTATATTGATTTTGAGTGTATATATATGAGAAAGCATGTTTGTTAGTGTTATAAAAAATCACCCAGCAGCTAGGGTTCACGATTTGGTAGAGATTGAGGCTGTGTTGGATGAAGTTAAGGACGGGTTTAAACTAAGAATGGGAGACCGCGAGTGTCTGAAGATTTTCAAGGGTTTCGGAAAATAAAAGAGTCGCGACCTGCACAGTTTGAAGTTGGGAATCGCGATGTGTATATTGGGATCGAACTGAACAGTCTGTGTATGATTGAAAAGAGGACTCGAAGAGAAGAAGAACGATGGTGGGTTTGAGTGATTTAATGGAAGAATGATTGAGGATTGAGGAGGTCAACGATCATCGAAATGGCGGAGTTTCATTTAGCAGGTCACGGAAGAATTTTTAATAGAGGAAGAAGAATTCGAACGGGCCTGGGTGAGTTAAGGATGGGTTTGGGCTTTGGTAAAAAGGTTTGGGCCCAAATTAAGATTTTTATTTAGTTATATTGGATTTAAAATAGTATGTTTACTTTAAAAATGTATAACTCTTACATACGATATCGGAATTCAGCGAAACAAGATCCGTCAGGATCGTATGGACGGTGGCAACACCATGGAGCTGACTAGGAGTTGATTGGTGCTCGTTTGTATTTATGGCGAAATAAACTGTTTGATTCAAATCAAACAACGGTTTATCGTTCTTTAACGATAAACTGCAAATGTGAGTAAAACTCACCAACTCTGAATAGTTTATAATTTCATGTTGTATTTTTAGAACTGTTAAATATTGTTTGTTTGACTGTGTCTTGACTGATTGATTGAGCTTCTAGTCAGTTAATGAAATATTATATATATATATAATATATAAACAGTTATATAGTTATATATTGATTCTGTTTATCAGAATAATTTATATTGAACTGAAAGTGATGACAATCATGTTGTGTAACATCTGTGGATGCAGGAAAACAGGTTGGAGGAATCCGACTGGATTCCTCAACAGTTATTTTATTGTTTTTCATATATTTTGATATATGGTGTGAATTATAATCTGTTGTTGATTGTGTGTGTATGGACGATATTGATCATCGTGATTTGATATGTTGAATACTATAACATACGGGATGTTGATAAGTAGATTTTCAAAGTGATATTGAAAACAGAATATTTATAAATTGGAATATTTATAAATAAGAGATATTTATAAATTTGAATATTTATAAATAAGGAATATTTATAAATTGGGATATTTATAAATAGGAGATATTTTAAAAAGGAAAATAAATTCAAAACATTTCTTTTTGAATGGAAAGGCCTGTGTGGCGGGTTTGGGGATTTTCCCGATGCTCCCGATACAAAGGAGGTTATGGCGAATTTTCCCGGAAATTTAAGGAGTTAGAATATTTTTTGAATAAAATAGAAAAAGGAAATATTTGCAAACCATTTGCAAATAGAATAAAATAGAAAAAGGAAATATTTGTAAACCATTTACAAATAGAATTGAAAAGGGAATATTTAGTAAATAAATAGAGTTAATAAAAAGGAAAACGTTATTAAAAGGACATTTATAAAGTGAAGAACCGTTACTAAAAAGTGAATCTTTATAAATGAATAAACGTTGTTAAAAGGGGATCTTTTTAAATGGATAAACATTATAAAAAGGAGAAATCGAATATGGTATTCGAAGTTAGTTAATCGGATATGGTATTCGAAGTTAGTTAATCAAATATGGTATTCGGAGTTAGTTAATCGAATATGGTATTCGAAGTTAGTTAATCGAATATGGTATTCGAAGTTAGTTAATTGAATATGGTATTCGAAGTTAGTTAATCGAATATGGTATTCGAAAGGTGTTAGTCGAGTCGTGTTATTCAAATAGAGTTAACCAGTTAGAGTAAATCAGTTAGGGTTAATCAGTTAGAGTTAACCAGTAGAGTTAATCAGTTAGAGTTAACCACTAGAGTTTATCAAGTGTAGTTATTTGAGTTAGAGTTAGTCAAACATAGTTATTCAGGATAAGTGTCATTCCGCACGACTGCTAGCGTAATTCGCAGGGCTGTAAATGACCTAAGGCGGTCGGATGTTTCCTGAGAGAATCAGGCGTAACCATTGTGATCGCTGCGATCTAGAGTCAAGCGAATGGAGTTAAATCGAATATTAGTTATTCGAAATAATGTTAAACATGCATTGTAATTCGAATATAAGTTAATCGAATATTAGTTATTCGATAGGAGTTAAATAAGTCGGGTTAATTAGGTTAAGTTAGTCAAAATGAGTTAAGTAAACCGAGTAAATCCAAGTGAGTTGATTTAAAGGAGTTAGTAGAATATTGGTTATTCGAATAGAGTTTAAGGAGTTAGTCGAATATTGTTATTCGAATAGAGTTTAAGGAGTTAGTCGAATATTGGTTATTCGAATAGGGTTTAAGGAGTTAGTCGAATATAGTTTATTCGAATAGAGTTAAAGGAAAGGAGTTATCGATTATAGTTTAATCGAAAGGAATTATGGATTATAGTTTAAATCGAAAGGAGTTATCAATTAGTTAATCGAAAGGAGATTATCGAATATGGCGTATTCGAAAGAGAGAGATTTCGAATATAAGTTATTCGAAGAGAGATAATCGAATATAGGATATTGGAAGAAGAGTCAATCAAATAGAGATTACTCGAAAGAGAATTATACGTCGAATTCAATTATATCGAATTCGGGAAAGTAATATTTACTTTCTGGTTTTTAAATCAAGAATATACACTAATAAATTAGGGTTAGGTTTACTTATTCGAATTAAAGAATAAAGGTTATAGTTGAAGTTTGATATTGCGAAAGTAGGGATTATTACATTATCGTTATAATCAATGTTTTTAATAAAGAAGTGGATTCATAAATTGAATCCGAGAGTTACGTAAAGAAGTTGTTAAAGGTTTAAAAGATAAACTGTTACTATTTCGAAGTTATAACATTGTTCAGTTAAGGTCTGAGAGGTAATTATACCCCAACTTGATTGACTTCCTTCTTAACTAAGGAATGGTAAGGTTTGATAGTGAATGATGGTTAAGTGAATTCAGTAAATAGTTTGAGTTGGCATAGCGATGTTTATTTAAAACATCTGTTTAAATCCAATGAAGGTTCTTTGGAAATGTTTTCCAAATAAGAAATCAGAAATGTTTTCTAATATAGAAAACAGGAAATGGAAATGTTTTCCATTGTTAATAAAGTATATTTTCTAAAACTTAGAAAATAAGAGATTTAGAATATAGGGAAAACAGGAGATAAGTGAATTAATGAACTAAAGAGATAAATGTTGAATGATGATTGATTGATATAATTTCCATCTGGAAATAATATCGTTGTTTGCACACGAGTTTTTCTTTGATAGTTAAATCACAGACTATCAATTTTTTGACCATTTTACGTTGTTAATATGGAGAGACCGATTGGATTATTATCCAAAGAACCACTCTGTATTGGCATAAGCGTTGCGAATCATATATGCCAAAGATAATTGAAGATGGAGTAAAGTGCAAGGGCTATTGTATAAGTCTTAGATAACAGTGCCTAAGATGGATATACTGAATAGTGCCTTCGGTTCATCCTGTTCCTGGATGACTTGTATAGATGAATGTCTGACAGAGTATTTCCAGGAAGGTCACGTACATTGATTTCTTCAACCGTACAAAGAGTGGAAGCGGGGAAGGAAACTTCTTTTAGCTGACAAGTAATGTATGGTTGTAGACGTCAAATTAGTGATTTAGATGGATCTGACAATGTAGCATTCGAAGCGAATCTGATGTGATGATAAAGCGTAACCTCAAGTCTCATCAACCGGTAAATGACAGAAATCGGGCAGGCAGCATGGCTAAGTCTATCGCACCGAAGTAGGGTGTATAATCACCTATCTAGAGAATATTCATTTGCTTCTTTAATCTATCAATGCTATCTCATATATATATATATATATATATATATATATATATATATATATATATACGGGAAACGGTTGCTGATCCCAACCGTTGGTGATATACATTCGATACACTCAAGCAAAATGAGTAGTCGGTCATGTGTGGCTAAGTTGCAAGATGTTCTTGTTGAACTCCAGTGTATCGTTCCTAGAGTACACTGATCGGAAGGTGGTTCCATACCTTGTCATAGTTGGAAATCCATTACCCAATACGTGCTTGCGGTTTTGATCGTATACTACATAGTAGAACGTGAGATGAAAGCGTTTCTGCTAGATTGATATCTATTTGTACTTAGACATTATTATAATATCAGAATGATATTGCTTTACAAAGTTGTTTGGATTTTCATAAGGGAAACCCGTTCCGTTTTCACGGCGTGGTCTTATGATATATCCGTTATTAAACCAAGTGTTAGGAGTTTTATTCACACCAGTCCCATGACTGACCCGGAGTTTATTTGTTTGTTTTCCCTAAACTCTTGGGTGCCTAAATTTGTATGGGCAGTCAAGTAGTCGGGATTTTACAGATACACTTGGAGAGCTTGGAGCAGGAGGCTTCAGGATTCTATAGCTATTATTATATCCGCTGTTGTTGTAAGTGCTGTACTCTGATAAGTGCTATTGTATATATAACTGTTTGTATTTCAAAAAGTTATGTTATATTTTATTCGTTCCGCTATGAGATTCGTGTTTACTCTGATGATGATGTTCTTCTTCTTCTATTCTACTAGTTCTACCTTATCTATCCTCACCCTCTATCTTCTTTCTATTAGTTTCTTGAATTTCAAATGCAATTTGGGGTTGGACTTGTGTTATTTAGTCAGCTCAAATTGGACCGGATTTTCGGGTCACTACAGTTGGTATCAGAGCATTGGTTTAGCTAATACCTTGGCTCTGTGGCGTAATTCAGTAGAGATGGGATTAGTAATATCCTAGACTGAGTTTGAGTGTATATATACGAGTGCGTATTTGTTAGTTAATATAAAGTGGTTTTATATTGTGGAGATTTATAGGTTGAGTGGCTTATAAATTCTGGTCGATCAGTTTGATCCACTGTATCGGTAGGAGTTTTATAAACACTTGAACACGATGAACCGACATGGTATGTTTTGAAATTAACATAGTATAATTGGTTGTGTTGGTTGTTATTATAATCGAATGAGGTTATAAGAAGTGAAATGGTTATGTAAATAACTGATCAGAATTCATATAAGTAAAGTATATGAAATAAGATGAAGTAAATCTGAATTTAAATCAGATTTGGAATTAAAATAAGGAATTTTTTAGTTCCTGGGAGATTTTGAAAACGTTTTTCAAACTGAAAGTGATATAGTATTGAACTCACTTCGATAGCTGGAAAATAGATTCTGATGATGAATCGCGACATCATCAGTGTTCATTTTCGAGTTCTAAGTGACGGATTACTACCAAAGTTTTTTTTTTGAATTGTTTTGAGGAAACAAGTTGCCGGAAATTCAAAGGTTTTGAATTTTTGTTATGATTTCAAATTGATTTGAAAGAAACCCAGGAATTTAAATTCTGGAATTTAAATTTAACTTATGAAGTTAAATAAAATAAGATGGTAAAAATAAATTAAAATTTAGCTTGAACTAAGTTAAGTAAAGACTGATTGAATTAGAAATAATCTGGAATTAACTTGGATTAATAAGTTAAGAGTTTGAAATCGAGAATGGAACTCGAGTGGAAATAGAATTCGACTTTGGTATAAGCGAATGATTTGGTTTTGAAGATGAACTGATTTAAGATCAAGTTGGTAATGCATTATTATATGCAGAAGTGGTAATGAATGGTAGGGATCAAATGATATGCCCGACAAAAAGGTACAAGTTTATATTTTGTATGAGTATGGGATTTATGAGCCGATTTGGCAACCCGCTTGGCTGTTTGATTTTCTTTTGGGTTGGAGATGGCCCAGAGAGGCGAGTTGGAGTTTGAGATATTGACCAGTACAAAGGAGGTGCTGACGAAATTTTTCGAAAAGTTAAGTCGTTAGAAAATTTTCAGGATTTTTGAAAATTTTCGTTGATAAGAATTAATTAATAATTTAATAGAAATTAAATTGGTTCTGTTAAAACTGGAATTAAGAAGTGAACAAATATGTTCTAACCAGTCGATAGGGTCGTCCTCTAACTTAGCAATTTCGAGGACGAAATTATTTTAAGTGGGGAAGAATGTAATGACCCGCATTGTCAGAGGTATTATAATTAATTTATTTAATTATTTAAAAGGTGAATTAAAGGATTTAATGGTCGTGGAATTAAATAATGGTGAATATTTAATTAAAATAATAAATTAAATAATATATTTAATTCTGAAATAATCAGAATTGGCCGAAATGGTGATATGGTGTGAACTGGATCATTTGTGATATTTAATTCAGTTTAGAATTGAATTTAAATAACTAATATATTATTTGAATGACAGTTTGAACGTATAATTATATTATAATTAAAATCGAGCTCGAAATGGCGCTGCAGTTCGTAAATTGGCGATTCGAACTTCAACTGAATGTACAGGATTCGTTTTAAGCCGGATTTCTGTGAAACAAGAAACATGTGGAGCTGGTGGAGTATATCTTTCTAGTGGAAGAGAAAAATCTGGATTTCGTCGGTTAGATTTTGAGATATGTCCAAATCAAATTTTAGAAAAGTCGCTGTGGAATTCCTTTATAATTTATAAAGGAATTATTTATATTTCTAAAAAAAGGAAATTCAATATAATCGAATATCGGGTTGACCCAGAAGTGAATATCGAGTTAGAAATTTATATAGGAATATTCTATAGCTGTACGGTATTCCACTGTGAATATAGACAATAATATAAATTTATTAATATTTAATTTAATTATATTTAAATATATTTATATATTTAAATGGGTCATCCAGAGCTTTAAAAATAGTCAGTTTTGCAACCGAAGTCGGAATTCAACGAAACTAATTTTGTTGGATCTGCAATGTCAAATAGTTGTTAGATTTCCAGTTTCGTGATTTTTAGAGTCACTGTGTGGTCGTACGGATTTTTAGAGTGAGAAATAGTCAGTATTTTGACAGTTAAAAATACGCTGTGTGAGCATACGGAGTCGGAATTCGACGAAACCAGTTTCGTTGGGACCGTAATATCGAAATCTAGCGGCATGTCAATTTTCATGATTTCTGGGTATCGTGTGTGATCACAGAAATTTTTAGAAGGATAATATGAATATAAAATAATAAAAATAAAATATTTAGATATTTTATCCATTCTATAAATACCCCCCAACACCCCTTAAGACCTAATTTCATTCCCCCACTAGTCAACAGAAGATCAGCCGCCACAAATAAGCTTCAACGTGAAGCTTTAAATCCTCCAATAAATCAAAAGAAAATCACATAAAATCCTTAAATCATGAAATGAAGTTCTTTGGACTCAGGACAACCGTAGCTTCAATCTGGTGCCGATGTCATTAAGTGCGGTTCAGATCCTGGAAGCTCGAAAATCACCCAGCAGCTAGGGTTCACAATTTGGTAGAGATTGAGGCTGTGTTGGATGAAGTTAAGGACGGGTTTAAACTAAGAATGGGAGACCGCGAGTGTCTAAAGATTTTCAAGGGTTTCGGAAAATAAAAGAGTCGCGACCTGCACAGTTTGAAGTTGGGAATCGCGATGTGTATATTGGGATCGAACTGAACAGTATGTGTATGATTGAAAAGAGGACTCGAAGAAAGGAAGAACGATGGTGGGTTTGAGTGATTTAATGGAAGAATGATTGAGGATTGAGGAGGTCAACGATCATCGAAATGGTGGAGTTTCATTTAGCATGTCACGACAGAATTTTCAATAGAGGAAGAAGCATTCGAACGGGCCTGGGTGTGTTAAGGATGGGTTTGGGCTTTGGTAAAAAGGTTTGGGCCCAAATTAAGATTTTTATTTAGTTATATTGGATTTAAAATAGTATGTTAACTTTAAAAATGTATAACTCTTACATACGATATCGGAATTCAGCGAAACAAGATCCGTCAGGATCGTATGGACGGTGGCAACACATGGAGTTGACTAGGAGTTGATTGGTGCTCGTTTGTATTTATGGAAAAATAAACTGTTTGATTCAAATCAAACAACAGTTTATCGTTCTTTAACGACGAACTGCAAATGTGAATAAAACTCACCAACTATGAACAGTTTATAATTTCATGTTGTATTTTTAGAACTGTTAAATATTGTCTGTTTAACTGTGTGTTGATTGATTGATTGAACTGCTAGTCAGTTAATGAAATATTATATATATATATATGTATATATATATATATATATATAATATATAAACAATTATATTGTTATATATTGATTCTGTTTATCAGAATAATTCATATTGAACTGAAAGTGATGACAATCATGTTGTGTAACATCTGTGGATGCAGGGAAACAGGTTGGAGGAATCCGACTGGATTCCTCAACAGTTATTTTATTGTTTTTCATATATTTTGATATATGGTGTGAATTATAATCTGTTGTTGATTGTGTGTGTATGGACGATATTGATCATCATGATTTGATATGTTGAATACCATAACATACGGGATGTTGATAAGTAGATTTTCAAAGTGAAATTGAAAACAGAATATTTATAAATTGTAATATTTATAAATAAAAGATATTTATAAATATGAATATTTATAAATATGAATATTTATAAATAAGGAATATTTATAAATTGGGATATTTATAAATAGGAGATATTTCAAAAAGGAAAATAAATTCAAAACATTTCTTTTTGAATGGAAAGGCCTGTGTGGCGGGTTTGGGGATTTTCCCGATGCTCCCGATACAAAGGAGGTTATGGCGAATTTTCCCGGAAATTTAAGAAGTTAGAATATTTTTTTGAATAAAATAGAAAAAGGAAATATTTGCAAACCATTTTCAAATAGAATAAAATAGAAAAAGGAAATATTTGTAAACCATTCACAAATAGAATTGAAAAGGGAATATTTAGTAAATAAATAGAGTTAATAAAAAGGAAAACGTTATTAAAAGGACATTTATAAAGTGAAGAACCGTTACTAAAAAGTGAATCTTTATAAATGAATAAACGTTGTTAAAAGGGGATCTTTTTAAATGGATAAACGATATAAAAAGGAGAAATCGAATATGGTATTCGAAGTTAGTTAATCGGATATGGTATTCGATGTTAGTTAATCGAATATGGTATTCGAAGTTAGTTAATCGAATATGGTATTCGAAGTTAGTTAATCGAATATGGTTTTCGAAGTTAGTTAATCGAATATGTTATTCGAAAGGGGTTAGTCGAGTCGTGTTAGTCAAATAGAGTTAACCAGTTAGAGTAAATCAGTTAGGGTTAATCAGTTAGAGTTAACCAGTAGAGTTAATCTGTTAGAGTTAACCACTAGAGTTTATCAAGTGTAGTTATTTGAGTTAGAGTTAGTCAAACATAGTTATTCAAGATAAGTGTCATTCCGCACGACTGCTAGCGTAATTCGCAGGGCTGTAAATAGCCAAAGGCGGTCGGATGTTTCCTGAGAGAATCAGGCGTAACCATTATGATCGCTGCGATCTAGAGTCAAGAGAATGGAGTTAAATCGAATATTAGTTATTCGAAATAAAGTTAAACAGGCATTGTAATTCGAATATAAGTTAATCGAATATTAGTTATTCGATAGGAGTTAAATAAGTCAAGTTAATTAGGTTAAGTTAGTCAAAATGAGTTAAGTAAACCGAGTAAATCCAAGTGAGTTGATTTAAAGAAGTTAGTCGAATATTGGTTATTCGAATAGAGTTAAAGGAGTTAGTCGAATATTGGTTATTCGAATAGAGTTTAAGGAGTTAGTCGAATATGGTTATTCGAATAGAGTTTAAGGAGTTAGTCGAATATAGTTTATTCGAATAGAGTTAAAGGAAAGGAGTTATCGATTATAGTTTAATCGAAAGGAATTATGATTATAGTTTAAATCGAAAGGAGTTATCGATTAGTTAATCGAAAGGAGATTATCGAATATGGCGTATTCGAAAGAGAGAGATTTCGAATATAAGTTATTCGAAGAGAGATAATCGAATATAGGATATTCGAAGAAGAGTTAATCAAATAGAGATTACTCGAAAGAGAATTATACGTCGAATTCAATTATATCGAATTCGGGAAATAATATTTACTTTCCGGTTTTTAAATCAAGAATATACACTAATAAATTAGGGTTAGGTTTAATTATTCGAATTAAAGAATAAAGGTTATAATTGGAGTTTGATATTGCGAAAGTAGGGATTATAACGTTATCGTTATAATCAATGTTTTCAATAAAGAAGTGGATTCATAAATTGAATCCGAGAGTTACGTAAAGAAGTTGTTAAAGGTTTAAAAGATAAACTGTTACTATTTCGAAGTTATAACGTTGTTCAGTTAAGGTCTGAGAGGTAATTATACCCCAACTTGATTGACTTCCTTCTTAACTAAGGAATGGTAAGGTTTGATAGTGAATGATGGTTAAGTGAATTCAGTAAATAGTTTGAGTTGGCATAGCGATGTTTATTTAAAACATCTGTTTTAATCCAATGAAGGAACTTTGGAAATGTTTTCCAAATAAGAAATCAGAAATGTTTTCTAATATAGAAAACAGGAAATGGAAATGTTTTCCATTGTTAATAAAGTATATTTTCTTAAAATTAGAAAATAAGAGATTTAGAATATAGGGAAAACAGGAGATAAGTGAATTAATGAACTACAGAGATAAATGTTGAATGATGATTGATTGATATAATTTCCGTCTGGAAATAATATCGTTGTTTGCACACGAGTTTTTCTTTGATAGTTAAATCACAGACTATCAATGTTTTGACCATTTTACGTTGTTAATATGGAGAGACCGGTTGGATTATTATCCAAAGAACCACTCTGTATTGGCATAAGCGTTGCGAATCATATATGCCAAAGATAATTGAAGACGGAGTAAAGTGCAAGGGCTATTGTATAAGTCTTAGATAACAGTGCCAAAGATGGATATACTGAATAGTGCCTTAGGTTCATCCTGTTCCTGGATGACTTGTATAGATGAATGTCTGACAGAGTATTTCCAGGAATGTCACGTACATTGATTTCTTCAACCGTACCAAGAGTGGAAGCGGGGAAGGAAACTTCTTTTAGCTGACACATAATGTATGGTTGTAGACGTCAAATTAGTGACTTAGATGGATTTGACAATGTAGAATTCGAAGTGAATCTGATGTGATGATAAAGCGTAACCTCAAGCCTCATCAACCGGTAAATGACAGAAATCGGGTAGGCCGCATGGCTAAGTCGGTCACACCGAAGTAGGGTGTATAATCGCCTATCTAGAGAATATTCATTTGCTTCTTTAATCTATCAATACTGTCTCATATATATATACGGGAAACGGTTGCTGATCCCAACCATTGGTGATATACATTCGATACACTCAAGCGAAATGAGTGGTCGGTCATGTGTGGCTGAGTTGCAAGATGTTCTTGTTGAACTCCAGTGTATCGTTCCTAGAGTACACTGATCGGAAGGTGGTTCCATACCTTGTCATAGTTGGAAATCCATTACCCAATACGTGCTTGCGGTTTTGATCGTATACTATATAGTAGAACGTGAGATGAAAGCGTTTCTGCTAGATTGATATCTATTTGTACTTAGACATTATTATAATATCAGAATGATATTGCTTTACAAAGTTGTTTGTATTTTCATAAGGGAAATCCCGTTCCGTTTTCACGGCGTGGTCTTATGATATATCCATTATTAAACCAAGTGTTAGGCGTTTTATTCACACCAGTCCCATGACTGACCCGGAGTTTATTTGTTTGTTTTCCCTAAACTCTTGGGTGACTAAATTTGTATGGGCAGTCAAGTAGTCGGGATTTTACAGATACACTTGGAGAGCTTGGAGCAGCAGGCTTCAGGATTCTATAGCTATTATTATTTCCGCTGTTGTTGTAAGTGCTGTACTCTGATAAGTGCTATTGTATATATAACTGTTTGTATTTCAAAAAGTTATGTTATATTTTATTCGTTCCGCTGTGAGATTCGTGTTTACTCTGATGATGATGTTCTTCTTCTTCTTCTTCTTCTATTCTACTAGTTCTACCTTATCTATCCTCACCCTCTATCTTCTTTCTATTAGTTTCTTGAATTTCAAGTGCAATTTGGGGTTGGACTTGTGTTATTTAGTCAGCTCAAATTGGACCGGATTTTCGGGTCACTACAAATTATCCACTGTGTGTGTTGTATTTATCAGCATTGTATAGGCTGGTTTGGTGATGTACTATGATGATTGTATTCATGAATATACACTAGTTTTCTCTTTGTGTTAAGAGAATTAATATATTATATTTTATTTATTCCATTGTGTAATTCTTGTACTCTGATTTTGATGTATTTGTTTTCTTCTTATCCTTTTATTCTAACTTTTCTTTCTTTCTATTTACTCATTCTCTAACTTCTTTCTTCTAACTATCTATGTTTCTATCATTTTTAGTTGACATGTGTAGTTAAATGTCGGCTTAAACTATACAAAAAAAGTGGGTCGTTACATTTGGTATCAGAGCTGTTGGTTTGAACATGATATAAGGTCCTCGCTTGCTGTTTGGTGGCGAGCAGAAGAATCTTACCCCTACACGTCTCAATGGGCATGATTAGGTTGGTTGAGTTGAGAAGCTGGCCGTAAAATCGGTTCTGGGGTATCACTGGATGCCACGGTGGGTGGTTATCCCACTGGTTGATGGTTGAAAAGTCTAGACCCATTACATTTTGTACCAGAGCCGAAGTTTAAGCCATGACCTTGGCTCTTTGGCGTGACTCGATAGAGATGGGGTTAGTAATACCTTATATTGATTTTGAGTGTATATATATGAGAAAGCATGTTTGTTAGTGTTATAAAAAATCACTCAGCAGCTAGGGTTCACGATTTGGTAGAGATTGAGGCTGTGTTGGATGAAGTTAAGGACGGGTTTAAACTAAGAATGGGAGACCGCGAGTGTCTGAAGATTTTCAAGGGTTTCGGAAAATAAAAGAGTCGCGACCTGCACAGTTTGAAGTTGCGAATCGCGATGTGTATATTGGGATCGAACTGAACAGTATGTGTATGATTGAAAAGAGCACTCGAAGAGAAGAAGAACGATGGTGGATTTGAGTGATTTAATGGAAGAATGATTGAGGATTGAGGAGGTCAATGATCATCGAAATGGCGGAGTTTCATTTAGCAGGTCACGTCAGAATTTTTAATAGAGGAAGAAGCATTCGAACGGGCCTGGGTGAGTTAAGGATGGGTTTGGGCTTTGGTAAAAAGGTTTGGGCCCAAATTAAGATTTTTATTTAGTTATATTGGATTTAAAATAGTATGTTTACTTTAAAAATGTATAACTCTTACATACGATATCGGAATTCAGCGAAACAAGATCCGTCAGGATCGTATGGACGGTGGCAACACCATGGAGCTGACTAGGAGTTGATTGGTGCTCGTTTGTATTTATGGCGAAATAAACTGTTTGATTCAAATCAAACAACAGTTTATCGTTCTTTAACGATAAACTGCAAATGTGAGTAAAACTCACCAACTCTGAATAGTTTATAATTTCATGTTGTATTTTTAGAACTGTTAAATATTGTTTGTTTGACTGTGTCTTGACTGATTGATTGAGCTTCTAGTCAGTTAATGAAATATTATATATATATATAATATAAACAGTTATATAGTTATATATTGATTCTGTTTATCAGAATAATTCATATTGAACTGAAAGTGATGACAATCATGTTGTGTAACATCTGTGGATGCAAGAAAACAGGTTGGAGGAATCCGACTGGATTCCGCAACAGTTATTTTATTGTTTTTCATATATTTTGATATATGGTGTGAATTATAATCTGTTGTTGATTGTGTGTGTATGGACGATATTGATCATCGTGATTTGATATGTTGAATACTATAACATACGGGATGTTGATAAGTAGATTTTCAAAGTGATATTGAAAACAGAATATTTATAAATTGGAATATTTATAAATAAGAGATATTTATAAATTTGAATATTTATAAATAAGGAATATTTATAAATTGGGATATTTATAAATAGGAGATATTTTAAAAAGGAAAATAAATTCAAAACATTTCTTTTTGAATGGAAAGGCCTGTGTTGCGGGGTTGGGGATTTTCCCGATGCTCCCGATACAAAGGAGGTTATGGCGAATTTTCCCGGAAATTTAAGGAGTTAGAATATTTTTTGAATAAAATAGAAAAAGGAAATATTTGCAAACCATTTGCAAATAGAATAAAATAGAAAAAGGAAATATTTGTAAACCATTTACAAATAGAATTGAAAAGGGAATATTTAGTAAATAAATAGAGTTAATAAAAAGGAAAACGTTATTAAAAGGACATTTATAAAGTGAAGAACCGTTACTAAAAAGTGAATCTTTATAAATGAATAAACGTTGTTAAAAGGGGATCTTTTTAAATGGATAAACATTATAAAAAGGAGAAATCGAATATGGTATTCGAAGTTAGTTAATCGGATATGGTATTCGAAGTTAGTTAATCAAATATGGTATTCGAAGTTAGTTAATCGAATATGGTATTCGAAGTTAGTTAATCGAATATGGTATTCGAAGTTAGTTAATTGAATATGGTATTCGAAGTTAGTTAATCGAATATGGTATTCGAAAGGGTTAGTCGAGTCGTGTTAGTCAAATAGAGTTAACCAGTTAGAGTAAATCAGTTAGGGTTAATCAGTTAGAGTTAACCAGTAGAGTTAATCAGTTAGAGTTAACCACTAGAGTTTATCAAGTGTAGTTATTTGAGTTAGAGTTAGTCAAACATAGTTATTCAGGATAAGTGTCATTCCGCACGACTGCTAGCGTAATTCGCAGGGCTGTAAATGACCTAAGGCGGTCGGATGTTTCCTGAGAGAATCAGGCGTAACCATTGTGATCGCTGCGATCTAGAGTCAAGCGAACGGAGTTAAATCGAATATTAGTTATTCGAAATAATGTTAAACATGCATTGTAATTCGAATATAAGTTAATCGAATATTAGTTATTCGATAGGAGTTAAATAAGTCGGATTAATTAGGTTAAGTTAGTCAAAATGAGTTAAGTAAACCGAGTAAATCCAAGTGAGTTGATTTAAAGGAGTTAGTAGAATATTGGTTATTCGAATAGAGTTTAAGGAGTTAGTCGAATATTGTTATTCGAATAGAGTTTAAGGAGTTAGTCGAATATTGGTTATTCGAATAGAGTTTAAGGAGTTAGTCGAATATAGTTTATTCGAATAGAGTTAAAGGAAAGGAGTTATCGATTATAGTTTAATCGAAAGGAATTATGGATTATAGTTTAAATCGAAAGGAGTTATCAATTAGTTAATCGAAAGGAGATTATCGAATATGGCGTATTCGAAAGAGAGAGATTTCGAATATAAGTTATTCGAAGAGAGATAATCGAATATAGGATATTGGAAGAAGAGTCAATCAAATAGAGATTACTCGAAAGAGAATTATACGTCGAATTCAATTATATCGAATTCGGGAAAGTAATATTTACTTTCTGGTTTTTAAATCAAGAATATACACTAATAAATTAGGGTTAGGTTTACTTATTCGAATTAAAGAATAAAGGTTATAGTTGAAGTTTGATATTGCGAAAGTAGGGATTATTACATTATCGTTATAATCAATGTTTTTAATAAAGAAGTGGATTCATAAATTGAATCCGAGAGTTACGTAAAGAAGTTGTTAAAGGTTTAAAAGATAAACTGTTACTATTTCGAAGTTATAACATTGTTCAGTTAAGGTCTGAGAGGTAATTATACCCCAACTTGATTGACTTCCTTCTTAACTAAGGAATGGTAAGGTTTGATAGTGAATGATGGTTAAGTGAATTCAGTAAATAGTTTGAGTTGGCATAGCGATGTTTATTTAAAACATCTGTTTAAATCCAATGAAGGTTCTTTGGAAATGTTTTCCAAATAAGAAATCAGAAATGTTTTCTAATATAGAAAACAGGAAATGGAAATGTTTTCCATTGTTAATAAAGTATATTTTCTAAAACTTAGAAAATAAGAGATTTAGAATATAGGGAAAACAGGAGATAAGTGAATTAATGAACTAAAGAGATAAATGTTGAATGATGATTGATTGATATAATTTCCATCTGGAAATAATATCGTTGTTTGCACACGAGTTTTTCTTTGATAGTTAAATCACAGACTATCAATGTTTTGACCATTTTACGTTGTTAATATGGAGAGACCGATTGGATTATTATCCAAAGAACCACTCTGTATTGGCATAAGCGTTGCGAATCATATATGCCAAAGATAATTGAAGATGGAGTAAAGTGCAAGGGCTATTGTATAAGTCTTAGATAACAGTGCCTAAGATGGATATACTGAATAGTGCCTTCGGTTCATCCTGTTCCTGGATGACTTGTATAGATGAATGTCTGACAGAGTATTTCCAGGAAGGTCACGTACATTGATTTCTTCAACCGTACAAAGAGTGGAAGCGGGGAAGGAAACTTCTTTTAGCTGACAAGTAATGTATGGTTGTAGATGTCAAATTAGTGATTTAGATGGATCTGACAATGTAGCATTCAAAGCGAATCTGATGTGATGATAAAGCGTAACCTCAAGTCTCATCAACCGGTAAATGACAGAAATCGGGCAGGCAGCATGGCTAAGTCTATCGCACCGAAGTAGGGTGTATAATCACCTATCTAGAGAATATTCATTTGCTTCTTTAATCTATCAATGCTATCTCATATATATATATATATATATATATATATATATATATACGGGAAACGGTTGCTGATCCCAACCGTTGGTGATATACATTCGATACACTCAAGCAAAATGAGTAGTCGGTCATGTGTGGCTAAGTTGCAAGATGTTCTTGTTGAACTCCAGTGTATCGTTCCTAGAGTACACTGATCGGAAGGTGGTTCCATACCTTGTCATAGTTGGAAATCCATTACCCAATACGTGCTTGTGGTTTTGATCGTATACTACATAGTAGAACGTGAGATGAAAGCGTTTCTGCTAGATTGATATCTATTTGTACTTAGACATTATTATAATATCAGAATGATATTGCTTTACAAAGTTGTTTGGATTTTCATAAGGGAAACCCGTTCCGTTTTCACGGCGTGGTCTTATGATATATCCGTTATTAAACCAAGTGTTAGGAGTTTTATTCACACCAGTCCCATGACTGACCCGAAGTTTAGTTGTTTGTTTTCCCTAAACTCTTGGGTGCCTAAATTTGTATGGGCAGTCAAGTAGTCGGGATTTTACAGATACACTTGGAGAGCTTGGAGCAGGAGGCTTCAGGATTCTATAGCTATTATTATATCCGCTGTTGTTGTAAGTGCTGTACTCTGATAAGTGCTATTGTATATATAACTGTTTGTATTTCAAAAAGTTATGTTATATTTTATTCGTTCCGCTGTGAGATTCGTGTTTACTCTGATGATGATGTTCTTCTTCTTCTATTCTACTAGTTCTACCTTATCTATCCTCACCCTCTATCTTCTTTCTATTAGTTTCTTGAATTTCAAATGCAATTTGGGGTTGGACTTGTGTTATTTAGTCAGCTCAAATTGGACCGGATTTTCGGGTCACTACAGTTGGTATCAGAGCATTGGTTTAGCTAATACCTTGGCTCTGTGGCGTAATTCAGTAGAGATGGGATTAGTAATATCCTAGACTGAGTTTGAGTGTATATATACGAGTGCATATTTGTTAGTTAATATAAAGTGGTTTTATATTGTGGAGATTTATTGGATGAGTGGCTTATAAATTCTGGTCGATCAGTTTGATCCACTGTATCGGTAGGAGTTCTATAAACACTTGAACACGATGAACCGACATGGTATGTTTTGAAATTAACATAGTATAATTGGTTGTGTTGGTTGTTATTATAATCGAATGAGGTTATAAGAAGTGAAATGGTTATGTAAATAACTGATCAGAATTCATATAAGTAAAGTATATGAAATAAGATGAAGTAAATCTGAATTTAAATCAGATTTGGAATTAAAATAAGGAATTTTTTAGTTCCTGGGAGATTTTGAAAACGTTTTTCAAACTGAAAGTGATATAGTATTGAACTCACTTCGATAGCTGGAAAATAGATTCTAATGATGAATCGCGACATCATCAGTGTTCATTTTCGAGTTCTAAGTGACGGATTACTACCAAAGTTTTTTTTTTTTGAATTGTTTTGAGGAAACAAGTTGCTGGAAATTCAAAGGTTTTGAATTTTTGTTATGATTTCAAATTGATTTGAAAGAAACCCAGGAATTTAAATTCTGGAATTTAAATTTAACTTATGAAGTTAAATAAAATAAGATGGTAAAAATAAATTAAAATTTAGCTTGAACTAAGTTAAGTAAAGACTGATTGAATTAGAAATAATCTGGAATTAACTTGGATTAATAAGTTAAGAGTTTGAAATCGAGAATGGAACTCGAGTGGAAATAGAATTCGACTTTGGTATAAGCGAATGATTTGGTTTTGAAGATGAACTGATTTAAGATCAAGTTGGTAATGCATTATTATATGCAGAAGTGGTAATGAATGGTAAGGATCAAATGATATGCCCGACAAAAAGGTACAAGTTTATATTTTGTATGAGTATGGGATTTATGAGCCGATTTGGCAACCCGCTTGGCTGTTTGATTTTCTTTTGGGTTGGAGATGGCCCAGAGAGGCGAGTTGGAGTTTGAGATATTGACCAGTACAAAGGAGGTGCTGACGAAATTTTTCGAAAAGTTAAGTCGTTAGAAAATTTTCAGGATTTTTGAAAATTTTCGTTGATAAGAATTAATTAATAATTTAATAGAAATTAAATTGGTTTTGTTAAAACTGGAATTAAGAAGTGAACAAATATGTTCTAACCAGTCGATAGGGTCGTCCTCTAACTTAGCAATTTCGAGGACGAAATTATTTTAAGTGGGGAAGAATGTAATGACCCGCATTGTCAGAGGTATTATAATTAATTTATTTAATTATTTAAAAGGTGAATTAAAGGATTTAATGGTCGTGGAATTAAATAATGGTGAATATTTAATTAAAATAATAAATTAAATAATATATTTAATTCTGAAATAATCAGGATTGGCCGAAATGGCGATATGGTGTGAACTGGATCATTTGTGATATTTAATTCAGTTTAGAATTGAATTTAAATAACTAATATATTATTTGAATGACAGTTTGAACGTATAATTATATTATAATTAAAATCGAGCTCGAAATGGCGCTGCAGTTCGTAAATTGGCGATTCGAACTTCAACTGAATGTACAGGATTCGTTTTAAGCCGGATTTCTGTGAAACAAGAAACATGTGGAGCTGGTGGAGTATATCTTTCTAGTGGAAGAGAAAAATCTGGATTTCGTCGGTTAGATTTTGAGATATGTCCAAATCAAATTTTTAAAAAGTCGCTGTGGAATTCCTTTATAATTTATAAAGGAATTATTTATATTTCTAAAAAAAGGAAATTCAATATAATCGAATATCGGGTTGACCCAGAAGTGAATATCGAGTTAGAAATTTATATAGGAATATTCTATAGCTGTACGGTATTCCACTGTGAATATAGACGATAATATAAATTTATTAATATTTAATTTAATTATATTTAAATATATTTATATATTTAAATGGGTCATCCAGAGCTTTAAAAATAGTCAGTTTTGCAACCGAAGTCGGAATTCAACGAAACTAATTTTGTTGGATCTGCAATGTCAAATAGTTGTTAGATTTCCAGTTTCGTGATTTTTAGAGTCACTGTGTGGTCGTACGGATTTTTAGAGTGAGAAATAGTCAGTATTTTGACAATTAAAAATACGCTGTGTGAGCATACGGAGTCGGAATTCGATGAAACCAGTTTCGTTGGGACCGTAATATCGAAATCTAGCGGCATGTCAATTTTCATGATTTCTGGGTATCGTGTGTGATCACAGAAATTTTTAGAAGGATAATATGAATATAAAATAATAAAAATAAAATATTTAGATATTTTATCCATTCTATAAATACCCCCCAACACCCCTTAAGACCTAATTTCATTCCCCACTAGTCAACAGAAGATCAGCCGCCACAAATAAGCTTCAACGTGAAGCTTTAAATCCTCCAATAAATCAAAAGAAAATCACATAAAATCCTTAAATCATGAAATGAAGTTCTTTGGACTCAGGACAACCGTAGCTTCAATCTGGTGCCGATGTCATTAAGTGCGGTTCAGATCCTGGAAGCTCGAAAATCACCCAGCAGCTAGGGTTCACAATTTGGTAGAGATTGAGGCTGTGTTGGATGAAGTTAAGGACGGGTTTAAACTAAGAATGGGAGACCGCGAGTGTCTAAAGATTTTCAAGGGTTTCGGAAAATAAAAGAGTCGCGACCTACACAGTTTGAAGTTGGGAATCGCGATGTGTATATTGGGATCGAACTGAACAGTATGTGTATGATTGAAAAGAGGACTCGAAGAAAGGAAGAACGATGGTGGGTTTGAGTGATTTAATGGAAGAATGATTGAGGATTGAGGAGGTCAACGATCATCGAAATGGTGGAGTTTCATTTAGCATGTCACGACAGAATTTTCAATAGAGGAAGAAGCATTCGAACGGGCTTGGGTGTGTTAAGGATGGGTTTGGGCTTTGGTAAAAAGGTTTGGGCCCAAATTAAGATTTTTATTTAGTTATATTGGATTTAAAATAGTATGTTAACTTTAAAAATGTATAACTCTTACATACGATATCGGAATTCAGCGAAACAAGATCCGTCAGGATCGTATGGACGGTGGCAACACATGGAGTTGACTAGGAGTTGATTGGTGCTCGTTTGTATTTATGGCAAAATAAACTGTTTGATTCAAATCAAACAACAGTTTATCGTTCTTTAACGATGAACTGCAAATGTGAATAAAACTCACCAACTATGAACAGTTTATAATTTCATGTTGTATTTTTAGAACTGTTAAATATTGTCTGTTTAACTGTGTGTTGATTGATTGATTGAACTGCTATTCAGTTAATGAAATATTATATATATATATATATGTATAAATATATATATATATATATAATATATAAACAATTATATTGTTATATATTGATTCTGTTTATCAGAATAATTCATATTGAACTGAAAGTGATGACAATCATGTTGTGTAACATCTGTGGATGCAGGGAAACAGGTTGGAGGAATCCGACTGGATTCCTCAACAGTTATTTTATTGTTTTTCATATATTTTGATATATGGTGTGAATTATAATCTGTTGTTGATTGTGTGTGTATGGACGATATTGATCATCATGATTTGATATGTTGAATACCATAACATACGGGATGTTGATAAGTAGATTTTCAAAGTGAAATTGAAAACAGAATATTTATAAATTGTAATATTTATAAATAAAAGATATTTATAAATATGAATATTTATAAATATGAATATTTATAAATAAGGAATATTTATAAATTGGGATATTTATAAATAGGAGATATTTCAAAAAGGAAAATAAATTCAAAACATTTCTTTTTGAATGGAAAGGCCTGTGTGGCGGGTTTGGGGATTTTCCCGATGCTCCCGATACAAAGGAGGTTATGGCGAATTTTCCCGGAAATTTAAGGAGTTAGAATATTTTTTTGAATAAAATAGAAAAAGGAAATATTTGCAAACCATTTTCAAATAGAATAAAATAGAAAAAGGAAATAATTGTAAACCATTCACAAATAGAATTGAAAAGGGAATATTTAGTAAATAAATAGAGTTTATAAAAAGGAAAACGTTATTAAAAGGACATTTATAAAGTGAAGAACCGTTACTAAAAAGTAAATCTTTATAAATGAATAAACGTTGTTAAAAGGGGATCTTTTTAAATGGATAAACGATATAAAAAGGAGAAATCGAATATGGTATTCGAAGTTAGTTAATCGGATATGGTATTCGATGTTAGTTAATCGAATATGGTATTCGAAGTTTGTTAATCGAATATGGTATTCGAAGTTAGTTAATCGAATATGGTTTTCGAAGTTAGTTAATCGAATATGTTATTCGAAAGGGGTTAGTCGAGTCGTGTTAGTCAAATAGAGTTAACCAGTTAGAGTAAATCAGTTAGGGTTAATCAGTTAGAGTTAACCAGTAGAGTTAATCTGTTAGAGTTAACCACTAGAGTTTATCAAGTGTAGTTATTTGAGTTAGAGTTAGTCAAACATAGTTATTCAAGATAAGTGTCATTCCGCACGACTGCTAGCGTAATTCGCAGGGCTGTAAATAGCCAAAGGCGGTCGGATGTTTCCTGAGAGAATCAGGCGTAACCATTATGATCGCTGCGATCTAGAGTCAAGAGAATGGAGTTAAATCGAATATTAGTTATTCGAAATAAAGTTAAACAGGCATTGTAATTCGAATATAAGTTAATCGAATATTAGTTATTCGATAGGAGTTAAATAAGTCGAGTTAATTAGGTTAAGTTAGTCAAAATGAGTTAAGTAAACCGAGTAAATCCAAGTGAGTTGATTTAAAGAAGTTAGTCGAATATTGGTTATTCGAATAGAGTTAAAGGAGTTAGTCGAATATTGGTTATTCGAATAGAGTTTAAGGAGTTAGTCGAATATTGGTTATTCGAATAGAGTTTAAGGAGTTAGTCGAATATAGTTTATTCGAATAGAGTTAAAGGAAAGGAGTTATCGATTATAGTTTAATCGAAAGGAATTATGGATTATAGTTTAAATCGAAAGGAGTTATCGATTAGTTAATCGAAAGGAGATTATCGAATATGGCGTATTCGAAAGAGAGAGATTTCGAATATAAGTTATTCGAAGAGAGATAATCGAATATAGGATATTCGAAGAAGAGTTAATCAAATAGAGATTACTCGAAAGAGAATTATACGTCGAATTCAATTATATCGAATTCGGGAAATAATATTTACTTTCCGGTTTTTAAATCAAGAATATACACTAATAAATTAGGGTTAGGTTTAATTATTCGAATTAAAGAATAAAGGTTATAATTGGAGTTTGATATTGCGAAAGTAGGGATTATAACGTTATCGTTATAATCAATGTTTTCAATAAAGAAGTGGATTCATAAATTGAATCCGAGAGTTACGTAAAGAAGTTGTTAAAGGTTTAAAAGATAAACTGTTACTATTTCGAAGTTATAACGTTGTTCAGTTAAGGTCTGAGAGGTAATTATACCCCAACTTGATTGACTTCCTTCTTAACTAAGGAATGGTAAGGTTTGATAGTGAATGATGGTTAAGTGAATTCGGTAAATAGTTTGAGTTGGCATAGCGATGTTTATTTAAAACATCTGTTTAAATCCAATGAAGGAACTTTGGAAATGTTTTCCAAATAAGAAATCAGAAATGTTTTCTAATATAGAAAACAGGAAATGGAAAATTTTTCCATTGTTAATAAAGTATATTTTCTAAAAATTAGAAAATAAGAGATTTAGAATATAGGGAAAACAGGAGATAAGTGAATTAATGAACTACAGAGATAAATGTTGAATGATGATTGATTGATATAATTTCCGTCTGGAAATAATATCGTTGTTTGCACACGAGTTTTTCTTTGATAGTTAAATCACAGACTATCAATGTTTTGACCATTTTACGTTGTTAATATGGAGAGACCGGTTGGATTATTATCCAAAGAACCACTCTGTATTGGCATAAGCGTTGCGAATCATATATGCCAAAGATAATTGAAGACGGAGTAAAGTGCAAGGGCTATTGTATAAGTCTTAGATAACAGTGCCAAAGATGGATATACTGAATAGTGCCTTAGGTTCATCCTGTTCCTGGATGACTTGTATAGATGAATGTCTGACAGAGTATTTCCAGGAATGTCACGTACATTGATTTCTTCAACCGTACCAAGAGTGGAAGCGGGGAAGGAAACTTCTTTTAGCTAACACATAATGTATGGTTGTAGACGTCAAATTAGTGATTTAGATGGATTTGACAATGTAGAATTCGAAGTGAATCTGATGTGATGATAAAGCGTAACCTCAAGCCTCATCAACCGGTAAATGACAGAAATCGGGCAGGCCGCATGGCTAAGTCGGTCGCACCGAAGTAGGGTGTATAATCACCTATCTAGAGAATATTCATTTGCTTCTTTAATCTATCAATACTGTCTCATATATATATATACGGGAAACGGTTGTTGATCCCAACCATTGGTGATATACATTCGATACACTCAAGCGAAATGAGTGGTCGGTCATGTGTGGCTGAGTTGCAAGATGTTCTTGTTGAACTCCAGTGTATCGTTCCTAGAGTACACTGATCGGAAGGTGGTTCCATACCTTGTCATAGTTGGAAATCCATTAACCAATACGTGCTTGCGGTTTTGATCGTATACTATATAGTAGAACGTGAGATGAAAGCGTTTCTGCTAGATTGATATCTATTTGTACTTAGACATTATTATAATATCAGAATGATATTGCTTTACAAAGTTGTTTGTATTTTCATAAGGGAAATCCCGTTCCGTTTTCACGGCATGGTCTTATGATATATCCATTATTAAACCAAGTGTTAGGAGTTTTATTCACACCAGTCCCATGACTGACCCGGAGTTTATTTGTTTGTTTTCCCTAAACTCTTGGGTGCCTAAATTTGTATGGGCTGTCAAGTAGTCGGGATTTTACAGATACACTTGGAGAGCTTGGAGCAGCAGGCTTCAGGATTCTATAGCTATTATTATTTCCGCTGTTGTTGTAAGTGTTGTACTCTGATAAGTGCTATTGTATATATAACTGTTTGTATTTCAAAAAGTTATGTTATATTTTATTCGTTCCGCTGTGAGATTCGTGTTTACTCTGATGATGATGTTCTTCTTCTTCTTCTTCTTCTTCTTCTTCTATTCTACTAGTTCTACCTTATCTATCCTCACCCTCTATCTTCTTTCTATTAGTTTCTTGAATTTCAAGTGCAATTTGGGGTTGGACTTGTGTTATTTAGTCAGCTCAAATTGGACCGGATTTTCGGGTCACTACAAATTATCCACTGTGTGTGTTGTATTTATCAGCATTGTATAGGCTGGTTTGGTGATGTACTATGATGATTGTATTCATGAATATACACTAGTTTTCTCTTTGTGTTAAGAGAATTAATATATTATATTTTATTTATTCCATTGTGTAATTCTTGTACTCTGATTTTGATGTATTTGTTTTCTTCTTATCCTTTTATTCTAACTTTTCTTTCTTTCTATTTACTCATTCTCTAACTTCTTTCTTCTAACTATCTATGTTTCTATCATTTTTAGTTGACATGTGTAGTTAAATGTCGGCTTAAACTATACAAAAAAAGTGGGTCGTTACATTTGGTATCAGAGCTGTTGGTTTGAACATGATATAAGGTCCTCGCTTGCTGTTTGGTGGCGAGCAGAAGAATCTTACCCCTACACGTCTCAATGGGCATGATTAGGTTGGTTGAGTTGAGAAGCTGGCCATAAAATCGGTTCTGGGGTATCACTGGATGCCACGATGGGTGGTTATCCCATTGGTTGATGGTTGAAAAGTCTAGACCCATTACATTTTGTACCAGAGCCGAAGTTTAAGCCATGACCTTGGCTCTTTGGCGTAACTCGATAGAGATGGGGTTAGTAATACCTTATATTGATTTTGAGTGTATATATATGAGAAAGCATGTTTGTTAGTGTTATAAAAAATGGTTTATATTTTTTGATTGATTTGTTGAGTGGTATAAAAATTCCAAATCAACGCGTACAGCTGATGTGGTCGATAGTGATATTCTAAACACTTGAACAAAGAAATTTGAAATAATATTGTTTTAAGTGGGTAAATAAAATAATTTTACCCAGAATTATATTTTAATATAAAAGAAATAATTTTCTAAAATTATTGATGTAAATGGGTATTACTATTATTATAATTGAATGAGACTATAATTCTGTGATGGTTATATATAACCAAACAGTATGAGTGAAATATTCAAATGAGCTAAAATTAAGATCGAAATCAGGCCAGAATTGAGAATTTAAATCTCGGATGTTTAGAAATTATTTCCTGAAGTATCATAAAGTGATATAGCATTATTTTAAAGAAATTCTGAATACAAATCCTTTTTAAATGGAAATTTGAAAGTGATAAAGCACTAAACTCATTTTAGTCACTAGAAAATAGTTCTGAATGATGACTGCAGCATCCAGTATTCATTTTCGAGTTTCTAGGTAACAGACTGCTACCACAGTAAAACTTGACAATGGAATTTGTTGGAGAGAAACAAGTTATTATAAATTCAAAAGTTTTGAATTTGTAAATGGTTATAAATATATGTATCTATATTTATATTATTTTAGAAGAGTTTGGAATAAAAGCTAGGAATTTGAATTCCGAATATAAATTTAACTTGTGCAAGTTAAATGGATTGAAATAGTATAAGTGAATCAATTGAATTAAAAATCAACTTAAGTTAAATTAAATGAAAAGGAAGGATTAAAATAGACTAAAATTTGTTTGAACTCCATAGAAATGAAAATTGATTGAAATCGAACGGAAACTTAGCCAAATAAATTTATGAAATGATTCATAGGTAAATGATATGAATATGGTAGTCTTTTGATATATGCTGAAGCAAATAAAATTATGTGAACCCCATGGGAAATAAATAAATTGGTTTAAAACCGTATTGAAAGGAATATGAGTTGAGTGCAAGATTGTAATGACCTGCATTTTACGTGTTGGAGGATTGTAAAATATTTTTATTTAATTACCTGAGGGTCGGATCATTCTTAATTTTTGATATGTTGGTTATAAGTGTATGAGACACGTCCATAATTTTTACTAATTTTATTTGTGACCTTTTTTCCGCTATCATTTTGTATAAAGCATAACTTTTTACTGGGATCGAATCAGGTGCTGAGTTCGATTTCATTGGAAAGAAAATGGTGTTGCCAATTTCTTTAGAATGGTCACGTTAAAGATTTGGTTTAGCGGTTTGGGAGGAATCAATGTTTTTGTGTTACATAATTTATGGACAATTTAATTAGTCATTAGTGGGCTGATTTGGTGAGGCCCATAGTGGGCTGGTTAGATGGCTATAAATAGGGGGTAGAGGCAAGGAGAATGGGTTACCTTCTTCATTTCTTATTTAGTTTGGGTTTGAGATTCTCCCTACTTAAATCAAATGCATATCGCCTCCATTAAAATCTTAGATTTGCATCAAAGAAGGCTAGATGAAGATTAAGAGAGAGTAGATCACATCAAATTGGATGATTTGAAGATCGTTTTTGCTATTCAGATTTGTAGATCATCGTTTCAAAGCTAATTTGAATATTTGGTGAGAGATAAGCATCTCTCACACGGATTCAATCGAGTGTATGGGTTGTTTGATCTTATGTTCATCGTTTCAAGTTGTTTTCATCCAGATCTACATTATGGTATGTATATTTTCATTCGAATCACCATAGGATCAAATCTAGCAAATTAAATCGGTAAATTTCTATTTTAATTCATGTGTTATTACAAGTTAGATCCATTTGTTTGATTCATTTATTATTTATCATGAATTTGGTGAATTTCTTATGTTTGAATTATGAATAATTATTATGTTAATACTTGTTGATGGCTTGGTTTGATTGATTGGTGAAATTGAATGTTTTGCACGAGTTTTAGATCGAATTCGAGTTGGATCGGGCGAGTTTTTGTAATGGATCGAATTGGGGATTTTGAGCATGGATCGGTTGGCTTGCAATCCAAGAAATGGAGTGCATCGGGTGTGAAATGGTGATGGATCGGTCATTTTTCTATGGATCGGGCAATACTGGAATGGATCAAAATTTCTTGGATTGACAGCGTTTACAAACGCTATAGAAAGTGATGGATCGAGAAATGTTTCAAGGTATGGATCGCGCAAGGCTAGCACATGGGGAAGCTGATCGGGCAAGGGGCGCATGGTGATTGGCGTGTGCGACTTGGATCGGATTATTTGGGTTCAACAGTGTTTGGCAAACACTGTGGAAAAACAGGCAAGCATTTGCCAGTGGATCGGGCACGTGTGCAGGCCGGTGATCGGGCTCAAGAACGTAGATCGAGCAAGTCTTTTTGGGTATGGATCAGGCGGGTTCTTTTACAGTGTTTCAGAAATGATATGGAAAGGTGTAGATTAGGTAAGTTTTGGAGCATGGACCGGGGAAGAAAAATTGATGGATCGGTCGTGTTCTAGAGGCATATCTGATGGATCGGGCAGAAGATATGACAGCATTTCATAAACGTTATGACTGGAAATATAAAAGATATGGTATGTTTTACATAGCAGAAAGCCTGAAATTCTATGAATTGAATATCGACCAAACGACGTATGTTTTTATTCGATAATGGTCATGGCTTCAACATGAATTTAAGAAGGAATTTTTGAAGTGTTTTGAATTGTTCGTTGATCGATAAGATGCAATGAATGTAGAAATGAATCAAGGATGTTTGAGTTCATGGATAATGGCTGCTCAAGAATGTTCGAGCTTATGGATAGTCGCCGATGATGACGAATAGAGATTTTGAAGGCTAATAAATTATCATTGTCATAGGTTCTAGCGGACTCATAGCAGGGGTATAATAGGGACGCCTAAAAGACCGGTCAAACAATCAAGTACCCTAGGGAAACACTTGATAGGCCTAGACACGTAGCAACGAAAGGTGTATGGAGTTTTGCTAGAGCCGGGTTACGATTAGCCCTTGACGGACGGCATGATGTTGAGCTTGTCATACAATTAACGATGGTTTCAAAGCAGGATAGGCGGTGATAGCCAGAGTCATGGATGTTGATTGCTCTATTTGTATCATCTAGTGTAGATTGTTTGAGCTCGAAGGAGACATCTCTTGGTTGCTTGTCTCATGTTGGTTTAGGCCTTCGGAGCTTGTACTTGGGGAATGTTGATCTCGATTAGGATGGTCTATGCTAGATAATTGGTTGTTATGTCTGCTTTTTTTTTCTTTCTGATTGTTGTATAGGCTATCACTGTCAGATGCGGGGAAGACGGACTTGAGTTTCTTCTCTGTTGATGTTGGTAGATTAAATGGTTGATCTACCTATTCTCATATACTTTATTGTAGATGTTAGATAACTGCATTATCGCTCATTAAGACCGTTGTCTAATTCAAGGTTTTATGTTTCCTCTTATTACCTTGGGTTGTTCATCCATTGTGTTGTGGATGGGCAGACTAGGTAGCAGGTGATAGATCTTGATGATACGAAGTTGTAGATCGATGACGAGCTAGAGGATTACGTATTACTTTCTACTATCTAGTACTAGTTGTTTTCGCTGTTATATTTGATGTTTTTCTGCTCCGAGTTACTTGTAGTGAGGCATTTTGTACAGACTCCTATGACGTATTCGAGTGATATACGGATCTTTCTACTTGATATGAAAGTTTAAATTTCTTCTCAAAAATGCTTCATTATTATGTGCATGTTATATATGTTCTGTTATATTGTATCTCTACACTGTGAGTTATATGAAAGGTTCCGCTTGTGTTTATCTTACCTTGATGATCGTCCATAGCTGTCTAGCACGTCTTTCTGCGCAATTTTCCTCTTGTTAAGTGCATAAGCTATGGGCGGTCATCATATTTGGTGTTAGAGATATGATTATCGATTTTAGCCATAGTTCAAGGAAATAGTAACGTATGAGAGACGTATTTGTAGATTTCTGATGAATAAATACTATATATTAGCGTATAGTATAATAACACTTGAACTCCATTTTATTTTTCTCGTATGTGGACTAATCATTCTATATTACAGATTTAGAATGAGTCGTCGATCGTCGAGACACACTACTAGGGAGGAGACTGTTCCTGGAGGGGGTGAAGGCGGTACACCTGATTACTCGGCTATGTTCAAGGCTATTATGGCAGCGATCATGAGGAGGATATCCGCTCCAGGAGCAACAACGGTAGATGTTGGGGTTCAGGTGCAGGTACCGAGGGTCATGGAGACTTCGCTTCTCTAGGAGGAAAGCTGTTCAAAGGGGTAGAGCCGACTATAGAGATTCAAGGGTGACTTTATACTTGCATTCGAGTTTTTAGAGACTTGGGTATTGATAATGCTACTAAGAGGATGCTTGGATTGAGGCAGCTACAGGGTAGAGCTATGGATTGGTGGAACTCTTTCACTCTAGAGACTCCAGAAGATGAGATTACTTGGGATTAGTTCCGAGTCAAGTTCGAGACAAAGTTCATTTCAACCACTCAGAAGTCAGCTCTATTCAAGGGATTTGTTAAGCTGAAACAGAATGGTCGACCAGTGCTGGATTATATTTCCAATTTCGAAGCTTTGTCCAAGTATGCTAGTTCGTGTATCGACTCTCCTTATCAGAAGAATGTGAAGTTTGTCATGTGCCTGGATACATATATTGAGAGGCCATTGGCTGATTATTTGGATGATACTTCCGAGAAGATCATGGAAAAAGACTTGAGACACGAGAGTTTGTTTCCCAAAGGAAGAAGCTGTTGTTATTGCAACCGAAGAGGCTCCAAAACCACAGCAGGGTAGTAATAATAACAATAAGGGTAATGGAAAGAGGAAACTACAATACCAAAAAGGAAAGAATGGACATAAGAAATCGAAAAGCGAGGTGGTTTGCTACAACTTCCAGCAGAAGGGCCATTTCTGCAAGGATTGCAAGAATCCGAAAGTTGAGAGGAACTGCTATAACTGTGACAAGACTGGGCATAACAAGAAGGACTGGCCAGAACCAGCTAAGGGGAAGAAGAGAGTGAAGGCATATTATTTATGGGCCGTGCCATCTTCTTCAAGAAGTCCTACAGTAGAGGAGAAAGGAAGAGTGTTGTTGTTCAAGGTATGCTTTCTGTTGGGGGTGCTTCAGTTCGAGTGTCGTTTGATACTAGAGCACCGCATTCTTTCATTTGTAATGAGCTTGTGTGTCGTTGGGGTTTGGAACCTGAGATATGTGATAGACCATTGATTGTGACTAATCCAGTTGGGGGTTCATCCAGTTTGTATAGGATTTGTCATGGTCTTGTATTATCGAGTCATGATCGCTCCTTTGTGTGTGATTGCTTAGTTTCGAACTTCGTTGGGTTTGGGATCATTTTGGGTATGGACTAGCTCAAGAGGTACGCGACAAAAGTGGATTGCGAGAAGCTCAATGTAATAGTCAGGAATGTGGAAGGGCGAGTGGTTATGATTAGACGTAAGCTCGAAGACGGGGTATTAGTAAGCTTTTTGTATTCGCTTGTGATTCCGTGGGAAGGCTTGTCATTGGTGCCAATCGCAAGTGAGTTCGATGATGTCTTTGAAGAGCTCAAAGGATTGCTAGCGCATCATGAGATTGAGTTCATGATTGATTTGGTAGAAGATGCTAGTCCTATTGTTATGCCTCTTAGACTGATGGCGCCTAAGGAACATCGATAGTTAGAGGTGCAAGTTCATGACCTTTTGGGAAAAGGATTTATTCAGAGGAGTACGTCCAAATGGGGTGCACCAGTTGTGTTTACAACCAAGGATGGTGGATCTTTGAGATTGTGTGTGGATTATCATGACCTAAAAAAGGTGACCAAGAAGAACAAATATCCATTATCGATGATTGAAGACTTGTTTGATCAGCTTCATGAGACCAAAAGTGTTTTCTCAAATGGATTTTGCAACAGATTTCACCATTAAGAGTGGCGAAGGATAGTGTACCAAAGATAGCTTTTAGGACACCATCCGGTTTCTTTAAGTGGTTGGTGATGCCATTTGGTTTGACCAATGCACCAGCGTATTTCGTGGATCTTATGAATAGGGTTTTCAGAAATCAATTGAACAGGTTCGTGCTTATATTCATGGATGATATCTTGGTTTACTTCTGGAATGAGAAAGAGCATAAGACGCACTTGCGAGTTGTTTTGGAAATCTTGCGAAAGCATTAGTTACGAGCTAAGTTTTTGAAGTGTCACTTTTGGAAGAGCGAAGTGTGTTTCTAAAGCCATGTTGTTTCTGGAAATGGAATAGTGATTGATCCCGCTAAGGTGGCAATAATCCAGGACTGAGATGACCTAAGAATACGACGGACGTGAGAAGTTTCCTTGGATTGGTGGGTTATTATCATTAGTTTATCAAGGATTTCTCTAAGATAGCTACACTATTAACAGGATTAACGAAGAAGAATCAAGTGCTCACATGGGATACAAACTGTGAGAAAGCTTTTGGAATCCTGAAAGAGAGATTGACGAGTTCCCATGTATTGACGATTCTGAGTGGGAATGAAGTATGGTGGTTTATGCCGATGCATGTGGTACTGGACTTGGAGCAGTGCTGATGAAGAAAGATAGGGCTGTGGCATATGCGAGTAGACAGCTGAAGCCGCACAAAAGGAATTATCCAACACATGATTTGGAGTTAGCGACAATTGTTTTTGCTTTAAAGATGTGAAGACATTGCCTGTTGGGAGTTCGATTCAAGTTGTTTACATATCACAAGTAGTTGAAGTACCTTTTCTCCCTAAAGGATTTGAATCTTCGGCAGCAACAGTGGTTAGAGTTTATAGCATCATATGATTTTGGTATAGCCTATACTCTTAGTAAAGATAACGCTGCTGCATATGCATTGTGTCGAAGACACCAAAGGTTTGGAGTGATGTTTTCGGAATGGAAGCACCTCGAGTACTTGGTTGGATTTGATTTCAGACCATGGTGTGATTGGAACCTCAAATGTTGGCAAGCTTATCGATAAGACCTACTCTTATTTAAAGGATTGGCGAAAGCCAAAAGAGGGATGAAAAAATGGTCAAGATCATCCAAAAGTTAGAACCAAGAGATTAGGAATTCTAAGTTGATCAAGATGGTTGGCTTCGGAAAGAAGAACGACCAGTTGTCCCTGATATTAATGGATTAAGAGATGAGATTCTAAGGGAATGTCATCACTCGAAGTTGACAATTCATCCTGGTGGTAAATAGATGTATGAGGACATGAAGCGAGCCTACTACTGGGAAGGGATGAAGAGGGATGTTGGAAAGTACATTTCTAAATGCATGAACCATCAGTTGGTGAAAGCTAAACAAAAGAAGCCGAGTGGGTTGCGCATCCACTGGAAGTTTCTACGTGGAAATGGGAGCAAGTGTCAATGGATTTTATCGATAGACTACCTATAACCAAGGCAGAAAATGAAGGGATTTGGATCATCGTGGATTGCTTGACCAAAAGCGTGAGGTTTATCCCTGTCAAATCGAGTAGGACAACATCAAAGTTTGTTGAGTTTTATATTAAATAGATATTTCAATTCCATGGTATCCTAAAGAGCATTGTGAGTGATCGAGATCCTTTGTTCACAAGTGGATTTTGGAAAAGTTTCTTTAGGAACCGAGTTATGTTTGAGTATGGCTTATCATCCTCAGACTGATGTTCAAACCAAGAGAGTTAACAGAGTTTTGGAAGATCTTCTAAGAGTTTGTGTATTGGACTTCGGGGATTGTGGGAAGGCCATTTACATTTGGTTGAGTTTGCCTGCAATAACAGTTACCAGTCGAGCATTGGAATGGCACAATACAAGGCATTGTATGGTAGACCGTGTAATTCTCCGGTATGTTGGTTAGAAACTGGGGATAAGTTGATACTAGGGCCTGAGATGATAAGAGAAACATCGGATGTATTGAGATCGTTCGACAATGAATGATGGTAGCCTAATTTTGTCAGAAGAGTTACGCCGATAAGCATCATAAGGATTTGGAATTTGACTTTGGTGACATGGTTTTAGTGAAGATTTCGCACTTAAAGCATGTTGTTCGGTTCATAAGTAAAGGAAAGTTAGCTCCAGGATTCATTGGACCATTTTCGATAGTCGAGCGGGTTTGGAAGCTCATGTACATATTGGATTTACCTGAGAAGATGTCGAGTGTGCACGGTGTGTTTCGTGTGTCTTTTCTACAAAAGTGTGTGCGCGATTCGAACGTAGTATCTCCGGAACAGTATGAAGACATAGAAGTCGAGTCCGTGGTTACAAAACCTTGTAAGTCGCTTAGCGTAGTGGGGAATGACAAGAAACAGCTTAGGTGGAAGACGGTTAACCTAGTCAAGGTGCAGTGGAGAGAGGATGATGAAGATTGTACATGGGAAACGGAAGAGAGTATGAAGACGATCCATTTAGAGCTCTTTGTTGGTATGACCCATAAATGTCGTGTCACCTTACACCATTATGACTTGTACTATTCGTTAGAATTCCGTATGCTAGGTTAAGGCTATAGATGCATGGCTTGATGGATGCTAGTTTGGAAGATAAATTGGCTACTTGTGGATGGTAGGCATACAGAATTGTTTGTGGTTGTTTGTGTTTTCTTGGGCTTTCGAGGGCGAAATTCCTAAAGAGGGGGAGAATGTAACGACCCACATTTTACGTATCGGAGGATCATAAAATATTTTTATTTAATTCCCTGAGGGTCAGATCATTCTCAAATTTTAGATATGTTGGTTATGGGGATATGAGACATGTCCATAATTTTTACCAATTTTATTTATCACCATTTTGCCCCTATCAGTTTTGTATAGGGCATAACTTTTGATTGGGATTGAATTAGGTGCTTAGATCGATTTCACTGAAAAGGAAATGGCGTTGCCAATTCCGTAGAGTGGTCGCATTAAAGATTTTTGTTTAGTGGTTGGGAGGAATCGCTATTTTTGTGTTACACAATTTTAGATAGGTTAACTAGTCATTAGTGGATGATTTGGTACGACCCATTAGTGGGCTAGTTAGATGGCTATAAATAGGGTGTAGAGGCAAGGAGAATGGTTTACTTTCTTCATTTCTTATTTGGTTGGGGTTTGAGATTCTCCCTACTCCAATCAAATACATATCTCCTCCATTATACATCTACATCAAGGAAGGCTAAATCAACATCAAGAGAGAGTAGATCGCATCAAATTGTTTGATTTGAAGATCGTTCTTTGCTGTCCGAATTTGTAGATCATCGTTTTAAAGATAATTTGAAGATTTGGTGAGTGATAAGCATCTGTCAAAAGGATTCAATCGAGTGTATGGGTTGTCTGATCTTATTGTGACACCCCACATCTATTAATTTCATTCTCTAAAGAATGCATTAAGTTTCGTGAAGCGTTATTGGTAAATAAGAACATAATATCACAAGACAGACATGTAAAATAGCAGCAGATTTTTTTTATTTTAATCGAAACATCATGGTCCCAAATACTGAGTTTACATCATAGGTTTGAAATAACCAATTACATTAATAATCTGTCTTGCCAAAAATATCAAAGTACAAAAGCACAAAACCGTATTTTCCTTGCGAAGCCATAAGAGAGTTGACAAGAAGTCAAAGCGGTACATCTATATCCAAAATCCAAGCTAAGATGAAAGAATCCAAATCAACTCTAAGCACTTCCACCCTGAGAACCTGGGGGGTGAAACGGAAGAGAGAGAAGAGGAAACAAAAAGGGTCAGACATAAAGTCTGGCGTGTCCAGTTACTTTTAAATATAAATAAATAAAAGTATCATGAAAGGTATATAAAATCTGGAAGAACAAGATAACAATAACAATAACAATAACAAGGACAAGTGTGAACTGAGAAAGATAAGATGAACATGATATATTGTGCTTCTTAAATACATTTCTCTGCACCGCACCGATACTAGTATATTATAAATAGAATGATCCCTACCAATACTGTTCCATTATATTTTCTTGATTATTAGGTTACTAGAACTCAAAACTTATCTGCGCATCGTACACATTTACTTTCCCATGGATTCACCTAATACAATATATGTAGCTATATCTCAATATTGAGATACACCCCATAATAACCCACTTGCATGGTCTCCACCATAATGAATGTTGTCCCTCATCCTACGCCGGAGTGACATAAGTATCACTATATAACAATGTTACATTCCGCATATATCTGTCATTACTATGCTACGTAAGTGTACAGACTGCCACTATCGACCTAATCAGACTCCTTGTCGGAATAATGCCCTCTAGTCTACGATACACTACCCAGAGCAGATATGCATGTATCTAGACTGTCCCACGCATGTACTGTAATTGTAGCTCGATGCCTCAATCACACATCCTCTAATGTGCATCGAGTTCCGTGGCGGGGCAAAAAAAGAAACACAAAACTCGGTCAGGAGCCTTTCCATACCTGTACAGGCCTTCCATTAAGAGCCTCCAAATACAGATATTACTAGGGTATGTTTTCCATTGTGGCTATGTCCCCACCTCGGCCCATCCCTCAACTAGTAATGACTATAAGAGCTAAGCGACCGCCCCTAATAACAACCAATCTAAACATCAATGTGGCATCTCTACTCAACCCCGAACCTCGGTAGTGAAAGGTGAAATGATATCTTGGGTTTATCTCTAGTCTTTTCGCACCCCGCTGGCTTCCGATGACTGGTATCCAATGATCTACTATCCTTGTTGGCCGTGAGTCCGTGACCCTCTGCTTCCTCATGAGGGAACCGCCAAACCACCTTGTTGTCACCTCATTACAGCATTCTGACTGCATGGCTACATCTGCAGTCAAGGCCCACCCACCTAGTAGTTACGCGCAGACCCAACCCCTGCGAGCACAGCCTAAGATAACTTTCACCACACAAAGGACTACTAGGAGCACCTTACGTACCTCAGGAAGCCGCGTTCTTCCCCTTTCGGTCCGTTGGAGCCGTCAAAACAATCAGATGAATGTGCACTCCCCTCGTGCCTTATAACGCCTCGATGATATACCCCATTGGGTTATTCACCCTCAATCGTGCGGACTAGTCCGAGCGCCTTACTTTAATATGTTATTAGACCCTATGTTATGCGCTTGCTTTTCCTCCTCAGTTTCCTTTTAACTTGGTTATTCCCATTCATATTGAATTCTTAATCAATTACCAAGTTCCTCTTGCTTATTAATTTTGGTTATATAACCTATCCCCTTTAAGTACATTAATATGCCCACAACATGTTATTCTCTAGATTGTGGCCCAAGGTCTATAATCCACAATCTCTTTTATATTTTCATCGTCCGATTCCATAGTTACAATATTTTGTTCTTATTTAATGTGTAATTAAGTATGTCTCATTTTACATGTTTCCTTTTTAACATGTCATTGATTAAATATAACTTGTATCATTTCATAAGTTTTCCTCATCCTTTCACATTTAATCATAAATTCAATTTACACCATCACTACAACTTATCGTTGTTTACTTATTAGCTTAGTTTTCTTAACTAAGTCCCATTAACAAATTTCTCAACCCATTAATTAAAACATATGTTATAATTTCCTCTTGTCCCTAGGGCAAGCCTAAGCGTGTTATTCACATCAGCGGGTTCCAGACTTCTAGATTACTTAATTTATAATTAAGTACTTCTTATCTTATTACACAAATTGTCTCTTTCCCTTACAAGTTACGCTTACCCTAAATGGTGTCTTTTTATTACATAACTTTATTATTTCTACTGGCCATGTATACCACTAGGTGTCTTTAATTACATAACCTTATTGGGTTAAGTTTATGGACCTATATGTAAATATTACCCAGCCCCTCCAATTTACTTAACCCACCCATTGTTCACTCAATTTTTCTTAACCCTAACTTTAGTTTATATTTATACAATCCCTATGGATTCAACTAGGCTAAGTATTCAAGATTTATTACTATATTTTCATTTATGGTTACAGTATGCTAGACCCCCCACATTAAGCCTGCCATTTGTGGATGTTGGATATGCCGGTTGGGTCCGGGCAGACTTATTCCACAAATTGGGCTTAACCTCGTGTCTGAGCATGTCTCGTATTTGCGCACTTTGACCTCTCACATTAGGATCAACATCAGTGGTTGTTGGATATTCCGGTCGGGTCCGGGTAGACTTCCACCACTAATGCAACCTAACCTCGTGTCTAAGCATTGCTACGGTTCCATTATTTTAGGCATATTCAAATAAATTTCCCTATTCCAAATATAGATTTTCATGCCCCCTTTCAATTCATATTTACAATTATTCTATTTCAATTAAAGGTTTCCATGCCCTAAATCAATATTCACATGTGTTCCAGTTTATGCCCCAAATTTACATTTCCATATGTCACAATCTATGCCCAATTTCATAATTACATATGTTCCAATTTGTACCCCAAATCAATATTTACACATTCCAATGCAAATTTTACCCAAATATATGCCTAGCTTCATATTCATATTATCCAATATGTCCCCCAAATCCATATTCATATATTTTCCAATTTTATGCTCAATTTTATATTCAAAATTTCCAATACCAATTATGCTGCAATTTATGTCTTTCCCAACCGTTCCCAATTTCACACGTTTGCATCTTTCAGCATTAGGCCTAGGCTCGAAGGTAGCCTGGCTATATAAAAATAAAAGGGAAAAGAGGGAGAGAAGAGAATCAGAACAGGCATGATAACGAATCAATAACATAACGGTAGAAATAGGTATAAAAACTGAATGGACATATTATGATAAGACCAGACTTGGTGGCGATATAAACATATAAGAACAGATCAAAGGAATATGTCATAATAGAATTAATTAGGCACCGATTCAAGGTACAATTTTTATATACATATCACGATTACTACTTAAATATTCAAATCTAAAAATAACATGTATTCACAGTGAATAGATCTTAAGGAAATGGATCGAATTTACTGCGAAGAACACGTTGAATTTGTTGTTGTAGTAATCGTTGAATTTGTATAATGCTTGCTAAATTGGTTTTGGAGAAGACCAGGCCATTCAATCTACGTTGCAGCAAAGCTCCGCCGTCGCCTCCATTTTTAGATGAATACAACCTAGGTTTAGGGTCCTTTATATAGCGTAGAATCAACGAATCTAGCTACAAAATCGTCCAAGTTCAGAAGGAAGTTTCCAAAGCCACGGGTGGGTTGACACCCCTTCAGGTGGGTCGACCCTTAGGTCGACCCTCCTTCATGTGGGTCGACCCTTAGTTTGACCCCCTTGTTGGTGGATCGACCCCTATGTCGACCCTCTGTTGGTGAATCGACCCCTAGGTCGACCCCAAACAGGGAAATTCCTGCCCAAACTCTCGCCTTGCAAATTTTGATTTTTGAACTGATTTTCTGGATATATTTATGTAATATATATGTACATATATAAGCTCCTTATATATATACAAACTTCAAACCTTAATAACTTCTTCATACAAAGTCCGTTTTATGCAAACCAGGCGTCTATCTTGACCAAAATTTCGAGACGGACGCAATGGCGCAGTCCGTTTCCCTTAATTCCGAATATTGAATTAATTATTCTTTAATTCATCATCTTTAGTGTCGTTAAAATTTCAGGGTGTTACATTCTCCATTACTCAAAGGATTTCGTCCACGAAATCTCTAAGTTAAGAAGAACGTATATCCTAACATCCAACAATCTTACATACATCTAGCAATCACAGGCATCCATTGTCCTTAAGAAATTTCTAATGCTTTCATGAACACATGCAATTGTGTGAGTATATGTCCGTAAACTAATGCAAAAGATCAGGCGGTCCACTGATTTAGTTGACCTCCTTAATCAATGTATGTTTGTGCCATGTAGCCAAAATTTATGCAAATTATCCTAGTACATGTAAGTTCTATATGTGTGCATAATCACTCATCCAAATGCAACATCAATGTAATGATACGCCCATTTTCATCCATAAAAATTTAAAATGCACACACATCAATATGCAATATGTAAGTGATTGAGCCGATCTAGTTCCTATTTTATGTATATGCATCCACGAGCAATCACTATTAACCACTTGCATCAATCAAACATAATATGTCTCAAACACATGTTTACATTCATTAGTTATCTACCTAAAGACTCGATCGATATGAGATATTCAAACGATAGATACAAGTATAAATTCGAAACTTGGAAAAAGAAGTTAAGGACATATTTTCGAAAAGGAAAGGATATAAAGCGCGAATCTTGTCTTCAGCCTCCCAAACAACGTTCTCGCGGCCCTTTCCCCATTTCACTCTTACTAGCTTCACTTCTTTGTAGCACAATTTCTAAACCTCTGATCCAAGTATGCCAGTCGGAACTCATCCAATCATTGCTTCCTTCTTCTCTACTTTCACTTCCTCCCGCAAGTTTGGCTCCATTGCTGCGAACTCTATACACTTTATCGCCTCTTGAATGAATAGTCATCATAGAATGACGGGATTCCTTAAGGAGTGTCTTCGATAGGTTTCCCATTCCGATATAATTTACCAATCAAACCTATTCTCAAATAGCTCCTCTACTTGCTTACAAAGTTCCCACTTTTCTTTTAGGAGTCATATGTCGCACAGGCAATGCAACTGGTTTTACATTGTCCCCCAAGTATATGCGGAAGCCAATCTTGTGCCTTGGAGGTAGAACTCGAACCTCATCAAAAATATCAGGATACTCACAACTATTGGTACATATCGCAAATCATCGATAGATAAATCAAGAGGTTCTAGGAGACTAAGCGTGAATACCCTTCAGGGGTTATAAGAAATCTTGAGAGTATTTCTATGGCAAGCCAGAAGTGTAACGACTCTCCTCTTACAATCTAGAATGGCTCCTATATATGGTTAACCCATCCATCATAGAATCAAATCGTATCTTATGAAATCAAGAACATATGCGTCACAATCAAACTCGACACCTAACACAGAGATTCTCAAACCTTGACAAATCATCGATAAATGAGCCGTACCTCCACTGGGGTTTGAGACAATAACGAGATCCAAAACCATACTAGTATCTAGGTGCAGAGACTCAAATAAAGAATCAGATATAAAAGAATGCGAAGCGCCAGAAAAAGATTCCTAACTGGATGATCAGAAATAGAAACCAATCCTTTGACGGAAACTTTCCTACCTCTATCATGTCCACCAGCTATGAGAACATTAGCTTTCCCCCAGAAATTCCTGCCTTCTGGCCTTGTCCTTGTCTCTTTGGGCACTCGTTAATAAGGTGTCCCGCCTTACCAAAGTGGTAACAACGCCTTTCCTCTTTCTACAATCCTTTTTCAGATGACCCACCGTTTCGAAGTTATGATATTTCCTCGTTTCTTCTTTCATCTATATTTCCTTCTTAAGCCATCATTTTTTTCATCTTTGTGTTGTGCTCCTTAGCCCTAACTTGCTTATTCTCCTTTTTGCCACATGCTAACTAGTCTCTTGAAAGTTGCCTCCATCGCACGGAAATCCTTACAAGGCTTGAGAGAAAATAAGCCGCAGGTGAAACCACTACGGCTAAAGCTGGAGGTTAGGCACTTCTTTGCCCTTTGACATGTACTGTAATTTTAACATGCCTACGGAACCATGCTGAAATAGGGATACCCTTTCGGGAATAAACGATTCCCCGAACAAAAAGGAAAAGGAATCAAGCGGAGAATCGAGACGGTATTTATGGCTTTGGGAAATATGCTTTTCAAAAATAGACTTTTTATTAAAAATACTTTCTTTTTGAGACCTTTTTGAAAACCATTTTCAAAATATTTTATCCGATCTTATAACCATATTCTCTGATACCAAATGTTATACCCCACATCCGTTAATGTCACTCTATAAAGAATGCACTAAGTTTCTTGGAGCGTTATTGGTAAATAAGAACATAATATCACAAGACAAACATGTAAAATAGCAGCGGAATTAAAAACTTTATTTAAATCACAACATCATTGTACCAAATACTGAGTTTACATCATAGGTTTGAAATAACCAATTACATAATAATCAGTCTTGCCAAAATATCAAAGTACAAAAGCATAAAATCATATTTCCCTTGTGAAGCCATCAGAGAGTTGACAAGAAGTCAAAGCGGTACATCTATATCCAAAATCCAAGTTACAGAAAGAATCCAAATCAACTCTAAGACCTTCCACCTTGAGAACCTGGGGGGTGAAACAGAAAAGAGAGAAGAGGAAATAAAAAGGGTCAGACATAAAGTCTGGCGAGTCCAGTTACTTTAAATATAAATAAAAGTATCATGGCAGGTATATAAAAACTGGAAGAACAATATAACAATAACAATAACAAGGACAAATGTGAACTGAGCAATATAAGATGAACATGATATATTGCGCTTCTTAAATACATTTCTCTCGACCGCACCGATACTAGTATATCAGAAATAGAATGATCCCTACTAATACCGTTCCATTACACTTTCTTGATTATTAGGTTACTTGGGTTAGTAGAACTCAAGACTTATCCGCGCATCATACCCATTTACTTTCCCATAGATTCACCTAATACAATATATGTAGCTATCTCTCAATATTGAGGTACACCCCATGGTAAACCACTCGCATGGTCTCCAACGTAATGAACGCGGTCCCTCATCCTACGCCAGTGTGATGTACGGATCACTATATAACAATGTTACGTTCCACGTATATCTGTTATTACTATGCTACGTAAGCGTACGGACTGCCACCATCGATCGAATCAGATTCCTTATCGGAACAATGCCCACTAGTCTACGATACACCAACCAGAGTAGATATGCATGTATCTAGACTGTCCCACGTATGTACTGTAATTGTAGCTCGATGCCTCAATCGCATGTCCTCTAATGTGCACCGAGTTCCAAGGTAGGGCTAAACAAGAAACACGGAACTTGGCCGGGAGCCTTTCCATACCTGTACAGCTCGCCTTTAAGAGCCTCCAAATACAGATATTCTTAGGGTCTATTTTCCATGGTGGCTATGGCCCCACCTCGGCCCCTCCCTCAACTAGTAAAGACTACAAGAGCTAAGGGACCACCCCTAATAACAACCAATCTAAACATCCATGTGGCATCTCCCCTCAACCACGTACCTCGATAGTGAAAGGGGAAATGGTATCTTGGGTTTAGCTCTAGTCTTTTCGCATCTCGCTGGCTGCCGATGACGGGTATCAGACGATCTACTATATATCCTTGTTGGTCATGACCCTCTGCCTACTCGTGAGGAAACCGACGAACCACCCTGGTGTCCCCTCGTCACAACATTCTGACTGCATAGCTACATCTGCAGCCAAGGCACACCCATCTAGTAGTTACACGCAGACCCAACCTCTACGAGTGTAGCCTAAGACATCTGTCATCGCACAAAGGACTACTAGGAGCACCTTACATACCTCAGAAAGACGCGTGCCTCCCATTCTAGTCCATTGGAGTCGTCAAAACAATCAGATGAATGTGCACTCCCCTCGTGCCTTATAACACCTTGATGATCTACCCCACTGGGTTATTCACCCTCAAACGTGCGGACTGGTCCAAGCGCCTCACTTTAATATGTTATTTGACCCTATGTTTAATCATTCTATAATGTGCTTGCTTTTCCTCCTCAGTTTCCTTTTAACTTGGTTATACCCATTCATATTGAATTCGTAATCAAGTTACCAAGTTCCTATTGCTTATTAATTTTGGTTATATAACCTAACCCCTTTAAGTTCATTAATAAGCCAACAACATGTTATTCTCTAGATTGTGGCCCAAGGTCTGTAATCCACAATCTCTTTTATATTTTTATCGTCCGATTCCATATTTACAATAACATGTTATTATTTAATGTGCAATTAAGTACGTCTCATTTTACATGTTTCCTTTTTAACATGTCATTAATTAAATATAACTTGTATCATTTCATAAGTTTTCCTCATCCTTTCTTATTTAATCATAAATTCAATTTACTCCATCACTACAACTTATCGTTGTTTACTTTTTAACTTAGTTTTATTAACTAAGGCCCATTAACAAGTTTCTCAACCCATTAATTATAACATATGTTATAATTTCCTCTTGTCCCTAGGGCAAGCCTAAGCATGTTATTCATATCAGCGGGTTCCGGACTTCTGGATTACTTAATTTATAATTAAGTACCTCTTTTCTTATTACACAAGTTGTATCATTTCCTTACAAGTTATGCTTTCCCTAAACGGTGTCTTTTAATTAAATAATTTTATTATTTCTACCGGCTATGTATACAACTAGGTGTCTTTAATTACATAACCTTATCGGGTTAAGTTTATGAACCTATATGTAAATATTACCCACCCCCTCCAATTTACTTTACCCGCCCATTGTTCACTCAATTTTTCTTAACCCCAACTTTAGTTTATATTCATACAATCCTTATGGATTCAACTAGGTTAAGTATTCAAGATTTATTACTATATTTTCATTTATGGTTACAGTATGCTAAACCTCCCACATTAAGCCTACCATTTGTGGATGCTGGATATGCCGGTCGGGTCCGGGCAGACTTATTCCACAAAGTGGGCTTAAACCTCGTGTCTGAGCACGTCTCGTATTTGCGCACTTAGACCTCTCACATTAGGTTCAACATTAGTGGCTGCTGGATATGCCGGTCGGGTTTGGGCAGACTTCCACCACTAATGCAACCTAACCTCGTGTCTAAGCGTTACTACGGTTCCATTATTTTAGGCATATTCAAATAAATTTCCCTATTCCAAATGTAGACTTTCATGCCCCCTTTCAATTCATATTTACAATTATTCTATTTCAGTTATAGGTTTCCATGCCCTAAATCAATATTCACATGTGCTCCAGTTTATGCCCTAAATTGACATTTGCATATGTCACAATCTATGCCCAATTTCATAATTACATATGTTCCAGTTTATACCCCAAATCAATATTTACACATTCCAATGCAAATTTTACCCAAATTCATGTTCACCTACTTTCCAATATATGCCTAGCTTCATATTCATATTATCTAATATGTCCCCCAAATTCATATTTGTATACTTTCCAATTTTATGCCCAACTTTATATTCATAATTTCCAATAGCAATTATGCCCCAATTTATTTCTTTCCCAACCGTTCCCAATTTCACACATTCGCATCTTTCAGCGTTAGGCTTAGGCTCGAAGGTATCCTGGCTATATAAAAATAAAAGGGAAAAGAGGGAGAGAAGAGAATCAGAACAAGCATGATAACGAATCAATAGCATAACCATATAAATAGGCATCAAAACTGAATGGAATATTATGACAAGATTAGACTTGGTGACGATATAAACATATAAGAACAGATCAGAGGAATATGTCATAATAGGACTGATTAGCATCGATTCAAGGTCCAATTTTTATATACATATTACGATTACTACTTAAATATTCCGGTCTAAAAATTACATGAACTCACAGTGAATAGATCTTAAGGAAATGGATCCAAATTACTGCAAAGAACACGTTGAATTTTGTAACAACCCGGAAATGCGAGCAAATTTAATTTTTTTATTTTGGATACTTTAGCAAATTTTAAATATTTAAAATGAAATATTTTAAATAATATCGACGAGAAATTTATTTTGAATAGAATTAGAACGTATATATTTATATACGTCGTCGTTAGAATATAAAATATTTATTTTAAATTATAAAAGGAATTGAAAATGGCGTGGTAGTTCGATAATTTGATTTCAAACTTCAAATGAATGTACCGGGTGCAAAATAAACCGGGTTTTAGTAAAACCAAAAATATTAGAATCTAATTGAGGATATCTTTCCAATGAATCCGAAAAATCGAAATTTCATAGCAGGCATCAAAAGATATGCCCAGTTGAAAATTCAAAACAGTCGCTATGGAATTCTGGCCCTTAAAAATAGCCATTTTGCAAACGACCTCGGATTTCGACGAAACCACTTTTGTTGGATCCGTGATGTCAAATTATTTATAGATTCCAAATTTCATAATTTTTTGAATCAGTATGTGAGCGTGACAAAGGAAAACGCGTTTGACCAGTTTTAGTTGATTTTAATCGACTGGAAAATGGCCATTTTTCTAACGTTCTCAGAATTGGGCGGAACTAGTTTTGTTAGGACCGTATCGTCAATACGAAGCTAGAAAATATTTTTTGCGGATTTTTCTTGTTAGTATGTGGCCCCGGTAAATTGAAATGCGCGTTCAAATTCAATATATAGAGTTATATGTTGATTTTGACGAAAACTGATCGAAACAGTCGAATCAGCTTACGATACACATCCCATTGTGTTCGGAATGGGGATAATTAACTATGGACGACAGGCGGTGGGCCTCGTTTCGAGTTCGAATTAAAAAGTCAACTTTTGAAATTAAAAATAATAAATTAAACCCTCTCTCTCCCTTTATCTCTCAGCCCCCCCCCCCCGGTTCACTTTTTCAAAGCAAAATAAATAAAAAGAGAGAAGGAAGGGACAGAGCAGTCGCCGCTCCTCCCACTGGCGCTGCCACCGGAGAAGGGCCGTCTCCCCCTCACTTCCCTCGGCTCCCTTCCTCTCCTCCTCTCCCTTCGTTCTCCTTCTTCCCCGCCTTCCCCTTCTCTTCCCCCTTAGCCAATCGAACGGTCACCGCACCTCTTCCCCCTTCTTCTCCTCCCCCCTTCCCTTGACCGCGCTGCTCCCTTCTTCCCCCTTAGCCCCTCGCGAGTCTCTCTCCGTTACTCTCCCGAAACCCACGCTCCCCCTGAACCCATCGACGCTCGCGAGCCCCTCAGCCACCAAGCCCCACGCTAGCACCCGAATCGAGGTCCCACAGGCCACCAAACCCGACGCTTGAAGCCCAAGGCATCACCAAGGCCGCCACCCCCTTCTGCGTCGAGCATCCGACGCACCAACAAACCTTCCTCTGCCTGTTTCCCTCTCCTCCAACCACCAATGCCGAAATGCGGTAAGTTTTTAATTTGTTCTTCTTTATTTTTACTTATAAATGTAAAGAGTAGTTTTTATTACTTAGAAATAATGAAGTTAAGATTTTTAAAACTATAAAGGTTTGATTTTTAATTTAGAAAAGATATGATTTTTCTACATGAAAGGGTTAGATTGTTACTTTATAAAAGATTAAATTTTTAATTTATAGAAAGGTTAAATTTTTTGATTTTTATAATATAGAGAAGTTAAAAATATAATTTTTATTATATAGAAAGGTTAAAGATATAATTTTTATATTATAAAAAGAATAAAAATATGATTTTTAGCATATGAGAAGTATAAAAATATAATTTTTATATAGGGAAGATAGTAAAAATATCATCTTTATAGATGTAGCGAAATAAAAATCTGATTTTTATTATATATATGTTGAAATAAAAATGTGATTTTTATTGTGATGAATTGAAAAGGCGAAATCTTTATATTTCAAAAGGCGAAATCTTTATATTTCAAAAGGCGAAATCTTTATATTTGAAAAGGGGAAATCTTTATATAGAGAATAACATGATAAAAATATAATCTTTATTATATGAACATCGATGTAAAAATAGAATTTTTATATACATAGCAACAATATAAAAATGTGATTTTTATATATGTAGTGGCTACGAGCAATGAAAGTGACAAAAGGCGAGAACATCGATGACTTCTACATAAGAAGAGTCGTGGTATTAGATTAGCTAGTCGGTGAGAACTTCTCACTTTAAATCTTCTTTTCTAGTTAAAATATATACTAGGATGCAGACGGTGCTTAGCAGCACCCGATACCCGTCGTCCACAGACCATGGATGGCTTGTATGTTTGATTATTTGTTGTGGTAAAAATTGATTGTGTGATGTGAAATGAAATAAAATATTTATATAGTTAAAAATATTTTATCGTTAAAAATATTATTTTTAACGTGTGTGTGAGTAAAATAATTTTGTGTTTGTTGATTTGAAACCCCACACGGGTATTGGGATGATATTTGGTGTACACTAATCCCAATTATTTAATAGTATGTCGATCGATTGGTCGACAGACTATGTAAGCGTCAATTATTTATATTTAATGCTTATGCAGTTGTGTGGTGCAATTTGGATGATGATTGATTATTTATTGTTGTGATTATATACATGTGTTGTATGGAATCCATATAATTATCATTATGTGGTAATTGATTGGGCCTCATTCCAATTGGGAAAATAAAGAATAGAATGAAGTATACATTCATTTGTTGAATAGAGTAAATAATCATGTGTTGAAAGAAATACTTTAACAATAAAATTTACATCTTTATCATATTTAAAGTTAGAAACTAACTGGCAAATAGACAAGATGAGTGGTTTCCAGGGTATTGATCTGATATTGGTTCCGGCCTTCGGCGTTAATACCCAGGGAATCATTCTCTTACTACTTTACAGTTGGAGTCTGATTTAAAAATCAAACGATAGATACCACAGTTTTATAAAATATATTAAAAAAATATAATAGTCATGTGTTGACAGTGCTCATGTGTTGAGAATATTCATGTGTTGAAAGAAATATATATATTCATGTGTTGAATAGAATAAATATTCATTTGTTGAATAAAATAATGAATTTATTCAAATATATAAAGCCGTGTTGATTAGAGTTGCGCCATTTTGATGTGAGCGATATTTATATCGATTATATTCGTTCTTATAATGAATATAGAAAAAGAAATGATTTCAAGATATAACGTTTTGAAAATATTATCATTTATATAGTAATGATATGAAATATTCAATTTTGATTTAAAATTGAATATGAAGTTGAATTTGTTTTGAAAACGAATTTAAAACGATTTGTATAATACGTTTTAAATGGAAATCGATGAAATATATATAATATATATATTATATATATATATAATGGCCTGAATAGAACGCGCCACGCTGCGGCTGTTCGTGAATTTCGACCATTGACTTCGAATGGACATTACGGGGGATCCGACCGTTGGATTCTCCTGAAACCAGAACCGTTGGGTTCGTATCGAGAGGAGCTTTCTAACGAATATTTGAAATTAGAAATCTAATGGTTGGATTTGGAATTATGTCCAAATAAAATTTGAAAAAGGTCGTTGTAAGTGCAGTTCGATGGCCGTTGATGGAAATCGACTGTACGGGCCTTGATAAAGTTATTAAAAATATCTATAATTTGTGAAAAATCATAAGAAATGATTTGTGAAGAACTGGGATGAAAAACTCCATGTTTGAAAAGATAAAAATAATTTTTTATCGAGATGAACTAGTTTTGAACTAGAATTAAAATCAATTTATTTTTGAAATAAATAAATTGAATTTGAAAGTGGTTTTAAAAAGTAATCAGGATTTCCAATAATTGTAGTGGAAATGGAGTTGAATCGAAATTATCTTCGGAATATTTCGATGTTGGATTTTGTGATTATACAGATATGGTTGTGGAAATTTGAAAGATATATTCATATCGTTATTTCCAATATGATATTTGTTGGTTTTAGAATTTGATATTGAATATAAGCCGATATATTTTCTATTCAGAGCCTTGTATTTAATATCAAACGTGATTTGGGTTTGTCGTGAATGGTGTCTTCATTAACACCGATTCTTAAGCCCAGTTGAGCAAAAAGATTAAATCATTCTATTTAGATTTAATGAAGTGTACCAATTAAATAATGTTTAATTGGAATTGAAATTGAATATGATTTTGGGTTTATCGTGAATCCTGTTTTAAATGACATTGGTTCTTTAACCCAGTTAAAGATAGGATATTGATTTTTGAAAAGATTAAAATTAAGTGGAGTTTTAATGAATCATTAATTAGATTGAAATGTGAATTGATAATTTAAATTATCAAATCTGAAAGGTGATCGAGAATGGAGTACCACCAGTTTTGCTCCAAAGCGATAGTTAAATCTTTAATTAGATATGAACATGAAATGGTAATTAATTTTACCGATAACACCATGGTGTTAGATATGGAGTATTACCAGTTTTTCTCCATGGGATGAATAGGTTGGGATTGGGAAATAAAATAAATAATTACTTCGGTGTGGTTCGCTAATCCCGACTAGTTTGAAATGATATCCAAAGTAAGATTAAAGAATAAATTTAGAAGAATTTATCTTTGATAAAATTAATGGGAACCTTTCCCTAAGAATGTGATTTTGTGAATAAAAGAATATTCTGAATTGGAATGAGGCATTTGTTGTTTTTGTGTAACATTTGTTTATTATAAACGTGGGTTATTCAGAAAGGCCGGGTTTATACCCATTCTGAATAACCGGTTCAGCGATAAGTCGAAGATGAAGACGGTGGTTGAAGACCGGAAATCTTCACATCGTTTGGGTGATTGCTGATGATCTCGATTGGGCTGTACACCCAAGAGGAGAGAAACAGTTGGTGATCGTCCAGACGTGCTTGGAGATCGATGGATATGCGAGGAAAGTGCCTCCGGTTTCGTTCAGACCCAGAATGATCTTGTTAATGGATTGTGTGTCTGACATTGGATTTCATTCTGTGTTGATTGATCTCTATTAAATATACATCTGTTTGGTGGCGGAGAATTTATTCTCTTGCTTAACGCCCTTCTCTGAGACGTAAGAGCTCAGAGGTTGTATATCGATGGACATCGGTCGTATGGAGTGAATTGCCAGTGTGGCACGTGTAAGTGGCAATTGATCAAGGCTTCTGTTGAAAAGCAAAGTCTTGTGGTTGATGATCAAAGCACGGCCTGTGTGGCGTAGCTTTGTGTATAGCGTGAATTCGCGAGCCTCACACCTCGGTATGAGTCAAAAACGGGATAGTGACTGCAGGGAGAGCACGACGTTTCTTTCTAGCTATGGGTGGTGTCAGTGCTTAAACTGGCTGACATTTATATACTTTTCGCCTGTGTGGTTGTTGGATACGAGGCGCCTCGGATATAGGTCTGTTAGGACCGGGAAACGTGTGCTCAGGAATTGCCAATCCTCAAAAATAAGAGAGGACCGGCCCTGAAGATCCAAGGATTGCTGTGTGCGGTCCTGGTACATTTGCTAGAGTGTCTCGAACGGAGAGGAGCTTGCCCCTTGCCTCGGCTCATGACGGAAATCCAATTTCCAATACGTGATATTGCGGTTTTATTTGTAGAACCTAGTATGGCGACATAGTGGTATGGGTCATTCATGCCGCCTATGATTGATATTTATGATTGAAATTGTTTTTACACTATACACTTATAGTAATATCAAAATAATGTGTTTTAAACGTATCAAGCATGCTTGGGCTATTATAAGGTAAAAACCCTATCCTCCGGCTTGCGTTGCATTGTGTGATGGGACCTGGGTCTTATAGTAGCTTCATTTTTCTTTATTTAGCATTGCGCTGTTTGTTTTAAGCACTGGTATTCTTGGGAGGAAACCCGTTCCGTGTTAACGGCGTGGTCCCTTGATTTACCTAACTTCAAAATAAAGATTTATAGCTGTTTTAGTTCTCACACCAGTCACATGACTGACCTGGAGTTTATTGTTTCAACCTAAACTCTGGGTGCCCTTATTTTGACATGGGCAACTAGTAGTTTTGGTTTTGCAGATTTATATTCACAGGATCCTGATTTATAGCTGGAACAATATCCGGAAAGCTCTGTATCCGTATATCTCTTCTAGTTGTGTATTGTATTATTTTCTGCTGCTATGTAATTTATTGTAACCTCTGATATTTGTCGAATGTATAATATTCATTTTTACTCTGTATATTCTTGTAATCTGGTGGAATTGTTGTAAATAACCATGAATTTTTTTTCTGTTTGCGTTCCGATGTGTGTTGTTCTCATCTCAATCCGGGCTTTCCTTATCGGGGAAGTTCAGGTTGTTATAGAGTGGTACCAGAGCTTTGGTTTACAGAGCTCGAGAACAAGACACATTAGAACCATGCGAAAGAATTCATCAGATATTGGATTAGTAATATCCAATTTGAATGACTCGTTAGAGATAGGATCAGTAGTATCCTAGAACGAGTGTGAAGAGTATATTTTTCAAATGAAAACAAATTTTGTTTTGAAATTTAAACCATTTTATTTGTATTTGAATAATTTATTTATTTTGAATTTGGACAATCGAGTATATAAAGATTTCGCGTATACGCGTCATGAACGTATATTTGAAGTTTTAATATACTGGATAGATATAGAATCACATTCTAGTCGCCCGGAGATGGTACTGATAATTGTCATGACATCATCAGTATTTATGTTCGAGTGACGAAGGTGTGATATCTATATATTTCCATTAGACTGGTGTGAGAACCGAAACTATATAGATTTATCTGTTGTGATTGGCATCAAAAACATGATTTTCTGTATGTGTATCAAATTATGAATTTGAAACGATAATTCAAATAATTGATTGATGGTTGTGTTGTTTGTCTATTTGTTTGAAATTTTGAACCGTTATGCCAATTTGAACCAAATAGTTAATTGTATTGAAAATTGGTCGGATTTGCTTGCATATACATGTACTTACATTGAACAGGTCATAGCAAGGAGGCTAAAGCAGAGGAATAAAATTGTTTGCCCGACAAATAGGTACATGTTTACCATAATTTACTGTTTTGTTTGGATGATGATGATTTTATGAGCCGATTGGCTAGCTACTTGGCTTTTTCTTTTTCTTTTTCTTTTGGATTGAAGAAGGCCATGGGAGGCTATATGAAATATCCCGAAGTCCCCGGTGCAGGGGAGGTTATGGCGTAATTTTTGGGTGTTAGCCGAAATTTTGAAAAATTTGAAAAGTTCTTAAAAACTGAAAAGTTGAAGAACTTAAGCCGTAACGAAAATATAGGAAGTTGAGTTGATTAGTTAAACAACTTTCGGCTTCGTTCCTTTTCGGGGATGGAAAGTTTTAAGTGGGGGAGATTGTAACAACCCGGAAATGCGAGCCAATTTAAATTTTTTATTTTGGCTACTTTAGCGAATTTTGAATATTTAAAATGAACTATTTTAAATAATATCGACGAGAAATTTATTTTGAATAGATTTAGAACGTATATATTTATATACGTCGTCGTTGGAATATTAAATATTTATTTTAAATTATAAAATGAATTGAAAATGGCGCGGTAGTTCGATAATTTGATTTCAAACTTCAAACGAATGTACCAGGTGCAAAATAAACCGGATTTTAGTGAAACTAAAAATATTAGAATCTAATTGAGGATATATTTCAAACGAATCCAAAAAATCGAAATTTCATAGTGGGAATCAAAAGATATGCCCAGCTGAAAATTCAGAATAGTCGCTATGGAATTCTGGCCCTTAAAAATAGCCATTTTGCAAACGACCTCGGATTTTGACGAAACCACTTTTGTTGGATCCGCGATGTCAAATTATTGCTAGATTCCAAATTTCATAATTTTTCGAATCAGATGTGAGCGTGGCAAAGGAAAACGCGTTTGACCAGTTTTAGTTGATTTTAATCGACTGGAAAATGACCATTTTTCTAACGGTCTCAGAATTGGGCGAAACTAGTTTTGCTAGGACCGTATCGTCAATACTAAGCTAGAAAATATTTTTTGGGGATTTTCTTGTTAGTAAGTGGCCCCGGTAAATTCAAATGCGCGTTCAAATTCAATATATAGAGTTATATGTGATTTTGACGAAAACTGATAGAAGCAGTCGAATCAGCTTACGATACACATCCCTTTGAGTTCGAAATGAGGGTAATTAGCTATGGACGACAGGCGGTGGGCCTCGTTTCGAGTTCGAATTAAAAAGTCAACTTTTGAAATTAAAAATAATAAAATAATAAATTAAACCCTCTCTCTCCCTTTATCTCTCAGGTCCCCCCCACCGTTCACTTTTTCAAAGCAAAAAAAAAAAAGAGAAGGAAGGGGCGGAGCAGCCGCCGCTCCTCCCACTGGCGCCGCCGCCGGAGCAGGGCCGCCTCCCCCTCACTTACCTCGGCTCCCTTCCTCTCCTCCTCTCCCTTCGTTCTCCTTCTTCCCCGCCTTCCCCTTCTCTTCCCCCTCAGCCAATCGAACGACCCCCGCACCCCTTCCCCCTTCTTCTCCTCCCCCTTCCCTTGACCGCGCTGCTCCCTTCTTCCCCCTTAGCCCCTCGCACGTCTCTCTCCGATCCTCTCTCGAAACCCACGCTCCCCCTGAACCCATCGACGTTCACGAGCCCCTCAGCCACCAAGCCCCACGCTAGCGCCCGAATCGAGGTCCCACAGGCCATCAAACCCGACACTTGAAGCCCAAGGCAGCACCAAGGCCGCCGCCCCCTTCTGCGCCGAGCATCCAACGCACCAGCAAACCCTCCTCCTGTTTCCCTCTCCTCCAACCACCAATGCTGAAATGCGGTAAGTTTTTAATTTGTTCTTCTTTATTTTTACTTATTAATGTAAAGAGTAGTTTTTATTACTTAGAAATAATGAAGTTAAGATTTTTAAAACTATAAAGGTTCGATTTTTAATTTAGAAAAGATATGATTTTTCTACATGAAAGGGTTAGATTGTTACTTTATAAAAGATTAAATTTTTAATTTATAGAAAGGTTAAAATTTTTGATTTTTATAACATAGAGAAGTTAAAAATATAATTTTTATTATATAGAAAGGTTAAAGATATAATTTTTATATTATAAAAAGAATAAAAATATGATTTTTAGCATATGAGAAGTATAATAATATAATTTTTATATAGGGAAGATAGTAAAAATATCATCTTTATAGATGTAGCGAAATAAAAATCTGATTTTTATTATATATATGTTGAAATAAAAATGTGATTTTTATTGTGATGAATTGAAAAGGCGAAATCTTTATATTTCAAAAGGCGAAATCTTTATATTTCAAATGGCGAAATCTTTATTTTTAAAAAGGGGAAATCTTTATATAGAGAATAGCATGATAAAAATATAATCTTTATTGTATGAACATCGATGTAAAAATAGAATTTTTATATATATAGCAACAACATAAAAATGTGAATTTTATATATGTAGTGGCTACGGGCAACGAAAGTGACAAAAGGCGAGAACAGCGATGACTTCTACATAAGAAGAGTCGTGGTATTGGATTAGCTAGTCGGTGAGAACTTCTCACTTTAAATCTTCTTTTCTAGTTAAAATATATACTAGGATGCAGACAGTTCTTAGCAGCACCCGACTCCCGTCATCCACAGACCATGGATGGCTTGTCTGTTTGGTTGTGGTAAAAATTGATTGTGTGATGTGAAATGAAATAAAATATTTATATAGTTAAAAATATTTTATTGTTAAAAATATTATTTTTAACGTGTGTGTGTGTGAATAAAAAAAATACGTGTTTGTTGATTTGAAACCCCACACGGGTGTTGGGATGATATTTGGTGTACACTAATCCCAATTATTTAATAGTATGTCGATCGATTGGTCAACAGACTGTGTAAGCGTCAATTATTTATATTTAATGCTTATGCAGTTGTGTGGTGCACTTTGGATGATGATTGATTATTTATTGTTGTGATTATATACATGTGTTGTATGGAATCCGTATAATTAACATTTTGTGGTAATTGATTGGTTCTCATTCCAATTGGGAAAATAAGGAATAGAATGAAGTATATATTCATTTGTTGAATAGAATAAATAATCATGTGTTGAAAGTAATATTTTAACAATAAAATTTACATATTTATCATATTTAAAGTTAGAAACTAACTGGAAAATAGATAAGATGAGTGGTTTCCAGGGTATTGATCTGATATTGGTTCCGGCCTTCGGTGTTAATACCCAGGGAATCATTCTCTTACTACTTCACAGTTGGAGTCTGATTTAAAAATCAAACGATAGATACCATAGTTTTATAAAATATATTAAAAAAATATAATAGTCATGTGTTGACAGTGCTCATGTGTTGAGAATATTCATGTGTTGAAAGAAATATATATTCATGTGTTGAATAGAATAAATATTCATTTGTTGAATAGAATAACGAATTTATTGAAATATATAAAGCCGTGTTGATTAGAGTTGCGCCGCTTTGATGTGAGCGATATTTATATCGATTTTATTCGTTTTTTAATGAATATAGAAAAGGAAATGATTTCGTGATATAACATTTTGAAAATATTATCATTTATATAGTAATGATATGAAATATTCAATTTTGATTTGAAATTGAATATGAAGTTGAATTTGTTTTGAAAACGAATTTAAAACGATTTATAAAATACATTTTAAAAGGAAATCGATGAAATATATACAATATATATATATATATATATTATATATAATGGCCTGAATAGAATGCGCCGCGCTGCGGCAGTTCGTGAATTTCGACCATTGACTTTGAATGGACATTACGGGGGATCCGACCGTCGGATTCTCCTGAAACTGGAACGTTGGGTTCCTATCGAGAAGGGCTTTCTAACGAATATTTGAAATTAGAAATCTAATGGTTGGATTTGGAATAATGTCCAAATCAAATTTGAAAAAGGTCGCTGTAAGTGCAGTTCGATGGCCGTTGATGGAAATCGACTGTACGGGCCTTGATAAAATTATTAAAAATATCTGTAATTTGTGAAAAATCATAAGAAATGATTTGTGAAGAACTGGGATGAAAAACTCCATTTTTGAAAAGATAAAAATAAATTTTTATCGAAATGAACTAGATTTGAACTAGAATTAAAATCAATTTATTTTTGAAATAAATAAATTGAATTTGAAAGTGGTTTTAAAAAATAATCAGGATTTCCAATAATTGAAGTGGAAATGGAGTTGAATCGAAATTATCTTCGGAATATTTCGATGTTGGATTTTGTGATTATACAGATATGGTTGTGGAAATATGAAAGATATATTCATATCGTTATTTCCAATACGATATTTGTTGGTTTCAGAATTTGATATTGAATATAAGCCGATATATTTCCTATTTAGAGCCTTGTATTTAATATCAAACGTGATTTGGGTTTGTCGTGAATGGTGTCTTCATTAACACCGATTCTTAATCCCAGTTGAGAAAAAGATTAAATCTTTCTATTTAGATTTAATGAAGTGTACCAATTAAATAATGTTTAATTGGAATTGAAATTGAATATGATTTTTGGTTTATCGTGAATCGTGTTTTAAATGACATTGGTTCTTTAACCCAGTTAAAGACAGGATATTGATTTTTGAAAAGATTAAAACTAAGTGCAGTTTTAATGAATCTTTAATTAGATTGAAATGTGAATTGATAATTTAAATTATCAAATTTGATAGGTGATCGAGAATGGAGTACCACCAGTTTTTCTCCAAAGCGATAGTTAAATCTTTAATTAGATTTGAACTTGAAATGGTAATTAATTTTACCGATAACACCGTGGTGTTAGATATGGAGTATTACTAGTATTTCTCCATGGGATGAATAGGTTGGGATTGGGAAATAAAATAAATAATTACTTCAGTGTGGTTCGCTAATCCCGACTAGTTTGAAACGATATGCAAAGGAAGATTAAAGAATAAACTTAGAAGAATTTATCTTTGATAAAGTTAATGGAAACCTTTCCCTAAGAATATGATTTTGTGAATAAAAGAATATTCTGAATTGGAATGAGGCGTTAGTTGTGTTTGTGTAACGTTTGTTTATTATATACGTGGGTTATTCAGAAAGGCCGGGTTTATACCCATTCTGAATAACCGGTTCGGCGATAAGTCAAAGATGAAGACGGTGGTTGAAGACCGGAAATCTTCACATCGTTTGGGTGATTGCTGATGATCTCGATTGGGCTGTACACCCAAGAGGAGAGAAACAGTTGGTGATCGTCCAGATGTGCTTGGAGATCGATGGATATGCGAGGAAAGTGCCTCCGGTTTCGTTCAGACCCAGAACGAACTTGTTAATGGATTGTGTGTCTGACATTGGATTTTATTCAGTGTTGATTGATCTCTATTAAATATACACCTGTTTGGCGGTGGAGAATTTATTCTCTTGCTTAACGCCCTTCTCTGAGATGTACGAGCTCAGAAGTTGTATATCGATGGACATCAGTCGCATAGAGTGAATTGCTAGGGTGGCACGCGCAAGTGGCAATTGATCTAGGCTTCTGTTGAAAAGCAAAGTCTTGTGGTTGATGATCAAAGCACGACCTATGTGGCGTAGCTTTGTGTATAGCGTGAATTCGCGAGCCTCACACCTCGGTATGAGTCAAAAACGGGATAGTGACTACAGGGAGAGCACGACGTTTCTTTCTAGCTATGGGTGGTGTCAGTGCTTAAACTGGCTGACATTTATATACTTTTCACCTGTGTGGTTGTTGGATACGAGGCGCCTCGGATATAGGTCTGTTAGGACCGGGAAACGTATGCTCAGGAATTGCCAATCCTCAAAAGTAAGAGAGGACCGGCCCTGAAGATCCAAGGATTGCTGTGTGCGGTCCTGGGACATTTGCTAGAGTGTCTCGAACGGAGAGGAGCTTACCCCTTGCCTCGGCTCATGAGGGAAATCCAATTTCCAATACGTGATACTGCGGTTTTATTTGTAGAACCTAGTATGGCGACATAGTGGTATGGGTCATTCATGCCGCCTATGATTGATATTTATGATTGAAATTGTTTTGACACTATACACTTATAGTAATATCAAAATAATGTGTTTTAAACGTATCAAGCATGCTTTGGCTATTATAAGGTAAAAACTCTATCCTCCAGCTTGCGTTGCATTGTGTGATGGGACCTGGGTCTTATAGTAGCTTAATTTTTTTTATTTAGCATTGCGCTGTTTGTTTTAAGCACTGGTATTCTTGGGAGGAAACCCGTTCCGTGTTATACGGCGTGGTCCCTTGATTTATCTAGCTTCAAAATAAAGATTAATAACTGTTTTAGTTCTCATACCAGTCACATGACTGACCTGGAGTTTGTTGTTTCAACCTAAACTCTGGGTGCCTTTATTTTGACACGGGCAGCTAGTAGTTTTGGTTTTGCAGATTTATATTCACAGGATCCTGATTTACAGCTGGAACGATATCCGAAAAGCTCTGTATCCGTATATCTCTTCTAGTTGTGTATTGTATTATTTTCCGCTGCTATGTAATTTATTGTAACCTCTGATATTTGTCGAATGTATAATATTCATTTTTACTCTGTATATTCTTGTAATCTGATGGAATTGTTGTAAATAACCATGAAATGTTTTTCTGTTTGCATTCCGATGTGTGTTGTACTCATCTCAATCCGGGATTTCCTTATCGGGGAAGTTCGGGTCGTTATAAATTTGTTGTTGTAGCAATCATTGAATTTGTATAATGCTTGCTGAATTGGTTTTGGAGAAGAGTAGGCCATTCAATCTACGTTGCAGTAGAGCTCCGCCGTCGCCACCATTTTTAGATGAATAAAACCTAGGTTTAGGATCCTTTATATAGCGTAGAACTAACGAATTTAGCTCCAAAATCGTCCAGGTTTAGAAAGAAGTTTCTAGACCCACGGGTGGGTCGACCCCCCTTCAGGTGGGCCGACCCCTAGGTCGACCCCCCTGTTGGTGGGTCGACCCCCAACGGGCAAAATTCCCGCCCAAACTCCCGCCTTGCGAATTTTTATTTTTGAACTGATTTTCGAATTTTATGGATATATTTATTTAATATATATATATATATAAGCTCCTTAAATGTAAAACAAACTTCAAACCTAAATAACTTCTTCATACGAAGTCTGTTTTACGCAAACTAGGTGTCTATCTTGACCAGAATTATGAGACGGACGCAATGGCTTTGTTTGTTTCCCCTAATTCTGAATATTATTATTTAATTCATCATCTTTACTGCCGTTAAAATTTCGGGTGTTACACTTATTTTCATTATTTCAAGTTGTTTTCATCTAGATCTACATCATGGTATGTATAATTTCATTCGAATCACCATAGGATCTAATCGAGCAACTTAAATCGGTAAATTTCTATGTTAATTCGTGTGTTATTACAAGTTAGATCCATTTGTTTCATTCATTTATTGTTTATCATGAATTTGATGAATTTCTTATGTTTGAAATATGAATAATTGTTGTGTTAATACTTATTGAGGGTTTGGTTTGATTTATTGGTGAAATTAAATGTTTTGCGCGAGTTTTTGATCGAATTGGAGTTAGATCGGTTGGCTTGTGCTCCAAGAAATGAGTGGATCAAGCGTGAAAATGGTGATGGATCAGTCGTTTTCTATGGATTGGGAACTATTGGAATGGATCAGAACTTCTTGGACCGACATCGTTTACAGATGCTGTAGAAAGTGATGGATCGGGCAACCTTTCAAGGGATGGACCAGGCAAGGTTAACACGTGGGGAAACAGCTAATCGGACAAGAGAGGGCATGGGGATTCGGCGTGCGTGACTTGGATTGGATTGTCTAGGTTCAACCACGTTTGGCAAACGCTGTGGAAAAGTAATGGATTGGGCATGTGTGCAGGACAGGGATCGGGCTCAAGAACTTGAATCGAGCAAGTCTTTTTGTGTGATGACCCCAAACTTCCATGGAATGAAAGTAAGGAATAATCATTTGGAATACAACATAAATACAATAATACAGATCACAGATACAACATAGCATAGGAAATTCATAGAGTAACAGCATCATAGCAGCGGAAATATAATGTCATCAACCACAGAAAATCCACAGTCACAGAATTCTAATTATTACATCAAGTTTGCAGAAAAAGAAATAAGTTCCAACTCCAACTTAAACAACGTGAAATGAAACAAGTTTGATGTCTGAAATTAAAAAGAGAAAAATGCAATAGTAGCAGATGATAGATGTCTTCAAGCTTTAAGTCATCACCTCTCCACGAAAGCAAATCCAAGAAAGATAATAAGCAGCTCCAAAGGAAATACTCCAAGCAAAGAATGAACCAGTTTATTTGGCTGCCCGTGTAGAAAGGAGGGCACCCGAGTTTGCAAAAAGGTGGAAACAAACAACGGGTCAGTCGTGGGACTGGTGTGAGAATTCTTAACTAATTTAACTACTAGTAATAAGGCAAATCCAAGGACCACGCCGCTATCGCGGAATGGGTTTACTCCAATGGACTGCCGTGCATTATTTAAAGTGTCATAACAACAGTAAATAAATCGTAAAATAATGCAATGCTTTTGGAAAAAATGGAATCACCATAAGACCCAAGTCCCATCACACAATGCAACGCAAACCAGAGGATAGGGATTTACCTTATGATGATTAAACATGCTAAATACGGCAAATATGAATCTAGTATTATCATTAGAGTACATAAGAAAGAATCATTTCAAAGTAAATGTATAAATCCTAGGAAGAATAGTATCCCATACTACTATGCCTCCATACTAGTAATACAATCAAATTCGTAGGGTCGTATTTGGATTTTGGTTTCCATCATGAGCCAAGGCTAGGGAGGAGCTCCTTACCGATTCGAGACACTCTAGCTAATGCCCCAGGATCCCCCGCAGTGAACCCTTGGAAAGCTGTAGGGCCGGTCCGCACATACAATTTTGCGGATTGGCAATTCCTGAACACACATTTCCCAGTCCTCTAGGACCTATCATCCGAGGCGCCTCATTCCATCATCCACCTAAGTAAAATGTCAGGCCGTGTTAAAACCCAATCATCACTTCTAGCTAGAAAGAAACGTGCTGCTCTCCCTGCGTTCCCTTCTCTCGTTTTAGACTCCACCGGTGTGTGAGGCTCGCGAAGTCACGTTATACACAAAGCTATGCCTAAACAGCTTATGCTTTGATCATCCCACAAGGCCTTCTTTTCAACAAAGCCTTGATCATATGCATCTTAGCATGCCACATCATCACTCAATATCGCACTACCAATCCTTTGCCGAAATATATGAACGGGTGTTAAGCAAGAGAATAAATTCTCCGCCACCAAACATCTATACATTCGTCAGAAGATTAATAACATGATATTTAATGGAGTATGATGTCAGGCACACAATCCATTTATTAGCTTATGCTCTGGGTCTGAGCGAAAACCACACCCGTGAAATCAACACGTACGTTTGGGCAATGACCATGACCCTTGAATTGGGAGCAAGTCAAATTAGGGCCTCGATCGTTGTCCATTCGAGGCGAGATTTACGGTCTTCATACGCCAACTTCATACTTCAATTAACGTTGTTTGATTATTTGGAATGAGAGAACTCGGACTTCCCAAATAATCCTCGTATATATATATATATATTTAAAATCCTTCGTATCACTTTATAATGATTACTTCCTATTTTAGTTATTTAAAATAATTAAATTTTTATATAACAAAGTCTTGAGTCAATAGGAGATTATGGCGCTGCATTCAACCATTTTTGATTTTTACATTTCTCATAATCTAACCGTAGGATTTTAACGTAATATATATCATTGGAAAGATTTTTCCAAGACGGTTCTAACGGTTTCAGTTCAAGAAAATCCGACGGTCGGATCTTCTTGTATAGTCGTTTAAAGGTACGGTTTCAAAACGCGAACTACCGCGCTCCATTCGTTTAATGTTTAATTATATATATATATATATATATATATATAATCGTTTCATCGTAATAACATCGTTTGATTTAAACAACGCTCTAACAACTACCGATCCTTATTAAATTTTTAATTCATTTGAAAATGAAGATAATATTACAGCATCCTAAATTCATTCTTTACTTACATTGAAAATGTAAATTCCATCCTCTTCATTTACATGTAAAAATGTAAATTTAATTTCTATTTTCTATTTACATGTAAAAATGTAAATTTTGGATACATTGCAAAATCCTACCCTTAAATTACATATAAAATGTAAATTCCAACTTCAATGTACATCCTTATCTTAATCACATAAAAAAATGTAACTTTTATTTGCAGTGTGAATTCTACTCTAAACTTACATATAAAAATGTAAATTTAATTACAATGCAAACTTTACTTTCTATTAATATTATAAAAATATGATTTTTATTTCAATGCAAACTCTACTTCTTATTTACATTGTAAAAATATGATTTTTATTTCAATGCTAACTCTACTTCTTATTTACATTGTAAAAATATGATTTTTATTTCAATGTAAACTCTACTTCTTATTTACATTGTAAAAATATGATTTTTATTTCAATGTAAACTCTACTTCTTATTTACATTATAAAAATATGATTTTTATTTCAATGTAAACTCTACTTCTTATTTACATTGTAAAAATATGATTTTTATTTCAATGTAAACTCTACTTCTTATTTACATTATAAAAATATGATTTTTATTTCAATGTAAACTCTATTTCTTATTTACATTGTAAAAATATGATTTTTATTTCAATGTAAACTCTACTTCTTATTTACATTGTAAAAATATGTTTTTTATTTCAATGTAAACTCTACTTCTTCTTTACACTATAAAAATATGATTTTTATTTCATTGTAAACTCTCATTCTATGTTACATTAAAAAAATGTAATTTTTATCATACGGTGTAAATTCATATTTTAATTACATAGAAAAATGTAATCTTTAACATACGATGTAAATTCACATTTTAATTACATAGAAAAATGTAATCTTTAACATACGATGTAAATTATATTTTAATTACATAGAAAAATGCAATCTTTAACATACGATGTAAATTCACATTTTAATTACATAGAAAAATGTAATTTTTAACATACGATGTAAATTCACATTTTAATTACATAGAAAAATGTAATTTTTAACATACGATGTAAATTCACATTTTAATTACATAGAAAATGTAATTATTAACATACGATGTAAATTCACATTTTAATTACATAGAAAAATGTAATCTTTAACATACGATGTAAATTCACATATTAGTTGCATAGAAAAATGTAATCTTTAACATACGATGTAAATTCATATTTTAATTACATAGAAAAATGTAATCTTTAACATACGATGTAAATTCACATTTTAATTACATAGAAAAATGTAATCTTTAACATACGATGTAAATTCACATTTTAATTACATAGAAAAATGTAATCTTTAACATACGATGTAAATTCACATTTTAATTACATAAAAGGTAACTTTTCTCTTTTTCTATTACATCAAACAAAATGTGATTTTTGTCTTTTTTCTTTTCCTTATTGTCAGGTTTTGTTCCTTTTTCTTTTATTTTACAAAAAGATGTAAATAAAATCTAATTTCATATTTTCTAATGTCATGACATCGCACCAATTGTAAGGTTTGATTTCAAAGTGATAACACTATGCTACAAATAAGGTTCGTTTTCTAATATGCTATAACATGAAATGACAAAATCATCCTCTTTATTATGAATTGATAGATTAAATTAATTCAAATCAACAAAAGTGCTAACATAAGAGGTGACAATCATAATTCTTTTTATTTTGTTCCCGAATTGATAGAATATAAACAAAGGTGGAAACTTAAAATGGCAAATCATATTCTTTTTTATTTTTGAATTGACAAAATAGATCAATTCAATATCAACAAAGGATGATACATAAAAGGACTAGTATATATGGATTCATAATCACCCATCACAAATACAGAACAACCATCATCACACATATCAAAACAAAATAGATCTGAAGCTTAAATATATGATTATGACATCGCAACCAAATAAATTAAATTAATTAATTAATTTAAACAAAGAAATCTCACCTCGATTTAAGCGAAATCAAAAATCCAAATAAATTCAGAAATAGGCTGCAATCAATCTCAGCAACCACTATACGTCCTCACGGTTCCGTCGGATCTGAAATTTTCAAAATCGGAGTTCGTACGAATTAATTATCAATTTTTAATTATTAAATCTAAATTTGTAACACTTATAAGCGTCACAATTTCTGAAAATATACCTTTAAAGTAAAGGCCGTTGTTTTCAGAATTGGTTCCAATCTTTGAATCCGATTTTCGTGAGGTAGGAAGGTCGGTTTGGGGTGTGGTTTGTTGGAGGTGGTCGGCCTCGGAGAGGCGCACATGCGCCTAGCACGGTGGTGGGTGCGGCGGCGATAGGTGGGGGCGGCGGCGGTTGAAAGGCCGAGCCTTTCAGGGCACGGTTCTCGAGCTTCGGGCCACGAGAAAGGTGGATTCGGGTATGAGAACGGAGAGGAGAAGAAGAGCTTCAAAAAAGTCCAAAGGGGCATATACTAATTCTCCATGGTTTGTGAGGAATCAGAGCTCAAAGAATTGATATGTTTATGGGTTCGGCGGCGGAAACAAACGAAGAGGAAGAAGCAATGTTCATCCCGTATTTATACGTGTATTGAGCGTATTTTTATTTTATTTATTTATTTAATTAATCCCAAAATTAGGGATTTTCCATACGATCTCCAAACGGACCCCAGCGACTGTCGAACCACACATTTTGACATCTTCTGAACGCGATGGCGCTATTGCCGAAGTCTAATTCTGAAGTTACAGTATGTTTTTCTTTTATTTTCAAATAAATTTCTTATTTTAATTCGAACGTACTTTCTAATTTTTTCGGGGTTACAAACGAAGTTAGAAAAATCCGGAAAAATTATTTTTGGCTATATTTTGACGATACGGTCCTAACAAAACAAATTTCGTCGAATTCTGAGATCGTTTGAAAAATGGCCATTTTCTGGTCGATCCAATTTAACTATAATTGACAAAACACATTTTCCTTTGCCATGCTCACATATTAACTTCAAGAATCATGAAATTTGAAACCTAGCAATAATTTTACATCCCGGATCCAACAAAAATGGTTTCGTTGAATTCCGAGGTCGTATGCAAAATGTCTATTTTCAAGGGCGATATATTCTCTATAGCGACCTTTCTGAAAATTCATTTGGCCATAACTTTTGATTCCCGCTATGAAACTTCGATTTTTTAGATTCGTTAGAAATATATTCATTAATAAATTTGAATATTTTTCATTTCACCAAAATCCTGTTTATTCTGCATTCTATGTAGTCAGTCAAAGTTCAGGTTTGACTTTTCAAACTACCGTACTTTTTCTAATTCCTTTTATTATTAAATTAAATATATTTGTATTAAATCCAATCAAAATGAATTTCTAGTCATTTTTATTTAAAATAATTCATTTCAACTATTTAAACACCTTTAAAATCTCTAAAATGAAAATTTTAAATTGGCCCTAAATTCTGGGTTGTTACAATCTCCCCCGCTTAAGAACTTTTCGTCCTCGAAAAGAAAAAGGGAAGAATAGAAGAGGAGGAACCAACTCAGAGAATGTGAAATATTTTAAGCGTACCTCAAAATAAAATCTAATCGGGGATATCCACTCTGCATTTGGGATAGGCTTGTTTGATACTATCCTCGGTTTCCCAAGTGCAGTCTCTTGGATCACCGCTCCATTGCACCTTGACTAGGTTGATACTTTTATTTCTCAGCTTCCTAGTCTCCTTGCCAATAGTCTTCAGTGGTTCCCTTCTCACTGCAAGGCTTGGGGTAATCTCCAAATCTTGCTGTGAAGCTTCCTTTTATTGTTGGCCAAGCTCCTTTCTCTGTCTTGTTGGGAATTCTTTTTATCATTCTCCTCAAATCGACAAGCAAACTCCACCAGCCTATTGAAAGAAAGGTCGATGTGGGCAGTGACTCTATCAATATATTTCGTCGCAAGCCCATTTATGAACCTCTTGTTCTTCTTAAAGTCATCCTGAATCAATTCAGGGGCATAGCAGGAGAGGTCTTCAAATCTTCATACATATTCTGAGATGGTCTTGTCGCCTTGCTTCAGATTGGCGAACTCGTCATGCAATCTTTCTACCTCCTGTCTTGGAATGTATTTGTCATTGAAAAGCTCCTTAAACCTCGTCCAAGTCATATTGTCTGCAATCCCTCCAACCGTGACTGTGTCCCACCAATTTTGAGCTTCCTCCTGTAGCAGCCATGAAGCCACTAATCTTTTCCTCTGATCCTCCAGGTCCAATCCTCCAAAAATCTTTTCGCAATTCCTCAGCCAAGCTTGAGCCTGTGTCACAGTTTCAGTACCTTTGAATGGTACTCCTCCTAAGTTTTTGAACTTCTTCGCCACCTTATCCAAATCAAAGGGCTGCGGTGGTGGTGGTGGCTGTTGTTGGATAGTGGGCTCCTCGGTTTCAGTAGTATTTTGCCTTCTCCTAGCTCTAGCAGCTCTAGCAGCAGCGATACTCATTTCTAGTTAGTTCTGTACGATCAAGGAAAGAGTCAGAACAACTATAATGGTGATTTGAAAAAATGATAAAGATGAAAGGACGGATGAAAAGATGATGATAGAATGACTGACTATTATGTATTCACATGAAATGTTCGCCATAGAATATTGTGATTCCATGTAAACGAATTATTATAAATATGTTATATTCCAAAGCTAAGTTTAACCAAAGCTCTGATACCAACTGTGATGACCCCAAACTTCCATGGAATGAAAGTAAGGAATAATCATTTGGAATACAACATAAATACAATAATACAGATCACAGATACAACATAGCATAGGAAATTCATAGAGTAACAACATCATAATAGCGGAAATATAATGTCATCAACCACAGAAAATCCACAATCACAGAATTCTAATTATTATATCAAGTTTGCAGAAAAATAAATAAGTTCCAACTCCAACTTAAACAACGTGAAATGAAAAAAGTTTGATGTCTGAAATTAAAAGGAGAAAAATGCAATAGTAGCAGATGATAGATGTCTTCAAGCTCCAAGTCATTACCTCTCCACGAAAGCAAATCCAAGAAAGATAATAAGAAGCTCCAAAGGAAATACTCCAAGGAAAGAATGAACCTATTTACTTGGCTGCCCGTGTAGAAAGGAGAGCACCCGAGTTTTCAAAAAGGTGGAAACAAACAACGGGTCAGTCGTGGGACTGGTATGAGAATTCTTAACTAATTTAACTACTAGTAATAAGCCAAATCCAAGGACCACGCCGCTATCGCGGAACGGGTTTACTCCAATGGACTGCCGTGCATTATTTAAAGTTTCATAACAACAGTAAATAAACCGTAAAATAACGCAATGCTTTTGGAAAAAATGGAATCACCATAAGACCCAAGTCCCATCACACAATGCAACGCAAACCAGAGGATAGGGGTTAACCTTATGATGATTAAACATGCTAAATACGGCAAATACGAATCTAGTATTATCATTAGAGTACATAAGAAAGAAACATTTCAAAGTAAATGTATAAATCTTAGGAAGAATAGTATCCCATACTACTATGCCTCCATACTAGTAATACAATCAAATTCGTAGGGTCGTATTTGGATTTTGGTTTCCATCATGAGCCAAGGCTAGGGAGGAGCTCCTTACCGATTCGAGACACTCTAGCTAATGCCCTAAGATCCCCCGAAGTGAACCCTTGGAAAGATGCAGGGCCGGTCCGCACATACGATTTTGCGGATTGGCAATTCCTGAACACACGTTTCCCAGTCCTATAGGACCTATCATCCGGGGCGCCTCATTCCATCATCCACATAAGTAAAATGTCAGGCCGTGTAAAAACCCAATCATCACTTCTAGCTAGAAAGAAACGTGTTGCTCTCCCTGCGTTCCCTTCTCTCGTTTTAGACTCCCCCGGTGCGTGAGGCTCGCGAAGTCACGTTATACACAAAGCTATGCCTAAACAGGCTATGCTTTGATCATCCCACAAGGCCTGCTTTTCAACAAAGCCTTGATCATATGCATCTTAGCATGCCGCATCATCACTCCATATCACACTACCAATCCTTTGCCGAAATATATGAACGGGTGTTAAGCAAGAGAATTGTCACTTCTGGAAGGATGAGGTAAGATTTTTAGGCCATGTAGTTTCTGGAAATAGGATAGCAGTTGACCCCTCTAAAGTGGCAGCAATCCAGGACTGGGATAAACCTAAGAATGCGACGGATGTTCAGAGTTTCCTTGGGTTGGCAGGATATTACTGACGGTTTATCAAGGATTTCTCCAAGATAGCTGCACCATTGAAAGGATTGATGAAGAAGAACCAAGTGTTCACATGGGATGTAAAGTGCGAGCTAGCGTTCAGTAACCTGAAGGAGAGATTGAATAGTGCTCCTGTGTTGACCATTCCTAGTAGGAATGAAGAGATGGTTGTATACACCGATGCATGTGGTACTGGACTTGGAGCAGTGCTAATGCAGAAGGATAAGGTTGTGGCCTACACAAGTCGACAACTGAAGCCTCATGAAAGGAATTATCCAACTCATGATTTAGAGTTGGCGGCGATTGTGTTTGCTCTGAAGATATGGAGACATTACCTGTTGGAAGCTCGATACGAGTTGTTTACACATCACAAGTCGTTGAAGTTATCTTTTCTGCCGAAAGGATTTTAATCTTCGGCAACAATGGTGGTTAGAGTTTTTAGCATTGTATGATTTTGATATAGCCTATACTCCTGGTAAAGGTAACGCAGTTGCAGATGCGTTGAGTCGAAGACACGCAAGTTTGGGAGCGATGGTTTTGGAATGGAAGAGTATTGAGTATTTGGCAAGATTTGATTTCAGGCCAAGGTGTGAGTTGGAACCTGAAATGTTGGTAAGCTTGTCGATAATACCTACTCTTGTCGAAATGATTGGAGAAAGCCAAAAGCGAGATGTGAAGCTTGTCGAGTTTATCCGGAAGCTAGAACCAGAAGATAAAGAGTTTGAAGTCGGTTGAGAAGATTGGCTTAAAAAGCAAGGATGATTAGTTGTTCCTGATATAGATTGGAGATATGCAAGAAGTGGACCGGGTCGGCCATAAGTGGGTTAGGTTAGTTTCAAATCCTGTCGTGGAGAACAAGTCCGAATGAGTCGGGTCGGTCCTAACAGAAGTGATCGGGTTGGTCTGAAACATGTTGGTCGGGTTGGTCTTCTTGAGTTGGAGCAAGAGAGAACAGGTCGGCAAGGAGGGTGGAGAAAATGGAGACCAGGCCGGTCAGTCTCGTGGAAAGGTGGGTCGGGTCGGTCACACGGGGTATACCTGGTCGGGTCGGTCGGTTGAGGACCGGTCGAGTCAGTCAGGTGGGGCATACCTGGTCGGGTCGGTCGGTTGAGGATGGGTCGGGTTGGTCAGGTGGGGGTATACCTGGTCGGGTCGGTCGGTTGATGGCGGGTCGGGTCGGTCTGGTGGAATGGGTCGATCGGTCAAGTTGGATGATTTTCAGCAACGCTTCTAAACGTTGTGGTAGGTGGCTTAAGTGCTATGGGTTGTTGGACCATTTCTGATAGACGAGTAAATCAGAAAGCTCGCGTATAAAGTGATTTTATGCGAGGGATATAGAGTGTGCACAATGTTTTGTGAGTCATTTTTGCCAAAATATTCGCATGGTCTGGATGTAGTAGTACCTCCGGAGTAGCACGTCGACCTTATAGCTGAGTTCGTAGTTATGAAATCTCGTAAGCCGCTTCGTGTTATGGCGAATGACACAAAACAACTTAGGGAAAAGACATTTAATTTAGTTAAAGTACAATGGAGTGAGGATGGCGACGATATTACGTAGGAGACGGGGAAGAGTATAAAGACGACCCATCCAAAATTCTTCATCCGTATGACCCATTAATATCGTGCAATCATTATTGATTGTTGATTTTGTTGTTATCTTTGTTGTTGTTTGATAGAATTCTGCGTGCTAGGATAAGGCTATGGATGCATGGCTTAACGGTTGCTAGTTTGGGTGACAGAATTGGCTTCTCATGGATGATAAGCATGCAGAATTGTTGTGATTGCTTGTGTTTGCTAGGAATTTCGGGGATGAAATTCTAAAGGGGGGAAGAATGTAACAGCCCGCATTTTACATATCAGAAGATCGTAAAATATTTTTTTCATTCCTTGAGGGTTGGATCATACTCATCTTTTGATATGTTGCTTATGGGGATGTGAGACATGTCCATAATTTTTACCGATTTTGTTTGTGACCATTTTCCCCCTGTCAGTCTTGTACATGGCATAACTTTTGACTCAGGTCGAATCAGAGGGTGAGACCTGTTCCATTGAAAAGGAGTTGATGATTGCCTTTCCGTAGAGTGGTTACTTAAAGATTTGTTTCAGCGGTTCGGGAGAAATCACTATTTTAAGGTTTTTCGGTTGGCTGTTCAGGTTTGGAAAGCCTAATGGGTTGAATTGGGGAGGCCCATTAGTGGGTTGGTGGAAACTATAAATAGGGGGTGAGGGGTATGGAGAATAGGTTACTTCTCCCATTCTCTCATTTGGAGGCCTTGTGCTTCTTCTTCCTCTAACACCTTTCCATCATTAAAAATCCAAATCTAAGGAGGGAAATCATAGATCTACACTATTGGAGGCTAGATCTACACCATTTCAAGGGTGAATTCATCGGATCGAGGAGTTTGATCTGAATTGCTCGCTGTTCGGATTCATAATTCTATCATTTTAGCTTGTATTGGAGAATCAGTGAGTGGATTGCATCTCTTACGTGGATTCAATTAAATGTATGGGTAGTAGATCATGTTTTTCATCAAATTCAAGTGTTTTTCCTTAGATCCATGCATTGGTAAGTTCATTTTCATGTAGATCACCCTAGAATCTGATTTAGCAAGTTTAGATAGGTAATTTCTATGATATTTCATATGAATGTGCAAGCTAGATCCATGGTTTTTGTTCATATGCATATTTGTGGTGAATTTGACATTATCATGGATAGAATTGTCATATTGATGATATTGTTGATTTCATAACATGCTTGTTTTGGATAATTTGGATAAGTTAGTTTCATCGGATTTACCATTTGGCGAAGTTTTGGTCGAAATCGGAGTTGAATTGCAATATGCAGATTTTGGATCGGACCAAAGTTGGGTCGGACCGAAGACCAAAGTTGGGTTGGACATAAGTTGGGTCGGACCAAAGTGAGTCGGCCTATTCTGGTCAGCCATTTTTGCCATTTCTGGTCAGCTATTTTTGGTCGGACACTTCTGGTAATGATGTGACTTCAAAGTGAATTCAATTAGGAAGTTTGGAAGTGTTGAAAAGTGTTTGTTGTTCATTGTATGCAAAAAATGGAGAGATAACTCAAGAATGTATTGAGTTCATATGAACTAATAGCTCTAAAGTGTTCTGAGCTAATTAATAGTCGTAATTGATAACGACTAGAGAGGAGAAGGCCGAGGAATTATCATTGTCGTAGGTTCTAGCAGACTCAAAGCAGAGGTACAATTGAAGACCAGTTGTAGGTTGAGTGTCGTGGGCGTCGTGTATGGCCTAGACACGTGTTGAGTATAGCGTGTACCATGTGTTGAGTATAACATGTAGAGTTTTGCTAGAACCGGGGCGTCGTGTGTGGCCCTTGACAATTGATGGCAAATTGTTAGCCAATCATAGGATTGCGAAGTTTCCAAAGCAAGGCTGGCGGTGATACCAGAAGTCAGTCATGGACGTTTTAATGCATGTTGTGATCATCATTGAGTTGCTTTTCCATATACGAATGGATGCTTTTATTGCTGTGACTGAATCGTTATTCCTTTGGGTGTATGGATTGTAAAGGCTATCACTGTCATGTAATAGAGAAGAAAATTGAGAGTTCTTTTCTGAAGCTGGGTAGATTAGTTGATTATTTACCCATTCTCATATACTTTATTGATGAAGTTTGTTTGCTGTTTTATCGCTCACTAAGACTGTTGTCTGACTCAAGGTTTTATGTTTCCTCTTATTACCTTGGGCTGTTCATCCGATTGTGGATGGGAAAACTGAGTAATAGATGGCATGTATTGCTTTAGTGAGGACGACGATGCTGATCGATGGCGAGCAGGGGACTCACGTACCAGTTTTAACTATCTAGTATTTGTTTCTGCTCTTTGCTATTTCTCCGAGCGTTGTAGTGAGGCAAATTGTACAAACACTATTGTTGTTATCCACGTGTATGGGAAATACTTTCTAATTGTCATGAAAATTTTGTGTTTTCCGCTTCACTATCATTACTTGTTGTATATGTTCTATTATATTTTATCCTTGCGCTGTGAGTTTATGATAGGTTTCGTTTATCTACCATACCTTGATGATCGTCCATAGTTGCCTGACACACCTTTCAGTGCATTATTCCTCTTATATAGTGCAAGGGCTGTGGGCGGTCGTCACATATAACATCAGACTTAAATCAAGTCCAAACGAGATCTAAGGAAAATGTCCCCAACAAAGAAGCAGAGTTATCCAATGTTGCAAAACATTTGTGTCTCGAATATTAGAGGAGGTCACTTTGATGCTAAACTCGATCAATGCAAGTTTTAGATAAGAAAATACAACCTCAGTGTGTTAGCTATTTTGGAAACTAAGCTGAACGAATGACTTACTCTTCGTGCTGCCAAGTATATCAATCCAAACTGGTTACTTATTCACAACTTGAATGATTCTGATTATGGTAGGATTTTGCTCTTTTATGATCCATCTGTGCATAAATTCTCCACAATCACTACATCGAGTCAGCATATTCATTCTCACAACATTCATTTTCCTACTTCTAGGTCATACCACTTCACATTTATGTAAGTTGTAAATTCGTAGGCTACTAGGAATAATATACTTTTATAACTGCCTGCATTTGGCAACATACGCACCTATGGATTGTTTGTGGTGATTTCAACACTCCCCTCAAACTCTCTGACAGAGTGGGAGGTTCAAATGTAACGCTCTTGGAAATCAAAGCTATTAACATTGTTGTTAATGACTCTTATCTTATTGAAATTATTTCTTATGGTCCTCCTTTCTCTTAGAATAATAGTAAAAGAAAAGGGTTATGTACTTTTTCAAAAATTGACCATGCCTTCTGTAATGAAATCTCTCTAAACATATGGGCTAAGTTATCTAATGAGTTTCCTCTTTCTTTACTTTCTAATCATTCTCCTCAAGTCCTACGACTGGGTGAAAATGAAAGTAGAAGATATCCTAGTTTGGATTTTTTTTAACGCATGGATATATTACCCTGAATTTTTAGACATGGTTAAGCAACAGTGGGATCTTCCATCTTTTGGTAACCCTACGTTTATTTTACACAAAAAATTGAAGACTCTTAAGTATGCTTTAAAAACCAGGTCTAAAGATAAATTTGGTAGTGGTAGTACACAATCTACACTTTGGTGTCAACGGTTGGCTGTTGTTCAAAATCAAATGACTAATGATCCCACTAACCCCGACCTTGCCAGTGTAGAAAATGTATACTCTAACAATTATGTCAATGCACCGCACTATGAATCTTTGATGAGTAAGAAAAAATTAATAATTAGATGGGCTGAAGAGGGAGACAGAAATACATCATACTTTCATGTTGTTTTAAAGGCCAAGCACTCCAGAGAGATTATACACACTATTACTGACACAATGGATAGGTACATTCTACAATCCCTGCTATTCGAACCGCTTTTTTTCACTACTTCACAAACCTCTTTTGTACACAGATAATTTTGTTTCCAATTTAGAGGACACTAACTCAAATATTATGCCGGTTCTTAATAATACGCTGTAACAGCCCGCACCTCCGTTCAGGCAAGATATTGACCCCAACTTAGCCATCGTATAGGTGTGGGATTTTGTTCCTCAAAAGGTCTCAGCATTAGTAAGAGATGGGCTCTACAATATAATTACCCAATTCACACAGGCTTCCACGATGTGCGGCTTAGGGGTGTTACATTCTCCCCTCCTACAGAGCCCAATGTCCCCATTGGCTCACAAACACCTCACCCAGGTGTTGTAGTCCACACAAAAGCCACAGTTCCGGCTGGGTATTGGCTCTGATACCACTATAACAGCCTACACCTCCGTTCATGCAAGATATTGACCCTAAATTAGCCACCGTATTGGTGTGGGGTTTTATTCCTCAAAAGGCCTCAGCGTTAGTAAGAGATGGGCTCTACTATATAATTACCCAATTCACACAGACTTCCACGATGTGGGACTTATTGGTGTCCAGTTTTTTAAGTGCAACAATCACTGATAATGAAATTAAAACTGCTATGCTATCTTTTAACAATAACTCTTGTGGTGGTCTAGACGGCTTTAATGCATTAGTTTTTAAGCACTGCTGGAATGTTGTTCAGAATCATGTCTACAAAGTTGTGCACCATTTTTTTAGAAGGGGTAATATGATGCAGTCTTTTAACAATACTGTGATTGCCTTAATTCCAAAAATGAATAATGCTTGTATCGTTACTTCATTTAGACCTATATCTTGTTGCAACACTATCTAAAAGTGCACATCTGAGATTATTGCTAACAGACTTAAATTAATTCTTCTTGAAATCATTTCCATGAATCAATGTGCTTTTCTTCCTAAAAGAAGCATACTTGATAATGTATTGTTAGCCCATGAACTTCTTAAAGGCCAGAAATATAAAAACAGTTCCCCTAGAACTATGCTAAAACTAGATATCAGGAAGGCTTTTGATTCTATTCAATAAACTACCATTATTAGAATAATGAGCTATATGAACTTTCCTCCCTATTTTGTTGCCTGGATCTACTCATGCATTAGTTCTGCTCACTTTTCTATTAATGTAAATGGAACCCCTGTTGGTTTCTTTGAAAGTAAGCAAGGGATAAGGCGGGGGACCCTATCTCTTCATATTTATTTATAATTTTTATGGAGTTACTCACTAAAATGCTTGATGAACTTGATGGAAATAATCAATTTAAGTTGCATCCTAAATGCAGTAATCCATGTATTACCTCTTTTATGTTTCCTGATGATCTTGTTATTTTTTGCAAACCTGAGATTGGAACTTTACTGAACATCATGAAACCACTGGATAAATTTTACACCATGACTGGTCTAAAAGTTAATGTTGAAACGTCAGAATTTATGGTCTCTGGTATTTCTCTACAGCACATTAATCAAATTTAATCCGTCACTGGTCTTAGATGCAATCTTGACTCTATTTCATATTTGGGTTTACCTTTAGCTACTTCTAGATTACTACTACTAAATGTTTACCTTTTTATGGTAAATAACTGACAAGCTTGACTATTGGTCATCTAAGATGCTCAGTCAAGTTGGCAGATTGACTTTGGTGAAAGTTGTTGTTACATCTATGCAAGTATATTGGGCTAGAACGTTTCTTCTTTCACAAAAACTGATATATATGATAAGAGTTGCTTTCATGAGATTTCTATGGAAGGGGAAGACTCATACGAAATATTTAGCTCCAATCTCTTTCAAAATGCTTAAAAGAATAATGTGTAAGGGTGGTTTGGGTATTGTTAACATGTGTAAATGGAACATGGCTGCTTTTGGCAAGCACATAGATGATATTCTATGTAGGAAAAATAACATTTGGGTTCATTGGTCATATGCGCATGTGCTCAAAGGCAACAGTTACTAGTCTTTAAATAAGAAACAGAATCATAGTTGGACCTGAAAATGTCTGATCAAGCTTCGATCATGCTTTCTGCCTTATTTTAAATTTGGTCTGAAAGCCTTTGATACCATCAGCTTTTGCACGATCCTTGGTTGGATCATGGGTATATCATTAGGAGCAATCTAAATTATCTGGAAATGTTGAAAATTGATATTGGGAATGCAAGCTCTGTTGCTAGTGTAATAATTGGCAACCACTTTGCCTTTCCCAATTTTTCTAATCAGAACACTTTGCCTATTTGGTCCAAAATTAACTCCTTTAACATGTTAGTTGGAACTGATGAACACAATATATGGAAGTTGCAAGGTGAGAAGTTCTCAATAAAATGTATGTACTCTGTATTACATGGTGTTTCATCTTTGTTGCAATGCAGATGGCATAAAATCATTTGGAGGAAGGATAGCACTGCCAAAGAAAACCTTATTTTCTGGAAAGCTTATCATCTGGCAATCTTGACAAAGGACAAGCTTATTAGCCGTGGGATGAATGTTGATCAAAATTGTGGCTTCTGCAATGACAATCCAGAATTTGTTGATCATATTTACTATCAATGTGATGCCATTCAGTCCATTCTTCTTGAAACTATGTCGAAAGCTGAATGTTCTTTACAAGGAGGTCCAATTAACTGGGAAGAACTCAGAAGAAAATGCATGCGGAAGAGTGTTAAAGTAATAATCCATACTTTTGTCTTGAAGAAATATGTGCATAAAGTTTGGCAGGAGAGGAATGTGTGACTGGTCGAACCATTTAAGGCAAATACTTTGATGCAATTGAAGCTGCTATTATGGCAAGACACGTGAAGGAATCAAGTTTTTGAAGTTTACATTCGACCCTGGAATTTTGAGATTCTAACTTTATCTCATTCCAGTAATGTAAATATTGTTCTGTGTTAGCTTCTTGTAGATCTTGATATGCCTTGTTTACCTGTTTTCTTTTATGTTTTAATTCTTATTTGTTACTATGTATTCGTCTCTGGTATATCAATAAAGTGGTAGGGGACCACTCAAACTTGTCGGCTTTGCCAAAAAAGGTTATTAATTAACTAATAATAATCAAAGATTTGAGCTTGTAATTAGGATTCAATTAATATAGTTTATTAAGGTCTTAAGACCCTGTTTATAACTAAAGGAAATTTTAAGCGAATTTTTACTATTGTCTCTATATAAGGTTTGAAATGAATTCTTATTAAGGAATCTATTGTTGGGATTTTTATAAAATCCAAATTAGTAAAAATAAAAAGCCAAGTTGGTGAATAGTTAATGTAAATTATTTCAAGAGTCTTAGCAAGTTATAACTTGATTTATAAACTTAAGGAAAATCATAAATGAAATTTAAAGCCTAACGATGGGAAATCATAAGGTGAAGTTGAAATGGGAACATAAAAGGGATTGAAATTGGGAATGCAAGCTAAGTTAAATAAATCGATTTTAAATTCAAATAATGTAAGTATGAGAGGATGTTTTATTGAGATAAAACCAAAATAAGTTTAAATTAATTTATAAAGATTTTTATTAAAGGGATTCTATTTATAATGGAATCCAGTGTTGTATGGAATGTTGTAAGTATTGGTAAGTAACTTGGTAAAGATTTGTGTAATAAACCCAAATTGTAAAGAAACTGCATTAAAACGGTTTAAGGGAAAAAGTTATGTTTTAGTAAGAGTTTACTTAATCAACGAATTAAGTGACAATAGTTATATTTGAAGAGAGATTTCCTAAAATAAGAAATGGTTTATAAAACCATATTTTAAATAAAATAGTAAAGGAGGAATTGATATGATATTACTATTAATATTAGTCTATGAGTTACAAACTTTTATTTATCTTAAGATAAAAATGTTGTCAACCAAGGTCTGAGCGGTAAATAGAATACCCCAACTTGAACGACTTCAGGATTATCTGAGGATGATATTAGTTTGTAATGGTAAAGATGTCGGAAATAAATTATGATTTCCATAAAAAGATAATATTGCAACGCTATTTGCAAGGTTTTGAAATATAATAAAACTATTGCATTTTATGTTAACAATGTATTACTTAACATTGTTTGGCCCAGAATTGAACTATGATTATACTTATACTATACAGTCAAGTATATAACACCATTTCTAGATAATGAAAATAGTATGAGTTTTGAATATACTTATTCCAAGAAATTAGTTAATAGAAATAATTTACGGTTAATGTAAACGAGAAGTATATGGATTGGTAACAGAAGGGAATATTTGAGTTATTATTTCCACAAGCGTTAGTATAAAATTTTACTAGCAAAATTTTTAAGATAATTCAGACCATTGAGGTTTGTATAATAAACCATATACCATATGACATTGCTAAACCCATCGAAGATTTGTAGTAGGACTTATACCAATTGACTATGTATATATGGCGATGTTTTGCCAAAGTAAAGGAAATGAAAAAGGGTTCGTGTTTATATAGAAATATTTCCAAATCAAAGGAAATAAGAAGAAGTTTTGTGAAAATATAACAATATTTTTGAGATAAAAGGAAATAAAGAGGAGTTTTGTGAATACGTTTTTCTAAAGGATATAAGTGTTGGCTACCAATTTCAAAATAACAAAAACAAGATAGATTCGTTGATATAAGGTCCATTCGAGATAAGTATGGAATCGATCTTTAAGAATCGATGAATTGGTTTTAATTAATGAATTTAACTAAAAGGGTTTGTGCTCCCAGTGTGTCTATCTGTACTGTTTTTGATTTGATAGTTAAAAACCCAACTATCAGTAAATGTTGCTTTTGGACTTTAGACGAGTTAGTTCGAAGAGATCGGGATAGAAACTAGACCCAAAACCACTTCGAACCAACTTTGCATTCATAAACTAACTTGCAGGAATGATTATAATTTGAAGACATGGATCTTCGGAGCAAGAGGGTTGCTCACTGATGTCTCTGGTTAATTATCACGATTAAACTCATGGCAGTAAACCTCTTGTTTTGACGTATCTTAGGTTTCGTTCAGTCCCATAACGAACCTGTACAAATATTTGACAGAGTATCTCTATAGTCATGTAAGTTGATTTATACAAACATACCAGCTTTGGTGGTGGAGAATTTATTATCTTAGCTTAACACCCAGAGTATATTTGTGCAAATCAATTAGTGATTGAGTGGATCTGACAATACGGCATCCAAAGTTTGAATGTATTGTTCTAAAAATGTAATCATGACCTCAAGCCTCATCAACCAGGAAATGACTGAAATTAGGCAAGCAAATGGATATGTGGATAATACATATTAGGGTATATCATCACTTGATCTAGAGAAATCGATGTCCCTTTTTATATGCTTCTAAATAGGTATTATTGGAAGGCCAACAACCATGGTGATGATATATATTCGATACACTCAAGTTGAATGAGTTGTCGGTCTTATGTAGCCCGATTGCAAGATGTTCTTGTTGAACCCCAGTGTTCCATCTTTTAAGGACACTGATCGAAAGGTGGTTACATACCTAGTCATTGTTGGAAATCCAAACTCCAATATGAGCCGTACACTTTTAGTTGTAAACCAACTATGTTGGAAAGTGAGATGCAAGCTTTCGGCTATATCTGTACTTATTTGTGATTTGGTAGGCATTATTAGAATATCACTGGATTTTGATTAAAAAAAGTGATTTGGGTATCGTAAGGTTAAAACACGTGCCATGTTTATATGAGGTTGTGTTTTATGAGAATTCCATTCTTTAAAAAAAAAAATTAAAAGTTAAGAAAGTGGTTATGATGTGAGATTTCTCGTTGAAAGTAACCTAGACTGATCCACGTTAGTGTTGGATTTGCTTGGAGCTTCAGGAGAGGAGATGAAGTCGAGAAGTATTCTCGTATTTTCTCATATCAATTTATTTTCGCTGTGTGTGTTGTATTTATCAGCATTGTATATGCTGATGTGGTGATGTACTCTGATGACTCTATACATGAATATACACTAGTTTTCTCTTTATGTAAAGAGCATTGATATATTATACTTTATTCATTCCATTGTGAGATTCATGTACTCTGGTTCTGATGGATTTGTGTTCTTCTTATCCATTTAATCTAACATTTATATCTTTCTATTTACTCATCCTCTAACTTCTTTCTTCTAGCTATATATGTTTATATGCATTTTGAGTTGACATGCATAGTTAAATGCCGGCTTAAACTGTATGGAAAAAGTGGGTCGTTACAGTATGAAATAGATGTTAGATTGGGTTACAACGCTAATGTGGCTGTCGTTAATGCTAAGTGTAGCGAGCCTGTTTTAGGAGAAACTGCGGATTTAAACAATATTGAGTTAGTGAATGTTGCTAAAATTATGGATAAAGGTAATGTGGTTGAAGTTAACAACCCTGAGGCTACAGATTATTGCGCAAATTCCACTCTAGGTTCAAACCCTCAGTCTGTTCGTGTGAATGTCGTATATACGTCTATTGTGACTTCTTTAATTTTCCTAATGATTTAGATAAAGTGGAAACATAATTTTTTATTTTTGCTTCCTTTCAAAATCTTACTATAGCTCCTGAAGTGGTTGTGGATGATGTTATATTCTCTAAGCATTGTGTCATCCCTGTTATAGTTAATCCAAATGAACCCAAATGGACATCACTTTTTGAGGCTTTCCCACGTTACAAGGGCACTTATGAGCCCCGTGACTTCGAGCACTCTATGTCTATAGGTATTAGTAACCTTCCTTTGGAGGTGATTAGTGCAGGGGCTGACTTTTGGATAAATAGCTTGGTTGGTTTTTCCTTGACACTCCACCTCCGTTTTTGGTTGTTGGGGAACATTGCGGGAAAGCATGGCAACTGACTAGTAGACTCCAAGTTTGGATGGACCGATCATTGTTCATTATGAAATTTTCTCTTTCGGAGGAATGACTTCGTGACCTCAATGTTGAGCCTACTATTATTAGAGGGAGACCATTCATCATTACTCCGTGGAGTGCATTCATTGATAGAGCCAGAGAGCATGTCCTCTTTATTCTGGTTTGGAACTATTTCTACACATCCCCTCTTTATTTCAATCCCTGATTGGTCTAAACTGGTTGTCAAATTATATTGGAAAGCTTAGGTGTTTTGATTCTAACACAGTACCCATAGACAAACTGTTCTATGCCAATTCTCTTATTGAAGTAACCCCTGATAAACCACTTCCGGAGACAATTACAGTTAGAGTAGCCGATGATTATGTGTATGAGGGGAGAGTACACTATTTGTGGACACCTGACATTTTCTCTTATGCCATTCTTTTGGTCATACTCACACTTCCCGTTCCTGGAAACCATTGGTATCTTCTCCTGCTCCAGTTTCTCTATCCAAGCGGGTTCCACTTCCATGACCTCCTATCGTGAAGTGGGTTCAAAAGGTTCATGCCATTCCTCCCTTTGTTGATCAAGAGGATGTTACCCCTAGTAATGTTGAACAATTAGAAAAGGATAATGCATTATCTGATGAGGTTTTTCATTGTAATGACTCATTTGTACTCGTCTTCCCATTCTTGGATCCACGAATGTTTTGGTTTGAGATACGATCCATCTGCATAACTGTTTTATAAATATGTCACAAACATTGATGATGAATTTAGGAGGATACATTACCAGGTTAACGGAGTGTGTTTTAAACTCACCGAGGAGGGTGAGCTAGGTAAGATGAATATGGAATTATTCTATGATACAACATGGGAATGAGACAACGAAGTTTACAGTTATAACCCGTGCTTTGTTCCTAATCTTGATATACTTTTTTTTGAGTGCGTAAACGTTATAGGAACTAGTGATTACTCCAGTCGTCCCACCTTTGTGAGGAATTAACTGTGTATCTTTTAGTAGTTAAAGCATTCTGCTTCACTTTTGATTTTTTATCTTTATGTACTGGCACTTCAAACTAGTCATTGTAGTTGTTAGGCATTCTGTCTATCAACTATTTTAAATTGTGTTTTTTTATAATAAAAGCTTTACGGATCACTTTAAAAACTGGTTGGCCATGCAAAAATGACTATTTTAACAATCAAATATTTGCTTTATAAACTACTTTAGTATTTAGCTATACATAGAACTAAATTTGAGAATCCTACTTTTGAATTCAAACTATATATATATATTAACTTTAACGTACTACGTGTCAATTTTTAAAACTATTTCAAATATATATAAACTATTATAATATATATATATATATATACACACACACAAAATCAACTAATTTAAGTATTCAAATCGTTTTAATTTTGGAATTGTTTGAATATTCTAAGTTGGTTTAAATAGAGATTTTTCTATGAAATTATAATCTATTTTGGATATGAAATGGTTTTAAAGCAAAATCTAATATTTCGATACGAAATATAAACCATTTTGAAATGTAAAAGATCCGACTGATGTGAAAGATATAAACATTTGGTTGTTAAAGAGACCGGGATTGAACATTGTCATACTCTCTGCCAATACCGAAAACAAATTTAAAGACTGTGTACGTGGTAGAGAATCCAGAATGAAGTAGATTGGTTTGGAGAATGTTACTGGCATGAAGTAAGAGAATGATGATGGATATCCTTGACCTTTGGGTCATAATTAAATGACTAAAACATGATCTATATTGTGACCAAGTAGGTCAGCTACCCCTATCGGCAATCCTTCTTCCCTGATTATTATAGCTGCTCGGTTAATTTGATTTGATGTGCATCCTCGATTTAGGAGTGTTGTTTCGAGGCAGCAGCTGCAGCTATTCGTTACCATCAGTCCAGGAGTGTAGCTAGTAGATTCCTACCCTGAGTTTTCCTCGTGTGTCTTGTCACATTATCCTGGTCGAGCCCATACGATTTTGATTTAATGTTGTATCACAACACATCCTAATCCACCGACTACTGGATTGTTACATGCAAACTATAAGGCAAATGTATAAACAATGAAAGGGTAATGATGGTAAACCCTCTTACACTATTTTCAATAGTATGTTTACTATAAAAACTATTATCATAGTGTATTGTATTATATAATATATAGTTTAAAGGATCCTTAGGAGAAGGAAATTTTCGTAACATTTCTTAAATTAATGCACTGATGAAAACATTAGATATGAGGTGTGAATTACCATAAGCAACTCTGATTCCATGACACTCATATTATTACATGGTATTGATTTTATTGATATGATAATATTTTAGTTCTGATCCAAGTATTTTTGTCTTTTCATTTATGCTTGGGTCAGCCTGACTTTTTTAGTTATCGAAAACCTCATTATGAAGATGAAGCTTGACAGACATATTTATCAGTATTATTCTACTGCATTTGTTTGTATATTTTGTGATAGTTTAACTCTGATAATTCTTGTAAAGTATAATCAAATGTATGTTTTAACAACTTCATGAATTGTTTTTTGTTTACTATATTTTGTCCTTTCCTACGATATTCTGTGATTGTTTTCTTATTTCTTCTTTTACCTTTTATTAATCGTAATAACTATCTATATTTTGGATTTGTTTGAGTCGATGTGTGTGAATTATTGTCGGCATAAGCGATCAAAAATCCAGGTCGTTACATTTGGTATCAGAGCCAGGTCTAGCGATAACCTTGAATCTATTTGGGGTTAACCTATTGGATATAGAGTACTAATACCCTATAGTGAGTTTCAGTGTATATAAGAGAGTGTAATTGTATATAAAAATGGTTTGTGTTAATTTGTTCGTTGAGTATTTATAAATTCTGGTTGGTAATAGGTATGTCAAGGCATCGATATGAGTTTGTAAACACTTAAATAGGACTGATCGACACAATATTGTTCTGGGTTATATTTTATATATAAGAAATTACTTTGAAAATGTATTAACGTTGTCTTTTTTGGGTGTTAGGAGATGGTAATATTAGATTATGATCTTTTGTTGTTCGATTTGTCAATAACTCTAACTATTGGTTACTGAATGACTATAAGAAAATGAAGACATATAAAATATTATGATTATAAAATATAATTGAGTAAAAGAATGAATTTATGAAAAGGCCCGCATATCTTATATTATAATAATGTCTATCAAACCACAAATAAACTAGGAATATAACCGAAAAGCTTGCATCTGACCTTCGAACATAACTTGTATACATTTAAAGACGTATGGCTCGTATTGGATTTCCAACATGATTAGGTATGGAACCACCTTCTGATCAGTGCCCTCTAGAGATAAAACACTAGGGTTCAACATGGACATTTTGCAACCCGGCCACACATGACTGGCTACTCATTAACCTTGAGTGTACTGAATATATCATCATCACGGTTGGGATCAACAACTGTACATTCCAAAGCATACAAAAAGGGATAACCTATTTATCTAGATCAGGTGATGATATACCCTAATGGGTATGACCCACATAGCCATGCAGCCTGCTCGATTTCAGTCATTTCCCGGTTGATGAGGATTGAGGTCACTATTACCTTTTCAGAACAATCTCATTCAAACTTTGAATGCCACATTGTCAGATCTGCCAAATCACTAATTGATTTGCATAAATATACTCTAGGTGCTAAGCTAAGAGAAGTTACCTTCTCTGCCACAATATTTGGTATATTTATAAAAATCAACGTGCGTGATTCATAGGAAATACCCTGTCAGACGTTCGTCCATACAAGTCATCCATGAACAGGATGAATCGAAAGTCCTCTCCACCACATCTAATATAGGAATCACCCCCAAGGATCAGTAGAGAGTAGTCCTTGCAATCTGAAGATATCAATCATGATAGAATCACGACTAAAATATCTCTAGGAGCTAACTAGAGAAATTCAATCGGTAGTTCTACTACTCATGAAGATCTGTGGTCTTCAGTCCTTTCATCCTTAAATTGCATAAGCATCCCTTCAAGTTAGTTTCGAACGTAAAGTCGATTCGAAGTGGTTTTGGGTCCATTTCCCATCCCGGCCTTCTCGAACTAACACATCAAAAGTCAAAAGGGAATATTCATTGATAGTTAGTTCTTTAACTATCATATCACAGCAGTATTGTCTAGTATTCTAGCAGCTCAGAACCTTTTTATAAACTTAAAACCATTCATTAAAAATCATTTCATCGATTCTTAATAATCGATTTCATATTCTTATCTCAACTGGATAATTTCTATTCATGAGTCTCTTTTATTTTTATTACTTTGAAAATAATAATCATATCCTTACCTTTGAAAATGTCTTTCAATTACAATCAATTTACTTTTTTTTTATTAATTAAACTCTTACTATAACACAAGCCTTAATACTTTAATCCTTTTTAATGCAATTCATTTATAACTGGAATTTTATTTTAAAACTCAATTTATCCAATTCTTTACTCAAACCATTTAAACCTCCTTTTTTTGCACAATTTGAACCTCTTCTTTCAATTTTAATCATTCTTATTTAATTCAGTTATTAAGTAAACACTTATTTAGAACTATCGCATTAGCTTTATTTCTTTTATAAATTTGGTTTATAAAACTTGGATTTATTATAAAATCCCTTTTATCAACCTTTATCCGATTCAATTAAGAATCTCATTACACTTAGTTACTTTCAAAAATGAATTCCTTTTAAGAAGATAATTACTTTAATTATTATTAATTAAAATAATAATTAATGTCAATATTAACTATACAAATGTAGTTAACTTCTTTATTAATAAAAAAGCATAGTTAATCACTTTTAAAAAGTTATTAAAATTATAATTAATTTTATTAACGATATATGACTCGATAATTATCTTAATATGTAGTTGATTAAAAAATTAATTAATTTTTCAGAACAATCGTTAAGTTAGTTAAAACTATTTCTATTAGATTAATTGAAACAAATTAATCTAATAACAATTTTAATTTAAACGCTTGACTTAGTCAACTTGCAACATCAATTAACTTTTTTATTGATTTTCACTAATTTTCCTCTTAAATTAATTAGTAACTTAATTAATTTAATAATATCAGTTAATTGTTTAAATAAAAAAATTATTCAAAATTATTAACCTTAGGTAATTACTAACTTCTTTGATTATATAACTTAATTAGACACAAGAAAATATTTTATAATTTCTTTATAAAAAACAAACTAAAATATTGTTCATTTCTAAACCTTCTTTCTTATATATAATTTATAACTTGCTTCAGTAATACAAGTAAAATTTATAACTTCAACTTTGTTAATTCTCCCGACGACAAATCAACGTCTTAATTATATGAATTTTAGGCCATCTGCTGCCAATCACTTAATCAATATTGTTTATTGATTAATAACACATCAATATTGAATTTTCAATTCAACAATCTACATCTAAACAAGATATAATGGTACTTAGGTTAAAAAGTTCATATATAAATAATATGAAATCATGTGACATACAAAATATTGGTGGAATCTAGTTGGATCCCTCCAAACTGTTTTCCCTGCATCACAGCTCATAATATCATTATACAAATGCATATGAATATATATTTCAATCTAATGCATTTAAATGATGGAAATATAAATAACGTTAATCAACAACAAACAATAAGCAACTAAGACATCCAAATATCCAATTTGTGCTATCAACGATGAAATATGATTATATGACATTAATCACATCATAGAATTTCAGAAGGTGTGAGAGTTAACTCACATTTCGTTTCGATTAGACGATTCTGCATTGATTTATTCAATTTCAAACAAGTGTTTGAAATTATATAAAAGTCCAATATACTTTGATTCTAAACAAACCAGCACATATGCGTAGATCTTTCCAATACGACTCCAAAACTGCTAGTCTCATTAGATTCTATTAATGTATGAAACTAGTATGTGCATTATAAGTTATTGCTTAAATTAAAAATAATTCAATTTATAAACTAACTTCCTTAATTAAGTTACCTATTACGCTTATTAATCACGAATTTAGGCCGACTAAATCATGATAACATCACGAATCCTACCAGTTATCGTTTGAATGAAACCTCCCTCCTCGACATCAATCGTCGTGACACCACCGGTCCTCCGGAGCTCTGGCCAACTCCCTAACCCCCTACGTCGTGACCCCAGCTACCACCAGCCCCAAACACGAGGTCTGGCCCTTCCCAAAACACCTCAAATCGCCTAATGACCAAACAAACTATAATAAACTCTCGCCGCCGCCAAACTTCACTGGAGGAGACTGCACCACCTCTAAGACCTGCGCCAGCCCTCCCTCTTCCTCCGACCTGTAGGGTCGATCGGCCAATACCTCCTCCATCGGCCTGAATTTACAAAAGAAAAAAATTGTATCTCTTCTATTCAGGCTACGATTCTGATTGCTTGAGGCGATCGCACACCTTTCGACCACCACCTATAGGGCGCCCCTTCTCCTCTCTCCAACTTTCTAGTTGGATACTTCCATTGATTACCAGTCATTTGCAAGACAAAAATTGAATTATAAACGTAAAGAAAAGGGGGTGGCGCTTGTAAATGAATCGGGGAAGAAAGGTTTACGATTATTTATAGTGAGAGTTAGGTATTATTTTATTAATTTAAATATTTACACGAAACTTACATCTGAGGTTTCCTGCTTAAATGACAACATATAAGCTCCGATTATGATGAAAATTGAAATCCTACAATAATTTAATATTCTTGACCCGATGGAAATGGTTTCGCCAAATTCAGAGATTGTTTGAAAAACTCCTATTTAAATTTCAAACGTAAATCGATACGCATTTTTATCACGCACAATCACATAATAACTCTAATTGACTCAAAACTTGAAATTTTATAATAATTAACCATTATGGATTTTATAAATTTTGTTTTGTTGAAATCTGATGTCGTCTTAAGATTGGCTATTCTCAAACTCTATATTAAATCAATAAAATATAAATCGATTTCGAAACCATCAAATCTACTGATAATAAATTATTATCGTATATATTCAAATAGAGTTTTATATAACTTCAACTAACTTAACTCGATTTTAAATTCAAGATTAAATTCTAAGTTAAATCGATATTCAATTTATTAAAATCCTGTCGTTTTATTTAATAAATTGTTATAGTTCATAAACAATTATACCATGATTTTTTAAAATTAGATTTTGACATAAATCAAAATCTACAAGATGAAATCTCTATTTTTTGTTTCATTTGAAAACTATAATCCAATGGGTTCGGAAGATTCTTGCTTCAAAGGATTCCGATTTATATTGGATCCTGTACACTGAATTCAAGTTCAAATCGTAAAACTACGAACTATCGCAATGTAGAGAGCACGTTTTTAATTAATTTAAACTGATACGATCAAACTTCATTTAATTAGTAAATTCCTTATTACAATTTCAAATCTAAACTTAATTTGATCTTAATAAATCATCCAATTTATATTATACCTGTGACAACCCAAATTTTTTAACCATTTAGTTTGAACATTTAAATTGGTTTTAAATGTTAATTTGGAAACATAAAAGATTTGTATTTATTAATTAAACGAATTTTGAACGTATCATTTATATTTAATTAAAAACGAGCCAAAAGAGTTGCAGTAGTTTGCAATATTATGTTTTGAACTTCAATTGAATATACATAATACAATATAAGTCGGAATTCTTTGAAAAAAGAACCATCCGAATCTATTTGATTATAATTTTCTAATGAAAGAGAAGAATAGGGATTTCAAATTATATATTTTGATTTATGTCAAATCCAAATTTTCAGAAAGTCACTGTAGAATCATTTATCAAATAATCCACTTAAGATATAATTCAGCCAACTTCGATGTCGTCCTACTTGATCTAACAGGAATAAACATGTTCCTTTTAGTTAAGCGATCCACGATAACCTAAATATTATTATTCCCTGCCCATGTCCTAGGTAATCCATCAATAAAATCCATCGATACTTCTTCCCATTTCCGCATAGGAACTTCCAATGTTTGTAACAATCCAGTCGGCTTCTTTTGCTCAGCTACAACCAATTGACAGTTCATACATTCCGAGATAAATCTTCTGATATCCCTCTTCATACCTTCCCAGTTGTAGACTAGCTTCATATCTCGATACATCTTATTACTACCAGGAAGAATCGTCAATTTAGAGTGATGACATTCCCTCAGAACCTCATCTCTCAATCCTCTATATGATCAGGAACTACCAGTTGTCCATTTTTACGAAGCCAACCATCTCGATCAAATTCAAAATCCTTATTCTCCTCGGGGTTGACCTCATCCCTAATCTCCGTACGATCTCCATAAGCATATCGTCTCACTTTTTCCCTTCACCAATCCTTTCTATGAGAGTCGGTATAATATATAAACTTGATAACATCTCGGGCTCTAACTCACAATGAGATCTAAAATCAAATTCAGCCAAATACTGGAGATGCTTCCACTCAGTAAATGTAGCTCCTAAATTTGCATGCCTTTAACTTAATGCATCAGCCACTGTATTACATTTTCCGGGAGTATAGACTATTCCAAAACCATATGTCACCAAATCTGTAGAGCAAACAATATCACCGCTCACCCCAAATTGTGAGTCAGGTAATTCCTTTCATGTGTCTTCAGTTGTCAACTCGCATAAGCTACAACTTTATCCTCTCACATTAGCACTACCCCAAGTTCGGTGCCGCATGCATCGGTATATACTATCATACCCTCATTCCTACTCGGAACAATCAACATTGGAGCACTCATAAATCTTTCTTTCAAAATCTCAAAAGCTTGCTGACACTTCACATTCCACGCGAAGACTAGATCTTCTTCGTCAATCTAGTTAATAGTGCGACTATCTTAGAGAAATCCTAGATAATCGTCAATAGTATCCAGCCAAACAAAAGAAAATCCTAACATTCATCGTATTCTTGGGTCAACCCCATCTTGAATTGTTGCCACCTTAGTAGGACCCACCGCTATTCCTTGTCTCGATACGACATGAGCCAAGAACCTTACTTCTTCCTTCCAGAAGTGACATGACAAAAACTTAGATTTTAGCTGAAGCTTTCGTAAGATCTCTAAAACAATTTTCAAGTGCGCCTTGTGCTCCTCCTCAACCCTGGAAAAAACCATATATCGTCTACGAACACAAGTATGAACTTGTTCAACTGATCTCTGACGACATGATACATAAGATCCACAAAATATGCAGGCGCGTTAGTCAATCCAAATGGCATCACCAGCCACTCATAAAATCCGAATGGTGTTCTAAAAGTGGTCTTCGGCACACTATCCCTAGCCACTCTCAGTTGGTGAAATCCCATCGCCAAATCCATTTAGGAAAACACCTTAGCTTCGTGGAGATGATTAAAAAAAATCATCTATTCTCAGCAACGGATACTTGGACTTCTTGGTCACCTTATTCAACTCTTGATAATCCACATATAATCGCAATTATCCATCAGCCTTGGTCGCAAACACAACTGGTGCACCTCATTCGTATACACTTCTCCAAATGAATCCTTTACTCAGAAGATCGTTCACTTGCACCTCTAACTCTCGCTGTTCCTTAGGCGCCATTCGCCTAAGAGGCATAACAATAGGTTTGGCTCTATCCACTAAATCAATCTGAAACTCAATCTCTCGTTACGATGGCATTCCTTTGACCTTAACAAATACATCAGAAAACTCTCGTATGATTGGCACAGATGACATGCCTTCCTGTGGAATCAAATGAGGATATAAAAAGCTAACCAGAATTCCATCTTCTAGTAGACAACGTATCACCATCGTTCCCCCTTCCACATTCCCAGTCGTCACCTCGTGCCTCTTGCAGTCCACAATAGTCGCATACTTCTTGAGCCAGTCCATACCCAAAATAGTCCCAAACCCAGCAAAATTCAAAACAAAACAATCACACAAAAAAGAGCAACCATGACTTGATAAAACTAGACCACGACAAATCATACAAAGACTAGACGATGGCCCTACTAAATTAGTCACAACTAATGGGCTATCAACAATTTCGGGTTCTAAACCTAACTTGCAAACAAGATCATCACAGATAAAAGAATGCAATGCTCCAATATCAAATAAAACTCAAACTTAAACATCCCTGATAAAAAGCGTACCTTGCACAATAACACTCTTCCCCTTCTCCTCCGTAGTTGGATCCCTCGAGGAAGACGACACAACATCCAAAGCATACGCTCTCACAACCTACTTGTCTTTCAGCGGTTCTAGACAATTCTTTTTCATACGCCCAGGCTTGTCATAGTTAAGGCATTTCCATTCCACCTTAGCATTCTTACAATCCTTGGAAAATGACCCTTCTATTGATAGCTGTAGTAAGTGATCTCTCCTTTCGGTTTCTTCTGGCCATTTCCTTCTTCTTATTCTTGTTGTTGTTTATGTTTACCATTCCACTTGTTCTTATTACCGCCACATTGATGTGGCTTTGACTTGTCCTTATCCTCAACAATAACTTCCACTTTCTTCGGAAACAAACACTCCTTCCTTAAAGCTTTTTGACCAATTTCTCATGAGAATCATCAATATGGTCGATCAATTGTTTCCCAAGACCCTCAACTAGACCTAAGATAAACTTCTCATTCTTCTGATAAGGAATCTCACTATATGAACGAGCATACTTTTATCAATCTTCAAATTCTACCACATACTCAAATACCAGTCTACCTCCTTTCTTAAGCTCAACGTTTTTTTGAAGAGTATCGATTTTTGGACCATAGAAATAAACTTCTCTTCAAACTTAGTTCTAAACTGATCCCAAATGATTTGGTCTTCTAGAGTCTTCAAAGTAATAGATTTCCACTAGTCCGTCGCCCATTCTTGCAGCTGCCTCGAAGCAATCCTCGTCTTGATTGCATCGTCAATTCCCAAATCTACAAAAATCCAAACACAAGTGTTTAATCAATTCTGATCCTCAACAGTAGGTTCCATACCAACAAATGGCTTGCCACCTAGAGAAGTATAATCATTGCATAACTTCACAAAATCAACAACCCTAGGTGCGTGGATATGAATACCACGCTCTACAACTACTCCTTGAGTGGGAGTCGTCCTCATGATCACTATCATCATAGCTTCGAACATAGCCGGATAATCAGGAATAGTAGCTGCAATTCCCAACTGGATACCCTCGAGGATCATCCTTAGCAGTGTGTCTCAAAGTGCGTTGAGTCAATCTCTATCTGAAAGAAGAATGATCAGTTCACATTAGAGAAAGTCGCATTGGTGCTCAAGTGCTAGTTAACCTGCTATACTATATATAATATAGTAATCATCCAATAAATATTACAAGTATGTCTCTCATATGCTTTTACGCTCATGAACTTTGGGTAAAATCGATTAACCTAAGCTCTGATACCAAATGTAATGACTGCCATGTACCTCCTGCGCAGAACTAAGAAATGGTGCGATGTATGACGTGCTAGGACGATACAGCACGATCATCAAGGAATAATAACTCAAAAAGAAACATGTCGTATAACTCACAATTCATGGATAATATATAATAACAAAATATACAACAGGGTATATAGTGAAGCATAACTAAACAGACAATCAAATCTTCATAAAACTCATAGAATCTCAAGTATAATGCATCACATTATATGAGTATCTGAATAAAATTTGCCTTGCTACATAACTCAGGGTCTCAATAACCATCAACATATAGTGGAAATAGAAAAGAAATACTAGATAGGTAGTAATAGCACGCCATCCTCCTGCTCGTCATCGTGCAACATCCATGGCACCAAATCTGCTACCGGCTACTTAGTCTGTTTATCAACAACATTGATGAATATCCCAAGGTAATAAGAGGAAAACGTAAAACCTTGATTCAGACAACAGTCTTGGTGAGTGATAAAATAACTAACAATAGTTACATAGGATAATATGAGCATAGACTGTTCAACCATTTGATCTGTCCAACAACCACAAACTTAACATGTGAAAGCCATCCATCACTGCTATATCAGAATAGCAAAGGACAACCTCGATCCCATTTCTCTTCGACAACCTATGGTGATAGCCTACCCTGGGAAAATAGAGAAGAAAACACATAATCAACCATAGCGTCCATAACATCCAATATCCTAGCTATCACCGACTACAACCTTGGATCACCGATAATCAAATTTTCTTTCAACAATTAAAAGGACTAATGAAAAACCCTGGTTCTAGCCAAACTACCATACTCCATCATGACTACGTATGTATGCCTTACTCGACGAAGACAACTTGGCCCATAATGACTGCCGAAGGTACACGATTTACACATCCTGATCTTAATGTGCATCCCATAATACCCATGCTTTGAGTCTGCTATCGATTACCGACAATTTCTTGGCACTCCAAATCTATCAAGCCTTTCTTCTTGGCGATCACATCTTTAGTTTGAGCGACTTCTGAAACCAATTATCACCCTCGATTAACTCCTCCTTGAGTCAATCCATCGTCTTACTAGATCATATATCACACCGCGACCAGTTTCACATCAATCCAGCTCCGACCACTCCAACGCGAGTTCACAATCGAAGCATCATCAACCTTTGAGTTGCACATCAATCTTCTAAAGTTTATTTTCATCCAAACTTCACCGACGATCCCCAGAAGCCATCATAACCAAACTCCCCAAAAATTACGTCCATGTGGCCTCTTTTAATGGATCGGTATCGGTCCATACACTTAGCAAAAATGGCTAAGTGTTGGCACTTCTATATTCCTTTACTTATGTGCTTCCTACCTGTCCATTTTCCAAGTTATTCGTAATTCCTATTGAAACCTCTACCGCTTCATCCTTGCACATGAGTAATAAAGCTTCGACCCATCTTGAATATCCTCCGAATGACTTGAAATTTTGCAGGCAACCCCGATTTACCATCATGAAACCACACAACAAATATCTTCATCATCCGACCATCACACATGGATCGGTACCGGTCCATCATGGATCGGTACCAATCCATATACTTATCATGTTTTGGCACCAAATTTTCTATGTTGCCTCGTATCGTCATCTAGAGCTCCTCCGCCAAGTTTATCCTGATCCTAGTCATCTAAACCGCAGATTTGCTCTGTTCTTCAATCCTAAGATTTACGTCAATCAATTCTAATAAACAACTCAAACAATGCAATCAATTCAATCAAAACAAAATAAATTCAAATAACACTGATTATATAGATAGGAACAGATCACAATTATGGCATAAACATATTATAAACTTGAGATCTAGCACGATTTGGATCTAAACATATGTATAAAAATAATTAACCTAATAATCATCCAGTTAACATGGTCAGGTTAGGTTTTATTTGGATTTCTAAATTGAATTAAACATGTATGATCAGATCTAAGGTGAATTTAACATATAACATATGAATTTGATCCTAATTTACCAATACAATCTGTAATTTCCGTATGAGAGATATCTATCACTCACCTAACCCCTAATTCAATGTAGATATGACGAGATCAGATCTGGATAGTGCCGATAATCTTTGAATTTGATGCAATACGATGTGATCTATCTTCTCTTAATGATGATCTATCTTCTAGATGCAATCTATGATGAATATGAATAAAAAGAATGGAGGATTAAGGTTTTAGGTTGAACCAGAGATTCACGGACGCTCAACCTACAGTTAGAATGAAGATAGTAACCCTAGTTCTCTACCAATCCCCCTACTTATATATGTAGGTCATTAACCTAATGGGATTGGCTAGTCAACCCATTAGCTGCTAACCAATCTGCCTAACCAGCGGCTGAAACTTAAAACAACGATTCCTCTCAAATTGCTGAACCAAATCCTTTATATGACCACTTTACAAAATTATAAACCACCATTCCGGTACAATGAGATTGATCTAAGAATCTGAGTCGATCCCTATCAAAAGTTATAGCCCAAACAACAAACTAAAGAGCTAAATGGTCATACTTGAATTCGGTAAAAATCATGGACATATCTCACATTCCCAAGAATAACACATTAGAATATGAGAGTGATTCTTCCATTAGGGAATAAGACATAATTATTTTACAAATGGTCGATATATAAGATACGGGTCGTTACACTCATCGATGATGCTGATAAGTAGGATATGTAACAAATTGATCATTATTTGGAGCTATGTTGGTAGGTTAGCAGGAGGTGACATCTTCTTATATTTGTTATTGTATTATTATTGTTTATTATACTGTATTATATCGTGGAGCCTTGACGGTGTTATGTATTATTGTTAGAGACAGTTTACCAGTTAGAATTATTTCACCTATATAGACTCTATTACTATCATGCATAACTTTATAAATCTATATACTTCAATCATGTGGTTTGTGCTGTTATTACTGTCTTTCTTGTTTTATATCTATGATTGTTACTATTATATGTTATCTAGCGCGTTGTGAGATGTACGGCGGGTTCTATGATTTTATCTTGTGTGCTCTTGAAACACCCCACCTCCGTTAGGGTCACTCTCAAAGGGAATGCCCTAATTTTGGTGGAGGTTTATAAGTACAAGTCACAGATATACAAGACAGATATAAGAACACATATTTGTAAACAACGGAAGAACAACAAACTTTTATTTCATAAAAGCAAATACGTGTTACAAAACATCACCATGATTGTCTTACATCCTTTCCAAAAACATAACATAACATTTTCATAATCTGTCTTGAGTACGTTATTTAAAGAAGCATAAATAAAACATAGATAAACTGCAAAAGTCCCCATAGTGGATTGTCCATAGCCATAGTTCAAACAGGAAAGTCCAAGCAATACATTTCTCTTCTTCAAGCTGGATGTTAAGGTTGGTCAAGCTGCTGTGTTCCCTCCCTGTGGACCTGGGGGGGGGGGGAAACGGAAGAAAAGAAGACGAAAGAAAAGTAGAGTCAGACATAAAGCCTGAGTAAGTCTAGTACTATTTTGTCTATGAATAAAGAACTGGGTATGATAAGTATAAACAAGAAGTGGGCAAGCACTATAAACTTGGTTAAGTTGTCTAGGGTCGAATATACTATCGTACCCCCTGTTAATCTCTGAACCCATATAAACTAGTTTCCAACTGGCACCCCATAATCAGGGTGAAGTGATCCATTCTACGATGATCGGCTCCTACTCGCATAGTTACATGTGTCTTACGACCCCCGATGTTGTAGTTACCTATGCTGGTCCCACCATGGGGTGTATCAAGTCCCATGGTGGCGGCCCGACACAACCCTATAATGCACAGGTATGCTACTGGTGCCCAGTGCCTTATTTTTCTGCGCCGGAGTGTGTGCACGCCCGCACCCCGTTAGAACCTACACTGCTACACCACCGCCGTCGATTTGACCTCTTACAATCAGCCCAGTAATCGTGCCCCACCCTGCCTAGTTTCAGGGTATCCTGATACACCTTCTAGGGTTACTGCTGAAAAGCCCCCCCCCCCCCCCCCCCCGTTACTAGGTTTTCTATCTCTAGCCAACATGCTAAGTTGGTTAAGTGTTTCCTAACCTAACCCCACCAGTCCGTTTAGTTTAGCATGTTCCATTTTGATTAAGTCTTTAGTTCCCTTAATCCTAACAATCCTGACTCAGCCTTAATTGTCTTATTAAGGCCCTGACCTCTCACATTAGACAGGTATTGTTGTGGCTGCCTGTTGCCGGTTGGTTCCGGGCAGTCTTACGCCACAACTCAGTCTAACCTCGGGTCCTTATTGGGCTCCATGTTTAACCTCCCACATTGGATAGGTATTGTTGTGACTACTGGACAGCCGGGCGGTTCCGGGCAGGTTTGCATCACAACTCAATCCAACCTCGGGTTAAACACATCGTATGTTCTACATTTACATATTTTGTCTTTCTTCTTTATTTTCTTATATGTAAATATTTGCGGCCAATTATTAATGGTGTAAAGGTTACACCAATCATGGGCCCAACCCATACTTGAACTTGGGCCCTTCTATTTTATATTTTCATTCATTAGTAATTTTAACCCAACGTTATTTTCCCCCGTTTAACACGTCCGTTTATTATCTATATGTTGGGCTTAGCCTTTTAAAGCCCAACCTAGCCATGCGAAAAGGGGAGGCTTAAAGCGTGATTACATACACAAAAAGGGGAAGGTGAGCGCATGAACTTGCAATATGACGTTGGAAATACAAAATAGAAACTGGTGTACTTGCATAGTGGTAACATATACTTTGGTCATAAAGCATAGGTGACATGAATCAAGCCATGTAAACTTGTAGTTGAGATAAGAATCTAAGTTGGGTATCATTATTGACACATAGTCATAACTACAACATGAACCTATATTTTTATTTAGGCATAATGTCAAACATAAGCATGGCATAAATATTTCTAACATAAGCATGGCATAATGTCAAACATAAGCATGGCATAATGTCAAACATAAGCATGGCATAAGTATAGTTAAATTTGTTCACATAACCATGTCATAAATATTTCTAACATGAAATCATGATTTTTACTTTAGTCATGCAAACTTTCAAAAAGGGATTTTTGAATCTAACCTAGCTATGTACCACATATGTCATCTTGTTAACAATTTCAACTATGCAAATTATCAACCATAGCCTAGTCATATTCATAAGTTTGCAAAATAGGTTTTCTAGTACAAAAGCATGGCTTAATACATGATGCCAAATTCTCAACATAATTTCATATGGATTATAATAACCAAACTTGTTCCAATTACTTACAAAATGATTTATGCACAAAATTATACATCATGGTGGCATAGTAGTAAAACCCCAAACTTGCATGAATTTAAATTAATCAACTACATACATGTAGCTTCAACATGGATTACATAATTTGCGAATATTCCAAACGTATATTTGCATAAAACTACCGCATGTAGTTCTTTATAATTGAATAACATAATTCAAGAATATCCAAACGTATATAAATTGATAAGAACGCACAAATATGAATCACTTTATTGCCACAATTCAAGCATACAAACCAACACAATTATTTGTTCATACCAAAGTAATACTCTACTTACAATCGTTGCGGAGAATTCTCTAATTTAGGAATTTAGAGATGCGACTCCTTATGACGTAGGCGTTGATTTGCTTTGTTTGAATTGCTTTAGGCTTTAGAATTTTCCTCCTAATCCTCTCTCTCCAATTGGCGGCTACTCTTAGTCGTTCCTCAGCAACATGGCGGCTTTGTTCTTATTTTTGAATGAATAGATTAGGGTTAGTCTAGGGTTGTTTTTATAGTGGTAATGAACTGATTAGGACCATTGATGTTGCTTGGATTGATCGTAGCCATTCATTCGAAAGAGAAACCAATTAGGGCCTGCCACCTAGCCCTAATGACAAAGCAAGCTTCTGAAAATCGGCCAAACACAGACCTGGCCAGCCAGGGCTAGACCAGACCTGGCCAGCAGGTCATTTTTGACCTGGGCGCACTTGGCAGGTGCGCCAGGTCAAAAATGTACTGGCGCACTTCACAGGTGCGCCAGTTCATTTTTGTTCTGGCGCACTTCCCAAGTGCTGCAGTGCATTCTGACCCTTTTTCGGTTTTTCGCCCAACTTCGTTCGTCCATAACTTCTTCATACGATATCCGTTTTTCGAAAACTCGGACTCTATTTCGCGTATTTTTCCGAGACGAACGCAATGGCGTATCCTGTTTCCCTTAGTTCTTTGATTTCAAATTAATTATACTTTAATTTGTTAATTTCACAGTTATAGAATTTGCGGAGTGTTACATTCTCCCCCACTTAAAAGGATTTCGTCCCCGAAATCTTCAAGTTAGGAGGAATGTATATCCTAACATCAAATCATCCATCTACTCATCCATCAAACACGAGCATCCATTGTCCTTAAAAGACTTCTAATGCTTCATGATCATATGCGAAGTGTGTGTGTACATGTACTTATCTAATGCAAAATCAGGCGGTCTACTAATTCAGTTGACCTCCTTAATGCGAATTATGTAAGTGCCATGAATCCATTATGTATGCAAATTTTCCTATTCATGATTCTACATGAGTGCACAATCATTTAATACAAATGCAACATCCATATAACAACACATTAATGTTCAACCATATACGAATGCAAACATATATGCATATGCAATATGAAGTGACTGAGCCGATCTAAAACCTAGATTGTGTGTGTATATGCAACCACGAGCAACCACTAGCAATCACTTGCAACCACTTGCAACCATCATCCATAACATGTTTCAATTAATGTTTTCATCCAAAGGGGTTTCTACCTAAAAGATAAGGTCGAGGAAATATACCTAAAAAGATAGATAAAAGCGCAACTTAAGGAAAATGAAAGATCAAGGATGTACCCTCGAACAGAAAAGGGTAGGCTGTGCGTATTCTAGCTTCAGTTTCCCAAGTCGCGTCTCCCTCGGCGTCGCTCCACTGAACTTTGACGAGCTTGACTTCGCGGTTGCGTAGCTTCTTCACTTCCGTTCCTTATATGCGGGTTGGAACTTTTCTTATGGTTGCTTCGCGTTCCACCTCTGCTTCTTCGAGGATATTTGGCTCTACTACTTCAGCAGACTCATGTAGACATTTTTCGGAGATGTGAAACGTGAAAGATGTTGTGAACTCCGGCCAATTTTTCGGGTAGCTCTAATCTATAGGACATTTTCCCAATTGTTCCTATCTAAAGGTATAGTCGAATGAAGCAAGTAAAAACTTTGTGCCCATTAGGCAATGTCAAAACTGAAAACCTATGCCACATATATATTGATTAGGAGAAGAACTCTCTAAGCATCAGCCCCGAAGACCGAAATCAACATCAGACTGACACCCAAAGAGTTACTCAACCCAACCACCATATATGATTCTAGGAAAATAAGCATGATGGACTCCTTTTAGGTCACAAGGGAGTCCCTTCCTAAGACCAATCTGTATCCTATAAAACCCAAAAACTTTAGTCAAACCAATGAACACCCTCGAGCCCCAACATGTGTTACTAACAGATGAGTCATACTCCCTATGGAGTTTGCAACAGAAATTGGATTGAGAATGGGACCAAGAGGATATACAGAAAAGATACCATGCAAGTAAGCTCTACAGGAAGAGAGCGATCAAGGATATACTCTTAAGAAGAGATATTATGCACGAATCAAGTCTTCAATCTTCTAAGTCGCATTTCTTGAGCTTAACTCCATTATGCTTTGTCCGTCGTTAACTTCACAATTTCGTAGCTTCTTAATTCTTGTTTCCAAAATATGAGTTGGAACCTATTTCTCGTTCCTCTTTCACTTATTCTCCTTCTAGTATACTTGGCTCAAGCCTAACTGCGTACTCATGGTTCCATACAAGCTCTCCAAAATTCACTAGTGAATCTTGGATCTTGTTCACTTACTAGAAGGTATTCCACATAGATGAATTATCTCTTGAAAATAAACAAATGTCAACTTCGTGAGCGGAGCTGAGATTTTCGCAAAATCCCTTATGAATTTTCGATAGAAACCTGCTAGTCCTAGAAAGCTTCGGACCTCAGTTGCATTCCTTGGTGTCTTCCAATCCTGTACCGCCACTACCTTAGCAGGGTCCACCGCTAACCCTTGTTTGGATACTATGTGCCCAAGGAACCTCACCTCTTCTCTCCAAAAGTGGCATTTGGAGAATTTGGCTTTTAGTTGATGGACTCGCAAAGTTTCCATAATTGCCCTTAAGTGTTGAGCATGTTCCTCTTCACTCTTTGAGAAGATAAGGATATCATCTACGAAGACCACTACGAATTTGTTGAGGAAATCTCTAAATACCCTACTCATCAGGTCCACGAAGTAAGCAGGTGCATTTGTCAAGCCGAAAGGCATGACAAGCCATTCAAAGAAGCCGTCTGGGGTTCTGAATGCCGTTTTATCGATGCTATCTTCAGCCACCCTTAGCTGATGAAAACCGGTTGCTAAATCGAGCTGGGAGAAAACAGACGCTCCTACAAGCTGGTCAAATAAATCGTCAATTCTAGGGAGAGGGTGCCTATTCTTTTTTGTTAGCTTGTTGAGCTCCCTATAGTCAACACATAGACGGAGTGAACCATCCGCCTTTGTAGCGAACACCACTGGAGCGCCCCATTCTGAAATGCTCCTCCTAATGAACCCCTTTTCTAGAAGCTCTTTAATCTGTTTACTGAGCTCTTTCCTTTCCCGTGGAGCCATGTGTCTAACGGGCAACGCAACGGGCTTTGCATTATCTACAAGATATACGCGGAAGTCTATTTCCCACTTCGGAGGCAAGCCCTTCACCTCTTCGAAGACATCCGGATATTCCCGGACCACTCTAACTGATTGCAAATTTTCAACAGAGGCATCTAGCGATTCAAGATAACTAAGCATAACCGCATACGAGGGATTACAAGAAATTTCCAAAGTATTACCGAGCTGGGTTAGGAGCCTAACAACCCTTCTCTCACAATCAAGGATGGCCCCATTACTGGATAGCCAATCCATACCCAAAATCAAACCATAACCCGAAAAGCCCAAAACAAAGGCACTACATAGAAATTCTACGCTTAGAATAGAAATTTTCAATCCCACACAGATCATAGACAAATGAGCTGGGCCCCCAATTGGGTTTGAAACAATTAAGGGGTCCTCTACCATACTAGTTTTTAGGTGCAGAGATTCAACTAAGGCAGACGAGATAAAGGAGTGTGATGCGCCAGAATCAAATAAAGTGCGAACGGGGTGATCACAAAGATAAACTACACTTTCTACAGAAGTATTTATACCTCGCTGTTGCAGAGGTGGCGCTTCCAGCACATGAACTTGTGCCCCTGAGGTGGATCCAGCCCTCTGCCCCTGTCCTCGTTTCTTTGGGCAATCCTTAGCCCTGTGGCCTGTCTCACCGCAAGAAAAGCACCCACCATTCTCCTTGGCCTTCTTTTTCCGACAGTCCTTTACTAAGTGCCCCACTTTGCCACAGAAATTGCACTTCCTCTTCTCTTTGTTGCCTTTCCCGCCCTTCTTAAAGTCTGTCTTCTTAGGCTGCAAACCCTCTTTCTTCCCTTGAGAGCTTTCTGCCTTTGTCTCCTTCTTGCCCTTATCCTCTTCATTCAGCAATGCCATTTGCACCAATCTTTCATACGTGGCTCCCATGGGTATATGGGTCATGGCCAAACTGTGAAATGGCTCATTCAACCCTTTGACGAAACAGAGAGCCTTCTTGTGCGGGGTATTGACTAGGTCAAGCCCAAACCTAGCCAGCTCATCGAACTGATTCACGTACTCTCCGACTGTCTTGTCCCCTTGCTTAAGAAATAAGAATTTTTCCAACTGCAAACTTCTTTCCGCATCTGAGAGAAACTTAGTCTCAAACCTTGCCCTAAAGTCCTCCCATGTCTCCAGTAGTCTTTCAGCATTAGTGACTTCCCACCAGTAGGAAGCCTCGCCCTTCAATAGCCACACTGCCAATTGTACTTTTTGTCTATCCTCTACCTCAAAGATGATGAATAGGTCCTCAGTTTCTTTCAGCCAATTTCTGGCTGCCACGAAGGACTCAGTTCCATGGAAATCCCTTCCTCCCATAGCTTTAAAATCTTCACATATCTTGGCAAAAGTGTTTCCCCGAGGAGGAGGTGGAGGAAAAGGTGCCGCTGCAGCTGGATGATTTCTTTCAGCTGGGGGAGGAGGAACGGTAGGACCTGGCTGAGTGGCCCTTGCTTCTAAGAACCGTCTAAACCAACCAGGTATTGGCACCCCTTCCGGCAAGTTAAGTTCTTGGGACATGCTGAAACAAAAAGGATAGATTCAAAACGAAGGATAAGAGATAGTACCTATGGCTTTGGGGAGTGGACTTTGCCTTTTTTTTATATAAAATAAAATAATATTTTTCTTTTATAAATGCTTCTTTAAATTTCCTTTTTGAAAATAATTTTTCAAAACTTTTTTATCTTATCTGGTAAACCTATGCTCTGATACCAAGTGAAACACCCCACCTCCGTTAGGGTCACTCTCAAAGGGAATGCCCTAATTTTGGTGGAGGTTTATAAGTACAAGTCACAGATATACAAGACAGATATAAGAACACATATTTGTAAACAGCGGAAGAACAACAAAATTTTATTTCATAAAAGCAAATACGTGTTACAAAACATCACCCTGATTGTCTTACATCCTTTCCAAAAACATAACATTTTCATAATCTGTCTTGAGTACGTTATTTAAAGAAGCATAAATAAAACATAGATAAACTGCAAAAGTCCCCATAGTGGATTGTCCAAAGCCATAGTTCAAACAGGAAAGTCCAAGCAATACATTTCTCTTCTTCAAGCTGGATGTTAAGGTTGGTCAAGCTGTTGTGTTCCCTCCCTGTGGACCTGGGGGGGGGGGGAACGGAAGAAAAGAAGACGAAAGAAAAGTAGAGTCAGACATAAAGCCTGAGTAAGTCTAGTACTATTTTGTCTATGAATAAAAAACTGGGTATGATAAGTATAAACAAGAAGTGGGCAAGCACTATAAACTTGGTTAAGTTGTCTAGGGTCGAATATACTATCGTACCCCCTGTTAATCTCTGAACCCATATAAACTAGTTTCCAACTGGCACCCCATAATCAGGGTGAAATGATCCATTCTACGATGATCGGCTCCTACTCGCATAGTTACATGTGTCTTACGGCCCCCGATGTTGTAGTTACCTATGCTGGTCCCACCATGGGGTGTATCAAGTCCCATGGTGGCAGCCCGACACAACCCTAGAATGCACAGGTATGCTACTGGTGCCCAGTGCCTTATTTTTCTGCGCCGGAGTGTGTGCACGCCCGCACCCCGTTAGAACCTACACTGCTACACCACCGCCGTCGATTTGACCTCTTACAATCAGCCCAGTAATCGTGCCCCACCCTGCCTAGTTTCAGGGTATCCTGATACACCTTCTAGGGTTACTGCTGAAAAGGGTCCCCCCCGTTACTAGGTTTTCTATCTCTAGCCAACATGCTAAGTTGGTTAAGTGTTTCCTAACCTAACCCCACTAGTCCGTTTAGTTTAGCATGTTCCATTTTGATTAAGTCTTTAGTTCACTTAATCCTAACAATCCTGACTCAGCCTTAATTGTCTTATTAAGGCCCTGACCTCTCACATTAGACAGGTATTGTTGTGGCTGCCTGTTGCCGGTTGGTTCCGGGCAGTCTTACGCCACAACTCAGTCTAACCTCGGGTCCTTATTGGGCTCCATGTTTAACCTCCCACATTGGATAGGTATTGTTGTGACTACTGGACAGCCGGGCGGTTCCGGGCAGGTTTACATCACAACTCAATCCAACCTCGGGTTAAACACATCGTATGTTCTACATTTACATATTTTGTCTTTCTTCTTTATTTTCTTATATGTAAATATTTGCGGCCAATTATTAATGGTGTAAAGGTTACACCAATCATGGGCCCAACCCATACTTGAACTTGGGCCCTTCTATTTTATATTTTCATTCATTAGTAATTTTAACCCAACGTTATTTTCCCCCGTTTAACACGTCTGTTTATTATCTATATGTTGGGCTTAGCCTTTTAAAGCCCAACCTAGCCATGCGAAAAGGGGAGGCTTAAAGCGTGATTACATACACAAAAAGGGGAAGGTGAGCGCATGAACTTGCAATATGACGTTGGAAATACAAAATAGAAACTGGTGTACTTGCATAGCGGTAACATATACTTTGGTCATAAAGCATAGGTGACATGAATCAAGCCATGTAAACTTGTAGTTGAGATAAGAATCTAAGTTGGGTATCATTATTGACACATAGTCATAACTACAACATGAACCTATATTTTTATTTAGGCATAATGTCAAACATAAGCATGGCATAAATATTTCTAACATAAGCATGGCATAATGTCAAACATAAGCATGGCATAATGTCAAACATAAGCATGGCATAAGTATAGTTAAATTTGTTCACATAACCATGTCATAAATATTTCTAACATGAAATCATGATTTTTACTTTAGTCATGCAAACTTTCAAAAAGGGATTTTTGAATCTAACCTAGCTATGTACCACATATGTCATCTTGTTAACAATTTCAACTATGCAAATTATCAACCATAGCCTAGTCATATTCATAAGTTTGCAAAATAGGTTTTCTAGTACACAAGCATGGCTTAATACATGATGCCAAATTCTCAACATAATTTCATATGGATTATAATAACCAAACTTGTTCCAATTACTTACAAAATGATTTATGCACAAAATTATACATCATGATGGCATAGTAGTAAAACCCCAAACTTGCATGAATTTAAATTAATCAACTACATACATGTAGCTTCAACATGGATTACATAATTTGCGAATATTCCAAACGTATATTTGCATAGAACTACCGCATGTAGTTCTTTATAATTGAATAACATAATTCAAGAATATCCAAACGTATATAAATTGATAAGAACGCACAAATATGAATCACTTTATTGCCACAATTCAAGCATACAAACCAACACAATTATTTGTTCATACCATAGTAATACTCTACTTACAATCGTTGCGGCGAATTCTCTAATTTAGGAATTTAGAGATGCGACTCCTTATGACGTAGGCGTTGATTTGCTTTGTTTGAATTGCTTTAGGCTTTATAATTTTCCTCCTAATCCTCTCTCTCCAATTGGCGGCTACTCTTAGTCGTTCCTCAGCAACATGGCGGCTTTGTTCTTATTTTTGAATGAATAGATTAGGGTTAGTCTAGGGTTGTTTTTATAGTGGTAATGAACTGATTAGGACCATTGATGTTGCTTGGATTGATCGTAGCCATTCATTCGAAAGAGAAACCAATTAGGGCCTGCCACCTAGCCCTAATGACAAAGCAAGCTTCTGAAAATCGGCCAAACACAGACCTGGCCAGCCAGGGCTAGACCAGACCTGGCCAGTAGGTCATTTTTGACCTGGGCGCACTAGGCAGGTGCGCCAGGTCAAAAATGTACTGGCGCACTTCACAGGTGCGCCAGTTCATTTTTGTTCTGGCGCACTTCCCAAGTGCGCCAGTGCATTCTGACCCTTTTTCGGTTTTTCGCCCAACTTCGTTCGTCCATAACTTCTTCATACGATATCCGTTTTTCGAAAACTCGGACTCTATTTCGCGTATTTTTCCGAGACGAACGCAATGGCGTATCCCGTTTCCCTTAGTTCTTTGATTTCAAATTAATTATACTTTAATTTGTTAATTTCACAGTTATAGAATTTGTGGGGTGTTACAGCTCTTATTCTCTTTCTCTTCTTATATTCTCCTGTTCTTTCCCTATTTCTCTTCTTTTCTCTTACTTCTTTCTCTTGACAAACATTATGCATAGACCGGGTACTTGTACAATTCACTATTGGGTTATATGAGTATCAATGTTTTATAGAGATCGTCGCATTTGGTATTAGAGTTAAGGTTGCATTATTTAACTTGAGCATTATCAAAATCGAGAGTTAGTATATACAAAAAAGTACATATTTGTATATTTTTTGGTCTACAAGTTATGTATTAGTAGTATATATAGTATAGATTATTTTGCATACGAGTATCATTGGAATAGTTTTCTGTATTCACGACTGATTGATTAACCACTTGTTTGAAACGATCTAGCAAAGGAGAAATACTATTAATTGTTTTGTTTATGGAACTTAAAATTTGGCAGGATCAAGGATTACTACCCTTGATTCACATAACATGTTTCCAATGATAGTACAAACCATTATCTGGGATGCTACTATATCTCTAATTAATTATAGCACTAAAGTACAGAGAGTTTATTTCATCGTGTTGGGTAGGCACTTATGTGTCTTTAAGGTAAACCATTCCTTGGAACGGAGTTGACTGTTGTGGTACTAGGGTCTTCTGGATTCTTGCAAGGAGTTCTTTGAAGACTTGGAGTTAGGTGTTGTAGTAAAGTAGAAGTTTTCTTCAAGGAAACTTTAAGAGTGAAATGGAATTGGTAGGGAGTTTTTATAGTTTCGATTTCCGAAATATCGATTCGTACAAGATTAGTTCATGGTTTGCATTGAAGAAAATTGTCTTACCTTATTCGAAGTCAGTTCTGGATGAGGAGCTCATCGATTGAAGTAATATGAAAATGCTAGAATGTGTTAATGAACTTGATGTGCTATTGAAGTATGGTTTTCTTCCCGTTATCACTCCACAAGGAAGTTGGAAGTCTGTAACTAGGTTAAGTGATGAACTTGTAAAGCGATTGATATAATTTTGAGGGAATGTTGGCTTAAGGACTTGAATAGGGAATCTCACGATGTTCAAGCTTGTTTCTAGTGTAAAGAGTTGTCCTTTTGTATAAGGATAAAGCATGAGGACATATATATATATATATATATATATATATATATATATATATTGATCTTTGATCTCGATTCACCGAGTTCTCCCTCAATGAAAGAGAAGGGAAAATGAGATCACTAATTGATATATGTTTCCATTAACGGCATTTCAGTAGCGTGTTTTATTTTGATGTCAAATTTCCATAATTTTATCTTACCTAGCTTTTTAACAGATGGAATGGGATCGAGACTTGTGGTAGTTAATTTGTCTTCTTGATTATGACTTTCCATGTTGAGGGATGAATTAGTCTTTATTTATGTGTAACATATCCTATTTGGTGACCGAAGATTAATATTATCAATGATTGCAACACCTATAATGTTTAGTTCCAAGCCTCAAGGTTGGGGAGTGTTACCACATGGATTATCCGTAATTAGTATACATGGTTCATCAAACTTAATCTCGTTGAGTCATGTTTGCTTGTTTGTTAGTTGTTTGCTATAAATTGATTTAGGCTTAATCAATTTATTATAAGAGTTTACAAAATAATTTGTGAAGGGAATGTCGAACATCAGTGGTTGCAAGAGGGAGATAATGATGAGGGTAGGCTAGGACATTTTGATCTTCTGTAGTGAGTCGCTCTCTATTTAGCGATAGTGGGTTGAGATCTTGATCATTAATAGGAGAGTCACTTATGATTGAGAGATAATGAGCTAAAACACTAAGTTCCCTAGTAGCGAGTCATCACTTGATCTTGTAGCTTGAGAGTATCTGGACGCATTTGGTGGGATGGCCAGACTGCCACCAAATTTGTGTTGAGTTTTGAATCAATCTAGATATAAACACTGAACAAGTAGTTAAACCTCTAGGACATCCATAGGGCGAAAGATAAGTAAGTAACCATTCTTGTTCCATGAGCAGCTTGTCGGATTAGCTCCAGGTTACGAGGATGTTCTTCTAGTTGGGAATCCCAAGAGGATTTTACCAATTATGGATAATTGGCTGGTATGTGCTGATTACAACTTTCCATATGCTGCTTTGATTTTTAGTCAATATATTTTATTGCTTTCTTATGAATGTTCTGAGATATCACTTGGATGAGTTGTGCTTATGCAACTTGATGATATTTTCTTCTGCTCATAGATAAAGGAAAAGTACAAAGCCCATTTATTGATTGTGTTGTGCGTGTCGAGAAAACGCCATTTGTTGGTTAACTTATAGGTGTTCCACTTTTCAGTGGTAGTAGTGAATTGGTTGGGTCAGGTTGACTTGTATAGGATATTGATATGGATCATACAAATGACATGAAGGTTTGCAAGTTGAAGTTGCGATCATTCGTTTCGAGAGTGAACAATGAGATGGTAGTATAACCTGTTTGGGTTGCTTAATTAAGTGTGGGGTTGTTGCTAAGGATGAAAGGTTATCGTGTTCTAGTTGATAACCAGAACCGCATGAGGATGACTATCTGACTCTTCATTTGGAGTCAGTTGCGATAGAGTTTGCTCCAAATATTAGGTTGCGCTAGTTATTAGGAAAGGAGCTAAAGTTTTGTAGTGATGTTAAATCACTAGAGTGTCTCTTCTACGAGAGGTATCTCAACCTTTACCAGCAGTGACTGTTGAAATCTCTAGTCTCCTAGGTCTTTTATGTTACCTATGTATATATTGGAAATGTAGTTTATGTGTGTTAGGTGGGAGATGTACCAATTCGTAAGTGATATTATACCCAAGGTTATTGTTCTTGGTTGTAACTGGTCATGATCCTAAAACTCGACATGATGTAGTGTGGACCCGACCGAAGGGGTTAGTTTCGAATAGAAAGGTGTTTCTTGTTTTTGATATCATTAGAAGAGGTTAGTTGGGAGTTCATTCATAATGAATGCAACATCGTCTAGCTAGTGCTGAAAAAGATGAATCACGTAGTTCCCTATTACTATTTAAGATTCCTAAATGGATGCAGGAATAATCATCGAAGGCTTCCACCGATAGTTCGCCATAGTGTTTGGGATAGTATGATAGCATTCGAGTCATACCCAATTCGTTGACAACATGTGCTAGATTTATATTCCTTATATTTGTGATGGCAACCTTGTTTGTCGAGTCTTATATGGATTGGATTCTTTAATTTATGTTTCATATTAGCTAGATAAAAATCCAACATGCTAGGGTACATATGGATGTTATTTCAATTATTGATCGTATTTTTCATATTCTTATTTATTTGTCGATGTTTGATATGACTATTCATATTTACATGTTAGTTTGGCATGTAAGACTGTTATATTATTATATTGACCATTTAATTCAGATAAGCTTTATACATGATTTAATGTTCTTAGTTATTAAGCTCTATTGATTTAACATTCTTGTTTTTCTTGTTGTTATTTTTACTATGCTTGACCATCTTTGTTGAGTACATGCCCAGGTTCAAAGAGGCAAGACTTGAGTGTTTGAATGATTACTCACTTTTATTCGCATCTAAATACAAAGCTTGTTATAAAAGACGTATGCAGTAATGTAGAGATGTGGTTTTTTCCCTTGGTGTATTTTTAATGATCTTATTCCCCAAATATTGGAGGCCACTTTCAGGCCTTTGTTGAATTGGTCCATAATTGAAGAGTTATTGTTTTTTTTAGATTGAGTAGCATAAAGGTGATGCTGTCAAATTTTTCCATGAATTTAGCAAAAGTTGGGCGAAAATTCAATATTGGATGCTGAGTTGGGTTGTCTTCCAATTAGAGAGTTGTCTCTTTTATTTTCCATAACCCATTCTTTTGGAGATAAATGAACAACTTATATATTTAGCTTAGCTCATTGTTCCCAAATTTGATTGCAATTGTACTCAGCGATGAGAATCATGGCTTTACACCACATTTTAAGTCTCCTTTGTTATGATTACTTTCAATGCTTGTTCTTTAAAGCATTGGGTGACGATTTATTTTGTACTATCATTTGTTCAGGAGTATTGGGTTGTGATGTTCCATTCTTAGAGATTTCTTGGATGAAATCCCATAAGGAGGGAAGAATGTAATGACTTGTATTTTAGCGATTAGATATTTAAATATTAACCATTAATTTAGTGATGATTCTAAAGGTGCGTGACACCCCATGTCCATTAAGGTCACTCACAAAGGAAATGCCTTAATCTTGGTGGAGTGTTTATTGTGTATAGAACAGAAAAGTAAACAAGACAGATATATATATATTGGTACTTGGAAAATAAAAACCACTTTTATTGCAGCGGAGAAATAGTTTAGTTACATCACATCAAAAACCAACTACAAAACCAAATACACATATTATCCATTTTGACAAATAAGTTCTGAGTACATAAAATAAAAGACATAACCCATAGGCTGAACTTTACTTCAGCAATCCAAGCAACTTCCAAAAGAAAGGGATAAAGCTGTCCAATCAAGCTCCACTAGTACTAGTTCTACCCTGAGCACCTTGGGGCGGAGGGGAGGAAAGGAAGAAAAGAGGTGGAAACAAAGGGGGTTAGACATAAAGTTTGGCGAGTGCAATAACTTTAACAATATAATCATTAAAGTAACTAGGATAAGGCATAAGCTGGAAAATAAGGAAATGACTGTGAACAAATGGACATGACAGAGCAAACAAAGGAAATAAGATGAATAAAGATAACGTTAAAGGTGCACCTAATCACTATAAGATAATTACTACATTGCACCACACCAAACATCCAAAAAGTTGATCCCGCCTATAGAACATAATAATGATAATGGTAGTTTCGTGTACCCCTAGCTGCATTCATAGGTGCCGTCTGCCCCTATCTCCACTAGGTGTACCCACTATCCCCATTCGATTGGCTCCCTAACTCATAGATACCTGTGCTGGCCCCACAGTGGGGTGTATCACTCCCCAAAGTGGCAACCCGATACCACCAAAAATGCACGGCTTATACCTACACGACGCAACAACGACTTACCTACCAGCCCAGGCCCACACACGCACATGACCCCATTGGACTTGCGTTGCCACCGCTAACCCATTTTGACCTCTTGCAATCAAACCTAGTACGCGTGTCCCATCCTCGACTTGGGTCGAGCCCACAAAGATACTTAATGGGTTATTGGTTTGAAAAGGCCCCCCCATGCATGACACAAGCTTTCCACCTATGCATGGTCCCCTCTATGGTTTTCCCCACTTAACCCCATTCTTATTCATGTTTCCATCTTGGTTAAGTGCATCTAATCGTATTTCATATGCCACCTAAGGCACCCTCTTAATTTCACGTGCCACCCAGGGCACCCACTTAACCCCCCTCCATATCCCACCACATGTTTATCTGCTTAAGTGTTTCTTAATTCATTAAAACCGTAACCTCGTAAAGACCTTCCATATTAGACTGGCATTTGTGGCTGCTGGATTTGCCGGGCAGGTTCGATCAGTCTTACACCACAAACGAGCCTAACCTCATGTCTTTACAATTGTTATGGATTTAATTCGTGCCTTTGACCTCTCACATTAGACTGGCATTTGTGGCTGCTGGATTCGCCGGGTGGGTTCGGGCAGTCTTACACCACAAACGAGCCTAACCTCGTGTCTCAGGTGGTTAATTATTACGTATCTTTATTTAACCCCAAAGTGGATTTATATCCCTATTCAAATTTGTCAATAAAATCCAAATATACTTATGTCCATAATTGTCACCTGAATTGTGTCCATTTATTTCAGGAATAACAAATTTTAATTATTGCCTCAAATTAATTGTATGTATTTTAAGGCCATTACATGCCAATTCTCAATATGAGTATATTCAATACTACCCCCATCGTCCCCACGTTGTTCGTTTGCTTATCATGACATATATATATTAGAATTAGTCTAATCACATAAAAGGGGAGAACATCGCAAATTTGCATAACACACAAAAATGGATCTGCTTACAAATAAGGATTCCAACATATCTTGCATAAATTTTGTATTGTCATGAATCTAAACATAGACCTAAAGGTGTGAACTTGCAGGTATGAACATAGTTTTCACCCAAACTTGTATAGGCCATAGTCACAAACTTGCATAAAACTATGTATGTCATAGATCTAAATCTAAAGATGTAAACTTGCATATATGTTAATCCAGTTTCTGCCTAAACTTGCATATAGTCATTTTACTTGGTTCACATGTAAACTTGTGTACAATTTACATAGAAACTAGCATATAATCTACACCCAAACTTGCATATAAATTGATGTCAAACATGAATCAAGTTGAACATAGGTGATTGGGCATACAAAAGGGATCCACAACAAAACTATCATTATGAACAACTAGCATATATTCAAAAAATATCACATTTTTCCAATGATTCACAAACATAGCCATATAACCCAAATTATAACTCAACCTAATTAACTTGTTGATTATCTTATTAAAGAAATCGAACTCACTACTCAAAGAAGGTCTTAAGTTATGGGATCTGTGTTCTGAAATTGGTTTAGCTCGCCTTTGAAGTAGACAAATTTGTTGTTGTTGTTGTTGTTGTTGTTGTTGTTGTTGTTATAGACTTGAGTTGAATTGAGTTGATTAGCTTTACCTTTCCTCTAGTTGGTGGCGGCTACTCTAGGTTGCGGGGTGATAGCATGACGGCCATGGTTCTAATTTTGATTAGGTTTTAGGGTTTGAGTGTACATGTGTTTATATAGAGATTAGGATTAATTTAGGCCATCCGATCAACCTAGAATCAATCAAGACCATCCAGTCAAGATAGAGTGACACCTCAGCCCTAATGACTCAGCAGTGAGTCACAAAATCGTCATCTTTCAGATCTGTCCGGGGGGGGGGAGGGGCAGGTTGACCCCCAGGTCGACACTAAGGTCGACCTGTATTGGGGGAGGTCGACACTACGATCGACCCCCAGGTCGACCTGGCCTTGGGTGGGAATTTTTCCACCCTGCCCAGTTCTGAGTCTGAATTCGTTTTTGAATTTAAATTTGAATTTCTGGAAACTTCCGACAGCCATAACTTCTTCATACGAAGTCCAATTTACGCAAACTCGGACTCTATCTCAACTAGAATTCCGAGACGAACACAATGGCATAATCCGTTTCCCTTGATTATCACATTTAAAATTAAGTTTTCTTTAATTTGTTAACTTTAATATTTAAAATTACGGGGTGTTACATTCTCCCCTCCTTAAAGGATTTCGCCCCCGAAATCTCCAAGTTAAGTAGAATGCATATCCTAACATCCAATCATCCATCTACTCAACCATCAAACACAGGCATCCATTGTCCTTACAAAATTTCTAGTGTTGTATGAACATATGCGAAAAGTGTGTGTATATGTTCCTTATCTAATTCAAAATCAGGCGGTCTACTGATTCAGTTGACCTCCTTAATGCAAATCATGATAGTGCCATGAGTCCATTATGTATGCGAAAGAATCCTATCGATACATATTATTTCTACATGTGTGCACAACCATTCATCAAAATGCAGCATCCATATGATAGCACAACCACTATACATTCATTAATTTAAATATGCACACACATTTATTTGCAACATGAAGGTGATTGAGCCGATCTAGTGCCTAAGGTGTGTGTACATGCATCCACGAGAAACCATTAGCAACCACTTGCATCCATTTGCATTCATCAGACATAACATGTCTCAAACACATGTTTCAGCCATAGGGTTCTTCCTAACTAAAGATCGAAGATGTCATCGCAAAGATAATACTAAAAGATAGGACAAGTATCAACAAGGTGGTAGAAAAAGGATAAAATAAAACATACCCTCAAAAAGGAAAGGGTGCAACGTACGCATCTTATCTTCCATCTCCTAAGTCGCGTCTCTTTGATCATCTCTCCATTGCACTTTGACCAACTTGACCTCTTTATTGTGAAGCTTTTTGACCTCCGATCCGAGAATGCGTGTATGAGCTCGTTTGATCGTGGCATTGCGCTCTTCTTCCACTTCTTCGAGCGTGCTCAACTCTACCACTTCCGCCGTATCATGTAAACACTTACACAAATGTGAATCGTGAAACACATCATGAACTCCGCTGAGCTTCTCTGGCAACTTTACTTTGTACGCCATCTTCCCACTCCTCTCCGTAATTAGAAAGGGTCCTACGAACCTTGGTTCCAACTTCCCTACTGATCCAAAACGGACTACTTTTCTCAACGGTGACACCTTAATAAAAACCATGTCCCCAACATTGAACTCAAGATCGGTTCGTCTCCTATCAACATATGACTTCTGTCAGTCCTGCACTGTCTTCATTCGCCGTCGAATCAGGTCTATCTTCACCGAAGTCTCCCTAATCATGTCGGGTCCAAGCAAAACCTTATCCATGGATTCCCACCAACATGTAGGTGATCGGCACGGTCGTCTATAAAGAGCCTCAAAAGGTGCCATGCCACTGCTAGCCTGAAAACTATTATTATAGGCGAACTCTACTAGTGGAAGGTGTTCTTCCCATGTTCCTCCAAATTTTAGAATGCATATCCTCAGAAGGTCTTCTAGAATCCGATTTACTCTCTCGGTCTGGCTGTCTGCCTGAGGGTGATAAGCGGTACTTAAGCATAATTGCGTTCCAACCGCCTCTTGTAAGCTCTTCCAAAATTCGCTTGTGAAAATGGGATCTCTATCGCTCACAATGCCGGAGGGTATGCCGTGCAAACGAACTATCTCTCGAAGGTAAACAGATGCTAACCATGCAGCGGTCCTTCTACTTTTAACGGGAATAAAATGGGCACTTTTAGTAAGTCTGTCTACAATTACCCAAATCCCCGTATTACCCTTCCTCGATCTTGGTAACCCATCTACAAAATCCATGGAAACACTTTCCCATTTCTAAAGCGGAATCTTTAAGGGATGGAGCAAACCTCCGGGCTTCTTTTGCTCCGCCTTGACTTGTTGGCACACTAAGCATCTAGCAACGAACTCGGCCACGTCCTTCTTCATTCCGGCCCAAAAGAAAACTCACTTCATATCCTTATACATCTTATCACCACCGAGATGTATGGTCATCTTAGAGCGATGTGAGTCTTCAAGAATTGCCTTCTTCAAACTCTCGTCTTGTGGTATGCAAAGTCTTCCATCTCTACGTAGCCAACTTCTCTCATCTATAGCATATCTATTCAGATGACTCGTGGACTCCCCTCCTATAAGCTTGCCTACTATCTCAACCAATTGTGGGTCGTTCCGCTGTGCCTCTCCAACTTGACCCAAAAGTGTAGGTTGCACCTCTAACGATGCCAATAATCCGGGTACATAATCGACAGAGGGTCTAAAGTCAAGGAAGACATATACTCCAAACTCTGTCGTTCTACGAACAAAGGACTTAAAGTTAACTTCTTTCTACTTAAGGAGTCGACTACAACGTTACCCTTACCAGGGGTATATGCAATCCCAAAATTGTAGGATACCAAAAACTCCATCCATCTCTGATGCCTCAAGTTTAGGTCCTTCTGAGAGAATAAGTACTTTAGCGACTTATGGTCTGTTTACAACTCAAACCTCTCGCCAAGTAAATAATGACGCCATGACTTAAGTGCAAAAACTATGGCTGCCAACTCCAAGTCGTGGGTAGGGTAATTTTTCTCGTGGGCTTTCAACTATCTTCCACCACAGCATATTACCCTTCCCTCTTGCATTAAAACTGCGCCAAGCCCTGTCCCGCAAGCATCAGTATATACAGTGAATGCCTTACTCCCATCTGGCAAAACTAAAACTGGAGTTGTCGTCAAAGCCCTCTTCAGACATTGGAAAGCATCATCACAATCAACGTCCTCAGTAAAAGTCAAATTCTTCTTCGTTAATCGAGTGAGAAAGGCTGATATCTTCGCGAAGTCCTTAATGAACTTCCTATAATAGCCAGCCAACCCTAAAAAGCTTCTTACTTCGGTTGCGTTCTTAGGCGTTTTCTAATCTTGGATTGCCACTACCTTAGCGGGATCCACAGCTATCCCTTCCTTAGAGACCACGTGTCCTAAGAACCTCACTTCTTTTCTCCAAAAATGGCACTTGGAGAACTTAGCTTTAAGTTGATGAGCATGCAGGGTCTCTAAGACTTCCCTAAGATGTAGGGCATGCTCTTCTTCATTTTTATAGAAGACCAGAATATCGTCTATAATGACTACCACAAACTTGTTCAGAAACTCCCTAAACACCCTACTCATTATGTCGACAAATTATGCGGGTGCATTTGTCAAACCAAAAGGCATGACGAGCCACTCGAAGAAACCGTCAGGAGTTCTAAATGTAGTCTTATCGATGCTTTCTTCAGCCACCCTTAGCTGATGAAACCCTATAGCCAAATCCAGTTGCGAGAAAACTGAAGCACCCACCAAGTGATTGAATGAATCGTCTATCCTTGGTAACGGGTGTCTGTTCTTCTTTGTTAGCTTATTCAGCTCTCTATAGTCCACGCACAATCTAAGTGAACCATCAGCTTTTGTAGCAAGAACAACTGGAGCACCCCACTTCGAAATACTTCTTCTTATGAACCCCTTTTCAAGCAACTCGTTCACTTGCTTACTGAGTTCTCTTCTCTCTCTCGGAGCCATGTGGCGCACTGGTAATGCAACTGGCTTTGCATTATCTACTAAGTGTATTCGAAAATCTATATCACTACTCGGGGGTAAACCTCGAACTTCGTCGAAGACATCCGAGTATTCACGGACCACTCTAACAGACTGCAAATTCTCAACAGACGCGTCAAGCAATTCCAGATTACTTAGCATAACAGAATTCATGGGATTACAAGAGATTTCGAGAGTGTTGCCCAAGCGAGTCATAAGCCTAACCTCTCTCTTTTCACAATCTGGGACGGCTCCATTACTGGATAACCAATCCATGCCCAGAATTAACCCATAGCCCATGAAGCCCAAAACATAAGCATCACATCTAAACCCAACGCTAAGTAAAGAAATTTCCAAATCCAAACAAATCTTCGACAAATAGGTTGAGCCCCCAATTGGATTTGAAACAACTAAGGGATCCTCTACTATACTGGTGTTTAGGTGTAGTGTCACAACTAAAGCAGTGGATATAAAAGAGTGTGATGCACCAGAATCAAAGAGTGTGCGAATAGGATGATCAAAAAGATAAACTAAACTTTCAACGGAAATCGCTCTACCTCGTTCTTGCAGCGGCGGGGTCACGAGAGCCTGGACATGCCCCCTTGCCTGCCCTGGTGCCATGAGAGCCTGAATCTGCCCTCCAGAGGTAGGCCCTGCCCTTTTCCCTTTCTTTGTGCAGTCCTTAATCAGATGTCCTGCCTCGCCACAGTGGAAACAACCAGTCTTCTTCTTCTTCCTACAGTCTTTTCTTAGATGGCCTGATGTCCCACAGTTAAAGCATCTTTTCTTTCCCTTGCCTTTATTGTCTTTACAACCCTTCTTGTTCTGCTATTGCTGTTGTGGTTTCTTTTGATCCCCTTTCTTCTCAGGTGCCTTATTAGCATTGGCGCCTTTCTCCTCTTCATGCATAAGTGCCATGTCAACTAGTCTCTCAAAGGTGGCCCCCATAGGGATGTGGGTCATAGCTAACCCATGTAGCGGCTCGTTCAAACCCTTAACAAATCTTAGGGCCTTCTTTTCGAGTGTATTCACCAAGTCCAAGCCAAATCTCGCCAACTGATTGAACTTGTTGACGTACTCTTTCACTGATAGATTTCCCTGCCTCAATGCCAAAAACCTTTCCATGTATAGATTCTCTTCGGCCCGTGAGAGAAACTTTGCCTCAAATCTACGCCTGAAATCCAGCCATGTATCAACTGGACGCTCGCCATTAGTGACCTCCCACCAAAACGCGGCCTCATCCTTCATTAACCAGGCAGCTAACTGGACCTTTCTCCATCTTCTACCTCAAAGATTCCAAACAATTCTTCCACCTCCTTTAACTAATTTCGAGCTTCAACAAACGTCTCTGACCCGTGAAAAGGTTTCCCGCCCATTGCCTGAAAGTCCTTGCATATCTTTGCGAAAGTATCAACATGGGGAGGAGGAGGAGGAGGAGCATTTGCTGGGCCTGCGACATTGGCCCTAGCTTCCAGATACCTTCTAAACCATCCTGGTATCCGTATCCCCTCGGGTATCTCGGGAATTCCAGACATGCTGAAAAGAAAATGAAGAGATTCAAACGAAGTATTCGAAAGAAAGATATATGGCTCTTGGGGGTTATGTTTTTAAAATAAACTTTTCTCTTGAAAATAATCTCCTTAAAACGTATTTTTGAAAGTATTTCTTTATAAAAATGCTTTTTGAAAAATTGTTTTTCAAAATTCATATATGGTCTGGTAACCTTCAGCTTAGATACCACGTGTGACACCCACGTCCATTAAGGTCACTCATAAAGGGAATGCCTTAATCTTGGTAGAGCGTTTATTGTGTATAGAACAGAAAAGTAAACAAGACAGATAAATATATTGGTACTTGGAAAATAAAAACCACTTTTATTGCAGCGGAGAAATAGTTTGGTTACATCACATCAAAAACCAACTACAAAACCAAATACACATATTATCCATCTTGACAAATAAGTTCTGAGTACATAAAATAAAAGACATAACCCCAACATAAAATAGCCATAAATAAGATAGACTGAACTTTACTTCAGCAATCCAAACAACTTCCAAAAGAAAGGGATAAAGCTGTCCAATCAAGCTCCACTAGTACTAGTCCTACCCTGAGCACCTTGGGGGGGGGGGGGAGGAAAGGAAGAAAAGAGGTGGAAACAAAGGGGGTCAGACATAAAGTCTGGCGAGTGCAATAACTTTAACAATATAATCAGTAAAGTAATTAGTATAAGGCATAAGCTGGAAAATAAGGAAATGATTGTTAACAAATGGACATGACAGAGCAAACAAAGGAAATAAGATGAATAAAGATAATGTTAAAGGCGCACCTAATCACTATAAGATAATTACTACATTGCACCACACCAAATACCCTAAAAGTTGATCCCGCCTACAAAACTTAATAATGATAATGGTAGCTTCGTGTACCCCTAGCTGCCTTCAAAGGCGTCGTCTGCCCTTATCTCCATTAGGTGTACCCACTACCCCCATTCGATCGGCTCCCTAACTTGTAGATACCCATGCTGGCCCCACAGTGGGGTGTATCACTCCCCAAAGTGGCAATCCAATACCACCAAAAATGCAAGGCTTATACCTACACGATGCAACAACGTCTTACTTACCAGCCCGGGCCTACACACGCACATGACCCCGTTGGACTTGCGTTTCCACCGCTAACCCGTTTTAACCTCTTACAATCAAACCCAGTACGCGTGTCCCGTCCTCAACTTGGGTCGAGCCCACAAAGATACTTAATGGGTTACCGGTTTGAAAAGGGCCCCCCATGCATGACACAAGCTTTCCACCTATGTTTGGTCCCCTCAAAGTTTTTCCCCACTTAACCCCAATCTTATTCATGTCTTCCTACATGTTTCCATCTTGGTTAAGTGCATCTAATCATATTTCACATGCCACCCAAGGCACCCTCTTAATTTCACATGCCACCCAAGGCACCCACTTAACCCCCCCATGTCCCACCACATGTTTATCTGGTTAAGTGTTTCTTAATTCATTAAAACTGTAACCTCGTAAAGACCTCCCACATTAGACTGGCATTTTTAGCTGCTGGATTTGCCGGGCGGGTCCGGGCAGTCTTACACCACAAAGGAGCCTAACCTCGTGTCTTTACAATTGTTACGCATTTAATTCGTGCCTTTGACCTCTCACATTAGACTGGCATTTGTGGCTGCTAGATTTGCCGGGCAGGTCGGGCAGTCTTACACCACAAACGAGCCTAACCTCGTGTCTCAAGCGGTTAATTATTACATATCTTTATTTAACCCCAAAGTGGATTTATATCCCTATTCAATTTTTTCAATAAATTCCAAATATACTTATCTCCATAATTGTCACCTAAATTATGTCCATTTATTTCATGTATAACAAATTTTAATTATTGCCTCAAATTAATTGTATGCCTTTTAAGGCCATTACATGCCAATTCTCAATATGAGTATATTCAATATTACCCCCATCGTCTCCACGTTGTTCATTCATTTATCATGACATATATATATATATATATATATATTAGACTAGCAATTAGTCTAATCACAAAAAAGCGAAGAAACATCGCAAATTTGCATATCACACAAAAATGGATCTAACTTACAAATAAGGATTCCAACATACCTTGCATAAACTTTGTATTGTCATGAATCTAAACATAGACCTAAAGGTGTGAACTTGCAGGTATTAACATAGTTTTCACCCAAACTTGCATAGGCCATGGTCACAAACTTGCATAAAACTATGTATGTCATAGATCTAAATCTAAAGATGTAAAATTGCATATATGTGAATCCAATTTCTACCTAAACTTGCATATAGTCATTTTACTTGGTTCACATGTAAACTTGTGTACAATTTACATAGAAACTAGCATATAATCTACACCCAAACTTGCATATAAATTGATGTCAAACATGAATCAAGTTGAACATAGGTGACTGGGCATATACAAAAGGGATCCACAACAAAACTATCATTATGAACAACTAGATTATATTCACAAAATATCACATTTTTCTAATGATTCACAAACATAGCCATATAACCCAAATTATAACTCAACCTATTTAACTTGTTGATTATCTTATTAAAGAAATCAAACTCACTACTCAAAGAAGGTCTTGAGTTCTGGGATCTGTGTTCTGAAATTGGTTTAGCTCGCCTTTGAAGTAGACAAATTCGTTGTTGTTGTTGTTGTTGTAGACTTGAGTTGAATTGAGTTGATTAGCTTTACTTTTCCTCTATTTGGTGGCGGCTACTCTAGGTTGTGGGGTGATAGCATGACGGCCATGGTTCTAATTTTGATTAGGTTTTAGGGTTTGAGTCTACATGTGTTTATATAGAGATTAAGATTAATTTGGGCCATCCGATGAACCTAGAATCAATCAAGAACATCCAGTCAAGATAAAGAGACACCTCAGCCCTAATGACTAAGCACCGAGTCACAAAATCGTCATCTTTCTTATCTACCCCGGGGGGGGGGGGGGGGTGGGGGGTAGGTCGACCTGTATACGGGGAGGTCGACACTAGGGTCTGGCCTTGGGCGGGAAATTTCCCGCCCTGCCCAGTTCTGAGTCTGAATTCGTTTTTGAATTTAAATTTGAATTTCTGGAAACTTCCGACAGCCATAACTTCTTCATACGGAGTCCAGTTTACGCAAACTCGGACTCTATCTCAACCAGAATTCCGAGACAAACACAATGGAGTAACCCATTTCCCTTGATTCTCACATTTAAAATTAAGTTTTCTTTAATTTGTTAACTTTAATATTTAAAATTATGGGGTGTTACAAGGTGACATTTCATGTACAATCGAATCTGGATTAAAAACCACTTCCAATGTGTTCAGATGGTTTGTTATGTGAAGAAAGATTATACGGAGCTCTATATTTTGAGATTAGATTATTTGATTGCCAAAACATGCTCGAAATATGCGTAAATTGTCATTTCAGAGCACAGTATCGGATCACGATGAAACTTGTACCATCGGACCTCATTTCTAACATACTACTCTCTATAGTCGAAAGCTAAACTATATAGTTGTTGCAATCATCTCTAGTTTCAACTTTCGATGGTGGAAAATCGACTGTTAATCAACCATAAAATTAGATAACACGAGAGTATGAAACATTTCACAAAACATTAAATGATATAAATATTTCATTCATTCAACCTTTCACATAACATGTTTATAGTAAATACTACAAAATATAATCTCCAAGAGCGACATATGATGATGCACCATCGGTTGTTTAGAGTATAAATAGTGGCAGTTATAAAATTGTCAATATATACATCCAAAAGGCAACACAAAACAAAACAAACACAACGAAACTCCTAAATAGCTATAATCTTCTGCACGCATCTGGAAGCTTATTCGAATAAGATACCAAAAAGATCTTAACCTCAGCCTACTCACCGAGTACTCGAGAATTTAAGGGGAAAAGAAAAAACTATAAGTCAGTCAAAAAAACTTATTTAATAATAATCTTGCTACCCAATACTATTAATATCTAATGAGACCACACCGCATAGCAAAATGAGTTTCCCTCTTTCTAGAATCATGCTACAAAATAAGACTAACCCCGTGCTACTGCACTTTAATGATTAGTACAATTATCATAAAGATGTGTATAACGGTTACCACATATAAACTGCAACATTCAATGGATTCTCATTTGCCTTACACAAACATACGATCATAACAGTTTCTAATTACATATCATTTCCACTTTCCTCAACTCCCATACTATGCTTTGCAAAGAATAGTTTTTCTATGCAATGAAGCTAAAACCTCATTTTATCTTTGATTCCCGTACTATGCTTCATTGGGCCATATCCCGTTAACAGAGAACTAGCATTCCCTTTCGGGTCCCATCCCGTGCTTCACCTAACACCTATCCACTAACACAAAACCGAAATCTCACTCCTAAATCACTCATGTTGCATAAAGAAATGGCCTAAATACCATTATTTCCAATTCGATTTAATTGGTGCTTTCTAATTCTTTGCCTATTGTACCCTCCTAATGTGTAACACCCTACACCCCTTAACGTCACTCATATGAGGGTGAGTTAAGGTTATGAAGCGCTTAGGTATAAAGTAATAACACATAGACTAAAATTCATAAGATAGAAATATAAAACACAGTCAAACTTTGAAACTTTATTTAAATAAGAAAGTCAAATAAAAGTAATTATTACATTTCAAAATACCAAATGGTAATCGTGATAAACCAAACATATTGTCATGTGGAAAATATCAGAGTACATAGGTAAAATAGTAAAACCCATTTCTCTCATATGTTGGTACAATGATCAAAAAACAAGAAACGAACCAATACACGAATCTGAAAATAATATGAATCCAAGCTAAACCTAGTAATCAAGAATCACTGCTGAGACCCTCCACCCTGCGAACCTGGGGGGAGGGGGGAAGGAAGAGAGAAGGAGAAAACAAACTAGGTCAAACATAAGTCTGGTGAGTTCTAGTAATTTCTAGCATGAGCATAAGATAACAAAGCATTTACATAGTGGAATAGTTGCCATAGCAATAGATATTAAAGAATAAATGAAATAGTAGGAAAGATAAACATGAATAAAGATAGACTTATCATTCATATCTGAGATTGCTACACCAACTATCGTGATATTGCAATTAGGCTTTACCTAATTTCTACACGTTGATCGACACCTATACCCATAATGTGATAACCTATGCCAACTATGGAATTTGGGTTATCAATCCCGAACCCATCAACTAAAATTACATATCGTTAATCATAGGCATTAGAGCGGCTTATCTTCCCCAATCGACATGATGCACATTCATTGTCCCGCCGAAACGCGCCCGTACCCACCTTGTTTGAACCAATTACTATCCAGTACAGTACAGTAAAGTGTGCCTTAGTCTCTACCTAGTGTGAGACCTCCATGATAAAAGGGATACTGACGGATATAGGTTCCCAAACAAATATGCAATTAATATAGGTCATCCCTAGTCTTGGTCCCCATTCATTATTTTATTAGGCCACTTATCTTCCCCATTCAGTCGCATGCTGCCAAAACGGACATAAACTAGGATTTCATTATGTTGTTAGGCCTCTTATCTTCCCTAATCAGCCCTGCGCAGCTGTAACATGCTTAATCCATGAGACACTTATCTTCTCCAATCAGTCCCATGCTACCGGAACAGACTCCCTCTATCTTAGCTTATTAATTTTATCAGTTTAACTTAACACAATTTAAGTTTATTAATAAGCCCAATATAACCTGATTTTATATCCCTAGCTTGTATTAACATTTCTAATTAATGTTATCTTTTTATACAACCCATTCCCACGTTACTTAATATTCAATTAATTTCAATCTATTCCAGTTTACATGTTTATATATTTTCCAATTACATGTTTAGATTTATCCCCAATTTATAGTCCAATCTGATTACAATACCTAATTTTTTTAATATGCCTAAAAGTCCCTTGTTATTCAGTTCCAATATTATTTCAATTTAACGCAAAATAATGATAAAGGCCTAGGCTTTTTTGAGGTCTAGGCTCAGTACTAAAAGAAAATGAGAAATGGTCTAGGTTACTCACAAGGCCTAGACTCAAAATAAACAAAAGCAAATAAAACAGGTATAAGCATTACTGTAAATAAACTATAACAAAGAAGGGGATAGAAGAAGGGGAATTACTTACAAACAATAAAAAACTGGAAAGAAATAGGCATAGATAGTAAATAAACTTCAGTAACTTACATAAAAACTAAACATATAAATACTTTAAACATAAACTTGCAGATTAAAACTATCTAACTGTCTAAACTTTCCTATGAAAATAACTAATCTAAAAATTACATAAAAACTCGCATTTCTGATGAATAAAGCTTCCCCGTGGCCTTCTTCTTAAATCTAGCAGAACCTCCGCCTCTAGAAGTGTTTATAAAAATAAATATTTAAAAATTAAGAACTTCTTTATCCCTGCAAAAATAATTATTTGGACTTTTCTAATTTTGAGGATAGGCCTGGGGAAGAAGAAGGAGAAGAGAGAAAAGAATGGATGCGTAAAAATGAGTGAGCCTTCGCTAATCTATTTATAGGTTTTGCTGGATGCCTTTAGTCGTTCAAATCTAAGGTAGATTCGGTCCAGCCATGTCAACGGACTAATAAGAAGATGTCATGTCATCTCTTAGTTCAAAATAGGCTTATAAAACACAGCCAACTCAGCAAAACAACGTTAGAATAATAATAATAAACGTATGCTGCCTTTGATTCAAGCCAAGGCATACAATTTTCTCGACCTGGGTCGACCCACCCGCTTACCTGGGTGGACACAGTGGTCGACCCACCTTGGCCTAGATCGACACAGGTGTCGACCCAAGTGGGCTGGCTCTCTTAGTGATCGTTTGTTCCATAGATTAAGTTATTTTAATTTTCTGCATTCTTCTTTAATTCATAACTAATTCATTGTAACTACGATTTTAACAAATAAAGTGTCCATTTTGAGCAGAAAATTACAACGGTCCCAATGGTGCTAGGACTGTTGTCTAATTTTGAATATTTTTCTAATTCATATTTAGTTTATTAATATTTTACATTTAATTATTGTTTATTAAAATTTGGAGTGTTTCGTTCTCCCCTTCTTAAAGGATTTCGTCCCCGAAATTTCCAAGGCTAGAAGAATGTTATAAATATTATCAACCATTATATACACCCATTTACTTAACTATCGACTACTGGAATCCATTGTCCTTAAATTTTAAAATCCTTTTTATGAACATATGCAAAGTTGTTGTGTACATGTACCTAATCTAATGCAAAATCAGGCGGTCCATCGATTTAGTTGACCCCATTTATGTAATTCATGTCTGTGTCATGCATCCAATACGTATGCAAAGGAACCCTAATGATACACATAAAATTCTATATGTATGCAACAACCATTCATCAAAATGTAACCTCCGAGTAATTATTCAACCATTTTCATCCATATTTAAAATAAATTAAAACTCACACACATCCATAAGCAACTATGTAGAGTTTGATTATGCCCCCGATGATGACCAATATGACACCAATGATTCATTTATTGGTGATGCTGAATTGGGTGAGTACTTCAAAGTTGATAAACAATTGACCAAACATAATGGATTTTTTGTCAACAAAGGGAAGCTAGAGGGAACATCATTGCTGAACATGGCATAAGAGAATAGGAAAAGAAAAGTTTCACCTGATATTGACATTGAACCCCAAAGTGCGCAAATCAAGAAAGCATCTAACGTGAGGATGAAAGTGGGTGCAAGAAAAGTATCTTTATCATAAAAAAATTGCAAAATTCACTCAAAATGAAAGAAAAACAAAATGTTTCTCCAAGGACACAGAAGAGAACTTTTTTGAACTCTTCAACTGGCATGGAAAAGATTTCACATATAAAAATTCAAAAGATTCTGATAGCCTCAAATCTGGTCCTTATAAATCAAAATCGCAAAAATAATCCAACCCACATTCAACTATGTAAATGTCCTAGTTTTTTCGATCTCTAACTAGTGCCTAGTGTGTATATGCATCCACTACATCCATTGCATCCACTAGCAAACACATGCATCAGCGTTAATCCATTCAACCATAACATGTTTGTTAACATGTTTTAAACCATTTCCTACCATCCATAGGCTTCTACCTAAGACTCATGTTTCAAACAATAGGAAAAATAGATTTAAATTCAAATATTAGGAAAGGATTAAGGGTGTACTTTCAAAGAGAAATGGCAAAGAAGGGTGAATCCTATCCTTTGGTTCCCAAGTTGCATCGTCAATGTCCTCTCCCCATTGAATCTTAACAAGCTTAATCTCTTTATTTCGTAATTTCTTCACCTTAGATCCTAGTATGGGAGTGGGAACTCTGATGACTGATGCCTCCCTCTCTACCTCGATATCCTCTAGGGTACTTGACTTTACTACTACCATGGAATAATGTAGATGTCTGTCTGTGGACTCCCACCAACATGTAGGTAATCTGCAGGGTCGTCCATATAATGTCTCAAAGGGAGCCACACCAATACTCATCTGATAGCTGTTATTATATGCGAATTCTACCAACGGAAGATGCTCCTTCCAAATTCCTTCGAAGTCTATGATACATAACCGTAATGAATCCTCCCGAATCCTATTAACCTCTCTGTTTTCCATCTATCTGAGGGTGATAGGTAATGCTAAGTCGTAGCTGTGTCTCCAATGCCATATGCAAGTTTCTCTAAAACTCGCTCGTAAAGATGGTATCTTGATCACTAACAATACTAGAGGGAACTTCATGAAGTCGGACGATCTCTCTAAAATACACTGATGCCAACCAAGTTGTTGTCCACTTACTCTTAATCGGGATAAAGTGAGTGCTCTTAGTCAACCTATCGACTATAACCCAAATACTGGTGTTTCCTTTCCTTGATCCGAGCAACCTACATATGAAGTCCGTCGAGACCCTCTACCACTTCCACTGCGGCACATCCATAGGATGAACCAATCCACTAGGCTTCCTATGCTCAGCCTTCACTTGCTGACAAGTCATACATCGAGCTACATACTCTGCCATATCCTTCTTCATCCCTATCTACTGAAAGACCCTCCTCATATCTATATACATCTTTTCACCGCCCAAATGGATAGTCGTTCGTGAGTGATGAGCCTCCTCTAAAATCGATCTCAACAAATCATCAACCCGCAGAACACATAATCTTCCATCATGATGCAGCTACCTTCTGTCATCCGCAGAACGCCTAGAAAGATGACGAGAGGTCTCTCCTCTACCGAGTCGGTCCATGATATTCGCTAACTGCTAATCCTTGCGCTGACAGAATCCAATGCGCTCTAAGAGAATAGGTCGCGCCTCTAATGATGCCAAGAATCATGGTGCATAATCGTAGGTGGTCTAAAATCAAACGATGAGATAAACTCCAAACTTTGTCACTCTACAAACAGTGGACTCAAAGTCATTCTTTGTTTACTCAATGCATCTGCTACTACATTTCCTTTCCCATGGCATATTCAATCTCAAGGTCATAAGATGCAAGGAACTCCACCCAACACTACTCTTGCAAATTAGGATTTTTTTCGAGAACAAGTATTTGAGAGACTTATGTTTTGTATAAAGCTCAAACCTCTTACCTAATAAATAATATCTCCAAAATTTAAGCGCAAACACTATCACTGCTAGCATCAAATCGTGGATAGGGTAGTTTTTCTCATATACCCTTAACTGCTTACTCCCGCAGTATACAAACCTACCCTCCTGCATTAGCACCGCACCTACACCTGTGCTACAAGCATTCGTATAAACGGTGAACATCTTCATACCATCGGGAAGAGTCAACACTGGAGCCGATGTGAGATATTTCTTCAATCTCAAGAATGCATCCTCGCAATCCACATCCCAAGCAAATACTAGATTCTTCTTCGTAAGGCGGGTAAGCGGGGCTGAGATCCACACAAAATCCTTAATGAACATCTAATAGTATCTTGCTAAACCCAAAAATACCCTCACCTCTATCGTACTCTTGCGGGTTTTCCAATCCTGTACTGTGACAACCTTAGCGGGGTCCACCACTATACCATTACTAGATACAACATTCCCTTAGAATCTTACTTCCTTCTGCTAAAAGTGGCATTTAGAAAACTTTGCCTTTAGCTGATGTGCACAGAGAGTATGGTGGACCTCTCCCAAGTGCAAGGCTGATCCTCCTCGCTCCTTGAGAATACCAATATATCTTCAACAAATACTACCATGAACTTATTCAGGTACTCCCTAAATACTCGACTCATCAAATCCACAAAATATGTCGGTCCATTGGTTAGCTCAAAAGATATAACTAGCCAGTCAAAGAATCAGTCAGGAGTCCTAATAGAAGTCCTTTTTATGCTATCATCCGCCACGTTAAGGTGATGAAAACATGTAGCTAAATCCAACTGCGAGAAAATTGAAGCACCCACTAACCGATCAAACAAGTCATTTATCCACGAGAATGGGTGTCTATTCTTTTTAGTAAGCCTTCTTAATTCAATATAATCCACACAAAGATGGAGAGAGCTATCTTCATTAGTCATGAAGATGACTGGTGCTCCCAATTTGGAAATGCTCTGCCTAATAAACTCTTTCTCGAACAACTCGTCCACTTGCTTACTAAGCACCCTCCTTTCTCTCGGAGCCATGTAGCGCACTTACAACGCAACAGGCTTAGCATTCTCCATAAAGTATATCCGAAAATCTATCTCGCGCCTGGGAGGTAGCCCTCTTACCTCCTCGAATACATCCGGAAAGTCTCTGACTAAGGACACCAAACTAATATCGTCGGCAGAAGCATCTAGGGAATCCAAGAAACTGAGCATGACTGACCCTCGTGGGTTGCAAGAAATCTCAAGAGTCCTACCATAGCACGTAAAAATCTTAATAACTCTCCTCTCATAGTCAAGGATGGCACCATACATGGTCAGCCAATTCATCCCTGGAATAATCCCATAACACATAAAACCCAGTTACGCATCACACTCAAACTTGACGCCAAGAATAGAAATCCTCAAACCCCTACACAGCATAGATAGGTGAGCCATGCCTCCTATGGGGTTTGAGAAAACTACGGGATATGAAACTATAGAAGTATATGGATGTAAACTATGAACAGTAGAACTAGATATGAAAGAATGAGAAGCACTGGAATTGAACAAGGTCCTAATGGGAAAGTCGAAAAGAGAAATTAAACCTTTTATAGTGACCTTCCTACCTATGGCCTGATTGCTACCACTAGTAATAGTCGCCTCAAGTGCATGAACCAGTGCTCCAGATGAACTTGCCTTATATCCCTACTTATGAGGGTACTGCCTGCGATAATGTCGCATCTGTCCACACTGAAACTAAGCACTCTTCTTATCTATTTTCTTGCAGTCTTTGATAAAATGCCCATCATGCCACACTCATGACACTTTACTTCCTTCTTGATCTGTGCTTTATCTTGCTTCTCTCCCTTTTTTATTGCACCTTTCTTAGGACACCACTTTTTCTTTCTAATACCTGGCTTGGTTACTTCAGTCTTATCCTCTTTCTTACTCTCCTTTCCAACCTAATGCATAAGAGCCATGTCCACAAGCCTCTCAAACGTAGCTCCCATTGGGATATGTGTCACTGCTAGTCCTTAGAGGGTTTGGTTCAGTTCCCTCACAAACCTCAAATCCTTCTTACGCGTATTACTAACTAGATCCAAGCCATATCTCGCCAACTCATTGAAGCTATTCACATACTTCTTAACTAACAAATTACCCAATCTCAGACTCAAGAACTTTTCCAACTGCATCCCTTCTTCAACTTGTGACAAAATAACTTTTCTCGAATTTATCCATGAACTCGTTCCATGTCTCCATGGCGAGCTCTGTCGAAGCTACTTCCTACCAATACGATGCCTCTCCTTTCAATGACCAAGTGACTAACTGAATCCTCCTCCTGTCATCAAACTCTATAATCTGAACACATGATCGGTCTCCCTAAGCCAATTGCAAGCATCAAAAAACTCTCCGATCCAAGAAATGGCTTGCCACCCATTGAAGAAAAATACATACAGAGCTTAGAGAAATTAACCGGTGGGTTTGGTGCAACTACAGTGGCTACCGCTGGGTGTGGGGATTTCCTTTCCCTTCGACAGACGCCGTAGCTTCAACATATCTATGGAACCATGCCAAAATAGGAATGCCAACATATCTACAGAACCTTTGACTTGAGGGGATATTTATTAAGAATAAGTTTTACTTGAAAATTCGTTAGTTTTAAAAACAGTTTTTCAAAAACTTTTTTATGATTTTGTAATCTTAGGATCTGATACCATATGCAATACCCCACACCCCTTAGTGTCACCCATATGAAGATGTGTTAAGATTTATGAAGCGATTAGTTATAAAGTAACAACATAGAACTAAACTTCATAAGATAGAAATATAAAACATAGCAGAAATATTAAAATATTATTTTAGTAAGCAGGTCAAATCAGATTACTTATTATATTTCAAAATAACAGATAGTCCTCATCATAAACCAAACATAATGTCTCATGGAAAATATCAAAGTACGTAAGTAAAACCATAAAAACCATCTCTTTCATATGTCAATACAATGATTAGAAAATAAGAAGCGGACCAATACATGGACTTGTAAAGAGTTTGAAACCAAGTTGAGCCGAATAATCAAGAATCGTTGCTTAGACCCTCTACCCTGCGAACCCGGGGGAGGGAAAGGAAGAGCAAAGGAAAAAACAATCTAAGTCAGACATAAGTTTGGTAAGTTCTAGTAGTTTCTAGCATGAGCATAAGATAAGGAAACATTTAGACAAATGAATAGTTCTTAGAGAAATAGACATAAATGCATAAATGAAATAGCATGAAAGATAAATACGAATAAAGATAGACTTCTCATTCATATCTGAAATTACTGCATCAACTATTGAGATATCACAATTAGGCTTTATCTAATTTCTACCCGTCGATCGGATCCTATACCCATAATGTGATAACCTATGCTAGCTATGGTTTTCAGGGTAATCAATCCCAACCCAACAACTAAAGGACATAGCCAATACAATGGCTTATCTTCCCTAATCGCCACAATGCATGCTCATCGTCCCACTGGAACCGCCCGTACCCACCTGATTTGAACCACTTACCATCCGGTACACTAAAGTTTTCCCTAGCCTCTACCTAGTGTGAGACCTCCAAGATAAAAGAGATACAGACAGATATGGGTTCCCAACCAAATATGCAATTAACTCAAGTAACCTATAGATTTGGTCCCTATTCATTATTCTATTAGGTTTTTTATCTTCCCAAATCAGCCCCATGTTGTAGGAATAGACCTAAACTAGGATTTCATTATGTTATTAGGCCTCTCATATTCCCCAATCAACCCCATGCTACCAAAATAGACCTAATCTATAAGCCATTTATCTTCCCCAATCAGCCCCTTACCGCTGGAACGGACTCCCTCTATCTTAGCTTGTTAATTTTATCAATTTAACTTAACACAATTTAAGTTTATTAATAAGTTCCATATAATCTCATGTTATATCCCTAGGTTGTATTAACATTTCTAATTTATTTTATCTTTTTATACAACTTATTCCCACGTTACTTAATATTTAATTATGTTCAATCTATTCCAGTTTACATGTTTTTCAACTACATGTTAAGATTTATCCCCAGTTTACAATCCAATATGATTACAATACGTAATCAGTTATAATTTTCCAAAAAGTCCCTTTTTATTCTGTTCTAATATTATTCCATTTTAACGCAAAATAAGGATAAAGGCCTAGGCTCAGCGCTAAAAGAAAACGGGAAATGATTTAGGTTACTTGCAAGGCCTAGACTCAAAACAAACAAAATAAAATAAAATAGGCACAAGCATAGCTGTAAATAAACTATAACAAAGAAGGAATATAATAAGGAGAATTACTTATAAACAATTAACAACTGAAAAGAAATAGGCATAGACAGTAAATAAACAACAATAACTTACAGAAAAACTAAACATATAAATATCGTAAATATAAACTTGTAGATTAAAATTAGTGAAAATTAGGCACACAACCCTAAAAGCAAACTTAATTAGGCTCACATCCCTCCCAACTTTCTATTGTAAACCCACTACCTATTTTTGCCATTCCGCCTTTTACATATTTTCTGGAAAAAAAGTGCGGCAGTTAGTAAAAAAGGAAAATCTAAATTCTGGAGATACTCCCGGAAGACCACGCAAAAAAAAAAGTTGCATACATGTATGCAACTTTTGCCGATAGTTGCATACATGTCTACAACTATTGCTGAAGCTATTTTCTTTGAAAATTTTGTACCAAAACCTACATACATGTGTGCAACTATTTGAAATACTTGCACATATGCATGCAAGTATTGTATGAAGAAAACTGAATTGAAATTTTACCTACAGACTCGTATGCAAGAATCTGTATAACTTGCTTACAAGTATGAAAAAAAGCCAAATCAGATTCAACGGTGAAATAATTGCATAGATGAATGCAAGAATTTCAAATATGTGCATGATTTAACGCAAATTACTGCATTTTTTTGCTGTTTTCTGTATATTTTTTATTTTGATCCATTTTTTGATTTTTTTTTATAAGCTGAATTTTTGGGCGAGCATATATTTAATTTAAATACAAATTTACGTGATTTTTTTACATATAGTTTTATATTTTTTGATGAATTTTTGAAAAATAAGGACCTAATTTATAATAAGTTTATGACTGGATGTGAGCCTAATTTTGAAAATTAATAGGGACCTGTAAAAAATGCACCCTTAAAATTATCTAACCATCTAAACTTTTCTATGCAAATAACTAATATAAAAATCATAGATATGATTAACAATGGTTTCCCCATGACCTTTTTCTTAAATCTAGCAGAACCTCCACCTCTAGAAGCGTTTACAAAAATAAATATTCAAAACTTATTTTATTCTCGTAAAAATTTAATTATTTTACCTTTACTAATTTTGAGGATAGTCCTCGGGAAGAAGGAGAAGAGAGAAAAGAATAATGTGTAGAAATAAGGGAGGCTCTGCTAGTTTATTTATAGTGTTTATTGGATGCCCTCATCCGTTCAATTCTAAGATTATGTAACACCCCGTATTTTCTGTGAACGTATAAGTAACAAATCAGAGGATAATTAATTTTTAAAATAAGAATCAAGGGAAACGGGTTGCGCCATTGCGTTTGTCTCGGAATTCTTCATGAAAACGAGTCCGAGTTTGCGAGAATCGGAGTCCGTATGAAGGAGATATGACCCTCCGAAGTTTCAGGAAATTTTAGAATTGAAAACAGCTCGAAATTCGAATTCAAAATTCGAATTCAAACCCAGAAGCGGGCTGGGCGGGAAATTTCCCGCCCAGGGCCCAAGTCGACTAGGGAGTCGACTGGGCAGTCGACCCCCCAGGACCCAGGTCGACTAGGGAGTCGAATGGGCAGTCGACCCCCCAAGACCAGGTCGACTGGGCAGTCGACCTGGGGGTCGAGCCCTGGTCGAACCTGGTACGTGTGTGTACGATTTTGAAGGCTGTGACGTGTTTTGACGGACCTGATGAGTTCTAAGGTTAATCTGAGGGCCTAGATGAGTTCCTACACCTATAAATACATCCTAAGACCTAGCCTTCTCTACACACAATTCTATTCTGCTTCTTCTCTGCCTCTGTTCTAATAAAAATAAAAATGGCATCGCTACTCTGCTGAAATCAAAACTAGAAGCTAATCAACATCAACCTAAGCAACTCAATTTAAATTAGAGATTAAAGCTTCTGCAACGATTCTGCAACAACTAAAGTTCTTTCTTTAATCCAATCAAGGCAAGTACAGTTATTTTCCGATATAAATGTTAATTCTGATTGTGACATGAATTGTAAATCTGAATCTGAGGTTATATCTGTTCTGTTCTGTTTAGATCTATCTTATTCTGTATCTCTTTCCTCTTTCTGTTTTATAGCCAGGCTACTACGAGCCTGAGCCAAGCTCATAAGAGATTAACATACGCTAAAATGTTTGGGATAGTAAAAAGGAATGAAGCATAAATTGGGCATGACCAATAGGTGACTAATTTGAGGAAAGAACATGGACGGTAGCTAGAACGTAAATCGGAGACATATGACTGGACATGTTATATTTATAACATAAAGGGTATCGAACATATGATTTGAGGACATGACATAGAAAGGTATATAATTGGACATAAATATAGACTGTATTGAACATATGATCTGAGATAAAGAGAATATGGCTTAGGTATAAAGATTTACATGGAAGTAGGGTATCTATTAATGTAAATAAACACCTAAGCAAGGGATTTTTGGGATATATGACATGCATAGTAATCGATGGCTATATTTGGTATAATTTATATATGGATCTTCTGTACTATGCAAGTTTAATAAAAATTGAAACATATGATATATGGTATATGATCATATAGTGAATCATGACTATTATTTATGCATGTGAACTTAGGCAAGATTTATAATTAGGCAAGATATGTTTGGGAAACTTTAAGGAATGATTAAATCTGTTATATTTGCCTAATTTGCTAGTTCTGTTATATTGCCTAATCTGCTAGTTCTGCTCTACTGCCTAGTCTGTTAGATCTGTTCATCTGCCAAATCTGTCATCTGCTAAGTCTGTTGATAATGCCAAATCCGCTAAACTAAATCTGTGAGATGCATAATCTGTTGTCTGCTAAATCTGCTAGTTTTCTTAATCTGCTAAATCCGTTAGGTCGCCTAATCTGAGAAACCTGTTGTCTACTATATCTATTGAATTGATATAATTAGTCCGCTATTGACATAATCTAAACTGGCTATAGTTATAAATAATTGACATGTATATTAGGCGTGGGTATAGATGGTAAATTATTAATTAATTGGCCACAAAGATGAACATGGCTAACTCGAGGTTAGAATGAGTTTGCGGCGTAATTCTGCCCGGAACCACCCGGCATATTCCAGTGGCCGCAAACAATAGGTTCTAATGTGAGAAGTTAGTCATAACGTGCTTGAAACCCGAGGTTAGACTCAGTTTGCGACAGAAACCTTCCCGGAACCAACCGACCTAACCAGTAGCCGCAAACTGTCAGTCTAATGTGAGAGGTCTGGGCATTAATATTTAATTAATGAAAATCTGAGATAAATATGATGTCTAAAACGTGTTGGGGGGTAAGGTTAAACCAATTGGACCAATAAATCTGATAAACCCGTTTCGTGAATCTGTAGGCCCAATACAAAGTTAGACAATTTGTAACCAGTTAATCTATAAGTCTGCTAATTTGTAACCAGTTAATATGTAAGTCTGTTAATTTGTGACCAGTTAATCTGTAAGTCTGTTAATCTATATATCTGAACCGTTAGTCTGAAAACTTGTTGTGAACTAGTTGATCTGAATTATGTATGTCTGAACTTGTAAACAAGTTAATCTGAAATCTGTTAGTCTGGGGACACAAGGTTAGGAGGGAATTTACTTGTGTCATCTGTTGTTTGGGACCCATATTGGTCAGTAACCCTTTCTGGTATCAAAACTTTGACCCAACAGTAGGTAGGGCCCGGGCGCGCTTACTGAACTAATTATAAGCGGTTCATTCTGATAATGGCGAGGGGTGTTGATGGTGCGTTCCAACCGGGTCATGTGCGTGCATGGATCCAGGTCTTCCTCTGAGGATGTAAGACGCCATGACACTTGTAAATAGGTCTGAGCCAATTGGTTGTCACATTAGGGAGTGATACACCCTACTGTGGGGCCGACACAGGATATTTATGTACTAGGGAGTCGATCGCTTGGGGTAGGGTTTTAGGATACACTTAGTTCTGTCTATTTCTGTTGGTACCGTCTGTTTCTGTTGTGTGGCAACACCTGTCTATTTCTGTGTGGCACCATCTGTTAGGGTGGTAAAGGCCCAATTACTAGTGTACACCTTATGCTACATTCTGCTTCTGTCTGTTTCTGATCGGGTGGTAATGGCCCATTGCTAGCGTGGAAATTATTCTGTACCCGTTTCTGTTTCAGTTTAGACACTAGGGTGACACCTAATTCTGTTATACTAGTATTAGTGTAGAGGAGTGAAAAACAATAGCTTATATCATTCTGTTCTTCTGTTATATCTGCTACACCTGTTACAGTTATCTCTCATCCTGTTTTATGTTCATGTCATGTTATTATTATCTGTTCATAACTAAAAATCACTGGACTTGCCAGACTTTTTGTCTGACCCTTGTTGTTTCGCCTCCTTTCTTTCGTTTCCCCCCAGGTTTTGTAGAAGGGAATACTCTAGCTTGATCCAGATTTCTTCTGCTTGCAGTGCTTAAAGTATGGCTTGTTTTCTTATGTGGGGATTATGATTTTAATCTATGCATTCTGAAGGCTTTTGTACAAGACTGATATTTTGTACTTGAATTCTGATATTGTGATTTGAAAGGATGTAACCAAGCTTCTGTTGAAATAAAGTTATAGATTTTTCAAGTACTGTTTTATCTGTCTTGTAAGTTTCTGTTTTGTTTACTAAAATGCTCCACCAAAGTTAAGGCATTCCTTTTGTGAGTGACCTTAACGGAGGTGGGGTGTTACACTTGGTATCAGAGCTGAAGGTTACCAGATTGGGTAAAGTTTTTGAAAACTATTTTCAAAAAGTTTTTGAAAACTATTTTCAAAAAGGTTTTGAAAGGAAGTATTTTTAAAAATAAAGCTTATTTTGAAAAACATGATCCCCAAGAGCCATATATCTTTCCTTCCGTCCTTTTTTTTGTATTGAATCTTTCTTTTTTTTCGTTTCAGCATATCTGAAGCATCTGAGATACCAGAGGGTGTTCATGTACCCGGTTGGTTTCCACAATATCTTGAGCCTAGGACCGCCGCCGCAGGTCCAGCAAATGATCCCTCTCCTCCACCCCCTCCTCGTGCAATTACTTTCTCAAAGATCTATAGAGATTTTAGGGCCATGGGCGGAAAGGATTTCAAGGGAACTGAATCATTCGTAGAAGCGAGGAACTGGCTCAAAGAAACTGAGTATCTATTCGTTATCTTCGAGGTGGACGATAGGCAAAAGGTACAGTTGGCGGTATGGCTGCTCAAAGACGAAGCCTCCTACTGGTGGGAAGTCACTAACGCTGAGAGGCCAGTTGAGACATGGATGGATTTCAGAACAAGGTTTGAGACAAAATTCCTCTCGCAAGTTGAACGAAGTTTACAACTGGAAAAGTTCTTATCTCTTAAGAAAGGAAGTATGACGGTCAAGGAATACGTCAACCAGTTCAACCAACTAGCTAGGTTCGGATTGGATTTAGTCAACACTCAGCATAAAAAGGCTCTCCGCTGTGTTAAAGGATTGAACGAGCCACTGCACAGCCTAGCCATGACTCATGTACCCATGGGAGCGACTTACGACAGATTGGTGGACATGGCACTACTGCACGAGGAAGACAAGGGCCCGAAAGAGACAAAGAAGGAAGAACCACGGAATAAGAAAGCAGGACCCAAAAAGGAAACACAAAGGAAGGATGAGAAGTCTGAAGATAAGAAGGGGAAAAAGTGCTTTACTTGTGGGAGCTCGACTCATCTGAACAAGGATTGTAGAAAAAGGAAGGGCACTTGCTTCAACTGTGGAGAGATGGGACACATCACTAGGGACTGCCCAAAGAAACGAGGGCAAGGAGGGAAGGCGAACACTCGTGAGGCTAGTGGCTAGGATAGAAATAGGAAAATTCCTATAGTAGGTTTAATTTCTTTATCTGATTATGGAGTTAAGACTCTTTCTGATTCTGGTATTTTGAATTTGTAATCGATACTCTGCACTCTAATACTAGTATTATTTCTGATTCCGCTGTAGACTCAGACCCATAAGGGTTATGACTCATCTGTTTGTGAGGGATTGGGGTTTGAGAGATATATGTGTTAGGCGTCAAGTAGGACACATACGTTCTGGGTTTTATTATGCTTAGTTCGGTAACCTGATCTATACCAGTAATCTGTAAATATCTGAATATTCCCAATAAGGTTAGGATTTCTAGTTTTGACATTATCTTAAGAGGGTAATCCTCTGGGTATCAATCTGATGTTGGTTTCGGTCTTCGGGGCCGATACTTAGGACCAATGTCTAATGGGAACCAAGTTTTTTTATCTGTACTTGCTTCCATCATTCGACTGGATCCTATCGATCGAATCTTCGAACTTTAGGTAGAAGCTAATGGGAGTAAACATGTGTTTGAGACATGATATGTTTGATGATTGCAAGTGGATGCGAGTGATTGCTAGTGGTTGCTCGTGGATGCATACACACACACTAGGAACTAGATCGGCTCGAAAACACTCTCATACTGCATATGGATGGGTGAGCATTTTCAATTTTTGTGGATGCAAAATGATTGACTCAACACGTGGATGTTGCATATGACTGAATGGTCGTGCATTCATATAGAAATGATATGTATCAAATAGGAAAATTTGCATGCATGTTGGACTCATGGCACTGGCATAATTCGCATTAAGGAGGTCAACTGAATCAGTGGACCACCTGATCTTTGCATTAGGTAAGAAACATATACACACACCTTTGCAAATGTTCATACAACATTAGAAGTTTCTAAGGACAATGGACGCCAGTGATTGATGATTGAGTAGATGGATGTTGGATGGTAGGATACATTCTTCTTAACTTGAAGACTTCGGGGACGAAATCCTTTAAGGAGGGAGAATGTAACACCCCGTATTTTCTGTGAATGTATAAGTAACAAATCGGAGGATAATTAATTTTTAAACTAAGAATCAAGGGAAACCGGTTGCGCCATTGCATTCGTCTCGGAATTCTTCATGAAAACGAGTCCGAGTTTGCGAGAATCGGAGTCCGTATGAAGGAGATATGACCCTCCGAAGTTTCAGGAAATTTCAGAATTCAAAACAGCTCGAAATTCGAATTCAAAAATCGAATTCAAACCCAGAAGCGGGCTGGGCGGGAAATTTCCCGCCCAGGGCCCAAGTCGACTGGGCAGTCGACCCTCCAGGACCCAGGTCGATTGGGGAGTCGACTGGGCAGTCGAGCCCCCCAGACCAGGTCGACTGGAAAGTCGACCTGGGGGTCGAGCCTTGGTCGAACATGGTGCATGTGTGTGCGATTTTGAAGGCTGTGACGTGTTTTGACGGACCTGAAAAGTTCTAGGGTTAATTTGAGGGCCTAGATGAGTTCCTACACCTATAAATACATCCTAAGACCTAGCCTTCTCTACACACAATTCAATTCTGCTTCTTCTCTGCCTCTGTTCTAATAAAAATAAAAATGGCGTCGCTACTCTGCTGAAATCAAAACAGAAGCTTATCAACATCAACCTAAGCAACTCAATTTAAATTAGAGATTAAAGCTTCTACAACGATTCTGCAACAACTAAAGTTCTTTCTTTCATCCAATCAAGGCAAGTACAGTTATTTTCCGATATAAATGTTAATTCTGATTGTGACATGAATTGTAAATCTGAATCTGAGGTTATATCTGTTCTGTTCTATTTAGATCTATCTTATTCTGTATCCCTTCCCTCTTTCTGTTTTATAGCCAGGCTACCACGAGCCTGAGCCAATCTCATAAGAGATTAACATACGCTAAAATGTTTGGGACAGTAAAAAGGAATGATGCATAAATTGGGCATGACCAATAGGTGACTAATTTGAGGAAATAACATGGACTGTAGCTAGAATGTAAATCGGAGACATATGAATGGACATGTTATATTTATAACATAAAGGGTATTGAACGTATGATTTGAGCACATGACATAGAAAGGTATATAATTGGACATAAATATAGACTGTATTGAACATATGATTTGAGATAAAGAGAATACGGCTTAGGTATAAAGATTTACATGGAAGTAGGGTATCCATTAATGTAAATAAACACCTAAGCAAGGGATTTTTGGGATATATGACATGCATAGTAATCGATGGCTTTATTTTGTATAACTTATATATGGATCTTTTGTACTATGCAAGTTTAATAAAAATTGAAACATATGATATATGGTATAAGATCATATTGTGAATCATGATTATTATTTATGCATGTGAACTTAGGCAATATTTATAATTAGGCAAGATATGTTTGGGAAACTTTAAAGAATGATTAAATCTGTTATATTTGCCTAATTTGCTAGTTCTGTTATATTGCCTAATCTGCTAGTTCTGCTCTACTGCCTAGTCTATTAGATCTGTTCATCTGCCAAATCTGTCATCTGCTAAGTCTATTGAAAATGCCAAATCCGCTAAACTAAATCTGTGAGATGCCTAATCTGTTGTCTGCTAAATCTGCTAGTTTTCTTAATCTGCTAAATCCGTTAGGTCGCCTAATCTGAGAAACCTGTTGTCTGCTATATCTGTTGAATTGATATAATTAGTCCGTTATTGACATAATCTGAATTGGCTATAGTTATAAATAATTGACATGTATATTAGGCGTGGGTATAGATGGTAAATTATTAATTAATTGGCCGCAAAGATGAACATGGCTAACTCGAGGTTAGAATGAGTTTGTGGCGTAATTCTGCCCGGAACCACCCGGCATATTCTAGTGGCCGCAAACAATAGGTTCTAATGTGACAAGTTAGTCATAACGTGCTTGAAACCTGAGGTTAGACTCAGTTTGCAACAGAAACCTTCCCGGAACCAACCGGCCTAAACAGTAGCCGCAAACTGTCAGTCTAATGTGAGAGGTCTGGGCATTAATATTTAATTAATGAAAATATGAGATAAATATGATGTCTAAAACGTGTTGGGTGGGTAAGGTTAAACCAATTGGACCAATAAATCTGATAAACCCGTTTCGTGAATCTGTAGGCCCAATACAAAGTTAGACAATCTGTAACCAGTTAACCTGTAAGTTTGCTAATCTGTAACCAGTTAATCTGTAAGTCTGTTAATTTGTAACCAGTTAATCTGTAAGTCTGTTAATCTATATATCTGATCCGTTAGTCTGAAAACTTGTTGTGAACTAGTTGATCTGAATTCTGTATGTATGAACTTGTAAACAAGTTAATCTGAAATCTGTTAGTCTGGGGACACAAGGTTAGGAGGGAATTTACTTATGTCATCTGTTGTTTGGGACCCATATTGGTCAGTAACCCTTTATGGTATCAAAACTTTGACCCAACAGTAGGTAGGGTCCGGGCACGCTTACTGAACTAATTATAAGCGGTTCATTCTGATAATGGCAAGGGTTGTTGATGGTGCGTTCCAACCGGGTCATGTGCGTGCATGGATCCCGGTCTGCCTCTGATGATGTAAGATGCCATGACATCTGTAAATAGGTCTGTGCCAATTGGTTGTCAATTTAGGGAGTGATACATCCTACTGTGGGGCCGACACAGTATATTTATGTATTAGGGAGCCGATCGCTTGGGGTAGGGTTTTAGGGTACACTTAGTTCTGTCTGTTTCTGTTGGTACCGTCTGTTTCTGTTGGGTGGCAACACCAGTCTGTTTCTACGTGGTACAGTCTGTTAGGGTGGTAAAGGCCCAATTACTAGTGTACACCTTATGCTACATTCTGCTTCTGTCTGTTTCTGATTGGGTGGTATAGGCCCATTGCTAGCGTGGAAATTATTCTGTACCCGTTTCTGTTTCAGTTTAGACACTAGGGTGACACCTAATTCTGTTATACTAGTATTAGTGTAGAGGAGTGAAAAACAATAGCTTATATCATTCTGTTCTTCTGTTATATCTGCTACACCTGTTACAGTTATCTCTCATCCTGTTTTATGTTCATGTCATGTTATTATTATCTGTTCATAACTGAAAATCACTGGACTTGCCAGACTTTTTGTCTGACCCTTGTTGTTTCGCTTCCTTTCTTCCGTTTCCCCCAAGGTTTTGTAGAAGGGAATACTCTAGCTTGATCCAGATTTCTTCCGCTTACAGTGCTTAAAGTATGGCTTGACTTCTTTTGTGGGGATTATGATTTTAAACTATGCATTCTGAAGGCTTTTGTACAAGACTGATATTTTGTACTTGAATTCTGATATTGTGATTTGAAAGGATGTAACCAAGCTTCTACTGAAATAAAGTTATAGATTTTTCAAGTACTGTTTTATCTGTCTTGTAAGTTTCTGTTCTGTTTACTATAATGCTCCACCAAAGTTAAGGCATTCCCTTTGTGAGTGACCTTAACGGAGGTGGGGTGTTACAGATTAGATCTGGTCCAACCATGTCATTGGACCAATAAGAAGACACTACATCAGCATTAGTTTAAAATAGGCCAATAAAACTCAACCAAGTACATAAAATAATGTTTGAAAATAATAAACATACGCTACCTTGCATGCATGTCAATGCACGCAAATTTCTTGACCTGGGTCGACTCGCCTGCCTACCTGGGTCGACCCACCTTGTCCTGGGTGGATGTCGGCCCAAGTGGGTTGGGTTGCCCAATGACCGTTTGTTCCATGTATTAATTTATTTTAATTTTCTACATTCTTCTTTAATTCATAACTAATTCATTTTAACTCCTATTTTAGCAAACCAAGTGTCCATTTTGATCAAAAAGTTATAATGGACCCAATAATGATTGCCCTGTTGTCTTATTCTAAATATTATTCTAATTAATATTTAGTTTAATTTTTTACATTTAATTATTGTTTATTAGAAGTTGGGGTGCTACATAATGTTTCACACAAATGCAATGTCTTAATCAATAGCTAACTACCAAACAATGTAAGCATTTCTCTGGTTTCAGCCAAAGTCCAATCTACACTTCAGTGGGCATGCTACCTATATCATTTCCAATCTCTTTCGACTCCCTCATAGGTGTCGAAGTCCATATTTGATTCATTCTGAATTGGGTAATCCTCCCGACTTCGCATAACAAAGAACAATCAATGTCTTTCGTTAAATGAATGGTTGCAGGAAATTAAGGAAAAAACTCTATTCCCTTATAGAAAACATTTTGATAAAAGTTCTCCTTGTATTTATTACCAACACAGACAACCAAGGAGATGAAGCCTTGAAACATTTAGTTTATAAAAGTTCCTTACTGATCTCGTCCGTGTCAGAGGAAATATTTTATAGAAAACCGGTTTATAAAGCAATGTCGTCATAAGTAATAACTTCATGGGTTTTTGAAGCATTGGATTTGTTTAGAAAATATAGTTTTGATAATGATCGTATCGTCTAGGTAAGGACAAAGGACAAACCTTTAAGTATTTTTAGAAAACAAGTATAAAATGCCTGATCGACACCAGGGGTGTCGATACGGTCATATGCATAAGCCCTGAGTTCCGAAAACATTTTTTATTAAACATTTTTCTAAAATTAGCCCTTTCGAGATCCGTTGCCAGATTGATAGATGGAAAAATCCCACCTTCTCAACTTGGTTAAGATCCATTATGCCAACGTGAATGTAACAACTCGTCCCACCTTACTTCTCAACCTGGTTAAGATCCATTATGCCAACCTGAATGTAACAACCCGGAATTTCTAAACCAATTAAATTTTTTATTTTAGCTATTTTAATGGGTTTTGAATATTTAAAATGATTTATATTAAATAATAACCACTAAAAATTTACTTTAATCGAAGTTAGAACATATAAATTTATTTTAATTATAAAAGGAGTTTGAAAATTCGATTTTAATTTTAAAATGGATGTAAAGAATTCAAAATAAATCGGATTTCAACAAAGCAAGAAACATTAGAATCTGTTTAATAATATCTTTCTAACAAAGGTGAAAAATTGAGATTTCACTTTATAAATTGAAAGTTATGTCCAGTTTAAAATTCAGAATAGTCACTATGGAATTTTTTTTAATATAATATATAGCCCTAAAAAATAGCCGTTTTATAAATGGGATTTGTTTTCGATGAAACCACTTTTGTTGGATCCGAAACATAAAATTATTGTTAAGTTTCAAATTTCATAATTTTTGGAATCAATGTGTGAGCGTGGTAAATTTAAACACGTTTGGTCATTGCAGTTTGAATTTAATTGACTAGAAATTGGCCATTTTTCAAACGATCTCCAAATTCGACGAAATTAGTTTTGTTAGGACCGTATCGTCAAAACATAGCTTGAATTATTTTTCTGTAATTTTTGGAGTTAGTATGTGACCCCGGTAAATTAAAATGTACGTTTAAATTTAATATATATTTTGATTAATATTTTAATTTTGAGAAAAACTGATTGAAACAATCGAATTAGCTTACGAAACATACCTCATTGTGTCCCAAATGGGGGTATTTAGGTAGGGGCAATAGTCGTTGGGTTTGATTTTGAGTTCAGATTAATAAATAAAATTAAATAATAAAAAGGGAGTGTATATATATAATTTTGACCGGTCAGAACAAACCCTAATTCTCTTCAGTTATGAGCCACCACAAATGACGAGCGATCAAGAGCTTCCATCCTTTGCCCTTCTTTTTCTCCTAATTCATACAATGATTTTCAAAATAAAAAGCAAAATCAAAGATTTACGAGAGATCTATCTTCCAAACGGCTATGATTAGTTTTAGTGGAACGAGTTGGAAGAATTTTGACCCAAAAGGGGTTGCGTTCGAACTGGAAATGGGAGCTCACTGCGCGTGGGGGGAGACGGCTATAGCTGACGAGGTGGAGGTGTTTGATCATGTTTCGTCGGCGTTGGGTGCTCGCGAGGGTGGAAGAGGATTGGTCGACATTGGGTCTTTGTGGTTCAGGAAAGTAACGAAGGAGATGGGTTTAATTAACCGTAAAACGAGGCTAATTAATTTCTAATGGTAATTAGTGGAAAATAATTAATTATTTAATTTCTTTATTAATGTAATTAAGTTTAAACAGTCACATCTTATTCATACGAATACTGAATTGGACAATTTTGGAACCGTTGGAACCACAACGACGAACTCTACAACATGGAACTGACCAGAACGGAAATGGAGGCAGTTAGAATTTTTAACTAAATTAAACGGCTTGTTTATTTTAGTTAAAACAACCATCAATAAAGAACGACGGAGTGGAACCCAATGTGAGAACTTCTTCTCACTCAAAATTATTTTATCATGTTGTTGTATTCATGCATAAAAATATATAGAATTGCCAGTGTAGACTCTTATTAGTTTAATCACTATAAATTGTATACGGTGCCTATTAGCTCACCTCCCTTGTCCATAGACCATGGATGATTTAATTGACTGTATTGTGTTTTGTTTGTGATGTTGAAATGTTTAACATATTAAAATATTGTTAATATTTTTGTGGAAATTGAAAGTAAAATTATAGATATCCATTTATAATTTAAAATAGTGAAATTGGAATAAATATTCCTTTACAAGTTGGACGGCTTGTTTATGTACACCTAGTTAAGTGATACTGATTCAGAAGATAATTTTCACACATCGCCCAAGTACACAAATAGTAATCAGTATTTGTTGTTTGAAAACCCCACATGGGTATTGGGATGATATTTGACATACACTAATCCCAATATATAGTTGTATGTCAATTGATGGGCTGACAGGCTTTGATGAGCATTATTAATTTATTCTAATGCTTATACAGTTGTAAATTGCACTGTGGATTATGTGTGAATGGTTAATGATTATTTATCATTATTGTTGAACACATGCGATGTAAGAAATCCATATAAATTATATGGTAATTGATTGAGTCGCATTCCGATTCAGAAATAACGAATATTTTATAATAATATTCACTGAATAATCTATTCATGTATGAAAATATGTAGAACTGCCAGTGTAGATTTTTATTTGTTTAATCATTATAAGTTGTATACGGTGCCAGTTAGCTCATCTCCCTCGTCCACAGACCATGGACAATTTAATTGACTGTATTGTGTTTTGTTTGTGATGTTGGAATGTTTAACATATTAAAATATTATTAATATTATTGTGGAAATTGAAAGTAAAATTATAAATATCCATTTATAATTTAAAATAGTAAAATTGGAATAAATATTCATTTACAAGTTGGACGACTTATTTATGTACATCTATTTAAGTGATATTGATTGGGATGATAATTTTTACACATCGCTCAAGTGCGCAAATAATAATCAGTGTTTGTTATTTGAAAACTCCACATGGGTATTGGGATGATATTTGACATACACTAATCCCAATATATAGTTGTATGTCAATCAATGGGTTGATAGGCTGTGATGAGCGTTATTTATTTATTTTAATGCTTATGCAGTTGAAAATTGCACTCTGGATGATGTGTGAATGGTTAATGATTATTTATCATTATTGTTGAATACGTGCGATGTATGAAATCCATATAACAAAAACTATATGGTAATTGATTGAGTCGCATTCCGATGCGGAAATAACGAATATTTTAAAATAATATTTAGTGAAGAATTAAATAAATGAAGGAATATTTTATAATAATATTCATTAAATAATCAAAATATGATTTTGATGTTCGATTTGGGATGGACACGAAAATATGGAAGCCGATTTATGTAGTTAAACGTCATTTTTACCTGAACGGGTTTATCGATCGATTTTACTCATTTTATAAAATAAATATTGAAAAGAAGTGATTTCAAAATCTAAAATTTTGAAAATATTATCATTTTAGTATTATAATGATATGGAATATTCAATTTTGATTTAAAATTGAAAATGAAGTTGAAATCGTTTTTAAAACGAATTTAAAATGATTTATAAAATATGTTTTTAAAATGGAAATCAATGATATATATATATATATATATAATGGCCTGAATAGAATGCGCCGTGCATCGATCGTTTGTGAATTTCGACCATTAACTTCAATGGAAACCGGAACCATTAGGTTCGTATCGAAAAGAGATTTCCAATGATTATAAGAGATTTGAAATCTAATGGTTGGATTTGGAATTATTCCAAATCAATTTTAGAAAAGGTCCCTATGAATGCAGTTCAGTGGTCGATATTGGACATCGACTATAAGGGCCTTAATAAAATTATTAAAAATATGGAAAAATTGTGTAAAATCATAATAAATGGTTTGGATAGATTTTGGATGAAAAAATCCATGTTTTGAAAAGATAAATGATATTTTTATCGAAACGAGCTAGTTATTAACTAGTATAAAAATCCAATGTTTTTAAATAAATAAATTGGATATGTAAATGGTTTTGAAATAACCAGGAATTCCAACATATGAGTTGGAATGGATTTAAATGGAAATAATCTTCGGACTATTTCGATATTAGATTCCGTGACTATACGGATATTGTTGTGGGAATTTGGAAGATACTGATATCGTTATTCCCAATACAATATCCGTTAGTTTCAGAATTTGATATTTAATATAAGCCGATATAATTTCTATTTAGAGCCTTGTATTTAATATGAAATTGGATTTTTCGTGAATGGTGTCTTTAATAGCACTGCTTTTAAACCCTGTTGAGAAAAGAATAAATCTTTTAAATAAGATTTAGAGAAGTTTACCAATTAATTAATATTTGATCGGAATTGAATAAAAGAAATAGATTTTGGGTTTATCGTGAACGGTGTTTTAAATAACACTTATTCTTTAACCCAATTAACAGGGAAGATATGATTTGGAATTTATAAATCTTTTTATTAAGATTAAATGGAAATTTTCCAAAGTAAAGTTTTTCGATTTCAAATATTAAATTGGAATTGGATGGAATTCGATTTGGTAAAAATCGAAGTGAGCTTCTGTAAAGGAAAACTGTTACTATATATGGAATTTAAAAGGCTTTCCCGTTATTCCATTTATATTATTAGTCTGATATGGAAATTCATGTCAATTATATACTGATCTGATTTTCGTGAAAATTCCATTTTGATGGAATATGATTTGGGTTTATTGTAAACTCTATTTTTAATGACATTTGTTTTTTAACCCAGTTTAAGACATGATTTATTTCCTAAATTGAATATTCATTAAATAATGATTTTTGGGAGATTAAAACTAAGTGCAGTTTTAATGAATCTTTAACTAGATTGAAATATCAATGTGGTAATTAAATTTGCCAAATTTGAGAAGTAATCGAGGATGGAGCACCACCAGTTTTACTCTAGGCGATAGTTAAATCTTTAATTAGATTTGAACGAGAAATGGTAATTAATTTTACCGATAACACAGTGGGTGTTAGATATGGAGTACTACCAGTTTTGCTCTATGGGATGAATAGGTTGGGATTGCAAAAATAATAAATGATTACTTCGGTAAGGCTTGATAATCCCGACTAGTTTTATAAACCTTAATTTGGTTTGGAATTGTTAAAGCATAAAATAAAATCTTTTGAAATGATATTCAAAGGAAGATAAAAGAGAAATTTAAAAAAGTTCATGTTTGATAAAATTAGTGGGAACCTTTCCCAAAGGATATGAATATTTTAATAAAAGAATATTCTGAATTGAAATAAGGTGTATGATGTGTTTTATAGCATTTAATTATAAAATACGTGAGTTATTCGGAAAGACCGGGTTTAACCCATTCTGAATAATTGATACGATGATGAAAGTCGACGATGAAGACGGTGGTTGAAGACCGGAGATCTTCACATTGAATGGATGATTACTGATGTCTTGATTGGGATGTACATCCAAGACAAGGTAATAAGTGGTGATTGTCAAGACGTACTTGGAGATCGACCGGATATGCGAGGGCCTCTCTCCTGTATTGGACATATGGGATGAGGAATAAGGTACCTCTGGTTTCATTCTGACCCAGAATGTACTTGCAAATGGATAGTTTGTCTAATATTGTATTCTTTTATACTGTATTCATTGATCTCTGCTAAATATATATCTGTTTGGTAGTGGAGAATTTATTCTCTTGCTTAACACCCTTCTCTGAGACATACGAGCTTAGAGGTTATATATTGGTGCAAATCAGTGTTACGGTTTGGATTGATAGTGTGACATGCTAAGATGCAAATGATCAAGGCTTTTGTTGAAAAGCAGAATCTTGTGGTTGATGATCAAAGCACAATTTTAATTAGCATAGCTTTGTATAGCGTTAATTTGCGAGCTTCTCACCTCGTTATAAACAAGAAACGGGAAGAGAAACGTATGGAAATGGACATATGTTAGTTTATAGCTATGAGTAACGTCATGGTATGGAGCCCAGATTGTTTACTCATGTGGATGTTTGAAAACTTTATTGATGGAAAGCGAGGTACCTCGATCATTGGGCCGAATGAAAGGCTCTATGTTATTGAGTCCCTAGTGGCTCTTAAGTGGTCGACATACTGACTTAATTTGGAGGTTCGATAGAACCGGCTAACATATAGTTTATGGTATAACTAATCGTCGATGGATGACCGGCCATGCGGCTAACCTAAGGTTCACTGCGGGGGATACTAAGATATTGCTAGTGTGTCTCGAATCGGTAAAGAGGATCGCTTGCCTTGATTCATAGATGGAAACCCAATTTCCAATACGTGATTTTTCGGTTTAGTTGTGTATATGTTTGTGTGTGTGTATATATATATATGGCGACGTAATATAATGGTACCTACACTGCCTATGATTGATACATTTATATTCGAAGTTGATTTCTTCACTTATAGTAATAATAAAATATGAAATTTCGCGTATCAAGCATATTTGGCTATTATAAGCGAAAATTCTATCCTCGACTGCATTCATTGTGTGATGGGACTGAAGTCTTATAATAGCTTCATTTTTCTGTTTAGCATTGCACTGTTTGTTTTATGCACTGGTATTCATGGGGGATAAACCCGTTCCATGTTATACGGCGTGGTCCTACAATTTACTTAACTTTAAAATAAAAATATAATAACTGTGTTATTTCTCATACCAGTCCCATGACTAACGTAGAGTTTATTGTTTTAACTCTAGGTGCCTATATTTTCGATACGGGCATCTAGTAGTTTTGGTTTTCGCAAATATTACTTTTCGTAGGATCCTGGATTACAGCTGGAGCTATATTCAGAAAGCTTTGTATTCGTGTATCTCTTTCAGTTGTGGTTGTAGATATTTTCTGCTGCACATTTTATTTATGTATTATGTTTTCTGCTGTTTAGGAATTGTAAATCATTGATATTTTCTATTATAATATTTATTCATACTCTGATATATTCTTGTACTCTGATGTAAATTGTTGTAATAGCAACGAAAATGTTCTATTGTTTGTTTCTGATGCGTCGTGTTCTCAAACAATTAGCTGTTTCGGGTCGTTTCATCATGGTATCAGAGCTTTGGTTTTACAAAGCTCGAGAACAAGGCACATTAGAACCAAATGAGAGAATTCATCAGAGGTAGGATTAGTAATATCTATAAGAATAACTCGTTAGAGATAGGGTTAGTAATACCTTAGAATGAGTTCAAAGAGTGCTATTTTATAACAACAAATTTAGTTTTGAAAATTATATCTTATTATTTGTATATGAGTATTTTATTTTAAATTTATTTTGGACTATTGGGTATAATGAGATTTTAATATACATCTGATCCACGTGCATTTGAAGTCTCAAATATACTAGGTAGATATAGAATCACACTCTAGTCGCCCGAAGATGATTTTGGTGATAACCATGGCATCATCGGTATTTGTGTTCAAGTTTCGAAAGTGGGATTTCTATATATTTCCAATTGACTGGTGTGTGAACCAAAACTTAGTTAGAATTTATTGTTTGTGATTCGGCACTAAAAATATGATTTTTAAGTATATATAGAAAGATATATTTTTGAAAAGCTAATCAACTAATTGATTGTTGGTTGTTTTGTTTGATTGTTAGCTTAATTAATAAAAATATTGGAACAATAATTGATTTAACCAATATGTGATGAAAGGTAAAATTTACCCAAATCTAATCAAATATTGACCTAAGTTGAAAACTTATTGCAATTGTATATATGTATATGTATATATAATGAATAGGTGTAACAACCCGAATTTTAACAACATGTGAAAACAAGAAATCAAGGTATAATTAAAAATAAAATAAAATATATAAAAATATGTTTAGATAGGTAAATAATGGTGATGCATAAGAAGAATTAATTAATATTTGGAAGAGAAGAAAAATTAGTTCGGTAACGGTGTGTGTAACGGAAAAGATATTAAAATAAGGATAATTAATTTAAGAATCAGGAATTAGGTAAAATGGACTTCACCATTTGTTAGCCTGCTTTGTGACCAGGCTACCCAAACCAAAGATCATGTTGACACACCTCTGGGTACATGCTGCCTCATATGAAATCTCTGGATAACATCGCTCTCTGGCATTGGAAGCATCGTCAGAAGACACAAGGCAGTTTGGTCAAAATCACAACATCAGTAAAAACTGGCCCTAAACCCCTATCAAATGACCTCATTTGGATCTATTCACCTTATATACTCGTAGCCCTTTGAATTATCTTCAGTTTGAGCTTTGGTTTGGCTCAATCGGACTTACGGTTTGAATGTTACGCCCATTTCCGTGAACGGGTGTAAGCTGGCATATGACCGCGATCCGATCCGCCCTTGCCTACACGATCCGATCCGCCCTTGCCCACACGATCCGATCCGCCCTTGCCTACGCGATCCGATCCGACCTTGCCTACGCGATCCGACCTATGACCACGATCCGACCCATGACCGCGATCCGACCCATGACCGCGATCCGACCCATGACCGCGATCCGACCTTCGGACCTGTTCATACGCAGCTTGTTTTGACCTATTCTCAAGGCTACTGGCTCTCCTATTTTTCTGGATCGCCTGCCACGTACCCCATCACGAACCGGTCCTCCCAGGAGCTTTCCTACAGCTATAAATACACCTTCAGAAGGCATTTTCAAGGGACTTTTGGCATCTCAACTTCCATGGCTACCATGGCCAACACTTCTCCATGAATAACCACCATCTTCCTCAATAAATTCAATTGATTCGGAGAGAATTATTCATTGAATTCAAGTGATTGAAAGACAATATTCATTGTAATTGTAATCTATGAATGAAATGAGAAAATATGAAGTGGACGTAGGCTCGTTAACGCCGAACCGCTATAAAAATCTTGTTGTCTCACTTTTTCTATATTTTTCAGTTATTTCTTCATATCCTACGCTCTAAATACGATAATTTGGGTGTTAGGACCATTTTTTGGTCTAACACCATTGTGTTTCTCTTAAAAAAATACACGAAATAGAGTCCGAGTTTTTGAATATCGGAGTCCGTATGACCAAGATATGGCCAAAACAAGTTTCAGCAGACTTTCTGGCAGACAGAACCGAGTCGACCCTAGAGTTGACCCTAGATTCGACCTCCCCAGGCCAGGTCGACCCTAGAGTCGACCCCCCCTACAGGTCGACCTGGTCGGCCTAGTTTGTCCCAGAACCCATTTTTGAAGCCCGGTATGTGTTTTGATGGTCCGGATTGACTCTGGGGTTGATCTAATGGCCTAAATGAGTTGCCTACAACTATTTAAAGACCCTAAGACCTAGCCTAAATCATACTATTTCATTTTAGCACTCATGCAGCCGCCATTAAACCTAGAACTCTAAATTAAAAATACAAAGAACAAAAATTAAAGAAGACGAAGGATGATTCTTGAAGGCTACAACTAGAAGCTACAACAATTACGACGCTTTAGACAACGGATTTGGGGCTATTTGATTTAAAGTTTTGATTTGGATTTCTTGCTTCAAATTGTAAGTTCTATGTCACTTTTTAGGCAAAAACGCTAAAATAACATGGACATGCTATGAATTGAAACCGGATTTAAGAACTATTATTAATCCATGTTTATATTGTTTAACTTTGAATCAAAATTTGGGAATATTGCTATGTTAATGTTGCAAGTTAAACTTATCATGATGTCGAGGTTGTTATGAATCACTTGGGTTTATTTTATTGCAAGTTGAACAAATACATGTCCATGGAATCATTATGTTCATTGAAATCCTCATGTTGATTAAACCATGCCTATGATGCTAATTAAACCATGTCTATGATATTAATGAAACTATGCCTGTGATGTTAATATACCTGTCATGTTAAGGAAAAATTGGGAATTACTAGGTTATGATGAAAAGTTGGAATCATTATGTTTATAATGCTAGATGAGAATCATTATGTTAAAAATGCTAAATTGGAATCCACTATGCCTATTAGAATTACCATGCCTTTAATGTTTCATGTTTGTAATAAAATGATTATTATGCCCACAAGGATTATTATGCCTATGATGTAAAGTTGAAATCATCATGTTAAACCAAGTTGGAACCATTATTATGCCAAGTTATCATCATGTTAGTATTGAAACCATGTGATATGTTATAGCCTGTTTATTATGCAAGTGATGTTGGAATTGTCACATATGCCTATCACATGTTTGGTGTTATTCCCCTTTATCTCTTGAATTGTTTATGCTTGCGAACGAAGTACGTTTATATACGTTGGGGATACGATTGGGTAGAATAGGCAAAACTTGAGTTGATTATAATCATAAACCGTAAAATTTGGCATAAGTAGAACATGAAATATGGCACGAAAACTCGACTTGAACATGCCATAACTTGACTTGGAACATACCTTAGTTGGGCACGAAATTGACATATGAACATGCTATGAAAATAGCACGAATCTGATAAGAACATGGGCATTACTTTAGAGAACAAGAAAGTGGCCAACTCGAGGTTGGGTTGAGTTTGTAGTGTAAATCTGCCCGGAACCGCCCGACAAATCCAGTTGCTACAAACAATAGGACCCAATGTGGGTAGTTGGTCACATCGCGCTTGAAACCCGAGGTTGGGTTGAGTTCGTAGCGTAAACCTGCCCGGAACCGCCCAGCAAATCCAGTGGCTACGAACAATAGGATCCAATGTGAGTGGTTCGGTGCATTAACGAATCAATTAATGCCAATTAGGGTTAAGTCATGAACATGAAAAGACAACTTAACCAACTTGAACACGATTTGTAGGGCTAAGTCATGAACTTGAAACGACAACACTTAGCCAACTTGACATGACACGTAAGCGGGTTAAGTCACGAATTTAAATGACATACTTAACCATCTTGACATGACTAGACTGGAAAAGGATTAAGTCACGAATTACATGACTTAATCGGTTAGGCGGGTTAGGCCACGAATTACATGACCTGATCTGTAGGCGAAACCCTAGACACGACCCTTTTCAGCAGTAACCCTCTAGATGTATCAAGGTACCCTGGGGCTAGGCCGGGTGGGGCACGATTACTGGGCTGATTGTAAGAGGTGAACGACGGCAGTGGGGTATGCCAGTGTAGGTTCGGTGGGCTACGGTCGTGCACGTATTCCGGGGCAGACACTGGGTATCCGTAGATTTATCTGTGCATCTTGAATCGTGTTAGGGGTTGACACCCTAGGGCTGATACACCCGAAGGTGGACCTAGCACAGGTGACTACATTCGTGATTAGCCGTATGACACAGACACTTGACAAGCTAGAACTTGTAGGGAGCCGATCGATTAGATAATCGCTCCGTAGGACCCCGTACTTGGGTCAGACCCCGTTTCAGGGTGATTTCATGATATTTGGCTGTGCGATTTATTTCGTGATTAACTTGTGATATGGGCTTAGTATACTAGCACAGTCGATGCAACGAATCTCGAACATGTGATGCTTTACTTGACTTGTCTTGACTTATCCTGATCACCCTAGTTTATCTTGTTCACCTTGACACCATTCTTAAGTTTAGTTCCAGTTCATACATGACAGGTTGTTTTAACCGTTTTTACACTGAAAGTCACTAGGACTTACTCAGTCTTTATGACTGACACTTTTCCTTTCGCCTCTTTTTCTTTCGTTCCCCCCCCCCCACGTTCTCAGGGAGGAAACACTAGCTCTTAGCTTGGATATCACTTGCTTTGGCTCAGCATGTACGGTTTGCTATGGCTGCTTCTTTTTACTGCACTTGGGGAATAAGCTGTTTTCTGTTTTTAAGTTATTGCTTCTTTGGCTATTATTACAAGACAGTTGTAATGAAGTTATTTGAAATGTTTGTAAGAGACATGGTTTATTTTGGAATAAAATGAAGTTCTGTTTTGCTCATAAATTCTTCCGCTGTTTACTTAATTTTTTTTTATTGATGTTCTATCTTGTGATAATTCTGTGATGTTATCTCGATAATACCCCTCCAAAACTAGTGCATTCCCTTTGTGAGTGACCCTAGCGGAGGTAGGGTGTTACAATAGGTCATAGCATGGAAGCTAAGACGAGGAATAAAATTGTATTCCTGACAAATAGGTGCATATTTATTGTATTTATTGGGTTTTGATAATTTTATGAGCCGATTGGCTAACCGCTTGGCTTTTACTTTTTCTTTTGGATTGATGAGGGCCCTGTGAGGATAGTTGCATTTTTACCGATCAGCCCGTACAAAGGAGGTTATGGCAAAAAAATTCGAAAATTTAGGGTGTTAGCCAAATTTTTGAAAAGTTAGAAAATTCTTAGAAACTGAAAAGTTGAAGAATGAAAGCCAGAATGAAAGTTAAGTTGGTTAGTTAAACAACTTTCAGCTCCGTTCCTTTTCGACAACGAAAAGATTTTTAAGTGAGGGAGATGTTAACAACCTGTAGTTTCTGAACCGATATAAAATTTTTATTTTAGCTATTTTATTAGGTTTTGAATATTTAAAATGATTTATTTTAAATAATAACGACTAAAAATTTATTTTAATCGAAGTTAGAACGTATAAATTTAGTTTAATTTTAAAAGGAGTTTGAAATGGCATGGTAGTTTGAAAATTCGATTTTAATTTTCAAATGAATGTACAGAATTCAAAATAACTCGAATTTCAGTAAAACAAGAAACGTTAGAATCTGTTTAATAATATCTTTCTAACAAAGGAGAAAATTTGAGATTTCACTTTATAAATTGAAAGTTATGTCCAGTTTATAATTTAGAATAGACACTATGGAATTTATATATATTTTAATATAATGTAAAGCCTTTAAAAATAGCCATTTTGCAAATGACCTCTGTTTTCAAGGAAACCACCTTTGTTGGATCCGAAACATCAAATTATTGTTTAAGTTTCAAATTTCATAATTTTTGGAATCAATATGTAAGCGTGGTAAATTTAAACACGTTTGGTCATTCCAATTTGAATTTAATCGACTAGAAATTGGATATTTTTCAAACAGTCTCCAAATTCGACGAAATTATTTTTTTTACGACCGTATCATCAAAACATAGCAAAATTTATTTTTTTATGTAATTTTTGGAGTCATTATGTGGCCCTAGTAAATTAAAATGTACGTTTAAATTCAATAAATATTGATTTATATTTTAATTTTGAGAAAACCTGATCGAAACAGTCGAAATGGCTTACGAAACATATCCCATTGTATCTGGAATAAGGGTATTTAGCTAAGAGCGATAGTTGTTGGGTTTGATTTGGAGTTCAGATTAATAAATAGAATTAAAATGAATTAAATAATAAAAAGGGAGTGTGTGTATATCTATGTATATATATATATATATATATAATTTTGACCGGTCAAAACATACCCTAATTCTCTTTAGTTGTGAGCCACCACAAATGACGGGCGATCAAGAGCTTCCATCCTTCGGCTACCTTTTTCTCCTAATTCATACAATGATTTACAAAAATTTAAAAAGCAAAATCAAAGATCTACGAGAGATCTATCTTCCAAACGGCCATGATCAGTTTTAGTGGAACGAGTTGGAAGAATTTTGACCCAAAAGGGGTTGCGTTCGAATGGAAATGTGAGCTCGAGGGGCCATCGAATTGCCTTGTTTTCTGTGCGTGGGGGGAGGCGGCTATTGGCGACGAGGTGGAGGTGTCGGATCATGTTCTGGCGGCATTGGGTGCTCGCGAGGTTGGAAGAGGCTTGGTCGACATTGGGTCTTCAAGATTCAGGAAAGTAACGAAGGAGATGGGTTTAATTAACCCTAAAATATGGGTAATTAATTACTAATGGTAATTAGTGGAAAATAATTAATTATTTAATTTGTTTATTGATGTAATTAAGTTTAAACAGTTATATCTTATTCATACAAATATAGAATTGGACAATTTCAAAACCATTGGAACCACAACGACGAACTCTACAACATGGAACTAACCAAAATGGAAACGGAAGCAGTTAGAATTTTTGATTGAATTAAACGGCCGGTTTATTTTAGTTAAAACAACCGTCAATAAAGAATGACGGGGTGGAACCCAATGTGAGAACTTCTTCTCACTCAAAATTATTTTATCATGTTCTTGTATTCATGTATAAAAATATACAAAATTGCTAGTGTAGATTTTTTATCAGTTTAATAATTATAAATTGTATACCGTGCATGTTAGCTCACCTCCTTCGTCCACAAACCATGGACGATTTAATTGACTGTATTGTGTTTTGTTTGTGATGTTGGACTGTTTAACATATTAAAATATTATTATTATTTTTATGGAAATTGAAAGTAAAATTATAAATATTCATTTATAATTGAAAATAGTAAAATTGGAATAAATATTCATTTACAAGTCGGACGGCTTGTTTATGTACACCTATTTAAGTGATATCGATTGGGACGATAATTTTTACACACCGCCCAAGTGCACAAATAATAATCAGTATTTGTTGTTTGAAAACCCCACAAGGGTATTGGGATGATTCTTGACATACACTAATCCCAATATGTAGCTGTTTGTCAATCGATGGGTTGACAGGCTGTGATGAACGTTCTTTATTTATTTTAATGCTTATACAGCTGTAAATTGCACTCTAAATGATGTATGAATGGTTAATGATTATTTATCATTATTGTTGAATACGTGCGATGTATGAAATCCATAGAACTGAAATTATATGGTAATTGATTGAGTCGCATTCCGATTCAGAAATAACGAATATTTTAAAATAATATTTAATGAAGAATTAAATAAATGAATGAATATTTTATAATAATATTCACCGAATAATCAAAATACGATTTTGATGTCCGATTTGGGATGGATACGGAAATATGGAAGCTGAGTTATGTAGTCAAACACCATTTTTACCCGAAGGGGTTTGTCGATCGATTTTATTCATTTTACGAAATAAATATTGAAAAGAAGTGATTTCAAAATATAATATTTTGAAAATATTATCATTTTAATATTATAATGATATGGAATATTCAATTTTGATTTAAAATTGAAAATGAAGTTGAAATCTTTTTTAAAACGATTTATAAAATACATTTTAAAAATGGAAATCAATGATATATGTAACACCCCGAAAATTTAACAACATTAAGAGGATAAATTAAAGAATAATTAATTTAATATTCAGAATTAAGGAAACGGACTGCGCCATTGCATCCGCCTCGGAATTCTGGTTCAGATGGACACCAAGTTTGCGTAAAACGGACAACGTATGAAGAAGTTATAAGATGTAGAAGTTTATATACACGCAAGGAAGTATATACATAAACAAAATCATTTCCAGAATTCAAACCGATTCAAAAACAGTCAAAAGCGGTGAGCGGGAAAAATCCCGCTCAAAGGTTGTCGACTCCCTTAAGGGGTGTCGATATAGGTGTCGACCCCCCCAATAAAGGTGTCGACATAGGTGTCGACCCCCCTATATGGGGGTAGACACAGGCGTCGACCCCAGTCCCCCATGGCTCCAGAAGCTTCTTCTGACGTGGATGATTTTGATGGTTTCTGGTCCGATCTGATGGCCTTGTTTGCTCCGCTACTCCTATATAAAGAACCCTAAACCTAGGTTTTGTTCATAGAAAAATAATGGTGACGGCGAAGCTCTGCTGCAATGGAAATTAAAATGGTTCTTCTCCTTCTTCTTTTTCTAAATCAATTCAAAGAAGATTATACGTATTTGAAGATTGCTGCAACAAATTTAGCGATGGCTACCACAACTTATTCAACATGTTCTTCACAGCAAATTCACTGTGAGTTCGTGTTGCTTTTAGATCTAAATATCTAAATAGTGATTTTGATATGTATATAATAATTGGATCTTGAATCGGTGCATAATCAGTTATATTATGACATATTCCGTTGATCTGTTCTTATATGTTTATATCATCACCAAGACTAATCTTGTCATAATATGTTAATTCAATTTATGCCTCTTTCTATTTTTATGTTGTTGATTCGTTATTATGCCTATTCTGATTCTCTTCTCTCCTTTTTTTCCTTTTTATTTTTATATAGCCAGGCTACCTTCGAGCTTAGGCCTAACACTGAAAAATACGAACGTGCGAAATTGGAAATAATGGGAAAAGACATAATTTGGGGCATAATTGGTATTGGAAAATATGGATCTAAATTTGGGCATAAAATTGGAAATATAAGAAGATGGGTTTGGGGGCATATGTCTTGTTGCATAATAGGAATTTAGGCATGCATTGGAATATATGTAAATACGGAATTGGGTATAAAATGGATATGTCTAAATATTGATTTGGAACGTAAATTTGAACATATATGAATATGAATTTTAGGCATAAATTATGTGAAGGTGGATTTGGGTATAACTTGCATTGAAAGGGGTGAATATGGACTTGAGGCATAAGTTGGAATATATGTAGATTTAGGTTTGTGCAATATATATATATATATATATATATATATATATGCCTTAATTTATGAGAAAGGGCACATGGTGCAAAATTAAAAGGTGACTTAAAAAGAGGCATAAAGGTTTATAATTTGAATAATGAATTAGACATAATTCAAATGGGGAAAACATAGAACAATTACCTATAATGACATAGGTATATTTGAATAAAAATGGAATGTTTAGTAATCACAATTAGGAATTGTAATTGTACTTATGACACGAGGTTAGGTTACATTAGTGGTGGAAGTCTGCCCGAACCCGACCAGCATATCCAGCAGCCACTAATGTTGAACCTAATGTGGGAGGTCTAAGTACGTAAATACGAATTGGGCTAAGACACGAGGTTAGACCCAACTGTGGAATAAGACCGCCTGGACCCGACCGACATATCCAGCATCCACATATTGTAGGCCTAATGTGGTAGGTCTAGCCCATTATAACCATAATTGGACATGGTAATGAATTGAACTTCTTAACCTTATTTAATCCATAAGGGTTGTGTGATTATGAACTTAAGTTAGGGTTAAGTAAAATTGGATGGGTAGCGGGTGTGTTAAGTAAATTAGAGGGGATGGGTAATATACGCATATAGGCCCATAAACTTAACCCGATGAGGTTATGTAATTAAAGACACCTAGTGGTATACATAACTGGTAGAAACAATAAAGTTATGTAATTAAAAGGATACCATTTAGGGTAAGTGTAACGACCCACATTCTACGCATCGAAGGATCGTAGAATATTTATTTCTTTTACATTCGAAGTCGTATGGTCATGTAACTTTGGGAGACGACTGTTGGGGTCATTTCCCATGTTCTTGATTTTTGTCGATCTTTAAATTACCATTTTGCCCCTAGCTGATCTTGTTTCAGCCACAACTTTTGATCGAAAAGGAGTTTTGACCTAAAACCACTTCCATTAGATCCGGATGATGGTTTACCTTTCCGTAAAGTGGTCACACTAGCCAAACGGACTCACCGTTTGGGAGATATGGATGAAACAAGTTTCAAATGGTGAAAAACAGCTTAATTGGGATTAACCGGGTGATTAACAGCTAGGCCCAAAGGGGAATTTCGGGATTTGGAGTATTTAAGGGTTTTTAGGGTATAGAGAACACCCTTTTTCTCACTTTCACAGCCGCCACTTTCATTCTTGGAACCCTAGTAATAGCCACCAGCCTCTAAAACACCCCAAATCACCTTCTAATCGCTGACTAAGCCAAATCCACATCAAATCAAGAAAGATCATCACCAAATCAGTGTTAGAACTGTTGTATTGCCTTGGTATTCGAGCCCAAATAGAGAATCATTTCAGATTTGATATTTTATTTGTGGCAAAGGTAAGTGATTTGCATAGTTCCTCACTAATTAAGGGTAATTAGTGATAATTAGCGAATTTATACATGTTAAAAATATGGAAAAATGTTCATTAATTTCAAAATATTGTTTTAGGCCTCTATTAGAAAATTTGGTTAATTTGGTTAAGTTTTACTGATCCTATCATTAGCTTTGCTTAAACGTGCTTAAGGGAAAATATGGGATTTTGGCTAGGTTTGATCCGTTTTAGCCTATCAAATTGTTGTTTTAGTGTTTGTGGTCAATTACACATGTTGCTATGACTGTTTGGAATGATTTTTGATTGCTTAGAAAAGTTAGATTGGTCGAAAACGCCGTCGAATGGCGTAAAACAGTCATTGGAAAGAAGTGCAGGAAATTAGCCGAACCGGATCAGATCGGAGGAGGGGGGTACGACCCGACCCGATCGTGGAGCACTAACCGATCCGAACTGCCCGTGGATGGTGGCACTGAACCGATCCCTTGCATCTGAAGCTTCGATTCTACCCGCTCACCTGGAGAGCCATCCGACCCGAATCACTTGAGGACTCCGATCCGAGGAGGCACACGACCCGAACTGAAGGCCCTTCCACGAACCGATCCGACCCGAAGGGGCTTGTCACGAATGAGATGTTGAGCACGAGCTGAAGACGATCTGAACCGAACGGACTTTGATGGGGGAATATGACCCGACCCAATGTGGATGATCACAGACAGGACTACTTCGAGGAGCACGATCCGAAGCATAATGAAGAGGAGCATATCCGAACCGATTCGGGGAAGACCAAAACACGAGATGCAAAGGTAGTCCAAGTGGGAAGTTTGTACTCAGGATCCAGTTGGAAACCAACGAGTCAACTTCATGAGTTGGGCTTTGCCGCGGGACGTGTGCTAAGAGGTTATCGACGTCCATAGCTTTGATTCACCACAAAGACTGATGTTAGGCTACATATCAGTGCAGTGGGGTAGTTACTACTCCATGGGGCAGAGTGATCGTAGCATGGCTATGAGCCAGTGCAGTGGAGTCGTTATGACTTCATGGGGGCAGAGTGGACATAGTAAAGACTAGTGGCTATGGATCAGTGTTGTGGTGTCATCATGACTCCATGGGGCAGAGTAATCATAGAAAGGAATATGGTGATCAAAGTGGTGGATATCATATGCTTTACGCACTGAGTGAGAGATGTGAGGATGGTTGCTATGTCTGATTGTTTTCTTTCACTATGTCATGCACACCCCCACCCCCGTATTCTTTACACCACTGTATTGAGCGGTATGTTGTGCTAACTCTTTGGTTGCAGGTCCAAGTTCAGGTATGGTTTAGTATACCTGTTATTGTTCTGTTTTGATGCATATCGCTCATACCAGACTTTTGTCTGACCCAGAGTTTTATGTCTCTTCTTATTACTCTGGGTGCTCTTAAACGGGCAGACTAGAGATAGGTTAGGTGATATGCATGGGTAGCTGTACCGGAGACGAGCAGGAGGCTCCCACGTATGATATATATAGATATTCTCCCTGTGTCGCTGCTGGTCACTACTTTGGGCATTGTAGTGTACCTTTCCTTTCTTTTGCTTTGGAGACAGGTTTAAAGTTGTAATGATGTGGAACATAAGCTGTAATTGGATTTTCCGCTATTGTGATGTTTAATTTTCAGCTTATGCACTGTCTCACCTGTTTTGTGTCAGAATATGTTATTATTATATTTTATTCCATGCGCTGTGAGACATTCAGCAGGTTCTTTGTTAGTTCACCAGTAAGTTCTCTTCTTTTTCCTTCCTTTGGCGACCGTCCCGTGCTGGTTGGACATCGGCACAGCGCACTTTCATGGGAAATGTCGGCTGGTGCGGGGCGGGCCGTCACGCTTGGTATCAGAGCTCTAGGTTGCGTAGTTAACCTAGGGAAAGACACCAGGGAGAGATAATACGTATACGAGAGCGTGTAATTGTAATTATTTTGGTTTCCAAAAGTTATATATATATATATATACTATTAGTATAGCTAAGGATCAAGTCACACTGCACTGACACTACAAAGAGGATGGTTAATCGTTTCTCTTTACAGATTGAACGAGGAGCCGTTATATGAGGGGTGCTGGTAGAGGAGCCAACAATGGGAATGCTCCTGACATGAGGGCTATGTTTACTGACTTTATGAGAGAGATTCTTAGGGACGTTCAGAGGGCAGTCCCTAATACTGCTAATGGTGGTGGTGCAGCGGCGCAGGCGCCTAGGGCCGATTTCGCCAAGCTCTGTAAAGACTACACTAGTCTTGGTGAAAAGCCGTTCCATGGAACGGAATCGGCCACAGAAGTTCAGGATTGGTTGGATAGCTATGAGCGAATCTTCGAAGATTTGGGTATCGAGGATGCAATGAAGAGAAAGCTAGCATCCCGTCAGCTGCAAGGACGGGCGATGAATTGGTGGAATGCTATTAAGGCAGCTACTCCAGAGGACCAAGTTACGTGGGATCAATTTAAGGCCCGATTCGGTGGAAAATTTATCCCAGCTACTCATAAGTCAGAGTTATTTAGGAAATTCCTGGAGCTCAAGCAAAATGGTAGGGCAGTCTCGGAATACATTGCAGAATTTGATACTTTATCGAAGTATGGATTATCCCTCATTGACACTCCTGAGAAGAAGAATGAGAAGTTTATAATAGGTTTGGATCAGTACTTGGGGAAAAGGCTTATTAACCACATCGATGAGACATTTGAATCAATTGTGGAGAAAGCTTTGAGATCAGAGAGTCTACACCCCAAGTCAAAGACTAAGGTTGCAACTGCGGAAGAGCCAAAGCCGCAAGTAAGCGGTGGAGGCAAGAATGGTTCTCAGAATAAGAGAAAGCAGAATCAGACCAAGGATGGCCAGAAGAAAAAGAATAAGAAAGATGTTGAGTGCCTCAGCTGTGGTAAGAAGGGCCACTATGCCAGAGAATGTCGGGCCAAGCCAGCGGATAGGAAGTGCTTCAACTGTGGCCAAGTGGGACATCATAAGGACAAGTGTCCGCAACCCCCTAAGGAAAAGCAGATTGTGAAAGCATATGCTATCAATGTTGTTCCTTATTCGTCGAATGCCCCAACTGCGGCGGAGAAAGGAAAGAATGTTGTTATTCAAGGTATGCTTTCTGTTTATGATGTTCCTATTCGAGTATTGTTTGATACCGGAGCATCCAGTTCCTTCATATGTAGTGACCTGGTAGATAAGTTGGGATTGGAGCCCGAGATTGTTGATAAACCTTTGGTAGTGACGAACCCGATTGGTGGTTCAACTAGCCTTAGCATGATTTTTCGTAATGTGGTCTTATCGAGACATGGATGCATGTTTGTTTGTGATTGCTTTGTTTTGGGCTTTACTGGGTTTGGCATTATTTGGGGAGTCGATTGGCTCCAAAGATACGGGGTGGTGGTAGACTGTGAGGGCTTTTTGGTGACAGTTAGAGCGGATGATGGGTGGAGGGTAGTGTTTGGTGGTCTACCTAATGATGGGGTAATGGCTAGTTTACTAAATTCCCTCGACATCCCGCATGATGAGTTGTCAGATGTGCCCATGGCTGGCCAGTATCCGGGCGTCTTCGAGGAAGTGACCGGACTTCCACCACACCGAGAGATTGAGTTCCTTATTGACTTAGTGAAAGATGCCTGACCTATAGTGATGCCACTTCGTCGTATGGCACCAAGGGAGCAGCGAGAGCTTGGGTTGCAAGTGAGCGATCTTTTGAAGAAGGGATTTATCAGAAGAAGTGTTTCTGAGTGGGGAGCAACAGTTGTGTTTGCTACCAAGGCAGATGGTTCCCTTCGATTGTGTGTGGACTACAGCGAATTGAATAAAGTGACGAGGAAGAATAAGTACCCTCTACCGCAGATAGATGGTTTGTTTGATCAGTTATGTGGCGCGAGAGTGTTCTCCCAGTTGAATCTCACGACAGGTTTTCATCAGCTTAGAAAGGAAGCTGAGAGTATAGCTAAAACGGCCTTTCGGACGGCATCTGGATTTTATGAGTGGCTGGTCATGCCATTTGGGTTGACCAATGCACCAGCATATTTTGTGGATCTTATGAATAGGGTATTCAGAGATCAGTTGAATAAATTTGTTCTTGTGTTCATGGACGATATACTTGTTTATTCGAGGACAGAGGAAGAACACAAGGAACACTTAAGGATAGTGATGGAGGTGTTGAGAAAACACCAATTGAAAGCAAAGTTTTCTAAGTGTCACTTCTAGAGAAGGGAAGTGAGATTCTTAGGCCATGTTGTTTCAGAGAATGGTATCGCCGTGGACCCTACAAAGGTAGCTACGGTACAAGATTGGTCTACGCCCAAGAATGCAATGGACATAAGAAGTTTCTTGGGATTAGCTGGATATTATCGTAAGTTTATCCAAAACTTCTCCAAGATAACAGCACCATTGACTCAGTTGACCAAGAAGAATCAAGCTTTCGTCTGGGACGGGAAGTGCCAGAAAGCATTCAAGAGCCTAAAGGAAAAGTTGACATGTGCACCAGTGTTATTCATTCCTAAGGGGAATAAAGAGATGACTGTATATACGGATGCATGTAGTACCGGACTAGGTGATGTATTGATGCAAGGAGGTAGGGTTGTAACTTATGCAAGTCGGTAATTGAAACCGCACGAGAAAATATACCCTACCCATGATTTGGAATTAGTAGTGATCGTATTCGCGTTGAAGATGTGAAGACATTATCTCTTGGGAGAAAGATTCGAGTTGTTTACCGATCATAAATCGTTAAAGTATCTCTTCTCTCAGAAGGATCTAAATCTTCGACAGCAAAGATGGTTAGAATTCTTGGCTTCCTACGATTTCAATATCGCATACACGCCAGGAAAGGGAAATGCGGTAGCTGATGCATTGAGTAGAAGACATGCCAATTTAGGGGCCATGTTTCTAGAATGGAAGCAACTGGAGTACATCACTGGGTATGATTTCAGACCAAAGTGAAAATTGGATCCAGAAATGTTAGCAAGTTTGACGATCAAACACACTTTGATTGAGCGGATTGGTTCCAGTCAGAGGGACGATCCTAACCTATTGGATATCATCTCCATGTTAGAGATGGGTAGCGATGAGGAGATGAAAAGGTATGGGCTTGATCGAGATGGATGGCTTAGGAAGAATGGAAGACTAGTTGTGCCCAATGTCAATGGATTGAGAGATGAAGTGCTTAGAGAATGTCATCACTCAAAACTGACTATACATCCTGGGGGTAACAAGATGTATAGAGACATGAAGCAGACCTACTACTGGAAAGGGATGAAAAGGGACGTTGGGAAGTTTATATCCAAATGCATGAATTGCTAACTAATTAAAGCTGAGAAAAAGAAGCCTAGTGGTTTATTGCAACCATTGGAAGTTCCAGAATGGAACTGGGAACAAGTCTCAATGGATTTCATTTATGGGTTACCAAGGACTAGATGGGGCCATGATAGCATTTGGGTGATTGTGGACTGATTGACCCAAAGTGCAAGATTTATACTCGTCAAGTCGAATAGAACGACAGCTAAGTTAGCTGAACTATATGTAAAGTGAGTAGTGAGATTTCATGGAATACCGAAAGGCATTGTGAGCGACCGAGATCCGTTATTTACTAGTGGATTTTGGAAGAGCTTACAAGAGGTGTTAGGATCAAAATTACATCTCAGTACCGCATTTCATCCTCAAACCGATGGTTAGACAGAGAGGGTGAATCGTATATTAGAAGATCTCTTGAGGGCTTCCATATTGGATTTTGGTGGATCATGGGATGACCATTTGCATCTAATAGAGTTTACATATAATAACAGTTATCAATCCAGTATTGGTATGGCTCCATTTGAAGCTTTGTATGGAAGATCGTGTAACTCACCGTCATGTTGGTTAGAAACTGGTGAGAAATTTGTGCTTGGACCAGATATGATAAGAGAAACTTCAGCTAAGATTAAGGTTATCCAACAGCGAATGAAGGCTGCCTAAGATAGGCAGAAGAGTTATGCTGATAAGAGGAGAAGATAATTAAAATCATCCATTGGCGACGTGGTGTTTGTCAAGATTTTTCCGTTGAAGAGCATGATATGATTTGGCAGGAGAGGCAAGTTAGCACCAAGATTTGTTGGACCATTCCCAGTTCTCGAGCAAATTGGGAATTTGGCATATAAATTTGAATTACTAGAGAAGATGGCAGGAGTTCACAATGTATTTCATGTTTCCCAGTTAAGGAAGTTCGTGCACGACCCCGATGTGACTATTTCACCTGATCAGTTGGATGATATCGAGGTTGAACCTGAGGCGGTTGGGAACCGCAAGCCTGTGCGTATTGTTGGGAACGATACAAAGCAACTTCGAAGGAAGGCGGTGAAATTAGTCAAAGTTCAGTGGGGCGAGAATGAGAATGACTATACTTGGGAGGAAGAGGAGAGCATTAGGAAGACGTATCCAGAACTCTTCGCCTGGTAAGATTTCAGTTTTGACTTAGTCTTTCCGCATGCTAAGATAGGCTTGTTTTGTTTGTTTTGCATGTTTGATTGTTGGATGTGGCTTGTAGGCATGCGGGATCCTTTGTATGTTTTGGGTTAAGGAATTTCGGGGACGAAATTTCCTAAAGGGAGGGGGGATGTAACGATCCGCATTCTACGCGTCGAAGGATCGTAGAATATTTATTTCTTTTACGTTCGAAGTCGTATGGTCATGTAACTTTGGGCGACTGTTGGGGTCATTTCCCATGTTCATGATTTTTGTCGATCTTTAAATGACAATTTTGCCCCTAGCTGATCTTGTTTCGGCCATAAATTTCGAATGGAAAGGAGTTTTGACCTGAAACCACTTCCATTAGATCCGGATGATGGTTTAACTTTCTGTAGAGTGGTCACATTAGCCAAACGGACTCACCGTTTGGGAGATATGGCTGAAACAAGTTTCAGATGGTGAAAAACTGCTTAATTCGGCTTAACCGGGTGATTAACAGCTAGACCCAAAGGGGAATTTCGGGATATGGAGTATTTAAGGGCTGTTAGGTTTAGAGAACACCCTTATTCTCACTTTCACAGCTGCCACTTTCATTCTTGGAACCCCTAATAATGGCCTCCAACCTCTAAAACACCCCAAATCACCTTCTAATCGCTAACTAAGCCAAATCCACATCAAATCAAGGAAGATCTTCACCAAATCAGTGTTAGAACTGCTGTATTGCCTTGGTATTCGCGCCCAAATAGAGAATCATTTTAGATTTGATACTTTATTTGTAGCAAAGGTGAGTGATTTGCATAGTTCCTCACTAATTATGGCTAATTAAGGGTAATTAGTGATAATTAGCAAATTTATACATGTTAAAAATCTGGAAAAATGTTCATTAATTTCGAAATATTGTTTTAGGCCTTTGTTAGAAAATTTGGTTAAGTTTTACTAATCCTATCATTAGGTTTGCTTAAACGTGCTTAAGGGAAAATATGGGATTTTGGCTATGTTTGATCCGTTTTAGCCTATCAAATTGTTGTTTTAGTGTTTGTATCAATTACATATGTTGCTATGACTGTTTGGAATGATTTTTGATTGCTTAGAAAAGTTAGACTGGTCGAAAACACCGTCGAATGGCATAAAACAGTCGCTGGAAAAAGTGCAGGAAATTAGCTGAACCTGTTCGGATCGGAGGAGGGGGGTAAGACCCGACCTGATCGTGGAGCACTACCCGATCCGAACTGCCCGTGGATGGTGGCACCGAACCGATCCCTTGCATCTGAAGCTTCGATTCTACCCGCTCACCTGGAGAGCCATTTGACCTGAACTGCTTGAGGACCCCGATCCGAGGAGGCTCACGACCCGAACTGAAGGACCTTCCACGAACCGATCCGACCCGAAGGGGCTTGTCACGAACGAGATGTTGAGCACGAGCTGAAGACGATCTGAACCGAACCGACTTTGATGGGGGAATCCGACCCGACCAAATGTGGATGATCACAGATAGGACTACTTCGAGGAGCACAATCCGAAGCATAATGAAGAGGAGCATATCTGAACCGATCTGGAGAAGGCCAAAACCCGAGATGCAAAGGTAGTCCAACTGGGAAGTTCGTACTCAGGATCCAGTTGGGAACCAATGAGTCAACTTCATGAGTTGGGCTTTCCTGCGAGACGTGTGCTATGGGGTTATCGATGTCCACGGCTTTGATTCACCACCAAGACGGATGTTAGGCTACGTATCAGTGCAGTGGGGTAGTTACTACTCCATGGGGCAGAGTGATCGTAGCATGGCTATGAGCCAGTGCAGTGGAGTCGTTACGACTTCATGGGGCATAGTGGACATAGAAAAGACTAGTGGCTATGGATCAGTGCAGTGGTGTCATCATGACTCCATGGGGCAGAGTGATCATAGAAAGGAATAGGGTGATCAAAGTGGTGGATATCGTATGCTTTACGCACAGAGTGAGAGATGTGAGGATGGTTGCTATGTTTGATTGTTCGCTTTCACTATGTCATGCACACCCACAACCCCATGTTCTTTACACCATATGTTAGTGGCACCTTAGAGTATTGAGCGGTATGTTGTGCTAACTCTTTGGTTGCAGATTCAGGTTCAGGTATGGTTTAGTATACCTGTTTTGTTCTGTTTTGATGCTTATCGCTCATACCAGACTTTTGTCTGACCTAGAGTTTTATGTCTCTTCTTATTACTCTGGGTGGACTTAAACGGGCGGACTAGAGACATGTTAGGTGGTATGCACGGGTAGCTGTACTGGAGACGAGCAGGAGGCTCCCACGTATGACATATATAGATATTCTCCCTCTGTCGTTGCTGGTCACTACTTTGGGCATTAGTAGTGTACCTTTCCTTTCTTTTGCTTTGGAGACAGATTTAATGGTGTAATAATGATGATGTGGAACATAAGTTGTAATTGGATTTTCCGCTGCTATGATGTTTAATTTTCAGCATATGCACTATCTCACCTGTTTTGTGTCAAAGTATGTTATTATTATATTTTATTCCATGCTTTGAGACATTCTACAGGTTTTTTTTTAGTTCACCAGTAAGTTCTCTTCTTTTTCCTTCCTTTGGCGACCGTCCCGTGGTGGTTGGACATCGGCACAGCGCTCTTTCATAGGAAATGTCGGCTGGTGCAGGGCAGGCCGTCACAGTAAGCATAACTTGTAAGGAAATGAGACGACCTGAGTAACAAGATAAGAGATACTTAATTATAAATTAAGCAATCTAGAAGTGTGGAACCCGCTGATGTGAACAACATGCTTAGGCTTGTCCTAGGGACAAGAGGAAATTATAAGATAGGTTATAATTATTGGGTTGGGAAACTTGTTAATGGGCCTTAGTTAATAGAACTAAGTTAACAAGTAAACAACGATAAGTTGTATTTACAATGTAAAAAGGAATTATGATTAAATAAGAAAGAACGAGGAAAACTTATAATATCAATTATATTTAATCGTAAATAATGATTGACATGTTAAAAAGAAACATGTAAAACGAGACGTACTTAATTACACATTAAATAATAACATGTTATTATAATGATGTAACCAAGCAAGAATGTAAAATAAATCGTGGATTTCAGACCATGGGCCACAATCTAGAGAATAACATGTTATGGGTTTATTAATAAACTTAAATGGATTAAGTTATATGATTGAAAATAATAAGCAAGAGAAACTTGGTAATTTGAATAAGAATTTAATATGAATGGTAATAACCAAGTTAGATGAAAAACCGGTGAAGTAAGGCAATGAAGCAACCCGAACTTCCCCGTAAAGGAAACCCGGATTGACTTTGAGAACACGACAAATCAAAACACAAACAGAAGAACATTTCATTGCTTATAACAATAAATCCATCAGAATACAAGAATATACAGAGTAGGAATAAATATTACACATTTACTAAATATCACAGATTTACAAGTAACAATACAGTGGAAATTAATACAAAACACAATTGAAAAGAATATACGAATACAGAGCTTTCTTAATATCATTCCAGCTGTAAACCAGGATCCTGTGAATATAAATCTGCAAAACTAAAACTACAAGCTGCCCGGGTGGAAATAGGGGCACCCAGAGTTTAGGTTAAAACAATAAACTCAAGGTCAGTCATGTGACTGGTGTGAGAAATAAAAACAGTTATTAATCTGATTTTAAATTTAGGTAAATCAAGGGACCACGTAGTATAACACGGAACGGGTTTCCTCCAAAAAATACCAGTGCATAAAAACAACAGCGCAATGCTAAATAAAGAACAATGAAGCTATTATAAGACTCAGGTCCCATCACACAATGCAACACAAGCCGGAGGATAAAGTTTTTAACTTATAATAGCCAAGAATGCTTGGTACGTAAAATTTCATGTTTTATTATTACTATAAGTGTATAGTGTCAAAACAATTTCAATCATAAGTATCAATGATAGACGGCATAAGTGCCCCATACCACTATGTCGCCATATATAGGTTTACAATTAAAACCGCAAAATGTTGTATTGGAAGTTGGATTTCCATCTGTGAACTGAGGCAAGGGATCGTCCTCACCGCTTCGATACAATCTAGCCCATGTCTCAGGAACCAGACATAGGTGGACCCTTGGATCGTCAGGGCCGGTCATCTCGATGTGGATTAAAATGTTTGAACACTGTGTTTCCCCGCCCTATAGGGCGTAAACTGGTCGTATCCAGACCAAACTATCGTCCCCGGAATGACCGATATAACCGAGGCGCCTCACTATCCATCATCCACATAATTAAAATGTCTGAGCGTTGTAACACCCCATGTCCATTGATGTCACTCACAAAGCAAATGCATCAATGTCTTTGAAGCATTATTGTTGTATAGAACAGATAAATTACAAGAATAAATAAATAAAATAACACAGTGGAAGTTAAAACTTATTTTATTGCATCATAACCCAAAGCGAGTTTACATAAGTAATCTCCAAAACCATTGCAACAAGATCAATAGTCTTTTCCAAAAACTTCAAAGTACATAAAGAAGCAAATACTTAAATAACATATATGCATAAATCCCCACTGAGCATAAGCAAAGCCATAAAGATGAGAGAGTCCAAAGCGATACATCTACTATCTTCAAGCAACTGAAAGAAATCGACACTAAGCTATAGTATTCCTTCCTTGCAAACCTGAGGGGGGGGGGAAGGAAGAATAGAGGTGGAAAGAAAAGGGGGTCAGACATAAAGTCTGGCGAGTGCGATAACTTTAACAATATAATTATCAAAATAACTAGGATAAGGCATAAGCTGAAAAATAAGGAAATGACTGTGAACAATTGAGTATGGCAAAGAAAACAAGGGAATAAGACGAACAAGGATAACGTTAAAGGCGCCCCTAATCACTATAGGGTAATTACTACACTGAACCACCACTAGTCACCCTAAAAGTTGATCCCGCCTACTGAACTTAAATACTGCTAATGGTAGTTTCGTGTACCCATAGCTACCTTCATAGGTGCCATCTGCCCCTATCTCCACTAGATGTACCCACTACCCTCATTCTGTCGGCTCCCTAACTCGTAGATACCCGTGCTGGCCCCACAGTGGGATGTATCACTCCCCAAAGCGGCAACCCGATACTTACCAAAAATGCACGGCTTATATCTACACGATGCAACAACGTCTTACCTACCAGCCCGAGCCCACACACGCATATGAACCCGTTGGACTTACGTTGCCACCGCTAACCCGTTTTGACCTCTTACAATCAAATCCAGTACGCGTGTCCCGTCCTCGACTTGGGTCGATCCCACAAAGATACTTAATGGGTTAATGGTTTGAAAAGGACCCCCATGCATGACACAAGCTTTCCACCTATGCTTGGTCCCCTCTAAGGTTTTTCCCCCACTTAACCCCATTCTTATTCATGTCCTCTTACATGTTTCAGTCTTGGTTAAGTGCATCTAATCGTATTTCAAATGCCACCCAAGGCACCCACTTAACCCCTTCATGTCCCACTACATGTTTATCTGGTTAAGTGTTTCTTAATTCATTAAGACCGTAACCTCGTAAAGACCTCCCACATTAGACTGGCATTTGTGCCATCTGGATTTTCCGGGCGGGTCTGGGCAGTCTTACACCACAAACGAGCCTAACTTCATGTCTTTACAATTATTACACATTTAATTTATGCCTAAGACCTCCCACATTAGACTGGCATTTGTGGCGAATGGATTTGCCGGGCGGGTCCGGGCAGTCTTACACCACAAACGAGTCTAACCTCGTGTCTTAGGCGGTTTATTATTACACATAATTAATTACCCCCAATTTGAATTAATTTCCCTATTCAAATTGTCAATCAATTACAGATTTAACTATGTCCATAATTAACACCTTAATTATGTCCATCTATTTATGGTATATAACAATTATACCAATTAACATCACATTTAAGGCATTTATGCCAATTCTAAATATTAAATCTTTTAATATTATCGCATTGCCCCATGTTGTACGTTCGTTCGTTTAACGTGAAATATATGTTAGACTCGAATAGTCTAACTTATGGAATAAAGAGAAAACATCACAACATGCATAGAATATAAATTAGATCTAACTTACGAACAAAAGTCATAACATGAATTAGCATATAGATCTAAACATAAGGGGTGAACTTCCATGTGTGAATAAGGTGTTTCATCTAAACTTGCATAGACAATGGGTGTATGACACATGTACTTTCATAACTTATGTAGTTTTAACATAAAGGTTTGAACTTGCATAGGGATCTCAAACTTTCATTACATGATTCATGCCCCAAACATATATATATATATATATATATATATATACTTACATATGTTATTTATGCAATATAAATTATGATGTAAACTTGCATCTAACTCACACATGTCATAGGCTAAACTTTAGATCCAATCTTACACATAAAATAGATGTCATGAAACATGTAAGATGGCATATGATTCTCACTAACTTGCATATGATTCATATCTAAATTAACATCTAGACTTGCATACATACATATGATTTAACATATGAATTAGTTCCACAAACATAACCAAACTAGCAATGAGCATCATTATGAATTAATTGTACATAAGCCAACAATTAACATAGATTTGCTACATAGATAATAACATCACAGCTTTACAACATAGATAATAACATCACAGCTTTACAACATAGATAATAACATCATAGATTTACAACATAGATAATAACATAATGGTCAATGATCCACAACATAACCGTATAACCCAAATCATAACTCAACCAAATTAAATTATTAATTATCTTATTAAAGAAATCGAACTCACAACTCAAAGAAGGTCTTGAGTTCTGAAATCTGAATTTTGAAATTGATTTAGCTCTCCTTTGAAGAAGGCAAATTCGTTATTGTTTAGATTTGAGTTGAATAGAATTGAGTTGATTAGCTTTTCTTCCTCCTAAATGGTGGCGGCTACTCTAGGTTGCAAGGTGACAGCATGACGGCCATGATTCTAATTTTTATTTGATTTTAGGGTCTGAGTCTACATGTGTTTATATAGAGTTTAGAATTAATTTAGGCCATCTGATCAACCCATAATTAACCCAGCCATTCAAACCAGATCAGAAACCCTAATGACTCAGCAAACAGTCACCAAATCGTCATCTTTCAAATCTACCCGGGGTGGTGGGGGCAGGTCGACCCCCTGGTCTACCCCTAGGTTGACCCCCTGGTCGACCTAGCCCTAGCGGGAATTTTCCCCCTAGCCAAATCTGAGTCTGAATTCGAATTTTTGAAATCTATTGAATTTTTCTAAAACTTCTGATCGCCATAACTTCTTCATACGAAGTCCAATCCACGCAAACACGGACTCTATCTCAACCAGAATTCCGAGACGAACACAATGGTTCAACCCGTTTCTCTTAATTCTCACATTATAAATTAAATATTCTTAAATTCATTACTTTAGTGTTAACAGAAATACGGGGTGTTACATTCACCCCTACTTAAAGGATTTCGTTGTCGAAATCTCTAAGTCAAGAAGAACGTATCCTACCATCCTATCATCCATCTACTCAACTATCAACCACTAGCAACCATGGTCCTTAAAAGATTTCTAATGCTTTTCATGTACATATGCATAGTTTGTGTGTATGTTCGTATACTAATGCAAAATCAGGCGGTCCATCGATTCAGTCGACCTCCTTAATGCAAATAATGATAGTGCCATGTATCCATCATGCATGCAAAGAACCCTATACATATCATTACTACATGTGTGCACAACCATTCATTTAAATGCTACATCCATATGATACACACCTTCAATGTACATTCATTTGACTAAATACATCCATTTATATGCAATATGCAATATGAAAGTGACTAAGCCGATCTAGTGCCTAAAGTGTGTGTATATGCATCCACGAGTAACCACTAGCAAACACTTGCATCCACGTGCATCCATCACACATAACATGTCTCAAACACATGTTTCAACCATAGGACTACCCTATCTAAAGGTCAAAGATACTAGCGAGAGGACATACTAAAGATAGAACAAGTACAAGCTAAGCGATAAAGGAGAAATTAAAAGACATACCCTCGAAAAGAAAAGGGTATCTCCCAAGTAGCGTCGTTCTCATCATCTCCCCATTGCACTTTTACTAGCTTGACCTCTCGATTCCTCAACTTCTTAATCTCCGACCCAAGAATGCATGAAGGAGCTCGTCGAATCGTCGCATCACGCTCTATCTCCACCTCTCTAAGCAAGCTCGGCTCTACCACTTCCGCGGTCTCGTGCAAGCACTTCATCAAATGTGATACATGGAATACGTCATGTACACCACTAAGTCTCTTGGGCAACTCCACTCTATACGCCATCTGTCCAATCCTCTCCTTAATAGGAAACAGCCCTACGAACCTTGGCGCTAACTTCCCAACGGACCTAAAGAGAACAACATTCCATAATGGAGATACCTTGACAAAGACCATGTCCCCAATATCAAATTCAAGATCTATCCTCCTCTTGTCCGCATAAGATTTCTGCCTATCTTGCGCCGTCTTCATCCTCCTTCGAATCAAATCGATCTTTTCCGAAGTCTCTCGAATCATATCGGGCCCAAGTAAGATCCTATCCGTAGATTCCCACCAACATGCAGGTGAACGACAAGGCCGTCCATAAAGAGCCTCGAAAGGTGCCATGCCAATGCTAGACTAAAAGCTATTATTATACGCGAATTCCACCAAGGGAAGATGCTCCTCCCATGTACCTCCAAAGTATAAAACACAAAGCCTCAAAAGGTAATCTAGAATATAATTCACCCTCTCGGTCTAACCTTCCGTCTAAGGATGATATGCGGTGCTCAAACATAACTGAGTCCTTACCGCCTCTTGCAAGCTCTTCCAAAACTCGCTAGTAAAGATAGGATCGCGATCGCTCACTATGCTAGAAGGAGCACCGTGCAAATGAACTATCTCTCGAATGTATACGGAGGCTAACCATGGAGCAATCCTCTTACTCTTCACTAGACTGAAATGGGCGCTCTTAGTAAGTCTGTCTACCACGACCCAAATCCTCGTATTACCCTTCCTCGATCTCGGTAACCTATCAACAAAGTCCATCGAGAAACTCTCCCACTTCCATTGTGGGATTTCCAATGGGTGAAGCAACCCACCGGGCTTCTTTTGCTCTGCTTTTACTTGTGGGCACACCAAGCATCTAGTGACAAACTCGGCCACATCCTTCTTTATACCGGCCCAAAAGTAAACTCGTCTTATGTCCATGTACATCTTGTCCACGCCGGGATGAATGGTCACCTTCGAACGATGTGCATCATCAAGAATGGTCTTCCTCAAGTTCTCGTCTCGTGGTGCACAAAGTCTACCATCCCTACGTAGCCAACCCTTATCATCTAGGGTATACCTACTAAGATGGCTCGATGACTCCCCCCTTATGAGCTTCTCTATTAACTCAACCAACTGTGGGTCATCTCGCTGTGCCTCACAAATCCATCCCAAAAGCGTAGGTCTGACCTCCAAGGTTGCTAGCAAACCGGGTACAAAGTCAATGGAAGGTCTAAAGTCAAACGTAGAGATGAACTCTAAGCTTTGTCGCTCAACAAACAACGGACTCAAGGACAACCTTTTCCTACTTAAGGCGTCTGCCACCATGATACCCTTGCTAGGGGTATATGCTATCTCGAAATCTTAGGAAGCTAAGAATTCCATCCACCTTTGCTGCCTTAAGTTAAAGTCCTTCTGAGAGAACAAGTATTTTAGCGATTTGTGGTATGTAAACAATTCGAAATTCTCGCTAAGAAGATAATGGCGCCAAGACTTAAGCGCGAAAACAAAAGCGGCCAACTCTAGGTCATGTGTAGGGTAATTTTTCTCATGCAACCTCAACTTCCTTCCTCCGTAGGCTATTACCCTCCCCTCTTGCATTAAGACTGCACCTAGTCCTGTCCCACAAGCATCAGTATAAACGGTAAATGGCATACTCCCATCTGGCAACACTAAGACTGGGGTTATGGTCAAAGATCTCTTTAAACGTCGGAACGCATCATCACAATCTACGTCCCATGTGAAAACTAGGTTCTTCTTCGTTAAGCGCGTTAATGGGGCTGATATTTTTGCGAAGTCCTTGATAAACTTCCTATAGTAGCCATCCAACCCCAAGAAACTCCTTACCTCGGTAGCATTTTTAGGGACCTTCCAATCTTGGATGGCCACCACCTTCGCGGGATCCACAGCTATCCCTTCTTTGGAAACCACGTGCCATAAGAATTGCACTTTCTTCCTCCAAAAGTGACATTTAGAAAATTTAGCTTTAAGGTTATGCGCTCGAAGGGTCTCCAATGCTTCCCTAAGATGTAGGGCATGCTCTTCCTCGCTCTTAGAAAAGATCAAGATGTCATCCACAAAGACCACAATGAATTTATTAAGGTACTCCCTAAACACCCTACTCATCAAGTCAACAAAGTATGCGGGGGCGTTTGTCAAACCGAAGGGCATCACAAGCCACTCATAGAAACCGTCTGGAGTCCTAAAGGCAGTCTTGTCTATGATGTCCTCAGCCACTCTCAATTGATGGAAACCAGTGGCTAAGTCCAACTGCGAAAACACCGAGGCGCCAACTAACTATTCGAAGAGACGTCAATCCTCGGTAGTGGGTGCCTATTCTTCTTAATAAGTTTATTAAGTTCTCCATAGTCCACACAAAGTCTAAGGGACCCATCTGCCTTCGTGGAAAATACTACTGGAGCACCCCATTCCGATATACTACGTCTTATAAACCCCTTCTCAAGCAACTCCCCTACTTGATTATTGAGCTCCCTCCTCTCACGAGGAGCCATGTGGCGCACTGGCAGAGATACTGGTTTTGCATTGTCTACAAGGTAAATACGAAAGTCTATCTCACGCTTTGGGGGTAGACCTCTCACCTCATCGAAGACATCAACATATTCACGGACTATACGAACAGAATGTAAATCATCATTGGATGCGTCAAGTGACTCAAGATAACTAAGCATCACCGATCCTCTAGGGTCACAAGAAATATCAAGGGTCTTTCCATTACGAGTCAAAAAATTTACTACCCTTCGTTCACAATCTAGGATGGCATCATATCTGGCTAGCCAATCCATCCCTAGAATCAACCCATAGCCCATGAAACCAAGCACAAAAGCACAATCTCAAATCCCAAAAACCATGGATAAATGAGCTGACCCACCAATAGGATTTGAGACTACAATGGGATCCACAACAAGACTAGTATTTAAGTGAAGTGTTTCAACAAATGATGTAAAGATAAATGAATGTGATGCGCCGGAATCAAATAAAATACGGACAGGATGATCAAACAGAAAAACTAAACTCTCAACGGAAATGTTTCTACCTCGTTCTTGCAGCGGTGGGACAGCGAGAGCCTGGACCTGCTCCCTTGCTGGCACCTGTGCGACGAGAGCCTGAAGCTGCCCTCTAGAAGTTCTTTATCCTTGTCCCCGTTTCCTTGAGCAGTCCTTAACTAGATGACCTGCCTCTCCAAAGTGGAAACAACAGTCTTCTTCTTTTTCCTACAGTCTTTACTCAGATGGCCTGGTGTCCCACAATTAAAGCACTTCTTCTTTCCTTTGCCATTATTGCCTTTACCACCTTTCTTGTTCTGTTGTTGCTGCTGCGATTTCTTTTGGTCCCCTTTCTTCTCGGGTGCCTTATTAGCATTGGCGCCCTTCTCCTCTTCATGCATAAGCGCCATGTGAACCAGTCTCTCGAAGGTAGCCCCATAGGGATGTGGTTCATAGCTAACCCATGTAGCGGCTCGTTCAAACCCTTGACAAATCTCAGGGCCTTCTTTTCGGGTGTATTTACCAAGTCCAAGCCAAATCTAACCAACTAATTGAACTTGTTGACGTATTCTTTCACTGATAGATTTCCTTGCTTTAACGTCAAAAATCTTATTATATATAAATTCACTTCAGCCTATGAGAGAAACTTTGCCTCAAACCTACGCCTGAAATCTGGCCATGTATCAACTGGATGCTCCCTATTAATGACCTCCCACCAAAACGAAGCTTCGTCCTTCATCAACCAAGCAGCCAATTGGACCTTCTTACAATCGTCCAAATCGAAAATGCCAAACAAATCCTCCACTTCTTTCAACCAATTTCTAGCTTCAATTAACGTTTTAGTCCTACGAAAAGATTTTCCACCCATCGAACGAAAGTCTTTACATATCTTGGAGAAAGTATCTCCACGTGGAGGAATGACTGGAGCTGGGGGAGGAGGAGGAGGAATGGCCTGACCCGCGGCGGCGGCAGTAGCCTCGAGAAATTGATGAAACCAACCGGGTACATGAACACCCTCTGGTATCTCAGATGCTCCAGACATGCTGAAAAGAAAAAGTAAGAGTTTCAAAACAAGGGAAGCGAAAGAGAGATGTATGACTTGCGGGGATTATGCTTTTTAAAGTAAACTTTCCTTGAAAATAGCTTCTTTAAAACAAGTTTTTGAAAATACTTTCTAGGAAAATAATACTTTTGAAAACGCTTTTCAAAACTTTTTATCTGTTCTTGTAACCGTAGCTTTGATACCACGTGTAACACCCCATGTCCATTGGTGTCACTCACAAAGGGAATGCATCAATGTCCATGAAGCGTTATTGCTGTATAGCACAGATAAATTACAAGAATAAATAAATAAAACAACACAGCGGAAGTTAAAACTTATTTTATTGCATCATAACCCAAAGCGAGTTTACATAAGTAATCTCCAAAACCATTACAACAGGATTAATAGTCTTTTCCAAAAACTTCAAAGTACATAAAGAAGCAAATACTTAAATAACATAGATGCATAAATCCCCACTAAGCATAAGCAAAGCCATAAAGATAAGAGAGTCCAAAGCGAAACATCTACTATCTTCAAGCAACTGAAAGAAATCAGCACTAAGCTGTAGTATTCCCTCCTTGCAAACCTGAGGGGGGAAAAGGAAGAAAAGAGGTGGAAAGAAAATGGGGTCAGACATAAAGTCCGGCGAGTGCGATAACTTTAACAATATAATTATCAAAATAACTAGGATAAGGCATAAGCTGGAAAATAAGGAAATGACTGTGAACAATTGAGTGTAGCCGAGCAAACAAGGGAATAAGACGAACAAGGATAACGTTAAAGGCGCCCCTAATCACTATAGGGTAATTACTACACTGCACCACCACTAGTCACCCTAAAAGTTGATCCCGCCTACAGAACTTAAATTCTGCTAACGGTAGTTTCGTGTACCCTTAGCTACCTCCATAGGTGCCATCTGCCCCTATCTCCACTAGGTGTACCCACTACCCCCATTCGATCGGCTCCCTAACTCGTAGATACCCGTGCTGGACCCACAGTGGGGTGTATCACTCCCCAAAGTGGCAACCCGATACTTACCAAAAATGCACGGCTTATATCTACACAATGCAATAACATCTTACCGACCAGCCCGAGCCCACACACGCATATGAACCCATTGGACTTGCGTTGCCACTGCTGACCCGTTTTGACCTCTTACAATCAAATCCAGTATGCGTGTCCTGTCCTTGACTTGGGTCGAGCCCACAAAGATACTCAATGTGTTACTGGTTTGAAAAGGGCCCCAATGCATGACACAAGCTTTCCACCTATGCTTGGTGCCCTCTAAGGTTTTCCCCCCACTTAACCCCATTCTTATTCATGTCTTCTTACATGTTTCAATCTTGGTTAAGTGCATCTAATCGTATTTCAAATGCCATCCAAGGCACCCACTTAACCCCCTCATGTCCCACTACATGTTTATCTGGTTAAGTGTTTCTTAATTCATTAAGACCGTAACCTCATAAAGATCTCCCACATTAGACTAGCATTTGTGGCAGCTGGATTTGCCAGGCAGGTCCGGGCAGTCTTACACCACAAACGAGCCTAACCTCATGTCTTTACAATTGTTATGCATTTAATTTATGCCTAAGACCTCCCACATTAGACTGGAATTTGTGGCAGCTGGATTTTCCGGGCGGGTCCGGGCAGTCTTACACCACAAACGAGTCTAACCTCGTGTCTTAGGCGGTTTATTATTACACATAATTAATTACCCCCAATTTGAATTAATTTCCCTATTCAAATTGTCAATCAATTAAAAATTTAACTATGTCCATAATTAACACCTTAATTATGTCCATCTATTTATGGTATATAAAAATTAAACCAATTAACATCACATTTAAGGTATTTATGCCAATTCTAAATATTAAATCTTTTAATATTATCCCATTGCCCCACGTTGTACGTTCATTCGTTTAACGTGAAATATACATTAGACTCGAATAGTCTAACTTATGGAATAAAGAGAAAACATCACAACATGCATAAAATATAAATTAGATCTAACTTACGAAAAAAAGTCATAACATGAATTGGCATATAGATCTAAACATAAGGGGTGAACTTCCATGTGTGAATAAGGTGTTTCATCTAAACTTGCATTGACAATTGGTGTATGACACATGTACTTTCATAACTTATGTAGTTTTAACATAAAGGTTTGAACTTGCATAGGGATCTCAAACTTTCATTACATGATTCATGCCCAAAACACACACACATATATATATATATATATATACATATATACTTACATATGTTATTTATGCAACATAAATTATGATGTAAACTTGCATATAACTCACACATGTCACAGCCTAAACTTTAGATCCAATCTTACACATAAAATAGATGTCATGAAACATGTAAGGTGGTATATGATTCTCACTAACTTGCATATGATTCATATCTAAATTAACATCTAGACTTGCATACATACATATGATTTAACATATGGATTAGTTCAACAAACATAACCAAACTAGCACATGAAGCATCATTGTGAATTAATTGTACATAAGCCAACAATTAACATAGATTTGCTACATAGATAATAACATCACAGCATTACAACATAGATAATAACATCATTGATTTACAATATAGATAATAACATCATAGATTTACAACATAGATAATAACATAACGGTCAATGATTCACAACATAACCGTATAACCCAAATCATAACTCAACCTAATTAAATTGTTAATTATCTTATTAAAGAAATCGAACTCACAACTCAAAGAAGGTCTTGAGTTCTGAAATCTGAGTTCTGAAATTGATTTAGCTCTCCTTTGAAGAAGACAAATTCGTTGTTGTTTAGAATTGAGTTGATTAGCTTTTCTTCCTCCTAAATGGTGGCGACTACTCTAGGTTGCAAGGTGACAACATGACGACCATGATTCTAATTTTTATTTGATTTTAGGGTTTGAGTCTACATGTGTTTATATAGAGTTTAGAATTAATTTAGGCCATCCGATCAACCCAGAATTAACCCCAGCCATTCGGACCAGATCAGAAACCCTAATGACTCAGCAAACAGTCACCAAATCGTCATCTTTCAAATCTGCCGGGGGGGGGGGGGGGTAGGTCGACCACCTGGTCGACCTGTATGGGCAGGTCGACCTGGCCCTGGCGGGAATTTTCCTGCCTAGCCCAATCTAAGTCTGAATTCGAATTTTTGAAATCTTTTTGAATTTTTCTTAAACTTCCGATCGCCATAACTTCATTACACGAAGTCCAATTGACGCAAACTCAGACTCTATCTCAACCAGAATTCCGAGACGAACAAAATGGCGCAACCCGTTTCCCTTAATTCTCACATTATAAATTAAATATTCTTAAATTCGTTACTTTAGTGTTAACAAAAATAAGGGGTGTTACAGGCGTGTAAAACCCAAAACACCACTTCCTAGCTAGAAGGAAACGCATGCCCTCCCTGATGTCCTCTCCCGTTTCTGGTTCACACCGATTTGTGAGGTTCGCGAATTAACGCTACACAAAGCTACGCTATATTAAAGCTGTTCTTTGATCATCAACCACAAGACTCTGCTTTTCAACAGAATCCTTGATCATTTGCATCTCAGCATGCCACACAGGTAATCCACGCAATGCAACCGATGTCTATCAATCACACAGGGTGAAATCCTATGTCAGACACACATCCATTTACAAGTTCGTTCTGGGTCTGAACGAAACCGGAGCACTTTATTCCTCCTCCATATGTCCAATACAGGGGAAAGGCCCTCACATATCCGTCGATCTCCAAGTACGTCTGGACGATCACCACTAATTACCTCGTCTTGGGTGTACAGCCCAATCTAGACATCAGTAATCGTCCAAACGATGTGAAAACCTCCGGTCTTCAACCACCGTCTTCATCCTCGACACATCGTCGAATCAGTTATTCAGAATGGGATAAACCCGGTCTTTCTGAATAACTCACATATATAATAAACAAGTGCTATAAAAACACAACATACGCCTCATTCCAAACCAGAATATTTCTTTATCCAAATATTCATACACTTTGGGAAAGGTTCCCATTAATTTTATCAAAGATAAATTCTTTAAATTTATTCTTTAATGTTCCTTTCGATATCATTTCAATCTAATTAAAGATGCATTAAAACTCCACTTGGTTTTAATCTTCCCAAAAATCAATATTAACGATTGTTTAACTTGGGAAATCATATCACGTCTTTAACTGGGTTAAGGAACCAATGTCATTTAAAACACGGTTCACGATAAACCCAAAATCACATTCCATTCCATCTGCCTTTAACCGTAAATTAGTAAGTGAACAAATTCCCTAAGTATTAACCCCGAAGGCCAAAACCAACATCAGATCAATACCCAGGAAACCATTCAACTTAACTAATCTCTAATTAGTTTCTGATTTTCTTAACTCCATTGGGTCTAAGAACAGTATTATTAAAGATAACATTCACGACCACCCAAAATCTTATTCTTTTCTTTAATTGGGCTAAAGTACCAATGTCATTTAAAACACGGTTCATGATAAACCCAAAATCACACTCCATTAACAATGGAATCTTCATGGAAAAAAAATCGATGTATTTAATCGATATCAATTTCCGTATCCAACTAATAATATAAATGGAATAACGGCAAAGCCTTTTAAATTCCATACGTATTAACAGTCTTCCTCCACAGAATTTCATTTCGATTATTATCAATCGAATTCCATTCAATTCCAATTTAATATATTAAATTGGAAAACATTACTTTGGAAAATTCCCGTTAAATCTTAATAAAAAGATTTATAAATTCCAAATCACATTTCACGGTAAATCGGGTTAAAGAACGAATGTCGTTAAAAACACATTTCACAATAAACCCAATTCACATTCCATCAGTCTCTAACCGTAAATTAGTAAGAGAACAATTCCTTAAGTATTAACCCCAAAGGTAGAAACCAACATCAGATCAATACCCAGGAAACCATTCAACTTAGCTAATCTCTAGTCAGTTTCTAATTTTCTTAACTCCATTGGGTTTATGACAGTATTATTAAAGATACCATTCATGACAAACCTAAAATTCAATTTGATATTAAATACAAGGCTTTGAATAGAAAATATATAGGCTTATATTCAATATCTAATTCTGAAACTAACAAATATCGTATTGGAATAACGATATATATATCTTCCAAATTCCTCCACAATATCTGTATAATCACGAAACCCAATATCGAAATATTCCGAAGGTAATTTCGATTCCGATCCATTCCAATTCATATATTGGAAATTCTGGTTATTTTCAAACTATTTCAAATCCATTTTAATTATTTAAAAATATTGGATTATAATTCTATTTCATAACAAGTTCATTTTGATAAAAATATATTTTTATCCTTTCAAATATGGAAGTTTTCATCCTAATTCTTTCCAAATCATTTGTTATGATTTTACACAAATAATTGATATTTTTAAAATTTTTATCAAGGCCCATACAGTCGATTTCCATAAACGGCCATCGAACTGCACTTAAAACGACCTTTTCCAAATTTTATTTGGACATAATTCCAAATCCAACCGTTAGATTTCTAATTTTTAATATTCCTTAGAAAGCTCTTTTCGATACGAACCCAACGGTTCCAGTTTTAGAAGAATCTGACGGTCGGATCTTCCGAAATATCCATTCGAAGTCAATGGTCAAAATTCGCGAACTGCAGCTGCGCGGCGCGTTCTATTCAGGCCATTATATTATATATATATAATAAATTTTTTGTCGATTTCCATTTAAAACGTATTTTATAAATCGTTTTAAATTCGTTTTCAAAACAGTTTCAACTTCATATTCAATTTCAAATCAAAATTGAATATTCCATATCATTAATATATAAATGATAATATTTTCGAAATATTATATTTCAAAATCATTTCCTTTTTTTATATTCATTATAAAACGAATAAAATCGATATAAATATCGTTCATGTCAAAATGGTGTTAATCTACCCAACACAGCTTTATATATTTAAATATTTTTGTGTCCATCCTAAATTGGACATCAAAATCATATTTTGATTCTCTTTTGAATATTATTTGAAAACATTCGTTATTTTAAAATATTCATTCTTTCTGAACTGGAATCAGACACAGTCAATTACCATATAATGTGATTATATGGACTTCATACACCACATGTACACAACAATAATCAAACACAGTCAACCATCATCCAAAGTGCATTCTACGCTGCATAAGCATCAAATATAAATATTTAACGCTTATAATAGTTTGTCAACCAATCGATTGACATACAACTAAATATTGGCACTAGTGTATGTCCAATATCATCCCAATACCCTTGTGGGTTTTAAAACAATCAGACACAGGTTTTATTTGTGCTGTTGGGCAATGTGTAAAATTTATCATCCCAATTCATATCAGTCAAATGTGTGTACATAAATAAATCGTCCGATTTATTTATAAATATTTATTTATTCATATACATGTTAAAAATTATATTTTTAACTACAAAATATTCTATTCCATTCACAACACACAATCAATTTTCACAACACATCTATCAAACAAACAAGTCGTCCATGGTCTGTGGACGACGGGTGTCGGGTGCTACTAAGCACCGTCTGCATACTAGTATATATTTTGACTAGTAAATAAAATAAAAGTGTGGAGTTCTCACCTTTGGATTCCACTCCGTCGTGCTTTGATTGTCGATCTATGTAGTATACCTACGTTAAAAATTATATTTTTAACCAATCAATAATTATTTCTTTGTATGATTATCTTATAAATAACATACATAGGCTAAAAATTATATATTTACCTTTCTAAAAATAATTTTATATTTTTATAACTACGTTACATAGATAAAAATCATATTTTTATGCCTCTACTATACAGATAAAAATCAAATCTTTCTATCGCTAATGAATATATAAAAATCACATTTTTACATTGCCATTCAAACGATAAAAAAAATTATATTTTTACTTTGCTACATATATGATAAAAATCACATTTTTATATCGTCGCTTCATATATAAAAATCGTATTTTTATCCTATCGGTACATATATAAAGATCAAAATTTTATTATCTATATAATATAAAAATCATATTTTTATTATCTATAATATGAAAAACATATTTTTAATATTTCTATAATATAAAAATCATATTTTTATTATGACTTCCTATGAATAAAAATCAAATCTTTTCATATTCAAAATCGAATCTTTCTTCATTGTTATTCATATATAAAAGATCAAATATTTTCACCTACAATTCTACTTTATATAAAATTAAAAACTAGATCTTAACCTTATTTACTGACCTAAATAAATTGATAAACTAATTATATTCACTAAATAGAAGTAAATACATAAAAAAACTTACAGCGTTTCAATCGGAGGAGGAGGGTTCGGGAAATGGCGGTGTAGGGCGGCGCCGGGGGGTTGTAGGCGAGGCAGTCAGACCATGGTGGTTGGAGGGGGAGTCGAGGGTGGGCCCCACAGCTGGTGGCGGTTCCATTGGGGAGCACGACGGCTTCAGGAAACCGAAGGGGGGTCTCGTGGCTCGACTCAGAAGAGGGGGAGGCGAACGCTGGCGCCGACGCCGGCTTCATCCATCCCGTCACTCACTTCTTTTCCTTTTTTTAATTTCTAAATCTGTTTTGATTTTTGTACCGGTGGGGGAGGGGGGTGTTGACTTAGAAGATAGAAGGAGAGGGGGGTTTATTTAATTTATATATATATTTTATTATTTTTAAATTTCAAAAAGCAACATTTTATTTTGAACTCGAAATCGAACCCACCGACTGTCATCCCTAGCTATTCACCCCCATTCCGAACACTATGGGATATGTATCGTAAGCCAGTTCGGTTGTTCGATCCGTTTTCGCTAAAATCAAAATATAAATCCATATATTGAATTTGAACGCAAATTCTAATTTACCGGGGCCATATACGGACTCTAAAAATTTCCAAAAATTATTTTTTAGCTTCGTATTGACAATGCGGTTCGAACCAAACTAGTTTTGTCAAATTTGGAGACCGTTTGAAAAATTACCATTTTCTGGTCGATCCAAATTGACTAAAACTGACAAAACACATTTTCTTGCGCCACGCTCACATATTAATCCCAAAAATTATGAACATTGGAATCTAGTAATAACTTGATATCTCGGATCCAACAAAAGTGGTTTTGTCGAAAATGGAGGTCGTTTGCAAAATTTCCATTTTTAAGGGCTATATTTTCCATAGCGACTATTCTGAATTTTCAACTGAGCATAACTTTTTATTCCCGCCATGAAATTTCGATTTTTCGGATTCGTTGGAAAGATATTTTCAAATAGATTCAAATATTTTTGGTTTTGCTGAAATCCGGTTTATTTTAAATCCTGTACATTCATTTGAAATTTGAAATCGAATTTTCAGACTACCGCGCCATTTTCAATTCCTTTTATAATTAAAAATAAATATTTATATTCTAACGACGATTCAAATAAATATATATATTCTAATTCTATTCAAAATAAATTTTCGTCGTTACTATTTAAAATAAATCATTTTAAATATTCAAAATTCACTAAAATTGCCAAAATAAAAATTTTAAATTGGTTCAGATTTTCCGGGTTGTTATAATCTCCCCCACTTAAAATCTTTTCGTCCACAAAAAGGAACAGAGCTGAAAGTTGTTTTACAAACCAAATCAACTTTCATTATTTTCATTACGGCTTAAGTTCTTCAACTTTTCAGTTTCTAAGAACTTTTCAAATTTTTCAAAAATTTGGTTAACACCTTAAATTTTTGAATTTTTTTGCCATAACCTCCCCCTTACGGGAGCACCGGGAAAATCCCTACATCACCATACAGGCCTCTCCAATCCAAAAAGAAAAAGAAAAAGCCAAGCGGCTAGCCAATCAGCTCATAAAATCATTAAAAACCCCAAGAAATACAATAAACATGTACCTATTTGTCGGGCATACAATTTTATTCCTCTTCTCTAGCCTCCTTGCTATGACCTGTTCACTGTATACACATGTATATGGATGCAAATGCGATAAATTTTCAATACAGTTCAATATTTGGTTCAATTTGGTTATATGTACCATTCTTTCACATAATGGTCTTATTAGATAACAAATAATCATACAACACAACCATCAATCCATTAGTTGATTAGCCTTTCAAATTCATAACTTTGATACATAGTCCAAAAATCAGATTTTTGATGCCAAATCACAACAATAAGCCCTATCTAGTTTTGGTTCTCACACCAGACAAGTGGAAATATATAGAAATCCCACTTTCGAAACTCGAACGCAAATTCTGATGATGTTCAAACTATCATCAGAATCATCTCCGGGTGACTAGAGTGTGATTCTATATCTTTCCAGTATATTAAAACTTCGAATATACGTTTGCAAGGCGTATATGCAAAATCTTTACATATTGGATTGTCCAAATTTAATACAAGTGAAATATTTAAATACGTATGAAATGGTTTAAATTTTCAAAACAATATTTGTTTTCATTTTTAAAAATATACTCTTCACACTTGTTCTAGGATACTACTGATCCCATCTCTAAAGAGTCGTTCTTATTGGATACTACTAATCCAAATTCTGATGAATTCTTTCGTATGGTTCTAATGTGCCTTGTTCTTGAGCTCTGTAAACCAAAGCTTTGATACCAAATGAAGCGACCCGAACTTCCCCGTAAAGGAAATCCTTGATTGACTTTGAGAACACGACAAATCAAAACACAAACAGAAGAACATTTCATTGCTTATTACAACAATTCCATCAGAATACAAGAATATACAGAGTAGGAATAAATATTACACATTTTCTAAATATCATAGATTTACAAGTTACAATGCAGCGGAAATTAATACAAAACACAACTGAAAAGAATATACGGATATAGAGCTTTCCGAATATCATTCCAGCTGTAAACCAGGATCCTGTGAATATAAATTTGCAAAACCAAAACTACAAGCTGCCCGTGTGGAAATAGGGGCACCCAGAGTTTAGGTTAATACAATAAACTCCAGGTCAGTCATGTGATTGGTGTAAGAACTAAAAACAGTTATTAATCTGATTTTAAAGTTAGGTAAATCAAGGGACCACATCGTATAACACGGAACGGGTTTCTTCCCAAGAACACCAGTGCATAAAAACAACAGCGCAACGCTAAATAAAGAACAATGAAGCTACTATAAGACTCAGGTCCCATCACATAATGCAACGCAAGCCGGAGGATAGAGTTTTTATCTTATAATAGCAAAGAATGCTTGGTACGTAAAATTTCATGTTTTATTATTACTACAAGTGTCAAAACAATTTCAATCATAAGTATCAATCATAGATGACATAAGTGCCCCATACCACTATATCGCCATATATACGTTTACAATTAAAACCGCAAAATGTCTTATTGGAAGTTGGATTTCCATCTGTGTACGGAGGCCAGGGATCGTCCTCACCGCTTCGAGACAATCTAGCCTATGTCTCAGGACCCAGACATAGGCGGGCCCTTGGATAGTCAGGGCTGGTCCACTCGATGTGGATTAAAATGCCTGAACACTTCGTTTCCCCGTCCTATGGGGCGTAAATTGGTCATATCCCGACCAAACTATCGGCCCAGGAATGACTGATATAACCGAGGCACCTCACTATCCATCATCCACATAAGTAAAATGTCTGGGCGTGTAAAACCCAAAACACCACTCCTAGCTAGAGGGAAACGCATGCCCTCCCTAATGTCCTCTCCCGTTTCTGGTTCACACCGTGGTGTGAGGCTCGCGAATTAACGCTACACAAAGCTACGCTATATTAAATCCATTCTTTAATCATCAACCATAAGACTCTGCTTTTCAACAGAAGCCTTGATCATTTGCATCTCAGCATGCCACACAGGTAATCCACGCTATGCAACCGATGTCTATCAATCACACAGGGTGAAATCCGAAGTCAGACACACATCCATTTACAAGTTCGTTCTGGGTCTGAATGAAACTGGAGGCACTTTATTCCTCCCCCATATGTCCAATACAGGGGAGAGGCCCTCGCATATCCGTCGATCTCCAAGTACGTCTGGACGATCACCACTTATTACCTCGTCTTGGGAGTACAGCCCAATCTAGACATTAGTAATCATCCAAAAGATGTGAAGACCTCCGGTCTTTAACCACCGTCTTCATCCTCGACACATCGTCGAATCAGATATTCAGAATGGGATAAACCTGGTCTTTCTGAATAACTCACGTATATAATAAACAAGTGCTATAAAAACACAACATACGCCTCATTCCAATCCAGAATATTTCTTCTCTAAATATTCATACACTTTGGGAAAGGTTCCCATTAATTTTATCAAAGATAAATTCTTTAAATTTATTCTTTAATCTTCCTTTGGATATCATTTCAATCTAATTAAAGGTGCATTAAAACTCCACTTGGTTTTAATGTTCCCAAAAATCAATATTAACGATTGTTTAACTTGGGAAATCATATCATGTCTTTAACTAGGTTAAAGAACCAATGTCATTTAAAACACGGTTCACGATAAACCCAAAATCACGTTCCATTCCATCAGCCTTCAACCGTAAATTAGCAAGTTAACAAATTCCCTAAGTAGTAACCCCGAAGGCCGAAACCAACATCAGATCAATACCTAAAAAACCATTCAAATTAACTAATCTCCGGTTAGTTTCTGATTTTCTTAACTCCATTGGGTCTAAAAACAGTATTATTAAAGATACCATTCACGACAACCATAAATCTTATTCCTGTCTTTAACTGGGCTAAAGAACCAATGTCATTTAAAACACGGTTCATGATAAACCCAAAATCACACTCCATTAACAATGGAATCTTCATGTTAAACAAATCGATGTATATAATCGATATCAATTTCCGTATCCGACTAATAATATAAATGGAATAACGGAAAAGCCTTTAAAATTCCATACGTATTAACAGTCTTCCTCCACAGAATTTCATTTCGATTATTATCAATCGAATTCCATTCAATTCCAATTTAATATATTAAATTGGAGAGCGTTACTTTGGAAAATTCCCGTTAAATCTTAATAAAAAGATTTATAAATTCCAAATCACATTTCACGGTAAATCGGGTTAAAGAACGAATGTCGTTAAAAACTCATTTCACAATAAACCCAATTCACATTCCATCAGTCTCTAACCGTAAATTAGTAAGAGAACAATTCCCTAAGTATTAACCCCGAAGGTAGAAACCAACATCAGATCAATACCCAGGAAACCATTCAACTTAGCTAATCTCTAGTCAGTTTCTAATTTTCTTAACTCCATTGGGTTTAAGACAGTATTATTAAAGATACCATTCATGACAAACCCAAAATCCAATTTGATATTAAATACAAGGCTCTGAATAGAAAATATATAGGCTTATATTCAATATCAAATTCTGAAACTAATAAATATCGTATTGGAATAACGATATATATATCTTCCAAATTCCTCCACAATATCTGTATAACCACGAAACCCAATATCGAAATATTCCGAAGGTAATTTCAATTCCGATCCATTCCAATTCATATATTGGAAATTCTGGTTATTTTCAAACTATTTCAAATCCATTTTAATTATTTAAAAATATTGGATTATAATTCTAGTTCATAACAAGTTCATTTTGATAAAAAAATATTTTTATTCTTTCAAATATGGAAGTTTTCATCCTAATTCTTTCCAAATCATTTGTTATGATTTTACACAAATTATTGATATTTTTAATATTTTTATCAAGGCCCATACAGTCGATTTCCATAAACGACCATAGAACTGCACTTATAGCGACCTTTTCCAAATTTGATTTGGACATAATTCCAAATCCAACCGTTAGATTTCTTATTTCTAATATTCTTTAGAAAGCTATTTTCGATACGAACCCAATGGTTCCAGATTTAGGAGAATCCGACGGTCGGATCTCCCGAAATATCCATTCGAAGTCAATGGTCGAAATTCGCGAAATGCAGCTGTGCGACGCGTTCTATTCAGGCAATTATATTATATATATATAATAAATTTTTTGTCGATTTCCATTTAAAACGTATTTTATAAATCGTTTTAAATTCGTTTTCAAAACAGTTTCAACTTCATATTCAATTTCAAATCAAAATTGAATATTCCATATCATTAATATATAAATGATAATATTTTCAAAATATTATATTTTGAAATCATTTCCTTTTTTATATTCTTTATAAAACGAATAAAATTGATATAAATATCGTTCATGTCAAAATTGTGTTAATCTATCCAACACGGCTTTATATATTTAAATATTTTTGTGTCCATCCTAAATCGAACATCAAAATCATATTTTGATTCTTTTCTGAATATTAGTTGAAAACATTCGTTATTTTAAAATATTCATTCTTTCTGAACTGGAATCAGACACAGTCAATTACCATATAATGTCATTATATGTACTTCATACACCACATGTACACAACAATAATCAAACACAGTTAATCATCATCCAAAGTGCATTCTACGCTGCATAAGCATCAAATATAAATATTTAATGCTTATAATAGTTTGTCAACCAATCGATTGACATACAACAAAATATTGGCACTAGTGTATGTCCAATATCATCCCAATACCCGTGTGGGGTTTCAAACAATCAGACACAGGTTTTATTTGTGCTGTTGAGCAATGTGTAAAATTAATCATCCCAATTCATATCAGTCAAATGTGTGTACATAAACAAATCGTTCGATTTGTTTATAAATATTTATTTATTCTTATACACGTTAAAATTTTTATCTTTAACTAAAAAATATTTTAATCCATTCCACAACACACAATCAATTTTCAAAACACATCAATCAAACAAACAAGTCGTCCATGGTCTGTGGACGACGGGTGTCGGGTGCTGCTAAGCACCGTCTGCATCCTAATATATATTTTAACTAGAAAATAAAATAAAAGTGTGGAGTTCTCACCTTTGGGTTCCACTCCTTCGTGCTTTGATTGTCGATCTATGTAGTATACCTACGTTAAAAATTATATTTTTAACCAATCAATAATTATTTCTTTGTATGATTATTTTATAAATAACATACATAGGCTAAAAATTATATTTTTACCTTTCTAAAAATAATTTTATATTTTTATAACTACGTTACATAGATAAAAATCAAATTTTTATGCCGCTACTATACAGATAAAAATCAAATCTTTCAATCGCTAATGAATTTATAAAAATCACATTTTTACATTGCCATTCAAATGATAAAAAAATCATATTTTTACTTTTCTACATATATGATAAAAATCACAATTTTATATCGTCACTTCATATATAAAAATCGTATTTTTATCCTATCGGTACGTATATAAAGATCAAATTTTTATTATCTATATAATATAAAAATCATATTTCTAATATTTATATAATATAAAAATCATATTTTTATTATGACTTCCTGTGAGTTAAAATCAAATCGTTTCATATTCAAAATCGAATCTTTCTTCATTGTTATTCATATATGAAAGATCAAATATTTTCACCTACAATTCTACTTTATATAAAATTAAAAACCAGATCTTAAACTTATTTACTGACCTAAATAAATTGATAAACTAATTATATTCACTAAATAAAAGTAAATACATAAAAAAACTTACAGCATTTCAATCGGAGGAGGAGGGTTCGGGAAATGGCGGTGTAGGGCGGCGCCGGGGTTGCAGGCGAGGCAGTCAGACCATGGCGGTCGGAGGGGGAGTCGAGGGTGGGCCCCACAGGTGGTGGCGGCTCCATTGGGGAGCATGATGGCTTCAGGAAACCGAGGGGGGATCTCGCGGCTTGACTCAGAAGAGGGAGGAGGCGAACGCCGGCGCCGACGCCGCTGGAGGCGTGCGGCGGCGGCTTCATCCACCCTGTCACTCCTTTCTTTTCCTTTTTTTAATTTCTAAATCTGTTTTGATTTTTTTGCCGGTGGGGAAGGGGGGTGTTGACTTCGAAGAAAGAAGGAGAGAGGGGGTTTATTTAATTTATATATATATTATTATTTTTAAATTTCAAAAAGCAACATTTATTTCGAACTCGAAATCAAACCCACCGACTGTCATCCCTATCTATTCACCCCCATTCCGAACACAATGCGATATGTATCGTAAGCCAGTTCGGCTGTTCGATCCGTTTTCGCTAAAATCAAAATATAAATCCATATATTGAATTTGAACGCACATTCTAATTTACCAGGGCCACATACGGACTCTAAAAATTTCCAAAAATTATTTTTTAGCTTCGTATTGACGATGCGATTCTAACCAAACTAGTTTTGTCAAATTTGGGGACCGTTCGAAAAATGGCCATTTTCTGGTCGATCCGAATTGACTAAAGTTGACAAAACACGTTTTCTTGTGCCATGCTCACATATTAATCCCAAAAATTATAAACATTGGAATCTAGTAATAACTTGACATCCCGGATCCAACAAAAGTGGTTTCGTCGAAAATGGAGGTCGTTCGCAAAATTTCCATTTTTAAGGGTTAAATTTTCCATAGGGACTATTCTGAATTTTCAACTGGGCATAACTTTTTATTCCTACCATGAAATTTTGATTTTTCGGATTCGTTGGAAAGATATTTTCAAATAGATTCAAATATTTTTGGTTTCGCTGAAATCCGGTTTATTTTAAATCCTGTACATTCATTTGAAATTTGAAATCAAATTTTCAGACTACCACGCCATTTTCAATTCCTTTTATAATTAAAAATAAATATTTATATTCTAACATCGATTCAAATAAATATATACTTTCTAATTCTATTCGAAATAAATTTTCGTCGTTATTATTTAAAATAAATCATTTTAAATATTCAAAATTCACTAAAATTGCCAAAATAAAAATTTTAAATTGGTTCAGATTTTCTGGGTTGTTATAATCTCCCCCACTTAAAATCTTTTCGTCCACAAAAAGGAACGTAGCTGAAAGTTATTTTACAAACCAACTCAACTTTCATTATTTTCATTACAGCTTAAGTTCTTCAACTTTTCAGTTTCTAAGAATTTTTCAAATTTTTCAAAAATTTCGCTAACACCCTAAATTTTTGAAAAATTTCGCCATAACCTTCCCTGTACGGGAGCACCGGGAAAATCCCGACATCGCCATACAGGCCTCTCCAATCCAAAAAAGAAAAGAAAAAGCCAAGCGGCTAGCCAATCGGCTCATAAAATCATTAAAAACCCCAAGAAATACATTAAACATGTACCTATTTGTCGGGCATACAATTTTATTCCTCTTCTCTAGCCTCCTTGCTATGACCTGTTCAATGTATACACATGTATATGGATGCAAATGCGATAAATTTTCAATACAGTTCAATATTTGGTTCAATTTGGTTATATGTACCATTCTTACACATAGTGGTCTTATTAGATAACAAATAATCATACAACACAACCATCAATCCATTAGTTGATTAGCCTTTCAAATACATAACATTGATAAATAGTCCAAAATCAGATTTTTGATGCCAAATCATAACAATAAGCCCTATCTAGTTTTGGTTCTCACACCAGACAAGTGGAAATATATAGAAATCCCACTTTCGAAACTCGAACACAAATTCTGATGATGTTCGAACTATCATCAGAATCATCTCCAGGTGACTAGAGTGTGATTCCATATTTATCCAGTATATTAAAACTTCGAATATACGTTTGCAAGGCACATATGCAAAATATTTACATATTGGATTGTCCAAATTTAATACAAATAAAATATTCAAATACGTATGAAATGGTTTAAATTTTAAAAACAATTTTTTTTTTCATTTTTAAAAATATACTCTTCACACTTGTTCTAGAATTCTATTGATCCCATCTCTAAAGAGACATTCTTATTGGATACTACTAATCCAATTTCTGATGAATTCTTTCGTATGGTTCTAATGTGCCTTGTTCTCGAGCTCTGTAAACCAAAGCTCTGATACCAAATGAAGCGACCCGAACTTCCCCATAAAGGAAAGCCTGGACTGACTTTGAGAACACGACAAAATCAGAACACAAACAGAAGAACATTTCATTGCTTATTACAACAATTCCATCAGAATACAAGAATATACAGAGTAGGAATAAATATTACACATTTTCTAAATATCAGAGATTTACAAGTTACAATGCAGCGGAAATTAATACAAAACACAACTGAAAAGAATATACAGATACTGAGCTTTCCGAATTTCATTCTAGCTGTAAACCAGGATCCTGTGAATATAAATTTGCAAAACCAAAACTACAAGCTGCCCGTGTGGAAATAGGGGCACCCAGAGTTTAGGTTAAAACAATAAACTCCAGGTCAGTCATGTGACTGGTGTGAGAACTAAAAACAGTTATTAATCTGATTTTAAAGTTTGGTAAATCAAGGGACCACACCGTATAACACGAAACGGGTTTCTTCCCAAGAATACCAGTGCATAAAAACAATAGCGCAATGCTAAATAAAGAACAATGAAGTTATTATAAGACTCAGGTCCCATCACACAATGCAACGCAAGCCGGAGGATAGAGTTTTTACCTTATAATAGCCAAGAATGCGTGGTACGTAAAATTTCATGTTTAATTATTACTACAAATGTATAGTTGAGACGACCCCAAACCCCGTACTGACGGCGGCAAGGGTAATCCGTGGAATATAACACAGAAACGGATAATAGCATAACAGAATTAAATAAATACACCAGATAATGAACAATAGAATATACTGGATAAAAGTAATCATCAGAGTTACACAGTATACAGGATCTTACTTAGTACTAATACAGTTCAACTATACATAAATGTCTACAGCGGAAACAAACAAAATATGTACAATAGGAGCTGAACAACATAAAAAGAGATAAATAATAGAATCCATCTTCAGCTCCAGCTATCCAGAGAAAGCCAGCTAAACCTGAATACAAGGCTGCCCGTGTAGAAAAAGGGGCACGCGAGTTTGAAAGTGAAACAAACTACGAGTCAGTCATGGGACTGGTAAGAGAAATCTATTCAACACATTTAATATATGGCTAATCCCAGGACCACGCCACTTTCGTGGAACGGGTTTACTCCTTTGGATTGCCAGTGCTTTAAAACAAATCTTTCTTTTAAACATCGCAATGCTTTTTATAAAAATGAAGCCATTATATGACTCAGTTCCCATCACACAATGCAACGCAAACCGGAGGATAGAGTTTTACCTTATAATGGCCAAAATATGCTTGATACGAATAAAGCAAAGGCATTTGATATTATTGCTAGTGTTTACATGTTTTGAAAACAATTTCAAATCATAACTATCAATCATAGACGGCACGGGTACCATATATCATGTCGCCATATATATATACAATCAAAACCGCACAGTCACGTAATTGGAAATTGGATTTCCGTCATGAACCAAGGCAAAAGATAGTCCTTACCGATTTCGTGACTCTCTAGCCGGAGCCACAGGATCAGAGCTCGAGTGACCCTAGGAGCGACAGGGCCGGTCCACCGATGTGGATTAAAATTCCTGAACAATACGTTTCCCTGCCCTTTGGGGCGTAAACGAGCCAACGAATGACTCCATCGGACCCGGATCGTCCGATAAAATCGAGGCGCCTCGCAACAGCAACAACCACACAGGTGAAAAGTATATAAATGTCAGGGCTGGTAGGTCACTGACACCACCCTAGCTAGAAAGAAACGCATGTCCTCCCTGAGGTCCTTCCTTCCGTTTTTGGTTCATACCGGGTGTGAGGCTCGCGATTCCACGTTGTACACAAAGCTACACCACACAGGCGGTGCTTTGATCATCACAACAAGACTTTGCTTTTCAACAGAAGCCCTGATCATTTGCCACTTAGGCATGCCACTCTAGCAATTCATGCCATGCAACTGATGTCCATCGATATACAACCTCTGAGCTCATGCGTCTCAGAGAAGGGCGTTAAGCAAAAGAATAAATTCTCCGCCGCCAAACAGATGTATATTTAAAAGAGATCAATCAACACAGAATAAAATCCAATGTCAGACACACAGTCCATCTACAAGTCCGTTCTGGGTCTGAACGAAACTGGAGGCACTAAATACCTCGCAAACCCATCGATCACCACGTACGTCTGGACGATCAGCACTCATTATCCATATTTCGGGATGCCTCCCAATCAGGACCTCGGTTACCACCCAAACGAGGTGAAGATCTCCGGTCTTCGACCACCGTCTTCATCTTCGAATTTCAATCGTCGGTCAATTATTCGAAATGAGAATTAACTCGGCCTTTTCAAATAATTCATGTATATTTAGAATTTCAAATCAATTTATTTCAATGGTTAAATCATTCGACAACACCAATTTTGTTCTTTAATGTAATTTTCACACCAAACACATTCAACCATCAAACACCACATAAATCGAGCAAATTCAGTTTATTTCCATTCCATATCGTTTATGATATTTTATAACAATTTATCGCTATTTTTATTTATTTTAAAATAGCCAATTTATTCAAAACGACGCTTCGGGCCATAACGCGGCTGTGGCGCTGTTTTTCTTCAGATTTGATTTACACATATCTGAAAATCTAACCATTGGATCTTTACAAAATTTACATTATTAGAAAGATCTTTTCAAAACGAATCCAATGGTTCCAGTTTCGGGAAAATCCGACGGTCGGATTTCCCGGTACAATCGTATGAAGTTTCGATTTCAAAATACGAACTGCAGCACCGTTATTCGATTAAATATAATTATATATATAATTGATTCTGGCGTTGTTTTTCTTCAGATTTGAATTAAACATTCCAAACAATCCAACCGTTAGATTTTTACAAAGTTGGTGTCGTTGGAAAGATATTTCCAAGGCGAACCCGACGGTTGCGGTTTCAGGAAAATCCAATGGTCGGATTTCGCGCACTAGTTGTTTGAAATCACGGTTTCAAAACACGAACTGCACGACCATGTTTCATTTTAATTTTATTTATATTTATATATTTATATAAATATAGTTCATTCAAAAATTTCAGTATCGTTTTCACTTCAAATATTTCACTAACGCCTTTAAATTTTGGAAAATTTCGCCATAACCTCCTTTGTACGGGAGGGGCTGGGAAATTCCCAAGTAGCCACATGGGCGTCTCATGTCAAAAAGAAAAAGAAAAAGCCAAGCGGCTAGCCAACAGACTCATAAAATCATCACCCAAACAAAACAGTAAATGTGTACCTATTTGTCGGGCACAAAATTTTATTCCTCTTCTCTAGCCCCTTTGCTATAACCTGTTCAATAAATATGCATGTACACATATATAGTTCTTATCACTTATCATTTTCTATTCAACTTCATATTTGAATCCATTTGGTTTAAAAACACCATTCATTCTAATGTTGCATGTATAGGCAAAAATCATATCATTAGCTAATTAATGAATATTTCAACTCATATATATTTATTTGAACGAGTGGCTATTTTTAACACTTCACATTTCAACAATTCGTGAATATAATAAAAATGTGATTTTTATATTTAAAACACGAATACCATTCAACACATGAATTTCTAATCAACGAATGAATATCGATTCAACACATGTAGGTTTTCTATACTTTCTATATATAGATAAAAATGTGATTTTTATATTTAAAACACGAATACCATTCAACACATGAATTTCTAATCAACGAATGAATATCGATTCAACACATGAAGGTCTTCTATAGTTTCTATATATAGATAAAAATGTGATTTTTATATTTAAAACACGAATACCATTCAACATATGAATTTCTAATCAACGAATGAATATCGATTCAACACATGAAGGTTTTCTATTCAATAAATAAATATAGTTTCAGCAAATGAAAATAATTCAAACACATGAATATTATTCAAAATTTCGGCAGCAAAACGGCAGGGTAGTTAAACCGGGACCGTCCCTAGTACGGCTCCTCGCTCTACCTTAAAACCTTGCGGTTTTTGACAATAGGGATCATGCATCTAGTTCGCACGCAGGCGGCATGTTTTATTTATTTCATTTCCACAAACTAATCCTATGTGGTTTCAACCAAATATTTCTCAACCACAAATGGGTATTTTTCAACCACAATCAGTCAATATCAACTACAAATGATTCCAAACAACCGTTCGCTATCAATCAATTTTCACACCAATCACAACCAATAAATATCGTCCATGGTTTGTGGACGAGGGGCGCGTATATATATATATATATATATATATATATATATATATAGCAATTCATTTCTATTTCAACACATATATAATTTTTACAACGCATATACAACTTATACATCAAACGTACAACTTATACAAGAGGTGTACAATGCTTATATAACTCATACTATATAATTTATACATCATCGTTTTCCATATCGTTTATAAATTAGAAATCTCACATTGGGTTCCACTCCACCAAAAATAGCAAAAGGCTCAAAAAAATATGCGGTCTCTTCTAAAATGTAGAAGGCGTCCACACGGTCACGATGTTTCCTGTTTCATCGAATTTCGTTAACACAGCAAAAAGATATGATTTTTCAAAGTTTGCAATGGTTTAAAGGTGTTAAAACTGTTGAAAATAAATTAAAGCCGTTACCTTCAATAAATGTTCAAAACTAGGTTTTGAAAATTCGTGAAATCTGTAGCACTTCGTCCCGATCAGGTTGTATGACGTCGAAGAGGGTGGAAAGGGCTTCGCGGCGCCGGGGGTTTCGTCGAACTCGATCAGGCGAGGAGGGGGCATCGGCGGCGGGAAGTTCGGATCTTCCTGGGCTCGATTCTCGAAGCACAGCGCACGGTGGAGGTCGAAGGTGGTATGGATTTGAAGGCCTCAAGGAGTACTACAAAAACCTTAACTGGATTGGGGGCTAAAGGTGAACGGATTCGCCAGAAAATGGAAGGGAAGAATGGAATGTCGGCCGTCGTCGATCGCTGCTAATCGAGGAGAGAGAAAACGATATATTTTTTTATTAAATTCTGATTGGCCGGGAGATTTTATAAGGGGTTTTCTGACGCGACCACCAATCTAAACCCAACGACTATCGTCCCTAGCGTTTTACCCCCATTCCGAACACAATGGAATATGTTTCGTAGGCCCATTCGACTGTTTCAGTCAGTTTTCCTTCAAATTAAAATATAAAACATTCAATATTTGGTTTGAACGTACATTTCAATTTTCCATGGCCACAAACTGATTCGAAAAATTCCAGAAAAATAAATCTAGCTATGTTTTGACGATACGGTCCCAACAAAACTAGTTTCGTCGAATTCTGAGACCGTTTACAAAAAGGCCCATTTTTGGTCGATCCAATTTAACTATAATTGACCAAAACACGTTTTCCTTTGCCACGCTCACATATTAGCTTCAAAAATTATGAAATTTGAAACCTAGCAATAACTTCACATCTCGGATCCAACAAAAGTGGTTTTGTCGAATTCCGAGGTCGTATGCAAAATGGCCAATTTCACGGGCTATATAAATTCCATAGCGACCTTTCTGAAAATTCATTCGGCCATAACTTTTGCTTCCCGCTATAAAAATTCGATTCTTCAGATTCCTTAGAAAGGTATTCACTAACAGATTTAAATATTTTTGGTTTCACTAAAATCCGTTTTGTTTTGCACCCGGTACATTCCGACAAAGTTTGAATTCAATTTTTGGAACTGCAACGCCTTTTCAGGCCTTGTTTATAATTATAATTAATTATATTCATTTTCAATTGTCGATTCAAACTCACTTTTCTTTGCCATTATTTAAAATATTTATTTTAAATATTTAAAATCCATTATTTTGGCCAATTTAAATTTTTTAAATTGGTTCAGATTTTCTGGGTCGTTACAATAGTGTCAAAACAATTTCAATCATAAGTATCAATCATAGATGACATAAGTGCCCCATACCACTATGTCGCCATATATACGTTTACAATTAAAACCGCAAAATATCTTATTGGAAGTTGGATTTCCATCTGTGAACTGAGGCAAGGGATCATCCTCACCGCTTCGAGACAATCTAACCCATGTCTTAGGACCCAGACATAGGTGGGCCCTTGGATCGTCATGGCTGGTCCACTCGATGTGGATTAAAATGCCTGAACACTGCGTTTCCCACCCAATGGGGCGTAAACTGGTCATATCCCGACCAAACTATCAGCCCCGGAATGACCGATATAACCGAGGCGCCACGCTATCCATCATCCACATAAGTAAAATGTCTGGGCGTATAAAACCCAAAACACCACTCCTAGCTAGAGGGAAATGCATTCCCTCCCTGATGTCCTCTCCCGTTTCTGGTTCACACCGTGGTGTGAGGCCCACGAATTAACGCTACACAATGCCACGCTATATTAAAACCATGCTTTGATCATCAACCATAAGACTCTGCTTTTCAACAGAAGCCTTGATCATTTGCATCTCAGCATGCAACACAGGTAATCCACGCTATGAAACCAATGTCTATCAATCACACAGGGTGAAATCCGAAGTCAAACACACATCAATTTACAAGTATGTTCTGGGTCTGAACGAAACTGGAGGCACTTTATTCCTCCCCCATATGTCCAATACAGGGGAGAGGCCCTCACATATCCGTCGATCTCCAAGTACGTCTGGACGATCACCACTTATTACCTCGTCTTGGGTGTACAACCCAATCTAGACATCAGTAATCATCCAAACGATGTAAAGACCTCCGATCTTTAACCACCGTCTTCATCCTTGACACATCGTTGAATCAGTTATTCAGAATGGGATAAACCCGGTCTTTCTAAATAACTCACGTATATAATAAACAAGTGCTATAAAAACACAACATACGCCTAATTCCAATCCAAAATATTTCTTTATCCAAATATTCATACACTTTGGGAAAGGTTCCCATTAATTTTATCAAAGATAAATTCTTTAAATTTATTCTTTAATCTTCCTTTAGATATCATTTCGATCTAATTAAAGATGCATTAAAACTCCACTTGGTTTTAATCTTCCCAAAAATCAATATTAACGATTGTTTAACTTGGAAAATCATATCATGTCTTTAACTAGGTTAAAGAACCAATGTCATTTAAAACACGGTTCACGATAAACCCAAAATCACATTCCATTCCATCAGCCTTCAACCGTAAATTAGCAAGTGAACAAATTCCCTAAGTAGTAACCTCGAAGGCCGAAACCAACATCAGATCAATACCTAGGACACCATTCAACTTAACTAATCTCCGGTTAGTTTCTGATTTTCTTAACTCCATTGGGTCTAAAAACAGTATTATTAAAGATACCATTCACGACAACCTAAAATATTATTCCTGTCTTTAATTGGGTTAAAGTACCAATGTCATTTAAAACACGGTTCACGATAAACCCAAAATCACACTCTATTAACAATGGAATCTTCATGGAAAACAAATCGATGTATATAATCGATATCAATTTCCGTATCCGACTAATAATATAAATGGAATAACGGCAAAGCCTTTTAAATTCCATACGTATTAACAGTCTTCCTCCACAGAATTTCATTTCGATTATTATCAATCGAATTCCATTCAATTCCAATTTAATGTATTAAATTGGAAAACGTTACTTTGGAAAATTCCCGTTAAATCTTAATAAAATGATTTATAAATTCCAAATCACATTTCACGGTGAATCGGGTTAAAGAATGAATGTCGGTAAAAACACAGTTCACATTGAACCCAATTCACATTCCATCAGTCTCTAACCGTAAATTAGTAAGAGAACAATTCCCTTAGTATTAACCCCGAAGGTTGAAACCAACATCAGATCAATACCCAGGAAACCATTCAACTTAGCTAATCTCCGGTCAGTTTCTAATTTTCTTAACTCCATTGGGTTTAAGAACAGTATTATTAAAGATACCATTCATGACAAACCCAAAATCCAATTTGATATTAAATACAAGGCTCTGAATAGAAAATATATCGGCTTATATTCAATATCAAATTCTGAAACTAACAAATATTGTATTGGAATAACGGTATATATATCGTCCAAATTCCTCCACAATATCAGTATAATCACAAAACCCAATATCGAAATATTCCGAAGGTAATTTTGATTCCGATCCATTTCAATTCATATATTGGAAATTCTGGTTATTTTCAAACCATTTCAATCCATTTTAATTATTTCAAAATATTGGATCATAATTATAGTTAATAACTAGTTCATTTTGATAAAAATATATTTTTATCCTTTCAAATATGGAATTTTTCATCCCAATTCTTGTTATGATTTTACACAAACTATTGATATTTTAAATATTTTTATCAAGGCATGTACTGTCGATTTCCATAAACGACCATCGAACTGCACTGTGACGGCCCGCCCCGCACCAAACGACATTTACTCCAAAGGTGCGCTGTACACATGTCCAGTTAGCGCGGAACGGGTCGTCAGAAGGGAAGGGAAGAAGGAAATGAACATACAAAGAATATGTAGAATGTCTCACAGCGCATAGAATAAAATATAATAAGAATGTACTTGACATAAAACAGGTGAGACAGTGCATAAGCTGAAAACCAGAACTAAACATCATAGCAGCGGAAATCCAAAATACAGCTTATTACAACTTTTCAAACTGTCTCAAAGCAAAAGCAAGATAAAGGAGGTACACTACTAATGCCCAAGTAGCGACCACCAACGACACAGGGAGAATGTGCATATATATATATCATACGTGGAAGCCTCCTGCCCGCCTCCGAATCAGCTACTCGCGCATCACCAGTTAACCTGTCTCTAGTCTGCTCGTGTGAGCACCCAGAGTAATAAGAGGAGACATAAAACTCTGGGTCAGACATAAAGTCTGGTATGAGCGATAAGCATCTAAAGTGAACAATAACAGGTAGACTAAAACATACGTGAACCTGGATCTGCAACCAAAGAGTTAGCACTACATACTGTACAACACTCTAAGGTGCCATATCAAACGGTATAAAGATACGGAGGTGGGGGAGGTGTGCATGTCATAATGATGGCAAACAATCAAACATAGCATCCATCCTGACATCTCTCACTCAGTGCGTAAAGCATACGATATTCACCACTTCGATCACCCAACATACCTTGCTACGATCACTCTGCCCCATGAAGTCATAAATGGCTTCACTGCACTGATAACGTAGCCACTAATTCCTCGCTATGTCCACTTGCCCCATGGAGTTATTCACCCCATCTACGCTGGCTCATAGCCTTACCAATCCTTACTATGTCCACTTGCCCCATCGGGTTGTTCACCCCATCTGCGCTGGCTCATAGTCTTACTACGCATCACCTTGCACCTCAGGTCATAATGACTCTACTGCACTGATAACGTAGTCTTGCTACCATCACCTTGCCCCTCAGGTCATAATGACCCTACTGCACTGATAAGTAGCCCATCATTCATTTTTAGTGGTGAATCGGAGTTATGAACGTCGACGACTCCTTAGCACACGTCTCGCAGCAAAGTCCAACCACGAAGTGAACTCATCGGTTCCCAACTGGATCCTGAGCTCTAAATTCCCATATTGGACTACCATTGCATCTCGGGTTATTGGTCAATATTGGGTCGGGTCAGGTTCCTCCTCAAGCCAGCGGTTCGGGTCGGGTATCCTCCTCGGGTCGGGTCGGGTCCTCTTCATTGGTTCGGCTCGAGTATTTCTCCTCGGGTCGGGTGCCATCCCCCTCTAGTTCGTGCTTCCGCTCCGATCCGCCTCCTTATCCTTCACATGCTCCTATCCGATCCATCTTCATGTTTCCGCTCCGATCCGTCCTCCTTAATCCGATCCGATCCCAGTTCAGTTAGCGTGGCCTTCCTTTTTGCCAAATTTCCCAAGTGTTAGGTTCTGATCCGATCGAATCCCTTGCTCAGTTCAACATATCCGATCCGAGCCCCTCATCCGATCCGATCCGAAACCTGCACTGTTTTCTGGAACTGTTCCAGCAAGTGTCTACGCCATTCGATGACGTTTTCGACCATTCTAACTATTGAAACCAATCACAAAGCATTTCATACAGTCATAGCAACATGCATAATCAACCACAAACATCAAAACATCAATATGATAGGTTAAAATGGATCAAACATACCCAAAATCCCACATTTCCCCTTAAACATGTTTAGGTGAAACTAATGATATGATTAACAAAACTTAACCAAATTAACCCAAATTCATATCAGAGGTCTAAACATCATTTAAGAATTTATGAACATTTTTCCTGAATTTTATCATGCTTAAATTCGCTAATTAACACTAATTACCCATAACTAGCCATAATTAGTGTAAAACTATGCAAATCACTCACCTTAGCCACAAATAAACTAAGATCTGAAATAAATCTCTGATTTGATGCAAATCCCAATCCTAAACAGCAGCTCCAATGTTGATTTGGTGTAGACCTCCCTTGATTAGATGTTGCTAAGCTTAATCCTTGACCAAAAGATGATTTGGAGGTGATTTAGAGGTTGGAGGCCATTTTTAGGTTTCCTTGGTGATAAGTGGAGTCTAGAAAACTGAAATGGAATGATTCTCTATCTCATTTCAGCCTTCCCATAACCCTAATCCCGAAATGGGTTATGGGCCTACTCACTAATCACCCGATTTGGCCCGGTTAAGCAGTTTTTCACCTTCCAAAACTTATTTCAGCCATATCTCCCAAACGGTAAGTCCGTTTGGCTATTATGACCACTCTACGGAAAGGTAAACTATCAAACGAATCCAATGGAAGTGGTCTCAGGTCAAAATTCCTTTCCGATCAAAAGTTATGTCCAAAACAGTACCAACTAAGGGCAAAATGGTCATTTAAAAATCGACAAAAATCATGGACATGGGAAATCACTCTAGTGTATGTTTCCCAAAGTTTCATGACCATACGACTTCATATGGGAAAGAAATAAATATTTTACGATCCCCCGATGCGTAGAATGCGGGTCATTACACTCTCCCCCCCTTAAGAAATTTCGCCTCCGAAATTCCCTAATCCAAACACACACAAAGGTCCCGCATGCCCATCAACCATAAAACAACCATCAAACATGCAAAACAAGTAAAATAAGTCTATCCTAGCATGCGGAATAACTAAATCGCAAAGTAAGTCTTACCAGGCAAAGAGTTCTGGATATGCCTTCCTAATGCTCTCCTCTGTCTCCCAAGTACAATCATTATCGTCCTCGCCTCACTGAACCTTGACTAGCTTCACCGCATTCCTTCGAAGTTGCTTCATATCGTGCCCCACAATACGAATCGGCTTGCGGTTCCCAACCGCCTCGGGTTCTACTTCGAAGTCCTCTAACTGATCAGGTGAAATAGTCATATCTGAGTCGTGGACGAACTTCCTTAGTTGGGAAACATGAAATACATTGTGAACTCCTGCCATTTTCTCTGGTAAGCCAACTCTATAGGCCAAATTCCCGACTAGTTCAAGAACAGGGAATGGACCAACAAATCTTGGTGCCAACTTGCATCTCCTGCCAAATCGTATCACGCTCTTCAACGGAAAGATCTTAACAAACACCAAGTCACCAACGGAGAATTTCAAGTCTCTTCTCCTCTTATCAGTATAACTCTTCTGCCTATCTTGGGCAGCTTTCATTCGTTGCTGAATGATCTTAATCTTATCTGAAGTTTCTCTCACCACATCTGGTCCAAGCATAAACTTCTCGCCAGTCTCTATCCAACATGATGGTGAGTTACACGGTCTTCCGTACAAAGCTTCATATGGAGCTATACCGATACTGGATTGGTAGCTATTATTATATGCAAACTCTACTAGATGAAAATGGTCGTCCCATGATCCACCAAAATCCAATATACAAGCTCTCAAGAGATCTTCCAATATACGATTCACCCTCTCCGTCTGACCGTCGGTCTGAGGATGATATGCGGTACTGAGATGTAATCCTGACCCTAGAGCCTCTTGTAAGCTTTTCCAAAACCCACTAGTGAACAACGGGTCTCGGTCACTCACAATGCTTTTGGGTACTCCATGAAATCTCACTACCCACTTCATATACAATTCTGCCAACTTGGCTGCCGTCCTAGTCGATTTGACTGGTATAAATCTTGCACTTTTAGTCAATCGATCCACAATTACCCAACTGCTATCATATCCCGATCCAGTCCTTGGTAAGCCATCGATGAAATCCATCGAGACTTGCTCCCATTTCCATTCTGGAATTTCTAATGGTTGCAACAAACCACTAGGCTTCCTTTGCTCGGCTTTAACTAGCTGGCAATTCATGCATTTGGATATAAACTTCCTAACGTCCCTTTTCATCCCTTCCCAGTAGTAGGTTTGCTTCATGTCTCGATACATCTTATTACCACCGGGATGTATAGTCAGTTTTGAGTGATGACATTATCTAAGCACTTCATCTCTCAACCCATTTACGTTGGGCACAACTAGTCTTCCATTCTTCTGAAGCCATCCATCTCGATCAAGCCCATACGCATTCATCTCCTCATCGATACCCATCTCTAACTTGGAGATGATTTCCAATAGGTTAGGATCGTCCCTCTGACTAGAACCAATCCGCTCTATCAAAGTGGGTCTGACCGTCAAACTAGCTAGCATAACTGGATCCAATTCATACTTTGGTCTGAAATCAAACCCCGTATACTCCAGTTGCTTCCATTCAAGAAACATTGCCCGTAAGCTGGCATGTCTCCTACTCAAGGCATCGGCTACCGCATTACCTTTCCCAGGTGTATATGCGATATCAAAATCATACGAAGCCAAGAACTCTAACCATCTTTGCTGACGGAGATTCAGATCTTTCTGGGAGAAGAGATATTTTAACGATTTATGATCGGTAAACAACTCAAATCTTTCTCCCAAGAGATAGTGTCTCCACATCTTCAGCGCAAATACAATCGCTGCCAATTCCAAATCATGGGTAGGATACTTCTTCTCATGCGGCTTTAGCTGTCGACTAGCATAAGCTACAACCCTACCTCCTTGCATCAATACTGCACCCAGTCCGGTACCACAAGCATCCGTGTATACCGTCATCTCTTCATTCCCTTTAGGAATGACTAACACTGGCGCACGCGTCAACTTCTCCTTTAGACTCTTGAAGGCATCTTCACACACTCCGTCCTAGACGAAGGACTGATTCTTCTTAGTCAGCTGAGTCAACGGTGCTGCTATCTTGGAGAAGTCATGGATAAACTTACGATAATATCCAGCTAATCCCAAGAAACTTCTTACATTTGTTGCATTCTTGGGTGTAGGCCAATCCTGTACCGTAGCCGCCTTCGCAGGGTCCACGGCAATACCATTCTCGGAAACAACATGACCCAAGAATCTCACTTCCCTTCTCCAAAAATGACACTTAGAGAATTTCGCTTTCAATTGGTGTTTCCTCAACACCTCCATCACTATCCTCAAGTGTCCCTTGTGTTCCTCCTCTGTCCTTGAGTAAACAAGGATATCATCCTCGAACACAAGAACAAATTTATTCAACTGATCTCTGAATACTCGATTCATAAGATCCACAAAGTAGGCTGGTGCATTGGTCAACCCAAATGGCATGACCAACCACTCATAAAATCCAGACGGAGTCCTAAATGCCGTTTTCGGAACAATCTCATTTGCTACTCGAAGCTGATGAAATCATGTAGTGAGGCCCAAATGGGAGAACACTCTTGCTCCTTCCAGTTGATCAAACAAATCATCTATCCGCGGTAGAGGATACTTATTCTTCCTCGTCACCTTATTCAACTCGCGATAGTCCACACACAACCGAAGGGAACCATCTGCCTTAGTGGCAAACACAACTGGTGCTCCCTACTCGGAGACACTCCTAATAAATCCCTTCTTCAAAAGATTGCTGACTTGCACCCCGAGCTCTCGCTGCTCCCTTGGTGCCATACGACGAAGTGGCATCACTATAGGTCTGGCATCTTTCACTAAATCAATACGGAACTCAATCTCTCGATGTGGTGGAAGCCCGGTCACCTCCTCGAAGACGTCCGGATACTGGCCAACCACGGGCACATCTGACAACTCATCCTGCAGGATGTCGAGGGAATTTACAAAACTAGCCATAACCCCATCACTAGGTAGACTACCAAACACTACCCTCCGCCCATCATCCGCCGTCACTGTCACCAAAAAGCCCTCACAGTCTACCACCACCCCGTATCTTTGGAGCCAATCGACTCCCAATATAATGCCATACCCAGTAATGTCCAAAACAAAGCAATCACATACAAACATACATCCATGACTCGATAAGACCAAATTCCTGCAAATCATACTAAGGCTAGTCGAACAACCAATCGGGTTCGTCACAACCAATGGTCTATCGACTATCTCGGGTTCCAGTCCCAACCTATCTACCAGGTCACTAGATATGAAGGAACGGGAAGCCCCAGTATCAAACAAAACTCGAACTGGTACATCATAAATAGAAAGCATACCTTAAATAACAACATTCTTTCCTTTCTCCACCGCGGTTGGGGCATTTGACGAAGAAGGAACAGCATCAATAACATATGCTTTCACAATCTGCTTCTCCTTAAGAGGTTGCGGACACTTATCCTTGAAATGTCCCACTTGACCACAGTTGAAGCACTTCTTATCCGTTGGCTTGGCCCGACAATCTTTAGCATGATGACCCTTCTTACCATAGCTGAAGCACTCAACATCATTCTTGCTCTTTTACTGACCACCTTTTGATTGGTCCTGCTTCCTCTTATTCTGAGAGTTATTCTTGCCTCCACCTCCTGCTTGCGGCTTTGGCCCTTCTGCAGATGCAGCCTCAGTCTTTGACTTAGGGTAAAGACTCTCTGACCTCAAAGCTTTCCCCACGATCGATTCAAAAGTCTCATCGATGTGATTGATAAGCCTTTCCCCCAAGTATCCATCCAAACCAGTAATAAACTTCTCATTCTTCTTCTCAGGAGTATCAATAAGAGACAGTCCATACTTCGACAAAGTGTCGAACTCAGCAATATAATCAGAAACTGCCCTTCCGTTCTGCTTGAGTTCCAAGAACCACTTAAACAACACTGACTTCTGGGCAGCTGGAATAAACTTCTCGCTGAAGCGAGCCTTGAACTGATCCCAAGTAACCTGATCTTCTGGAGTAGCTGTTCTAATAGCATTTCACCAATTCATCGCTTGCCCTTGCAGCTGACGAGACGCTAGCCTTCTCTTCATCGCATCCTCAAGACCCAAGTCATCAAAGATATGGTCACAGCTATGCATCCAATCTTGAACATCTGTGGCCGACTCCATTCCATGGAACGGCTTCCCACCAAGATTAGAGTAATCTTTGCACAACTTGGCGAAATCGACCCTAGGCGCCTGCACTACTGGGCCAACACCAACTCCGGGGTTGGGAGCTGCCCCTTGCACTTCTCTAAGCATGTCTCTCATGAGGTCAGTAAACATCGCCCTCATGTCAATGGAATTTCCCTGGTTGGTCCCTCTACTAGCACCCCTCATGTCTCGGCTCATCGTCAATCTGAAAAAGGGAAACGATTAACGACCCCATAGTGGTGCTAGTGCAGTGCGACTTCATTCTTATACTACTAATAGTATATATATATACATAGCTTTTGAAAACCAAAGTAATTACGAATACGCGCTCTCATATACGTACTAACTCTCCCTAGTGTCTTTCCCTAGGTTAACTACGCAACCTAGAGCTCTGATACCAAGTGTGACGGCCCGCCCCGCACCAACCGACATTTACTCCAAAGGTGCGCTTTACACATGTCCAGTTAGCGCGGAACGGGTCGTCAGAAGGGAAGGGAAGAAGGAAATGAACATACAAAGAACCTGTAGAATGTCTCACAGCGCATAGAATAAAATATAATAAGAATGTACTTGACATAAAACAGGTGAGACAGTGCATAAGCTGAAAATCAGAACTAAACATCATAGCAGCGGAAATCCAAAATACAGCTTATTACAATTTTTCAAACTGTCTCAAAGCAAAAGCAAGATAAAGGAGGTACACTACTAATGCCCAAGTAGCGACCACCAACGACACAGGGAGAATGTGCATATGTATATATATATATATATCATACGTGGAAGCCTACTGCCCGCCTCTAAATCAGCTACTCGCGCATCACCAGTTAACCTGTCTCTAGTCTGCTCGTGTGAGCACCCAGAGTAATAAGAGGAGACATAAAACTCTGGGTCAGACATAAAGTCTGGTATGAGCGATAAGCATCTAAAGTGAACAATAATAGGTAGACTAAAACATACCCAAACCTGGACCTGCAACCAAAGAGTTAGCACTACATACTGTACAACACTCTAAGGTGCCATATCAAACGGTATAAAGATACGGAGGTGGGGGAGGTGTGCATGTCATAATGATGGAAAACAATCAAACATAGCATCCATCCTCACATCTCTCACTCAGTGCATAAAGCATACGATATTCACCACTTCGATCACCCAACATACCTTGCTACGATCACTCTGCCCCATGAAGTCATAAATGGCTTCACTGCACTGATAACGTAGCCACTAATTCCTCGCTATGTCCACTTGCCCCATGGAGTTATTCACCCCATCTGCGCTGTCTCATAACCTTACCAATCCTTACTATGTCCGCTTGCCCCATGGAGTTGTTCACCCCATCTGCGCTGGCTCATAGTCTTACTACGCATCACCTTGCCCCTCAGGTCATAATGACCCTACTGCACTGATAACGTAGTCTTGCTACCATCACCTTGCCCCTCAGGTCATAATGACCTTACTGCACTGATAAGTAGCCCATCATTCATTTTTAGTGGTGAATCGAAGTTATGAACGTCGACGACTCCTTAGCACACGTCCCGCAGCAAAGTCCAACCACGAAGTGAACTCATCGGTTCCCAACTGGATCCTGAGCTCTAACTTCCCATATTGGACTACCTTTGCATCTCGGGTTATTGGTCAATACTGGGTCGGGTCGGGTTCCTCCTCAAGCCATCGGTACGGGTCGGGTATCCTCCTCGGGTCGGGTCGGGTCCTCTTCATCGGTTCGGGTCGAGTATTTCTCCTTGGGTCGGGTCTGGTGCCATCCCCCTCCAGTTCGTGCTTCCGCTCCGATCCGCCTCCTTATCCTCACATGCTCCTATCCGATCCATCTTCATGCTTCCGCTCCGATCCGTCCTCCTTAATCCGATCCGATCCCAGTTCAGTTAGCGTGGCCTTCCTTTTTGCCAATTTTCCCAAGTGTCAGGTTCCGATCCGATCGAATCCCTTGCCCAGTTCAACATATCCGATCCGAGCCCCTCATCCGATCCGATCCGAAACCTGCACTGTTTTCTGGAACTATTCCAGCAAGTGTTTACGCCATTCGACGACGTTTTCGACCATTCTATCTATTGAAACCAATCACAAAGCATTTCATACAGTCATAGCAACATGCATAATCAACCACAAACATCAAAACATCAATATGATAGGTTAAAATGGATGAAACATACCCAAAATCCCACATTTCCCCTTAAACATGTTTAGGTGAAACTAATGATAGGATTAACAAAACTTAACCAAATTAACCCAAATTCATATCAGAGGTCTAAAACATCATTTAAGAATTTATGAACATTTTTCCCGAATTTTATCATGCTTAAATTCACTAATTAACACTAATTACCCTTAACTAGTCATAATTAGTGTAAAACTATGCAAATCACTCACCTTAGCCACAAATAAACTAAGATCTGAAATAAATCTCTGATTTGATGCAAATCCCAATCCTAAACAGCAGCTCCAATGTTGATTTGGTGTAGATCTCCCTTGATTAGATGTTGCTAAGCTTAATCCTTGACCAAAAGATGATTTGGAGGTGATTTAGAGGTTGGAGGCCATTTTTAGGGTTTCTTGGTGATAAGTGGAGGCTAGAAAACTAAAACGGAATGATTCTCTATATCATTTCAGCCTTCCCATAACCCTAATCCCGAAATGGGTTATGGGCCTACTCACTAATCACCCGATTTGACCCGGTTAAGCAGTTTTTCACGTTCCAAACCTTATTTCAGCCATATCTCCCAAACGGTAAGTCCGTTTGGCTATTATGACCACTCTACGGAAAGGTAAACCATTAAACGAATCCAATGGAAGTGGTTTCAGGTCAAAATTCCTTTCCGATCAAAAGTTATGGCCAAAACAGTACCAACTAAGGGAAAAATGGTCATTTAAAAATCGACAAAAATCATGGACATGGGAAATCACTCTAATGGATGTTTCCCAAAGTTACATGACCATACGACTTCATATGGGAATGAAATAAATATTCTACGATCCCCCGATGCGTAGAATGCGGGTCGTTACATGCACTTACAACGACCTTTTCCGAATTTGATTTGGACATAATTCCAAATCCAACCGTTAGATTTCTAATTTCTAATATTCGTTAGAAAGCTCTTTTCGATACGAACCCAACAGTTCCAGTTTTAGGAGAATCCGACTGTCGGATCTTCCGAAATATCCATTCGAAGTCAATGGTCGAAATTCGCGAACTACCGCTACGCGGCGCATTTTATTCAGGCCATTATATTATATATATAATAAATTTCATCGATTTCCATTTAAAACGTATTTTATAAATCGTTTCAAATTCGTTTTCAAAATAGTTTCAACTTCATATTCAATTTCAAATCAAAATTGAATATTCCATATCATTAATATATAAATGATAATATTTCAAAATATTATATTTCGAAATCATTTCCATTTTTTTATATTCATTATAAAACGAATAAAATTGATATAAATATCATTCACGTCAAAATGGTGTTAATCTACCCAACATGGCTTTATATATTTAAATATTTTTGTGTCCATCCTAAATCGGACATCAAAATCATATTTTGATTCTTTTCTGAATATTATTTGAAAATATTCATTATTTTAAAATATTCGTTATTTTAAAATATTCGTTATTTTAAAATATTCATTCTTTCTGAACTGGAATCAGACACAATCAATTAACATATAATGTGATTATATGGATTTCATACACCACATGTACACATCAACAATCAAACACAGTCAACCATCATCCAAAGTGCATTCTACGCTGCATAAGCATCAAATATAAATATTTAAAGCTTATAGCAGTTTGTCAACTAATCGATTGACATACAATTAAATATTGGGACTAGTGTATGTCCAATATCATCCCAATACCCATGTGGGGTTTCAAACAATCAAACACAAGTTTTATTTGTGCTGTTGGGCGATGTGTAAAATTTATCATCCCAATCCATATCAGTCAAATGTGTGTACATAAACAAATCATCCGATTTGTTTATAAATATTTATTTATTCATATACACATTAAAAATTATATTTTTAATTACAAAATATTTTATTCCATTCCACAACACACAATCAATTTTCATAACACATCAATCAAACAAACAAGTCGTCCATGGTCTGTAGACGACGGGTGTCGGGTGCTGCTAAGCACCGTCTGCATCCTGGTATATATTTTAACTAGAAAATAAAATAGAATTGAGGAGTTCTCATCTTTGGGTTCTACTCCTCCGTGCTTTGATTGTCGATCTATGTAGTATACCTTCGTTAAAAATTATATTTTTAACTGATCAATAATTATTTCTTTGTATGATTATTTTATAAATAACATACATAGGCTAACAATTATATTTTTACCTTTCTAAAAATAATTTCATATTTTTATAACTACGCTACATAGATAAAAATCACATTTTTATGTCTCTACTATATAGATAAAAATCAAATCTTTCTATCGCTAATGAATATATAAAAATCACAATTTTACATTGCCATTCAAACGATAAAAATCATATTTTTACTTTGCTACATATATGATAAAAATCACATTTTTATATCGTCACTTCATATATAAAAATCGTATTTTTATCCTATCGCTACATATATAAAGATCAAATTTTTATTATCTATATAATATAAAAATCATATTATTTGTAGTAACCCGTAACTTCCCCGGTAACGAAAGCGCGAATACTTTAAGGACAAGACCAACCAGAACACAAACAGAAGAACATTTCATTGTTTATTACAACAATTCCATCAGAATAGAAGAATATACAGAGTATGAATAAATATTACACACTTACTAAATATCAGAGATTACAATAAATTACATAGCAGCGGGAAATAATACAAAACACAACTGAAAGTAATACACGGATACAGAGCTTTCCGAGTATCGTTCCAGCTGTAAACCAGGATTCTGTGAATATAAATCTGCAAAATCAAAACTACTAGCTGCCCATGTGGAAAATAGGGGCACCCAGAGTTTAGGTTAAAACAATAAACTCCACGTCAGTCATGTGACTGGTGTGAGAACTAAAACAGTTATTAATCTTTATTTTAAAGTTAGGTAAATCAAGGGACCACGCCGTATAACACGGAACGGGTTTCCTCCCAAAAATACCAGTGCATAAAACAAATAGCGCAATGCTAAATAAAGAAAAATGAAGCTATTATAAGACCCAGGTCCCATCACACAATGCAACGCAAGCCGAGGGATAGGGTTTTTACCTTATAATAGCCAATGCATGCTTAATACGTTTAAAAATAGATTATTTTGATATTACTGTAAGTGTATAGTGTCAAAACATTTTCAATCATAAGTATCAATCATAGACGGCATAAGTGTCCCATACCACTCTGTCGCCAATACTAGGCTCTACAAATAAAACCGCAATGTCACGTATTGGAAATTGGATTCCATCATGAGTCGAGGAAAGGGGCAAGCTCTTCTCCGTTCGAGACACTCAAGCAAATGTCTCAGGACCACGCACAGTGATCCTTGGAATCGGTTGGGCCGGTCCTCTCTTACTTTTGAGGATTGGCAATTCCTGAAGACACATTTCCTGGTCCTATCAGACCTATATAATGGTTTGTACGTCGGCTCACATAGTGCTAGTTATCGACCATATATTCGAGGCGCCTCGCATTCCAACATCCACACAGATAAAAAGTATATAAATGTCAGGGCTGGTAGGTCACTAACATCACCCATAACTAGAAAGAAACGTCGTGTTCTCCCAACGGTCCGTATCCCGTTTTTGACTCATACCGAGGTGTGAGGCTCGCGAATTCACGCTATACACAAAGCTATGCCACACAGGTCATGCTTTGATCATCAACCACAAGACTTTGCTTTTCAACAGAAGCCTTGATCATCTGCCACTTAGGCGTGCCACACAGGCAATTCACTCCATGCGACTGATGTCCTTCAGTATACAACCTCTGAGCTCGTACGTCTCAGAGAAGGGCGTTAAGCAAGAGAATAAATTCCCCGCCGCCAAATAGATGTATATTTAATAGAAATCAATCACACAGAATAAAATCCAATGTTAGACACACGGTCCATTTACCAGTTCGTTCAGGGTCTGAACAAAACCTAAGGCGCTTTCCTCGCATATCCATCCATCTCCACTTACGTCTGGACGATCACCAACTGATTCCCTCCTCTTGGGTGTACAGCCCAATCAAGACCATCAGTAATCACCCAAACGATGTGAAGACTTCCGGTCTTCAGCCACCGTCTTCATCTTCGACTTAGCGTCGAGTCGGTTATTTAGAATGGGTAAAAACCTGGCCTTTCCGAATAACCCGCGTATATAATAAACACGTGTTACACAAAAACAGCATATGCCTCATTCCAATTCAGAATATTCTTTTATTCAAATTTTCACATTCTTAGGGAAAGGTTCCCATTAATTTTATCAAAGATAAATTCTTCTAAATTTATTCTTTAATCTTCTTTTGAATATCAATTCAAACCATATTATGGTTTTCCAAACTAGTCGGGATTAGCAAACCACACCGAAGTAATTATTTATTTTACTTCCTAATCCCAAACTATTCATCCTATGAACCAAAACTGGCAATACTCCATATCTAACACCACGGTGTTATCAATAAATATTAATTACCATTTCACGTTCAAATCTAATTAAAGATTTTAACTATCGCTATGCAGAAAAACTGGTGATACTCCATTCTCGATCACTTTAATCTAATTAAAGATTCATTGAAACTCCACTTAGTTTTAATCTTCCCAAAAATCAATATCCTACCTCTAACTGGGTTAAAGAACCACTGTCATCTAAAACACGGTTCACGATAAACCAAAAATCACTTTCAAATTTAATTCCAATTAAATGTTATTTAATTGGTACACTTCATTAAATCTAAATAGAAAGATTTAATCTTTTCTCAACCGGGTTCAAGAACAGTGTTAACGAAGACACCATTCACGACAAACCCAAATCACATTTGATATTAAATACAAGGCTCTGAATATAAAATATATCGGTTTATATTCAATATCAAATTCTACAACCAACAAATATCGTATCGGAAATAACGATATAAATATATCTTTCAAATATCCACAAACATATCCATTTAATCACGAAATCCAACATCGAAATATTCCGAAGATAATTTTGATTCAAATCCATTCCAATTCGTATATTGGAAATTCCGATTATTTTCAAAACCACTTCAAATCCAATTTATTTATTCGAAAATACTGGATTATAATTCTAGTTCAAAACTAGTTCATTTCGATAAAAATCTGTTTTTATCTTTACAAATATGGAATTTTTCATCCCAATTCTTCACAAATCATTTCTTATGATTTTACACAAATTATTGATATTTTAAAAAAATTTATCAAGACCCGTACAGTCGATTTCCATCAACGGCCATCGAACTGCACTTACAGCGACCTTTTCCAAATTTGATTTGGACATAATTCCAAATCCAACCATTAGATTTCAAATTTCTAAAATTCATTGGAAAGTTCTTTTCGATACGAACCCAACGGTTCCGGTTTCAGGAGAATTCGACGGTCGGATCTCCCGTAATGTCTATTAGAAGTCAGTGGTCGAAATTCACGAACTGTCGCAGTGTGGCGCATTCTATTCAGGCCATTATATATAATATATATACATAATATATATTTCGTCGATTTCCTTTTAAAACGTATTTTATAAATCGTTTTAAATTCGTTTTCGATACGATTTCAACTTCATATTCAATTTCGAATCAAAATTGAATATTCCACATCATCGATATACAAATGATAATATTTTCAAAACGTTATATTTTGAAATCACTTCTTTTCTATATTCATTATAAAAACAAATAAAATCGATATAAATATCGTTCACGTCAAAATAGCGCAACTCTAATCAAATGGCTTTATATATTTTAATAACTTCGTTATTCTATTCAACAAAAGAATATTTATTCTATTCAACACATGAATATTCTCAACACATGAGCATCGTCAACACATGACTATTTTTGTTATTTAATATATTTCATAAAATTATGATAAAGATGTAAATTTATTGTTTAAAATATTTTACTCAACACATGAGTATTTATTTTATTCAACACATGAATATATATTTTATTCAACACATGAATATATCTTTCTTCTATTCAACACATGAATATATATATATATTTTATAATATTCTTTATTTTCCCTATTGGAATGAGGCCCAATCAATTACCATATAATGTTAATTATATGGATTCCATACAACACATGTATATAATAGCAACGATAAATAATCAACCATCATCCAAAGTGCACCACACAACTGCATAAGCATTAAATATAACTAATTAACGCTCATACAGTCTGTCAATCAAACGATCGACATACCACCAAACAATTGGGATTAGCGTACGTCAAATATCATCCCAACACTCGTGTGGGGTTTCAATCCACAAACACTGAATATTATTTGTGCAGCTGGGCGATGTGTAAAATTTATTGTCCCAACCAATATCCTTCAAATAGGTGTACGTACATAAACAAACCATCCGGTTTGTAAATGAATATTTATTTATTCACATTCACGTTAAAAATTATATTTTTAAAGATAATTAATTTATTTCAACACATGAATGTCTTATTGTCCATTTCACATCAACATCACAAACAAATTTCAAACACATCAAACAAGCATACAAGTCGTCCATGGTCTGTGGACGACGGGTGTCGGGTGCTGCTAAGCACCATCTTCATCCTAGTATATAATTTAATTAGAAAATAAAATAAAGTGAGGAGTTCTCACCTTTGGGATCCACTCCATCATTCTATTATGAATTTCTGATCGATTGGATTTGCCCGAAATTTTTACTCAATCTTTTCCACGCTGTTCATAATAGAAATCACATTTTTAAAACGATGTTTACATTATAAAGTTCACATTTTTAATACCATACATATATAAAAATCATATTTTTATATTACTATTTTTATTTGAAAAATCAATGCAAATTTCATTTGAAAAATCAATGCAAATTTCATTTGAAAAATCAATGCAAATTTCTAATTTAAAAACAAAATCAAGTTCTATTTTAAAAACAAATGCAACGTTATATATGAAAAAAAAACTGATTTTTTTCAACAAGGCTTCATAAAAAAAAACTGATTTTTTTACAATAATGCTTCATAAAAAAAACTGATTTTTTTTACAACAATGCTTCATAAAAAAAAACTGATTTTTCTTACAGGAAATAGCATCCTTTATAATGCTTCATAAAAAAAAACAGGTTTTTCTAACAGGAAATAGCATCCTTTACCTCATCCAAACCTCTCCTACCCTATGTCAATAATATCAAATTCGAATGCCCCAAGCCAGTTCCAACTTTCAGCCCTCCACCATGCCTGTAGTAAAGACATCGAAACTTTTAAGCATCGAATTCATCAAACTTTACATAGTCGAACCTTCACAAGGCCATAAACACAATTTCAATGTCCAAAAATCGAACTAAAGCCCCTAAATCCCAAAACAATCGGCCCTAATTTACTGTAAAACTTCGAGCCCTAGGAAATAGGCGTCGCACTCCACAAAAGGCATATAGGATCGAAGAGAATCCTTTTGTGAATCCAAATACAAGTGTTTGGTGATTTGTAGTAATTTGTTTGATTTCTTTTGAATTTAGGAAGGGCACGATTTTGATTTGAGGGAGGAAAAATGAACGACGGCTTCTCAGTTTGACCACGGTTGAAGAAATAAAAGGGTTTGACTTTGGAATGAGGGAAACATGAATATATATATATATATACATAATAATAATATTTAATTCTAATTTTACTTGTTCATCAATCCGAACTCCAATTCAAACCCAACGTCTATCGGCCCTAGCTAATTACCCCTATTTCGAACACAATGGGATATGTTTCGTGAGCTGATTCGACTGTTTCGATCAGTTTTCACCAAAACCAAAATATAAATCTATATATTGAATCTGAACGCACATTTCAATTTACTGGGGTCACATATGAACTCTAAAAATTCACGAAAAATATTTTCTAGCTTCGTATGGAAGATATGGTTCTAACAAAACTAATTTCATCAAATTCTGAGACCGTTAGAAAAATGGTCATTTTCCAGTCGATTAAAATCAACTAAAACTGGTCAAATGCGTTTTCCTTTGCCACGCTCACATATTGATTCAGAAATTTCAAATTTTGAAACCTAACAATAACTCGACATCACGGATCCAACAAAAGTGGTTTCGTCGAAAACCGAGGTCGTTTGCAAAATTCCCATTTTTAAGGCCCAGAATTCCATGGTGACCATTCTGAATTTTCAACTGGGCATAACTTTTGATTCCCGCTTTGAAATTTCGATTCTTCAGATTCGTTGGAAAGATATTTTCAAATAGATTCTAATATTTTTGGTTGAGCTAAAATCTGGTTTATTTTGCACCCGGTACATACATTTGAAGTTTGAAATCGAATTTTCAAACTACCGCGCCATTTTCAATTCCTTTTATATTTAAAATAAAATATTTATATTCTAATGACGATTCAAATAAATATATATTTCTAATTCTATTCAAAAATAAATTTCACATCTTTATTATTTAAAATAATCCATTTTAAATATTCAAACTTCATTAAGATTTCCAAAATAAAAAATTTAAATTGGCTCAGATTTTCTGGGTTATTACAATCTCCCCCACTTAAAAATTTTCGTCCCTGAAAAGCAACAAAGCTGAAAGTTGTTTAACTAATCAACTCAACTTCCATTACTTTCTTTACGGCTTAAGTTCTTCAACTTTTCAGTTTCTAAGAACTTTTCAAATTCTTCAAAAATTTGGCTAACACCCTAAATTTTCAATAAATTTCGCCATAACCTCTCTGCACTGGGAGCTTCGGGATATTTCAAATAGCCTCCCATTGCCCTCACCAATCCAAAAAGAAAAAGAAACAGCCAAGCGGCTCATAAAATCATCAAATTCCCAAGAAATACAATAAACATGTACCTATTTGTCGGGCAAACAATTTTATTCCTCTGCTCTAGCCTCCTTGCTATGACCTGTTCAATGGATATACATGTATATGCGTGCAATTGTAATCATTTTTCAATACAGTTCAATATTCGGTTCAATTTGGCATAATGGTTCAAAATTTTAATTAATCGAAACAATAATCATACAACACAACCATCAGTCAATTAGTGGATTAACGTTTCAAATTCATAACTTTGATACATATACAGAAAATCATGTTTTTGATGCCCAATCACAACAATAGATCCTATCTAGTTTTTGTTCTCAATCAGCGTAATGGAAATATATAGATATCCCACTTTTCGAAACTCGAACACAAATACTGATAATGCGGCCGCATTACCAGAATTATCTCCGGGCGACTAGAGTGCGAATCTATATTAATCCGGTATATTAAAACTTCAAATATACGTTCATGACGCGTATATGCAAAACATTGATATACTCGATTGTCCAAAATCAATATAAATAAAATATTAAAATACGTTGAATAAGGTTTAAATCTTCAAAACAATTTGGTTTTATTTTAAAAATATACTATTCACACTCGTTCTAGAATACTACTGATCCAATCTCTAATGAGTAATTCTCATTGGATATTGCTAATCCAATCTCTGATGAATTCTTTCGTTTGGTTCTAACGTGTCTTGTTCTCGAGCTCTGTAAACCAAAGCTCTGATACCAAATGTAGTAACCCGTAACTTCCCCGGTAAGGAAAGCGCGAATACTTTGAGGACAAGACCAATCAGAACACAAACAGAAGAACATTTCATTGTTTATTACAACAATTCCATCAGAATACAAGAATATACAGAGTACGAATAAATATTACACACTCACTAAATATCAGAGATTACAATAAATTACATAGCAGCGGGAAATAATACAAAACACAACTGAAAGTAATATACGGATACAGAGCTTTCCGAGTATCGTTCCAGCTGTAAACCAGGATCCTATGAATATAAATCTGCAAAACCAAAACTACTAGCTGCCCATGTGGAAAATGGGGCACCCAGAGTTTAGGTTAAAACAATAAACTCCAGGTCTGTCATATGACTGGTGTGAGAACTAAAACAGTTATTAACCTTTATTTTAAAGTTAGGTAAATCAAGGGACCATGCCGTATAACACGGAACAGGTTTCCTCCCAAGAATACCAATGCATAAAACAAACAGCGCAATGCTAAATAAAGAAAATTGAAGCTATTATAAGACCCAGGTCCCATCACACAATGCAACGCAAGCCCGAGGATAGGGTTTTTACCTTATAATAGCCAAAGCATGCTTGATACGTTTAAAAACAGATTATTTTGATATTACAATAAGTGTATAGTGTCAAAACAATTTCAATCATAAGTATCAGTCATAGACGGCATAAGTGTCCCATACCACTATGTCGCCAATACTAGGCTCTACAAATAAAACCGCAATGTCATGTATTGGAAATTGGATTCCATCATGAGTCGAGGCAAGGGGCAAGCTCCTCTCCGTTCAAGACACTCTAGCAAATGTCTCAGGACCACACACAACGATCCTTGGAATCGGTTGGGCCGGTCCTCTCTTACTTTTGAGGATTGGCAATTCCTGAACACACGTTTCCCGGTCCTATCGGACCTATATAATGGTGTAACAACCCGGAAAATCTGGGCCAGTTTAAAATTTTTATTTTGGCAATTTTAGCGAATTTTGAATATTTAAAATGAATTATTTTAAATAATATCGACGTGAAATTTATTTTGAATAGAATTAGAACGTATATATTATATACGTCGTCGTTAGAATATATAATAATTATATATAATTATAAAAGGAATTGAAAATGGCGCGGTAGTTCGAAAATTCGATTTCTAATTTCAAATGAATATACAGAATTCAATATAAGTCAGAATTGAACGAAACAAGAAATATTTGAATCTGTATAACTATATCTTTGTAACGAAGTTAACAAACTGAGATTTCATCTTAGAAATGATAAGATATGTCCAGTTTAAAATTAGAAATAGTCGCTGTGGAATTTATATATATTTTTATATATATAAGGCCCTTAAAAATAGCAATTTTGCAAACGACCTCGGATTTCGACGAAACCAGTTTTGTTAGGTCCGTGATGTCGAATTATTGCTAGATTCCGAATTTCATAATTTTTCGAATCAATATGTGAGCGTGGCAAAGGAAAACGTGTTTTGACCATTTCAGTTGATTTTAATCGACTGGAAATTGGCCGTTTTTCTAACGGTCTCAGAATTCGACGAAACTAGTTTTGTTAGGACCGTATCGTCAATACGAAGCTAGAAAATATTTTTCGGGAATTTTTCTAGTTAGTATGTGACCCCGGTAAATTGAAATGCGCGTTCAAATTTAATATATAGAGTTATATGTAGATTTAGACGGAAACTGATTCAAGTGATCGAATCAGCTTGCGATACATATCCCATTGTGTTCGGAATGGGGGTAATACGCTAGGGACGACAGGCGGTGGGCCTCGTTTAGAGGTCGTATGTAAAAGTCAATATTTTTGAAATTAAAATAATAAAATAATAAAAGAAATAAAATTTATCTTTCCTCTCCTATAACCCCTCCAGGCCCCCCCCCCCATTTCTTTACTCGATTTACAGAAATAAAAAAAAAAGAGAAAAGAAAAAAATGCGGTGAACTAAATTCAACTTCCTAAGTGAAAATCAAAAGGCAAGAGGAGGGCTTTCGATCCCCATGGATGTGATCGGTTCTCAGGGTTAGTTGTGCTCGAATTTCGAGCTTATAGCCCTGGCGTTCGTGCGTCGTTTTAAGGGCCGGGGTGGCGTCGAATCTGGTGTGGTTCAAGGGGATGGACGGCGGCGTGTAGATGAACGACATGGCAGAGTTGGATGGAGGTCCGGTCCCCCAAATAGGCGGCGCGCATCTGGTTGAAGGAGGAGCGTTTTGGGTCACGGTTCTCAGGCTAAAACAGAGAAGAAAGGTTTTAACTTCTTTTTATGAAATTTATAGTTTATAAAATCTGAAATTTATAGTTTATAAAATCTGGAATTTATAGTTTATAAAATCTGGAATTTATAGTTTATAAAATCTGAAAATTTATGGTTTATAAAATCTGAAATTTATATATGTTGGTATCGTTTAAAATAGTATTGTTTTGAAATTAAAAATCTTTGTATTTGAAAATATAAAATAGAATTGATTTTAAAAATATGATTTTTATACGTTGAACATCGAATTAAAAATATGATTTTTATATATTGAACTTCGATATAAAAATATGATTTTTATATATTGAACTTCGGATTAAAAATTCGATTTTTATATATTGAATAGCGAAGTAAAAATTCGATTTTTATATATTGAATAGCGAAGTAAAAATTCGATTTTTATATATTGAATAGCGAAGTAAAAATTCGATTTTTATATATTGAATAGCGAAGTAAAAATTCGATTTTTATATATTGAATAGCGAAGTAAAAATTCTATTTTTATATATTGAATAGCGAAGTAAAAATTCGATTTTTATATATTGAATAGCGAAGTAAAAATTCGATTTTTATATATTGAATAGCGAAGTAAAAATTCGATTTTTATATATTGAATAGCGAAGTAAAAATTCGATTTTTATATATTGAATAGCGAAGTAAAAATTCGATTTTTATATATTGAATAGCGAAGTAAAAATTCGATTTTTATATATTGAACAGCGAAGTAAAAAGTCGATTTTTATATATGTAGTGGCTACAGCAACGAAGATGACGAGGATGCGATAGCGACGAAGAATTCTGCAAAAAGAAGTGCCGTGGAGCTAGGATAGCTATAAGTGAGAATTTCTCACCTTTCTATTTCTTTTCTAGTTATATATATATACTAGGATGCAGACGGTGCTTAGTAGCACCCGACACAATCGTCCACAGACCATGGACTTGTTTGTTTGACTGTTTGGTGATTGATTGCGATATTGGTTTGAATGTGGTTTGTGGTGTGAAAAATCGAATCGATAAATTGGTTAGGATTAGACGTGCGCCGTTATAAGGCGAAGGAGTAAGGCTAGGTTAGACTCTTACTCCAAATTTTGTGGTTTACATAACGAATTGATTTGATGGATGTGTGAATGGCGTGGGCCTTCACTAGACCGGGGATAAGGCTAGGCCTTGTCCCGTTTCTAGTATCGTGTCGTTATGCCGCCGAAATTTTCTAAAATATGTTAGAAAATAAAAATATCATTTTATTGTGTAAATGAATTGAATAGAAATTCATAGGTTGAAATAAAATGTTTTATCGTTAAAAATATAATTTTTAACGTGAATGTGAATAAATAAATATTCATTTACAAACCAGACGGTTTGTTTATGTACACTTATTTGAATGACATTGATTGGGACGATAAATTTTACACATCGCCCAACTGCACAAATAAAATATTTGTTTGATTGTTTGAAACCCCACACGGGTGTTGGGATGAAATTTGAAGTTCACTCATCCTGATTGATTAAATATGTCGATCGATTGATTGACAGGCTGTTATAAGCGTTGAATATCCCTATTTGATGCTTATACAGTGTAGTGCACTTTGGTTGATGGTTGATTATTTTCAATGCTATTATATACATGTGTTGTATGGAAATCCATATAATTAACTTTATATGGTAATTGATTGGGCCTCATTCCAATTTGAAAAATAAAGAATATTATAAAATAAAGGTTCATGTGTTGACAGTACTCATTCATTGAGATTGGTCATGTGTTGAACGAAATATTTTAGTAATAAAATTTACATCTTTATCAATATAAAATAAAGGTTCATGTGTTGACAGTACTCATCTATTGAGATTGGTCATGTGTTGAACGAATTATTTTGATAATAACAACTATTTTGAAAATAGAAATTTATGAAGCCGTGTCGATTAGATTAACGCCATTTTTGACGTGAACGATATTTATATCGATTTTATTCGATTTCGAAATGAATTGAATTGAAAACGATTTCGAAATGAATTGAATTGAAAACGATTTCGAAATGAATTGAATTGAAAACGATTTCGAAATGAATTGAATTGAAAACGATTTCGAAATGAATTGAATTGAAAACGATTTCGAAATGAATTGAATTGAAAACGATTTCGAAATGAATTGAATTGAAAACGATTTCGAAATGAATTGAATTGAAAACGATTTCGAAAGGAATTGAAAACGAATTCAAATTGAATTGAAATTTGAATTGAATAGAAATGAATTTTAAAACGAATTTATAAAGGAGAATTCAATTTTGAATTGAATTGAAAAGAAAGTTGAAATTGCTTTTGAAAACGATTTTAAAACTATTTATCTAATTCGCTTTAAATAGAAATCGACGAAATATATATTATATATATAATATATATAATATAATGGCCTGAATAGAACGCGCCGCGCCGCGGCAGTTCGCGAATTTCGACCATTTATTTCAAACGGACATTACGGGAGATCCGACCGTCGGATTCTCCTAAAACCGGAACCGTTGGGTTCGTATCGAAAAGAGCTTTCTAAAGAATATTAGAAATTAGAAATCTAACGGTTGGATTTGGAGATACGTCCAAATCAAATTCGAAAAAGGTCGCTGTAAGTGCAGTTCGATGGCCATTGATGGATATCGACTGTACGGGCCTTGATAAAATTATTAAAAATAGTAATAATTTGTGTAAAATCATAAGAAATGATTTAGAAAGGATTGGGATGAAAAACTCCATATTTGAAAAGATAAAAATAGATTTTTATCGAAATGAACTAGTTTTGAACTAGAATTATAATTCTATTTATTTTTAAATAAATAAATTGAATTCGAAAAGGGTTTTAAAAATAACCAAAATTCCAATGATTGCATTGGAGTGGATTTGAATCGAAATTGTCTTCGGAATATTTCGATGTTGGAATTCGTGATTATACAGGTGTTGTTATGGAAATTTGAAAGATATATATTTATATCGTTATTTCCAATACGACATTTGTTAGTCGTAGAATTCGATATTGAATATAAGCCGATATATTTTCTATTCAGAGCCTTGTATTGAATATCAAATGTGATTTGGGTTTGTCGTGAATGGTGTTTTCACTAACACTGTTCTTGAACCCAGTTGAGAAAAGATTAAATCTTTTTATTTAGATTTAATGAAGCGTACCAATTAAATAATATTTAATTGGAATAGAATTGATATTGATTTTTGGGTTTATCGTGAACAGTGTTTTAAATAACACTTGTTCTTTAACCCGATAATTAATGGATTGTGATTTTGGGTTTATCGTGAACCGTGTTTTAAATGACACTGATTCTTTAACCCAGTTAATGATTAAAACTAAGTGGAGTTTTAATGAATCTTTAATTAGATTGAAATAATCGAGAATGGAGTATCACCAGTTTTGCTCCAGGCGATAGTTAAATCTTTAATTAGATTTGAACGTGAAATGGTAATTGAGTTTACCGATAACACTGTGGTGTTAGATATGAAGTATTACCAGTTTTACTTCATGGGATGAATAGGTTGGGATTGGGAAATTAAAACAAATGATTACTTCGGTAAGGTTCGTTAATCCCGACTAGTTTGAATTGATATTCAAAAATAGATTAAAGAATAAATTCAAGGAATTTATCTTGGATAAAATTAATGGGAACCTTTCCCTATGAATGTGAAATTTAGAAACTAACTGTCGGTTGGCCAAGCAGAATGGTTTTTCTGAATATTGATCTGATGTTGGTTTCGGCCTTCGGGGTTAATATTTAGGGAATTATTCTCTTGATTAATTTACGGTTAGTGACTAATGAATTGGAATGAGGCGTATGTTGTGTTTGTGTAACACTTATTTAAAATATACGCGAGTTATTCGGAAAGACCGGGTTTATCCCATTCTGAATAACTGATACGACGATAAGTCGAAGATGAAGACGATGGTCGAAGACCGGAGGTCTTCACGTCGTTTGGGTAATTACTGATGATCTTGATTGGGCTGTACACCCAAGAAGATGGAAACAGTTAGTGATCGTCCAGACGTACTTGGAGATCGATGGATATGCGGGGTACTAGGTGCCTCCGGTTTCGTTCAGACCCAGAACGGACTTGTAAATGGACTGTGTGTCTGACATTGGATTTTAGTCCGTGTGATTGATCTCTATTAAATATATATCTGTTTGGCGGCGGAGAATTTATTCTCTTGCTTAACGCCCTTCTCTGAGACGTACGAGCTCAGGGGTTATATATTGATGGATATCAATCGCATGGAGTGAATTGCCTGTGTGGCATGCCTAAGTGGCAAATGATCAAGGCTTCTGTTGAAAAGCAAAGTCTTGTGGTTGATGATCGAAGCACGGCCTTTGTGGCATAGCTTTGTGTAACGTTGATTCGCGAGTATCACACCCGGTATGAATCAAAAACGGGAGACGGACCTCAGGGAGGGCATGCGTTTCTTTCTAGTTATGAGTGGCGTCAGTGCTTGAACTGGCTGACGAGTTTGACTCATGTGGATGTTACTTATTATTACTTGCTGAAAAGCGAGGCGCCTCGTGATATCGGTTTCGGCCGATGCTTCTGGTCGGCTGACGGGCCAGATTTACGCCCCAAAGGGCGGAGAAACGTAGTGTTCAGGCATTATAATCCACATCGGTGGACCGGCCCTGACGATCCAAGGGGCAGTTGCGGCTGTTCCGGAGACATGGGCTAGATTGTCTCGAATCGGTTGAGGATCTTGCCCCTAGCCTCGGTTCATACCATAAATGATAACCCAACTTCCAATACGACATTTGCGGTTTTGATTGTAAACTTATATATGGCGACATAGTGTTATGGGCCGTTCATGCCGCCTATGATTGATACTTATGATTTGAAGTGTTTTATACACTATGCACTTATAATAGTATCAAATGATTTGTTTTAAAACGTATCAAGCATTCTTTGGCTGTTATAAGGGAAAACCCTATCCTCGACTGCGTTGCATTGTGTGATGGGACCTGGGTCTTATAACAGCTTCATTTTTCTTTATTAAGCATTGCGCTGTTTGTTTTATGCACTGGTATTCTTGGGAGGAAACCCGTTCCGTGTTATACGGCGTGGTCCCTTGATTTACCTAGCTTTAAAATATAAAGATTAACTGTTTTAGTTCTCACACCAGTCACATGACTGACCTGGAGTTTATTGTTTTAACCTAAACTCTGGGTGCCCTTATTTTGACACGGGCAGCTAGTAGTTTTGGTTTTGCAGATTTATATTCACAGGATCCTGGTTTACAGCTGGAACGATATCCGGAAAGCTTTGTATCCGTATATCTTCTTCTAGTTGTGTATTGTGTTATTTTCCGCTGCTATGTATAAATGTAATTTAAATCTCTGATATTTCTGTGTAATATTCATTTATACTCTGTATATTCTTGTAATCTGATGCATTGTTGTAATATACAATGAAATGTTCTTTTATATGCGTTCTGATTTGTCTTGTTCTCAAACGATAGGGCGTTTCGAACGGCCTGGATCGGTTTAGCGACTGGTTCGGACCGAGCGAAATTCCTTCCCGTCACAGTTGGTATCAGAGCTTTGGTTTACAAAGCTAGAGAACAAGGCACATTAGAACCGTACGAAAGAATTCATCAGAAATTGGATTAGTAATATCCAATGGGATGACTCGTTAGAGATAGGATCAGTAGTATCCTAGAACGAGTGTGAAGAGTATATTTTTGAAAATGAAAACAAATTTTTGTTTTGAAAATTTGAATCACTTATTCGTATTTGATTATTTAATTATATTGGTTTGGACAATGCAGTATATAAAAATTTTGGGTATACGTCTGATCCACGTGTATTCGAAGTTTTAATATATTGGATAGATATAGCATCACACTCTAGTCGCCCGGAGATGATTCTACTGATGACTATATAGCATCAGTAGTGTGTGTTCGAGTTTCGAAGGTGTGATTTTCTATATATTTCCATTAGGCTGGTGTGAGAACCAAAACTTATATATAGCTAGAATTCATTGTTGTGATTTGGCATCAAAACATGATTTTTTGTATATGTATCAAAATTATGAATTTAAAACGTTAATCTACTAATTGATTGATGTTTGTGTTGTTTGTTTATTTGTTTGCTAATTTTTAACCATTTATGCCTAATTGAACCGAATATTGAATTGTATTGAAAATTGGTCGCATTTGCTTGCATACATATACTCACATTGAACAGGTCATAGCAAGGAGGCTAGAGCCGAAGAATAAAATTTGTTTGCCCGACAAATAGGTACATGTTTACTACATAATTTCCTGTTTTGTTTGGGTGATGATGATTTTGTGAGCCTATTGGCTAGCCGCTTGGCTTTTTCTTTTTCTTTTTGAGATCTGAAGGACCGGGGAAGCTATTTGAAATTCCCCGATGCTCCCGGTGCAGGGGAGGTTATGGCGAAATTTTTCGAAAATTTAGGGTGTTAGCCAAATTTTTGAAATTTTGAAAATTCTCAGAAACTAAAGAGTTGGAGAATGGAAGCCAGATCGAACGTAGAGTTGATTAATCAAACCACTTTCGACTTTGTTCCTTTTCGAGGACGAAAAGTTTTAAGTGGGGGAGATTGTAACAACCCGGAAAATCTGGGCCAGTTTAAAATTTTTATTTTGGCAATTTTAGCGAATTTTGAATATTTAAAATGAATTATTTTAAATAATATCGACGTGAAATTTATTTTGAATAGAATTAGAACGTATATATTATATACGTCGTCGTTAGAATATATAATAATTATATATAATTATAAAAGGAATTGAAAATGGCGCGGTAGTTCGAAAATTCGATTTCTAATTTCAAATGAATATACAGAATTCAATATAAGTCAGAATTGAACGAAACAAGAAATATTTGAATCTGTATAACTATATCTTTGTAACGAAGTTAACAAACTGAGATTTCATCTTAGAAATGATAAGATATGTCCAGTTTAAAATTAGAAATAGTCGCTGTGGAATTTATATATATTTTTATATATATAAGGCCCTTAAAAATAGCAATTTTGCAAACGACCTCGGATTTCGACGAAACCAGTTTTGTTAGGTCCGTGATGTCGAATTATTGCTAGATTCCAAATTTCATAATTTTTCGAATCAATATGTGAGCGTAGCAAAGGAAAACGTGTTTTGACCATTTCAGTTGATTTTAATCGACTGGAAATTGGCCGTTTTTCTAACGGTCTCAGAATTCGACGAAACTAGTTTTGTTAGGACCGTATCGTCAATACGAAGCTAGAAAATATTTTTCGGGAATTTTTCTAGTTAGTATGTGACCCCGGTAAATTGAAATGCGCGTTCAAATTTAATATATAGAGTTATATGTAGATTTAGACGGAAACTGATTCAAGTGATCGAATCAGCTTGCGATACATATCCCATTATGTTCGGAATGGGGGTAATACGCTAGGGACGACAGGCGGTGGGCCTCGTTTAGAGGTCGTATGTAAAAGTCAATATTTTTGAAATTAAAATAATAAAATAATAAAAGAAATAAAATTTATCTTTCCTCTCCTATAACCCCTCCAGCCCCCCCCCCCATTTCTTTACTCGATTTACAGAAATAAAAAAAAAAGAGAAAAGAAAAAAACGCGGTGAACTAAATTCAACTTCCTAAGTGAAAATCAAAAGGCAAGAAGAGGGCTTTCGATCCCCATGGATGTGATCGGTTCTCAGGGTTAGTTGTGCTCGAATTTCGAGCTTATAGCCCTGGCGTTCGTGCGTCGTTTTAAGGGCCGGGGGGGGGGCGTCGAATCTGGTGTGGCTCAAGGGGATGGACGGCGGCGTGTAGATGAACGACATGGCAGAGTTGGATGGAGGTCCGGTCCCCCAAATAGGCGGCGCGCATCTGGTTGAAGGAGGAGCGTTTTGGGTCACGGTTCTCAGGCTAAAACAGAGAAGAAAGGTTTTAACTTCTTTTTATGAAATTTATAGTTTATAAAATCTGAAATTTATAGTTTATAAAATCTGGAATTTATAGTTTATAAAATCTGGAATTTATAGTTTATAAAATCTGAAAATTTATGGTTTATAAAATCTGAAATTTATATATGTTGGTATCGTTTAAAATAGTATTGTTTTGAAATTAAAAATCTTTGTATTTGAAAATATAAAATAGAATTGATTTTAAAAATATGATTTTTATACGTTGAACATCGAATTAAAAATATGATTTTTATATATTGAACTTCGATATAAAAATATGATTTTTATATATTGAACTTCGGATTAAAAATTCGATTTTTATATATTGAATAGCGAAGTAAAAATTCGATTTTTATATATTGAATAGCGAAGTAAAAATTCGATTTTTATATATTGAATAGCGAAGTAAAAATTCGATTTTTATATATTGAATAGCGAAGTAAAAATTCGATTTTTATATATTGAATAGCGAAGTAAAAATTCGATTTTTATATATTGAATAGCGAAGTAAAAATTCGATTTTTATATATTGAATAGCGAAGTAAAAATTCGATTTTTATATATTGAATAGCGAAGTAAAAATTCGATTTTTATATATTGAATAGCGAAGTAAAAATTCGATTTTTATATATTGAACAGCGAAGTAAAAAGTCGATTTTTATATATGTAGTGGCTACAGCAACGAAGATGACGAGGATGCGATAGCGACGAAGAATTCTGCAAAAAGAAGTGTCGTGGAGCTAGGATAGCTATAAGTGAGAATTTCTCACCTTTCTATTTCTTTTCTAGTTATATATATATACTAGGATGCAGACGGTGCTTAGTAGCACCCGACACAATCGTCCACAGACCATGGACTTGTTTGTTTGACTGTTTGGTGATTGATTGCGATATTGGTTTGAATGTGGTTTGTGGTGTGAAAAATCGAATCGATAAATTGGTTAGGATTAGACGTGCGCCGTTATAAGGCGAAGGAGTAAGGCTAGGTTAGACTCTTACTCCAAATTTTGTGGTTTACATAACGAATTGATTTGATGGATGTGTGAATGGCGTGGGCCTTCACTAGACCGGGGATAAGGCTAGGCCTTGTCCCGTTTCTAGTATCGTGTCGTTATGCCGCCGAAATTTTCTAAAATATGTTAGAAAATAAAAATATCATTTTATTGTGTAAATGAATTGAATAGAAATTCATAGGTTGAAATAAAATGTTTTATCGTTAAAAATATAATTTTTAACGTGAATGTGAATAAATAAATATTCATTTACAAACCAGACGGTTTGTTTATGTACACTTATTTGAATGACATTGATTGGGACGATAAATTTTACACATCGCCCAACTGCACAAATAAAATATTTGTTTGATTGTTTGAAACCCCACACGGGTGTTGGGATGAAATTTGAAGTTCACTCATCCTGATTGATTAAATATGTCGATCGATTGATTGACAGGCTGTTATAAGCGTTGAATATCCCTATTTGATGCTTATACAGTGTAGTGCACTTTGGTTGATGGTTGATTATTTTCAATGCTATTATATACATGTGTTGTATGGAAATCCATATAATTAACTTTATATGGTAATTGATTGGGCCTCATTCCAATTTGAAAAATAAAGAATATTATAAAATAAAGGTTCATGTGTTGACAGTACTCATTCATTGAGATTGGTCATGTGTTGAACGAAATATTTTAGTAATAAAATTTACATCTTTATCAATATAAAATAAAGGTTCATGTGTTGACAGTACTCATCTATTGAGATTGGTCATGTGTTGAACGAATTATTTTGATAATAACAACTATTTTGAAAATAGAAATTTATGAAGCCGTGTTGATTAGATTAACGCCATTTTTGACGTGAACGATATTTATATCGATTTTATTCGATTTCGAAATGAATTGAATTGAAAACGATTTCGAAATGAATTGAATTGAAAACGATTTCGAAATGAATTGAATTGAAAACGATTTCGAAATGAATTGAATTGAAAACGATTTCGAAATGAATTGAATTGAAAACGATTTCGAAATGAATTGAATTGAAAACGATTTCGAAATGAATTGAATTGAAAACAATTTCAAAATGAATAGAATTGAAAACGATTTCGAAATGAATTGAATTGAAAACGATTTCGAAAGGAATTGAAAACGAATTCAAATTGAATTGAAATTTGAATTGAATAGAAATGAATTTTAAAACGAATTTATAAAGGAGAATTCAATTTTGAATTGAATTGAAAAGAAAGTTGAAATTGCTTTTGAAAACGATTTTAAAACTATTTATATAATTCGCTTTAAATAGAAATCGACGAAATATATATTATATATATAATATATATAATATAATGGCCTGAATAGAACGCGCCGCGCCGCGGCAGTTCGCGAATTTCGACCATTTATTTCAAACGGACATTACGGGAGATCCGACCGTCGGATTCTCCTAAAACCGGAACCGTTGGGTTCGTATCGAAAAGAGCTTTCTAAAGAATATTAGAAATTAGAAATCTAACGGTTGGATTTGGAGATACGTCCAAATCAAATTCGAAAAAGGTCGCTGTAAGTGTAGTTCGATGGCCATTGATGGAAATCGACTGTACGGGCCTTGATAAAATTATTAAAAATAGTAATAATTTGTGTAAAATCATAAGAAATGATTTAGAAAGGATTGGGATGAAAAACTCCATATTTGAAAAGATAAAAATAGATTTTTATCGAAATGAACTAGTTTTGAACTAGAATTATAATTCTATTTATTTTTAAATAAATAAATTGAATTCGAAAAGGGTTTTAAAAATAACCAAAATTCCAATGATTGCATTGGAGTGGATTTGAATCGAAATTGTCTTCGGAATATTTCGATGTTGGAATTCGTGATTATACAGGTGTTGTTATGGAAATTTGAAAGATATATATTTATATCGTTATTTCCAATACGACATTTGTTAGTCGTAGAATTCGATATTGAATATAAGCCGATATATTTTCTATTCAGAGCCTTGTATTGAATATCAAATGTGATTTGGGTTTGTCGTGAATGGTGTTTTCACTAACACTGTTCTTGAACCCAGTTGAGAAAAGATTAAATCTTTTTATTTAGATTTAATGAAGCGTACCAATTAAATAATATTTAATTGGAATAGAATTGATATTGATTTTTGGGTTTATCGTGAACAGTGTTTTAAATAACACTTGTTCTTTAACCCGATAATTAATGGATTGTGATTTTGGGTTTATCGTGAACCGTGTTTTAAATGACACTGATTCTTTAACCCAGTTAATGATTAAAACTAAGTGGAGTTTTAATGAATCTTTAATTAGATTGAAATAATCGAGAATGGAGTATCACCAGTTTTGCTCCAGGCGATAGTTAAATCTTTAATTAGATTTGAACGTGAAATGGTAATTGAATTTACCGATAACACTGTGGTGTTAGATATGAAGTATTACCAGTTTTACTTCATGGGATGAATAGGTTGGGATTGGGAAATTAAAACAAATGATTACTTCGGTAAGGTTCGTTAATCCCGACTAGTTTGAATTGATATTCAAAAATAGATTAAAGAATGAATTCAAGGAATTTATCTTGGATAAAATTAATGGGAACCTTTCCCTATGAATGTGAAATTTAGAAACTAACTGTCGGTTGGCCAAGCAGAATGGTTTTTCTGAATATTGATCTGATGTTGGTTTCGGCCTTCGGGGTTAATATTTAGGGAATTATTCTCTTGATTAATTTACGGTTAGTGACTAATGAAATGGAATGAGGCGTATGTTGTGTTTGTGTAACACTTATTTAAAATATACGCGAGTTATTCGGAAAGACCGGGTTTATCCCATTCTGAATAACTGATACGACGATAAGTCGAAGATGAAGACGATGGTCGAAGACCGGAGGTCTTCACGTCGTTTGGGTAATTACTGATGATCTTGATTGGGCTGTACACCCAAGAAGATGGAAACAGTTAGTGATCGTCCAGACGTACTTGGAGATCGATGGATATGCGGGGTACTAGGTGCCTCCGGTTTCGTTCAGACCCAGAACGAACTTGTAAATGGACTGTGTGTCTGACATTGGATTTTAGTCCGTGTGATTGATCTCTATTAAATATATATCTGTTTGGCGGCGGAGAATTTATTCTCTTGCTTAACGCCCTTCTCTGAGACGTACGAGCTCAGGGGTTATATATTGATGGATATCAATCGCATGGAGTGAATTGCCTGTGTGGCATGCCTAAGTGGCAAATGATCAAGGCTTCTGTTGAAAAGCAAAGTCTTGTGGTTGATGATCGAAGCACGGCCTTTGTGGCATAGCTTTGTGTAACGTTGATTCGCGAGTATCACACCCGGTATGAATCAAAAACGGGAGACGGACCTCAGGGAGGGCATGCGTTTCTTTCTAGTTATGAGTGGCGTCAGTGCTTGAACTGGCTGACGAGTTTGACTCATGTGGATGTTACTTATTATTACTTGCTGAAAAGCGAGGCGCCTCGTGATATCGGTTTCGGCCGATGCTTCTGGTCGGCTGACGGGCCAGATTTACGCCCCAAAGGGCGGAGAAACGTAGTGTTCAGGCATTATAATCCACATCGGTGGACCGGCCCTGACGATCCAAGGGGCAGTTGCGGCTGTTCCGGAGACATGGGCTAGATTGTCTCGAATCGGTTGAGGATCTTGCCCCTAGCCTCGGTTCATACCATAAATGATAACCCAACTTCCAATACGACATTTGCGGTTTTGATTGTAAACTTATATATGGCGACATAGTGTTATGGGCCGTTCATGCCACCTATGATTGATACTTATGATTTGAAGTGTTTTATATACTATGCACTTATAATAGTATCAAATGATTTTTTTTAAAACGTATCAAGCATTCTTTGGCTGTTATAAGGGAAAACCCTATCCTCGACTGCGTTGCATTGTGTGATGGGACCTGGGTCTTATAACAGCTTCATTTTTCTTAATTAAGCATTGCGCTGTTTGTTTTATGCACTGGTATTCTTGGGAGGAAACCCGCTCCGTGTTATACGGCGTGGTCCCTTGATTTACCTAGCTTTAAAATATAAAGATTAAATGTTTTAGTTCTCACACCAGTCACATGACTGACCTGGAGTTTATTGTTTTAACCTAAACTCTGGGTGCCCTTATTTTGACACGGGCAGCTAGTAGTTTTGGTTTTGCAGATTTATATTCACAGGATCCTGGTTTACAGCTGGAACGATATCCGGAAAGCTTTGTATCCGTATATCTTCTTCTAGTTGTGTATTGTGTTATTTTCCGCTGCTATGTATAAATGTAATTTAAATCTCTGATATTTCTGTGTAATATTCATTTATACTCTGTATATTCTTGTAATCTGATGCATTGTTGTAATATACAATGAAATGTTCTTTTATATGCGTTCTGATTTGTCCTGTTCTCAAACGATAGGGCGTTTCGAACGGCCTGGATCGGTTTAGCGACTGGTTCGGACCGAGCGAAATTCCTTCCCGTCACAAATGGTCTGTGCATCGGCTCACATAGTGCCAGTTATCGACCATATATTCGAGGCGCCTCGCATTCCAACATCCACACAGGTAAAAAGTAAATAAATGTCAGGGCTGGTAGGTCGCTGACATCACCCATAGCTAGAAAGAAACGTCGTGTTCTCCCAATGGTCCGTATCCCGTTTTTGACTCATACCGAGGTGTGAGGCTCGCGAATTCACGCTATACACAAAGCTATGCCACACAGATCGTGCTTTGATCATCAACCACAAGACTTTGCTTTTCAACAGAAGCCTTGATCATCTGCCACTTAGGCGTGCCACATAGGCAATTCACTCCATGCGACTGATGTCCATCGATATGCAACCTCTGAGCTCGTACGTCTCAGAGAAGGGCGTTAAGCAAGAGAATAAATTCCCCGTTGCCAAACATATGTATATTTAATAGAGATCAATCAACATAGAATAAAATCCAATGTCAGACACACAGTCTATTTACAAGTTCGTTCTGGGTCTGAACGAAACCGGAGGCACTTTCCTCGCATATCCATCCATCTCCAAGTACGTCTGGACGATCACCAAATGATTCCCTCCTCTTGGGTGTACAGCCCAATCAAGACCATCGGTAATCACCCAAACGATGTGAAGACTTCCGGTCTTCAACCACCGTCTTCATCTTCGACTTAGCGTCGAATCGATTATTTAGAATGGGTATAAACCCGGCCTTTCCGAATAACCTGCGTATATAACAAACACGTTTTACACAAACACGACATACGCCTCATTCCAATTAAGAATATTCTTTTATTCAAAATTTCACATTCTTAGGGAAAGGTTCCCATTAATTTTATCAAAGATAAATTCTTCTAAATTTAATCTTTAATCTTCTTTTGAATATCAACTCAAACCATATTATGTTTTTCCAAACTAGTCGGGATTAGCGAACCACACCGGAGTAATTATTTATTTTATTTCCCAATCCCATCCTATTCGTCCCATGAACCAAAAATGGCAATACTCCATATCTAACACCACGGTGTTATCGGTAAATATTAATTACCATTTCACGTTCAAATCTAATTAAAGATTTTAACGATCGCTTTGGAGCAAAACTGGTGATACTCCATTCTCGATCAGTTTAACCTAATTAAAGATTCATTAAAACTCCACTTAGTTTTAATCTTCCCAAAAATCAATATCCTGCCTCTAACTGGGTTAAAGAACCACTGTCATCTAAAACACGGTTCACGATAAACCAAAAATCACTTTCAATTCCAATTCCAATTAAATATTATTTAATTGGTACACTTCATTAAATCAAAATAGAAAGATTTAATCTTTTCTCAACTGGGTTCAAGAATAGTGTTAATGAAGACACCATTCATGACAAACCCAAATCACATTTGATATAAATACAAGGCTCTGAATAGAAAATATATCGGCTTATATTCAATATCAAAATCTACGACCAACAAATATCTTATTGGAAATAACGATATAAATATATCTTTCAAATTTCCACAACCATATCTGTATAATCACGAAATCAAACATCGAAATATTCCGAAGATAATTTTGATTCAAATCCATTCCAGTTCGTATATTGGAAATTCTGATTATTTTCAAAACCACTTCAAATCCAATTTATTTATTCAAAAATATTGGATTATAATTCTAGTTCAAAACTAGTACATTTCGATGAAAATCTATTTTATCTTTACAAATGTGGAATTTTTCATCCCAATTCTTCACAAATCATTTCTTATGATTGTACACAAATTATTGATATTTTTATTAATTTTATCAAGGCCCGTACAGTCGATTTCCATCAACGGCCATCGAACTGCACTTACTGCGACCTTTTCCAAATTTGATTTCGACATAATTCCAAATCCAACCGTTAGATTTGAAATTTCTAATATTCATTGAAAAGTTCTTTTCGATACGAACCCAACGGTTTCGGTTTCAGGAGAATCCGACGGTCGGATCTCCCGTAATGTCTATTCGAAGTCAATGATCGAAATTCACGAACTACCGTAGCGTGGCGCGTTCTATTCAGGCAATTATATAATATATATATATATATATTATATATATTTCGTTGATTTCCTTTTAAAACGTATTTTATAAATCGTTTTAAATTCGTTTTCGAAACGATTTCAATTTCATATTCGATTTTGAATCAAAATAGTATATTCCACATCATCAATATACAAATGATAATATTTTCAAAATGTTATATTTTGAAATCACTTCCTTTTCTATATTCATTATAAAAACGAATATAATCGATATAAATACAGTTCACGTCAAAATAGCGCAACTCTAATCAACACGTATTTTAATAACTTCGTTATTCTATTCAACAAATGAATATTTATTCTATTCAACACATGAATCTATATTTCTTTCAACACATGAATATTCTCAACACATGAGCATCGTCAACACATGACTATTTTTGTTATTTAATATATTTCATAAAATTATGATAAAGATGTAAATTTATTGTTTAAAATATTTTACTCAACACATGAATATTTATTTTATTCAACACATGAATATTTATTTTATTCAACACATGAATATATCTTTCTTCTATTCAACACATGAATATATATATTTTATAATATTCTTTATTTTCCCCATTGGAATGAGGCCCAATCAATTACCATATAATGTTAATTATATGGATTCCATACAACACATGTATATAATAGCAACGATAAATAATCAACCATCATCCAAAGTGCACCACACAACTGCATAAGCATTAAATACAACTAATTAACGCTCATACAGTATGTCAATCAAACGATCGACATACCACTAAACAATTGGGATTAGTGTACGTCAAATATCATCCCAACACCCGTGTAGGGTTTCAATCCACAAACACTGAATATTATTTGTGCAGTTGGGCGATGTGTAAAATTTATCGTCCCAACCAATTTCCTTCAAATAGGTGTACATAAACAAACCATCCGGTTTTTAAATGAATATTTATTTATTCACATTCACGTTAAAAATTATATTTTTAACGATAATTAATTTATTTCAACACATGAATGTCTTAATATCCATTTCACATCAACATCACAAACAAATTTCACAACACATCAAACAAGCATACAAGTCGTCCATGGTCTGTGGACGATGGGTGTCGGGTGCTGCTAAGCACCGTCTGCATCCTAGTATATAATTTAACTAGAAAATAAAATAAAGTGAGGAGTTCTCACCTTTGGGATCCACTCCATCATTCTATTATGAATTTCTGATCGATTGGATTTGCCCGAAATTTCTACTCAATCTTTTCCATGCTGTTCATAATAGAAATCACATTATTAAAACGATGTTTACATTATAAAGATCACATTTTTAATACCATACATATATAAAAATCATATTTTTATATTACTATTTTTATTTGAAAAATCAATGCAAATTTCATTTGAAAAATCAATGTAAAATTCATTTGAAAAATCAATGCAAATTTCTAATTTAAAAACAAATGGAAGTTCTATTTTAAAAACAAATGCAATGTTATATATAAAAAAAAAAACTGATTTTTTTCAACAAGGCTTCATAAAAAAAACTGATTTTTTTATAACAATGCTTCATAAAAAAAAAAACTGATTTTGTTACGATAATGCTTCATAAAAAAAACTATTCTTTTTACAACAATGCTTCATAAAAAAAACTGATTTTTCTTACAGGAAATAGCATCCTTTACCTCATCCAAACCTCTCCTACCCTATGTCAATAATATCAAATTCGAATGCCCCAAGCCAGTTCCGACTTTCAGCCCTCCGCCAAGCCTGTAGTAAAGACATCGAAACTTCTAAGCGTCGAATTCATCAAACTTTACATAGTCGAACCTTCACAAGGCCATAAACACGATTTCAATGTCCAAAAATCGAACTAAAGCCCCTAAATCCCAAAATAATCGGCCCTAATTTACTGTAAAACTTCGAGCCCTAGGAAATGGGCGTCGCGCCCCACAAAAGGCATATAGGATCGAAGAGAATCCTTTTGTGAATCCAAATACAAGTGTTTGGTGATTTGTAGTAATTTAATTGATTTCTTTTGAATTTAGAAAGGGAACGATTTTGCTTTGAGCATGGAAAAATGAACGACGGCTTCTTAGTTTGACCACGGTTGAAGAAATAAATGGGTTTGACTTTGGAATGAGGGAAACATGAATATATATACATAATTATAATAATATTTTATTCTAATTTTACTTGTTCATCAATCCAAACACCAATTCCAACCCAATGACTGTCACCCCTAGCTAATTACCCCCATTCCGAACACAATGGGATTTGTTTCGTGAGATGATTCGACTGTTTCGATCAGTTTTCGCCAAAACCAAAATATAAATCTATATATTGAATTTGAACGCACATTTCAATTTACCGGGGTCACATATGAACTCTAAAAATTCCCGAAAAATATTTTCTAGCTTCGTATTGACGATACCGTTCTAACAAAACTAATTTCGTCAAATTCTGAGACCGTTTGAAAAATGGCCATTTTCCAGTTGATTAAAATCAACTAAAACTGGTCAAATGCGTTTTCCTTTGCCACGCTCACATATTGATTCAGAAAATTACAAATTTTGAAACCTAACAATAACTCTACATCACGGATCCAACAAAAGTAGTTTCGTCGAAAACCGAGGTCGTTTGCAAAATTCCGATTTTTAAGGGCCAGAATTCCATGGCGACTATTCTGAATTTTCAACTGGGCGTAACTTTTGATTCCCGCTATGAAATTTCGATTCTTCGGATTCGTTGGAAAGATATTTTCAAATAGATTCTAATATATATTGTTTCGCTAAAATCCGTTTTATTTTGCACCCGGTACATTCATTTGAAATTTGAAATCGAAATTTCAAACTACCGCGCCATTTTCAATTCCTTTTATATTTGAAATAAAATATTTATACGACGATTAAAATAAATATATACTTCTAGTTCTATTCAAAAATAAATTTCACGTCTTTATTATTTAAAATAATTCATTTTAAGTATTCAAACTTCATTAAGATTGCCAAAATAAAAATTTTAAATTGGCTCGGATTTTCCGGGTTATTACATTTTTATTATCTCTATAATATAAAAATCATATTTTTAATATTTCTATAATATAAAAATCATATTTTTATTATGACTTCCTATGAATAAAAATCAAATCTTTTCATATTCAAAATCAAATCTTTCTTCATTGTTTTTCATATAGGAAATATCAAATATTTTCACCTACAATTCTACTTTATATAAAATTAAAAATCATATTTTAACCTTATTTACCGACCTAAATAAATTGATAAACTAATTATATTTACTAAATAAAAGTAAATACATAAAAAAAACTTACAGCATTTCAATCGGAGGAGGAGGGTTCGGGAAATGGCTGTGTAGGGCGGCGCTGGGGGTTGCAGGGGAGGCAGTCAGACCATGGCGATCGAAGGGGGTGTCTAGGGTGGGCCCCGTAGGTGGTGGCGGCTCCGTTGGGGAGCGCGACGGCTTCAGGAAACCGAGGGGGGGGGAGGGGGTCTCGCGGCTCGACTCAGAGCGCGGCGGCGACTTCCTCCACCCCGTCGCTCCTTTCTTTTCCCTTTTTTTATTTCTAAATCTGTTTAGATTTTTTACCCAGAGGAGGGGTGTTGACTTAGAAGATAGAAGGAGAGTGGGGGGGGTTTATTTAATTTATATATATATTATTATTTTTAAATTTCAAAAAGCAACTTTTTATTTCGAACTTGAAATCGAACCCACCAACTATCGTCCCCAGCTATTTACCCCCATTCCGAACAAAATGGGATATGTATCGTAAGCCAGTTCGGCTATTTCGATCCGTTTTCGCTAAAATCAAAATATAAATCAATATATTGGATATGAATGTACATTCCAATTTATCGGGGCAACATACGGACTCTAAAAATTTCCAAAAAATATTTTCTAGCTTCATATTGACGATGCGGTTCAAACCAAACAAGTTTCGTCAAATTTGGAAACCGTTTGAAAAATGACCATTTTCTGGTCGATCCAAATTGACTAGAACTGACAAAATACGTTTTCTTGTGCCACGCTCACATATTAATCCCAAAAATTATGAACATTGGAATCTAGCAATAACTTGACATCCCAGATCCAACAAAAGTGGTTTCGTCGAAAACGGAGGTCGTTTGCAAAACTTCCATTTTTAAGGGCTAAATTTTCCATAGTGACTATTCTGAATTTTTAACTGGGCATAACTTTTTATTCCCAGTATAAAATTTCGATTTTTTGGATTCGTTGGATGATATTTTCAAATAGATTCAAATTTTTTTAGTTTCGCTAAAATCCGGTTTATTTTGAATCCTGTACATTCATTTGAAATTTGAAATCGAATTTTCACACTACCGCGCCATTTTCAATTCCTTTTATAATTAAAAATAAATATTTATATTCTAACGTCGATTCAAATAAATAAATACATTCTAATTCTATTCGAAATAAATTTCTCATCGTTATTATTTAAATTAAATCATTTTATATAATCAAAATTCACTAAAATTGCCAAAATAAAAATTTTAAATTGGTTCAGATTTTCTGGGTTGTTAAAGGCAAGCGCGTAGTAGAGTGTTTAGACATAGGGTCTGATAACATATTAAAATGAGGCACTTGGACCAGTCCAAATGTTTGAGCGTGAATAACCCAAAAGGGTAGATCATCGAGGTGTTATAAGGCACGCGGGGAGCGCACATTACCATATAATGTTAGTTATATGGATTCCCTACAACACATGTATAAAATAGCAATGATAAATAATCAACCATCATCCAGAATGCATTCTACACTGCATAAGCATCAAATATAAATATTTAACGATTATAACATCCTGTCAATCAATCGATCGACATACAGCTAATTATTTGGGATTAGTGTACACCAAATATCATCCCAACACCCGTGTGGGGTTTCAAACAATCAAACACAGGTTTTATTTGTGCAGTTGGGCGATGTGTAAAATTTATCATCCCAATCAATATGAGTAAAATGTGTGTATATAAACAAATCGTCCGATTTGTTTATTCATATTTATTTTATATACACGTTAAAAATTATATTTTTAACTATAAAATATTTATTCATTCCACTACACACAATCATTTTTCACAACACATCAATCAAACAAACAAGTTATCCATGGTCTGTGGACGACGGGTGTCGGGTGCTACTAAGCACCGTCTGAATCCTAGTATATATTTCAACTAGAAAATAAATTAAAAGTGAGAAGTTCTCATATTTGGGTTCCACTCCTCCATTCTATTTCTGAAATTCAGAATAGTCTGGATTTGCCCGTACTTCCAACACAATCTTTTTCACGCTGTCCACATTAAAAATCACATTTTTATTTCAATGCTATAGAGACAATAATCACATTTTTAATTCTTCTCATTATATAAAAATTATATTTTTATACTCTACATACAATAAAAATTATATTTTTATACTCTACATACAATAAAAATTATATTATTATACTCTACGTCTTCATATATAAAAATCGTATTTTTACTTTACCATTTCAACTATATAAAGATTCAAACTTTTCTAATATAAAAATTCGAACTTTTCTAATATAAAGATTCAATTATTTTCTTGTTTAAAAATCAAACTTTTCAAATTAAAAATCCAACCTTTCATGTTATAAAGATCCTTCCTTTCATATAGGATAAAAATCTTATCTTTTCGCATTTAAAAATCTCGTCTTTCATTATCTATATTAAAAATATAAACTTTCACATATATAAAAATATAAACTGATTTTCTATAAATATTCAAACTGATTTCTAATAAAACTAAAATTTAATTAAAACTGAAAAATAAATAAAAAAGAAAGAAAATCACCTTCATCAGTCGAAAGGGAGCCGGAGATTGGTCGGAGGTACGCAAGCCGATGGTGGCGGTCTTGGGTTTGGCCTTGGGGATATGGCGGTGGCCAATGAGGCTGTGGCGCGAGGTCTGGGACCTTCAGTCGCGCGAGGCTCAACGGGGAAGAGGAGAACAGGGGAAGGAAGAGGATCGGAAGGGGTTTGGGGGCCGCGGCCTGAGGCGCTGGTAGTCCACCAGGGGCGGCGGCTGATCGACGTAGTTAGGTTTTTTTTTTGTTTACAGAAATGAATGTGAGTGGAGAGAGAAAGAGAGGAGGGGTGAGGTGTTTAATAATTTAATATTATTTTTCCATTAAAAGTTGACTTTGCATATGAACACCAAACGAGACCCAACGACTGTCGCACCTAACTAATTACCCCCATTCCGAACACAATGGGATATGTTTCATAAGCCAATTCGGCTGTTTCGACCAGTTTCCATCAAAATCAAAATATAAATCTATATATTGAATTTGAACGCACATTTCAATTTACCGGGGCCACATACGGACTCTAAATTTCCCAAAAAATATTTTCTAGCTTCGTATTGACGATACGGTCCTAACAAAACTAATTTCGTCAAATTTGAAGACCGTTTGAAAAAAGTCCATTTTCCAGTCGATCAAAATTGACTGAAACTGTTAAAACACGGTTTACTTCGCCACGCTCACATATTGCTTTCAAAAATTATGAATTTTGGAATCTAGCAATAATTCGACATCCTGGATCCAACAAAAGTGGTTTCGTCGGAAACAGAGGTCATTTGCAAAATTTCCATTTTTAAGGGCCAAAATTCCATAGCGACTTTTCTGAATTTTCAACTGGGCATAACTTTTTTCCCCGCTATGAAATTTCAATTTTTCGGATTTGTTGGAAAGATATTTTCAAATAGATTATAATATTTTTGGTTTCGCCAAAATCCGGTTCATTTTGAATCTTGTACATTCATTTGAACTTTGAAATCGAAATTTCAAACTACCGCGCCATTTTCAATTCCTTTTATATTTAAAATAAAATATTTTTATTCTAACAACGATCCGTATAAATATATACGTAAATTTATTATTTAAAATAAATCATTTTAAATATTCAAAATTTACTAAAATTGCTGAAATAAAAATTTTAAATTGGCTCGGATTTTCCGGGTTGTAACAATCTACCCCACTTAAAACTTTCCGTCCCCGAAAAGGAATGAAGCTGAAAGTTGTTTTACAAACCAACTCAACTTCCATTATTTTCTTTACGGCTTAAGTTCTTCAACTTCTCGGTTTCTAAGAACTTTTCAAATTTTTCAAAAATTTGGCTAACACCCTAAATTTTCGAAAAAATTCGCCATAAAATCCCCTACACCGGGAGCTTCGGGATATTTCAAATAGCCTCCCATGGCCCTCACCAATCCAAAAGAAAAAGAAAAAGCCAAGCAGCTAGCCAAGCGGCTAGCCAATCGGCTCATAAAATCATCAAATCCCCAAGAAATACAATAAACATGTACCTATTTGTCAGGCAAACAATTTTATTCCTCTGCTCTGCCTCATTGCTATGACCTGTTCAATAGATATACATGTATATGCATGCAATTGTAATCATTTTTCAATACAGTTCAATATTCGGTTCAATTAGGCATAATGGTTCAAAATTTTGATTAATCAAACCAACAATCAAACAACACAACTAGCAATCAATTAGTGGATTAACGTTTCAAATTCATAATTTTGATATATATACAGAAAATCATGTTTTTTATGCCAAATCACAACAATAAACCTATCTAGTTTTGGTTCTCACACCAGTCTAATGGAAATATATAAATACCCTACTTTCGATACTCGAAAATAAATACTGGTAACGCGGCTGCATTATCAGAATCATCCCCGGGCAACTAGAGTGTGATTCTATATCTATCCAGTATATTAAAACTTCGAATATATGTTCATGACGCGTATATGCAAAATCTTTATATAGTCGATTGTCCAAGATCAATACAAAAAATATATTCAAATACGTACAAAATGTTTTAAATTTTCAAAACAAAACTTGTTTTCCATTTTTATTTCAAAAAATTTCACTCTTTACACTCGTTCTAGGATACTACTGATCCCATCTCTAACGAGTCATTCTCAATGGATATTACTAATCCAATCTCTAATGAATTCTTTGGTTTGGTTCTAATATGTCTTGTTCTCGAGCTTTGTATACCAAAGCTCTGATACCAAGCTGTTACGACCTGAACTTCCCCGTGAAGGAAAGCACGGATTGTACTGAGGACAAGACGAATTAGAACACAGACAGAAGAACATTTCATTGTCAATTACAACAATTCTATCAGAATACAAGAATATTACAGAGTATGAATAAATAAAATACATTTGATAAATATCAGATATTACAATACATTACATAGCAGCAGAAATTAATACAAAACACAACTGGAAGTAATACACAGATATAGAGCTTTCCGAGTATCGCTTCAGCTGTAAATCAGTATCCTTTGAATATAAATCTGCAAAACCAAAACTACTAGTTGCCCATGCGGAAAATAGGGGCACCCAGAGTTTAGGTTAAAACAATAAACTCCAGGTCAGTCATGTGACTGGTGTGAGAACTAAAAACAGTTATTAATCTTTATTTTAAAGTTAGGTAAATCAAGGGACCACGCCGTATAACACGGAACGGGTTTCCTCCCAAGAATACCAGTGCATAAAACAACAACGCAATGCTAAATAAAGAACAATTAAGCTATTATAAGACCCAAGATCCATCACACAATGCAACGCAAGCCGGAGGATAGGGTTTCTACCTTATAATAGCCAAGAATGCTTGGTACGTGAAATTTCATGTTTTATTATTACTATAAGTGTATAGTGTCAAAATAATTTCAATCATAAGTATCAATCATAGACGGCATAAGTGCCCCATGCCACAATGTCGCCATATATAGGTTTACAAACAAAACCGCAATTGTCACGTATTGGAAATTGGATTTTCGTCTGTGAACCGAGGCCAGGGATCGTCCTCACCGTTTCGAGACTGTCTAGCCTGAGTCTCAGGCAAGCGCGCAGGCAAGCCTTGGATCGTCAGGGCCGGTCCACCGATGTGGATTATTATGCCTGAACATTGCGTTTCCCCACCCTTTGGGGCGTAAATTAGCCAAATGATTCCATCGGCTCCACATAGTCATTGATATATCCGAGGCGCCTCGCAATCCAACAACAACACAGGTGTAAAAAATAAAAATGTCAGGGCTGGTAGGTCACTAACACCACCCTAGCTAGAAGGAAATGCATGCCCTCCCTGAGGTCCTTCTCCCGTTTCTGGTTCACAACCGAGGTGTGAGGCTCGCGAGTTAACGCTACACAAAGCTATGCCACACAGGCGGTGCTTTGATCATCAACCACGAGACTTTGCTTTCCAACAAAAGCCTTGATCATTTTCATCTTAGCATGCCACACAGGCAAACCACTCCATGCAACCGATATCCATCAATCACACAGAATGATATCCAATGTCAGACACACAGTCCATTTACAAGTCCGTTCTGGGTCTGAACGAAACCGGAGGCACCTTGTACCTCACATATCCATCGATCTCCAAGTACGTCAGGACGATCACCAACTGATTCCCTCCTCTTGGGTGTACAGCCCTATCAAGATCATCAGTAATTATCCAAATGATGTGAAGACCTCCGGTCTTCGACCACCGTTTTCATCCTCGACACATCGTCGAATCATTTATTCAGAATGGGATAAACCCGTTCTTTCTGAATAACTCGCGTATATAATAAACAAGTGTTACACAAACACAACATACACTTCATTCCAATTCAGAATATTCTTTTATTCAAATATTCTTATACTTTGGGAAAGGTTCCCATTAATTTTATTAAAGATAAATTCTTTAAATTTATTCTTTAATCTAACTTTGAATATCAATTCAAACCAAATTATGGTTTATCCAAACTAGTCGGGATTAACGAACCTTACCGTAGTAACCATTTGTTTTAATTTCCCAATCCCAACCTATTCATCCCATGAAGTAAAACTGGTAATACTTCATACCTAACACCTCGGTGTTATCGGTAAATTCAATTACCATTTCACGTTAAATTCTAATTAAAGATTTAACTATCGCCTGGAGCAAAACTGGTGATACTCAATTCTCGATCATTTCAATCTAATTAAAGATTCATTAAAACTCCACTTGGTTTTAATCATCCCAATAATCACTATTAATGATTATTTAACTTGGGAAATCATATCCCATCTTTAACTGGGTTAAAGAACCAATGTCATTTAAAACCCGGTTCACGAAAAATCCGAAATCACATTCCATTAACGATGGAATCTTCACGGAAAACAAATCGATATATATAATAGATATAAACTTCCATATCCGACTAATAATATAAATGGAATAACGGCAAAGCCTTTTAAATTCCAGATATATTAGTTGTCTTCCTCCACAGAAATTCACTTCGATTATTACCAAATTGAATTCCATTCCAGTTTATTTTATTAAATTGGAAAACTTTACTTTGGAAAATCTACTTTAAATCTTAACAAAAGATTTATAAATTCCAAATTACATTTCATTGTAAATCGGGTTAAAGAACGAATGTCGCTAAAACACAATTCATGATAAACCCAATTCACATTACATTAATTATCGCGTTAAAGAACAAGTGTTATTTAAAACACCGTTCACGATAAACCCAAAAATCAATTCGAATTCAATTCCAATTAAATTCCATTTAATTGGTATACTTCATTAAATATAAATAAAAAGATTTAATCTTTTTCTCAACTGGGTTTAAGAACAGTGTTAATGAAGACACCATTCATGACAAACCCAAATCCCATTTGATTTAAAATACCAGGCTCTGAATAGAAAATATATCGGCTTATATTCAATATCAAATTCTACGACTAACAAATATCGTATTGGAAATAACGATATAAATATATCTTTCAAATTTCCATAACAATATCTGTATAATCACGAAATCCAACACCGAAATATTCCAAAGACAATTTTGATTCAAATCCATTCCAATTCAATTATTGGAAATTCTGGTTACTTTTAAAACCCTTTCAAATCCAATTTATTTATTTCAAAAATGAATGGATTATAATTCTAGTTCAAAACTAGTTCATTTCGCAAAAAAAACTATTTTTATCTTTTCAAATATGGAATTTTTCATCTCAATTCTTTCCAAATCATTTCTTATGATTTTACACAAATTATTACTATTTTTAATAACTTTATCAAGGTCCGTACAGTCGATTTCCATCAATGACTATCGAACTGCACTTACAGCGACCTTTTCCAAATTTGATTTGGACATAATTCCAAATCCAACCATTAGATTTCAAATCTCTAATATTCGTTAGAAAGCTCTTTTCGATAAGAGCCCAACTGTTTCGGTTTTAAGAGAATTCAACGGTCGGATCTCCTGTAATATCCATTCGAAGTAAATGGTCGAAATTCCCGAACTGCCGCAGCGCGGCACGCTCTATACATGCCATTATATATATATACTATATATTATATATATTTCATCGATCTCCTTTTAAAACGTATTTTATAAATCGTTTTAAATTTGTTTTCAAAACGATTTCAACTTTATATTCAATTTTAAATCAAATTTGAATATTTCTATATCATTAATATATAAATGATATTTTGAAATCACTTCCTTTCCTATATTCATTATAAAAACGAATATACTCAATATAAATATCGTTCGCGTCAAAATGGCGCATATCTAATCAGTATGGCTTTATATATTTCAATAACTTCGTTATTCTATTCAACAAATGAATATTTTCTTAAACATATGAATTTTCTTTTATTCAACACATGAAAATATATTTTATTCAACACATGAATTTTCTTTTATTCAACACATGAATATATATTTTATTCAACACATGAATTTTCTTTTATTCAACATGTGACGATCCCAAAATCCGAGGGGCGGTATTAAGGATAATCATTAGGAAATAACACATTAATCATCATAGCAGAGTACAGATAATAGCAGAAACAATAAATAAAATAATTCTACATGGATATGACAGCAGAATCACAACATGTAGGAATATCAGAATAGCATAACGTGGGATATAACTTAGTAAATAAAAAGGAAAGTGATCAGTCATCATCGCCAGAGGCGGAATACATACATGCAGTGAGACATAATAAGGGTATCAGTCTACATCGCCGAAGGCAGAATACATATACATATAGTGAGAAATACGGAAAGTAAATCAGTCTGCATCGCCAGTGGCGGAATCATAATATAAGTACAGTAATGGCGGAAAATGTCAAAGTCATCTCTGTGTAGTCAGCCTCGCCATGAGCCAAAAATGCACTCTATGCAGCAGTGCAGAGCCAAAAACAACCTGTCACCTGTGTATTAGGCTGCCCATGTGAAAATAAGGGCACCCGCGTTTGCAAAGTGAAACAAACAACGAGTCAGTCATGGGGACTGGTATGAGGAATCTATTTAACAGTTAAACAACAGTAAATAGCAAATCATAGGACCACGCCACTTTCGCGGAACGGGTTTACTCCAGTGATTGCTAGTGCATTTAAAACAAAGTAAATTCTTTTAAAACAAAGCAATGTTTTTAGAAAGAATGAAGCCATTATAAGACTCAGGTCCCATCACACAATGCAACGCAAGCCGAAGGATAGAGTTTTACCTTATAATAGCCAAATATGCTTGATACGTATAAAGCGAAATCATTCGATATTATTACTAGTGCATATATGTTTCAAAAATGAATAGCATCATAAATATCAATCATAGGCGGCATAGCTACCATATACTATTTCACCATACTAGTTCTACAATCAAGTCCGTTATTTCGTATTGGAAATTGGATTTCCGTCATGAGTCGAGGCAAGGGGCAAGCTCCTCTCCGCTTCGAGACACTCTAGCAAATGCCTCGGGACTACGCACTCTGGGTAACCCCTGGATGCTTCAGGGCCGGTCCTTACTTATGTTAGAGGATTAATTATGCCTGAACACACGTTTCCCGGTCCTTACAGACCTATAATCGAGGCGCCTCGCATTCCAACAACCACAAAGGTGAAAAGTAGATATATATGTCAGGGCTGGTAAGTCACTGACACCACCATAGCTAGAAAGAAACGTCGTGCTCTCCCTGCAGTCCGTATCCCGTTTTTAACTCATACCGGGGTGTGAGGTTCGCGAATCTACGAAATACTCAAAGCTAGGCCACGGAGACCTTGCTTTGATCATCATACACAAGACTTTGCTTTGCAACAGAAGCCTTGATCATAGCATCTTGGCATGCCACATAGGCAGTCCACTCCATACGATTGATTTCTATCGATATATAACCCCTGAGCTTGTACGTCTCAGAGAAAGGCGTTAAGCAAAAGAATAAATTCTCCGCCGCCAAACAGATATATATTTAACAGAGATCAATCAATATAGAACAAAATCCAATGTCAGACACACAGACCATTTACAAGTCCGTTCTGGGTCTGAACGAAACCGGAGGCGTCAAATTCCTCGTATATCCGTCCCATCAACACATACGTTCAAACGGCTACTGCTTCCGTCCCTTTCCGGTAGCTACTCCGGTTAGGAACCTCTATAGCGCCCATCCAACCGATACGAAGATCGTCGGTCTTGAATCGTCTTTGCATTTTCCAATTTGAATCGCTCGATAAATTATTTGAAATGAGGGTTAGCTCGGCCTTTTCAAATAATTCACGCCATTAGAATTTAAATCGATTCATTTTATGGTTATATTATTCGACATCCATCTTTCGGTTCTTTAGTGTTATTTTCATGTCATACACATACAACCATCAAATATCAAACAATTCAAGCCCAATTTGTTTATTTTCAATCAATATTGCCTATAATATTTTATAACGATTTTTCGCCATTTTTATTTATTTAAAAATGGCCATATTTAATTAAACGACGTTTCAGGTCGTGTCGTGGCACTGGCGCTGTTTTTCCCTTAATTTGTTTTACACATATCGGAGAATCTAACCGTTGGATTTCTAAAAAGTCTATATCAGTGGGAAGATATTCCCAAAGCGAACCCAACGGTTCCAGTTTCGTGAGAATCCGACGGTCGGATCTTCCACACTAGTCGTTTGAAGTTACGGTTTCAAAATTCGAACTGCAGCATCGTTATTCGATTTGATTTAATTATATTTATATTTATATATAAATATAAACGATTCTGGCGCTGTTTTTCTTCAGATTTGAATTAAACATTCCGGACAATCCAACCGTTGGATTTTTACAAGGTTGGTGCCGTTGGAAAGATATTTCCAAGGCGAACCCAGCGGTTGCGGTTTTGGGAAAGTCCGATGGTCGGATTTCTCGTACTAATCGTTTCAAATTACGATTCCGAAACGCTAACTGCACGGCCTCTATTCCTTTTAATTATATTTATATTTATATATATAAATATAGTTCATTCTATAATTTCAACTATAGTTCGTTTTATATTTTCAACTTCGTTTTCACTTCAAATATTTCACTAACGCCTTAATATTTCGAAAAATTTCTCCATAACCTCCTTTGTAAGGGGAGGGGTTTGGAAATTTATTGGGTCGTATTAGGTACCCAATAAATCCTAAAAAGCATCCACATATTTATAGTGATATATTCTGGTGTTTACGGGGGAGCATGTACTGATAATCACTCCAGAGAATAAATTCCCGTCACCCCGTTTCCGTGTGGAAATAAATAGTCCATGTGCCGTATCTAATAACTAGAGCGACGTGATTATTGTCAACTCCAGCCCCGTGTGGGGTTTTTATTAATCTGGCAATTTATCGTTATAATTTATATAGTCCATATCAGTCATCAGTTCAACCTGTAGTACATAGTCATCGCCATACAAGCCTCTTTCTTGTATGGTAAATCTTCCACCTCATCACACAAGCTCCAATTGCTTATGTGGAATATGATGAAGTATGCCTATCGTCAAGAAGTATGCCATGTAGTGTAGTTCAAAATTAATTGTTACTATCCTATGGCGTTATTTATTATTTCACACAGAAAAACCAGCACTCCGCATCCAATGGCATTCACAGGAGTTGATATATAAATAAAATTGCGCAGCCAACTCATCAAGGTTTACCTATTTGTCGGGCACGCAAATAATTTCTTTACTCTACAGCTAATCCATTTTTCCTGTTCAACACATGTATATATATGCAGAACAAAGCTAATAATAATATTTCTAGCAAATTATTATTGATTTCAACACATGTGTATTTTTAACTAAGCGTATACGTGATAAAAGGGATATTTTTATCATCAAAAATATTTATTCGACACATGTGTATTTTTAACTAAGCGTATACATGATAAAAGGGATATTTTTATCATCAAAAATATTTATTCGACACATGTGTATTTTTAACTAAGCGTATACATGATAAAAGGGATATTTTTATCATCAAAAATATTTATTCGACACATGTGTATTTTTAACTAAGCGTATACATGATAAAAGGGATATTTTTATCATCAAAAATATTTATTCGACACATGTGTATTTTTAACACTTCTTATTCACTATAAAAATATAGTTTTCATTGTCGATTCATTTTATTTTTAAGAGATGATAACATTCAACACATGAACTTCAACTCAACGAATGAATTGCAATTCAACACATGAATATTCTATATAGTTTGTATATATATAAAAATGTGATTTTTATCGCTAAAGCCATTTGTTTAAATTCGAATAATATTCAACACATGAATTTCAACTCAACGAATGAATTGCAACTCAACACGTGAATATTCTATATAGTTTGTATATATATAAAAATGTGATTTTTATCGCTAAAGCCATTTGTTTAAATTCGAATAATATTCAACACATGAATTTCAACTCAACGAATGAATTGCAACTCAACACATGAATATTCGATATAGATAATATATATATATATATATATATATATAAATGTGATTTTTATCGCTAAAGCCATTTGTTTAAATTCGAATAATATTCAACACATGAATTTCAACTCAACGAATGAATTGCAACTCAACACATGAATATTCGATATAGTTTATGCAATTTATTTCAACGAATGAAAATTATTCTAACACATAAATATTTCAGAAAATTTCGGCAGCATAACGGCAGGGTATTTAAAACCGGGACCGTCCCTAGTACGGCTCCTCGCTCTACCTTAAAACCTCGCGGTTTTTGACAATGGGGATCATGCATCTAGTTCGCACGCAGGCGGCATGTTTTATTTTCAATTCCACAACCCTATTCTATTTTGTTTCAACCACAAGAGGGTATTTTTCAACCACAAAGGTATTTTTCAACCATAATATCAACCATAAACAATTATTTCCAACCATTCGTCATACCATATAATATCACGTCAAACACAAGCAATAAATATCGTCCATGGTCTGTGGACGAGGGGAGTATATATATATATATATATATATATATATATATAATAATTCACTTGCATTTCATCACAATTCAAAGCATATATGTTTCAAACAACGCTTGTATAATTTATACATTGCTAATATTACTTATACAACACATGTACATGAGGTATACAATGCGTATATAATTTACACTTCGCTTATATAATTTATACAACGCGATTTCATTCACACAAATAGTTTAGATTCCTCACATTGGTTATTGCGGTGCTAAAAATCGTAGGAAGGTTAGAAAAATCCGCGGCTTCTTCTAGAATGTAGAGAGCCTCCTTGCGGTCACGGTGTCTCCTGTTTCATCAAATTTCGTTAAAGAACGAAAAAGATATTATTTTTCAAAGTTTTGCAACACTTAAAAGTGTTATTTTCATTACAGAATTTTCATCAGAAAGTTTCTAAAATCTTCGAAACTAGGTCTCAAAATTTCAGTCGATCCATACCTCTATGCTTCGATCAGGCTACGCTGCGTCGAAGAGCTACGAAGCACCTCCAGAACGGCGGTGGTGGCGAAGGATCCGGTGGCCTGTGCTCGTCGCGGCGGCGCTCAGAAGGTCGCGCCTTCCTCTTCGATTTCCGACGCCGATAGTCGATGGGAGGAGTCGTGGGTTGGTCGGATGTGGAGAGGAGGTGAAGGCGGTCGGAATTCTCAACTGGGGTCGGCTGTGAAATCGCCTGAGGCGGTCGGAAAAAGGGGGAGAAGTTTCGTGCGACGTGGATCGTCCAATCGCTCTCTGGCGGCTAGGGTTCGGATTTTTTTTTTAATGAAAAATTCCTATTGGTCCATGCTTTATAGGAAATTTTAAATAGTGTTTTTGCAAACGGACTCCTTTTTAAACCCAACGACTGTCGTCCCTAGCTAAATACCCCCATTCCAGACACAATGGGATATGTTTCGTTGGCCATTTCGACTGTTACAGTCAGTTATTTTTCAAATTAAAATATAAAACATTCGATATTTAATTTAAACGTACATTTCAATTTGCCAGGGCCACAAACTGAATCGAAAAAATTCCAGAAAAATAAATCTAGCTTTGTTTTGACGATACGGTCCTAACAAAACCAATTTCGTTGAATTCTGAGCTCGTTTGAAAAACGGCCATTTTTAGGTCGACCCATTTTAACAGAATTTGACCAAACACGTTATCTTTTGCCCCACTCACATACTAGCTTCAAAAATTATGAAATTTGAAACTTAGCAATAATTTGACATCCCGGACCCAACAAAAGTGGTTTCGTCGAATTCTGAGGTCGTATGCAAAATCTCAATTTTCAAGGGCTATATATACTATATAGCGACCTTTCTGAAAATTCATTTGGCCATAACTTTTGATTTCCGTTATGAAATTTCGATTTTTCAGATTCGTTAGAAAGGTATTGATAAACAGATTTAAATATTTTCAGTTTCGTCAAAATCCGTTATATTTTCCACCCTGTACAGTCGGACAAAGTTTGTATTCAAAATTTCAAACTGCCCTACCATACCAAATTCTATATTTTATTGAAATATGCTATTTCAACCATTCAAATTTCTTGGTAATAACCTAATTTAAAAATTTTAAATTGGTTCACATTTTCTGGGTTATTACAATCTCCCCCACTTAAAACTTTTCGTCCTCGAAAAGGAAATAACAGTTAAGCAGGAAATAAAATGTAAATGCAAAGTATTGTAAAGGTACCTTGCACCGGAGTTAGTCAGAGATGTCCACTCTGCATTTGGGATAGGCTTGTTTAATGCTTTCCTCAGTTTCCCAAGTACAGTCTCTAGGATCACTACTCCACTGCACTTTGACTAAATGAATCTTTTTCCTCCTTAGCTCTCTGGTTTCTTTGCCAACTATCTTTAATGGCTCTCTACTGAGTGCTAATTCTGGAGTTATGTCAATATCATGTTGCGCTGCTTCTTCCACAATAAGGTCGGGATCATGAACATGTTTTCTGAGTTGAGATACGTGGAACACATCATGTATACCAGGCAACCAATTAGGTAATGAAACCCTATATGCAAGATTTCCAATCCGTTCAAGTATAGGAAACGGACCAATAAATCTCGGTGCCAACTTCTCAGTCTTGCCAAATCTGATTACTCCTCGCATTGGAGAAACACTTAAATAAACATAATCGCCAACGGCAAACGATATATCCCTTGTTCTCGCATCAGCATAACTTTTCTGTCGGCTCTGTGCGGTTTTTAATCGCTTCTTAATGAAATCGACTTTATCCGGTGCTTCTTGAGTCATATCGGGCCCTAACACAAGTCTGTTGCCAGGTTCTACCCAACATGCGGGAGATCTGCACGGTCTACCGTATAATGCTTCAAATGGAGACATTCCCAAACTTGCTTGGTAGCTATTGTTGTAAGAGAATTCTGCTAAATGTAAGTGATCTTCCCATGAGCCTCCAAAATCAATAACGCAAGCCCGCAGTAGGTCTTCTAGAATTCTATTATTGTCAATACTGGAGCGGTTGTCAACTTCAGTTTTAGCACCTGGAAAGCTTCTTCACATTCGGGTGTTCATTTGAATTTCTCATGCTTCTTTGTAAGCTTTGTCAATACTCCCGATATTTTTGAAAAATCCTGAACGAATTTCCGATAGTAACTAGCCAATCCAAGGAAACTTCGAACTTCGGTGGGCGTAGTAGGTTGTTTCCAGTTCTGAATTGCTGTAATTTTGCTTGGATCTACAGCAATCCCTTCTTTTGATACGACATGGCCTAGGAATTTAACTTCATTCTGCCAGAAGACACACTTAGAAAATTTAGCTTTCAAGACATTTCTCCTTAGAATTTTCAACACTTGTTCTAAATGTTTTGCATGTTCGTCTTCCGACTTGGAGTAGATTAAAATGTCATCGATGAAGACTAGAACGAATTTATTCAACACACCACGGAACACTCTGTTCATAAGACCAACGAAGTACCCCGGAGCGTTGCACAAGCCGAACGGCATTACTAACCATTCGTAGAATAAATTGGGACCCCTGAAGGCTGTCAAAGGAACACAGTCTTCGGCTATACGCAATTGGTGGAAACCTGTAGCTAGGTCCATTCTGGAGAATACTGTTGCTCCATTTAATTGATCTAACAGATCATCTATACGGGGCAAGGGATATTTGTTCTTCAGTGTCTGTTTATTGAGATCTCGGTAATCAACACAAAGTCTTAGAGTACCGTCTGATTTCGGGACAAATACTACTGCTGCTCCCCATGCTGAAAAGCTCGGTCTGATTAGACCTTTCCAAAGCAATTCTCGGGTTTGACTGCTTAATTCTTCTTTTTCTTTCAGAGCCATTCTTCTTATTGGATGTACTACTGGTCGGGCGTTAGGAATTAAATCTATTCTAAATTCAATTTCTCTTTGCGGCGGTAATTTTTCTACTTCTTCAAACACATCCGCATAGTTTTTAACGACCGATATCTTTTCTATCGAAGGGGGAGTAATTTCTAAAGAAGACCAAAATTTTGTTCTATTAATTTCTGAGCCATGGCATGGTATATATATAGGTCAAGCTTCGTTTCGACTTTAACGATTCTTTCGGCACATCTAACTTCGGCCTTATATTTGGTTAACCATTCCAAACCGAGAATAACATCGAATTCCGATAAATCCATGACAATTAAGTGGATGGGAAACTTGTAACATGAATAAGAGATAGGCACTCTACAGTATATACTGAGACTAACAGAACCTCCTATCGGGTTTTGAACTTTAATTGGTTCCTTAAGTTTTCTTCGTTTCAATTTTAATTTGTGAACAAGGATACCAGATATGAAGCTACGTGATGCACCAGTATCAAAAAGTACAGAAACAGGAATATTTTTAATGGTAAGGGTACCTCCCAAGACGTCGGGTTTACCTGATCCATCGGTGATAGCTGGCGGGGTCTTCCCGTCATAGACATGAGCCACTTGAGCATTCTACTTCAGAGGACAGTTCCTGCTATAGTGCCCCTTCTTATGGCAGTTGTAGCATTCGACTGAGTCATTTGCCTTTGGCTTCCTCGGGGCTTTTCATACATTAGAAAAGTGACCGGGCTTCCCGCAATTGTAGCAATTTCCTTTCGGGATCTTTGCAGGTTTCTGAGTAGCGGCCGCGGTAATGCTAGATTCGGGTTGATCTGTTGAAGCCTTGCGCTTATTTCCTGCTTGGCTTTTAGCGCGGTCTTGGCTAGCATGCCTCTCATCCATGTCTTCGTAATTGCAAGCCATCTCTACTAGTTCTGAAAAGGAGAGTTTGATGGTGCTCATAGCTCTATCGTGGTATTTGCGCTTCAGCCCAAATATGAATCTCTTATTCTTTGCTTTGTTGGTCAAAATCAGCTCTGGAGCATAGCGCGATAACTGAGTGAACTTATTTAGATAACCCTGAATAGATAGGTCTCCCTGCTGGAGATTAGCAAACTGCTCTCGCATCCTCTCTAGAGCCTGTTCCGGTACAAACTTCTCATTGAACAAAGTCTTGAACTGCTCCCAAGTCCGGATAGTACCAGCGGCATCTTCTGAGGTAATGGCATCCCACCACAGCTCTGCTTCCTCTTGAAGGAGCCAAATGCCAAGTCTTGCTTTATTGTTGGTTCCCATACCCATGCCTTCGAAGATTTTCTCACAGGTTTTCAGCCAAGCTATTGCCTCGGTCACTGTGCCAGTGCCAGTAAAAGGTTTTCCCCCAAGATTTCTGTACCTCTTTGCTACTCTGTCTAGCTCAAAGTCTTCTGGTGCTGGTGGCTGAATAATAGGGCCTTCCACTACTACGGGGATATTCCCCCGTCCTCCTGCTGCATCTCCTCGGCCTCCACGGCCTCCTCTAGCTGCTGCTCCTCGCGTAGCCATCTAAGAGAACTGTATAAGCAAGAAAAGAGTCAAGCTCACAGATTTGATAATTTTCATAAATGATAAAGCAAGGGAATACAAGGAAAGATAATGATGATGTACTGATCAAATTGTTTTGCTAATCTGCTTAGCTCATTCTAGGACATTGCTAATCCTATCTCTAATGAGCTACTCGCATTAGAACACTACTGATTCTATTCTGACGAGGTGTTTAATGTGTTAGATCCCGGAACTAAGGTTAACCAAAGCTCTGATACCAACTGTGACGATCCCAAAATCCGAGGGGCGGTATTAAGGATAATCATTAGGAAATAACACATTAATCATCATAGCAGAGTACAGATAATAGCAGAAACAATAAATAAAATAATTTTACATGGATATGACAGCGGAATCACAACATGTAGGAATATCAGAATAGCATAATGTGGGATATTACTTAGTAAATAAAAAGGAAAGTGATCAGTCATCATCGCCAGAGGCGGAATACATACATGTAGTGAGACATAATAAGGGTATCAGTCTACATCGCCGAAGGCGGAATACATATACATATAGTGAGAAATACGGAAAGTAAATCAGTCTGCATCGCCAGTGGCGGAATCATAATATAAGTACAGTAATGGCGGAAAATGTCAAAGTCATCTCTGTGTAGTCAGCCTCGCCATGAGCCAAAAATGCACTCTATGCAGCAGTGCAGAGCCAAAAACAACCTGTCACCTGTGTACTAGGCTGCCCGTGTGAAAATAAGGGCACCCGCGTTTGCAAAGTGAAACAAACAACGAGTCAGTCATGGGGACTGGTATAAGGAATTTATTTAACAGTTAAACAACAGTAAATAGCAAATCATAGGACCACGCTACTTTCGCGGAACGGGTTTACTCCAGTGATTGCTAGTGCATTTAAAACAAAGTAAATTCTTTTAAAACAACGCAATGTTTTTAGAAAGAATGAAGCCATTATAAGACTCAGGTCCCATCACACAATGCAATGCAAGCCGGAGGATAGAGTTTTACCTTATAATAGCCAAATATGCTTGATACGTATAAAGCGAAATCCTTTGATATTATTACTAGTGCATATATGTTTCAAAAATGAATAGCATCATAAATATCAATCATAGGCGGCATAGCTACCATATACTATGTCACCATACTAGTTCTACAATCAAGTCCGTTATTTCGTATTGGAAATTGGAATTCCGTCATGAGTCGAGGCAAGGGGCAAGCTCCTCTCCGCTTCGAGACACTCTAGCAAATGCCTCGGGACTACGCACTCTCGGTAACCCCTGGATGCTTCAGGGTCGGTCCTCACTTACGTTAGAGGATTAATTATGCCTGAACACACGTTTCCCGGTCCTTACAGACCTATAATCGAGGCGCCTCACATTCCAACAACCACAAAGGTGAAAAGTAGATATATATGTCAGGGCTGGTAAGTCACTGACACCACCATAGCTAGAAAGAAACGTCGTGCTCTCCCTGCAGTCTGTATCCCGTTTTTAACTCATATCGGGGTGTGAGGTTTGCGAATCTACGAAATACTCAAAGCTAGGCCACGGAGACCTTGCTTTGATCATCATACACAAGACTTTGCTTTGCAATAGAAGCCTTGATCATAGCATCTTGGCATGCCACATAGGCAGTCCACTCCATACGATTGATTTCTATCGATATATAACCCCTGAGCTCGTACGTCTCAGAGAAGGGCGTTAAGCAAAAGAATAAATTCTCCGCCGCCAAACAGATATATATTTAACAGAGATCAATCAATATAGAACAAAATCCAGTGTCAGACACACAGTCCATTTACAAGTCCGTTCTGGGTCTGAACGAAACCGGAGGCATCAAATTCCTCGTATATCCGTCCCATCAACACATACGTTCAGACGACTACTACTTCCGTCCCTTTCCGGTAGCTACTCCGGTTAGGAACCTCAGTAGCGCCCATCCAACCGTTACGAAGATCGTCGGTCTTGAATCGTCTTTGCATTTTCCAATTCGAATCGCTCGATAAATTATTTGAAATGAGGGTTAGCTCGGCCTTTTCAAATAATTCACGCCATTAGAATTTAAATCGATTCATTTTATGGTTATATTATTCGACATCCATCTTTCGGTTCTTTAGTGTTATTTTCATGTCATACACATACATCCATCAAATATCAAACAATTCAAGCCCAATTTGTTTATTTTCAATCAATATTGCCTATAATATTTTATAACGATTTTTCGCCATTTTTATTTATTTAAAAATGGCCATATTTAATTAAACGACGTTTCAGGTCGTGTCGTGGCACTGGCGCTGTTTTTCCCTTAATTTGTTTTACACATATCGGAGAATCTAACCGTTGGATTTCTACAAAGTCTATATCAGTGGGAAGATATTCCCAAAGCGAACCCAACGGTTCCAGTTTCGTGAGAATCCGACGGTCGGATCTTCCACACTAGTCGTTTGAAGTTACGGTTTCAAAATTCGAACTACAGCGTCGTTATTCGATTTAATTTAATTATATTTATATTTATATATAAATATAAACGATTCTGGCGCTGTTTTTCTTCAGATTTGAATTAAACATTCCGGACAATCCAACCGTTGGATTTTTACAAGGTTGGTGCCGTTGGAAAGATATTTCCAAGGCGAACCCAGCGGTTGCGGTTTCGGGAAAATCCGATGGTCGGATTTCTCGTACTAATCGTTTCAAATTACGATTCCGAAACGCTAACTGCACGACCTCTATTCCTTTTAATTATATTTATATTTATATATATAAATATAGTTCATTATATAATTTCAACTATAGTTCATTTTATATTTTCAACTTCGTTTTCACTTCAAATATTTCAATAACGCCTTAATATTTCGAAAAATTTCGCCATAATCTCCTTTGTACGGGGAGGGGTTTGGAAATTTATTGGGCCGTATTAGGTACCCAATAAATCCTAAAAAGCATCCACATATTTATAGTGATATATTCTGGTGTTTACGGGTGAGCATGTACTGATAATCACTCCAGAGAATAAATTCCCGTCACCCCGTTTCCGTGTGGAAATAAATAGTCCATGTGCCGTATCTAATAACTAGAGCGACGTGATTATTGTCAACTCCAGACCCGTGTGGGGTTTTTATTAATCTGGCAATTTATCGTTATAATTTATATAGTCCATATTAGTCATCAGTTCAACCTGTAGTACATAGTCATCGCCATACAAGCCTCTTGCTTGTATGGTAAATCTTCCACCTCGTCACACAAGCTCCAATTGCTTATGTGGAATATGATGAAGTATGCCTATCGTCAAGAAGTATGCCATGTAGTGTAGTTCAAAATTAATTGTTACTATCCTATGGCATTATTTATTATTTCACACAGAAAAACCAGCACTCCGCATCCAATGGCATTCACAGGAGTTGATATATAAATAAAATTGCGCAGCCATCTCATCAAGGTTTACCTATTTGTCGGGTACGCAAATAATTTCTTTACTCTACAGCTAATCCATTTTTCCTGTTCAACACATGTATATATATGCAGAACAAAGCTAATAATAATATTTCTAGCAAATTATTATTGATTTCAACACATGTGTATTTTTAACTAAGCGTATACATGATAAAAGGGATATTTTTATCATCAAAAATATTTATTCGACACATGTGTATTTTTAACTAAGCGTATACATGATAAAAGGGATATTTTTATCATCAAAAATATTTATTCGACACATGTGTATTTTTAACTAAGCGTATACATGATAAATGGGATATTTTTATCATCAAAAATATTTATTCGACACATGTGTATTTTTGACTAAGCGTATACATGATAAAAGGGATATTTTTATCATCAAAAATATTTATTCGACACATGTGTATTTTTAACACTTCTTATTCACTATAAAAATATAGTTTTCATTGTCGATTCATTTTATTTTTAAGAGATGATAACATTCAACACACGAACTTCAACTCAACGAATGAATTGCAATTCAACACATGAATATTCTATATAGTTTGTATATATATAAAAATGTGATTTTTATCGCTAAAGCCATTTGTTTAAATTCGAATAATATTCAACACATGAATTTCAACTCAACGAATGAATTGCAACTCAACACTTGAATATTCTATATAGTTTGTATATATATAAAAATGTGATTTTTATCGCTAAAGCCATTTGTTTAAATTCGAATAATATTCAACACATGAATTTCAACTCAACGAATGAATTGCAACTCAACACATGAATATTCGATATAGTTTATATATATATAAAAATGTGATTTTTATCGCTAAAGCCATTTGTTTAAATTCGAATAATATTCAACACATGAATTTCAACTCAACGAATGAATTGCAACTCAACACATGAATATTCGATATAGTTTATGCAATTTATTTCAACGAATGAAAATTATTCTAACACATAAATATTTCAGAAAATTTCGGCAGCATAACGGCAGGGTAGTTAAAACCGGGAGCGTCCCTAGTACGGCTCCTCGCTCTACCTTAAAACCTCGCGGTTTTTGACAATAGGGATCATGCATCTAGTTCGCACACAGGCGGCATGTTTTATTTTCAATTCCACAATCCTATTCTATTTTGTTTCAACCACAAGAGGGTATTTTTCAACCGCAAAGGTATTTTTCAACCATAATATCAACCACAAACAATTATTTCCAACCATTCGTCATACCATATAATATCACGTCAAACACAAGCAATAAATATCGTCCATGGTCTGTGGACGAGGGGAGTATATATATATATATATATATATATATATATATATATAATATAATAATTCACTTGCATTTCATCACAATTCAAAGCATATATGTTTCAAACAACGCTTGTATAATTTATACATTGCTAATATAACTTATACAACACATGTACATGAGGTATACAATGCGTATATAATTTACACTTCGCTTATATAATTTATACAACGCGATTTCATTCACACAAATAGTTTAGATTCCTCACATTGGTTATTGCGGTGCTAAAAATCGTAGGAAGGTCAGAAAAATCCGCGGCTTCTTCTAGAATGTAGAGAGCCTCCTTGCGGTCACGGTGTCTCCTGTTTCATCAAATTTTGTTAAAGAACGAAAAAGATATTATTTTTCAAAGTTTTGCAACACTTAAAAGTGTTATTTTCATTACAGAATTTTCATCAGAAAGTTTCTAAAATCTTCGAAACTAGGTCTCAAAATTTCAGTCGATCCGTACCTCTATGCTTCGATCAGGCTACGCTGCGTCGAAGAGCTACGTAGCACCTCCAGAACAGTGGTGGTGGCGAAGGATCCGGTGGCCTGTGCTCGTCGCGGCGGCGCTCAGAAGGTCGCGCCTTCCTCTTCGATTTCCGACGCCGATAGTCGATGGGAGGAGTCGTGGGTTGGTCGGATGTGGTGAGGAGGCGAAGGCGGTCGGAAGTCTCAACTGGGGTCGGCGGTGAAATCGTCTGAGGCGGTCGGAAAAAGGGGGAGAAGTTTCGTGCGACGTGGACCGTCCAATCGCTCTCTGGCGGCTAGGGTTCGGATTTTTTTTTAATGAAAAATTCCTATTGGTCCATGCTTTATAGGAAATTTTAATTAGTGTTTTTGCAAACGGACTCCTTTTTAAACCCAACGACTATCGTCCCTAGCTAAATACCCCCATTCCGGACACAATGGGATATGTTTCGTTGGCCATTTCGACTGTTACAGTCAGTTATTTTTCAAATTAAAATATAAAACATTCGATATTTAATTTAAACGTACATTTCAATTTGCCAGGGCCACAAACTGAATCGAAAAAATTCCAGAAAAATAAATCTAGCTTTTTTGACGATACGGTCCTAACAAAACCAGTTTCGTTGAATTCTGAGCTCGTTTGAAAAACGGCCATTTTTAGGTCGACCCATTTTAACAGAATTTGACCAAACACGTTATCTTTTGCCCCACTCACATACTAGCTTCAAAAATTATGAAATTTGAAACTTAGCAATAATTTGACATCCCAGACCCAACAAAAGTGGTTTCGTCGAATTCCGAGGTCGTATGCAAAATCTCAATTTTCAAGGGCTATATATACTATATAGCGACCTTTCTGAAAATTCATTTGGCCATAACTTTTGATTTCCGTTATGAAATTTCGATTTTTCAGATTCGTTAGAAAGGTATTGATAAACAGATTTAAATATTTTCAGTTTCGTCAAAATCCGTTATATTTTCCACTCGGTACAGTCGGACAAAGTTTGTATTCAAAATTTCAAACTGCCATACCATACCAAATTCTATATTTTATTGAAATATGCTATTTCAACCATTCAAATTTCTTGGTAATAACCTAATTTAAAATTTTTAAATTGGTTCACATTTTTCGGGTTATTACACAACACATGAATATATATTTATTTTCCAACTTGGAATGAGGCCCAATCAATTACCATATAATGTTAATTATATGGATTCCCTACAACACATGTAAATAATAGCAACGATAAATAATCAACCATCATCCAGAGTGCATTCTACACTGCATAAGCATCAAATATAAATATTTAACGCTTATAACAGCCTGTCAATCAACCGATCGACATACAACTAATTATTTGGGATTAGTGTACGCCAAATATCATCCTAACACCCGTCTGGGGTTTCAAACAATCAAACACAGGTTTTATTTGTGCAATTGGGTGATGTGTAAATTTTATCGTCCCAATCAATATCTGTCAAATGTGTGTATATATACATATCATCTGATTTGTTTATTCATATTTATTTTATATACACGTTAAAAATTATATTTTTAACTATAAAATATTTATTCATTCCACTACACACAATCATTTTTCACAACACATCAATCAAACAAACAAGTCATCCATGCTCTGTGGACGACGGGTGTCGGGTGCTACTAAGCACCGTCTGCATCCTAGTATATATTTCAACTAGAAAATAAATTAAAAGTGAGAAGTTCTGACCTTTGGGTTCCACTCCTCCATTCTATTTCTGAAATTCAGAATAGTCTGGATTTGCCCGTACTTCCAACACAATCTTTTTCATGCTGTCCACATTAAAAATCACATTTTTATTTCAACGCTATAGAGATAAAAATCACATTTTTAATTCTTCTCATTATATAAAAATTATATTTTTATACTCTACATACAATAAAAATTATATTTTTATACCCTACGTCTTCATACATAAAAATCATATTTTTACTTCACCATTTCAACTATATAAAGATTCAAACTTTTCTAATATAAAAATTAGAACTTTTCTAATATAAAGATTCAATTCTTTTCTTGTTTAAAAATTAAACTTTTCAAATTAAAAATCCAACCTTTCATGTTATAAAAATCCTTCCTTTCATATATGATAAAAATCTTATCTTTTCGCATTTAAAAATCTCGTCTTTCATTATCTATATTAAAAATATAAACTTTCATATATATAAAAATATAAACTGATTTTCTATAAATATTCAAACTGATTTCTAATAAAACTAAAATTAAATTAAAACTGAAAAATAAATAAAAAAGAAGGAAAATCACCTTCATCATTCGAAAGGGAGCCGTAGATTGGTCGGAGGTGCGCAAGCCGGTGGCGGCGGTCTTGGGTTTGGCCTTGGGGGTACGGCGGTGGCCAATGAGGCTGTGGCGTGAGGTCTGGGACCTTCAGTCGCGCGAGGCTCAGCGGGGAGGAGGAGAACGGGGGAAGAAAGAGGATCGAAAGGGGTTTGGGGGGCGCGGCCTGAGGCGCTGGCAGTCCACCAGGGGCAGTGGCTGATCGACGTAGTTAGTGTTTTTTTTTGTTTACAGAAATGAATGTGAGTGGAGAGAGAAAGAGAGGAGGGTTGAGGTGTTTAAATATAATAATTTAATATTATTTTTCCATCAAAAGTTGACTTTGCGTATGAACACCAAATGAGACCCAACGACTGTCGCCCCTAGCTAATTACAACCATTCCGAACACAATGGGATAAGTTTCGTACGCCAATTCGGCTGTTTCGATCAGTTTCCGTCAAAATCAAAATATAAATCTATATATTGAATTTGAACGCACATTTTAATTTACCGGGGACACATACGGACTCTAAAAATTCCCAAAAAATATTTTCTAGCTTCGTATTGACGATACGGTCCTAACAAAACTAATTTCGTCAAATTTGAAGACCGTTTGAAAAATGTCCATTTTCCAGTATCAAAATAGACTGAAACTGTTAAAACACGTTTTACTTCGTCGCGCTCACATATTGCTTTCAAAAATTATGAATTTTGGAATCTAGCAATAATTCGACATCCCGGATCCAACAAAAGTGGTTTCGTCGAAAATAGAGGTCATTTGCAAAATTTCCATTTTTAAGGGCCAAAATTCCATAGTGACTTTTCTGAATTTTCAACTGGGCATACCTTTTTATCCCCGGTATGAAATTTCAATTTTTCGGATTCGTTGGAAAGATATTTTCAAATAGATTCTAATATTTTTAGTTTTGCCAAAAATCGGGTTCATTTTGAATCCTGTACATTCATTTGAACTTTGTAATCGAAATTTCAAACTACCGCGCCATTTTCAATTCCTTTTATATTTAAAATAAAATATTTATATTCTAACGACGATCCATGTAAATATATACGTTCTAATTCTATTTAAAATAAATTTCTCGTCGTTATTATTTAAAACAAATCATTTTAAATATTCAAAATTTACTAAAATTGCCAAAATAAAAATTTTAAATTGGCTCGGATTTTCCGGGTTGTTACATGTCGTTACATCTTAACGTTCCGGTCTTAATGAAATTCGTTTCATTAAAAATGGACTCCGTTTGCGCAACGATATTATTTTAATTTATCAGCTCGCCTTTAAATTTCACGCACACATAAAACAACCCCGATTGGCTCCAAACTGGAAATTTAACAATAATTAGCTATATGTATTCCAATAAATCTTGTTTCATTGAAACCAGAGGTTGTTTGTAAAGAAAACATCTTTAAGGCCTATATAATATCAATATAGTATAATTAAATCAAACAAAAATATTTAACAATAAATTTTTATTATTTCATATCTCCAAATGAAATATTTTACAGCTCCAGAATAAACCAATATAGATTTTAAATTTAATATTTACAATTCCAGGTTAAATGATATTCAAATTATATATAAAATCCTATTTAATTTATATAATAAACATTATCATTTATTAACTAATTCCATAACGACTATTCAAAAATTTGAAATGGACATAACTAACAATCTATAAGCTGAAATTTCCAGTTTTTCTCTTTCATTAGAAAATTATAATCAAATCAATTCACATGTTTCTTGTTTCACAGAATTCCAACTTATATCGGATCCGGTACAATTGAATTTCAAATTGTAAATTATGAACTACCATGACGTTTCGAGCTTGTTTTAATTATATTATAAATTTATACCTTCAGGCTCCATTTTAATAAATAAATTCGATATAAAATCCATTAATACTACTAAATCAATACTTAAAACAGATTTAAATATTCCTAATTAACGTTCAAAAATCTGGGACGTTATAGTTGATTAGTTAAATTCTAGGAGTCTGGAATTTGACGTAGGATGATGCTCCAAACCAGTATTGTAACACCCCACGTCCGTTAAGGTCACTCACAAAGGGAATGCCTTAACTTTGATGGAGCATTTTAGTAGACAGAACAGAAACTTACAAGACAGATAAAACAGTACTTGAAAAATTTATAGCTTTATTACAACAGAAACCGAAGTAAGTTTGGTTACATCCTTTCAAATCACAATATCAGAATTCAAGTACAAAATATCAGTCTTGTACAAAAGCCTTCCATATGCATAGTTTTTAAAATCATAATCCCCCACAGAAGATGCCATAAGAAGTTAAGCCATACTTTACGCACTTCAAGCAGAAGAAATCCGGATCAAGCTACAGTATTCCCTCCTTAGAAAACCTGGGGGGAAACGGAAGAAAAAGGGGCGAAAACAAGCAAGGTCAGACATAAAGTCTGGCAAGTCCAGTGACTTTCAGCATATGAACAGATAATAATAATTATGACATGAAAATAAAACTAGATGCGAGATAACAGTAACAGGAGTTGCAGATATACTTAGGTTAAACAGAAAAAGAACAGAATGATGTGAGCTACTACTTTTCACCTCTCTGCACTAATACTAATATAATAGGATTAGGTGTTACCCTAATGTCTAAACAGAAACAGAAACAGAATAATGGGCCCTTACCACCCTAACAAAAGGTACAGAAACATAATGCTAATAATGGGGCTTTACCACCCGAACAGAAAGTACAGAAACAGAATGCTAGTAATGGGCCTTTACCACCCGAACAGAGACAGAAACGGAAACAGAATAATCCCTACGGAAACGGAATGTTAGAATTAGGTGTACACTAGTAAATGGGCCTTTACCTCCCGAACAGACGGTACCACGCAGATAGGTGTTGCCACCCAACAGAAACAGACGGTACCAACAAAAACAGACAGAACTGAGTGTACCCTAAAACCCTGCCCCAAGCGATCTGCTCCCTAAACATAAATACCCTTTGTCGGCTCCACAATAGGGTGTATCACTCCCTAAAGTGACAACCAATTGGCACAGGCCTATTTACAGATGTCACGACGTCTTACATCCTCAGAGGCAGACCAGGATCCTTGCACGCACATGACCCAGTTGGAACGCACCATCAACACCCCTCGCCATTATCAGAATGAACCGCTTATAATTAGTTCAGTAAGCGTCCCCGTACCCTACCTACTGTTGGGTCAAAGTTTTGATACCAGAAAGGGTTACTGACTAATATGGGTCCCAAACAACAGATGACACAAGTATTTTCCCTCCTAGCCTTGTGCCCCCAGACTAATAGATTTCAGATTAACTTGTTTACAAGTTCAAACATACAGAGTTCAGGTCAACTAGTTCACAGATCAGAAAATCAAGTTAATAAGTTTTCAGACTAACGGATTAGACATACAGATTTAACAGATTTACAGACTTGTCTAACTTTGTACTAGGCCTACAGATTCATGAAACGGGTTTATTAATTTCATTAGTCCAGTTGGTTTAACCCTATCCACCCAACCCGTTTTAGACATCATATTTATCTCAGATTTTCATTAATTAAATATTAATGCCCAGACCTCTCACATTAGACTGACAGTTTGCGGTTACTGGTTAGGCCGGTTGGTTCCGGGCAGATTTCTGCCACAAACTGAGTCTAACCTCGGGTTTCAAGCATGTTATGACTAACTTCTCACATTAGAACCAATTGTTTGCGGCCACTGGATGTGCCGGGCGGTTCCGGGCAGGATTACGCCGCAAACTCATTCTAACCTTGAGTTAGCCATGTTTATCTTTGCGGCCAATTAATTAATAATTTACCATTTATGCCCATGCCTAATATACATGTCAATTATTCATAACTATAGCCAATTCAAATTATGTCAATAACAGACTAAATATATCAACTCAGCAGATAACAGATTTTGCAGATTAGGCGACTTAATAGATTTAGCAGATTAAGCAATTTAGCAGATTTAGCATATAACGGATTAGGCATTTTCAGCAGACTTAGCAGATGACAGATTTAGCAGATGAAAAGATCTAGCAGATTAGGCTATATAGCAGAACTAGCAAATTAGGCAGTATAACAGATTTAGCAGATAACGGATTAGGCAATTTAACGGATTTAGCAGATAACAGATTTAGCAGATTATATATATCTAAAACTCTATTTACCTATCTTTCCTAATCATAGATTTAGCCTAAACTTACATGCCTAAATCAAGATCATAATTCATAATACAACATATGCCCAAAATATTAGCCTTAATATTCCCATTTACAGTTCGTGTCAAAACTAGATTTAATATTCTAGTTTACCATTTTTGTCGAAGAATAATATGCATGTAAATCATTCTCTATCATAGCCAATTCAAATTATGCCAACATATTTATTAACTTAATTAAGCTATGCCCAATGTTTCAACAAGTTTCTAAGTACTCATGAAATGGCCCTAGCAAAAGGAATAGGAGATAAGCACAAGAAAGAATAGGCATGAAATAATGAACCAAGTACAATGATAATGGCCCCACTAGGCTCGATGTACATAACAGTGAATGGGAATAAATTAGCAAAGTTACATACTAAATATGAGATCTAGTATCATTAAGGGAATAGGCGTAAGAAACTAACTACATAGTCATGGGCGACAAATCACAATAGTTTCTTATTCAATGTCATAGGCAATAGTCTCATAGGCGCGAATCATAGTCATGGGCAATAGTCTCATAGGCGTGAATCACAGTCATAGGCAATAGTCTCATAATCATGAATCATAGTTATAGGCAATAGTCTCATAGTCATGAATCATAGTCATAGGCAATAATAGTCTCATAGGCAACAATTTCATGTCCACTTATGCATTATTCATTATTTGTCCCAAAATTTAGCGTTCGTGCGTTAATCTCTTATGAGATTCGGCGCAGGCTCGTAGTAGCCTGGCTATAGAACAGAAAGAAGAAAGAGATACATAATAAGATAGATCTAAACAGAACAGAACATACATAACCTCAGATTCAGATTTACAATTCATTCCACAATCATAATTAACGTTTATATCAGAAAGTAACTGTACTTGCCTTTCATGGCTAAAGAAAAGGATTATAAATCAAATTTGATGCAGAAACGCTGATTAATCTTCTTCGATTGTTGTTGCAGCTCTAAACTTTAATTTTAATTGTGAATGAACGCTTGAGATTAGATTTAGAGGCGGCGGCTAGGGTTTAAGAGAGAGTTTGGTAGCATAATGGTGTCATAGACAATATTCTATGAATTAGGGTTAGGTTAATCACATATTTATAGGTGTAGAGAGTGTTTCAGAACCATTAGATCACCCTAGAAGCCATCAGGTCTGTCCAGCACATCAAAAATCGTCATTAGAACTCTCTAGAACCTTGTGTAGGTTTCTGGCTCGACATGGGCGCACTTCCCAAGTGCGCCAGTGTATTTTTGTGTTGGCGCACTTCACAAGTGCGCCAGTGCATTTCTGGCCTGTTTCCGGTTTTTCTGCCTAACTTCGTTCGTCCATATCTCCTTCATACGTTATCCATTTTACGCAAACTCGGACTCTATCTCAAGCAGAATTTCGAGACGAATGCAATGGTGCAACCCGTTTCCCTTAATTCTTCTCCTAAAAATTAAGTATACTTTAATTTGTTACTTATACGTTCACAGAAAATACGGGGTGTTACAAGTATAATAATTCCAGGTGTTCTTTAATTTTATTTACTACATTTATATTTCTTATTTGTGATATCATCTCTAAGTACTTATTTCATTAAATATTTACTTGCATATATCAAGAATAATATATCACCTTATCAAAACTTCTGCATATACGCATATTTCTATATTGCTTGATCTTAATCATCTTTCCATTTGGTATCAGAACATGACATCTTATAACCGTAAAACATTTATATGATATCTCGATAATACAGAAAATAACGCTAACACCAGGATTAACACTAGTTTTACTGAAGGTCAATCCACTGCATGAATGAGAATCTATATGCAAGCCAATTGATTTGAGTCATGGTATATTACTCAAAAGAATATACGCCTATTACTACTAATTATTTTGAATAGTTTATTACAGAAAAACTAGATGCTACTACAAATTCTAAAACTATAAATATGTTGCATTGTGTCTTGAATAGAAATGAGTTTAACTGTATTTGCATGTGCAATACTGCATATGAAATATGATAAACGCTCAAAGTAACTTACGGAAAAATTAGCAAGGTTAAACAAAGAAATATATCCATGCTTTAAATCCAATTTTAGAATGAATGAAAATGAAGCTATAAATGATGTATAATCTAGAATCCAGAATATCTATCACTCATTATTAGGTTTAGATTTTGGACGTAATTTAAAAAATTCTAAACTCTTTAACGGAAGATTAGGAAAGAAAGGTCCTAGTAATCAAAGAAGCTAATGATCTCTCAACCATGAAACCAGAAGAGTTAATAGGAAATTTAATGTCATGTTATGTGAATTTGTACGAAAAAGGGTTCATGCCCAAGATAAAAAGAATTTAGCTTTCCATGCAAAAAAAGAAGAATCGTATTTAGATGAAGAAGACCAAGTTTTTATTGCCAAAAAATTTAACAACTTTTTGAAATATAAAAGGAAATGGAAACAATGGAAAGAAGAATTTAAATAACAACAACCATCTTCATCAGTAATTGAATCTTTTGGGTTTTACAAGAAAGGACATCTTAAAAAAGATTGTCTACAACAGAAGAAAGAATATCACAATAAAAGTAGAAAGGAAAAATCCAAGAGAAGGTCATTTTCAGTAATATGGAACGACCCTGATTCCTCATCTTCTGAAAACTATAGTAAAAATGACACCGAACAAGGTAATGTGTGCCTCTTGGCCCAAGATAATGAGGTTAATGTTTTTACTTTTGAAGATATGGAATCTGGAATAATTTATAAGAAAATATAAACAAGCTAATGAGGATTAGGAAAAGACAGAATTCGAAAGTGACATGCTAAAAGATGAAAAAGAGACATTGCAAGAAGAAATTAGAAAACTTCAAGAATATCTATCTTATGCTAATTCTGAACTTTCTTTATTGAGTCAAGGGATTGAAACTCAAAGAGAAAAGAATAATGCACTTATTTCCAGAAATCATGAGTTAAAAACTAGGATTAAAATAGTAGAATTAGATAACATAATCTTAAAATAAAGTTAGAGATATTACTAAAATTGTCTCTAATTATAACAAGGGAAGGGAGAATTTGTCTAAAATTATAAAACATTATCAACCTACATCTAGTAAAAATGTATTAGGTTATAAAAAGAAGGCTGATATTCAAACTAGAAAGAAATCGAATAAAAAAGGTTAAATCTAATAATTCGGTAAAACCTATAACAAGAAAAACAATTTATAAAACTATTAATATATGGGTTCCTAAAACAAATAATTTTTGGATTAGGAATAAATATATAAATTCATCGTAGAAACTGTTCATAAAAATAAGAATTATATTTATTAAAGGATACTGAACTCACTTGGGTTTGGTTTCCTGAGACCTAACTCTTGAGACCCTAACGGAGGAAGTGGGTACCAATGTCATTGCATATTTTTTGCAAGTCCCATTTAAGAAGAGAGGAAAACGGATACTCGACGTTGATTTCCCAAAGCATATGACAAGAGACAAAGAAATGTTGACAAATATTATCAACTCAAAAGGAGGAAATGTCACTTTTGGAGATAATTCCAAGAGATATCTCATCGGGAAAGCCGATGTGAGCAATTACGGTACATCAAATTTACCTCTTATTACGGATGTTTTCTTAGTTAAAATTTTAAAACATAATTGGCATGGTATTAGTTAATTGAGTGATAAGGGTTTTAAAATTTCTTTTTCAAAAAATAAATGTAGTATTTATGATAGAAATAAAAATCTTATTTTTGAAGTAAATAGAGGTAAAAATATTTATATTCTAAATATAAAAGTAAATAATAATCCAGATTTGTGTTTATTAGCCAAAGAAAATGATCCTTGGCTATAACACTAAGGACTCTGTCATATAAACTTTAAAACAGTAAATAAAATTTTGGGAAATGAATTAGTAAAAGATTTACCGAAAATTAAATTTGAAGCTAATAATCTTTGTGATGCTTGTCAACTAGGTAAACTAACAAAATCTTCATTTAAATTGAAAAATGTCATTTCAAAATTACAACCATTAGAATTACTACATACGGATCTGTTTGGGCCTACCCAAGTTCAATCCATAAATCATAGTAGATATATTTTTGCGATTGTTTACAATTTTTCTAGATATACTTGGACGATACTAATGAAAAATAAAAGTGATACTTTTGAACATTTTAAAACTTCTATTAAACAAATTCAAATTTTAAAAGGATCTAGAATAAAAAATATAAGAAGTGATCTCGGAGGAAATTCGAAAATGAAATATTTGATCAATATTGTATGAAGAAAGGTATTTTCCACAATTTTTTGTTTTCTAGAACTCCACAACAAAATGGAGTTGTAGAATGGAAAAATAGGACCTTACAAGAATTTGCTAGAACATTATTAAACGGAAGCACGTTACCAAATCGTTTCTGGGCAGAAGCAGCTGCAACAGCCTGTTATATTTTGAATCGTGTTTCTATTCATCCTGTTATGAAAAATACCCCATACATACTTTTTAATGGTAGAAAACCAAATATTTCATATTTTAAAATCATCGATTCAAAATGTTTTGTTTTAAACATCAAAGATCTGCTTGGAAAATTCGATTCAAAATTCGATGAAGGAATATTCCTAGGATATTCATATTGAAGCAAAGCTTTTTTTTTAAGTAAAAGAACAAGAAAAATTAAAGAAACACTTCATGTATGTTTTGATGAAAACATTAATCCCAATTCATAAATAATGAAATTTTGAAAATTAAAAATTCTAGAGAAGATGAAAACTTTATTTATAACACCAGAGAAGATGAAAACGTTATTCAAATAATGAAAATATCATTTCTAAAAACATAGAAGATGTAAATCTTAATCAAAATATTAGCGAAAATAATATTCAAAATGAAAAAAAAAATACTAGAGAAGATGAAAACATTGGGCATAATACTAGAGAAAATGAAAAAATTGTTCAAAATAGTAATAAATTAAGATCTCCACCAAAAATATTACGGACCATCATGTTCAAAATATTAGTGGAGAAATTAATTCAAATGAAAGCACTAGAAATCAATTAAATTTTGTAATGACCCGGGTATTTGTCGACTTTGGATATCGCCATAAACACGATGACGACTAACCAAACATCGAAAAAAACCGATCATTAATGAAAGAAATTAGAGGGTGAGAATAGATAAGGTAGAAATTTAGAATAGAAGAAGAAGAAGAACACAACATCAGAGTAACACGAACCTCACAGCGGAACGAATAACATATAATATATATAACATAACTTGAAATATACATCTGTACTTGAATATACATCATTATCAAAGTACAACACTTACAACACAGCGGAAATAACTATAGCTTTATGATCTTGAAGCCTCCTGCTCCAGCACTTCAGGTATATCTGTAAATCCCGACTAATTGACTGCCCGTACAAAATTGGGCACCCAAGAGTTTAGGTAAACAAAACAAAATAAACTCCGGGTCAGTCATGGGACTAGTATGAGTAAAACATTTTAAAACAGTTGAACAAGTAAACGATATCTCATAAGACCATGCCATATAATGGAACGGGTTTTTTCCCTTATGAGAATCCCAAATATCTTTATATCAAAAACCTTTTGATATTATAATAATGTCTATCAACCACAACTATAGTAATCATCTAGCAGAAACGCTTTCATCTCATGTTCTACATATATAGTATACAATCAAAACCGCAAGCACGTATTAGGTAACGGATTTCCAACTATGACAAGGTATGGAACCACATTATGCTAGTGTACCTCTAGAAAGGAATACACTAGGTTCAATAAGAACATCTTGCAACCTGGCCACACATGACCGACCACTCATTTCGCTTGAGTGTATCGAATGTATATCACCAACGGTTAGGATCAGCAACCATTTCCCGAATGGGACAGTATCGACAATAGATTTTTAGAAGTAAATGAAACTCTAGATAAGGTGATTATACACCCTACTTCGGTGCGACCGACTTAGCCATGCTGCCTTCCCGATTTCTGTCATTTACCGGTTGATGAGGCTAGAAGCTACGCTTTATCATCACACCAGATTCACTTCGAATGTCACATCGTCAAATCCATCAAATCACCGATTGACGTCCTCAACAATACATTATGTGTTAGCTAAAAGAAGTTTCCTTCTCCGCTTCCACTCTTGGTACGGTTGAAGAAATCAATATACGTGATTGTATGGAAATACTCTGTCAGACATCGGTCCATACAAGTCATCCAGGAACAGGATGAACCGAAGGTACTATTCTGTATATCCATCTTAGGCACTATTATCTAAGATTTATACAATAGCCCTTGCACTTTACTCCGTCTTTAATTATCTTTGGCATATATGATTCGCAACGCTTATGCCAATACAGAGTGGTTCTTTGGATAATAATCCAACTGGTCTCTCCATATTAACAACGTTAAAATGGTTAAAAACTTAGAGAGTCTGTGATTTAACTATCGAAGAAAAACACATGTGCAAACAACGATATTATTTCCAGATGGAAATACTATCAATCAATCATCAATCACTACCATTCCACAACAATCAGACTCTAACTGTAAACTAATAAGAGAACAACTTCCCAAGTATAAACCCCGAAGGCCGAAACCAACATCAGATCGATACTCAGAAAACTATTCAACTTAACTAATCTCTAGTCATTTTCTAATTTTGCTTAACTCTATTTCTTTAACTCTATACAATTTAGTCTAGTTCGTTTTTAACTCTAATCGATTAACTCTATTTGATTTCCTCTAATTGGTTAACTCTAACTGATTAATTCTAACTCCTTTAGCTCTATTTGAATAAATTATATTCGATTAACTCCTTTAACTCTATTTGATTAATTCTAACTCCTTTTATAATATCGTATTCATTTTCTAAATAAATATTTCCTTTATTCTATTTATTTTCTCAAATAAATATTCCTTTATTCTAATTCTATTTATTCCCTAAATAAATAAATATTTCTTTTATCTTTTCTATATATTCTCTAAATAAATAAATAATCCCATTTAATCTATTTGTAACTGTTTTACAAATATCTCCTTTGGATTATCTCTATTCTATTTGTAAATGGTTTACAAATATTTCTCTTTCCATTTGTTTGACAAATATTTTTCCTTTACATTTGGTTTTTACAAATATCTTCCTTTATATTTGGTTTACAAATATATTTCCTTTACTATAACTTATCCTTCGATTTTATAATTATTTTCTTTTAGAAAAACCCTTTTCCTTTTCTATATAAAATCCATCGATTTTATATAAATAATTCATTTTCAAAATACACTTTGAAAATCCCCTTTCCCACATCCAGTATTTCTTATGGTATTTAACATACCATATAACAACGATAAATATCATCCAAACACACATAATCAACAATAGATTATATATCACATCATATATCACTATATATGAATCACAATAAAATAATAGTTGAGGAATCCAGTTGGATTCCTCCAACCTGTTTCCCTGCATCACAGATGTTAAACAATATAGATAACATCACTTTCAGTTCCATATGATATATTCTGTTAAACAGAATCAGTATAGAAATTCAACTAACTGACTAGCAGTTCAATCAAACAGTCAACACACAGTCAATCAGACAATTTCTAACAGTTCTAAAAATACAACATGAAATTATAAACTGTTCAAAGTTAGTGAAATTTACTCCCATTGGTGGTTTATTGTGAAATAGCGATAACCGTCGGTGGATTTGACCGGACGTTTTACTTTGCCATAAATTTAATTGATCTTTACATCGCTCCACATCAGTTCCAATATGATAGCCCAAGTTCATACGAGGCCAACGGTACCAACTTTGTCAGATTCGGTTGTCATATGTGCCAAATGTATATTTTTATAGGTTAATATACTATTTAATATGAAATTAACTTAAATTATTTTGAAGTTTGGGCTTTACCACTATTGAAACTGACGTCGGCCCATTCAACATTTCTGCACCCCTTTCTTTTCCAAATATGATTCACGTCTTCCTCTCCGTAAAATTGAACCCATTCTTCCACAAACTCCACTATATAATTTGAGTTTGTTTTCCCCAATGCTCATCACACATCTCTTCCTACTGTGCGCCATACAAGTCCCATACGAAACCTCAGTAACCCCAACCCGTTTCAGATGTGAACAGTCGGTCTCCTTCCATTTGTAAAGAAAAAAAACGCAAGTCCATGCTCCTGTTTGAACGCCATGCACTGATGAACCAACATCCCTCATGAATACTGCACTGCCACTCCTACAGTAGGTCGCCAACTTGCATACTCGTGCTGCAAGAGATGCAGACCCGCCTCCCTTCTATCCATGTGTGACATCCCAACGTTTTCAACAGCCAAGTTGATCACCGAAAACTCCAGCTACCTCTTCAGTACGCTGGCCACTTCCATCTCTAGCTCTACAACTTTCAATCTCCCATCACCCCTCCCATTTAATACCCGTCACCCAAGCGTATAACAAGGGCGTTCGAGCACATCATGACTTGCGTAGGTGGGTTAGAGAAGGATTTGAGAATCCCTTATTTGTATTTTTGACTTTACTGGAGCAACGAAAAAATATATCGAACAGGCTCTGATGTATTTGTAACGTGGAGTTCTTTAACACTTAAGAAAAGTTTTTCAGAAGACGTGTCTAGACGTAGATCCGGAGAGAACGTGAGGTAAGAAGATAGGCAACGTGTAATGGTTTGGCTACACATAAAATTGTGTCCTTGCTGCATACTTCTAAGCTAAGAAAACTGTGTTGTCATGTTGGGTAGAAGTGATAAGGTAGGAACAAACCAACGTTAGCAGGTATATAAAAATTCCATGTTGTCCTTGAATCGAATGGTTATGGACAGATATTAGAGTGCCATTGTGTAGAGCAACATGCTACGATTCTAAAAATATAATAATATCAGTCCGTTAACTTTTTCTGTGAAACCCCGAAATCTTGATTTAAGGGTGCAAAATACTGCAAATAAAAAGTTGCTTATTTAATTAATTAAAAATTTCAGTAAAATTATAAAAATTAAATTATCACTACGTCTCAAAGGAATCTTGTCTAAATTCAAACCCGATATTCAAATATATTGAAAACCCTTTTATAACGTAAATAAAGCATTGCAAATTATAAAGGAATTCCACAGCAACTTTTCTGAAATTTGATTTGGACGTAAATCAAAATCTATCCGACGAAATCTCGATTTTTCTCTTCTAGAAAATATACTCCACCATCTCTGTACGTTTCTTGTTCACAGAAATCTGACTTAAAACGAATCTTGTACATTCGGTTGAAGTTCAAATCGCCAAATTACGAACTGTAGCGCCATTTCAAGCTCGTTTTTAATTATAATATAATTATTCGTTCAAACTGTCGTTCAAATAATATATTCGTTATTCAAATTCAATTCTAAACTGAATTTAATATCACAGATGATCCAGTTCACACTATATCGCCATTTCATCCAATTCCGATTATTTCAGAATTAAATATATTATTTAATTTATTATTTTAATTAAATATTCACCATTATTAAATTCCACGACCATGAAATCCTTTTAATCACCTTTTAAATAATTAAATAAATTAATTATTATACCTCTGCAAATGCGGGTCATTACAATCTTCCCCACTTAGAAATAATTTCGTCCTCGAAATTGCTAAGTAGAGAATGACCCTATCGACTAGTTAGAACATATTTGTTCACTTCTTAACTTCAGTTTCAACTGAACCAATTTAATTTCAATTAAATTATTAATTTATTCTTATCAACGAAAATTTCCAAAAATCCTGAAAATTTTCTAACGCCTTAACTCATCGAAATTTTTTGCCAGCACCTCCTTTGTACTAGTCAATCGGTCAAACTCCAACTCGTCTCTCTGGGCCATCTCCAACCCAAAAGAAATTCAAACAGTCAAGCGGCTTGCCAATTCGGCTCATAAATCTTATATCCAATAGAAATATAAACTTGTACCTTTTGTCGGCATATCAACTCTATCACTTCCATATGCTATCAACTTAGCATATACCAATGTTATCCCAATCAAATTCCAATCTGCTTTTATCCACAACACAAACATTCGCTTATATCCGAGCCAAATATCATTTCAACTCGAGTTTCTTCATTCCTAACTCTTAACTTGATTATCACACTACACTTCAAATTTTGAATCTCACAATCCAATTTGTCTTGATATCATTCTAATTCAATCTCAATTACCACTATACTGGCTTTACTTTAATTCAAATTTTCGTTCACAAATTTCTGTTAAATTTGTTTTTAATTCAAACAGTCTTTCCCTGGGAGTTTTTAAATAGTTTACTCTTTTCAAAAATCAAACTTTCCTTTTGAACATGTCACTGAGCCCTTAATTAATATTCCATTAGTTAAATCACTTCTCTATTTCATTTTCAATATTTGTTAACCAAATATTTTCAATAACCATATTGGCCTTTTACATTATTTGGAAAACATTTCCGAATATCGCCTTCCTTTATTTTCTAAACTTTAGAAAATATATGCTAGTTATAATTGGAAAATATTCCAATTACTTAATTCTTTTCTGATCTCGTTTATTTCTATACTTAGGAAATATTCTTTATTATATTTCCAAGCTTACACTTATTTGGGTTAAAACGGATGTTGTGTACAACATCGTTACGACAACCCAAATACTATATTCAACTAACTCTTATTCAACATTGATCTTCGAGCCTGAAATCTTACTATTTATTTGTTAATAATGAAATCAATCAAGTTGGGGTATAACTACCTCTCAGACCTTGACTGAATAACATTTATAACGTCAAAACAGATATGACTACTTACTCGAATAATCAATGCCATACAGCTACTTATTCACTTTTAAACACGTATACGCTTCCTCTTTCTATTCTTACTAGATTTTATTCTCAGTCTTCCTTTTTGATTATACTATTCTATTTCTAAGTTCGTTTCCTTATCGACTTCTGTATATATCGATACGTTGATTTCTAACTATCAAATTATCTTAAAAATATTCTAACTCCTTAAATTCCCGGCAAAATTCGCCATAATCTCCTTTGTACCAGGAGCATTGGGATATTTCAAATAGCCTCCCATGGCCCTCACCAATCCACAAGAAAAAGAAAAAGCCAAGCGGCTAGTCGATACGGCGCATAAAATCTCATATATGAATTAAATACATACCTTTTTGGTCGAGCATTCTATTTATATACCTTCATTAACCTTATCCATACCTATCTCATGTATATTTATACCTGCCCAATCTATTTTAACTATACCTGATCGTTTTAACTCAATTCGTTAATTAATTTGTTAATTAATTTGTTAATTAACTCTTTAGTCTATTTCACTTTCATATTTGAGCATGACATGTTCAAATATATTATAACTTGCTTATTAACTAATTTGAATCCAAATTTCAAATTCAAGTTCTATATTCGATTTCAAATATCCATTTACAAATCCAATTCACCTTTCAAAATTCAACTTCAAAATCAAAACTCGATTAACTAATTCCTCTTCGACTTAATTAATTCTATTCAATTTCTATTCAAATTTTATATCACTTCTATTATTCAAATCTATATATCAAATTCTATTATTCAAATTCTATATATCAAATTCTATTATCAAATTCTATTATTCTATGTTATAAATCCCATTTTGAAATTCAACACAACTTGTCTTTCCCAAAACAAATTCAAAACAGTATCTCTGGTAGTAATTTGTCACTTACAACTTGAAAATGAATACTGATGATGCAACTGTCACCATCAGAATCTATTTTCCAGCGATCGAAGTGAGTTCAATACTATAAAACCATTTCTAAACATTTCCACTTTGAAATTCATTTCAAAATATAACTCACACTGCTTGTAAAACAATTTAAAATCTCCTAGGAACTTAAATTTTCCTTATTTTTAATCCAAATCCATTTACAAACACTTATCCAATTCTCCAGAGTTTTAACTCAATTTCTTGTTTAAAATTTCAGATTCAACTCATCTGATTTCACGTATTTCACTTATAGGAATTCTGATTGGTTATTTACGTAACCATTTAATTTATAATCTTACTCGATTATAATAACAACCAATATATGCACTTTATTATAACTTTGATATATATATATATCTTCTCTATATCAAGATATACCTTGGGTAAACTTATTTTAATTTGCCCTCTTTTCAAAACATATCGTGTCGACCCATCGTATTCGAGTGTTTAGTAACTCCTACCGATACAGTGGATCAAACTAATCGACCAGAACTCATAAACAACTCAACCAATAAATCACCACAATATAAACCAATTTTTATATCAATAACAAATACGTTCACTCGTATATATACACTCAACTCAATCTAGGGTATTACTAACCCTATCTCTACTGAGTCACGCCACAGAGCCAAGGTAATTCACTTAACTTAAGCTCTGATACCAATTGTAATGACCCGGGTTTTTGTCGACTTTGGTTATCGCCATAAACACGATGACGACTAACCAAACATCGAAAAAAACCGGTCATTAATGAAAGAAATTAGAGGGTGAGAATAGATAAGGTAGAAACTTAGAATAGAAGAAGAAGAAGAACACAACATCAGAGTAACACGAACCTCACAATGGAACGAATAACATATAATATACATAACCTAACTTGAAATATACATCTGTACTTGAATATACATCATTATCAAAGTACAACACTTAGAACACAGCGGAAATAACTATAGCTTTATGATCCTAAAGCCTCCTGCTCCAGCTCTTCAGGTATATCTGTAAATCCCGACTACTTTACTGCCCGTACAAAATTGGGCACCCAAGAGTTTAGGGAAACAAAACAAAATAAACTCCGGGTCATTCATGGGACTGGTATGAGTAAAACAGTTGAAAACAGTTGAACAAGTAAGCGATATCTCATAAGACCATGCCATATAACGGAACGGGTTTTTTCCCTTATGAGAATCCAAAATATCTTTAAATCAAAAACCTTTTGATATTATAATAATGTCTAACAACCACAACTATAATAATCATCTAGCAGAAACGCTTTCATCTCACGTTCTACATATATAGTATACAATCAAAACCGCAAGCACGTATTGGGTAATGGATTTCCAACTATGACAAGGTATGGAACAACCTTACGCTAGTGTACCTCTAGAAAGGAATACACTGGGTTCAACAAGAACATCTTGCAACCCGGCAACACATGACCGACCACTCATTTCGCTTGAGTGTATCGAATGTATATCACCAACAGTTGGGATCAGCAACCGTTTCCCGAATGGGACAGTATCGACAATAGATTATTAGAAGTAAATGAAACTCTAGATCAGGTGATTATACACCCTACTTTGGTGCGACCAACTTAGCCATGTTGCCTTCCCGATTTCTGTCATTTACCGGATGATGAGTCTACAAGCTACGCTTTATCATCACACCGGATTCACTTCGAATGTCACATCGTCAAATCCATCAAATCACCGATTGACGTCCTCAACAATACATTATGTGTTAACTAAAAGAAGTTTCCTTCTCCGCTTCCACTCTTGGTACGGTTGAAGAAATCAATATACGTGATCGTGTGGAAATACTCTGTCAGACATCCGTCCATACAAGTCATCCAGGAACAGGATGAACTGAAGGTACTATTCAGTATATCCATCTTAGGCACTATTATCTAAGATTTATACAATAGCCCTTGCACTTTACTCCGTCTTTAATTATCTTTGGCATATATGATTCGCAACGCTTATGCTAATACAGAGTGGTTCTTTGAATAATAATCTAATCGGTCTCTCCATATTAACAACGTTAAAATGGTTAAAAACTTCGATAGTCTGTAATTTAATTATCGAAGAAAAACACGTGTGCAAACAACGATATTATTTCCAGATGGAAATACTATCAATCAATCATCAATCACTACCATTCCACAACAATCAGACTCTAACTGTAAACTAATAAGAGAACAACTTCCCAAGTATAAACCCCGAAGGCCGAAACCAATATCAGATCAATACTCAGAAAACTATTCAACTTAACTAATCTCTAGTCATTGTCTAATTTTGCTTAACTCTAGTTCTTTAACTCTATATGATTTACTCTAGTTCGTTTTAACTCTAATCGATTAACTCTATTTGATTACCTCTAACTGGTTAACTCTAACTGATTAATTCTAACTCCATTAACTCTATTTGAATAAATTATATTCGATTAACTCCTTTAACTCTATTTGATTAATTCTAACTCCTTTTATAATATCGTATTTATTTTCTAAATAAATATTTCCTTTATTCTATTTATTTTCTCAAATAAATATTCCTTTATTCTAATTCTATTTATTCCCTAAATAAATAAATATTTCTTTTATCTTTTCTATTTATTCACTAAATAAATAAATAATCCCATTTAATCTATTTGTAACTGTTTTACAAATACCTCCTTTGGATTATCTCTATTCTATTTGTAAATGGTTTACAAATATTTCTCTTTCCGTTTGTTTGACAAATATTTTTCCTTTACATTTGGTTTTTACAAATATCTTCCTTTATATTTGGTTTACAAATATATTTCCTTTATTATAACTTATCCTTCGATTTTATAATTATTTTCTTTTAGAAAAACCCTTTTCCTTTTCTATATAAAATCCATCGATTTTGTATAAATAATTCATTTTCAAAATACACTTTGAAAATACCCTTTTCCACATCCAGTATTTCTTATGGTATTTAACATACCATGTAACAACGATAAATATCGTCCAAACACACATAATCAACAATAGATTATATATCACATCATATATCACTATATATGAATCACAGTAAAATAATTGTTGAGGAATCCAATTGGATTCCTCCAACCTGTTTCTCTGCATCACAGATGTTAAACAATATAGATAACATCACTTTCAGTTCCATATGATATATTCTATTAAACAGAATCAATATAGAAATTCAACTAACTGACTAGCAGTTCAATCAAACAGTCAACACACAGTCAATCAGACAATTTCTAACAGTTCTAAAAATACAACATGAAATTATAAACTGTTCAGAGTTAGTGAGATTTACTCACATTAGTGGTTTATCATGAAATAGCGATAACCATCGGTGGATTTGAACGGACGTTTTACTTTTCCATAAATTTAATTGATCTTTACATCGCTCCACATCAGTTCCAAAATGATAGCCCAAGTTCATACGATGCCAACGGTACCAACTTTGTCAGATTTGGTTGTCATATGGGCCAGATGTATATTTTTAGAGGTTAATATACTATTTAATATGAAATTAACTTAAATTATTTTGAAGTTTGGGCTTTACCATTATTGAAACTGACGTCGGCATATTCAACATTTCTGCACCCCTTTCTTTTCCAAATATGATTCACATCTTCCTCTCCATAAAACTGAACCCATTCTTCCACAAACTCCACTATATAATTTGAGTTTGTTTTCCCCAATACTCATCACACTTCTCTTCCTACTGTGCGCCATACAAGTCCCATACGAAACCTCAGTAACCCCAACCCGTTTCAGATGTGAACAGTCGGTCTCCTTCCATTTGTAAAGAAAAAAATCGCAAGTCCTTGCTCCTGTTTGAACGCCGTGCATTGATGAACCAACATCCCTCATGAATACCGCACTACCACTCCTACAGTAGGTCGCCAACTTGCATACTCGTGCTACAAGAGATGCAAACCCGTCTCCCTTCTATCCATGTGTGACATCCCAACGTTTTCAACAGCCAAGTTGATCACCGAAAACCCCAGCTACCTCTTCAGTACGCTGGCCACTTCCATCTCTAGCTCTACAACTTTCAATCTCCCATCACCGCTCCCATTTAATACCTGTCTCCCGAGCGTACAACTAGGGCGTTCGAACCCATCATGACTTGTGTAGGGGGGTTAGAGAAGGATTTGAGAATCCCTTATTTGTATTTTTGACTTTACTGGAGCAACGAAAAAAAATATCGAACAGGCTCTGATGTATTTATAACGTGGAGTTCTTTAACACTTAAGAAAAGTTTTTCAGAAGACGTGTCTAGACGTAGATCCTGAGAGAACGTGAGGTAAGAAGATAGGCAACGTGTAAAGGTTTGGCTACACATAAAATTGTGTCCTTGCTGCATACTTCTAAGCTAAGCAAACCGTGTTGTCATGTTGGGTAGAAGTGATAAGGTAGGAACAAACCAACGTTAGCAGGTATATAAAAATTCCATGTTGTCCTTGAATCGAATGGTTATGGACAAATATTAAATAACCATCGTGTAGAGCAACATGCCACGATTCTAAAAATATAATTATTTCAGTCCGTTAACTTTTTCTGTGAAACCCTGAAATCTTGATTTAAGGATGCAAAATACTCCAAATAAAAAGTTGCTTATTTAATTAATTAAAAATTTCAGTAAAATTCTGAAAATTAAATTCTCACTACGTCTCAAAGGAATCTTGTCTAAATTCAAACCCGATACCCAAATATATTGAAAACCCTTTTATAACTTAAATAAAGCGTTGCAAATTGTAAAGGAATTCCACAGTGACTTTTCTGTAATTTGATTTGGACGTAAATCAAAATCTACCTGACGAAATCTCGATTTTTCTCTTCCACTAGAAAAATATACTCCACCAGCTCCGTACGTTTCTTGTTTCACATAAATCCGACTTAAAACGAATCATGTACATTCAGTTGAAGTTCAAATCGCCAAATTACGAACTACAGCGCCATTTCAAGCTTGTTTTTAATTATAATATAATTATCCATTCAAACTGTCGTTCAAATAATATATTCGTTATTCAAATTCAATTCTAAACTGAATTTAATATCATAGATGATCCAGTTCACACTATATCGCCATTTCAGCCAATTCCGATTATTTCAGAATTAAATATATTATTTAATTTATTATTTTAATTAAATATTTACCATTATTTAATTCCACGACCATGAAATCCTTTTAATCACCTTTTAAATAATTAAATAAATTAATTATTATACCTCTGCAAATGCGGGTCATTACAAATTTAGTAAGTCACATTGCGTTCCTATCTAATAAGGAACCAAAAATGCAAAAGAAGCTTATAGTGATGAAAATTGGGTTATAGCTATGCAAGAAGAGCTTAACCAATTTGAACAAAATGAAATTTGGGAATTAGCTCCTATATTAAGTGATCAAGCAGTCATTAGTACGAAATGGATATATAAAAACAAAGCCGACTAATTAGAAATTATAACTAGAAATAAAGAAAAATAACTTGTACAAGGATATAATCAAGAAGAAGGAAAAGTTTGCTCTAGTCGCTAGACTAGAAGCAATTCCTGTCTTACCAGCCTATGCCTGTTTTCATAGTGTTAAACTATATCAAATGGACGTAAAAAGTGCTTTCCTAAAAGGAAATATAAAAGAAAATGTTTACATTGAACAACCTCCTTTATTTACACATGAAAAATACCTTGATTACATATATAAATTAAAAAAGGCTTTATATGGTTTAGAACAAGCACCCCGAGCTTGGTATGGACGTCTTAATACTTATCTTATGAGTTTAGGTTTTCAAATAGGAAAGGTTGATCAAACATTATTTATAAAATGAACCAAAAAGGATATTTTAATAGTACGAATATACGTAGAAAACGTTATATTTAGGGTCTACCAACAATAAGCTATGTAAAAAATTCTCAGAAATTATGACTAAGGAATTCTAAATGTCCCACATAGGAGAACTACCTTATTTTCTTGGTCTACAAATTAAACAATTATCTAACAGTATCTAAATGAACTATGAAAAATATTGTAATAATTTAATGAAATGATTTTGAATGGAAATCATTTCTACTAAACCAACTCTTATCGGTACAACAACACATCTCGATAGAGATGAAAATGGTAAAAGTGTTGACCAAAATTTATATCGTAATATGATAAGTTCTTTATTATATTTAATAGCAAATAGACCTGATATATTGATGAGTTTTTTTTATGTGCACAATTTCAAGATAATCCAAAGAAATCAAACTTATGAGCAAGAAAACGTATATTACGTTATCTAAGCAATAACAAAGACTTCAGACTTTTTTATCCGAAAGATTCTTCCATTGAATTAGTATCCTTTAATGATGCTAATTTCGTAGGATCACAGACGGATCGAAAAAGTGTAAGTGGTGCATTTCACTTTATCGGAAAATCACCAGTCTCTTAGTTTGGCAAGAAACAAAACCATGGTTTACTATCTTCGTGTGAAGCTGAATATATAGAAGTTTCTTTGGCTTGTGCTCAGGTTATATACATGCAACAAACACTTAAAGATTTTATTATAAATTTATCAAAATCAACCATTTATTGTGACAACACTAGTGCAATAAGTTTATCTAAAAACCCAGTTAATCAATCTTGAACTAAACATATAGATGTTTGTCATTACTTTTGACGTGATAATATAAAAAAGAAGTGATAAATTTAGAATTTGTATCATCTGAAAAACAAATAGCATATATTTTTACAAAACCGTTACTTGAAAATGTATTTATAAAATTAAGGAGAAAACTAGGTGTCGTATCGATTAAAGATATATAAAATTCAAAGAATTTTTGCCTAAATTAAAAAAAAAAAAAACATTAACCGGGACTCGAACCTGGGTGGCCTGAATACTAGTCACATAGCCTTTCCATTTGGCTACTAGATGTTTCTTGTCTATTCAAAATATCATAATACACTTATATTTAAGCATACTTGTAGCATTATCTTTAAACCACTAATATTAAAAGTCTACTTTTGTAACAAATAACTAGTTCAAATTCTCTAAGTGATTAAAGGTCATAGAATTCATTCCTAATATATAAGAAATTTTAACTATAAATTGAGATGAAAACGTTTCAAGCTTTTACGAACAAAAGTGAAATGTCAAATTCCTATACAAACTCAAGAAACCATAATGTCTTCACACTCAAATTCATTAAAATCATCACCTCAGTCATCTCCAAATCATTTCAACTCCAAAACTAGATCCGGTTTATAAATGGTCATCATATTATACTAGATATACATTAGAAAAATATAATATAAAAGAGCAATAGCTATCTCACAATCAACAAAAGAAAAGATCGATGATATCCATCATTTCCAACAAAAATAGCTCGATCTTAAACGTGAATTATATTTTGAACAAATGGTTACGTCAAGAAGGTTCCTTTTTAGAACAAATAGCTTTAAGAGTCTACGGGATAGTCAAGCCTAATGTTTACGATCCTTTATCCTCATATAATCCATTATATCCAAATCTGCAACGACCTCCGTATACCCCAAAATTATTAGGATAAGAATTTTGCAACAAACGAAAGGGCTAAGAAGAAAAACTGCCCAAAGAAATCTTCTTCCTCAACTTCTAAATAATTTCCCAGAATTTTGATTACATGAATTGTACTCGTTTATTTTCAATAATTTATCTACTGTTAATATTTAAAAAAAACTTGAATAAAAACGGTATTTTCTAAAACTTTGTTTAATATAGTTTATAATATATATTTGAACAAACATACGTATACATAGTTAGTAATCACACACACACACACACACACACACACACATATATATATATACTTAGAAATTTCATAAATTAAACATACAAGAAATATGTATTGAATTTATAGAAATTTAAATACAAAATTTACAAACTTAGCTAGATTCAGCCGAGTGAATTAGAATTTTAGTCGACTGAATGAGCCTGATATACAGAAATTTGAGTCTAGAATTCAGCCGACTGAATCCATCAAAATAGCTCGCTGAAAATAGTAGGTGCTCTCTGTTTGGAATTTACCATAATTTAACCGACAAAAAATTGAAAATAGCCAACGGAATTCATTCAGAATGATTTTTTTTAGGGTTTAACAACATATGTATATTTTCCTTGTTTCATTCATTTCTCACTTCAAATAAACCTAAAAACGAACTCAAATCGAAATTTTCCAAAATCCAAATCCCTCTAATCTCAAAACCAACCAAAAACCAAGCCTCCTAGATCAAAGAAACTAAAAAAAAGGGTTATCATTCTTACAGATGATAAGCTAAACAATGGCCACATAATGATGTTGCAATTCAACGATTTAAAGCCATGAAGGATTCAAAATCCTGTTAACGGCTAAAATTGGTGTCATGACCAATGATTCTCGATTGTACGAGAATAGAGTTTCGCTTATGGAAAAGTAACTGTAGAAAGCAAGAACATAAGAATTTATAGTGGTTGTTTCATATTGAACCTACGTCCACTTTGATGTGTCTGAAGATTTTATTCACAACTGAATAATATAAGTGTCAGACATCATCATTACAATCGTATACATAATTTTGTTAAGTATTTGGGAGTCAATATTTTGCATGTAGGAAGTCTTGGGAAAAATTAGTTCTACTTTTTCCTCAAGGCTTAGGCTACAATTAATGGTGTCCAAGGTCCTTCTAGATTTGTCAAATCACGAAAATGTCAACCCTTTTAAAGTATAAGATATGGGGTATTTACCATAGTGGATTAGGTAGGAGTAGGTGAGATTTGAGACCACAACAGTTATTTCGCATCCCGGAGTAGCGGTCTGGGGAATTTCGCATCCCGTTATAGGTTTACCGGAGATTTTGCATTCTAGGGGGATATGAAGTCACACCCCGAAGAAGGAGGCACGTGCCTTCCCATCCAAGGGAATGCAAGATCGCACCGGAAGGATGAAGATTTCAGCATCCTAGTGAATGCGAGATCGCATCCTGGAAGAATACGAATTCTCATATCTCGAGGGATACAAAACTTCATCCTTGAGGGATTTGAATTGTGATGAGCATATGTGTACGAAGGAATGTGAAATCACGAGGGGTGTGAAATTATGTGGAAACAAAATATATAAGATGTAAAATAGTGTGTTATGCAAAGTATATGGGATGCGAAAAGAGGTTTTTGAGGGGTTGCGAGGCCTACGCTCGCACAACTCCTCTTGAGCCTGGATCCTGAATGTTTCGGCGACACTTCTGGCATTTGTACCACGCGATGAGTCAAGTCAAGTGGGCCTAATATATTTTTGGGAACAAGACTGAACGGCCAGTTAACGCTAGTCCCCCCAAAGTACGTCTTTTCTTAACACGATGTGCTTTGAGTTGAGTAGATCATCTCTGGAAGTGGAAAAGATCTCCAAGCTATGTCGAGTGCTTCGTCGTGACTATTCCATTAAGTGTATTGGGAATTGTGACTGTCTGGTAGCTTCGGTAAAAAATTAATTCCTGCCAACTCAAGAGATTAAACATTATTCGTCGACTCCCACTTACATCGGAAGGTAAACAGGTCGTCATCGACATAGTATCGTGTATACGCTCACATGTTTTCACATGATTTCGTGCAACCCGATAAGAATTTGAAATAAAACATAATCAATAACTATGTCTTCGGTTTATGATTGCACGAGTTGATTTTTGAAAATGATATCGAATTGTGAACTCAATCGCTTGGCATACGCTCTTTTGTCGTTTAACCTTATGAGCGTACGATTGGTTATCAAATCAAATTGGTCTCGATTATCGTAGTTTCGAAAATGCACACACATAGTCATAGCCGGAGTTGCGAGTCAGGATTTTCTCAAAGGTGGAAATTCTATTTCCACTTGTCTCTCCCCTTTTATTAGAAGGAGATAGAAAACCTCGCATCCTGGGGAGATACGAAATTTCGCATCTCGGTGGGGTGCAAAATTTTGTATCCCTGGTAGGATGCAAAGTTTCTCATCCTGAGTGGGGGATTTTTCTAGCATGTTTAGCCACTCTCTCTCCTCTCCCCCCATATAAATATTGCGATGTCATTTTTCCCCTTCTCCTAATTGGCATAATTTTATCTCTCTAGACTTCGAAATCTAAAAACTCAAATACCCTCAGCATAACCCGTCTTGAGCCGATTTAGGTACGTTTGAATCCACTTCATGATTTGATTTTTGAACTGTGACTTTGCTTGATCCGAGTTCGAGCTTTGATTTCGTGATGTTGAGTTTTTGTGGGAGGCTCTAGAATGGAGGCAGAGTTCCAGGGGTTCAAGCTTTTGGTCTCTTGTATCCTGGCGATGCCTCCAGCAAGTAAAGGAAGGAGGAGATGAAGAGGATGTAAAATGAAAGATGGCCAACAGGTCAAAGTGGATGCTTCACACCTTGGGGTTGTAGAGGGGATACAAAGTTTCGACTTCGTATCCCAAAGTAGCGTTGGGGATGCGAAGCGCTTTTTCCATGTTCCCGAGGAGCTGAGTGTGGCACTCAAATTTCGCATTCTAAAAGGTGAAGTGAAATCAAGATTTTAAATTCGCCCTGCATGAATTCATTAAGCCCGAGATGTGAATTTCGCATCCCCAAGGCTTAGAGAATTTGCAACCATGGGGGATACGAAGTGGAGTAGTGGATAGGGGCTCGATGTTTTATGGAGGAGTGTGCGATGCGATTTTCCTACAGTAAGGGGATGCGAAATTCATATGGCAGAGGGGATACGAAATTGCTAGGACTGAGAGATGCGAATTTCACATCACTGAGACTTAAGCATATTACGAATCCTCGGCAGAGTTGGATTCGTTTTTCACACCGGTATAAAGAAATGAAATAAGTAGGTGTAAAGACCCGTAAATTCCCGCTCTTTGGATCGACCATAAACCACACAAGTCTGACCCAAAGGTCGGAAATCCACGAATACTTTAACTTTGGGAATACAACAACATCAGAACAATAACAGCAGACTTTTATAACATCATAATAAATGTTACATCAGAGTACAAAATATATATCAGAGTACATTAAATAAATTTACAGCGGAAGATAATTTTACATTACTTTAATATAGTGCAGCGGAAATAAAATAACTAAGACAGCGGAAGACTTTTCTATGCTCTGGACACAGCTTTGAGCTTCAATCCAGGATCCTGCTAAAGAGATAAATATCTGCAAAAAGCTACTCGACTGCCCGTGTGGAAAAGAGGGCACCCGAGTTTGCAAAAGTGGAAACAAACAACGGGTCAGTCGTGGGACTGGTGTGAGAATTCTTAACTAATATAACTAATAGTAATAAGGCAAATCCAAGGACCACGCCGCTAAAGCGGAACGGGTTTTATTCTAATGGATTGCCGTGCATAATTTAAGTAAATCGTCAAAAACAACGCAATGCTTTGTAGAAAAATGAAACCATCATAAGACCCAAGTCCCGTCACACAATGCAACGCAAACCGAAGGATAGGGTTTTACCTTATAATGGTCAAACATGCTTGATACGATAAAAACGATATTATTATTAGTGTGTATATGTTTTAAAACATTTCAAAGTAAATGTATCAATCCTAGGAAGCATAGGTACCATATGCTATGCCTCCATACTAGTAATACAATCAAAACCGCAAGGGTCGTATTTGGAATTTGGATTTCCATCTGAGTCAAGGCTAGGGAGGAGCTCCTTACCGATTCGAGACACTCTAGCTGATGCCTCAGGATTACCCGCAGTTAACCCTTGGAAATGGCAGGGCCGGTCCTCAAATACAGCTTAGAGGATTGGCAATTCCTAAGCACATGTTCCCCGGTCCTATAGGACCTATCCGAGGCGCCTCATTCCATCATCCACATAAGTAAAATGTCAGGGCTGGTAGGTCACTGACACCACTCTAGCTAGAAAGAAACGTGCTGCTCTCCCTGCGTTCCCTTCTCCCGTTTTAGACTCCGCCGGTGTGTGAGGCTCGTGAAGTCACGTTATACACAAAGCTATGCCTAAACAGGCTATACTTTGATCATCCCAAAAGGCCTGCTTTTCAACAAAGCCTTGATCATATGCATCTTAGCATGCCACATCGTCAATCCATACCATACCATTGATTTCTACCAACATATAACCTCTGAGCTCATACGTCTCAGAGAAGGGTGTAAAACACCAAACAGATATATGTTTAGCAGAGATCAACGAATACAGTATAAAGGAATACAATGTCAGACATACAATCCATTTACGCGCTTATGCTCTGGGTTTGAGCGAAAGCCAAACCCGTGCAATCAACACTACGTCCGGACGGCTACTACTGTCGCCCCTTCAAGGTAGCTACTCCCATCATGGGTCTCAATAGCAACACACCCATTCGATGTGAAGATCGTCGGTCTTCAATCACCGTCTTCAACTCTTCGAACGTCGTATCATTATTTGGAATGAGAGTAAACTCGGACTTTCCAAATAATTCTCGCATATATAAATTTGAAAACAATTTCATATCGTTAATATTAATTTATAACGATCAATCTTTATTTTTAATTAAATTCTATTTAACGACGTCTCATGTCAACAGGCGACTTTGGCGCTGTTTTCACCCAAATTTGTTTTACACGTTCCTCTAAATCTAACCGTTGGATTTTAATATACTTCATATCATTAGAAAGATCTTCCCAAGGCGAACCTATCGGTTTCAGTTTTGGGAAAATCCGTCGGTCGGATCATACGGTATAATCAATTAAAAATACGATTCTAAAATGTGAACTACCATGCTCGATTCAAGTACTTTTAATTTATATATATATAATTTATATAAATATAATTCCTCGTCCATTTCATTTTACTATATTTTGCTAACAACAAATCTTCTTATTTATATCCAATATTGATATATATATCATCACACGCAACAATGTTTTCTTTTATTTTTCAATTTCCAAAAATATAATATACACAAAATGTATGTTTTGTGTATCATTCCAATTACAACCAAAAATAAGTATTTTTGTGTTTCATTTCCATTACAACAACCATGCATATTTTGGTGTCCACTTCATTTCTATACAAATGAATATATTTTTGTTTGCTTAATTTCAATATAACAAAAATAATAACTTTGCTATTCTTTTAAATGCCAAACAAAAATAACAATTCCTATCTCTTTCAATGCAAAACCAAAATGATCTTGACTTTTTATAATGGCAATGTAAATTCTATTCTTAGGTGACATCATAAAAATGTAATTTTAATTTACAATGTAATATCATATTTTAATGACATAATAAAATGTAATTCTAATTTACAGTGCAATTTCTCATTCATAGTTACATATGAAAATGTAAAATTTTGTTCGCTTGCCAAATTTCATACCATAGTTACAAATAAAAATATAATTTTTATTTTTAATGCTAATTGCATATCATAGTTTCAAAATAAAAAAAAAGTAATTTTTTATTTGCATAGCAAATATTATATCTTTAGTTCAAATAAAAATGTAATTTTTATTTGCAATGCAAGTTCTCATTCTAAGTTACATAACAAAAATGTAGTCTTTATCATCAATGCACATTCCTACTTTTGTTTACATATAAAACACAAATTCTATTTAAAATGCGAGTTCATATTTTTGTTCTACATAATAAAAATGTAAATTTTATCGCTACCATTTTCCATTGACCAAAATATGATCTTAACCATGCATTTCATTTCATATGCAGTATATAACAAATAAATATATTTTCTTCATATGCAATACATGACATTACCAAATAAATATATCTTCTTTATATGCAGCATAACAATGAACTTTTTATTAACAAAAGAAACGCAGCAAAAATGCAGTTTTGAAATGTATTCATTTTATCGTAACTCAAATGACGATAAGAATGAAATGTTAACATCGCTATTTTTATCGCACCAGAAATATCGATACAAACGTGATATTAACATTTCTCTTTTACCGCATCAAAATATTGATAAAAATATATACATTCCAATTTATACTTTTATTTACATCTGACATGTAAATAAAAATATGACTCTTCAAAACATACTTTTACTTACATCTAAAAGGTAAGTAAAAATGCTACTGCTAAATTCATATTTTTTTTCTCGAAAATGTAAGTAAACAATGCAACTCTTTAATTCATCAATTTTTACACTAAAAAGGTGTCTACTTTTATCTAAACTATCATGACACAAAAAGGATTTTTTTTATTTTATTTTTTTATTGAAAAGAAATAACAATAAAAATGATTCTTTTTAATGTTAAAAAGAATCAGCGACAAAAATGTTCCTTTTTACCATTAAGAAGAAGTAGCGACAAAATGTTCCTTTTTACCGACAAAAGAAATATTGACAAAAAGGGTTTCTTTTTATCGACAAAAAGAAATATGATCAAACATGTTCTTCTTTAACAACAAAAGAAAATATGAACAAATGTTCTTTTTAATAACAAGGAAAAATAATGAACAAATGTTCTTTTTATCGACAAAAAGAAATAGCGAATATATAAAAAATGTCTTTATCCTTCTATTTGCTTTTCTTGTTAACATAAAAAAAAAATCTATGTTAAATCTTCCCAAACATTTCTTCCTAACATAAAAAAAATATTTTATGTTAAATCTCTCTTACCAATTTCTTTTAACATAAATAAAATAATTTATGCTATATCCTTCTTTTTCATTCTATTTGTTTATTTACATAAAATGTAAATTAATAGTATATTTACATAAAATGTAAATTTTCCTTTTCAATTATTTTCTTTACATAAAATGTAAATTTCTTTCTAATTATTCAATTTACATAAAATGTAAATTTTCTCTTTTTAATTCTATTTACATAGAAAATGTAAATTCTGTCTTACATACTTAATTAACAAAATCTATTAATTTTGTCTTGTCGTCAATTCTAACTCACGAACAAATAACCATGATATTTTATATGTTACAAATTCAATGTATTCTAAAAAAAAAATACACTAATCATTTCTATGGATCTTAATTTCATATAAGAATGGTATTATGCATATTCACATTTTTCCATTTCTTCTAATGATATGTAAAAAGTAAATTTTATATATTAACCTCTTCTGTGAACTCAAATGAGATATAAGAAGTAATTTATATTTTCCTAACTTATAAAATGTTTCATGCCATAAATAAGAATGTGATTTTATCGACACTTCTTTATATTAACAAAATATGAACATTTTGTCACTGTTTGTTTTATATTGACAAGAATGTGATTTTGTCATTCCTATATTTTTACATTAAAAGTAATTTCTCTTTTCTAATGACATAACAAAAAATGGATTTCATATGCTAACAGATTTTCCATTACAAGTCACGTATAAAAAGTAAATTTTTATATGTTAACAAATCCATTTCATTACTAATGACATATAAAAGTGAATTTTATATATATATTAACATATTTACCATTTCTAATGACATAATAAAAGGTGAATTTTATTTATTAACAAATCCTCCCTCTCATACAAAAATCAATTTATATGTCGACAAATCTTCCCTTACTAATGACATACATAAATGTGAATATCTATATATTAACAAATCTTTCATTTCTAATCTATGAATCATGTAAAAACCCGTAACTTCCCCGTAAAGGAAAGTGTCGGATAGTTCGAGAACAAGCCACAACAGAACACAAACAGAAGAACATTTCATTGTTATTACAACAATGCACCAGATTACAAGAATGTACAGAGTATAAATGAGTATTACACAGAAGTATCAGGGATTTAAATTATATTTAAATACATCGCAGCGGAAAATAATACAATACACAACTAGAAGAGATATACGGATACAAAGCTTTCCGGATATCATTCCAGCTGAAAACCAGGATCCTGTGAATATAAATCTGCAAAACCAAAACTACTAGCTGCCCGTGTGGAAAATAGGGGCACCCAGAGTTTAGGTTAAAACAATAAACTCCAGGTCAGTCATGTGACTGGTGTGAGAACTAAAACAGTTATTTAAAACTTTACTTTAAAAGAGAGTAATTCAAGGGACCACGCCGTATAACACGGAACGGGTTTCCTCCCAAGAATACTAGTGCATAGAATAAACAGCGCAATGCTTTTTCGAAAAATGAAGCTATTATAAGACCCAGGTCCCATCACACAATGCAACGCAAGCCGGAGGATAGGGTTTTACCTTATAACAGCCAAACATGCTTGATACGTTTAAAACAAATCATTTGATACTATAATATGTGTATAGTGTCAAAACAATTCCAATCATAAATATCAATCATAGACGGCATGGGTACCATATATCATGTCGCCATACTAGTTCTACAATTAAAATCGCAATACACGTATTGGAAATTGGATTTCCATCATGGTGGCTCCTGATTCGAAAGATCGATCGCGGAATGCAATTCACCACGGCTTACGTCCCCACAAGAGAAAACACCGTCTGCATCCGCACATTTGGGACTAGAGTACCACCGTGGCTTACGTCCCAGCGAGAGAAAACACCGCTTACTCTATATATCCCTGAGCACTAGGCTCATCTCGGTCGACCGAATCCACGACACCACTAAGGTGCCCATCCACGAAAAAGCATACTGATCAAACCATCAGTTTGCCTCCATACCGGGGTGTGAGGCTCGCGGATCAACGCTATACACAAAGCCATGCTATATCAGCTGCGCTTTGATCATCAACCACCAAACTTTGCTTTTCAACAAAAGTCTGGATCACTGCATCTCAGCATGCCACACTATCAATCCATATCGTACCACTGATTTCTGCCAATATATAACCTCTGAGCTCATATGTCTCAGAGAAGGGCGTTAAGCAAGAGAATAAATTCTCCGCCGCCAAACAGATATATATTTAGCAGAGATCAACAAATACAATATAAAGGAATACAATGTCAGACACACCATCCATTTACAAGTCCGTTTTAGGTCTGAACGAAACCGGAGGCACTTTCCTCGCATATCCATCCATCTCCAAGTACGTCTGGACGACCACCAACTATTTCCATCCTCTTGGGTGTACAGCCCAATCAGGATCGTCAGTAATTATCCGAACGATGTGAAGACTTCCGGTCTTTAACCACCGTCTTCATCTTCGACATATCGTCGAATCGGTTATTCAGAATGGGTATAAACCCGGCCTTCCCGAACAACCCGCATATATTAAAAACGAATGTTACACAAACACAACATACGCCTCATTCCAATTCAGTAGCTACTAACCGTAAATCAACAAGAGAACAATTTCCCAAATATTAACCCCGAAGGCCGAAACCAACATCAGATCAATACCCAGGAAACCATTCTTCTTAGCTAACCTACAGCTAGTTTCTAAATTTCAATTCTTAGGGAAAGGTTCCCATTAATTTTATCCAAGATAAATTCTTTAAAATTTATCCTTTGATCTTCCTTTTGATGTCATTTCAAACCAAATTATGGTTTTCCAAACTAGTCGAGATTAGCGAACCACACCGAAGTAATTATTTATTTTATTTCCCAATCCCAACCTATTTATCCCATGAAGCAAAACTGGTAATACTCCATATCTAACACCACGGTGTTATCGGTAAAATTAATTACCATTTCACGTTCAAATCTAATTAAAGATTTAACTATCGCTTTGGAGCAAAACTGGTGATACTGCATTCTCGCTCATTTTCTAAAGTTGATAATTTAAATTATCAATTCCCCATTTCAATCTAATTGCAGATTCATTAAAACTCCTTTAACTGGGTTAAAGAACTAGGTGTTATTTAAAACACAGTTCACGACAAACCCAAATCACATTCTATTTATTATCGGGTTAAAGAACTAGTGTTATTTAAAACACAGTTCACGATAAACCCATGAATCAATTCTGGTTTAATTTAATTCAAATATATTAGGAATTCCGATTATTTAAAACCCCTTTTTAAATCTCATTTATTTATTTAAAAACAAATCGGGTTCTAAATTTAGTTCAAACTAGTTCATTTTGATAAAAATCTATTTTTATCTTTTCAAATATGGAGTTTTTCATCCCAAATTTCCCCAAATCATTTCTAATGATTTTACACAAATTATTGATATTTTTAATAATTTTATCAAGGCCCGTACAGTCGATTTCCAACAATGGCCATCGAACTGCACTTACAGCGACCTTTTTCAAATTTGATTTGGACCTATCTCCAAATCCAACCGTTAGATTTCAAATTTCTAATATTCGTTAGAAAGCTCTTTTCGATACGAACCCAACGGTTCCAGTTTTAGGAGAATTCGACGGTTGGATCTCCCGTAATGTCCGTTTGAAATAAATGGTCGAAATTCATGAACTGCCGCGGCGTGGCGCGTTCTATTCAGGCCATTTATATTATATATATAATATATATTTCATCGATTTCTATTTAAAACGAATTTTATAAATAGTTTTGAATTCGTTTCAAAAACAATTTCAACTTCCATTTCAAATCAAAATTGAATTCTTCTTTATAAATTCGTTTTAAAATTCATTTCTATTCAATTCAAATTTCAATTCAATTTGAATTCATTTCAATTCGGTTTCAATTCAATTTGAATTCGTTTTCAATTCAATTCAAAGTCGTTTTCTATTCGATTCAATTCAAATTGGTTTTCTATTCGAATCAAATTCGTTATATATTCCATTGAAATCAAATTCGTTATCTATTCAATTCATTTCGAAATCGTTTTATATTCAATTCATTTCGAAATCGTTTTCAATTCATTTCGAAATTGTTTTCAATTCAATTCATTTCGAAATCGCTTTCAATTCAATTCATTTCGAAATCGTTTTCAATTCAATTCATTTCGAAATCGTTTTCAATTCAATTCATTTCGAAATGAATAAAATCGATATAAATATCGTTCACGTCAAAATGGCGTCAATCTAATCAACACGGCTTAATGTATTTCTATTTTCAAATATTATATTTCAAATATTTCCTATTATCAAAATATTTGTTATTATCAAAATATTTCGTTCAACACATGACTAATCTCAACGGATGAGTACAGTCAACACATGAACCTTTATTTTATATTGATAAAGATGTAAATTTTATTATTAAAATATTTCGTTCAACACATGACTAATCTCAACGGATGAGTACTGTCAACACATGAACCTTTATTTTATATTGATAAAGATGTAAATTTTATTATTAAAATATTTCGTTCAACACATGACTAATCTCAACGGATGAGTACAGTCAACACATGAACCTTTATTTTATATTGATAAAGATGTAAATTTTATTATTAAAATATTTCGTTCAACACATGACTAATCTCAACGGATGAGTACAGTCAACACATGAACCTTTATTTTATATTGATAAAGATGTAAATTTTATTATTAAAATATTTCATTCAACACATGACTAATCTCAACGGATGAGTACAGTCAACACATGAACCTTTATTTTATATTGATAAAGATGTAAATTTTATTATTAAAATATTTCGTTCAACACATGACTAATCTCAACGGATGAGTACAGTCAACACATGAACCTTTATTTTATAATATTCTTTATTTTCTAAATTGGAATGAGGCCCAATCAATTACCATATAATTTTAATTATATGGATTTCCATACATCACACTTATATAATAGCATTGAAAAATAATCAACCATCAACCAAAGTGCACTACACTGTATAAGCCTCAAATATAGATATCTAACGCTTATAATAGCCTGTCAATCAATCGATCGACATATTTAATCAATCAGGATGAGTGAACTTCATATTTCATCCCAACACCCGTGTGGGGTTTCAAACAATCAAACACATATTTTATTTGTGCAGTCGGGCGATGTGTAAAATTTATCGACCCAATCAATGTCCTTCAAATAGGTGTACATAAACAAACCGTCCGGTTTGCAAATGAATATTTTATTTTATTCGCTTCCACGTTAAAAATTATATTTTTTAACGATCAAAATATTTTATTCAAATTATGAATATTCTATTCGGTTCATTTATTCAATAAAATGATATTTTTATTTTTCTAACATATTTTAGAAAATTTCAGCAGCATAACGGCACGATACTAGAAATGGGACAAGGCCTAGCCTTATCCCCGGTCTAGTGAAGGCCCACGCCATTCACACATCAATCAAATTCACCAAACAACCAAATTCAAATCAAATCATCAAACTAATTTATGTAACCAAACAAACAAGTCCATGGTCTGTGGACGATTGTGTCGGGTGCTACTAAGCACCGTCTGCATCCTAGTATATATATATGTATATATATATATATATAACTAGAAAAGAAATTGAAGAGTGAGAAGTTCTCACCGATAGCTATCCAATCATCTTGACTCTCCTTTTGATAGAAATCTTCATCGTTCTTGCCTTTTTATCACCTTCGTTGCCCGTATTCTCGACATATGTAAAAATCGAATTTTTATTATGTTATTCAATATATATAAAATTCCATTTCAAAAATATAGATTTCACATTTTTACATCTAAAAATTTCGCCCTTTTACATCTAAAAAATTCGCCCTTTTACATCTAAAAATTTCGCCTTTTCACATTTAAAAATTTCGCCTTTTCACATTTAAAAATTTCGCCCTTTCACATTTAAAAATTTCGCCCTTTCACATTTAAAAATATCGCCTTTCCACATTTTTACATCTGTATCTCATAAAGATTATATTTTTATAGTTCCTACTATGCAAATATTATATTTTTATCTTTCTACAATATAAAAGATTATATTTTTACTACTTTAAAAATATAAAAATCATATTTTTATAATCGCTATATAGTAAAGACTATATTTTTAATACTTTAAAAATATAAAAATCATATTTTTAATTCTTTTAAAAATATAAAAATCATATTTTTATTCACTACATATATAAAGATCAAATCTTTACTTCGCTACTCAAATAAAAATCGAATTTTATTTACTTTATCTTTTAAAAATCATTCTTTTATGATCTTCACTATATAAAAATCATATCTTTATTAATTTATAAAAATCATATTTTAAAGATAAAACTTTAAGTAAATTAAACTAATTAGGCAATAAAAATAAAAATAAATAAACCTTACAGTGAAAATCGTGGGGATTGGAGGAGGGAATGGGCGCTGGGGGCAGCCTCAAGCGGCGGATGGTCGGAAGAGCAGGCTGGTGGTGTTGCGCGGTGATTCCAGTGGTTCGAGGGCCTTCCAAATCGAAGCGGGAAGTCAGCGCGGGGTGAGAGGGTTGTGGTTCGAACCTGCGTCGGAGAGAGAGGAAAGAGAGGGGACGGACACGGTGGGTGGCGGAGAGAGGAGCGACGACGTCGGGAGGGGGACATCGACGAGGGCGGGAGGGCTTCGGCCATTTTTTTTTATCCTTCGTTGACCATCTGAGAGAGAGAAGAGGGGTGAGGGAATTTTTAATTAAATTTATATTATTTTATTTTAATTTCTCTTCAAAAAGTAACTTTTTATTTCGAAGTCGAAATCAAGCCCACCGACTGTCGTCTATAGCTAATTACCCCCATTCCGAACACAATGGGATATGTATCATAGGCTGGTTCGAATGTTTCGATTAGTCTCTGTTAAATTTAAAATATAAATCTTTATATATTCAATTTAAATACACATTTCAATTTACCGGGGTCACATACTAATTCGAAAAATTCCCAAAAAATATTTTCTAGCTTCGTATTGATGATACGGTCCTAACAAGACTAGTTTCATCGAATTCTGAGACCGTTTGAAAAATGGCCATTTTCCAGTCGATTAAAATCAACTGAAACTGGTCAAACGTGTTTTCCTTTGCCACGCTCACATATTAATTCGAAGAATTATGAAATTTGAAACCTAGCAATAACTTTACATCACAGATCCAACAAAAGTGGTTTCGTCGAAATCCGAGGTCGTTTGCAAAATGGCAATTTTTAAGGGCCGAAATTCCATAGCGACTATTCAGAATTTTCAACTGGACATATCTTTTGACTCCCGCTATGAAATTTTGATTTCTCGGATTCATTGGAAAGATATTCTCAAATGGATTCTAATATTTTTGGTTTCGCTAAAATCCGGTTTGTTTTGCACCCGGTACATTCATTTGAAGTTTGAAATCGAATTATCGAACTACCGCGCCATTTTCAATTCCTTTTATAATTTAAAATAAATATTTATATTCTAACGACGACGTATATAACATATACATTCTAATTATATTCAAGATAAATTTTTCGTCGATATTATTTAAAATAATTCATTTTAAATATTCAAAATTCGCTAAAATTGCCAAAATAAAAATTTTAAACTGGCCCAGATTTTCTGGGTTATTACAATCTCCCCCACTTAAAACTTTTCGTCCCCGAAAAGGAACAAAGTCGAAAGTGGTTTGATTAATCAACTCTACGTTCGATTTGGCTTCCATTCTCTAACTTTTCAGTTTCTGAGAATTTTCAAATTTTCAAAAATTTGGCTAACACCCTAAATTTTCGAAAATTTTCGCCATAACCTCCCCTGCACCGGGAGCATCGGGGAATTTCAAATAGCTTCCCCAGTCCTTCTAATCTCAAAAAGAAAAAGCCAAGCGGCTAGCCAATAGGCTCATAAAATCGTCATCACCCAAACAAAACAGTAAATTATGTAGTAAACATGTACCTATTTGTCGGGCAAACAAATTTTATTCTCTGCTCTAGCCTCCTTGCTATGACCTGTTCAATGTAAGTACATGTATGCAAGCAAATGCGACCAATTTTCAATATAAGTCAATATTTGGTTCAATTAGGCATAATGGTTCAAAATCGTCAAACAAATAGACAAACAACACAAACATCAATCAATTAGTTGAATTAACGTTTCAAATTCATAATTTTGATATATATACAAAAAATCTTGTTTTGATGCCAATTCACAACAATATATTCTAGCTATATTAGTTTTGGTTCTCACACCAGTCTAATGGAAATATATAAATATCTCACTTTCGAAACTCGAACCTAAACACTGATGATGAGATCTCAATCATCAGTATCATCTCCGGGCGACTAGAGTGTGATTCTATATCTATTCAATATATTAAAACTTCGAATACACGTTTGCAAGGCGTATATGCAAAGTCTTTATATATTGGATTGTCCAAATTCAATATAAAACAAATATTCAAATACGTATAAAATGGTTTAAACTTTCAAAACAAAGTTTGTTTAAATGTTTATTTTTAAAAATAACACTCTTTCGACTCGTCCTAGGATACTACTGATCCCATCTCTAACGAGTCATTCTTATTGGATATTACTAATCCAATCTCTGATGAATTCTTTCGTTTGGTTCTAATGTGTCTTGTTCTCTGAGCTTTGTAAACCAAAGCTCTGATACCAACTGTAAAAACCCGTAACTTCCCCGTAAAGGAAAGCGTCAGATAGTTCGAGAACAAGCCACAACAGAACACAAACAGAAGAACATTTCATTGTTATTACAACAATGCACCAGATTACAAGAATGTACAGAGTATAAATGAGAATTACACAGAAGTATCAGGGATTTAAATTACATTTAAATACATCGCAGTGGAAAATAATACAATACACAACTAGAAGAGATATACGGATACAAAGCTTTCCGGATATCATTCCAGCTGAAAACCAGGATCCTGTGAATATAAATCTGCAAAACCAAAACTACTAGCTGCCCGTATGGAAAATAGGGGCACCCAGAGTTTAGGTTAAAACAATAAACTCCTGGTCAGTCATGTGACTGGTGTGAGAACTAAAACAGTTATTTAAAACTTTACTTTAAAAGAGAGTAATTCAAGGGACCACGCCGTATAACACGGAACGGGTTTCCTCCCAAGAATACTAGTGCATAGAATAAACAGCGCAATGCTTTTTCGAAAAATGAAGCTATTATAAGACCCAGGTCCCATCACACAATGCAACGCAAGCCGGAGGATAGGGTTTTACCTTATAACAGCCAAACATGCTTGATACGTTTAAAACAAATCATTTGATACTATAATATGTGTATATTGTCAAAACAATTCCAATCATAAATATCAATCATAGACGGCATGGGTACCATATATCATGTCGCCATACTAGTTCTACAATTAAAACCGCAATACACGTATTGGAAATTGGATTTCCATCATGGTGGCTCCTGATTCGAAAGATCGATCGCGGAATGCAATTCACCACGGCTTACGTCCCCACAAGAGAAAACACCGTCTGCATCCGCACATTTGGGACTAGAATACCACCGCGGCTTACGTCCCAGCGAGAGAAAACACCGCTTACTCTATATATCCCTGAGCACTAGGCTCATCTCGGTCGACCGAATCCACGACACCACTAAGGTGCCCATCCACGAAAAAGCATACTGATCAAACCATCAGTTTGCCACCATACCAGGGTATGAGGCTCGCGGATCAACGCTATACACAAAGCCATGCTATATCAGCTGCGCTTTGATCATCAATCACCAAACTTTGCTTTTCAACAAAAGTCTGGATCACTGCATCTCAGCATGCCACACTATCAATCCATATCGTACCACTGATTTCTGCCAATATATAACCTCTGAGCTCATATGTCTCAGAGAAGGGCGTTAAGCAAGAGAATAAATTCTCCGCTGCCAAACAGATATATATTTAGCAGAGATCTACAAATACAATATAAAGGAATACAATGTCAGACACACCATCCATTTACAAGTCCGTTCTAGGTCTGAACGAAACCGGAGGCACTTTCCTCGCATATCCATCCATCTCCAAGTACGTCTGGACGACCACCAACTATTTCCATCCTCTTGGGTGTACAGCCCAATCAGGATCGTCAGTAATTATCCGAACGATGTGAAGACTTCCGGTCTTTAACCACCGTCTTCATCTTCGACATATCGTCGAATCGGTTATTCAGAATGGGTATAAACCCGGCCTTCCCGAACAACCCGCGTATATTAAAAACGAATGTTACACAAACACAGCATACGCCTCATTCCAATTCAGTAGCTACTAACCGTAAATCAACAAGAGAACAATTTCCCAAATATTAACCCCGAAGGCCGAAACCAACATCAGATCAATACCCAGGAAACCATTCTTCTTAGCTAACCTACGGCTAGTTTCTAAATTTCAATTCTTAGGGAAAGGTTCCCATTAATTTTATCCAAGATAAATTCTTTAAAATTTATCCTTTGATCTTCCTTTGGATGTCATTTCAAACCAAATTATGGTTTTCCAAACTAGTCGAGATTAGCGAACCACACCGAAGTAATTATTTATTTTATTTCTCAATCCCAACCTATTCATCCCATGAAGCAAAACTGGTAATACTCCATATCTAACACCACGGTGTTATCGGTAAAATTAATTACCATTTCACGTTCAAATCTAATTAAAGATTTAACTATCGCTTTGGAGCAAAACTGGTGATACTCCATTCTCTCTCATTTTCTAAAGTTGATAATTTAAATTATCAATTCCCCATTTCAATCTAATTGCAGATTCATTAAAACTCCTTTTACTGGGTTAAAGAACTAGGTGTTATTTGAAACACAGTTCACGACAAACCCAAATCACATTCTATTTATTATCGGGTTAAAGAACTAGTGTTATTTAAAACACAGTTCACGATAAACCCATGAATCAATTCTGGTTTAATTTAATTCAAATATATTAGGAATTCCGATTATTTAAAACCCCTTTTTAAATCTCATTTATTTATTTAGAAACAAATCGGGTTTTAAATTTAGTTCAAACTAGTTCATTTTGATAAAAATCTATTTTTATCTTTCCAAATATGGAGTTTTTCATCCCAAATTTTCCCAAATCATTTCTAATGATTTTACACAAATTATTGATATTTTTAATAATTTTATCAAGGCCCGTACAGTCGATTTCCAACAACGGCCATCGAACTGCACTTACAACGACCTTTTTCAAATTTGATTTGGACGTATCTCCAAATCCAACCGTTAGATTTCAAATTTCTAATATTCTTAGAAAGCTCTTTTCGATACGAACCCAATGGTTCCGGTTTTAGGTGAATCCGACGGTCGGATCTCCCGTAATGTCCGTTTGAAATAAATGGTCGAAATTCACGAACTGCCACGGCTCGGCGCATTCTATTCAGGCCATTTATATTATATATATAATATATATTTCGTCGATTTCTATTTAAAACGTATTTTATAAATAGTTTTGAATTCGTTTCAAAAACAATTTCAACTTCCATTTCAAATCAAAATTGAATTCTTCTTTATAAATTCGTTTTAAAATTCATTTCTATTCAATTCAAATTTCAATTCAATTTGAATTCATTTCAATTCGGTTTCAATTCAATTTGAATTCGTTTTCAATTCAATTCAAAGTCGTTTTCTATTCGATTCAATTCAAATTGGTTTTCTATTCAAATCAAATTCGTTATATATTCCATTGAAATCAAATTCGTTATCTATTCAATTCATTTCGAAATTGTTTTATATTCAATTCATTTCGAAATCGTTTTCAATTCAATTCATTTCGAAATCGTTTTCAATTCAATTCATTTCGAAATCGTTTTCAATTCAATTCATTTCGAAATCGTTTTCAATTCAATTCATTTCGAAATCGTTTTCAATTCAATTCATTTCGAAATCGTTTTCAATTCAATTCATTTCGAAATGAATAAAATCGATATAAATATCGTTCACGTCAAAATGGCGTCAATCTAAACAACACGGCTTAATGTATTTCTATTTTCAAATATTCTATTTCAAATATTTCCTAGTATCAAAATATTTGTTATTATCAAAATATTTCGTTCAACACATGACTAATCTCAACGGATGAGTACAGTCAACACATGAACCTTTATTTTATATTGATAAAGATGTAAATTTTATTATTAAAATATTTCGTTCAACACATGACTAATCTCAACGGATGAGTACTGTCAACACATGAACCTTTAATTTATATTGATAAAGATGTAAATTTTATTATTAAAATATTTCGTTCAACACATGACTAATCTCAACGGATGAGTACAGTCAACACATGAACCTTTATTTTATATTGATAAAGATGTAAATTTTATTATTAAAATATTTCGTTCAACACATGACTAATCTCAACGGATGAGTACAGTCAATACATGAACCTTTTTTTTATATTGATAAAGATGTAAATTTTATTATTAAAATATTTCGTTCAACACATGACTAATCTCAACGGATGAGTACAGTCAACACATGAACCTTTATTTTATATTGATAAAGATGTAAATTTTATTATTAAAATATTTCGTTCAACACATGACTAATCTCAACGGATGAGTACAGTCAACACATGAACCTTTATTTTATAATATTCTTTATTTTCTAAATTGGAATGAGGCCCAATCAATTACCATATAATTTTAATTATATGGATTTCCATACATCACACTTATATAATAGCATTGAAAAATAATCAACCATCAACCAAAGTGCACTACACTGTATAAGCCTCAAATATAGATATCTAACGCTTATAATAGCCTGTCAATCAATCGATCGACATATTTAATCAATCAGGATGAGTGAACTTCATATTTCATCCCAACACCCGTGTGGGGTTTCAAACAATCAAACACATATTTTATTTGTGCAGTCGGGCGATGTGTAAAATTTATCAACCCAATCAATGTCCTTCAAAGAGGTGTACATAAACAAACCGTCCGATTTGCAAATGAATATTTTATTTTATTCGCTTCCACGTTAAAAATTATATTTTTTAATGATCAAAATATTTTATTCAAATTATGAATATTCTATTCGGTTCATTTATTCAATAAAATGATATTTTTATTTTTCTAACATATTTTAGAAAATTTGAGCGGCATAACGGCACGATACTAGAAACGGGACAAGGCCTAGCCTTATCCCCGGTCTAGTGAAGGCCCACGCCATTCACACATCAGTCAAATTCACCAAACAACCAAATTCAAATCAAATCATCAAACTAATTTATGTAACCAAACAAACAAGTCCATGGTCTGTGGACGATTGTGTCGGGTGCTACTAAGCACCGTCTGCATCCTAGTATATATATATATATATATATATATATAACTAGAAAAGAAATTGAAGAGTGAGAAGTTCTCACCGATAGCTATCCAATCATCTTGACTCTCCTTTTGATAGAAATCTTCATCGTTCTTGCCTTTTTATCACCTTCGTTGCCCGTATTCTCTACATATGTAAAAATCGAATTTTTATTATGCTATTCAATATATATAAAATTCCATTTCAAAAATATAGATTTCACATTTTTACATCTAAAAATTTCGCCCTTTTACATCTAAAAATTTCGCCCTTTTACATCTAAAAATTTCGCCTTTTCACATTTAAAAATTTCGCCTTTTCACATTTAAAAATTTCGCCCTTTCACATTTAAAAATTTCGCCCTTTCACATTTAAAAATATCGCCTTTTCACATTTTTACATCTACATCTCATAAAGATTATATTTTTATAGTTCCTACTATGCAAATATTATATTTTTATCTTTCTACAATATTAAAGATTATATTTTTACTACTTTAAAAATATAAAAATCATATTTTTATAATCGCTATATAGTAAAGACTATATTTTTAATACTTTAAAAATATAAAAATCATATTTTTAATTCTTTTAAAAATATAAAAATCATATTTTTATTCACTACATATATAAAGATCAAATCTTTACTTCGCTACTCAAATAAAAATCGAATTTTATTTACTTTATCTTTTAAAAATCATTCTTTTATGATCTTCACTATATAAAAATCATATCTTTATTAATTTATAAAAATCAGATTTTAAAGATAAAACTTTAAGTAAATTAAACTAATTAGGCAATAAAAATAAAAATAAATAAACCTTACAGTGAAAATCGTGGGGGTTGGAGGAGGGAATGAGCGCTGGGGGCAGCCTCAAGCGGCGGATGGTCGGAAGAGCAGGCTGGTGGTGTTGCGCGGTGATTCCAGTGGTTCGAGGGCCTTCCAAATCGAAGCGGGAAGTCAGCGCGGGGTGAGAGGGTTGCGATTTAGGGTTGGGGTTCGAACCTGCGTCGGAGAGAGAGGAAAGAGAGGGGACGGACACGGTGGGTGGCGGAGAGAGGAGCGACGACGTCGGGAGGGGGACATCGACGAGGGCGGGAGGGCTTCGGCCATTTTTTTTTAGTCCTTCGTTGACCATCTGAGAGAGAGAAGAGGGTTGAGGGAGTTTTTAATTAAATTTATATTATTTTATTTTAATTTCTCTTCAAAAAGTAACTTTTTATTTCGAAGTCGAAATCAAGCCCACCGACTGTCGTCTATAGCTAATTACCCTCATTCCGAACACAATGGGATATGTATCATAGGCTGGTTCGAATGTTTCGATTAGTCTCTGTTAAATTTAAAATATAAATCTTTATATATTCAATTTAAATACACATTTCAATTTACCGGGGTCACATACTAATTCGGAAAACTCCCAAAAAATATTTTCTAGCTTCGTATTGACGATACGGTCCTAACAAGACTAGTTTCATCGAATTCTGAGACCGTTTGAAAAATGGCCATTTTCCAGTCGATTAAAATCAACTGAAACTGGTCAAACGCGTTTTCCTTTGCCACGCTCACATATTAATTCGAAGAATTATGAAATTTGAAACCTAGCAATAACTTTACATCACGGATCCAACAAAAGTGGTTTCGTCGAAATCCGAGGTCGTTTGCAAAATGGCTATTTTTAAGGGCCGAAATTCCATAGCGACTATTCAGAATTTTCAACTGGACATATCTTTTGACTCCCGCTATGAAATTTTGATTTCTCGGATTCATTGGAAAGATATTCTCAAATGGATTCTAATATTTTTGGTTTCGCTAAAATCCGGTTTGTTTTGCACCCGGTACATTCATTTGAAGTTTGAAATCGAATTATCGAACTACCGCGCCATTTTCAATTCCTTTTATAATTTAAAATAAATATTTATATTCTAACGACGACGTATATAACATATACGTTCTAATTATATTCAAGATAAATTTTTCATCGATATTATTTAAAATAATTCATTTTAAATATTCAAAATTCGCTAAAATTGCCAAAATAAAAATTTTAAACTGGCCCAGATTTTCCGGGTTATTACAAATCAAAAGGGGAATCACATACAATCATTCACTAACGATAACAAGCAAATCTGAATTACAAACATCACAGAACAATCACATGGAAATAATTATCTATGCAGCCACAACATGAACTTCATATAATATGCATATAGATTTTATAATGAATTTAAATAAATAAATAATCATATTTTATAAAATAAAATTCTCACCAAAGCGTTGCTCCTCTTTGAATTTGATCAAAAATTCCACTGGCTCGAAACTGTGCTTAATCAGCAAAGAAAAATAGTTCTCTGAAATACGATCCTGACGGTCCTGAAATCGTCGAATTTCGAGTCCGAACGAAAGAGTTATGACTTAATTTAGTTATAAGACAATTTTATATTAATTAAATAATTAATTAATAAGCAAATACCCTTCTTCCTCTATCTGTATCATGGCCGTGACTTCCGTAAATATGAACCCGTTCTGTCCAATTCTAGGTTTACAATTATCGAATAACTCAGGCAGTTGGACCACGATCAGGAGATGGGACGTCGACAGGCTGGAGGAGGCGCACGTGCGCTGGGGAGGTGGGCCCACTCGGTGGTGCCCCTGGACCACGGCGGCGGTGGAAACCCGCAGCGTTCGGGTGCGTAGAACTCGGCCTTCGAGCTACTTGAAGGTGATCCAACCGTATGAAAAAGAAGGGGAGGAGAATCTCTTCGATTTGATATAAGGGTGGTGGTCTGATTTGGAGTAGAGGAGGAGAATTTAGTGATGAAAGGAGGGAGTGCTATTGGCCATTGAAATGGAGGGAGGCGGCGGCTGTAAGAGGATAGGGGTTTGGGGATTTGTTTTTTAGTGAATATTTATAATTAAATATTAATTAATTAAGCCCACTAAGGCCCGAATAGCTCCGAACTCAGATTTCAGCCCAACGACTGTCAAATTTAAGGTTTTAACGCCTACTGAACGCAATGGGATAGGTCTCGTGGCCCAATTTCGAATTCTGTTACGCGTTTTATTAAAATTTCAATATTAAATTAATATTTTATCTTCAACCGTACATTTAAATACGCCGCGGTCACATACGACCTCAGAAAATTCCAAGAAAAATATTTTTAGCTTTCTTATGACGATACGAATCCAACAAAATTATTTTCGTCGAATTCTGAGACTTTTTGAAAAATGATTATTTTCTGGTCGACCCGATTTAACTAAAATGGTCAAAACATGTTTTCTTGTGCCACGCTCACATATTAATTCGAAAAATTCTGGAAAATTAAACCTAACAATAATTCGAGATTCCGGTTCCAACAAAAGTGGTTTCGTCGAAAACCGAGATCGTTTGAAAATTGACTATTTTCCAGGGCCATATATTTAATTTAAAATATATATAAATTCTACAGCGACTTTTCTAAATTTTAAACTAGACATAACTTTTGATTTTTAAAACGAAATTTCAGTTTTTCAGATTCGTTAGAAAGATATGACTAAACAGATTTAGATATTTTTGGTTTCGCTCAATTTCGATTTATTTTGCATCCTGTACAGTCAGTCAAAGTTCAAAATCAAATTTTCGAACTGCAGCGCTGTTTTAAACTCCTTTTATAATTAAAATTAAATTATTCATTCTAACTTCGATTTGAATCAAATTTGTGATCATTATTATTTTAAATAAATCATTTTAAATATCAAAAACTCATTAAAATTACTAAATTTTAAATTTTAAATTGGCCCCAAGATTCAGGGTTGTTACAGTCTCCCCCACTTAAAATCTTTTCGTCCTCGAAAAGGAACGAAGCTAAAAGTGTTTAATTATGCTACCCCATTTTCCACTCTTATTGGTTTAAATAATTTTATAGTTGATTAACTTTCAAATATATAATCTTATATATATTCAAAATCATATTTTCCAAAATAGAGTATAATTAATCACAAATACGTATGAAACACCACACCTCCGTTAGGGTCACTCTCAAAGGGAATGCCCTAATTTTGGTGGAGGTTTATAAGTATAAGTCACGGATATAGAAGACAAATATAAGAACACATATTTTTGAACAGCGGAAAACAACAACTTTGATTTCAATAAAATACGTGTTACACCAACCATACCATAATTGCCTTACAATACTAAAAAAAACACATAACATCTTCATAACTGTCTTGATTACATTATTTAAAGAAGCATAAAGAAAACATAAATAAACTGCAAAAGTCCCATAGTTGTTGTCCAAAGTCATAGTCTAAAACGAAAAGATCCAAGCAATACATTATTTCTCTTCAAGCTGGATATGAAGGCTGGTCAAGCTGCGGTATTCCCTCCCTGTGGACCTGGGGGGGAAACGGAAGAAAAGAAGACGAAAGAAAAGTAGAGTCAGACATAAAGCCTGAGTAAGTCTAGGACTATTCAGTCTATGAATAAAGAACTGGGTATGATAAGTATAAGCTAGAAATGGGAAAGCACCATAAACTTAGTAAGTTGTCTAGGGTCGAATATACTATCGTACCCCATACTAATCTCTGTACCCATATAAACTAGTTCCCAACAGGCACCCCATAATCAGGGTGAAGTGATCCATTTCATGATGATCGGCTCCTACTCGCATAATTACATGTGTCTTACGGCCCCCGATGTTGTAGTTACCTATGTTGGTCCCACCATGGGGTGTATCAAGTCCCATGGTGGCGGCCCGACACAATCCTAGAATGCACAGGTATGCTACTGGTGCCCAGTGCCTTATTTTTCTGCGCCGGAGTGTGTGCACGCCCGCACCCCGTTAGAACCTACACTACTGCACCACCGCCGTCGATTTGACCTCTTACAATCAGCCCAGTAATCGTGCCCCACCCTGCCTAGTTTCAGGGTATCATGATACCTTGTAGGGTTACTGCGTAAAGGGTCCCTCGTTACTAGGTTTTCTATTTCTAGCCAACATGCTAAGTTGGTTAAGTGTTTTATAAACCTAACCCCCAATCAGTCTGTTTAGTTTAGCATGTTCCATTTTGATTAAGTATTAATATAATTTACTTAATCCTATCAATCCTGACTCAGCCTTAATTGTCTTATTAAAGCCTTGACCTCTCACATTAGACAGGTATTGTTGTGGCTGCCTGTTGCCGGTTGGGTCCGGGCAGTCTTACGCCACAACTCAGTCTAACCTCGGGTCCTTATTGGGCTCCGTGTTTAACCACCCACATTGGATAGGTATTGTTGTGACTACTGGACAGCCGGGCGGTTCCGGGCAGGTTTACATCACAACTCAATCCAACCTCGGGTTAAACACATCGTATTTTTCTACATTTACATATTTTGTCTCTTTTCTTTTTATATGTAAATATTTGCGGCCCATTATTCAAATTCATCTTTATTGGTTAAATTTCATTTATGCCACTTAATTGTTCTTTCAAGGTTGTTGGCATGCGTTAAACATGCCAACACACATGTTCTATATTTTAGCCCAAACGTCATTACCCCCGTATTATACGTTCGCTCCAACGTAAGGTGTGTTGGGTTTAATACTTAAACCCAATTTAGCCAAATGAAAAGTGGAGGCTTATAACATGATGTTTATAAGATAACATGAAAAAGGGGAGTGTGAACGCATGAACTTGCAACGAACGATTCAATTAACATAAAATAGGCACATGTGAACTTGCAATTGTAACATCATATAATCGTGGCATAACATGAATCATTTTATCCATATAATCATAGCATAAACAATACTTAAACATAAATCATTCTATTCATATGGTTAATGCATAGACAATACTTAATCATGAATTATTTTACTCATATGATTATGGCATAAGCAGTACTTAAACATGAATTATTCTAGTCATATGATAATGGCATAAACTTAAACATGAATCATAGGTTCAACTAACCATGTAAACTTGAAATTAAGAATCTAACTAAATTAGATATCATTATTATTGGCACAGGGTCTTGACTAGAAATATAAGCCTATATTTTTATTTAGGCATGATATAAACTAATCGTGTTCATAAAATCACTACATGTTAACAAAAAGGTACTTACTTTTGTCACTAATACAAAAGTATGGTTCAACTAGAATTATCCCAACCTAATTCTTATATGAATCCTGGTTTTCATTCTATTCATAGAATTATAGCATAAACATATCTAAACTTACATCATGGTTTTTATTTTATCTATGTAAACTTGCAAGAGGAATGTAACTCTAATGTAATTCTAATGTAACTTATGATAACAACATGAGCCTAAAAACATGTTTTTCAATTGGGCATAATAACGAACATAGTTTAGTCATGTTCATAAAATTAATACAAATTTACAAAGATGCGTGCTTTTGTCACTATCACAAAAATATGATTTTTATACTTGAACTATGATGCCAATTTCAACATAACCTTCATATGAATCATAATACTTAAGTGGATCAAATTACACTAAAGATGACCATAGAATTATACATCATGTTGTCATAACAATAGATCATAGACTTGCATGAATTTCAAAATAACCTATTACAACATATAGTTGTTGTTTCAACATGAATCTTATCCTTGCATTTACCAAATGGGTGTTGTAAATAACTACCACAAACATGTAGTTTTCAATATGAATCATATGCTTGCATAAGTCCCAATCAAAATTCCACAACATGTGGTTCAACATAAGCCACATACTTGTATGAATCAAACCATAGCATTGCCAAATCGTTTAGAATCAAAATAACATACAAATATAATTCATTATCGCCATAATTCCATTTCGTTTCCAATGCAAATCGCGTACTTGCAAATATCCAATCGTATACCATAATATTCCCAAATCGTTTTGCATCAAAGCAACATGCAAATATAGATTATTATCGCCACAATTCCATTTCTTACATTACACAAATCAACACAATTATTTAATTCATATCGGAATAGCACTCTACTTACAGCATATGGCGAATCTTCAATTCAGAAATCTGAATTCTGAATTTGGAGACGCTATTTTTTGTTGTTGTAGGCGTTGCTTTGATTGATTTGATGTTGCTTTAAGCTTTGAATTATCTCCTAGTTGTCTCTCTCTATTTCTGACGGCTATCTTCAGTCTCTCCTCAGCAGCATGACGGTCTCATCTCCATTTTAGTTTATGTGAATTAGGGTTAGCCTTAGGTCCTTTTTATAGAGTTTGTGAGTTGATTTAAACCGTCGATGAAGCTTGGTTCAATAATAGCCGTTCGTTTGAAGGAGAGACCAACCAGGAGCTGACACCTAGCCCTAGTGACAAGGCAAGGCTCAGAAAATCGACCAAACACAGACCTGGCCAGCTCGGGTGGGCTGGGTTCGACCTGGCTCAGGGGCCAGGTCGACATTCCAGTCGACACCGTGTCGACTTGGCAGTCGACACGGGTTACCCAGGTCGACTGCCCAGTCGACCTGGCTAGCCCCAGGTCGACTGCCAAGTCGACCTGGGTGCTTTGGGCGGGAATTTTCCCGCCTTGGCCAATTGGGCCCGATTTTGAATTTTGAATTAGTTTTTCTGAGCTGTTTTCGTCTGTTCGAATTTTAAACCTAATTCTGAAACTTCCGGAGGCCATATCTTCGTCATACGGACTCCGATTTTCGAAAACTCGGACTCTATTTCGCGTATTTTTCTGAGACGAACGCAATGGCGTATCCCGTTTCCCTTAATTCTTTGATTTGAAATTAATTATACTTTAATTTATAAATTTCACGGTTATAGAATACACGGGGTGTTACATTCTCCCCCACTTAAAAGGATTTCGTCCCCGAAATCTTCAAGTTAGGAAGAATGTATATCCTAACATCCAAACATCCATCTACTCATCCATCAAACACGAGCATCCATTGTCCTTAAAAGACTTCTAATGCTTCATGATCATATGCGAAGTGTGTGTGTACATGTACTTATCTAATGCAAAATCAGGCGGTCTACTGATTCAGTTGACCTCCTTAATGTGAATTATGTAAGTGCTATGAATCCATTATGTATGCAAATCCTCCTATTCATGATTCTACATGAGTGCACAATCATTCATATAAATGCAACATCCATATGACAACACATTAAAGTTTAACCATATACGAATGCAAACATATATGCATATGCAATATGAAGTGACTGAGCCGATCTAAAACCTAGATTGTGTGTGTATATGCAACCACGAGCAACCACTAGCAATCACTTGCAACCACTTGCAACCATCATCCATAACATGTTTCAACTACATGTTTTCATCCAAAGAGTTTCTACCTAAAAGATAGGGTCGAGGAGATATACCTAAAAAAGATAGATAAAAGCGCAACTTAAGGAAAAGGAAGGATCGAAGATGTACCCTCGAAAAGAAAAGGGTAGGCAGCGCGTATTCTAGCTTCAGTCTCCCAAGTTGCATCTCCTTCGGCGTCGCTCCACTGAACTTTGACGAGCTTGACTTCGCTGTTGTGTAGCTTCTTCACTTCCGTTCCTAATATGCGGGTTGGAACTTTCCTCACGGTTGCTTTGCGTTCCACTTCAGCTTCTTCTAGGATATTTGGCTCTACCACTTCAGCAGACTCATGTAGACATTTTCGGAGATGTGAAACGTGAAAGACATTGTGAACTCCGGCCAATCTTTCGGGTAGCTCTAATCTATAGGCCATTTTCCCAATTGTTCCTATCTAAAGGTATAGTCGAATGATAGAAGCAAGTAAAAACTTTGTGCCCATTAGGCAATGTCAAAACTGGAAATCTATGCCACATATATATTGATTAGGAGAAGAACTCTCTAAGCACCAGCCCCGAAGACCGAAATCAACATCAGACTGACACCCAAAGAATTACTCAACCCAACCACTATATATGATTCTAGGAAACTAAGCATGATGGACTCCTTTTAGGTCACAAGGAAGTCCCTCCCTAAGACCAACCCGTATCCTATAAAACCCTAAAAGTTTAGTCAAACCAACGAACACCCTCCAGCCCCAACATGTGTTACTAACAGATGAGTCATACTCCCTATGGGGTTTGCAACAGAAAGTGGATTGAGAAGGGGACCGAGAGGATATACACAAAAGATAGCACGCAACTAAGCTCTACAGAAAGAGAGGGATCAAAGATATACTCTTAAGAAGAGATATGATGCACGAATCTAGTCTTCAATCTTCTAAGTCGCATTTCCTTGAGCTTAACTCCATTATGCTTTGTCCGTCTTTAACTTCACAATTTCGTAGCTTCTTAATTCTTGTTTCCAAAATATGAGTTGGAACCTATTTCACTATTGCCTCTCGTTCCTTTTTCACTTACTCTACTTCTAGTATACTTGGCCCAAACATAACGGCGTACTCATGGTTTCACGCAAGCTCTCCAAAATTCACTAGTGAATCTTAGATCTCGTCCACTTACTATCAGGTATTCCACGTAGAAGAACTATCTCTTGGAAATAAATGCCAGCCATGTTGCCAAATGTACTTCCTAAGGTGATTCTCCACTACTCATGCACAAGCGAAATGAACCTTCTGCCTTAGTGGCGAACACTACTGGAGCGCCCCATTCTGAAATGCTCCTTCTAATGAACCCCTTCTCTAGAAGCTCTTTAATCTGTTTACTGAGCTCTTTCCTTTTCCATGGAGCCATGTGTCTAACGGGCAACGCAACGGGCTTTGCATTATCTACAAGGTATATGCGGAAGTCTATCTTCCGCTTCGGAGGCAGGCCCTTCACCTTTTCGAAGACATCTGGATATTCCCGGACCACTCTAACCGATTGCAAATTTTTCAACGGAGGCATCTAGCTGAAACGACCCGCAAATCCGTGCTATCTGAGTTGATTAAATACAACACACGTCCAACCCAAATAACACAGAAATACGACTCATTTTTAGAAAGAAGTTAGAGGATGAGAAATAGAAAGAAAGAAAACTTAGAATAGGAGAAAAACGAAGATCACAAACTCACAACGGAACGAATAAAATATATTATATAACATAACCTTTGAAATACAAATCTGTTTTGTACATATACACATACCATCATCAGAGTACACATAACTTTTGATTCAGCGGAAGTAACTCGAAATAACTAACGTTGAAGCCTCCTGCTTCAAGCTCCTCCAAGTGTATCTGTAAAAGCCTGAAACACTTGACTGCCCGTACAAATTTGGGCACCCAAGAGTTTAGGGAAAACAAAAAAAAAACAAAATAAACTCTGGGTCAGTCATGGGACTGGTGTGAGTAAACTCCAACCACTTGTTTAACTTTCAAAAAACTCTTTCCGAAAGAAAAGATAATAGTAAGACCAGCCCACACATAAACATGGACGGTTTTTACCTTACTATAACCCAAAACACTTTGATACGAAAATCCAGTGGTATTATAATAATGTCTACATCAAATAAATAACCAATTAGCAGAACGCTTGCATCTCACGCTCTACATATATAGTATAAAATCAAAAACCGCATGGCGCTTATTGGAGATTGGATTTCCAACATGACAAGGTATGGAACCACCTTCCGATGATGTATCTCTAGAGGCGAATACATCTGGGTTCAACAAGAACATCTTGTAACCCGGCCCACACATGACCGACCACTCATTTCGCTTGAGTGTATCGAATGTATATCACCAACGGTTGGGCTCAAACCACCGTTTCCCGAATGGGCAGAATCGATAGATTTAGAAACAAAAAGAATTTCTCTAGATAGGTGATTATACACCCTAATGGGTGCGACCCACATAGCCATGCTGCCTGCCCGATTTTTGTCCTTTCCCGGTTGTTGAGGCCTGAGGCTACGCATACTTACCATTCATTGATAACACAATCACTTTGAATGCCACATTGTCAGATCCGTTAATCACTAGTTGAGTTTGCACAAATATTCTGGATATTATGCTAAGGGATAAATCCGTTGCAACCATATATATCCATACAGACCAACCCATTTGATCATTGGAAATACTCTGTCAGACATTCGTCCATATACGTTCGTTCTGGGACTGAACGAAACCGAAGGCACTATTTCTATAAATAGAAAAAGCCCTTGCACTTCACTCCGTCTTCAATATATTCAGCATACTTGGTTCGCAACGCTTATGCCGATACGGAGTGGTTCTTCGGATAATAATCCAACCGGTCTCTCCATATTGACAACGATGGTCAAAAACTTCGATAGTTTGTGATTTAACTATCGAATAAAAACAAGTGTCCATCCAACATATCAAACAAATCACTGGGCTCTTTAATTAATATTTCATTAATTAAATCTCTTCTATATTCTCTTATCAATATTTGTTACCCAAATATTCTCAATAACCACATTGGCCCTTTACGTTATTTTTGATTTCGTTTCCTTATCGAATTCTATATATATATCGATATATAGATTTCTAATTGTCAAATTTCTTAAAAATATTCTATCTCCTTAAATTCCCGGAAAAATTCGCCATAACCTCCCCTGTATCGGGAGCATCGGGAAATTTCAAATAGCTTCCCGGTATCTTCTAATCTCAAAAAGAAAAAGAAGAAGCCAAGCGGCTTGCCGATACGGCGTATAAAACCCATATATGAATTTAAACATGTACCTTTTTGTCGAGCACATAAATTTAAATCTTCATATACTTCATATCAAACCTGCTTACACATGTTCACCTGTTTTCAATTCAATTCAATATCATCTAATTGCTTGAATTCAGTTTCGCCATTTATTCTTTAAATTGGCCCTTTTGCCTATTTCACTTTTTGTGAACAAAACATGCTCGAACAAAATATTTAACTCGTTCATAACCAAATCGAGTTTCAATTTCAATTCTAGTTCTCTGTTTGATTTCGAATATAAATTTTCAAATCGAATTCACTTATTTAAAGCTCGATATTCATTCGAAATCTCGTTAACTAATTTCTATTCGAATTAGTTAACTCTATTCAATAAATCAAAAATCTGATTTCTATTTCAAAAATCATATTCATTTACACAACTTGAATTCGCATATATTTTTCACCTCAACTCTGAAATTTTCTAAATAGAAGCTTCGGATTTTATTTGCTTAAAAACCTTTTATAAAATTAAATAAACCATTATGGTTTTAAAACGATTCTGGCGCTGCTTTTCTGAAAATTTGATTTTGACATAACTCAAAATCTATACGACGAAATTCAGATTTTTCTCCTTCATTAGAAAACTATTATCAAACTGGTCCTGACGTTTCTTGTTTCAAAGAATTTCGACTTCAATTGCGTTCTGTATATTCGATTGAAGTTCGAATCGCTATTTTACGAACTGCAGCGCTGCGGCGAGTTCGTTTTAATTATATTTATATATATAAAAACTTTTAAACTTCCTTAAAATGAATTCAACTATATATATATTCATATATATTTCAAATTCCATTTGAATCCTTACATTTCAAATTCCATAGTTTTAAATCCTGTCTTCAAATCCTATTTGAAATCCTTTAGTCGAATTCCATTTCAAATTCTTTATTCGAATTCCATTTCAAATCCTCTATTCGAATTCCCACTTTAATTCAACTCCTTTTTGAATTTCTATATTTGAAATCCATACTTGAATTTAGATATTCAAACTCCATTTTTAATTCCCTTTGAAATCCTTTGAATTAAATTCCACTTTAAATTCTATAATCAAATCCCTTTTGAATGGTTATACTTGAAAATCATATTTGAATCTAAATATTTAAACTCCCTTTTAAATTTCGATTTGAAATCTTATATTTAAATCCTCTTGGAATTTCTTTATTCGAACCCATTTGAATTCCTTTGAATTCAAATTCCATTTCAAACCCTTTGGATTTACTATTCTACTTTGAAATCCTATTTTCAAAGTTTATTTCAAATTCTATTTCGAAATTCTATATTCAAATCCCTATTTGAATTTCTTTATTCAAATTCTATGTTCAAATTTGAATTTCTATTTCAAATCTCTATTTAAATTTCACATTTTGAATTTCTTCCTTGAAATACCATATTTCAATTCTTTTTAATTCTTCTTTGAAATTCTATATTTCAAATTTTATTTTGAAATTTTACATTCAAATTTCTATTTGAATTTCTTTATTTGAATTCCTTTGAATTCAAATTTTATTTTAATTCTTTGGATTCAAATTCTATTTTCCATTCTAATTTCTTCTATTCAAATTCTATTTGAACTTCTTATTTGAATTTCTAAAACTCAATCTCCTTTTTCTTTTCAAATATTTAAACTCTCTTTTAAAATTCAAATGTTATACCCAAATTCCATTTGAGTTATATATTTAAAAATATCCTTTCACATCTTATTTTGAAATTTTATTTCAAATTTCAAATTTCACACTGGTATTTCTATTTTTGAATTATCAGATGATAATTCTTTCACTTCACTTATAACTTCGTTATAAAAGAACCATTTCTAAACTTCGTTTAAAAAGAACTACTTGTTTTATTTTTCAAAACAAGTTTATATTTTCTATTTCCATTAAAAATTCAAATTCTATTTAAAAATAGAATTTCCCCTTTTTAAAATCTCAAATATCCTTTTGATTGGCCCAGTGATATTTAAACACACAAAGCAACGAATTATTTATTTTTCTAACACGTCATATATAACTATATATATATGCAAACAAATAAACAAACAGATAATATATTTTTGAGGAATCCAGTTGGATTCCTCCAACCTGTTTTCCTGCATCCACCGATGTTAGCACATAAATAATACCCATTCTGCTTCGTGGCAGAATATCGCGGTATAGAAGGTCATCCACTAATCATAGCGTGGGGCGTATAGGGTAATCATCCGCTATGAAACTGCGGGCATCCGCTAATGAGACTGCGGGCATCCAACCAATCAATCAACCCAATATATATATATATAGCCTAAATAACTAATATATATAAAACAAGCATAAAACATTCACACAAGCAACAGACAATTATTTTTAATGAAATAAAAAAAAAAAAAAAAAAAAAATTTAAAGGTGAGTGAGATTTACTCACCGTGATTTCTATTTGTCGAATATCCAATGCAGCCAATGATATAGATTTCCCGATGATTCCTTCATATGTCTTAAGCCATTGTCTAATTTCCTTCTTCCTTCCAGTTCTGACTATCACCAAAGTCGAACCCTACTTCCCATAAGTGCCAACACAGCTCCGCTTTCTTCCCTGAAATCACGACCATTTCCTCTTCTTTTATTCAAATTCTCATTTTGAATTCGAGCACGGAGGTGAGCATCGCACCTCAGTTCGAGCCCCGAGACCCCCAATGACTTCCAATCGCTCAGCTCCTCTCGCAAGCTCCTCCGTCGAAGTCGTTTCCAACCCACCCCTTCTGGTAATCGCGAACGCCTCTAGTCCTCGGTCGAGCTTCGGAAATCAGGGCCTTGAATCGTGATGTCCTTTCCGACTTCGAACACCCCTAATAGTACCCCCTTTGAATCCATTGTCGTGCCACAGCCTCTCCGCCCTCGATGTTGACCTCCCAGGAACTCGCGGCCCTTGATTTTCGAATTGATTTGGAGGAGCAGACATAGGAAGAACTCGGGTTTTGATTTTTACTGAGTATTGGAAGAAAGAAAATATGAAGGAAAAGGGAAAAGAGGGTCGGGATTTATAGAAATGGAAGGGGACAATGGGTACGAGGACATTAATTCCTTTGTTTAGCTTTGCGTTGAAGGTTAGGGACAAAATTTAGTGCTCGAGAAGGATAATAGGTCTGCTGAACGAAATAGAGGTCGGCTGATGTAATATAGGGTGGCGCCATTTAAAACTTGTCTCCCTTGATTTGATTTTGTTTAATTAAATAATAAAATATTTTACGGTCCCTTAAACCCAAAACTCTGAACCGCTTTTTCAACCCATCGATCGACGTTATAAGGTTATAACGCTAATTTGAATTCAACGAAATAGATTATAAAATCTTAATTCGAACGTATATTTAAAATAGCCATATTAAATCATTTTAAATTCAAAACAAATAAATTTAAAAATAAATTTCAATTATCATTGTTCATATTTAAATCGTATATATACATTGATCAGCTAAACTGTTTTCGATTCAATTTTACCTTTGAATTAAATTGTTTAGTTTTCATATTTCGAAAATTATCAAATTAAATCGTATTTCGATTATTTAAACAATAACCCAATAAAATACCATCTATATTTTAAATTCAATATTTAAACCCATACTAAATATTTAAAATAAACTGTTCAAAAATCTGGGTCGTTACATTCTTCCCCCCTTAAAATAATTTCGTCCTCGAAATTGCTAAGGTAGGAAAAATACTATAACTCACTAACTTTTCATAACTCCTTTATGTTGAAACTCACCTCTTCATATTTCAACAAATTAACTCCAACCAAAACTTTTGGTCTTCACACATTTAATTCGAATGATCTACGATCAATCCATTTATATCCAATCTATATTCCATCAAACCTATTCAAATTGATTCTAATCAATTCATTCACTTCGACCCATTTGACTTGTTTAAGTTAAATTTAAATTCCAGAATTCAAATCCCTGGGTTTTTCTTTTCAAATTCTTTTGAAATCCCATAAATGTATACTTATATTTATTTTCATCTCAATTCAAAACATTTGAATATTCAAACCAATTTGTTTTCTTTCCAACAAATTTCCGTCAAAAACTCTTCTAAGGTAGCAATCCATCACTTAGAAACTCGAAAATGAACACTGATGATGTTGCAATCATCATCAGAATAATTTCCCAGCCACTGAAGTGAGTTCAGTGCTTTATTATTTCAAAATCCCTGATTTTCTTTCAAATCCTTCTAAAACAAAGCTATATTATTTTAATATACTTTGAAGAATATTTTTCAACTTTCCAGGATTTTGAATTCTCAATTCTGGTTTGAATTTAATTCTAATTCATCTCATTGTATATTTAATTCCTATACAAATTCTATTCTGGTTATAAATAATCATTCTAAATTTATAATCTCCTTTGATTATAAAATCAACATCCAACACATCCATATAATAATAATTCTAGAAAATTATTCTTTCTATATCAAAAATAGAAATTTGGGGTAAAATTATTTCATTCACCCACTTTAAAACAATACTGTGTCGAATTTCTCTGTTCAAGTGTTTAGAAATTCCTATCGACTTCGTGGCGTCCCACGATTCGACCAGAATTCATAAACCACTCACAGACTAGCCAACACAATATAAAACAACTTTTTATATCAACTTACAAATACGTTCTCTCGTATATATATACTCAACTCATTCTAGGGTACTACTGACCCTATCTCTAATGAGCACATGTCACACAAGCCTAGGTATTCGCTCAACCTAAGCTCTGATACCAACTGTAAAGGCCCGCAAATCCGTGCTATCTGAGTTGATTAAATACAACACACGTCCAACCCAAATAACACAGAAATACGACTCATTTTTAGAAAGAAGTTAGAGGATGAGAAATAGAAAGAAAGAAAACTTAGAATAGGAGAAAAACGAAGATCACAAACTCACAACGGAACGAATAAAATATATTATATAACATAACCTTTGAAATACAAATCTGTTTTGTACATATACACATACCATCATCAGAGTACACATAACTTTTGATTCAGCGGAAGTAACTCGAAATAACTAACGTTGAAGCCTCCTGCTTCAAGCTCCTCCAAGTGTATCGGTAAAAGCCTGAAACACTTGACTGCCCGCACAAATTTGGGCACCCAAGAGTTTAGGGAAAACAAAAAAAAACAAAATAAACTCTGGGTCAGTCATGGGACTGGTGTGAGTAAACTCCAACCACTTGTTTAACTTTCAAAAAACTCTTTCCGAAAGAAAAGATAATAGTAAGACCAGCCCACACATAAACATGGACGGTTTTTACCTTACTATAACCCAAAACACTTTGATACGAAAATCCAGTGGTATTATAATAATGTCTACATCAAATAAATAACCAATTAGCAGAACGCTTGCATCTCACGCTCTACATATATAGTATAAAATCAAAAACCGCATGGCGCTTATTGGAGATTGGATTTCCAACATGACAAGGTATGGAACCACCTTCCGATGATGTATCTCTAGAGGCGAATACATCTGGGTTCAACAAGAACATCTTGTAACCCGGCCCACACATGACCGACCACTCATTTCGCTTGAGTGTATCGAATGTATATCACCAACGGTTGGGCTCAAACCACCGTTTCCCGAATGGGCAGAATCGATAGATTTAGAAACAAAAAGAATTTCTCTAGATAGGTGATTATACACCCTAATGGGTGCGACCCACATAGCCATGCTGCCTGCCCGATTTTTGTCCTTTCCCGGTTGTTGAGGCCTGAGGCTACGCATACTTACCATTCATTGATAACACAATCACTTTGAATGCCACATTGTCAGATCCGTTAATCACTAGTTGAGTTTGCACAAATATTCTGGATATTATGCTAAGGGATAAATCCGTTGCAACCATATATATCCATACAGACCAACCCATTTGATCATTGGAAATACTCTGTCAGACATTCGTCCATATACGTTCGTTCTGGGACTGAACGAAACCGAAGGCACTATTTCTATAAATAGAAAAAGCCCTTGCACTTCACTCCGTCTTCAATATATTCAGCATACTTGGTTCGCAACGCTTATGCCGATACGGAGTGGTTCTTCGGATAATAATCCAACCGGTCTCTCCATATTGACAACGATGGTCAAAAACTTCGATAGTCTGTGATTTAACTATCGAATAAAAACAAGTGTCCATCCAACATATCAAACAAATCACTGGGCTCTTTAATTAATATTTCATTAATTAAATCTCTTCTATATTCTCTTATCAATATTTGTTACCCAAATATTCTCAATAACCACATTGGCCCTTTACGTTATTTTTGATTTCGTTTCCTTATCGAATTCTATATATATATCGATATATAGATTTCTAATTGTCAAATTTCTTAAAAATATTCTATCTCCTTAAATTCCCGGAAAAATTCGCCATAACCTCCCCTGTATCGGGAGCATCGGGAAATTTCAAATAGCTTCCCGGTATCTTCTAATCTCAAAAAGAAAAAGAAGAAGCCAAGCGGCTTGCCGATACGGCGTATAAAACCCATATATGAATTTAAACATGTACCTTTTTGTCGAGCACATAAATTTAAATCTTCATATACTTCATATCAAACCTGCTTACACATGTTCACCTGTTTTCAATTCAATTCAATATCATCTAATTGCTTGAATTCAGTTTCGCCATTTATTCTTTAAATTGGCCCTTTTGCCTATTTCACTTTTTGTGAACAAAACATGCTCGAACAAAATATTTAACTCGTTCATAACCAAATCGAGTTTCAATTTCAATTCTAGTTCTCTGTTTGATTTCGAATATAAATTTTCAAATCGAATTCACTTATTTAAAGCTCGATATTCATTCGAAATCTCGTTAACTAATTTCTATTCGAATTAGTTAACTCTATTCAATAAATCAAAAATCTGATTTCTATTTCAAAAATCATATTCATTTACACAACTTGAATTCGCATATATTTTTCACCTCAACTCTGAAATTTTCTAAATAGAAGCTTCGGATTTTATTTGCTTAAAAACCTTTTATAAAATTAAATAAACCATTATGGTTTTAAAACGATTCTGGCGCTGCTTTTCTGAAAATTTGATTTTGACATAACTCAAAATCTATACGACGAAATTCAGATTTTTCTCCTTCATTAGAAAACTATTATCAAACTGGTCCTGACGTTTCTTGTTTCAAAGAATTTCGACTTCAATTGCGTTCTGTATATTCGATTGAAGTTCGAATCGCTATTTTACGAACTGCAGCGCTGCGGCGAGTTCGTTTTAATTATATTTATATATATAAAAACTTTTAAACTTCCTTAAAATGAATTCAACTATATATATATTCATATATATTTCAAATTCCATTTGAATCCTTACATTTCAAATTCCATAGTTTTAAATCCTGTCTTCAAATCCTATTTGAAATCCTTTAGTCGAATTCCATTTCAAATTCTTTATTCGAATTCCATTTCAAATCCTCTATTCGAATTCCCACTTTAATTCAACTCCTTTTTGAATTTCTATATTTGAAATCCATACTTGAATTTAGATATTCAAACTCCATTTTTAATTCCCTTTGAAATCCTTTGAATTAAATTCCACTTTAAATTCTATAATCAAATCCCTTTTGAATGGTTATACTTGAAAATCATATTTGAATCTAAATATTTAAACTCCCTTTTAAATTTCGATTTGAAATCTTATATTTAAATCCTCTTGGAATTTCTTTATTCGAACCCATTTGAATTCCTTTGAATTCAAATTCCATTTCAAACCCTTTGGATTTACTATTCTACTTTGAAATCCTATTTTCAAAGTTTATTTCAAATTCTATTTCGAAATTCTATATTCAAATCCCTATTTGAATTTCTTTATTCAAATTCTATGTTCAAATTTGAATTTCTATTTCAAATCTCTATTTAAATTTCACATTTTGAATTTCTTCCTTGAAATACCATATTTCAATTCTTTTTAATTCTTCTTTGAAATTCTATATTTCAAATTTTATTTTGAAATTTTACATTCAAATTTCTATTTGAATTTCTTTATTTGAATTCCTTTGAATTCAAATTTTATTTTAATTCTTTGGATTCAAATTCTATTTTCCATTCTAATTTCTTCTATTCAAATTCTATTTGAACTTCTTATTTGAATTTCTAAAACTCAATCTCCTTTTTCTTTTCAAATATTTAAACTCTCTTTTAAAATTCAAATGTTATACCCAAATTCCATTTGAGTTATATATTTAAAAATATCCTTTCACATCTTATTTTGAAATTTTATTTCAAATTTCAAATTTCACACTGGTATTTCTATTTTTGAATTATCAGATGATAATTCTTTCACTTCACTTATAACTTCGTTATAAAAGAACCATTTCTAAACTTCGTTTAAAAAGAACTACTTGTTTTATTTTTCAAAACAAGTTTATATTTTCTATTTCCATTAAAAATTCAAATTCTATTTAAAAATAGAATTTCCCCTTTTTAAAATCTCAAATATCCTTTTGATTGGCCCAGTGATATTTAAACACACAAAGCAACGAATTATTTATTTTTCTAACACGTCATATATAACTATATATATATGCAAACAAATAAACAAACAGATAATATATTTTTGAGGAATCCAGTTGGATTCCTCCAACCTGTTTTCCTGCATCCACCGATGTTAGCACATAAATAATACCCATTCTGCTTCGTGGCAGAATATCGCGGTATAGAAGGTCATCCACTAATCATAGCGTGGGGCGTATAGGGTAATCATCCGCTATGAAACTGCGGGCATCCGCTAATGAGACTGCGGGCATCCAACCAATCAATCAACCCAATATATATATATATAGCCTAAATAACTAATATATATAAAACAAGCATAAAACATTCACACAAGCAACAGACAATTATTTTTAATGAAATAAAAAAAAAAAAAAAAAAAATTTAAAGGTGAGTGAGATTTACTCACCGTGATTTCTATTTGTCGAATATCCAATGCAGCCAATGATATAGATTTCCCGATGATTCCTTCATATGTCTTAAGCCATTGTCTAATTTCCTTCTTCCTTCCAGTTCTGACTATCACCAAAGTCGAACCCTACTTCCCATAAGTGCCAACACAGCTCCGCTTTCTTCCCTGAAATCACGACCATTTCCTCTTCTTTTATTCAAATTCTCATTTTGAATTCGAGCACGGAGGTGAGCATCGCACCTCAGTTCGAGCCCCGAGACCCCCAATGACTTCCAATCGCTCAGCTCCTCTCGCAAGCTCCTCCGTCGAAGTCGTTTCCAACCCACCCCTTCTGGTAATCGCGAACGCCTCTAGTCCTCGGTCGAGCTTCGGAAATCAGGGCCTTGAATCGTGATGTCCTTTCCGACTTCGAACACCCCTAATAGTACCCCCTTTGAATCCATTGTCGTGCCACAGCCTCTCCGCCCTCGATGTTGACCTCCCAGGAACTCGCGGCCCTTGATTTTCGAATTGATTTGGAGGAGCAGACATAGGAAGAACTCGGGTTTTGATTTTTACTGAGTATTGGAAGAAAGAAAATATGAAGGAAAAGGGAAAAGAGGGTCGGGATTTATAGAAATGGAAGGGGACAATGGGTACGAGGACATTAATTCCTTTGTTTAGCTTTGCGTTGAAGGTTAGGGACAAAATTTAGTGCTCGAGAAGGATAATAGGTCTGCTGAACGAAATAGAGGTCGGCTGATGTAATATAGGGTGGCGCCATTTAAAACTTGTCTCCCTTGATTTGATTTTGTTTAATTAAATAATAAAATATTTTACGGTCCCTTAAACCCAAAACTCTGAACCGCTTTTTCAACCCATCGATCGACGTTATAAGGTTATAACGCTAATTTGAATTCAACGAAATAGATTATAAAATCTTAATTCGAACGTATATTTAAAATAGCCATATTAAATCATTTTAAATTCAAAACAAATAAATTTAAAAATAAATTTCAATTATCATTGTTCATATTTAAATCGTATATATACATTGATCAGCTAAACTGTTTTCGATTCAATTTTACCTTTGAATTAAATTGTTTAGTTTTCATATTTCGAAAATTATCAAATTAAATCGTATTTCGATTATTTAAACAATAACCCAATAAAATACCATCTATATTTTAAATTCAATATTTAAACCCATACTAAATATTTAAAATAAACTGTTCAAAAATCTGGGTCGTTACACTAGCGATTCAAGGTAACTAAGCATAACCGCATACGAGGGATTGCAAGAAATTTCCAATGTATTACCGAGCTGGGTTAGGAGCCTAACAACCCTTTTCTCACAATCAAGGATGGCCCCATTACTGGATGGCCAATCTATGCCCAAAATCAAACCATATCCCGAAAAGCCCAAAACAAAGGCACTACGTTTAAACTCTACGCTTAGAATAGAAGTTTCCAATCCCACACAGATCATAGACAAATGAGCTGGGCCCCCAATTGGGTTTGAAAAAATTAAGGGGTCCTCTACCATACTAGTTTTTAGGTGCAGAGATTCTACTAAAGCAGACGAGATAAAGGAGTGTGATGCGCCAGAATCAAATAAAGTGCGAACGGGGTGATCATAAAGATAAACTACACTTTCTACAGAAGTATTTATACCTCGCTATTGTAGAGGTGGCGCTTCTAGCACATGAACCTGTGCCCCTGCAGTGGATCCAGCCCTCTGCCCCTGTCCTCGTTTCTTTGGGCAGTCCTTAGCCATGTGGCCTATCTCACCGCAAGAAAAGCACCCGCCCTTCATCTTGGCCTTCTTTTTCCGGCAATCTTTCATTAAGTGCCCTTCCGTACCACAAAAATTGCATTTCCTTTCTTCTCGTTTCTTATTATTACTGTTACGATCCTTTCTTGTTTGACTATTATTCGTCTTCCTACTCTGGGACTCTTCCGCTTGCTGGTTCACGTGGAGGAGGAGGAGTGAAAGCGTCAGCAGCTGGGGAGTAAGGTCTCCAGACATGCTGAAACAGAAAGGATAGATTCAAAACGAAGGATAAGAGATAGTACCTATGGCTTTGGGGGGGGGGACTTTGCCTTTTAAAATAAAATAATATTTTATCTTTTAAAAATGCTTCTTTAAATTTCTTTTTGAAAATAAATTTTCAAAACTTTTTATCTTATCTGGTAAACCTATGCTCTGATACCAAGTGAAACACCACACCTCCGTTAGGGTCACTCTCAAAGGGAATGCCCTAATTTTGGTGGAGGTTTATAAGTATAAGTCACGGATATACAAGACAGATATAAGAACACATATTTTTGAACAGCGGAAAACAACAACTTTTATTTCAATAAAATACGTGTTACACCAACCATACCATAATTGTCTTACAATACTAAAACAACACATAACATCTTCATAACTGTCTTGATTACATTATTTAAAGAAGCATAAAGAAAACATAAATAAACTGCAAAAGTCCCATAGTTGTTGTCCAAAGCCATAGTCTAAAACAAAAAGATCCAAGCAATACATTCTTTCTCTTCAAGCTGGATATGAAGGCTGGTCAAGCTGCGGTATTCCCTCCCTGTGGACCTGGGGGGGAACAGAAGAAAAGAAGACGAAAGAAAAGTAGAGTCAGACATAAAGCCTGAGTAAGTCTAGGACTATTCAGTCTATGAATAAAGAACTGGGTATGATAAGTATAAGCTAGAAATGGGAAAGCACCATAAACTTAGTAAGTTGTCTAGGGTCGAATATACTATCGTACCCCATACTAATCTCTGTACCCATATAAACTAGTTCCCAACAGGCACCCCATAATCAGGGTGAAGTGATCCATTTCATGATGATCGGCTCCTACTCGCATAGTTACATGTGTCTTACGGCCCCCGATGTTGTAGTTACCTATGCTGGTCCCACCATGGGGTGTATCAAGTCCCATGGTGGCGGCCCGACACAATCCTAGAATGCACAGGTATGCTACTAGTGCCCAATGCCTTATTTTTCTGCGCCGGAGTATGTGCACGCCCGCACCCCGTTAGAACCTACACTGATGCACCACCGCCGTCGATTTGACCTCTTACAATCAGCCCAGTAATCATGCCCCACCCTGCCTAGTTTCAGGGTATCATGATACCTTGTAGGGTTACTGCGTAAAGGGTCCCTCGTTACTAGGTTTTCTATTTCTAGCCAACATGCTAAGTTGGTTAAGTGTTTTATAAACCTAACCCCCAATCAGTCTGTTTAGTTTAGCATGTTCCATTTTGATTAAGTATTAATATAATTTACTTAATCCTATCAATCCTAACTCAGCCTTAATTGTCTTATTAAAGCCTTGACCTCTCACATTAGACAGGTATTGTTGTGGCTGCCTGTTGCCGGTTGGGTCCGGGCAGTCTTACGCCACAACTCAGTCTAACCTCGGGTCCTTATTGGGCTCCGTGTTTAACCACCCACATTGGATAGGTATTGTTGTGACTACTGGACAGCCGGGCGGTTCCGGGCAGGTTTACATCACAACTCAATCCAACCTCGGGTTAAACACATCGTATTTTTCTACATTTACATATTTTGTCTCTTTTCTTTTTGTATGTAAATATTTGCGGCCCATTATTCAAATTCATCTTTATTGGTTAAATTTCATTTATGCCACTTAATTGTTCTTTCAAGGTTGTTGGCATGCGTTAAACATGCCAACACATATGTTCTATATTTTAGCCCTAACGTCATTACCCCCGTATTATACGTTCGCTCCAACGTAAGGTGTGTTGGGTTTAATACTTAAACCCAATTTAGCCAAATGAAAAGGGGAGACTTATAACATGATGTTTATAAGATAACATGAAAAATGGGAGTGTGAACGCATGAACTTGCAACGAACGATTCAATTAACATAAAATAGGCACATGTGAACTTGCAATTGTAACATCATATAATCATGGCATAACATGAATCATTTTATCCATATAATCATAGCATAAACAATACTTAAACATAAACCATTCTATTCATATGGTTAATGCATAGACAATACTTAATCATGAATTATTTTACTCATATGATTATGGCATAAGCAGTACTTAAACATGAATTATTCTAATCATATGATAATGGCATAAACTTAAACATGAATCATAGGTTCAACTAACCATGTAAACTTGAAATTAAGAATCTAACTAAATTAGATATCATTATTATTGGCACAGGGTCTTGACTAGAAATATAAGCCTATATTTTTATTTAGGCATGATATAAACTAATTGTGTTCATAAAATCACTACATGTTAACAAAAAGGTACTTACTTTTGTCACTAATACAAAAGTATGGTTCAACTAGAATTATCCCAACCTAATTCTTATATGAATCCTGGTTTTCATTCTATTCATAGAATTATAGCATAAACATATCTAAACTTACATCATGGTTTTTATTTTATCTATGCAAACTTGCAAGAGGAATGTAACTCTAATGTAATTCTAATGTAACTTATGATAACAACATGAGCCTAAAAACATGTTTTTCAATTGGGCATAATAACGAACATAGTTTAGTCATGTTCATAAAATTAATACAAATTTACAAAGATGCGTGCTTTTGTCACTATCACAAAAATATGATTTTTATACTTGAACTATGATGCCAATTTCAACATAACCTTCATATGAATCATAATACTTAAGTGGATCAAATTACACTAAAGATGACCATAGAATTATACATCATGTTGTCATAACAATAGATCATAGACTTGCATGAATTTCAAAATGAACTATTACAACATATAGTTGTTGTTTCAACATGAATCTTATACTTGCATTTACCAAATGGGTGTTGTAAATAACTACCACAAACATGTAGTTTTCAATATGAATCATATGCTTGCATAAGTCCCAATCAAAATTCCACAACATGTGGTTCAACATAAGCCACATACTTGTATGAATCAAACCATAGCATTGCCAAATCGTTTAGAATCAAAATAACATACAAATATAATTCATTATCGCCATAATTCCATTTCGTTTCCAACGCAAATCGCGTACTTGCAAATTTCCAATCGTATACCATAATATTCCCAAATAGTTTTGCATCAAAGCAACATGCAAATATAGATTATTATTGACACAATTCCATTTCTTACATTACACAAATCAACACAATTATTTAATTCATATCGGAATAGCACTCTACTTACAGCGTATGGCGAATCTTCAATTCAGAAATCTGAATTCTGAATTTGGAGACGCTATTTTTTTTGTTGTAGGCGTTGCTTTGATTGATTTGATGTTGCTTTAAGCTTTGAATTATCTCCTAGTTGTCTCTCTCTATTTCTGACGGCTATCTTCAGTCTCTCCTCAGCAGCATGACGGTCTCATCTCCATTTTAGTTTATGTGAATTAGGGTTAGCCTTAGGTCCTTTTTATAGAGTTTGTGAGTTGATTTAGACCGTCGATGAAGCTTGGTTCAATAATAGCCGTTCGTTTGAAGGAGAGACCAACCAGGAGCTGACACCTAGCCCTAGTGACAAGGCAAGGCTCAGAAAATCGACCAAACACATACCTGGCCAGCCAGGGTGGGCTGGGTTCGACCTGGCTCAGGGGCCAGGTCGACACCCCAGTCGACACCGTGTCGACTTGGCAGTCGGCACGGGTTACCCAGGTCGACTGCCCAGTCGACCTGGCTAGCCCCAGGTCGACTGCCAAGTCGACCTGGGTGCTTTAGGAGGGAATTTTCCCGCCTTGGCCAATTGGGCCCGATTTTGAATTTTGAATTAGTTTTTCTGAGCTGTTTTCATCTATTCGAATTTTAAACCTAATTTTGAAACTTCCGGAGGCCATATCTTGGTCATACGGACTCCGATTTTCGAAAACTCGGACTCTATTTCGCGTATTTTTCCGAGATGAACGCAATGGCGTATCCCATTTTCCTTAATTCTTTGATTTGAAATTAATTATACCTTAATTTATGAATTTCACGGTTATAGAATACACGCGGTGTTACAACCTATATTATAGTCTTGTTACTCTCAACTCATTCTAGGGCATTACTAACCCCATCTCTAATGAGTTTCCTCATTCTAGGATACTGCTGATCCTATCTCTAATGAGTAGTCTTATTGGATATTACTAATCCAATCTCTGATGAGTTTTTTTTTCCAGTTCTAATGAGTTGTATCCCAAAGATTTGAGCTAACCAAAGCTCTGATACCAACTGTAAAGACCCGTAAATTCCCGCTCTTTGGATCGACCATAAACCACACAAGTCTGACCCAAAGGTCGGAAATCCACGAATACTTTAACTTTGGGAATAGAACAACATCAGAACAATAACAACAGACTTTTATAACATCATAATAAATGTTACATCAGAGTACAAAATATATATCAGAGTACATTAAATAAATTTACAGCGGAAGATAATTTTACATTACTTTAATACAGTGCAGCGGAAATAAAATAACTAAGACAGCGGAAGACTTTTCTATGCTCTGGACACAGCTTTGAGCTTCAATCCAGGATCCTGCTAAAGAGATAAATATCTGCAAAAAGCTACTCGACTGCCCGTGTGGAAAAGAGGGCACCCGAGTTTGCAAACACTACACCAAACAGCTCATTTAGTCACATTTCCACGGCCTCGTTTCGTAATGGTTATATCCGTGACTAAGTAATCACGTTTATTACCATTATAACCAGTCTTCATGGTTATAACCGTTATAACATTTGCTAATACTGTAAATAACATGAATTAACGTGGATGAGAAAGGAATTTCACTTTATTTTTGTGTCTTCACGCATTCACACTTATTCTTTCCACCTTAAACCATTTTAACGCTTTTTCCCCAAAACTTTCGAAGCCGCTAGGGTTCTTCCTCCTTTTCGTTCTACAGCCGCAGCCGCCGACGTCTAATTCGCGATCGACTCATCCTTGGTCTGTCAGCCTTCTCCTCATCTATTAAGTTGCTCAGGTAATTTATATATCGTTGAATCTTTTCTTCGATGGGTGTTAGAAATTTAATGGACTCGGTTATGTGAATAATTGCAGTAGAATACATAAAAAGAAAACATGTGCCCGAGGGTCCTTCACATCAGCCATACATCAGATATTTGTAGGTAGAGACGACCATGATTCTTTTTGAAATTTCATTAGGAGAGACTTGAGCTAGAGATGAAGTCTCTACATAAATCAGAGCCTCCAATTAGACAAATTATATGATCAGTATCGATCCTTCCAAATATTGGACCTGTTTTTATTTATTTATTTTTTTTCGAAAGATGTTTGTTGGTTATTGTTACTAAGATGAATAATTTAATGGGATTGGTTTTGTGAATAATTTCGGTGGCCGGTTTTGTGAATAATTTAAGTAGTTGGTTTTGTAAATAATTTCAGCAGCATTTTGGTAGACTTTCAGTTTAGGAGCATTTGTTTGCTCAGATTATGTGTTGTACAGTTCAGATGTGTGCCGACGTAATTGATAAGTAATTTAAGTTTGTGAAATATTTCACTCATATTTTACTGGTACATGAACAAATGTTAAAGTCAGTCGCATTCATGACAATTGTTGTTTGGGATGCTCTACACCAAAAAATAAATCTGGAATTTTCACTCCTAGGCATTCTTTCCGGGCTTACTGTCTAAAGATTTGCCTAAACTTGCCCGGAATAAGGTATACAATTTCACGTAAGAATCAAAACGTACATTTTGAAATTGGCTAGTTATTATTTAGGATTTAGTGATGCGTATAAGCATCAATGTGTTAGTTTTAAACAGCTTGTTTTTTTATTCATTTCCATCCATGTTCAAAATCCCAAAATTTCAATTCATACTAGTACAATCTTTTGATTCGGTCATTGCCTCAAAAAATAATACAAGCTTTACTACATGTATTTTAAACAAAATTGTAATTTGCCATTCGAGTTCCTATTGATATCTAATATTTTGTTTGCATTAATGGTTTGTTACTCCTTGTTTTGCCATTTAATTCATTCACAAGTCTAGATGTTCACTCTGTTAATATGGATGAGAGTTGTAGGTCTAGCATCATATATAGTTTATATATTATACTAGAAATTGTAACATGCAGAATATTTTTCATATAAATTAAAATAGACAGATATAAATATTTATTTGTCTACGTATTTCTGTTATACCAGAATGGTATATTTGAGTTTTATTAAATAATCATTAAAATATCAGAGCATATCGTACTATACTGGGTAGTGAAGAAGCATTGTTTTCATGTTTGAACTGTTAGCTTAGTTTAGAATTTTTGGTGCTTCATTTCATTTCCGTCCAGCACCGTCTTTTGTGAAGTGAAAACTAGCTATACATGGTGGATTTGAATTCTTTTTACGCTTTAAAAACTGTATTGTTAAATAAAATGGACAGTGCCATGTAAATTTCGAATTTCCAGAGAGTATGCATCAAAAAACTCATGACATGTGCTTTGATAATTAACAAAAAATATCCAAACTTTACCCTATCCGCATAGAGGCATGTATGAAAGTGTTTTGGACTAGAAGCGTGGTTCCTTGAATCTCTAAAACAAAGTTATATCTGCTAAAGGAAAAAGCTATGATTGATGTCCAACTTGCCTTTTACTTTAATATACCAATCAATAATGATAACTTACAAACAACATGTTAATAGACTTGTGCACAGGATTTCCATATTTCCTTTTTTTGGGCTGCATCTAACTAAGTCTCTTCAGTATTGAAATTAATAATGGAATTGCCTTTAAGTGCAGCGTTATTCCATGATACGTTGGTCAATCAATTCAGGAATTTCATGATCGTTAACTTACTTTGGCAAATTTGTCTTTAAAATTATACTTTCACGTAGTGGTCTTGCAAATTTGTCCTTACCTTGAAATTTTGATTATTGTATGCAGCTAATTAAGGAAGACATAAAGATATGTGTTAATAAAATGGAGGTACAATGTGTACTGGTGGTGGAGAAGGAAAAAATTCATGATGGAATTATCGAGTACATAATTAATGTGTTGCTAGATAAGATGCATGGATATAGCAACAGTGGTGGAGGAACTTTGTACTCGGCGTAGCAGGTATGAAACAAATTTGGCATTTGATTGTCTAATTTATCGATTATTGGTTTTCTTTGACTTAAGTTCCCAATCCCATAGATGTTAATTAAATTTAGATGATTCTATATTCAAATATCTGTCTATATATGTACCTGTTCTCTCTCTCCTTTGTCCTTATACATATTTTTGTTATTTGAACGCTTTTGCTGCTAATACGCATTTGTTGATGTTTGTCCTTTCTTTTAATAATGTACTTCAATCATTCCAACATTTGATTTTCTTACTCATTTCTAACAATTTAGCAGTGTTCTATTTCATTATAGCTGATTGATTAAATATTTTTATAGTACTAGATGTTTCTATAAATAATTTATTCACTTAAGGAATATAAAACATGCACTCATTCTAATACAAATAATTGCTGAAATATTAGTTACATATCACAAAAATTGTAACTTTAACACTTAGCCAAATTCACCTAACCTTCCTAACGATTTAATGTTTGAAAAGCTACTTGAAAAATAAATGAATTTCAAACAATCATTAAGTGTATTATGCCGAAGTTCACTGCTAAACTGTGTGATGTCAACTATTTGTGCAATGCCCTTCTAAAATTCGAAAAGATTATCCTTTTCTGTTAAAATATAATCCCTTTGTTTGAATGAAATTAATATATAAATATCTTTATTACCAAAAAAAGAAAAAAACGGTATGCAATAATTCTTTAGTGTATAAACTCCCTCACTTGCTATTAGCGGTTCATTATTGAATTAATAGAAAGGACGGGCAGTTACATGAAGACATAATTTCTCGATTTGACTACAACTGTATATCAGAAAGTAAAGTAGCAAAGTGTTTTGTAATATGATTTTTGTTTCACTACTCTATGAACCATGCAATTTTATGCCAAAAACAAGTAGCAAGATGAAATTTAGAGGTATGGACAAAAACATAATAGCCACTGTAAAATTGTTAAGCTTTGCAATCCAGACCTCAAGCAATGGAAATTTTAATGAAATTGTTTTGTATGCACATAATAATAATTGGCCTTTGATTTATAAAATTTTATATAACCATGGATTTGTCAATGCATTGTAGTTAAATTTTAAGAAATTTATTACACAACAAACATATCACAGGAAATTAAAATCTTTTTGTATTATATAGATTCTATATAGTGATTAAAAAAACTAAGTGATTTCCATCTACCGGGAATACGTCACAAGACTAATTTCAATTCATTGATGGTTCTGAATCCTTTAATTCTGTTAATTCAAATGAATGTATATCCAGAAACAACACATGAAAAAATATGAACCTCTGACAGTTGGGTTTGGATAAGTTAGAAAAGAATCCTTTATTTAGGATATCCATTTGCCGTCATCCGAGCGGAACCAAATAAGAGTAACTTGGTTCAGAGTATATTCCATTATAGTTGATCTAGAAGAGGTAAATCTTTTCATTCGGATCTAGCAGAGATAGACCAAAGTCATTTAGTTTTGAGTATAGATCATTAGAGAAAAACTAATCCAACAAACCTTGAATCTTATAATTTAATACAGAAGGTGAGAAAAATAAAATTGATTTGTTGTACACTTTGGGGTATGAAGCTTTAATATTAGCTATCAAATATTTGGTATAAAATGTATAGAGCAACAATAATAAAAAGTCAATGTCAATCCAAATCCATAAAAAATGTATACACAAGGAACAAAAAATAGAAAACGGAACATTTATACAGATATATATATGATTGATGCATGCCATGCAAGAAATTGTCAAATTATAGCAATCTTCCAGTCTAAGCATTTTTGTGTTACTATATGCATGATTGGTGCATGGCATTGCAAGAAATTTTGCACAACTTTGTTTTGTTGTTACAAATATGTCAATAATCTATACCAATATTTTCAAATAATTCAATGGGATATTATAGTTTCTTTATTCACGTGCTATTACATTGCATTACATTATGCAAGATGATACCCATTATGTTCTGTTTGAGTTGTTCACTACCACATTAAAAAAGAGATTAATATCTCAAGGATGTGTACATAGCATCATTTCATTTATCTTAGTCAAATAGGTAAACGTATATCAAGGCAACCTGTATTTATCAAATGATACTACTTCCTTGGAATCAAATAAATTTAGTGAATGGATGTAAACACTTATGACACGTTTTACATAAAGCAACCTCCAAGCATGAGAGAAAAAAGGATTTATGAATCAATTCATTTAAATTACAACATTGGTATTATTATGCATGATAATTTTTTCCAGCCCTGAAAATAGTACTGTGTTCGTATAGACATAACTTTCAATCGGTTCATCTATTTTGGCGATCTTGCACTTTTTGAAAAGCTACGAACACAAAGAACTATTTTTGTTTTAGGCATATTGCAAAATTTTCAACTTTATTAGGCTAAAAATGCAGTTCTCTGAAGTGGACCTGCACATAGAGTGTAAGAGCATATTTGTATATTTAAGGGAAAACCTTTATAACCTTTATCATACTTCATACTTTTATAATCTGAATATTTCGGAAAGCGAACACGGCTCATAACAATTTACTTTAGAAATCACAACTTAATAGAGCAGTCTGTTACATAAAAACTTGTCGGAAAGTAGTGAAATTTTCTTTGACAGTGTCTTGCTGCTTAAACATGTTGTGTGAAGGTCTGTAATTTAAAAATATAAGCACTGTTCTTTCAAATTATATAGAAAGCAGGGAAGTTAACAAATGAAGTGGAGCTTCCTGAAAATTTTGCAGGAGTTCACAATATTTCTTGTGTATCAAACTTAAGGTAATATGTTATTTGTTATTTGTTGAATATGCATTGTTTTTCCGTCTGTATTAGAAGGGGGTAATATGCATTGTTTTTCCGTCTTGACTTATATATTGTTATTTGTTGAATATCGTAGGCTTCGGTTGAGACAGCGGAAGCAAGACAAAGATCATAAGCTGGCTATGAAACTCAAAGTCTAGGTGAATTCGAGCGTCCAGCATTTCTAATGTTATATGATGCTTGTTCTATTCTTTACATTGATTTTTTTTAAGCTTGTTTTGTATAAATGGAGCTCGACATTAATGTAGATCTCGGAACAGCCTTGCATGAAGCCATGTTCAACATCTTTTAAGATGTGAGATCTTAAGAAAAGGTTGAGATAATGAGAAAAGAAGCTTACCATGTTTATGGTGTCTTAAAGGTATGATTTATTTATTTTATGCCAGTCTTGCAAATTTGTTGGTGTTGATGATATTTTTAACGACAATTACATGATATATTTCTTAGTTTAAATTTGTTGCTTGTAAATTCTTACATATGTGGTAAAGGTAGAAAAGTCATGTCAAATATATAAAGTAGGACCATCATTCAAAATGGAGTATTATATGTTTCATTTCGAGGAACATATATGTTAAGTTTTTTTTTTTTTTTTTTTTTTGATAAGGTATATGTTAAGTTTGTTATGATCAAAACTTACCTTTTACATAAAATAGAAAAATGCAATTATCATACTTCACAAATATAACTAATCCATATCTACAAATTATTCTTTTTTTTTAGAAACAAATTTAATGTCATTCAAATTCCACTATCAAAGATGGAGAGAAAAACAAATTGTGGACATATCTTCCTTCACACAAGTGAGCTATGCGACCAAAAGGAACATGTACATTAAGTATGGGAGAATTTGAGAATAATTAAGGTAGTCAAAAAGAGGTCAATACTAAATAGGTAATAGCTACAGCCTATCCTTTCCATGCTTGTTTAGTTTTCTTGATTGACATGATCTTCTTTTTTAAAACATTGGCTTCAGTAAATTCTTAAATGGTAATGGTGGATTTGGGTGATTCTTTCCTTTTAGCCTTCTTTTCCTTTGTTTAAGATTTTGGGATGCACCCACATTAAATGAAGTCAGCATAAGTTGGTCATGATTTGCATCTTCAATCATAACTGCTTTAATGCAAGCATCTTTTTCAACTGAGTTATCGCTTATTACCTCTTTACATTCAGAAACTTCATTCTCGAATGGTACATTATCTAATACTATGCATGCAGGCTCCATGACTTCTATGGAAATCAGCATATGTACATGATATTTTCTTGCCACTTTATAAATTATCAGCCATAATAAATGTACATAATATTTTCTTGCCACTTTATAAATGTACAATATTTTGTTATGCAAGAAAGACAGTCTGCTTGCAATAGCAATTTGGACTGATACCTGATTAAAAAAAATTATGATAAATTAGCCATGTATAACATTATGTTAAAATTACATGCTATATATTTTATCATAGAATTTTGTTATTAAGTTAGAGAAAAAGTAATCGTTGAGTATAATGTTCTTTTTATATGTAGGAACTGCTTTTGAAATATAGTAGGATTTTTTGAGATCGCTTCCACTTTTAAACATTACTGGAAAAAAAAACCAAAGTGGTAAACAGCAAAAAATAAAATAAAAAAAATCATCATACTCAAATGTGTGTTGTAAGTTTCTTTATATATGATTATTTTGTTATTTGTTTAATGCTTTTATTTTGTTTATTTATTCAATCTTTTCCTTCTGTTCTTCCTTTGATTAATTTGAAACCATTGTTTGTCCGCCGTTTTTTTATATATTAGATAATGAATCTTGCATTATTGCTGCTTTAAACAGAATGGTTTGACGGTGAATAACGAGACAGGCATGAGGGTTGTTGTTGTTATCTTTTGTACTTATTGCTCCACCTGCCATATTGTTAGCATCCACATATGTCAGGTATGACAATCTTATTTGTATTTCATTGATATTGATAAATGCGTGGGTATGGTTTGAGAATTAAGAAAGAAAAAAAATAGCAAAGATTCTTTATGCCAGAGTTGTTTTGTTTTTGTTAAAGAACATCTTAGCATCTTTCTATGTTAGGAATGGTAGGAGACTTTTTTTTTGTGGTTTTGTTTTAGTTAGATAACGATCATGTTAACATATTTATATGTCACCTATGAAAATATAATTTGCATTTAATTAATACTGACACATGTATGGGTACGATTTGAGAGTTACTAAAAAAATGATGAAAATATGTTATAGAATCCCTTTAATTGTTCCGTTTACTGTTTTGTTATATGGTTGAAAAATATCTTGATATTATTTTACTTCGGAAACATAACTACAATTTGATTGCAACACATTAGAATTTTATTTTCTAGTTTCAAAATAATGATGTTACAAGCACATCAATGAAAAATTTCATATATTTTGTTCACAGCATCCAAAGTCATAAGTTTGTATATAACACAGTCTTCATAGTTTGAAACCATCCTGTTTGATAGCAATAAGATATATATAAAAGATACTTGAAACAAATTAAAGAAGATGAAACATGTTTGTATAATAGTGTGTGTGTGTGTCTATATATATATATATATATATATATATATATATATATATATAGGAAAAGGCAGTCAAACCATCCTGGCCCGATTGTAATTCAAAACCGAGACCAGCTTGGTTTAAACTGAACTTAATCCTGAGCTTAAGCTCTTAGTTTAAGATAAGATTAACTCAGTTCAAACTGAGCATAAGCTCTTAGTTCAAACTGAGTTTAAACTCAAGCTCTGTTCAAAGATCAAGACTAGCTTATTGGATTAATAATTTTAGTGATGTTCCATAGGTATTACCATGATTGGGAATGGAAAAAGGGAGAAAGAAGATACTTGAAAAGGATTAAAGAAGGTTAAACATGTTTATATAATGGGAAAAATATAGAAAAAAAAACAATGAAACATACATCATATCGAGCTTTTTCCCAATTGTAATATGAACTGAGCTTACCTCAGATTAAACTGAGCTTACCTCAGTTTAAACTGAGCTGAAGCACTCAGTTAAACTGAGCTGAAGCAACTCAGTTCATCCGAGCTCATGCTCAGTTCAGCTGAGATCAAGCTCAATTTAAAATTCACTCCTATAGTATTTATTTGTAGGTTATTTTTGTTGCTCATGCACAGTTGACTACTTCGCCCTATTATAATGTTAAGTTATTTTAGTACTGATGACATTTTGCACCTAGCAAATTGCGAGGTAGTAGTATTTAGTTGCATGTTTATCGATATCTGCTAAAAATGATGTAAATTTATCATGTAGGTTGGAGAAAAATGTTTACTTGAGCAAAAAAAGCGTATGTACTAACTCCACTCCTAAAACGGAAGTGCTATCAGGGAAGCTCACCAATATATGTCAATAGATGTATACCTTTTAGATGACCATGATCTATTTAGATTGCATTAATCAAATGTAATATTGAAAAGAAAAATGTAACTTGGAAATGGTAAGTAAACTTAGTTGTAAATGTAGAAGGATATTTTGATGTTTGTTGAAAGTCTAATTCCTTCAGGAAATGAAATTTTATAATATTCCATTTACGCTTTAAGAAATGAAATTGTTACATGTTGCTATATACGGTTTGTTATATGCTATAATAAATTGTGTTATATGCATCTAAAAATTGCAATGGCTATAAGTGTTATAGTTTTTCATTTTGTAACAGTTATATGTTTGGTAAACATTTTTTCTACTTACGTTAATATCTGTTACAATTTATACTTTTCTAATGGTTATAACCGTTAGGACAGTTTTAGTTGTAACGGTTATAAGCGTGATAAAACATGTTATTTATCACGGTTATAACCGTTATAACATCCGTAACAAAAATTTGCCACGTACTCCGTATTAACGACTATAACTGTTACAAAAATAATTTGTCATGCTTATAAGCGTGACATATCCGGTTTTCTGTTGTTGTGAAAAGTGGAAACAAACAACGGGTCAGTCGTGGGACTGGTGTGAGAATTCTTAACTAATATAACTAATAGTAATAAGGCAAATCCAAGGACCACGCCGCTAAAGCGAAACGGGTTTTATTCCAATGGATTGTCGTGCATAATTTAAGTAAATCGTCAAAAACAACGCAATGCTTTGTAGAAAAATGAAACCATCATAAGACCCAAGTCCCATCACACAATGCAACGCAAACCGGAGGATAGGGTTTTACCTTATAATGGTCAAACATGCTTGATACGATAAAAATGATATTATTATTAGTGTGTATATGTTTTAAAACATTTCAGAGTAAATGTATCAATCCTAGGAAGCATAGGTACCATATGCTATGCCTCCATACTAGTAATACAATCAAAACCGCAAGGGTTGTATTTGGAATTTGGATTTCCATCTGAGTCAAGGCTAGGGAGGAGCTCCTTACCGATTCGAGACACTCTAGCTGATGCCTCAGGATTACCCGCAGTTAACCCTTGGAAATGGCAGGGCCAGTCCTCAAATACAGCTTAGAGGATTGGCAATTCCTAAGCACACGTTCCCCGGTCCTATAGGACCTATCCGAGGCGCCTCATTCCATCATCCACATAAGTAAAATGTCAGGGCTAGTAGGTCACTGACACCACTCTAGCTAGAAAGAAACGTGCTGCTCTCCCTGCGTTCCCTTCTCCCGTTTTAGACTCCGCCGGTGTGTGAGACTCGTGAAGTCACGTTAAACACAAAGCTATGCCTAAACAGGCTATACTTTGATCATCCCACAAGGCCTGCTTTTCAACAAAGCCTTGATCATATGCATCTTAGCATGCCACATCGTCAATCCATACCATACCATTGATTTCTACCAACATATAACCTCTGAGCTCATACGTCTCAGAGAAGGGTGTAAAACACCAAACAGATATATGTTTAGCAGAGATCAACGAATACAGTATAAAGGAATACAATGTCAGACATACAATCCATTTACGCGCTTATGCTCTGGGTTTGAGCGAAAGCCAAACCCGTGCAATCAACACTACGTCCGGACGGCTACTACTGTCGCCCCTTCAAGGTAGCTACTCCCATCATGGGTCTCAATAGCAACACACCCATTCGATGTGAAGATCGTCGGTCTTCAATCACCGTCTTCAACTCTTCGAACGTCGTATCATTATTTGGAATGAGAGTAAACTCGGACTTTCCAAATAATTCTCGCATATATAAATTTGAAAAAAAATTCATATCGTTAATATTAATTTATAACGATCAATCTTTATTTTTAATTAAATTCTATTTAACGACGTCTCATGTCAATTGTAACACCCCACCTCCGTTAAGGTCACTCACAAAGGGAATGCATTAACTTTGGTGGAGCATTTTAGTAAACAGAACAGAAAATACAAGACAGATAAAACAGTACTTGAAAAAATTTAACTTTATTACAGCGGAAACAGAAATTAATATGGTTACATCCTTTCAATTTCAGAATTCAAGTACAAAATATCAGTCTTTTACAAAAGCCTTCAAAATGCATGGTTTAAAATCATAATCCCCATGGAATGGAAGCTATACAGAGCCAAGCCATACTTTAAGCACTTCAAGCAAAGAGAAATCCGGATCAAGTTAAAGTATTCCCTCCTTGGATAACCTGGGGGGGAAACGGAAGAAAGGAGGCGAAACAACAAGGGTCAGACAAAAAGTCTGGCAAGTCCAGTGACTTTCAGCATATGAACAGATAATAATAATATGATATGAACATAAAACTGGATGTGAGATAACTGTAACAGGTGTAGCAGATATAACAGAAGAACAGAATGACATAGACTATTGCTTTACACTTCTCTGCACTAATACTAGTATAACAGAATTAGGTGTCACCCTAATGTCTAAAATGAAACAGAAACAGGTACGGAATAATTTCCACGCTAGTAATGGGCCTTTACCACCCGATCAGAAACAGACAGAAGCAGAATGTAGCATAAGGTGTACACTAGTAATTGGGCCTTTACCACCCGATCAGACGGTACCACGCAGAAACAGACAGGTATTGCCACCCAACAGAAAGAGACGGTACCAACAGAAACAGACAGAACTAAGTGTACCCTAAAAACCCTACCCCAAGCGATCGGCTCCCTAATACATAAATACCCTGTGCCAGCCCCACCAAAGGGTGTATCATTCCCTAAAGTGGCAACCTTTGAATGACACAGACCTATTTACAGATGTCACGGCGTCTTACATCCTCAGAGGCAGACCAGGATCCATGCACGTACATGACCCGGTTGGAACGCACCATCAACACCCCTCGCCATTATCAGAATGAACCGCTTATAATTAGTTCAGTAAGCGTGCCCGGACCCTACCTACTGTTGGGTCAAAGTTTTGATACCAGAAAGGGTTACTGACTAATATGGGTCCCAAACAACAGATGACACAAGTAATTCCCCTCCTAACCTTGTGTCCCCAGACTAACAGATTTCAACTTAACTTGTCTACAAGTTTCAGACATACAAAACTTAGGTTAACTAGTTCACAGATCAGACAATCAAGTTAACAGGTTTTCAGACTAACGGATCAGATGTTCGGATTAACAGGCTTACAGATTAACTGGTTCCAGATTATCTAACTTTGTATTGGGCCAACGGATTCACGAAACGGGTTCATTAAATTCATTAGTCCAGTTGGTTTAACCCTATCCACCCAACACATTTCAGACATCATATTTATCTCAGATTTTATCTCATATTTTATCTCAGATTTGCATTAATTAAATATTAATGCACAGACCTCTCACATTAGGTCGGTAGCTTGTGGCCGCTGGATATGCCGGGCGGTTCCGGGCAGACTTCTGCAACAAGCCAGACCTAACCTCGTGTCTTGCGCATGTTATGACTAACTTCTCACATTAGAACCTATTGTTTGCGGCCACTGGATGTGCCGGGCGGTTCCGGGCAGGTTTACGCCGCAAACTCATTCTAACCTCGAGTTAGCCATATTTATCTTTGCGGCCAATTAATTAATAGTTTAGCATTTATGCCTATGCCTAATATACATGTCAATTATTCATAACTATAGTCATTTCAAATTACGCCAATAACAGACTAATTATATCAAAACAACAGATATAGCAGGTAACAGATTTAACATATAACAGATTTTTCAGATTAGGCGACTTAACGGATTTAGCAGATTAAGCAACTTAGCAGATTTTAGCACATAACAGATTAGGCATCTCAACAGACAAATTTAACAGATTAGGCATTTCAATCTTAATAGCAGTCTAGGCCATATAACAGAACTAGCAGTTTAGGCAACTTAGCAAATTAGCAGATTTAGCAGATTTAATATTTCTAAAGGTTCTATTTACATGCCTTGCCTAATCATAAATTAGGCCTAAGTTCATATGCCTACATAATTGTCATGATTCACAATATGAACATATATTCCATGTTTGCATAAATTTACATAGCGCAGAATATGGACACAATTTACCATATAACATATGTTCCAATTTTTGTTAAACTAGCATTTTACATGTAAATTATACCAAATATAATCATTAATTACAATGCATGCCATATATCCAAAAATTCCTACTTAGGTGTAATCGCAATAATAGATATCCTAATTAATGTAAATCTTTACACCTAACTTTCCATATCCTTCTTCTTTTCAAGTCATGAATCATAATGCAAAATATACCCAACAATCTAAATCTTTAAATTATATCTTCTAAAAATCAGATCTTGACTTTTATATGCATTTTGTCCAAAGTCCCCAATCATATATAAACATATAATGGTTCCTCTTTTCTTTTATTACAGAATATGCATAGATCTAAATCTATTTTACAACATATGCTCATTTTTCTAATTAATTACAGATCTAAATATCATATGTTCATTTCTCTAATTAGTTACAGATCTAAATTACAACATACTCTATGCATGCAATATATAAATTACATGTTCATAGTCAAATTTATGCATCCAATCCCAAGTCACATGTCCAATATATTTTATGCTTCAGATCTAAAGTCATACGTTCAATTCAGTCTTGTCAAATTTCGCATCATTCATTAATTGTCCCAAATTTTGCGTTCATACGTTAATCTCTTTATGAGATTGGGCATAGGCTCGTGGTAGCCTGGCTATAGAAACAGAAAAGAAGAAAGGAATACAGAACAGTCACAGAAAACAGATCTAACAGAAGAGAATATATATACAACCTCAAACTCAGATTTAAAAGCATATCAAAATTATAATTAACGTTTATAGCGGAGAATAACTGTACTTGCCTTTCGTGGTTTAAGAAAGGATAATAAACTATTGTTGATGCAGAAATGTTGAATTATCCCTTTTTAATTGTTGTTGTAGATCTACCCTTTGATTTGAGATTTGATTTAGCTTTTACATCAGTCCTAGTTTTAATTCCAGCAGAGCAGCGACGCCATTTTTATTTTTAATTAGAAGAAGAGAGAAATGGAGGCTAGAGAATTGTGTAAGAAACCTAGGTTTAGGTTAGGGATGTATTTATAGGAGGATAGGGTGATTTAGAGCCTTCAGATCAGTCCAGAAGTCATCAGAATCGCACAGCTCGAATACACATCATCCAGCCACTCAAAAGAAGACACGTCACCTCAGAACACTCCAGAATTCGGTGCTGGATTTGTATGGGCGCACTTGGCAGGTGCGCCAGTGTATTTTTGTACTGGCGCACTTCACAAGTGCGCCAGTGTATTCTAGCCCGTTTCCGGTTTTTCTGCCTAACTTCGTTCGTCCATATCTTCTTCATACGGACTCCGATTTACGCAAATTCGGACTCTATTTCGCGTATTTTTCCGAGACGAACACAATGGCGCAACCCGTTTCCCTTATTTCTTCTCCTAAAAATTAATTATACCTTGATTTTTAACTCTTATGTTTACAGAAAATACGGGGTGTTACATTCTCCCCTCCTTAGAGGATTTCGTCCCCGAAATCTTCAAGTTAAGAAGAATGTGTCCTACCATCCAATCACCCATCTACTCAACCATCATCCACAAGCATCCATTGTCCATAGAAAACTTCTAATGTTGTATGAACATATGTAAAAGTGTGTGTATATGTTCCTTATCTAATGCAAAGATCAGGCGGTCTACTGATTCAGTTGACCTCCTTAATGCGAATTATGTCAGTGCCATGAGTCCAACATGTATGCAATAGAATCTTAATGATATATATTATTTCTATATGAGTGCACAATTATTCACTCAAATGCATCATCCATGTGCTGAATCAACCATTTTGCATCCACAAGAATTGAAAAATGCTCACACATCCATATGCAGTATGAGAGTGTTTTCGAGCCGATCTAGTGCCTAGTGTGTGTGTATGCATCCACGGGCAACCACTAGCAACCACTTGCAACCATCAAACATAACATGTCTCAAACACATGTTTACACCCATTAGTTTCTACCTAAAGTTCGAAGATTTGATCGATAGGATACAGTCGAATGATGGAAGCGAGTACAAATAGAACGAAAATTTGGTTCCCATTAGACATGGGTCCTAAGTATCAGCCCCAAAGACCGAAACAAACATCAAATTGACACCCAGAGGATTACCTTCTTTAGACAATGTCAAAACTGGAAATCCTATCAAAAGTATTTAGATATTTACAGACTACTGGTACAGATCAGGTTCCCTAATGATTCTTAGGAAGCTAAGCATGATAAAATCATACCCCACGAAAACTCAGAATGTATGCGTCATACTTGACGCCTAACACAGATTTCCCTCAAACCCCAATCTCAAACAGATGATCCATAACCCTTATGGGTCTGAGTCTACAGCGGAATTCGGAAATAATACTAGTATTAAAGTGCAGAGTATCGATTACAAAATCAAAATACCAGAATCAGAAAAAGTCTTAACTTCATAATCAGATAAATAAATTAAACCTACTATAGAAATTTTCCTATTTCTATCCTAGCCACTAGCCTCAAGAGTGTTCGCCTGCCCTCCTTGTCCTCGTCTCTTCGGGCAGTCCCTAGTGAAGTGTCCCATCTCCCCACAGTTGAAGCAAGCGCCCTTCCTTTTTCTGCAATCCTTGTTCAGATGAGTCGAGCTCCCACAAGTAAAGCACTTTTTCCCCTTCTTATCTTCAGACTTCTCATCCTTCTTTTGTGTTTCCTTTTTGGGCCCCGCTTTCTTATTCTGTGGTTCTTCCTTCTTTGTCTCTTTCGGGCCCTTGTCTTCCTCGTGCAGTAGTGCCATATCCACCAATTTCTCGTAAGTTGCTCCCATGGGTACATGGGTCATGGCTAGGCTGTGCAGTGGCTCATTCAATCCTTTAACAAAGCGGAGAGCCTTTTTATGCTGAGTGTTGACTAAATCCAATCTGAATCTTGCTAGTTGGTTGAACTGGTTGACGTATTCCATGACCGTCATACTTCCTTGCTTAAGAGATAAGAACTTTTCCAATTGTAAACTTCGTTCAGCTTACGAGAGGAATTTTGTCTCAAACCTTGTTCTGAAATCCATCCATGTCTCAACCGGCCTCTCGGCGTTAGTGACTTCCCACCAGTAGGAAGCTTCGTCTTTGAGCAGCCATACTGCCAACTGTACCTTCTGCCTATCGTCCACCTCGAAGATAACGAATAGATCCTCAGTTTCTTTGAGCCAATTCCTTGCTTCTACGAATGATTCAGTTCCTTTGAAATCCTTCCCACCCATGGCCCTAAAATCTCTACAGATCTTTGAGAAGCAATTGCATGAGGAGGGGGTGGAGGAGGGGGATCATTTGCTGGACCTGCAGCGGCGGTCCTAGCCTCAAGATATTGACGAAACCAACCGGGTACATGAACACCCTCTGGTATCTCAGATGCTTCAGACATGCTGGAACGAAAAAGGAAAGGTTCAATACAAAAAGGACTGAAAGAAAGATATATGGCTCTTGGGGATCATGTTTTTCAAAATAAGCTTTATTTTTGAAAATACTTCCTTCCAAAACCTTTTTGAAAATAGTTTTCAAAAACTTTACCCAATCTGGTAACCTTCAGCTCTGATACCAAGTGTAACACCCCACCTCCGTTAAGGTCACTCACAAAGGGAATGCCTTAACTTTGGTAGAGCATTTTAGTAAACAGAACGGAAACTACAAGACAGATAAAACAGTACTTGAAAATTTTTAACTTTATTACAGCGGAAACAGAAATTAATATGGTTACATCCTTTCAATTTCAGAATTCAAGTACAAAATATCAGTCTTGTACAAAAGCCTTCAAAATGCATGGTTTAAAATCATAATCCCCATGGAACGGAAGCTATACAGAGCCAAGCCATACTTTAAGCACTTCAAGCAAAGAGAAATCCGGATCAAGTTAAAGTATTCCCTCCTTGGATAACCTGGGGGGGAAACGGAAGAAAGGAGGCGAAACAACAAGGGTCAGACAAAAAGTCTGGCAAGTCCAGTGACTTTCAGCATATGAACAGATAATAATAATATGATATGAACATAAAACTGGATGTGAGATAACTGTAACAGGTGTAGCAGATATAACAGAAGAACAGAATGACATAGACTATTGCTTTACACTTCTCTGCACTAATACTAGTATAACAGAATTAGGTGTCACCCTAATGTCTAAAATGAAACAGAAACAGGTACGGAATAATTTCCACGCTAGTAATGGGCCTTTACCACCCGATCAGAAACAGACAGAAGCAGAATGTAGCATAAGGTGTACACTAGTAATTGGGCCTTTACCACCCGATCAGACGGTACCACGCAGAAACAGACAGGTATTGCCACCCAACAGAAACAGACGGTACCAACAGAAACAGACAGAACTAAGTGTACCCTAAAACCCTACCCCAAGCGATCGGCTCCCTAATACATAAATACCCTGTGCCAGCCCCACCAAAGGGTGTATCATTCCCTAAAGTGGCAACCTTTGAATGACACAGACCTATTTACAGATGTCACGGCGTCTTACATCCTGTGAGGCAGACCGGGATCCATGCACGCACATGACCCGGTTGGAACACACCATCAACACCCCTCGCCATTATCAGAATGAACCGCTTATAATTAGTTCAGTAAGCGTGCCCGGACCCTACCTACTGTTGGGTCAAAGTTTTGATACCAGAAAGGGTTACTGACTAATATGGGTCCCAAACAACAGATGACACAAGTAATTCCCCTCCTAACCTTGTGTCCCCAGACTAACAGATTTCAGCTTAACTTGTCTACAAGTTTCAGACATACAAAACTTAGGTTAACTAGTTCACAGATCAGACAATCAAGTTAACAGGTTTTCAGACTAATGGATCAGATGTTCGGATTAACAGGCTTACAGATTAACTGGTTCCAGATTATCTAACTTTGTATTGGGCCAACGGATTCACGAAACGGGTTCATTAAATTCATTAGTCCAGTTGGTTTAACCCTATCCACCCAACACATTTCAGACATCATATTTATCTCAGATTTTATCTCATATTTTATCTCAGATTTGCATTAATTAAATATTAATGCACAGACCTCTCACATTAGGTCGGTAGCTTGTGGCCGCTGGATATGCCGGGCGGTTCCGGGCAGACTTCTGCAACAAGCCAGACCTAACCTCGTGTCTTGCGCATGTTATGACTAACTTCTCACATTAGAACCTATTGTTTGCGGCCACTGGATGTGCCGGGCGGTTCCGGGCAGGTTTACGCCGCAAACTCATTCTAACCTCGAGTTAGCCATATTTATCTTTGCGTCCAATTAATTAATAGTTTAGCATTTATGCCTATGCCTAATATACATGTCAATTATTCATAACTATAGTCATTTCAAATTACGCCAATAACAAACTAATTATATCAAAACAACAGATATAGCAGGTAACAGATTTAACATATAACAGATTTTTCAGATTAGGCGACTTAACGGATTTAGCAGATTAAGCAACTTAGCAGATTTTAGCACATAACAGATTAGGCATCTCAACAGATAAATTTAACAGATTAGGCATTTCAATCTTAATAGCAGTCTAGGCCATATAACAGAACTAGCAGTTTAGGCAACTTAGCAAATTAGCAGATTTAGCAGATTTAATATTTCTAAAGGTTCTATTTACATGCCTTGCCTAATCATAAATTAGGCCTAAGTTCATATGCCTACATAATTGTCATGATTCACAATATGAACATATATTCCATGTTTGCATAAATTTACATAGCGCAGAATATGGACACAATTTACCATATAACATATGTTCCAATTTTTGTTAAACTAGCATTTTACATGTAAATTATACCAAATATAATCATTAATTACAATGCATGCCATATATCCAAAAATTCCTACTTAGGTGTAATCGCAATAATAGATATCCTAATTAATGTAAATCTTTACACCTAACTTTCCATATCCTTCTTCTTTTCAAGTCATGAATCATAATGCAAAATATACCCAACAATCTAAATCTTTAAATTATATCTTCTAAAAATCAGATCTTGACTTTTATATGCATTTTGTCCAAAGTCCCCAATCATATATAAACATATAATGGTTCCTCTTTTCTTTTATTACAGAATATGCATAGATCTAAATCTATTTTACAACATATGCCCATTTTTCTAATTAATTACAGATCTAAATATCATATGTTCATTTCTCTAATTAGTTACAGATCTAAATTACAACATACTCTATGCATGCAATATATAAATTACATGTTCATAGTCAAATTTATGCATCCAATCCCAAGTCACATGTCCAATATATTTTATGCTTCAGATCTAAAGTCATACGTTCAATTCAGTCTTGTCAAATTTCGCATCATTCATTAATTGTCCTAAATTTTGCGTTCATACGTTAATCTCTTTATGAGATTGGGCAAAGGCTCGTGGTAGCCTGGCTATAGAAACAGAAAAGAAGAAAGGAATACAGAACAGTCACAGAAAACAGATCTAACAGAAGAGAATATATACAACCTCAAACTCAGATTTAAAAGCATATCAAAATTATAATTAACGTTTATAGCGGAGAATAACTTTACTTGCCTTTCGTGGTTTAAGAAAGGATAATAAACTATTGTTGATGCAGAAATGTTGAATTATCCCTTTTTAATTGTTGTTGTAGATCTACCCTTTGATTTGAGATTTGATTTAGCTTTTACATCAGTCCTAGTTTTAATTCCAGCAGAGCAGCGACGCCATTTTTATTTTTAATTAGAAGAAGAGAGCAATGGAGGCTAGAGAATTGTGTAAGAAACCTAGGTTTAGGTTAGGGATGTATTTATAGGAGGATAGGGTGATTTAGAGCCTTCAGATCAGTCCAGAAGTCATCAGAATCGCACAGCTCGAATACACATCATCCAGCCACTCAAAAGAAGACACGTCACCTCAGAACACTCCAGAATTCGGTGCTGGATTTGTATGGGCGCACTTGGCAGGTGCGCCAGTGTATTTTTGTACTGGCGCACTTCACAAGTGCGTCAGTGTATTCTAGCCTGTTTCCGGTTTTTCTGCCTAACTTCGTTCGTCCATATCTTCTTCATACGGACTCCGATTTACGCAAATTCGGACTCTATTTCGCGTATTTTTCCGAGACGAACACAATGGCGCAACCCGTTTCCCTTATTTCTTCTCCTAAAAATTAATTATACCTTGATTTTTAACTCTTATGTTTACAGAAAATACGGGGTGTTACATCAACAGGCGACTTTGGCGCTGTTTTCACCCAAATTTGTTTTACACGTTTCTCTAAATCTAACCGTTGGATTTTAATATACTTCATATCATTAGAAAGATCTTCCCAAGGCGAACCTATCGGTTTCAGTTTTGGGAAAATCCGTCGGTCGGATCATACGGTATAATCAATTAAAAATACGATTCTAAAATGTGAACTACCATGCTCGATTCAAGTACTTTTAATTTATATATATATAATTTATATAAATATAATTCCTCGTCCATTTCATTTTACTATATTTTGCTAACAACAAATCTTCTTATTTATATCCAATATTGATATATATATCATCACACGCAACAATGTTTTCTTTTATTTTTCAATTTCCAAAAATATAATATACACAAAATGTATGTTTTGTGTATCATTCCAATTACAACCAAAAATAAGTATTTTTGTGTTTCATTTCCATTACAACAACCATGCATATTTTGGTGTCCACTTCATTTCTATACAAATGAATATATTTTTGTTTGCTTAATTTCAATATAACAAAAATAATAACTTTGCTATTCTTTTAAATGCCAAACAAAAATAACAATTCCTATCTCTTTCAATGCAAAACCAAAATGATCTTGACTTTTTATAATGGCAATGTAAATTCTATTCTTAGGTGACATCATAAAAATGTAATTTTAATTTACAATGTAATATCATATTTTAATGACATAATAAAATGTAATTCTAATTTACAGTGCAATTTCTCATTCATAGTTACATATGAAAATGTAAAATTTTGTTCGCTTGCCAAATTTCATACCATAGTTACAAATAAAAATATAATTTTTATTTTTAATGCCAATTGCATATCATAGTTTCAAAATAAAAAAAAAGTAATTTTTTATTTGCATAGCAAATATTATATCTTTAGTTCAAATAAAAATGTAATTTTTATTTGCAATGCAAGTTCTCATTCTAAGTTACATAACAAAAATGTAGTCTTTATCATCAATGCACATTCCTACTTTTGTTTACATATAAAACACAAATTCTATTTAAAATGCGAGTTCATATTTTTGTTCTACATAATAAAAATGTAAATTTTATCGCTACCATTTTCCATTGACCAAAATATGATCTTAACCATGCATTTCATTTCATATGCAGTATATAACAAATAAATATATTTTCTTCATATGCAATACATGACATTACCAAATAAATATATCTTCTTTATATGCAGCATAACAATGAACTTTTTATTAACAAAAGAAACGCAGCAAAAATGCAGTTTTGAAATGTATTCATTTTATCGTAACTCAAATGACGATAAGAATGAAATGTTAACATCGCTATTTTTATCGCACCAGAAATATCGATACAAACGTGATATTAACATTTCTCTTTTACCGCATCAAAATATTGATAAAAATATATACATTCCAATTTATACTTTTATTTACATCTGACATGTAAATAAAAATATGACTCTTCAAAACATACTTTTACTTACATCTAAAAGGTAAGTAAAAATGCTACTGCTAAATTCATATTTTTTTTTTCGAAAATGTAAGTAAACAATGCAACTCTTTAATTCATCAATTTTTACACTAAAAAGGTGTCTACTTTTATCTAAACTATCATGACACAAAAAGGATTTATTTTATTTTATTTTTTATTGAAAAGAAATAACAATAAAAATGATTCTTTTTAATGTTAAAATGAATCAGCGACAAAAATGTTCCTTTTTACCATTAAGAAGAAGTAGCGACAAAATGTTCCTTTTTACCGACAAAAGAAATGTTGACAAAAAGGGTTTCTTTTTATCGACAAAAAGAAATATGATCAAACATGTTCTTCTTTAACAACAAAAAAAAAAATATGAACAAATGTTCTTTTTAATAACAAGGAAAAATAATGAACAAATGTTCTTTTTATCGACAAAAAGAAATAGCGAATATATAAAAAATGTCTTTATCCTTCTATTTGCTTTTCTTGTTAACATAAAAAAAAAACTATGTTAAATCTTCCCAAACATTTCTTCCTAACATAAAAAAAATATTTTATGTTAAATCTCTCTTACCAATTTCTTTTAACATAAATAAAATAATTTATGCTACATCCTTCTTTTTCATTCTATTTGTTTATTTACATAAAATGTAAATTAATATTTTATTTACATAAAATGTAAATTTTCCTTTTCAATTATTTTCTTTACATAAAATGTAAATTTCTTTCTAATTATTCAATTTACATAAAATGTAAATTTTCTCTTTTTAATTCTATTTACATAGAAAATGTAAATTCTGTCTTACATACTTAATTAACAAAATCTGTTAATTTTGTCTTGTCGTCAATTCTAACTCACAAACAAATAACCATGATATTTTATATGTTACAAATTCAATGTATTCTAAAAAAATAATTAATACACTAATCATTTCTATGGATCTTAATTTCATATAAGAATGGTATTATGCATATTCACATTTTTCCATTTCTTCTAATGATATATAAAAAGTAAATTTTATATATTAACCTCTTCTGTGAACTCAAATGAGATATAAGAAGTAATTTATATTTTCCTAACTTATAAAATGTTTCATGCCATAAATAAGAATGTGATTTTATCGACACTTCTTTATATTAACAAAATATGAACATTTTGTCACTGCTTATTTTATATTGACAAGAATGTGATTTTGTCATTTCTATATTTTTACATTAAAAGTAATTTCTCTTTTCTAATGACATAACAAAAAATGGATTTCATATGCTAACAGATTTTCCATTACAAGTCACATATAAAAAGTAAATTTTTATATGTTAACAAATCCATTTCATTACTAATGACATATAAAAGTGAATTATATATATATTAACACATTTACCATTTCTAATGACATAATAAAAGGTGAATTTTATTTATTAACAAATCCTCCCTCTCATACAAAAATCAATTTATATGTCGACAAATCTTCCCTTACTAATGACATACATAAATGTGAATATTTATATATTAACAAATCTTTCATTTCTAATCTATGAATCAAAAGGGGAATCACATACAATCATTCACTAACGATAACAAGCAAATCTGAATTACAAACATCACAGAACAATCACATGGAAATAATTATCTATGCAGCCACAACATGAACTTCATATAATATGCATATAGATTTTATAATGAATTTAAATAAATAAATAAATAATCATATTTTATAAAGTAAAATTCTCACCAAAGCGTTGCTCCTCTTTGAATTTGATCAAAAATTCGACTGGCTCGTAACTGTGCTTAATCAGCACAGAAAAATAGTCCTCTGAAATACGATCCTGATGGTCCTGAAATCGTCGAATTTCGAGTCCGAACGAAAGAGTTATGACTCAATTTAGTTACAAGACAATTTTATATTAATTAAATAATTAATTAATAAGCAAATACCCTTCTTCCTCTATCTGTAACCAAGGCCGTGACTTCCGTAAATATGAACCCGTTCTGTTCAATTCTAGGTTTACAATTATCGAACAACTCAGGCAGTTGGACCACGATCAGGAGATGGGACGTCGACAGGCTGGAGGAGGCGCACGTGCGCTGGGGAGGTGGGCCCACTCGGTGGTGCCCATGGACCATGGCGGCGGTGGAAACCCGCAGCGTTCGGGTGCGTAGAACTCGGCCTTTGAGCTACTTGAAGGTGATCCAACCGTATGAAAAAGAAGGGGAGGAGAATCTCTTCGATTTGATATAAGGGTGGTGGTCTAATTTGGAGTAGAGGAGGAGAATTTAGTGATGAAAGGAGGGAGTGGTATCGGCCATTGAAATGGAGGGAGGCAGCGGCTGTAAGAGGATAGGGGTTTGGGGATTTGTTTTTTAGTGAATATTTATAATAAAATATTAATTAATTAAGCCCACTAAGGCCCGAATAGCTCCGAACTCAGATTTCAGCCCAACGACTGTCAAACTTAAGGTTTTAACGCCTACTGAACGCAATGGGACAGGTCTCGTGGCCCAATTCTGAATTCTGTTACGCATTTTATTAAAATTTCAATATTAAATTAATATTTTATCTTCAACCGTACATTTAAATACGCCGGGGTCACATACGACCTCAGAAAATTCCAAGAAAAATATTTTTAGCTTTCTTATGACGATACGAATCCAACAAAATTATTTTCATCGAATTCTGAGACTTTTTGAAAAATGATTATTTTCTGGTCGACCCGATTTAACTAAAATGATTATTTTCGTCGAATTCTGAGACTTTTTGAAAAATGATTGTTTTCTTGTGCCATGCTCACATATTAATTCGAAAAATTCTGGAAAATTAAACTTAACAATAATTCGAGATTCCGGTTCCAACAAAAGTGGTTTCGTCGAAAACCGAGATCGTTTGAAAATTGACTATTTTCCAAGGCCATATATTTAATTTAAAATATATATAAATCATACAGCGACTTTTCTAAATTTTAAACTGGACATAACTTTTGATTTTTAAAACGAAATTTTAGTTTTTCAGATTCGTTAGAAAGATATGACTAAACAGATTTAGATATTTTTGGTTTCGCTCAATTTCGATTTATTTTGCATCCTGTACAGTCCGTCAAAGTTCAAAATCAAATTTTCAAACTGCAGCGCTGTTTTAAACTCCTTTTATAATTAAAATTAAATTATTCATTCTAACTTCAATTTGAATCAAATTTGTGATCATTATTTTTTTAAATATCAAAAACTCATTAAAATTACTAAATTTAAAATTTAAAATTGGCCCCAAGATTCAGGGTTGTTACAGTAGGTCTCCATGAAGTGAATTTCTCATCCCTAGAGCTTAATGGATTTCAAATTCTCTTATTGATTGATTAGTCATTAAGTCCCACCATTCGTAGTGAAAATTCGAGTCAGGTAGGCCTGTCGTTTGACCTATATCATTTTTGTGACGTTTTGTGATTCGATTGGATTTGTGTTTGAACGTGTTTTATTAATAACGCCTTTACACTCAAATAAAAGCCGATAATTCTGACTTGAATATAGGATTAGAGCATAAACTAGAACCATGGATATATGACTGAACTACCAATCTTTAGGTTTTATTTCCAACCTTAATCATGGCGTAGTCGCGATTCGACATAAACCCGACGATATTGGTAGATGATGACGATGGTTATAGTTCTAGAGATTAGTGATCGTTGCCATGTTCCAAGTTCTTTTATTATAATCATATCAGCACCTTATGACACTGAACATTCCATGTTACTTTACACCAACACGAAGGGTATAGGTTTTCCAGTGTGGTTTCTAAAGCGACTATGTTGAAAGTACAATTTGAAATGCATCAAGGGTCTTCTTGAAACTTCAGGTTTGGAAGATGAAACTTTAGAACACTCACAATCCTTGGCCAGGTTGTCAAGTAACTCCAATTCAACGGGCAACGAGCTTGAGACTTCAGAGGCACCCACCCCCTTCTTGCTGGTAAGCACGCCTAAAGCACCCAACCAGGGTGTACAGTCGGAAAAGCCACAACAATCGGCCGAACGCCCAGCCGATCCAGTGATACCAGAAGGGGCAGGACTACAGAAGGAAACCCTAAAGAAGAATAGGATGTAGGTATAATGAGGGAAGACTTTCCTGAGGCGCCAGACATGATGGATGATGCCGCCATAGTCGATGACCCATCGGATTTGGTGCCTTCGCGGGTGGATGAAGGGGCACTAAGGCGCGTGTGCAATAAGTTAATCATACCCTGGAACAATGTTCACGTCCTGAAGAGGAGGATAGGGTGCATGGACGTCCAAAAGGATGCACTGCCTAGAACATGCACATGTGTGTTTCTTGTGCGTTCCCCAGTCCTGCGGGTTCTTCCAAGATATGGTGCGCTACTTCCATCTAGCGTCGGCGCAATTTCACCTGAATGCACATGCCTTCCTGCTTGGTACCTTCATTCTATTTATGGAATACCTGCGTACAATACCTATTAAGGAGGATATCCGCTTTCTTTTCCAAATGAAGAGGAGAGCTTCTATTGTGTCCTCTCTAGGTAACTTGGAGGCACAAGCCAACACTCGGTTAATCCTGGGTACATGGAGTATGCTTAGTATTTTTTAAATACTGCAAGTTTTATGTCTGCTTCTCCGCATGATTCGCAAGGCGATGGTTGGTTCGAAATAAGTACATTTCTTGACTTGGGTTCATAGTTAGTCGAGTTGTAAGATCGAGACTAACTTTATGTTTATGTAACAGACATTCCTATAGTACCCAAAGGAAAAGTATAGCAGGAACGTCCTGAAGCGCTAAAGTCTATTCCAACCATGGATCGCACCACCATGAATGTTCTAACTGAACAGATTCTTCGTTGAGTGCGCTTACTTCTTGCAAATTTATCAATGAGTCATTCGGTTGGTACTAGAGAGGAAGAAAAGGTGGAAATCAAGGAAGGAGAAAGTCCTCTAGGTCTGCAAAGAATGGTGCACCCTATTGCGTCCAAAGAAAGTAAGGTCATAAGGACTCAAGAAGAAACCAGGGAGTAGTGCGCTGGTGAGGACGAGATAATCACTTGAGAAGAGGGTCTGTCATCCACCCCGTCCCGTTTTTAATAGTTGATACAAGGTTGGGAGTGTGGCCCAAGATGGTTTCTCTATTTACTACCTATGAGACCACCGCATCGCTGGAGATGGAGGGTCAGTTTAAGGATCTAGACAAACTTCCACTTGATCTTACATTGTCTTGGCCCAGTGGCACAAGTACTGGATGCCTAACGCTGAACATTAGGGAGGTTACCCCTTCACGCGGGCTTAAATCTAGTCTATGGAGAGAACACTTAGGACACACATAAACACTGCATGACACAACATTGGTTTGTGTGCGTGGATTGTTCGATTCTAAACTTGAATCTTTTCCGTGCAGGTGAAATGGTTTGAGATGGCGATAGAGATTAAGCCAAGGGTCTGGGGTCTATCGGCCATAAAGGAGCTGGCTTGTGAGCAGTTTTAGAAGGGGTACATATTTGTTTACACCGTTTGCTCGCTCTCATGGTCGCAGTGGTGAACGGTACCACAGAAATCAGCCCCGATACTCAAAATCTTTGCCACCTATTATTCAATCATCGGGAACAGATTTGAGACTAGAAACAGTAAGCACCATATAAAAGATTTTAATGGTTCCTCCCTATGTTCCATCTTCCGTTACCACATCCGGAAGCAAGGAGTTAGCATCCATGGATCAGAGACAATGGAAGAAAGGAGCATCAAAGAAGGGCCCACAGTTGCCTGAAATGTCGTGGATCACACGGTTCACCCCCGACTAGAAGAAAGCAATGCTGAATGAGCCATTCTCGGGATTCTATTTTGACGAGCTTAGATGGTTGCGGAACATACACCAAATCCCTACGGACGTAGACAAAGATTTTTATGACAAAGTGTATGACGTCTACTTCTAGTATAAGGAAATGCATAGGTATGCAAGGCATCTATCAAAGTTGATCTTTAAGAATAATGTTGAAATCCTGAACCTACAACTATATGTTAAAGCTGAAAGAAAGAGCCTCAAGAACAGGGAGAATGAATTGAGTAAGACAACTCTCTAACTTGTATTTATTTCTGCATATACAAGTAACACGTTTATATGCTATCTCTCTGTTGCCAAAAAATAACAACTAGAGTGGGAACACAAGAAGGTCAAGGTTGAGATGAAGCAGGCCTAAGAGTCAGACAAAGATATAGTAGCATTTGTCTCATCCGAGAATACAGATCTCAAGTAGGATAACAAAGCTCTGACAGAGAGGAATATATAGATGGAGAATGAAAATAAAGAGGTGCCTCTGCTCGCAATGATAATGAGACTATGGTTGCATAGAAAAAGAAGATGAAAGAGAAGAATGAGTAGGTGCAACGACTCTTCAACGAGAATAGTGAGCTCAGAAAGCTTCTTGACTTAAGGTATATTGAGCTTGCTCAAGCTATGAAGGAGAAAGCGGACGCTGAGTTCATGAGCAAGGAGGTGCTGAGCCAGGTGGACAACATAAACGTTGAGCACTGGGTTGAGGTGGAAAGGCTTAAGGCTGAAATTGAAGATGACGAGGCTATGGTGGAGGAGTCTCTAGAGCCATACATCTGGGCATGTACATCAAATCACTTTGATTCCACAGAATCTTATGGGTTAAAGATTATCCTTAGACTATGGCTCAGACTTGGGATAGGTTGTTGCAGTTCGAGGTTATGTTATGGCAGGTGGACTTGGTTGATGATCTTGTTAAATATTTGAACATTTGATCGAGGAGAAGCACTCGGTGCTAGCTGAAGGGAGAAGGTTGTTGAAAGAGGATGTTGAAAAGGCGAGGATGGCGGAACTTACTGCTGCGAAGGGGAAGTCAATGACTACCGAGAGCATGATAGTTGCTCACGAGTTTGTAAGAGGCAGCTCTCAGTAACAGCAAGTTGTTTCATCTGCCTCTACAAGTGGTTCATAGGTTCCATCCTCCATCACTAACGAGTATGATCACAATTATCCGGGGTTGAGACAAGGAAGTTTTCTTCATCCAACAGTTGGGATCATTATGCCTATCAAAACTGCGTCACAAGTGTTAGAAGGTAAAGTCTCATTATCATGAGTGCTCAGAATAAGGGTTACACAAAGTCGAAGTTGACTAATTCGTCTTCCTTTTCATCATGCTGGTACCTCCGAAGAAAAAGTAATAATGGAATTCATGCCAACATCGCCTGCCTGGCTTGGGTTTGAAGCTAGGACAAGGGGAATAGCTTGGAGAAGGAGGCAGTCACTTAGAGACATACTTTAATTTAGATCTCGGGGATTTTGGAGATCTTATCTCAGAATGGAACGGAAAGGAAGGAAAGGATGTGCAAGTGATCGGGCAAATGGAGGCGGGCGAGCAGACGATGCATAATTTGGTTGAAGGGCAGAAAGCTTAGTTGCTCACCAAGACTGTGGAGTAAGGGGAGAAGAGGAAGGTGGATGAGGCACTCATGCAGATGGCTCAGAAGGGTTCCAGGCAAAAGGAGAAGCATGAAGCTCGAGCCAAGGTACATGAAACAACTAAGAAGAAAGCCGACAACGAGGCCGCCAAGAACAGAACTGATGACGAAGCCGCCAAGAAGAGAGCTGATGATGCATTCTAGAAGCTGCAGGAGGAAAATGCCAAGAAGCTCGAGGTCGTGCGTGCGTCCAAATAGAAGGAGGCTAGCGAAGCCAAGAAGAAGGCCGATAATGATGCAAAAAAGCTAAGAAAGGTGGGAAGGAAGGGGACATCTCGGCGATACTTGCACTCACCGGCCAAGCCACAACCAAACCTTTGCAAGTGATCCCGCTCATTGAGGGGCAAGCCACTAAGATCTCAAGTGGTGACAAGGATGAGGATAAGTTCGAGGTGGTGCCCCATGGGTCAACTACGCCAACTAAGGGAAGGAAAGCATGAGGAGGGAGCAATTCTCGAAAGAGTAAGACAAAGGTTGGTGACTGTAACAACCAGGAAAATGCGAGCCAGTTTGAAATTTTTAAATTGGCAATTTTAGCGAATTTTGAATATTTAAAATGAATTATTTTAAATAATATTGACGAGAAATTTATTTTGAATAGAATTAGAACGTATATATTTATATACGTCGTCGTTGGAATATAAATAATTATTTTAAATTATAAAAGGAATTGAAAATGGCGCGGTAGATCGATAATTCGATTTCGGAATTCAAATGAACATACCGGGTGCAAAACAAACCAGATTTTAGCGAAACCAAAAATAATAGGATCTAATTGATGATATCTTTCCATCGAATCCGAAAAATCGAAATTTCATAGTGGGGATAAAAAGATATGTCCAGTTGAAAATTCTGAATAGCCGCTAAGGAATTCAGGCCCTTAAAAATGGGAATTTTGCAAATGACTTCGGATTTCGACGAAACCACTTTTGTAGGATCCGTGATGTCAAATAATTGCTAGGTTTCAAGTTTCATAATTTTTTGAATCAATATGCGAGCGTGGCAAAGGAAAACGCGTTTGACCAGTTTTAGTTGATTTTAATCGACTGGAAAATGGCCGTTTTTCAAACGGTCTTAGAATTTGACGAAATTAGTTTTTTTAGGACCATATCGTCAATACGAAGCTAGAAAATATTATTCTGGAATTTATAGGGCTCGTATGTGGCCCCGATAAATTGAAATGTACTTTTAAAATTCAATATAATGAGTTATATTTTAAATTTAACGAAAACTGATCGAAACGATCGAGTCAGCTTACGATACATATCCCATTGTGTTCGAAATGGGGGTAATTAGCTAGGGGCGACAGTCATTGGGTTCGATTTGGGGTTCGTATGTAAAAATATCATTTTCGAATTAAATAATATTAAATATAATATATATATATAACCAAATAAACCCTATTTCTCTTTCATTTTCTGATCAGCCGGCCCTAGCAAAACAAATGGCTACGAAAGCCCTAAAATAAAATCGCCAATTACTCCTTCCATCGTTCGAATCTCAACAGGAAACAAAAACAAAAATGGGAGAATAGATCGAGAGCTTTCTTTTGGTACCACTTTGAACAAGTTTGGGTTGGTAAACCGCTCGAATTTCGGGCTCAACGCCGTCGACTTCAGCAGCGTTCTCTGACCAAAGGGGGGCACCGAGTTCGAGGATATGGGCGGGTATGGGGAGCCGCTGCCGACGCGGTTCAGGGGGGTATCGCCGATCCATCTCCGACGATCGGATTTGGCTTGGGCGGCGAGCCCTAGGGCATAGTAAATGAGTTCGACTGTTTCTTTTTGGCTCCAGGGTATACGAGTGAAGAAGGTGATTCACACTATTTAAATTTTAGTTCTTTTTTTTATATGTGATTCACACTATCTAAATTTCAGTTTTTTTTAAAAAAAAATCTTTGTTTTAAAATATGAAAATATGTACTTTGCTTTGAAAAATATATAGCATTGAAATTAAAATGGCATGAGGTTTGAAAAATAAAGTTTGCATTGTTTTAAAATAAACAAATCAGTTTTTATGTTAGATAACATTGTTTATAAAATAATGGATGGTTTTTAAATATATATATATAATTTTTATCATATCAAAGAAATGATTGATTTTGAAAAAGAGAAAAGATTAAAACTTTGATGATGAAAAGGTTATATTTTTGACAAGGAAAGTATATATTTTTAAAATAGAAAATTTTGATTTTGATTTATAAAGAAGTAGAATAAAAATGAGATTTTTATCCATATAAGCATTAAAATAAAATGTGATTTTTTTTACGTAGTGATAAAATGAAAATTCGATCTTTATATATGAAATAAAAATATAATTTTTAATATGAATAGTAGGAAAGGGTCGCAGTGGAATTTTTGGCATTATCCGAACCGTTCAGAAATTGAAAATGGAGGAGTGGATCTCCAAGGTGAGAACTCCTCGCCTTTATTTTAAATTTCTAGTTTAAAAATATATACTAGGATGCAGACGGTGCTTAGCAGCACCCGACACCCGTCGTCCACAGACTATGGACGGCTTGTTTGTTTAGTTAATTGTTTGGTGATTGATTTATTTGTGTGGTTGATAAATTTGATAAAATTGAATGTGTGTTGGGGAATGAAATAAAATATTTATGTAGTTAAATATATAATTTTTAACGTGTATATAAAATAAAATATTTATAAACAAATCAGACGATTTGTTTACATACACCGGTTTGACTGATATTGATTGGGACGATAAATTTTACACATCGCCCAACTGCACAAATAAAATATGTGTTTATTGATTAGAAACCCCACACGGGTGTTGGGATGATATTTGACATACACTAATCCCAATTATTTAATTGTATGTCGATCGATTGGTCGACAGACTGTGTAAGCATTGATTATATATGTTTAATGCTTATGCAGTTGTGTTGTGCACTTTGGATGATGGTTGATTATTTATGGTTGCTATTATATACATGTGTTGTATGGAATCCATATAATTAACATTATATGGTAATTAATTGGGTCTCATTCCAATTGGGAAAATAAATAATATTATAAAATAAAGATTAACGTGTTGACAGTACTCATTTTTGAGATTAGTCAGGTGGTGAAAGAAATATAGATTCATGTGTTGAATAGAATGAATATTCATTTGTTGAATAGAATAACGAAGTTATTGAATAATATAAAGTCGTGTTGATTAGAGATGCGCTATTTTGACGCGAATGATATTGATATCGATTATATTCGTTTTTAAATTCGAATTGAATAATATAGAAATTGAAATCGAATTGAATAAAATAGGAATTGAATTCGAATTGAATAAAATAGAAATTGAATTCGAATTGAACAATATAGAAATTGAATTCGAATTGAATAAAATAGAAATTGAATTCGAACTGAATAAAATAAAAATTGAATTCGAATTGAATAAAATAGAAATTGAATTCGAATTGAATAAAATAGAAATTGAATTCGAATTGAATAAAATAGAAATTGAATTGAATAAAATAGAAATTGAAATCGAATTGAATAAAATAGAAATAGAAATCGAATTAAATAGAATAGAATAGAAATTGAATTCAACTAGAATAGAATAGAAAATATATATTCGAATTGAATAGAAATTGAATTCGATTAGAATAGAATAGAAAATATACTCGAATAGAATAGAACAGAAATTGAATTCGATTAGAATAGAATAGAAAATATATTCGAATAGAATAGAATAGAAATTGAATTCGATTAGAATAGAATAGAAAATATATTCAAATAGAATAGAATAGAATAGAATAGAAAATATATTCGAATAGAATAGAACAGAAAATATATATTCGAATTGAATAGAAATTGAATTCGATTAGAATAGAATAGAAAATATATTCGAATAGAATAGAATAGAAAATATATTCGAATAGAATAGAATAGAAAACGAATTCGAATTGAATTGAATATAAAACGAATTCGAATTGAATTGAATATAAAACGAATTCGAATTGAACTGAATATAAAACGAATTCGAATTGAATTGAATATAAAACGAATTCGAATTGAATTGAATATAAAACGAATTCGAATTGAATTGAATATAAAACGAATTCGAATTGAATTGAATATAAAACGAATTCGAATTGAATTGAATATAAAACGAATTCGAATTGAATTGAATATAAAATGAATTCGAATTGGAATTGAATAGAATCGAATTTGAATTAAAATCAATTTGAAATGAATTTAAAACAAATTTATATTGGGAAAAATTCAATTTTGATTTGAATCTGAAATGAAGTTGAAATCATTTTGAAAACGAATTTAAATGATTTATAAAATTCGTTTTAAATAGAAATCGATGAAGTATATATTATATATAATATATATATATATATATAATATAATGGCCTGAATAGAACGCGACGCGCCGCGGCAGTTCGCGAATTTCGACCATTGACTTCGAACGGACATTACGGGAGATCCGACCGTCGGATTCTCCTGAAACTAGAAACGTTGAGTTCGTATCGAAAAGAGCTTTCCAATGAATATTAGAAATTTGAAATTTAACGGTTGGATTTGGAATTATGTCCAAATCAAATTTGAAAAAGGTCGCTGTAAGTGCAGTTCGATGGCCGTAGATGGAAATCGACTGTACGGGCCTTGATAAAATCACTAAAAATATCTATAATTTGTGTAAAATCATAATAAATGATTTGGGAAAAACTGGGATGAAAAACTCCATATTTGAAAAGATAAAAATAAATTTTTATCGAAATCAACTAGTTTTGAACTAGAATTAAAAATCAATTTATTTTTGAAATAAATAAATTGAATTTGAAATGAGTTTTAAATAACCAGAATTTCTAATATATTTAATTGGAACTGAAATAGAATGTGATTTGGGTTTATCGTGAACTGTGTTTTAAATGGCATTAGTTCTTTAACTCAGTAAGTGAAGTTATAATGAATCTTAATTAGATTGAAATACGAATTGATAATTTAAATTATCAAAATTTGGAAATGATCGAAAGGGGAGTATCGCTAGTTTTACTTCTAGAGATAGTTAAATCTTTAATTAGATTTGAACGTGAAATGGTAATTAAATTTACCGATAACACCATGGTTTTAGTTATGGGGTAATAACAGTTTTGCTCCATGGGATGAATAGGTGGGGATTGGGAAATAAAATAAATAATTACTTCGGTGTGGTTCGCTAATCCCGACTAGTTTGGAAAACCATGTTATGGTTTGAAATGATATCCAAAGAAAGATTAAAGAATAAATTTAAAAGGATTTATCTTTGATAAAATTAATGGGAACCTTTCCCTAGGAGTGTGAATATCTGAATAGAAAAATAATCTGAATTAGAATGAGGCGTATGTTGTGTTTGTATAACAATTGTTTATTATATACGTGGGTTATTCAGAAAGGCCGGGTCTATACCCATTCTGAATAACCGATTCGACGATAAGTCGAAGAGATTGAAGACGGTGCAAGACCGACGATCTTCACATCGAATGGATGGGTGCTACTAACGCTCATGATGGGAGTAGCTACCTTGAAGGGGGCTGAAGTGGTAGCCGTCCGGACGTGCTTGGAGGTCGACGGATATGCGAGGAAAGTTCCTTCGGTTTCGTTCAGACCCAGAACGGACTTGTAAATGGATGGTGTGTCTGACATTGTATTCCTTTATATTGTATTCGTTGATCTCTGTTAAATATATATCTGTTTGGCGATGGATAATTTATTCTCTTGCTTAACGCCCTTCTCTGAGACATACGAGCTCAGAGGTTATATATTGGCAGAAATCAGTGGATACGATATGGATTGATAGTGTGGCATGCTGAGATGTAGTGATCAAGACTTTTGTTGAAAAGCAAAGTTTGGTGGATGATGATCAAAGCGTAGCTTTAATATAGCACGGCTTTGTGTATAGCGTTGATTCGCGAGCCTCACACCCCGGTATGGTGGTAAACTAATGGTTTGATCAGTATGCTTTTTAGTGGATGGGCACCTTAGTGGTGTCGTGGATTTTGTCGACCGTGATGAGCTTAGTGCTCAGGGATATACAGAGTAAGCGGTGTTTTCTCTCGCTGGGACGTAAGCCGCGGTGATACTCTGGTCCCAAAAGTGCGGATGTGCATTACGATGTTTTCTCTTGCTTGGACGTAAGCCGTGGGGAATTGCACTACGCGATCGATCTTTCGAATCAGGAGCCACCATGATGGAAATCCAACTTTCCTATACGTGTATTTCGGCTTTGTTTGTAGAGCCTAGTATGGCGACATGATATATGGTACCCATGCCGTCTATGATTGATATTTATGATTGAAATTGTTTTGACACTATATACTTATTATAGTATCAAATGATTTGATTTTTAAAACGTACCAAGCATGTTTGGCTATTATAAGGGAAAACCCTATCCTCCGGCTGCGTTGCAATGTGTGATGGGACCTGGGTCTTATAATAGCTTCATTTTTCTTTATTTAGCATTGCGCTGTTTGTTTTATGCACTGGTATTCTTAGGAGGAAACCCGTTCCGTGTTATATGGCGTGGTCCCTTGATTTACCTAACTTTAAAATAAAGATTTACAACTGTTTTAGTTCTCACACCAGTCCCATGACTGACCTGGAGTTTATTGTTTTAACCTAAACTCTAGGTGCCCTTATTTTCGACGAGCAGCTAGTAGTTTTGGTTTTGCAGATTTATATTCACAGGATCCTGGTTTACAGCTGGAATGATATCCGGAAAGCTTTGTATCCGTATATCTCTTCTAGTTGTGTATTGTATTATTTTCCGCTGCGATGTATTTAAATGTAATTTAAATCTCTAATATTTCTGTGTAATATTCATTTATACTCTGTATATTCTTGTATTCTGGTGCATTGTTGTAATATACAATGAAATGTTCTTCCGTCTGCGTTCTTTTGTGGCTTGTTCTCGAACTATCCGCGCTTTCCTCACCGGGGAAGTTACGGGTCTTCACAGTTGGTATCAAAGCTTTGGTTTACAGAGCTCGAGAACAAGACACATTAGAACCAAACGAAAGAATTCATCAGATATTGGATTAGTAATATCCAATTAGAATGACTCGTTAGAGATAGGATCAGTAGTATCCTAGAACGAGTGTGAAGAGTATATTTTTCAAATGAAAACAATTTTTCTTTGAAATTTAAATCGTTTTATTCGTATTTGAATATTTATTTATTTTGAATTTGGACAATCTAGTATATAAAGATTTTGCATATACGCGTCATGAACGTATATTCGAAGTTTTAATATACTGGATAGATATAGAATCACATTCTAGTCGCCCGGGGATGGTTCTGATGATCGCTATATAGTACGTACATCATCAGAATTTATATTCGAGTTTCGAAAGTGTGATATCTATATATTTCCATTAGGCTGGTGTGAGAACCAAAACTAGATAGATTTATTATTGTGAATTGGCATCAAAAACATGATTTTCTGTATATATGTATCAAAATTATGAATTTGAAACATTAATCCACTAATTGATTGATGGTTGTGTTGTTTGTTTATTTGTTTGATAATTTTGAACCATTTAGCCTAATGGAATCAAATATTGAACTGTTTTGAAAATTGGTCGCATTTGCTTGCATATACATGTACTTACATTGAACAGGACATAGCAAAGAGGCTAGAGCAGAAGAATAAAATTGTTTGCCCGACAAATAGGTACATGTTTAACATAATTTACTGTTTTGTTTGGGTGATGATGATTTTATGAGCCTATTGGCTAGCCGCTTGACTTTTTCTTTTTGAGATCAGAAGGCCTGTATGGCAATTTCGGGATTTTCCCGTGGCTCCCGGTGCAGGGGAGGTTATGGCGAAATTTTTCAAAAATTTAGGGTATTAGCCAAATTTTTCAAAAATTTGAAAATTCTCAAAAAATGAAAATTTGGAGAATGAAAGCCAAATCGAATGTAGAGTTGATCAATCAAACCACTTTCGACTTTGTTCCTTTTCGGGGACGAAAAGTTTTAAGTGGGGGAGATTGTAACAACCCGGAAAATGCGAGTCAGTTTGAAAATTTTAAATTGGCAATTTTAGCGAATTTTGAATATTTAAAATGAATTATTTTAAATAATATCGAAGAGAAATTTATTTTGAATAGAATTAGAACGTATATATTTATATACGTCGTCGATAGAATATAAATATTTATTTTAAATTATAAAAGGAATTGAAAATGGCGCGGTAGTTCGATAATTCGATTTCAGAATTCAAATGAACATACCGGGTGCAAAACAAACCAGATTTTAGCGAAACCAAAAATAATAGGATCTAATTGATGATATCTTTCCATCGAATCCGAAAAATCGAAATTTCATAGTGGGGATAAAAAGATATGTCTAGTTGAAAATTCTGAATAGTCACTATGGAATTCAGGCCCTTAAAAATGGGAATTTTGCAAATGACTTCGGATTTCGACGAAACCACTTTTGTTGGATCCGTGATGTCAAATAATTGCTAGGTTTCAAATTTTATAATTTTTTGAATCAATATGTGAGCATGGCAAAGGAAAACGCGTTTGACTAGTTTCAGTTGATTTTAATCGACTGGAAAATGGCCATTTTTCAAACGGTCTCATAATTCGACGAAATTAGTTTTGTTAGGACCGTATCGTCAATACAAAGCTAGAAAATATTATTCTGGAATTTATAGGGTTCGTATGTGGCCCCGATAAATTGATATGTACGTTTAAAATTCAATATCATGAGTTATATTTTAAATTTAACGTAAACTGATCAAAACGATCGAATCAGCTTGCGATACATATACCATTGTGTTCGGAATGGGGGTAATTAGCTGGGGGCGACAGTCATTGGGTTCGATTTGGGGTTCGTATGTAAAAATATCATTTTCGAGTTAAATAATATTGAATATAATATATATATATATATAACCAAATAAACGCTATTTCTCTTTCATTTTCTGATCAGCCGGCCCTAGCAAAACAAATGGCCACGAAAGCCCTAAAATAAAATCGCCAATTACTCCTTCCATCGTTCGAATTTCAACAGGAAACAAAAACAAAAATGGGAGAATAGATCGAGAGCTTTCTTTTGGTACCACTTTGAACAAGTTTGGGTTGATAAACCGCTCAAATTTCGAGCTCAACGCCGTCGACTTCAGCAGCGTTTTCCGACCAAAGGGGGGCACCGAGTTCGAGGATATGGGCGGGTATGGGGAGCCGCCGCCGACGCGGTTCAGGGGGGTATCGCCGATCCACCTCCGACGATCGGATTTGGCTTGGGCGGCGAGCCCTAGGGCGTGGTAAATGAGTTCGACGGTTTCTTTTTGGCTCCAGGGTATACGAGTGAAGAAGGTGATTCACACTATTTAAATTTTAGTTCTTTTTTTTATATGTGATTCACACTATCTAAATTTCAGTTTTTTAAAAAAAAAATCTTTGTTTTAAAATATGAAAATATGTACTTTGCTTTGAAAAATATATAGCATTGAAATTAAAATGGCATGAGGTTTGAAAAATAAAGTTTGCATTATTTTAAAATAAACAAATCAGTTTTTATGTTAGATAAAATTGTTTATAAAACAATGGATGGTTTTTTTTAAAAAATATATTTATAATTTTTATCATATCAAAGAAATGATTGATTTTGAAAAAGAGAAAAGATTAAAACTTTGATGATGAAAAGGTTATATTTTTGACAAGGAAAGTATATATTTTTAAAATAGAAAATTTTGATTTTGATTTATAAAGAAGTAGAATAAAAATGAGATTTTTATCCATATAAGCATTAAAATAAAATGTGATTTTTTTATATAGCGATAAAATGAAAATTCGATCTTTATATATGAAATAAAAATATAATTTTTAATATGAACAGCAGGAATGGGTCGCAGTGGAATTTTTGGCATTATCCGAACCGTTCAGAAATTGATAATGGAGGAGTGGATCTCCAAGGTGAGAACTCCTCACCTTTATTTTAAATTTCTAGTTTAAAAATATATACTAGGATGCAGACGGTGCTTAGCAGCACCCGACACCCGTCGTCCACAGACCATGGACGGCTTGTTTGTTTAGTTAATTGTTTGGTTATTGATTTATTTGTGTGGTTGATAAATTTGATAAAATTGAATGTGTGTTGTGTAATGAAATAAAATATTTATATAGTTAAATATATAATTTTTAACGTGTATATAAAACAAAATATTTATAAACAAATCAGACGATTTGTTTACATACACTGGTTTGACTAATATTGATTGGGACGATAAATTTTACACATCGCCCAACTGCACAAATAAAATCTGTGTTTATTGATTTGAAACCTCATTCGGGTGTTGGGATGATATTTGACATACACTAATCTCAATTATTTAATTGTATGTCGATCGATTGGTCGACAGACTGTGTAAGCGTTGATTATATATGTTTAATGCTTATGCAGTTGTGTTGTGCACTTTGGATGATGGTTGATTATTTATGGTTGCTATTATATACACGTGTTGTGTGGAATCCATATAATTAACATTATATGGTAATTAATTGGGCCTCATTCCAATTGGGAAAATAAAGAATATTATAAAATAAAGATTAACGAGTTGACGGTACTCATTTGTTGAGATTAGTCAGGTGGTGAAAGAAATATAGATTCGTGTGTTGAATAGAATGAATATTCATTTGTTGAATAGAATAACGAAGTTATTGAATAATATAAAGCCGTGTTGATTAGAGATGCGCTATTTTGACGCGAACGATATTGATATCGATTATATTCGTTTTTAAATTCGAATTGAATAAAATAGAAATTGAAATCGAATTGAATAAAATAGAAATTGAATTCGAATTGAATAAAATAGAAATTGAATTCGAATTGAATAAAATAGAAATTGAATTCAAATTAAATAAAATAGAAATTGAATTCGAATTGAATAAAATAGAAATTGAAATTGAATTGAATAAAATAGAAATTGAAATCGAATTGAATAAAATAGTAATTGAAATCGAATAGAATTGAATAGAACAGAAATTGAATTCGATTAGAATAGAATAGAAAATATATATTCGAATTGAATAGAAATTGAATTCGATTAGAATAGAATAGAAAATATATTCGAATAGAATAGAATAGAAATTGAATTCGATTAGAATAGAATAGAAAATATATTCGGATAGAATAGAATAGAAATTGAATTCGATTAGAATAGAATAGAAAATATATTCGAATAGAATAGAATAGAAAATATATTCGAATAGAATAGAATAGAAAATATACATTCGAATTGAATAGAAATTGAATTCGATTAGAATAGAATAGAAAATATATTCGAATAGAATAGAATAGAAAACGAATTCGAATTGAATTGAATATAAAACGAATTCGAATTGAATTGAATATAAAACGAATTCGAATTGAATATAAAACGAATTCGAATTGAATTGAATATAAAACGAATTCGAATTGAATTGAATATAAAACGAATTCGAATTGAATTGAATATAAAACGAATTCGAATTGAATTGAATATAAAACGAATTCGAATTGAATTGAATATAAAATGAGTTCGAATTGAATTGAATATAAAACGAATTCGAATTGAATTGAATATAAAACGAATTCGAATTGAATATAAAATGAATTTGAATTGGAATTGAATAGAATCGAATTTGAATTGAAATCAATTTGAAATGAATTCAAAACAAATTTATATTGGGAAAAATTCAATTTTGATTTGAATCTGAAATGAAGTTGAAATCGTTTTGAAAACAAATTTAAATGATTTATAAAATTCGTTTTAAACAGAAATCGACGAAGTACATATTATATATAATATATATATAATATAATGGCCTGAATAGAACGCGCCGCGCTGCGGCAGTTCGCGAATTTCGACCATTGACTTCGAACGGACATTACGGGAGATCCGACCGTCGGATTCTCCTGAAACCGGAACCGTTGGGTTCGTATCGAAAAGAGCTTTCCAATGAATATTAGAAATTTGAAATCTAACGGTTGGATTTGGAATTATGTCCAAATCAAATTTGGAAAAGGTCGCTGTAAGTGCAGTTCGATGGCTGTAGATGGAAATCGACTGTACGGGCCTTGATAAAATCACTAAAAATATCTATAATTTGTGTAAAATCATAATAAATGATTTGGGAAAAACTAGGATGAAAAACACCATATTTGAAAAGATAAAAATAGATTTTTATCGAAATGAACTAGTTTTGAACTAGAATTAAAAATCAATTTATTTTTGAAATAAATAAACTGAATTTGAAATGAGTTTTAAATAACCATAATTTCTAATATATTTAATTGGAATTGAAATAGAATGTGATTTGGGTTTATCGTGAACTGTGTTTTAAATGACATTAGTTCTTTAACCCAGTAAGTGAAGTTATAATGAAACTTAATTAGATTGAAATATGAATTGATAATTTAAATTATCAAAATTTGGAAATGATCGAAAGGGGAGTATCACCAGTTTTACTTCTAGCGATAGTTAAATCTTTAATTAGATTTGAATGTGAAATGGTAATTAAATTTACCGATAACACCATGGTGTTAGTTATGGGGTAATAACAGTTTTGCTCCATGGGATGAATAGGTTGGGATTGGGAAAATAAATAAATAATTACTTCGGTGTGGTTCGCTAATCCCGACTAGTTTGGAAAACCATGATATGGTTTGAAATGATATCCAAAGAAAGATTAAAGAATAAATTTAAAAGGATTTATCTTTGATAAAATTAATGGGAACCTTTCCCTAGGAGTGTGAATATCTGAATAGAAGAATATTCTGAATTGGAATGAGGCGTAAGTTGTGTTTGTATAACAATTGTTTATTATATACGTGGGTTATTCAGAAAGGCCGGGTCAATACCTATTTTGAATAACCGATTCGACGATAAATCGAAGAGATTGAAGACGGTGCAAGACCGACGATCTTCACATCAAATGGATGGGTGCTACTGACGCTCACGATGGTAGTAGCTACCTTGAAGGGGGCTGAAGTGGTAGTCGTTCGGACGTGCTTGGAGGTCGACAGATATGCGAGGAAAGTGCCTCCGGTTTCGTTCAGACCCAGAACGGACTTGTGAATGGATAGTGTGTCTGACATTGTATTCCTTTGTATTGTATTCGTTGATCTCTGCTAAATATATATCTATTTGGCGGTGGAGAATTTATTCTCTTGCTTAACGCCCTTCACTGAGACATACGAGCTCAGAGGTTATATATTGGCAGAAATCAGTGGGTACGAAATGGATTGATAGTGTGGCATGCTGAGATGCAGTGATCCAGACTTTTGTTGAAAATCAAAGTTTGGTGGATGATGATCAAAGCGTAGCTTTAATATAGCACGGCTTTGTGTATAGCGTTGATTCGCGAGCCTCACACCCCGGTATGGTGGTAAACTGATGGTTTGATCAGTATGCTTTTTAGTGGATGGGCACCTTAGTGGTGTCGTGGATTCGATCGACCGAGATGAGCTTAGTGCTCAGGGATGTACATAGTAAGCGGTGTTTTCTCTCGCTGGGACGTAAGCCGCGGTGATACTCTGGTCCCAAAAGTGCGGATGTGCATTACGGTGTTTTCTCTTGCTGGGATGTAAGCCGTGGGGAATTGCACTATGCGATCGATCTTTCGAATCAGGAGCCACCATGATGGAAATCCAACTTTCCAATACGTGTATTTCGGCTTTATTTGTAGAGCCTAGTTTGGCGACATGATATATGGTACCCATGCCGTCTATGATTGATATTTATGATTGAAATTGTTTTGACACTATACACTTATTATAGTATCAAATGATTTGATTTTTAAAACGTACCAAGCATGTTTGGCTATTATAAGGGAAAACCCTATCCTCCGACTGCGTTGCATTGTGTGATGGGACCTGGGTCTTATAATTGCTTCATTTTTCTTTATTTAGCAATGCACTGTTTGTTTTATGCACTGGTATTCTTGGAAGGAAACCCGTTCCGTGTTATACGGCGTGGTCCCTTGATTTACCTAACTTTAAAATAAAGATTTACAACTGTTTTAGTTCTCATACCAGTCCCATGACTGACCTGGAGTTTATTGTTTTAAACTAAACTCTGGGTTTCCTTATTTTCGACGGGCAGCTAGTAGTTTTGGTTTTGCAGATTTATATTCATAGGATCCAGGTTTACAACTGGAATGATATCCGGAAAGCTTTGTATCCGTATATCTCTTCTAGTTGTGTATTGTATTATTTTCCGTTCTGATGTATTTAAATGTAATTTAAATCTCTGATATTTCTGTGTAATATTCATTTATACTCTGTATATTCTTGTATTCTGGTGCATTGTTGTAATATACAATGAAATGTTCTTCCGTTTGCGTTCTTTTGTGGCTTGTTCTCGAACTATCCGCGCTTTTCTCATCGGGGAAGTTACAGGTCTTCACAGTGACGAGTCGTCCAGTGCTAAGTCTGACACGAAGAAAATAAGGGCAGCTCATCCAAGTGATGATTATAGCAAGTTTTTATTTATGTAAGCCAATAGGATATGCGAGTAGGACCCTCGCTTTTGGATGCATGGTTTAGTTTTCATGTATATTACGTTGTTAGTAAGTAATAGACAATTGTAGTTTGATTTCGTGAATGAAAGTTTAGTTAACTTTTCTTATATCATATGTTATATTAAGTGTTTGAACTTTGTCTACGCTTTCCAGTATTTGCACTTGCGTATATGTGCTCATCGTCACACTTGGGAAAATGGTGTCTGTGGTTTCGCTCTTGAGATTCTCGAGTCGTGCGGAGCTTGTATGTGCTGACCCCACTCTCGGGATTTCCTTTTAGTTTAGAGCCTCGAATCGTGTGGACTTAGAGTTGGGTGTCCCCCTCTAAGGATTTCCTCACAGTTGTTGATCCCCAGTCGTGAGGAGGCAAGGTGGAGGTTGTTGTTTCGTCCTTTAGACTCTCCCGTCGTTTCGTTCAAGTTAGAGTTCGAGGGCGTCATTGGTTCTCCAGTTTTGTACCTGGATCCAGATCCTGTGGGTCGGATGGAGTCATGCAAGCAGTCGATGTCTCATCACCTGGCTGGTGGGTATCCCCTAGGCTCAAAGACCTAGAAACAGGGTTGGGCTTAAGTTAGTGAGCATCGCAAGTTATTTGAACTCGGCCTCATTGTTGGTTCAAGACTCGAGTTTGCTTGTAAAGGGAAGACCACATCATAAGGATTGAATATTCGTAAAGATTCGAGTAGGAGGACTGATTCCATTCTTCGAGGTACCGATCCAGTTTTGTGTGCTCGTGTACGTAAGTCAGTTGTCATAATTACTCAAACATACTACACCCAAAGTAAACACACTAAGTACATGGACATCTATTTCTTTACTGATAACTTTAGCGGTAATGGACTTTTCTTTGCAATTCCTTGAACTTTGAAAACAAAACATTGGTGCAAAGCAGTAAATTTATACAATAAACTAAGTGAAGTAGCGATGGAGGTGTTCACTGTTCCATGCATTTGGCAGTTCAGCGCCATCAGCAGTCGTTAGCTTGAAGGTTCCACCTCCAAGCCTCCATTGTATGGCGTACGAACCTTCCTAGTGAGGACTGAAACCGGTCCGTATGGGAAAGATCCACTTCAGGATGAAGTCGCCGATGTCAAAGTTCTTTGAGTGGACTTTGGAGTTAAAGTACCAGACGACACATTGTTGTTGAGCGGCGGATCTGAGTTCGACTTTGTCTTTTTTCTCTTCGAGTAAGTCACATGATTCCAAGAGAAGGTCTTGGTTGGTCTTTGGATCATAATATGTGATTCGATGAGATTGAAGCTTGAGCTCAATGGGAATGGCTGCTTTAACCCTATATGAGAGAGAGAATGGAGTGTGACTGGTCATTGACTTATGAGTAGTCCGGTAAGCTCAATGGGCTAGAGGGAGTTCATCTTCCAATAAGCCTCTGGCCCTTTCCAGACACTTCTTTATAGCAGACTTAATAACTTTGTTGACAGTCTTGACTAGCCCATTTGCTTGAGGAAGAGCTACTATTGAGAATTTCTTTTTGATGTTGTGTTGTCATCTTAAGGTCTTTAACTCAGCAATTTCGAATTAGGTCCCGTTATCGAAAACGATATTCTTGGGAATCCAAAACGACAGATGATGTTGCAAATGATGAAGTTGATCACTTTCTTGCTAGTAATTGTAGTAAGAGGCTCTGTTTCAACCCACTTGGTGAAGTAATCACATGCTGGCCATTGGAAAAGTTCTAATGATATCGGTTTCCCACATGGAAAATGGCAAAGGATTGATCATCTATATAAGCTTGATATGCGATTCACTTGAAATTTTAGAATTTTTTTAGCACTTGTCGCACTTGTGGGCGTAGTCTGCTACATCTTGTTCAAGTTTGGCTAAAAATAGTCATATCAGAGAATCTTCTTTGCCAAATTTTCCCCCTAGTATGGTTACGGCACTCACTTTCGTGCACATCTAGTAGTATACTATCGACGTCATTGTGGGATACACACCAGAGTAATAAAACATAAAATCTCCTTCGATAGTGCACCCCATCTTAGATGATGTAGCTTAATGACTTGCAAATGAGTCTTGGTCTCTCCTTTGAGTTATTAGGGGGGTTCCTTAAAGCAGGTAGTTCTTGATAGGTGTTATCAAAGACTCGGGTTTGGGATCGGTCTCCGTCGTTTATATCGAATCATTCTATATCTAATCGATACTCGGAGAGTCAAGTACTTTGACTAGGACAAGTCCTAAGAGTTGTCATCTCCATAATTTGCTAGCTTGGCAAATGAATCAGCTTTCTCATTTTGTTCTCGAGGGATGTGTGTGATGAGGCAGTGGTCGAAGTTGGTGAGCAGTTCACGGACTGAGCAAGCTAGGAAGCAAGCCATATCTCCTTGGCTTGATATTCGCCCTGCACCTGGCATACAATGAGAAGTGTGTCAGATTATATTAGGATAGACTTGATGTTATATTTGATTGTTATTTAAAATCGAGCAATCAAGGCTTCATATTCTACATCATTGTTGGTTGCCGGTAAATCGAGAGCATAATAGATCGAGCGTTCCTCAGGAGTAATGAGTATGAGTCTGGCGCCAGAACTCTGAACGTTAGATGATCCATCCACGAATAGTTACCAGTGAATGTTGGGAGGTTCATTATCATCCGGAGTAGGCTCTTCGGGAATAGTGGAATCCGCAATGAAGTCTGCTAAGGCTTGACCGAGGATGGCATGACAAGGAACACAAGTAATCTTAAACTGGCTCAGTTCTATATTCCACTTCAAAAGTTGCCCAGACGCCTCAGGTCGTTGCAGGACCTGTCATAGCGGCTAGTCAGTGTAGACTTTGATTAGATAGGACTGAAAGTATGACATTAGCTTCTGGGAAGAGATCAACCAGCAATAAGCAAGCTTCAAATAATTCTTTTCTGCACATGTCAACCTCTTGGTGATGTTTTAAAAAGACCATTGGACATGATCTTCATCGTGCACTAGCGCCGAGCTAATTTCCTGCATAGAAACAAAATAGATGTGTAAGTATTCGTGATCCACGGGTTTCAACAAGATAGGTGGTTGCTCTAAGTGATTCAAGAGGACCTGAAATGCAATAATGCACTTGGGTGTCAATATGAAGTTATGCTTCCCTTTTTTGAGCAAGTCGAAAAAGGGAATGAAGTTATCAGTAACCTTTGATATGAATCGACTTAGGGCGGCCACTTTCCCGTTTAATATTTGAAGATCCTTGATGTTGTGAGGGGACTGGATTTCTCTGATAACTTGGATTTTTTTCGGATTTTCCTCGATTTCCCCATGGATTGATAATGAAACCAAAGAATTTTCCTAATGCAATGCCAAAATAGCATTTCACGGGATTGAGTTTCATGCCATATTTACGTAGAACAATGAACATCTCCACGATGTCATTGACGTGGTCGTTTGACACCTCATTTTCACGAGCATATCATACATGCAGACCTCAATGGATCCCCTAATCTGGTCTTTGAACATGCCGTTGATCAATCACTGATAGGTGGCTCTAGCATTCTTGATACCAATGGTCACAACAACATAGCAATGGAGCCTAAGGTCAGTGATGAATGAAGTGTGATCCTAATATATAAGGTACATTGGAATTTGATTTTAGCCAGAGTACGCATCCATAAAGGAGAGAAGCTGGTAGCCTGAAGTTTAATCACCGAGTTGGTCGATCTTCGGAAGCAGAAAGATGTCCTTTGAGAAATCTTAGTTCAAGTCTGAGTAGTCGAGACATGTTCGTCACTTCTTATTTGATTTCTTGACCAAAACCGGGTTGGAGACCCATTCGAGGGAGAGGGCATCGCGGATAAATTCGCCGTCATGCAGCCTATCCACCTCTTCTTTTAGTGTCTTCAATCTATATATTCCTAAGATTCGACGCTTTTGTTTTACTTGAAGATTCTTCTGATAGATACTAAGCATGTGACAAGCGATTAATGGATTGATTTCACACATATCTGAATGGGTCCACGAAAATACTTCTAGGTTGGCCATTAAGAAGTCCACTAGCTCTTCCTTTATTGTTGGGTGGTGTTGTGATCCTATCTTCAGGACTCTACTCGGATTGGCAGGATTGATTTAAATGTTGATAGTCGATTCCACTGAGGTAGCACTTTCGAAATCGGGCTCTTTGTCTTCTCTTGGATCGAAGTCATCGAAATGACGGCAGTGAAGTCTGAGCCAGGACCCAGACTCCAGTAGCTGCTATGCACTGGCGGTTTTGGTGTAGAGGATTGGTTACGTGCTCTTGCCTTTTTCCTTGTTGATGGCGTCCTTCCATTGGGCGAGGTAGCAGGCTCCCGTTATGGCTTGGTCGCCCTTGATGGTTCCGATCCCGTTCTCAGTTGGAAATTTCATGGGAAGGGACCATGGTGCCATGTAGACTCATAATTCTGCAAGGAAAGAAAACCCAGAAAGATGTTGTTGGGAGAAATGACATCAATAACCATGAAGATGAGGATTCAGACTCTGCTTCGATCCCATCTTCAATCTCGTCCTGTAGTTTTGCCATACCAACCGGTTGGTTGGAGGAGCCGTTGAAGCCGTGGACGGTGGCATGGCAAGGCTTCAAGTCTTTGGCCTCATGTTTCATTTGGTCATCTGTCAGCTTGTAGATGATATTAATGCAGCTCTTTGAGTCGATGAGAACTCTTTGAACATAGGCCTGGTCTATGAAAGTAGGTATGACGAGAGGGTCTATGGTTGGGATGTCAATTCCGGTAGACTCTATCTCGTGGAAAACTATGTCTTCATGCATAGTCTTCTAAAGCTTGGCTAGGAAAGATTCGCCTACGGTCAAACATGCCTCGAAGTTAGCATGCTTGATTGAATTATCGTATTCTTCCATATGCCGGAAGCTCTCATTTGCAGGGTGAGGTCCACTGTAGATGGTGTTGATTAAGATACCATGTGGTCTTTGATTAGACAATCCTGGGGCCGCATTAGTTGGAGAAAGTGCAGGCGTTAAATGGTCTGCGGCTGCTTCTTAGGAAGCAGGGTCTTAAACGTATTTTTCCAAGCATTTCTCTCGGATGAGCTTCTCTATCACATCCTTGAGGTCACGGTAGTCATTCGTGTTATGAACGAACATGTCATGGAAGTTACAGTATGTTCGTAAGTTCCTCTCTCGTTCAGTAGATTACCTTATGTTCTACTTCTTGTACTGGATAGTATTATAGGTCTCAAGATAAATTTCCTCCAGCTCACAGTTGAGTGGAGTGCAGACCCTGTAAGTTGGATAATGGTCATATTTCTTCTGATCTCCGGGTGACTTGTTGTTGCGGCCGCCTTATTTGCTATTATTCGGCTTGGGCTTAAATGGGACCACCCCTTTACCCTTGTCGGAAGATCCTCCATCTTGTTTCCCTTTGACGTTGTCCATGACAGTGGCTGAGTGTGGGTTATGTGGATGGCAGCTTTGAGCTGCTCTATTTTTTCATGCTATCTCTTGGCATAGAAACTGATTGGCCATCTCGTAGAAACCTTCCAAGGTTTTGGGCTACTTTCTATTGGTCCACGCTCCAAATTCGGAGTTGGGCATAATTCCCTAAAGCAATATGGACCAAAATTGTGCATGGATCTGGATCGTTAACCTCAACTAAGGTTTTGTTAAAGCATTTGAGGCAACTCTTGAGAGTTTCCAATTGCCCTGGTAAAGGTTTGAAAGAGTTAGAGTATCCTTCAGTCTTGCAACATGCATTCTGAATTACTTCACCATTTCAGAAGCGATCGTCAGTGGCTCAACTTGATTCCATATGTCAGTCATAAGGGTTTAAAAAGTTAGAGGATCGATCTTTCCTGCATAAGCCGTTATTTGGGGTAGATTGAAGCGTTGTGGCGATTCAGCTCCACGGACAGTCCGAGTGAAGGGGTTACACCTTATATTAGTTTCCCAAATGTTGGTGACATTTTCGAGTGTTTATTTCTTGATCCTTTGGATCATGTCAGTGAGAATCGCAGGCTGAACCTCCATTGGATTCCAGCGGTCTTGGTTCAGCATGGATGTTCGGGTCCATGGATGCCTTTTCGGATGAATATCCGTATCAACTTCTTTCATGCCGTTAACCTCAGCAGCTTGATTCTGGTGAGGCTGATCACGTTGAACTTGGGCCTATTGGGCCGCTGGACGCACGCCAAGTTATGAGTATTGACATGTAAGTTTTGTTGTAGAATGGGTTGGGTATTGGGACCTCCTCCGTCATTGACAACCAACCAGGAATGGTCGCGTTGACATATTTCCTCATTGAAAGTCATGGTAGTTCCATTACCATTGCCGTTGTCATTGCCATTGACATTTTTATTGACGTTAGCATTCGTCTTCTTCTTTGGCTTTGGTTCCCATGGTGAGTGCCGGACGAAGAACTTTCTGAGGCATTAGATAAAGGACGAGTGTTCCGGTTGAGTTCAAGGCGAGTGACGCTGCGTTGATTTTCTTGAAGTCGCCACATCAACTTAATGTTTGTTCTCAACTGATCGTTAAGTACTCGAGTATTACCTTCCAACTTCTTGTTAAGTTCGAAGAGTTGGGCTTGGGTTGCCAGAGCGTCAAGATCGTAAGAGGCAGTGACATTCATGTCGGTCGGAAGTTTCGAAGGTTGGAGTTGAGGAGAAGTTTGGGTAATCTGCTGTGGAAGTTCTGATCGTTGGGTCCTTTCCTTTCATGGACATCATAAACAAACTCAGAAGGTAGGTCCAGAAAACCTAAGTAGCGCTTCCAAGTTGAGATGAAGTCGGTCGAAAAGAAGCGAGTCACGAGGCTTTGAGTATCTCTCAATGAAAGCACCAAAGTGTTACTACTGAAAAGTTGGTGTATACGACTTAAGCAGGATACTTATATGGATGTAGCAGAAATGATAAACTAGCTAATAGTTACGCAGGTAAAAAGCTATGCTATAGTAATATATCAAAAATAAATGCAATAAGAAACGACACCTGGAATTTTATACTGGTTCAGACTTCCTTCCCTATGTCCAGTCCCGAAGCTCCTCTTCGGAATTCACTATCACGCCCTCTCTTAACCTGGGGGAATAGGTCAGTACACCCGAGCCCCATCAAGAATGCCTCTCGCATGAGCAACTACACAGGACTTCAGCAATTACAAGTGTTTTGACTTTTTCTTTGTGTTCTCTGATCAACACGGATAGTCAATGTTTTAAATACACCCGTCCTATAATTTTATCCTCGAGTATATGATTTGAATACAAAGATTTAAGGAAGATTTTTGCTTGTCGAATCAGGATATATGAAATGTTATCAAGGATTCAACAAGTAACTTGAAATTGAGAGAGCTTTTGTTTGCAATGAATATAGAAGTACAAATCAGAGAATAGAGAGTGTAACGACCTAGAAAATTTGCCATCTTGGTAATCGACATAAACTCAATGTCGACTATTCAAGCATCAAAAATACCAAATAGTTAATGAAAGAAGTTAAATGGTGAGAATGGATAAGATAGAAAATTAGAATAGAAGAACGAGAAGAAAAGAAATACAACATCAGAGTAAACACGAGCCTTACAGCAGAACGAATAAAATATATTATATAACAACCTTTGAAATACAAAACTATAACTTGTAATACATACCATTTTCATAGTACCACATATAACATCACAGCGGAAATAACTCTCTCTCTCTCTCTCTCTATATATATATATATATATATATATATATAATGTTGAAGTCGTTTGCCCCAAGCTCCTCCCAATGTATTTGTAAAATCCCCACTACTTGATTGCTCATACAAAATTGGGCACCCAAGAGCTTAGGAAAACGAAACAAAATAAACTCAGGGTTAGTCATGTGACTGGTGTGAGTAAACTCCAACCATTTTTTTAACTTTAAAAATCCTTTTTAAAGAAAGAATAATCATAAGACCGATCCACACATAAACACGGATGGTTTTTACCTTACGATATTCCAAAATATTCTTTATACCAAAATTCTTCTGATATTACAATAGTGTCTATCAACCATAACTAAAAATCATTTAGCAGAATGCTTTCATCTCACGTTCTACATACATAATATAAAATTAACAACTGTGGGCGCTTATTGGGTAATGGATTTCACTTGGCAAGGTATGGGACCCCCTTCCGACGGTGTATCCCTAGAGAGGAATACACCGGGTTCAACAAGAACATCTTATAACCCAGGCTAAACATGACCAGTCACTCATTTCGCTTAAGTGTACCGAATGTATTGTCACCAACGGTTGGGATCAGCAACCAATTCCCGAAAGGGGGAGCATTGAAATAGATTATAGAAGTAAATAGAATTTATTTAGATCAGGTGACAAAACACCCTAATTGGCAGCTAACCACTTAGCCATGCGAGCTACCCGATTTCATACCATTTCCTGGTTGTGAGGCTAGAGGCAATAATGTATAGATCACACCTTTATTTACTTTGAATGTTACATCATCATACCCACCAAATCACAAATTGATTTTCCCAAAAATAAAATGGGTATAAGGCTAAGAGAAACGATTTCCTCCGCCACCAAACATAAATACATTTGAAGAGATCAACTTACATGATATATTAAATATACTATGTAAGACCTTCTATACAAGTTGTCCTGGGACTGGACAAACCGAAGGGACTATTCTGTAAATTTGTCTTAGGCAGTTTTCTATCTAGGATTTGCCAGAACCGCCCTTGCATAAACTCCGTCTTCAATTATATTAATCATATTTGATCTGCAAAGCTAATGCCCGTACGGAGTGGTTTTCAGATAATAAATCTAATCCCAGTCTCTCCGTATTGACAACGTAAAAATAGTCTAAACTTTGATAATCAGTTATTTAATAATCAAAGGAAAGCATCCATACACACGACGATCTTATTTTCAAATGGAAATTTTATTGATCAATCATCAATCAACATTTTTCCCTTTTTAAATCAATTTATCAATAATTTATTCATTTCCCGTTTCCGCATATTCGTAAATCCTTATTTTCTATTTTTAGAAAATAAACGTTATTAACATTGGAAAACGTTTCCATTTCTGATTCATGCATCACTATCTTCACAGGTCTATCAGTCTCTAACTGTAAACTAGTAAGAGAACAATTCCCTGAATATTAACCCCGAAGGCCAAAACCAACATCAGATCAATACCCAGAAAGCTATTCAGCATAACTAATCTCCAATCAGTTTCTAAATTTCTTAACTTCATTTTTTATCTTCTTATCAAATCATTGCTTACGCAACACTTGGATTCAGTTCACGAATCCAATTCTTTTATGAAAAACATTTGTTATACGATAACACTATAATCCCTACTTTCGAAATATTTAACTTTAAATAAATCTTTTATACCTAATTTGAATAAATAAATAAATGATTCATTAAATAAATAAATCTTGAGTTAAAAACCGAAAAGTAAATAGTACTTCCCTACATTCGATATAGTCGAATCCCAATGTATAATTCTCTTCGAAAAATCTCTATTCGATAATTCTCTTTCGAGTAAACTATATTCGAAAATCTCTCTTTCGAATAAACTATATTCGATAACTGTATTCGACTAACTAATATTCGATTAACTCTATTTGAATAACTAATATTCGATTAACTCTATTCGACTAACTAATATTCGATTAACTCTATTTGAATAACTAATATTTGATTAACTCTGTTTCTTATCTCACTCAAATTCCCATTTGAATCCCTATTTCAAAAACTAAAATTTTCCTTATAAATGTTTTAATTTATAAATATTTATTTTAATCCATTATTCACATCGAATGTGAAAAATGTTTCTTTTATATAATCAATTAGTTTGTTTTTTCATTTAAAAATCATATCCCTTTTCCAAATTCTATTTGTACTTTTATTTATAGAATTATTCATACAAAATCTTATTTTCAATTTCAAATCACCTATAATCTCGTTTATAAATCCCTTTATAAATGCTATGTTTACATTCCACAAAAATATCGGTGTTAAAATAGATTTCTACTTCTTCATATAATTTCAGAGTTTGATATCCAATTTATCCAATGATAAATTATTTACTTAATTTATAAAACATTATTTATAAATTAATCTTCTCGATTTATCTGTTAAAATAGATTTCTATTTAATATCCACTTTAAACAATCTTCTCATAATTCTTTTATATCTCGTCAAATTCCTTTTATAATTCTACTTATTTCCCAAAATAATTCCTTTTATAATTATATTTATTTCCCAAATAATTCCTTTTAATATATATTCCAATATTTATTTCCATAATATTACCCTTTATATATATTCCAATATTTATTTTCCAAATATTTACTTACGGTATTTAAAATACCAAATAGAAAGGCCCAGTACCATCTAAACACACACAATCAGTTTCAGATATTATATCTCAATATATGAAAAACAGTAATATAAATGTTGAGGAATCCAGCAGGATCCCTCCAACATGTTCCCCTGCATCACAGATGTTAATCAACATAAATAACATCAATTTCATTTCAATATGAAATATTTCGATAAACAGAATCAATATTTGATTAACGATGTGTATATATATATATATATATCCTTATCTATATTCTCAACTAATTAATTAACATTTCATCCAAATAGTCAATACACAGCAATCAATCAACATTAGTCAATTCTGAAAATACGTTGTAAAAATAAAAACTGTGCAGAGTTAGTGAGTTTTACTCACATTGATCGGTCATCGTTAAATAACGATAAGTGATCATCGATTCAGATTAGGCAATTTATTTCGCTATAAATTGCAACAAGCTCTAATTCACTCCGAATCATTTCCATTGTGTAATGTCCGTCCATACGATCCCAACGGATACAGTTTTGTTAAATTCTGATGGAGGATGAATTAGTTATTCATTTTACAAGTCCATGTATATTATATAAATTAACTTATATATAAATTAACTTAACTTAGTATATTTAGAATTGGGCCTTACGTTTATACTTCTTAGCCCGCTAATTTTCACATGTTCTCCGTAGTTTCATCTCTTCCAAAATGAACTTCGCTCAGACCATTTTTACTTGCCAAAACCAAATCTCCGAAGCACCCGTCTCTTATTTCTACTCCACTAAATTATGAACTAATTGCACCAAATCACTCAGCATCTAAATCTCCTTATACCATTATCTTCATCATAAACCCTCCTCTGCTCGATGCCATGCTTTGCCAAATCTCTACATAAAATCAAATATAGATCACCAAAAATTCACCTCTTTTGATTCTTTTTTAAACACAACACAATAATCATCCCTCCACGATTAACTCACCACATCACTTCCTTCACCTCCTATTATTCCCAAAACTGGAAGTCACCTTCTTATTACAACCGGTTATTAACTTAATATACTATAACTAATTTATTTAAATAGCTAACCCTTTATTTAAATTAATCCCCCACTTACCTTTCTCTCCTCTTTGCGTACAGTAAATCTCCAACTCCAGTATTCGGTTCCCATTTCAAACAACCATGGCCGACATTTCCAAGGACAACCCCTCCTCTAATTCTCCACTGATTGCCATTCCAACTGCACCCTTTCTCTTCTTTACTCGAGTAATTCGCCTCATCGCCTAGTTAACCAACTCGAACTCGCATAGCAGATTTCGTTCTGCTCACCCTCCCTAGCCAACAGTGACGAGTGCACCACTTTTTATTCCCAAAATCTCCCAAACTTCGTCAACAACACCCCCTTGCTACAACAAACTCATTTATACCCTCAAAACGAACTCCGGTCTCCTCCCTCATACTCGCTGGTTAACCCTAGGAGGACGACAGTATACAACTTCGAATAAAAGTTTGTTCGAACCATCAGAGAATCGTACCAAGATGATGAGCAGTACATACTGAATCCATATATATATTTTTGAAGATTTATAGAGCTTGATTTGAATTTATTTTATTTTCCAAACTCACGAATTTTGTTTTCCTATAAAAATAAATGGAGGCGGCTACTTATTTTGACCAGGTGGAAGTGTATTAGGGTTAGAAGAGTTATAAGTGTTGTATATTATGGATAGGTAGCGTACAAGGTAAGCTTCGTGTCTTATTTTATTAATTTATATTATTTCTCTACTTGTATTACTGTTTAAAAATTCCTACGATCATGTACAATATCCTAATTCGATAACATGCAGCTACAGTTCGACATTATGGACCCAATGAAACTTGTTTCACCGAATTCCGAGCCCGTTCGCTAACACGTCGTATTTCTAAAGTCAAAAGATCGATTGTCTTTCAAATTAAAATTATGTATGGCCATATACTGACTCCAAAAATCACGAAAATGGAAATGTAATAATAATTTAATATTCTAGATCCAACAAAATTAGTTTCATCGAAAACGGAGGTCGTTTGCAAAAATGGCTATTTTTAAAGCTCTAAATAAAACCATTTACATATTGGAGGCAGCTACTTATTTTGACCAGGTGGAAGTGTATTAGGGTTAGAAGAGTCATAAGTGTTGTATTTATATGGATAGGTAGCGTACAAGGTAAGCTTCGTGTTTTATTTTATTAATTTATATTATTTCGCTACTTGTATTACTGTTTAAAAATTCCTACGATCATGTACAATATCTAAATTTGATAAAAATGGACATGCAGCTACAGTTCGACATTATGGACCCAAAGAAACTTCTTTCGCCGAATTCCGAGTCCGTTTGCTAACACAACGTATTTTTAAAGTCAAAATATCGATTGTTTTTCAAATTAAAATTCTGTATGGCCATATACTGACTCCAAAAATCATGAAAATTGAAATGTAATAATAATTTAGTATTCCGGATCCAACATAATTAGTTTCATCGAAAATGGGGGTTGTTTGCAAAATTGGCTATAAATAAACCCATTTAAATATTAATATATTTAAAACCAATTAAATTAAATATTTATAAATAAATATTATCATATATATTCACATAGAATATGATCCTGCTCCAAATTAAACATATCGGGATTTATAATTCGATATTTCAAAAATCAGAGTCAATCGATGTTCAATATAAAATAAAATCCCATTTTATATCGTTATAAATTATATATGAATTCCATAGCGACTTTTTGAAATTTTGATTTGGATACAACTCACAATCTACACGATGAAATCTCGATTTTCTCTTTTATGAGAAAAATATCGTTCAACAGATTCGAACGTTTTTTGTTTCATAAAAATCCCACTTAAAATGGATTATGTATATTCGTTTAAAGTTCGAATCCCCAAATTACGAACTATCGCGCCATTTCGAGCTCGGTTATAATTACAATATAATTTATACGTTCAAATGACATTTACAAATAACTTTTTTATTATAACTAAATTCTAAACTGAATTAAATATTATAAATAATCCAATTCACACAATATTGTGAATTCTACTATTTCGGGCTGTTTTGGAATTTAAATATATTATTTAATTATTTATATTAATTAAATATTCTAAACTATTTAATTCAAGTCATTATAAATTACCAAATCAACATTTAAATAATTAGATAAATTAATTATTATATCGTAAAAATACGGGTCGTTACATTCTCCCCCCTTAAAATAATTGTGTCCTCGAAATTGCTAAGGCAGAAAACAAACCCTATTAACTGGATTAAAAAATTATTTGTTTACTTCTTTAACTTCAGTTTCAACTAGACTAATTGATTTTAACTAAATTATTAATTCATTTCTATTAGCAAAAATTTTCAAAAATTCTAAAACTTTTATAGCACCTTAAATTTTCGAAAAATTTCGCCAACACCTCCTTCGTACGGATCAATCGATATAACTACAATTCGCCTTTCTAGGCCTTCTCCAACCCAAAAGAAAATCAAAGAGCCAAGTGGCTTGTCAATTCGGCTCATAAAAATCTCATACCCATATAAAATAAACTTGTACCTTTTTGTCGGGCATATCATTATATCATTTCCATCTGTTACCAATTCTGCATATACCAATGTCATCCCAATCAATCTCTAATCAATTCATTCTCAAACTAAATCATTCGCTCATATCCAAGTCGAATGTTATTCGAACTCCAATCTCAAATTCCAAACACTTAACTTATCAACTCAATTCCATTCCAGATTATTCCCCAATCAAATTCAGTTTTATTTGACTTATTTCAAGTTAATTTCTAATTTATTTACTTTTACCATCTCAATCTATTTAACTTCATAAGTTAAATTTAAATTCCAGAATTTAAATTCCGAGGTTTTATTTCAAATCAAATTGAAATCATAATAACAATTCAAAACATTTGAATTTCTGAACAACTTATTTCCTCTAAACAATTCAAAAACAAAATCTTTGGTAGTAATCCGTCACTTAGAAACTCGAAAATGAACACCAATGATGTCCGGATCATCATCGAAATTATTTTCTAGCGACCGAAGTGAGTTCAATACTATATCACTTTCGAAATTATTTTTAAACACTTCCATTTTGAAATCATTTGAAAATACCATTTACAATGCGTGTAAAACAATTTAAAACCTCCCAGGATTTTAAAATTCTCATATATTAATTCCAAATCCATTTACAAACACCTTTTCAAATTTCCAGGGTTTTAATTTCAATTTTGATTTAAATTCAGATTTAATTCATTTAACACTTATACGAATTATGTTTGGTTATTTACATAACCGTTTCAATAATAATCTTATCTGATTATAATCACAACCAACATATCCAATATATGATAATACTTCAAATATTAATCATCTTTTTATATCAAAATATAATTTGGGTAAAATTATTTTGTTTACCCTCTTTCCAAAACATACAATGCTAGTTCATCGTATTCAAGTGTTTATAAACCCCTACCGATACAGTGGATCAAACTGATCGATCAGAACCTATAAACAACCCAACCAATAAATCTCCACAGTATAAAACCATTTTATTTCAAATAATAAATACGTTCACTCGTATATATACACTCAAACTCAATCTAGGGTATTACTAACCCCATCTCTACTGAGTCATGCCACAGAGTCGAGGTAATCACTTAACCTTCAGCTCTGATACCACTGTAACGATCCGTGAAATTTGCGATCTTGGTAATCGACATAAACTCAAAGTCGGTTATTCAAGCATCGGAAATACCATATAGTTAATGAAAGAAGTTACAAGGTGAGAATAGATAAGATAGAAAATTAGAATAGAAGAAGGAGGAGAACAGAAATACAACATCAGAGTAAGATCACACAGCGGAACGAATAAAATATATTATATAACAACCTTTGAAATACAAAACTATAACTTATAATACATACCATTTTCACAGTATCACATATAACATCACACGGAAATAACTCTATATATATATAATGCTGAAGCCACCTGCTCCAAGCTCCTCCTAATGTTTCTGTAAAATCCCCACTACTTGACTCCCCATACAAAATTGGGCACCCAATAGTTTAGGGAAAACAAAAAAAAATAAACTCTAGGTCAGTCATGTGACTGGTGTGAAACTCCAACCATTTGTTTAACTTTAAAAATCTTTTTTAAAGAAAAAATAATCGTAAGACCGATCCACACATAAAACGGATGGTTTTTACCTTACGATATTCCATAAATTCTTTATACCAAAATTCTTCTGATATTACAATAGTGTCTATCAACCACAACTAAAAATCATTTAGTAGAATGCTTTCATCCCACATTCTACATACATAATATAAAATCAAAAACCGCAGGCACTTATTGGGTAATGTATTTCAACTGGCAAGGTATGAGACCACCTTCCGCCAGTGTATCTCTAGAGAGGAATACACCGGGTTCAACAAGAACATCTTGTAACCCAGCTTACCGTGACTGGTCACTCATTTCGCTTGAGTGTACCGAATGTATTATCAACAACGGTTGGGATCAGCAACCATTTCGAGAAAGGGACAACATCGAGCTAGATTATAGAAGTAAATGGAATTTCTCTAGATCAGGTGACAATACACCCTAATTGGCAACTAACCACTTAGCCATGCGACCTACCCTATTTTATACCATTTCCTGGTTGTGAGGCTAGAGGCCATAACGTATAGATCACACCTTTATTTACTTTAAATATCACATCGACATACCCACAAATTACAAATTGATTTTCCTAAAAATACAATGGGTATACAGCTAAGAGAAACGAATTCCTCTGCCATCAAACGTAAATACGTTTGAAGAGTCAACTTACGCAATATATTAAATATACTATATCAGACGTTCTTCCATACAGGTTGTCTTGGGATTGGACAAACCGAAGGTGCTATTCTGTAAATCCATCTTAGGCAATTTATACCTAGAATTTGCTAGAACAGCCCTTGCAGAAACTCTGTCTTCAATTATCTTCATCATATTTGATCCGCAACGCTAATGCCCATACAGAGTGGTTTTTGGATAATAAATCTGATCCCGGTCTCTCTGTATTGACAACGGAAAAATAGTCTAAACTTTGATAGTCGGTTATTTAACTATCAAAGGAAAACATCCATACACACGACGATCTTGTTTTCAAATGGAAATTTTATCGATCAATCATCAATCAACATTTTCTCCCTTTTTAAATTAATTTATCATTAATTTATTCATTTCCCCTTTCCACATATTCATAATTCCTTATTTTCTATTTTTAGAAAATAAACGTTATTAAAATTGGAAAACGTTTCCATTTCTGATTCACGCATTACTATCTTCCCACACCTATTAGTCTCTAACTGTAAACTAGTAAGAGAACAATTCCCCGAATATCAACCCCGAAGGCCGAAACCAACATCAGATCGATACCCAGAAAGCTGTTCAAAATAACTAATCTCTGATCAGTTTCTAAATTCCTTAACTTCATTTCTTATCTTCTTATCAAATCATTGCTTACGCAACACTTGGATTCAGTTCATGAATCCAATTCTTTTATGAAAAACATTTGTTATACGACAACACTATAATCCCTACTTTTGAAATATTTAACTTTAAATAAAACTTTTATACCTTAATTTAAATAAATAAATAAATGATTTATTAAATAAATAAATCTTGATTTAAAAACCGGAAGTAAATAGTACTTTCCTACATTCGATATAGTCGAATCCCAATGTATAATTCTCTCTCGAAAAATCTCTATTCGATAATTCTCTTTCGAATAACTATATTCGACAATATCTCTTTCAAATAAACTATATACGATAACTCTATTCGACTAACTAATATTCGATTAACTATATTTGAATAACTAATATTCGATTAACTCTATTCGACTAACTAATATTCAATTAACTCTATTTAAATAACTAATATTCGATTTACTCTATTCGAATAACTAATATTCGATTAACTCTATTTGAATAACTAATATTCGATTAACTCTATTTCCTATCTCACTCAAATTCCCATTTGAATTCCTATTTCAAAAACCGGAATTTTCTTTATAAATGTTTTAATTTATAAATATTTATTTTAATCCATTATTCACATCGAATGTGAAAAATGTTTCTTTTGTATAATCAATCAGTTTGATTTTTCATTTAAAAATAATATCCCTTTTCCAAATTCTATTTGTACTTCTATTTATAGAATTATTCATACAAAATCTTATTTTCAATTTCAAATCACCTATAATCTCGTTTATAAATCCCTTTATAAATGCTATGTTTACATTCCACAAAAATATTGGTGTTAAAACCGATTTCTACTTCTTCATATAATTTCATAGGTTTATATCCAATTTATCCATTGATATATTATTTACATAATTTATAAGACATTACTTATAAATTAATCTTCTCGATTTATCTGTTAAAACAGATTTCTATTTAATATCCACTTTAAACAATCTTCTCATAATTCTTTTATATCTCATCGATTTCCTTTTATAATTCTATTTATTTCCCCAAATAATACCTTTTATAATTCTATTTATTTCCCAAATAATTCCTTTTAATATATATTACAATATTTATTTCCAGAATATTACCCTTTACATATATTCCAATATTTATTTTCCAAATATTTACTTACGGTATTTAAAATACCAAATAGAAAGGCCCAGTACCATCTAAACACACACAATCAGTTTCAGATAATATATCACATCATATATCACAATATATGAAAACAGTAATATAAATGTTGAGGAATCCAATCGGATCCCTCCAACCTAAACCCCTGCATCACAGATGTTAACCAACATAAATAACATCAATTTCATTTCAATATGAAATATTTCGATAAACAAAATCAATATTTGATTAACGATATATGTATATCGTTATCTATATTCTCAACCAATCAATTAACCGTTCATCCAAACAGTCAACATACAACAATCAACCAACATTTATCAATTCTAAAAATACGTTATAAAAATATAAACTGTGTAGAGTTAGTGAGTTTTACTGTCATTGGTCGATCATCGTTAAATAACGATAAGCGATCGTCGATTCAGATTAGGCAATTTATTTCGCTATAAATTGTAATGAGCTCCAATTCACTCCGAATCAGTTCCATTGTGTAGTGTCCGTCCATACGATCCTAACGGATCTAGTTTTGTCAAATTCTGATGGAGGATGAATTAGTTATTCATTTTACAAGTCCATGTATATTATATAAATTAACTTAATATAGTTTATTTAGAATTGGGCCTTATGTTTATACTTCTTAGCCCGCATATTTTGACCTGTTCTCCGCAGTTTCATCTCTTCCAAAATGAACTTCGCTCAAGCCATTTTTACTTGCCAAACCAAATCTCTGTAGCACCCGTCTCTTATTTCTACTCCACTAAATCATGAATGAATTGCACCAAATCACTCAGCATCTAAATCTCCTTATACCATTATCTTCATCATGAACACAGTACCCAGCCTGGAGCTCCACACTTCATAGCTGTGAGCCCTCCTCTGCTCAATGCCATGCTCTCCCAAATCTCTACTTAAAATAAAATATAGATCACCAAAAATTCACCTCTTTTGATTCCTTTTTAAACACCGCACAATAATCATCCCTCCTCCATGATTCACACACCACATCACTTCCTTCACCGCCCATTATTCCCCAAACTGGAAGTCACCTTCCTATTACAACAGGTTATTAACTTAATATACTATAACTAAAATAATTAATTTATTTAAATAGCTAACCCTTTGTTTAAATTAATCCCCCCACTAACATTTCTCCCCTCTTCGCCTACAGTAAATCTCCAACTCTAGTATTCGGTTCCCATTTCAAACAAACATGGCCGACATTTCCAAGGACAACCCCTCCTCTAATTCTCCACCGATTGCCATTCCGACTGCGCCCTTTCTCTTCTTTACTCGAGTACTTCATCCCATCGCCTACTTAACCAACTTGAGCTCGCATAATAGATTTCGTTCTTCTCACTCTCCCTGGCCAACAGTGACAAGTATGTCACTTTTTATTTCCAAAATCTCCCAAACTTCGTCAACAACACCCCCTTGCTACCACGAACTCAGCTATACCCACAAAACGAACTCCGGTGTCCTCTCCCATGCTCGCTGGTTAACCCCAGGTGGACGACAGTGTACAACGTCGAACAAAAGTTTGTTCTAACCATCAGAAAATCGTACCAAGATGATGTAGTACATACTGAATCCATATATACGTTTGAAGATTTATAGAGTTTGATTTGAATTTATTTTATTTCCCAAACTCACGAATTTTGTTTTCTTGGAAAAATAAATGGAGGCAGCTACTTATTTTAACTAGGAGGAAGTGATTAGGGTTAGAAGAGTTATAAGTGTTTTATTTATAGGGATAGGTAGCTTACAAGGTAAGCTTCATGTTTTATTTTATTAATTTATACTATATCGCTTCTTGTATTACTGTTTAAAAATTCCTACGATCATGTACAATATCCAAGTTCGATAAAAATGGACATGCAACTATAGTTCGACATTACGGACCCAAAGAAACTTATTTCATCAAATTCTGAGTCCATTTGCTCACACAACGTATTTTTAAAGTCAAAATATCAATTGTTTTCTTATTAAAATTCCGTACGGCTACATACTAACTCCAAAAATCATGAAAATTGAAATATAACAATAATTTAATATTATGGATCCAACAAAATTAGTTTCATCGAAAACAGAGGTCGTTTGCAAAAATGGCTATTTTTAAAGCTCTAAATAAACCCATTTAAATATTAATATATTTAAAAACAATTAAATTAAATATTTTTAAATAAATATTATCGTATATATTCACATAGAATATAATCCCGCTCCAAATTAAACATATCGGAATTTATAATTCGATATTTCAAAATCAGAGTTAATCGATATTCAATATATAATAAAAAAAAACCTTTTATATCGTTATAAATAATATATGAATTCCATAGCGACTTTTTGAAATTTTGATTTGGACACAACTCACAATCTATATGACGAAGTCTCGATTTTTGTCTTCCATTAGAGAAATATCATTCAATAGATTCGAACATTTTTTGGTTCACAGAAATCCGGCTTAAAACGGATTCTGTATATTCGTTTAAAGTTCGAATCCCCAAATTACGAACTATCGCGCCATTTCGAGCTCGATTATAATTATAATATAATTTGTAATTTCAAATGACATTTATAAATAATTTCATTATTATAATTAAATTCTAAACTGAATTACATATTATAAATAATCCAATTCACAAAATATTATGAATTCTACTATTTTGGGCTATTTCGGAATTTAAATATATTATTTAATTACTTATATTAATTAAATATTCTAAATTATTTAATTCAAGTCATTATAAATTACCAAATCAACATTTAAATAATTAAATAAATTAATTATTATAACGTAAAATACTGGTTGTTACCGAGGGAATAGAATAAAATTCAAAGATTGTAAATCATGTTTGAAGTGTTTATATAATGGTAGAAAGGTAGTAATTCTTCATGACGAGTTTTGACCAAAAGAAGCTTCCATTTCCTTTCAGAAAGGAAGAGATTTCTCTTCATGAATGAAGACAACCTTTCAGAAAATATGTGCTATTTCGAAGCAGATGACTGATTAAAAATTCATCAGTCGACTGGTTGAAAAGTATGAAATCATATATATATATATATATTTAAAAATACTTAGAACTAGCCATTACTGAGACAAAATTTTCTGACCAGTCGACTGGTTGGTTTTGAGCCAGTCAAGTAGTTTAAGCATTTTTTTTTCCAGTCAGACTTTTTCAGATCATTTGAAATATATATATATATATATATATATATATATATATGCTTTGTTTTATACATTCGTGTTATACTGAAGGATAGATTTTAACATAATTCTAACACGACTCAATGTATGTATATATATAAAAACCTTATCTCTATGACATGATTTCCAATGCACTTCTCTTTCTTGGCATTAATCAAAATCTTGTTTTTATTTTTTGATTGATGACAACATATCTGATTTTCTCCCCCTGAATGTTTAGCTCACCCTGAATCTCTACAATATTTTGTTAGTGCATATATAAACTTACCATTTGATTTCTACACCAAATTGTTAGCACATATATTCCCAATAATAGAATATATAAATAAATCCATCATGAGATTCATTATAAAAGAAATATTTCTCCCCCTTTATCATCGATTAAAAAGTAATTAAACAAAATAAGCACAGAGTAATCAAATAACATTTTAGAGATCTTTGAAAGATGCAATTCCTAGCTCTCGTCGAAGTCTTATGAAAGAGTTCTCTAAAAGGGGTTTAATCAAGATATTAGCAATTTGATTTTCAGAATTTACAAACTCTTAATTAATTGTTTGTTTTTCAATATTGTCTCTCAAGAAATGATGTATGATATCAAGATGTTTAATTCTAGAATGGTTTACCTGGTTCTTAGGTAAATTTATTGCGCTTGTATTGTCGCAATAAATTGTGGAATTAGACAAATTTACATTGAAATATTTTAGTGTTTGTTGCATGCATATTACTTGAGCACAGGCTAGTGCAGCAGATATCTATTCAGCTTCGTATGTTGATAGTGAGACACAATTTTGTTTCTTGCTGAACCAAGATATAAGTGATTTACTTATAAAGTGACATGTTCCACTTGTACTCTTATGATCTGTCCATGATCGTCCAAAGTCAGCATCACTATATGAAACTAACTCGAAAGGAAAGTCTTTCGGATAGAAGAGTCCAAAATCTTTTGTACTACTAAGATAACGTAATATACGTTTAACTGCTCTCAAAAGTGATTCTTCTGGATTAGCTTGAAAACGAGCACATAAGCAAACACTCATCATAGTATCTGGTCTACCAGCGGTTAAATACAGAAGTGAACCTATCATACTTTGATATAGCTTTTGATCAACACTTTTATCATCTTTATCTAAGTGTATCATCGTGCTCATTGGTATAGGTTTACTTGAAGTGTTTTTCATTCCAAAGCGTTTTATTAGATTAGTACAATATTTTTCTTGATTAATGAAAATTCCATTAGATAATTGTTTAATCTGCAAACCGAGAAAATAAGATAGTTCTCCCATGTGTGACATTTCAAATTCATTGGTCATTATTTTAGAAAATTCTTAACATAATTGATCATTCATTGATCCAAAGATAATGTCGTCTACATATATTTGCACTATTAAAATATCATTATTATCTTTCTTGATAATAAGAGTTTGACTAACCTTTCCAATTTGAAATCCTAAATTTAATAAATAAGTTTTGAGATGTTCATACTAAGCATGAGGTGCTTGTTTCAAGCCATATAATACCTTTTTCAGTTTAAAAATATAAATAATCCAATTCACACAATATTATGAATTCTACTATTTTGGCTATTTCGGAATTTAAATATATTATTTAATTACTTACATTAATTAAATATTATAAATTATTTAATTCAAGTCATTATAAATTACCAAATCAACATTTAAATAATTAAATAAATAAATTATTATAACGTAAAAATACTGGTTGTTACAGAGGGAATAGAATAAAATTCAAAGATTGTAAATCATGTTTAAAGTGTTTATATAATGGTAGAAAGGTAGTAATTCTTCATGACGTGTTTTGACCAAAAGAAGCTTCCATTTCCTTTCAGAAAGGAAGAGATTTCTCTTCATGAATGAAGACAACCTTTCAGAAAATATGTGCTATTTCGAAACAGATGACTGATTAAAAATTCATCAGTCGACTGGTTGAAAAGTATGAAATCATATATATATTTAAAAATACTCAGAACTAGCCATTACTGAGACAAAATTTTCTGACCAGTCGACTGGTTGGTTTTGAGCCAGTCAAGTAGTTTAAGCATTTTTTTTCCAGTCAGACTTGTTCAGATCATTTGAAATATATATATATATATATATATATATATATATATATGCTTTGTTTTATATATTCGTGTTATACTTGAGGATAGATTTTAACATAATTCTAACACGACTCAATGTATGTATATATATAAAAAAAACCTTATCTCTATGACATGATTTCCAATGCACTTCTCTTTGTTGGCATTAATCAAAATCTTTTTTTTTTATTTTTTGATTGATGACAACATATCTGATTTTCTCCCCCTGAATGTTTAGCTCACCCTGAATCTCTACAATATTTTGTTAGTGCATATATAAACTTACCATTTGATTTCTACACCAAAATGTTAGCACATATATTCCCAATAATAGAATATATAAATAAATCCATCATGAGATTCATTATAAAAGAAATATTTCTCCCCCTTTATCATCGATTAAAATGTAATTAAACAAAATAAGCACAGAGTAATCAAATAACATTTTAGAGATCTTTGAAAGATGCAATTCCTAGCTCTCGTCGAAGTCTTATGAAAGAGTTCTCTAAAAGGGGTTTAATCAAGATATTAGCAATTTGATTTTCTGAATTTACAAAGTCTTAATTAATTGTTTGTTTTTCAATATTGTTTCTCAAGAAATGATGTATGATATCAATATGTTTAATTCTAGAATGGTTTACCTGGTTCTTAGGTAAATTTATTGCGTTTGTATTGTCGCAATAAATTGTGGAATTAGACAAATTTACATTGAAATATTTTAGTGTTTGTTGCATGCATATTACTTGAGCACAGGCTAGTGCAGCAGATATCTATTCAGCTTCGTATGTTGATAGTGAGACACAATTTTGTTTCTTGCTGAACCAAGATATAAGTGATTTACTGATAAAGTGACATGTTCCACTTGCACTCTTATGATCTGTCCATGATCCTCCAAAGTCAGCATCACTATATGAAACTAACTCGAAAGGAAAGTCTTTCGGATAGAAGAGTCCAAAATCTTTTGTACTACTAAGATAACGTAATATACGTTTAACTGCTCTCAAAAGTGATTCTTCTGGATTAGCTTGAAAACGAGCACATAAGCAAACACTCATCATAGTATCTGGTCTACCAGCGGTTAAATACAGAAGTGAACCTATCATACTTCGATATAGCTTTTGATCAACACTTTTATCATCTTCATCTTTATCTAAGTGTATCGTCGTGCTCATTGGTATAGGTTTACTTGAAGTGTTTTTCATTCCAAAGCGTTTTATTAGATTAGTACAATATTTTTCTTGATTAATGAAAATTCCATTAGATAATTGTTTAATCTGCAAACCGAGAAAATAAGATAGTTCTCCCATGTGTGACATTTCAAATTCATTGGTCATTATTTTAGAAAATTCTTAACATAATTGATCATTCATTGATCCAAAGATAATGTCGTCTACATATATTTGCATTATTAAAATATCATTATTATCTTTCTTGATAATAAGAGTTTGACTAACCTTTCCAATTTGAAATCCTAAATTTAATAAATAAGTTTTGAGACGTTCATACTAAGCATGAGGTGCTTGTTTCAAGCCATATAATACCTTTTTCAGTTTAAAAATATAAATAATCCAATTCACACAATATTATGAATTCTACTATTTTGGGCTATTTCGGAATTTAAATATATTATTTAATTACTTATATTAATTAAATATTCTAAATTATTTAATTCAAGTCATTATAAATTACCAAATCAACATTTAAATAATTAAATAAATAAATTATTATAACGTAAAAATACTGGTTGTTACCGAGGGAATAGAATAAAATTCAAAGATTGTAAATCATGTTTGAAGTGTTTATATAATGGTAGAAAGGTAGTAATTCTTCATGACGATTTTTGACCAAAAGAAGCTTCCATTTCCTTTCAGAAAGGAAGAGATTTCTCTTCATGAATGAAGACAACCTTTCAGAAAATATGTGCTATTTCGAAGCAGATGACTGATTAAAAATTCATCAGTCGACTGGTTGAAAAGTATGAAATCATATATATATTTAAAAATACTCAGAACTAGCCATTACTGAGACAAAATTTTCTGACCTGTCGACTGGTTGGTTTTGAGCCAGTCAAGTAGTTTAAGCATTTTTTTTTTCCAGTCAGACTTTTTCAGATCATTTGAAATATATATATGCTTTGTTTTATATATTCGTGTTATACTTGAGGATAGATTTTAACATAATTCTAACATGACTCAATGTACGTATATATATATAAACCTTATCTCTATGACATGATTTCCAATGCACTTCTCTTTCTTGGCACTAATTAAAATCTTGTTTTTATTTTTTGATTGATGACAACATATCTGATTTTCTCCCCCTGAATGTTTAGCTCACCCTGAATCTCTACAATATTTTGTTAGTGCATATATAAACTTACCATTTGATTTCTACACCAAAATGTTAGCACATATATTCCCAATAATAGAATATATAAATAAATCCATCAAGAGATTCATTATAAAAGAAATATTTCTCCCCCTTTATCATCGATTAAAAAGTAATTAAACAAAATAAGCACGGATTAATCAAATAACATTTTAGAGATCTTTGAAAGATGCAATTCCTAGCTCTCGTCGAAGTCTTATGAAAGAGTTCTCTAAAAGGGGTTTAATCAAGATATTAGCAATTTGATTTTCTGAATTTACAAACTCTTTATTAATTGTTTGTTTTTCAATATTGTCTCTCAAGAAATGATGTATGATATCAATATGTTTAATTCTAGAATGGTTGACCGGGTTCTTAGGTAAATTTATTGCGTTTGTATTATCGCAATAAATTGTGGAATTAGACAAATTTACATTGAAATATTTTAGTGTTTGTTGCATGCATATTACTTGAGCACATGCTAGTGCAGCAGATATCTATTCAGCTTCGTATGTTGATAGTGAGACACAATTTTGTTTCTTGCTGAACCAAGATATAAGTGATTTACTGATAAAGTGACATGTTCCACTTGTACTCTTATGATCTGTCCATGATCCTCCAAAGTCAGCATCACTATATGAAACTAACTTGAAAGGAAAGTCTTTCGGATAGAAGAGTCCAAAATCTTTTGTACTACTAAGATAATGTAATATACGTTTAACTGCTCTCAAAAGTGATTCTTCTGGATTAGCTTGAAAACGAGCACATAAGCAAACACTCATCATAGTATCTGGTCTACCAGCGGTTAAATACAGAAGTGAACCTAACATACTTCGATATAGCTTTTGATCAACACTTTTATCATCTTCATCTTTACCTAAGTGTATCGTCGTGCTCATTGGTATAGGTTTACTTGAAGTGTTTTTCATTCCAAAGCGTTTTATTAGATTAGTACAATATTTTTCTTGATTAATGAAAATTCCATTAGATAATTGTTTAATCTGCAAACCGAGAAAATAAGATAGTTCTCCCATGTGTGACATTTCAAATTCATTGGTCATTATTTTAGAAAATTCTTAACATAATTGATCATTCATTGATCCAAAGATAATGTCGTCTACATATATTTGCACTATTAAAATATCATTATTATCTTTCTTGATAATAAGAGTTTGACTAACCTTTCCAATTTGAAATCCTAAATTTAATAAATAAGTTTTGAGACGTTCATACTAAGCATGAGGTGCTTGTTTCAAGCCATATATTACCTTTTTCAGTTTAAAAATATGATCAGGAAATTTTTGATGAGCAAATAGAGGAGGTTGTTCAACATATACTCGTTCTTTAATATAACAATTCAAGAAAGCACTTTTAACATCCATCTGATATAGTTTTAAGTTGTGATGACAAGCGTAAGCTAATAAAATTCGAATTGCTTCTGGTCATGCAACTGGAGTAAAAGTTTCTTCACAATTTATTCCTTCTTCTTGATTGTAACCTTATGCAACAAGTCTAGCTTTATTTCTAGTGATATTACCCAATTCATTTGCTTTATTCTTGTAAACCCATTTTGTTCCAATAATAGTTTGATCACTTGGTCTTGGAATTAATTCCCAGACTTCATTACGTTCAAACTGGTTTAATTCTTCTTGCATGCCAATTATCCAGTTTTTATCTGTAGATGCTTCTTTAGGGTTTTTGGTTTTGATAATTGATAAGAAGGCTACATTACTTACTAAATTAAGTTGACTTCTTGTTCTTACGTTTGAAGTTATTTCTCCAATAATATTTTGAGTTGGATGGTCTCGTAATATTCTTGGTGGAGATCTAACTTCATTAATGGGAATATTTTGATTATTGATATCATCTTGAGTTTCTGTAGTATTATTCTCTATGTTATCATGAGCAATGTTTTCATCTTCTCTATATACATCAATATCATCGTCATAAGAGGAATTATTTTTCGTAATATCTGAATTAAATGAATTTTGAATAATATTTTGTTAAACGAGACACGAAGTGATTCTTCTATTTTACTGGTGCTCTTATTGAAAATACGATAAGCTTTGCTATGCTTAGAATTTCCTAAGAATACTCCTTCATCAGATTTTGAATCATATTTTCCAAGCTGATCTTTTGTATTTAAAATGAAACATTTTGAACCAAAAACTTTAAAATAAGATATATCTAGTTTTCTACTTGCAAAAAGCTCGAATGGAGTGTTTTTAGTAAGAGGTCGAATGAAGACACGGTTCAAAACATAACAAGCCGTAGAAACTGCTTCAGCCCAAAAATGTTTTGGTAGTGTACTTCCATTTAACAACGTTCTAGCACATTCTTGCAAAGTTCTATTTTTACGTTCTACAACTCCATTTTGTTGTGGAGTTCTAGAAAAATAAAAATTATGGAAAATTCCTTTTGTTTGACAAAATAAGTCGAATTTCTCATTCTCAAATTCTTCTCCATGATCACTTCGTATATTCATTAGTTTTAACTCAATTAAATTTTGAAATTGTTTGACAAAAATTTTAAAGATATCAAAATATCACTTTTATTCTTCAAAACATAGTCCAAGTGTTATTTGAAAAGTCATCAACAATTACAAGCACATATCTACTATGATTTATAGACTGAACTTGAGTTGGTCCGAATAAATCCACGTGTAGTAATTCAAGTGGTTGTGATGTTGATATAACCTTTCTAGATTTAAAAGAAGATATGGTTAACTTTCCAAGTTGACAAGCATCACATAAATTTTCAGTTTTGAATTTTATTTTGGGTAAACCTCTTATAATATCATTTTTAGATAACTCGTTTATTGTTTTAAAATTAATATGACAAAATTGTTTGTGCCATAACCAAGGATCATTATCTTTGGCTAATAAACACATACTTGGATTATTATTAACTGCCATATTCAAAATGTAAATATTTTTATCTCAATTCCTTTAAAAATAAGATTTTGATTTGAATCAAATATACTACATTTATTTTCAGGGAAAGATACTTTAAAACCTTTATCACATAATTGACGGACACTTAGTAAATTGTGTTTTAAGTTCTTAACCAATAAAACATCTGAAATAAGAGGTGAATTAGATATACCGTAATTGCTCGCATCTCCTTTGCAAATAATATATCCTTTGGAATTATCTCTAAATGTGACAGTTCCTCCTTTTGAGTAAATGATATTTGTTAGCATTTCCTTGTCTCATGTCATGTGTTTTGAACAACCACTATCCAGTATCCATTTTCCTATGTTTTTGTTGAGCGGGACTTGCAAAAAATAATTTAAATTTTTCATTGGTACCCACTTCCTCCGTTAGGGTCCTAAGGGGTAAATCTTAGGAAGCTAAACCCAAGAGGGTTCAGGATCCTTTTTGAAAAAATAATTATCATTATAATGAGTAGAATCTAAAAAATTAATATATTTATTCCTAATAAGTACATTATTTGTCTTCGGAATCCATATACTAATATTCCCCGAGTATTTTTTCTTAGTAGAAATAATAGTAGAAATTTTCGGTTTAAAATTAAAATTTTTAGAGCTAGATTTCCTTCTTGATTTAACTTTTTGATTATATCTGAGTCCTTTTTTACTAAAAAATTGTTAAGGTTTTTCTAATATTTTAGATAAATTCTCTCTACCTTTGTGAAAGTTGTTAGCATTTTTAGAAATGCTTTCTAACTTAATTTGTGAAACAGAATTTCACAACTCTATAATTTTAATTTTAGTATTTAAATCATGATTTTCAGTAGCTAATGAATCGTTTTTATTCTTTTGAGTCTCGATTTCTTGACTCAACATAGAAATTTGAGAATTTGCAACTACAAGAGATTCTTGTAATTTTCTAATTTCATCTTCTAAGATTTCTTATTCATATTTTAAAAGATCTCTTTCAAATTCTACTTTCTTTTTATCTTCATTAGCTTATTCAAACTTTTGCTTAAACATTTTCCTAGATTCTAGAATTTCAGTATCAATTTCTATTAATTCATCAAAAGTAAAATCACTTACATCATTATCCTTAGCCATGAAGCATACATTTGCTTTTTCATTGTCACTATCGCTGTCACTTTTAGAAGATGAATCTGAATTATTCCAAGTGGCTGAAAAGGCTCGTCTCATTGATTTTTCCTTTTTTCGATTTTTCTTCAATTCTAGACAATTCTTTTGATAATGTCCGGTCTTGTGATAATTAAAGCATTCTACTAGTATATGGACATGCTCTTTTGATGTATTCTTCTTCAAAATTTTGCTTTGTCCTTTTTTGTATTTCAGAAACTTTTTAAAATTCTTTGCTACAAAAGAAATATCTTCTTTGTCTGAATCTGAATCTTCTTTCGCAGCATGGAAAGCTAAATTTTTCTTGTCTTGTACATGTGCTTTCTTTGCCTACAAGTTTACTTCATAGGACATGAGATTACCGATTAACTCTTCAGGTTTCATGGCTGAGAGATCATTAGCTTCTTCGATAGCTAACACTTTTCTTTCCTATTCTTCCATTAAAAAGTTTAAATTTTTTGAAACTATATCAAAATCGGAATACTTTTCTCCTAATCCAAACAAAGAATGATTTTTGGAAACGTGAATACATGTCATTTATGGATTCATTCTCGTTCATTTTAAAATTTTGAAACTGATTCTTAAGCATTGATATCTTGCTTTGTTTAACCTTGTTAGTTCATGAGTAATTTTGAGTGTTTCCCAGATTTCATATGCTGTGTTGCACATACAAATTCGGTTAAACTCGTTTCTATCCAAGGCACAATGCAAAATATTCATATCTTTAGCATTTGCGGTAGCAACTGCTTTTTCAGTCGCACACCACTCAGTATATAAAGTAGTAGGTTGTGTATATTCTTTTTGTGTAATGTTCCAAGCATCAAAACTATTTGCTTGCATATATATCCTCATTCGGGTAGCCCAGTAGCTATAGTTCATGCCATTAAAGAAGGGTGGCCTTGCAGTGGATTGGCCTTCAGTATATCCGCCTATCCGGTATTATTGCTTGTACTGGTGTTATTATCCATATTACCTAAATATCAAATAGCGGTTTTACGGTTAAATGATGACCTTTCTCTGATACCAATTGAAAAGTCGGTGTTTACGACCTAAGCAGGATACTTATATGGTGTAGCGAAAATGATAAACTAGCTAATAGTTATGCAGGTAAAAAGCTATGCTATAGTAATATATCAAAAATAAATGCAATAAGAAACCACACCAGGAATTTTATACTGGTTCAGACTTCCCGCCCTACGTCCAGTCCTAAAGCCCCTCTTCAGAATTCAATATCATGCCTTCTCTTAACCTGGAGGAATAGGTCAGTACACCCGAGCCCTAACAAAGATGCCTCTTGCTCGAGCAACTACACATGACTTCAACAATTACAAGTGTTTTGACTTCTACTTTGTGTTATTTGATCAACGCGGATAGTCAACGGTTTAAGTACACCCTTTCTCTAATCTTATCCTCGGGTATATGATTGAATACAAAGATTTAAGGAAGATTGTTGCTTGTCGAATCAAGATATATGAAATGTTATGAAGGATTCAACAAGTAACTTGAAATTGAGAGAGCTTTTGTTTGCAATGAATATAGAAGTATAAATCAGAGAATAGAGAGAATAAAATAAAATTTGATGATTTCAGATCATGTTTGAAGTGTTTATATAATGGTAGAAAGGTAGCAATTCTTTATGAAGAGTTTTAGCCAAAAGAAGCTTCCATTTCCTTTTAGAAATGAAGAGATTTCTCTTCATGAATGAATACAACCTTTCAGAAAATTTGTGTTGTTTCGAATCAGTTGACTGATTAAAAATTCATCAGTCGACTGGTTGAAAAATATGAAATCATATATATTTAAAAATACTCAGAAGTAGCCGTTACTGAGACAAAATCGTCTGACTAGTCGACCGGTTTAGGCATTTTTTGCCCAATCAGACTGTTTTAGATCATTTGAAACATTTTTTTTGAAAATGTTTGAAAGATATATATATATATATATACTTGTATATATGCTTTACTTTGTATATTCGTGTTATACTTGATGATAGATTTTAACATAATTCTAACACGACTCAATGTGTGTATGTGTGTGTGTGTGTATAAAACCTTATCTCTATGACATGATTTCCATTGCACTTCTCTTTGTTGGTATTAATCAAAATCTTGTTTTCAACAACAACTACATGTTATATGGTGTAGTATAAGATATACTATAGGTTCTATGATTTTTTTTGTTCTCTTCTTCCATTTTCTTCTTGTTTTCTCCTCTATTTACATTATTTATCTTCTTTTCCCTTAATTCTTTATTTTACAACTGTTATGCATAGATAGGGTCCTTGTACTATGCAATATTGGTTTATATGAGCACTGCTGGTGTATAGCGGTCATCACAGTCATGTACAACTCCTCATATTGTCTAAACTTAAAATTATAATCAACTTCCATATGATGGATATTTGGAGAGTATAACACCTCAATTAGAACCAATCCCGTGAGTCGCGCATCTCAGGTCTAGCCAGCTCGGCCAATAAGTTAGCTTTTGTGTTTTCCTCTTTAGGCATGTGCGTAATGGAGCAATATTCAATATCCCTTAGTAGCTCATGCACCAAGTTTAGATAAGGAGTTAATCTCACTCCTTTGGTCTGAAAAACTATCCTAACTTGGCATATAACTAGCTTAAAATTGCAAAAGATTTGTAAGGATTTCACTCTTAGTTCTTTACCAAGTTTATTCCGAGAAATCAGGGCTTTATATCTTTCCTGGTTATTAGATATAGAAAAGTTGAGTTACAAGGAGTAGTAGATCGATCTTTTATCAGGAATCACTAATACGACTCTAGCACTAGAAAACCAATCATTAGACGCACCATCCCTAAATATTTTCCAACAGTTGGTTTGTTAGGCACTTCTTCTTGAAGATTCATCTGGTGCAGTGAATTCAGTTATGAAATCCACCAATGCTTATTCCTAGATAACTATCTAGAGGAGATAATTGATGTAAAATTGTCTTAATTTGATGTTCCATTTTGAAATCACACTACAACAAAAAACACTTTTCGCAACAGACAATATCTGTTGCAGTAGACCAATTGCAACAGACCCGCGCCTGTTGGTATGGCCAAAGTTGCAATAAGTTCGCAGCATTTTCCACCTATTGCAATAAGATGTTGCGGTATTGAAACACCCCACCTCCGTTAAGGTCACTCACAAAGGTAATGCCTTAACTTCAGTGGAGCATTATAGGTAAAAGATGCAGATAAATTACAAGACAGACAAATAAAACAGCGGAAAATAAAGTCATTTTATTAACAATGTGGTTCAGTCAAGCTTTTACAACAGTTGTCTCAATCATACTAAAAGAATACATAGAATTTCTGTCTTGATTTGAAAACTTCCAAGAATAAAAGAAGCATAAAAACAATGATATTCCCCGATAAAGCATGAACCAACCATAGCAGTGGAAGAGAGAGAGTCCAAAGCGATACACCAACTAGTCTTCAAGCTTGGAAAGAGAAGAGGTACAAGTTAGGCTAAGCTATTCCCTCCCTGACTACCTGGGGGAAATGGTAGAAAAGAGGCGAAAAACAAACTAGGTCAGACATAAGTCTGGTAAGTCCAGTGATCTTTCAGCATGCAAACAAGATAAAGGATCATGACATGAATAAACCGAAAATAGGACAATACCATAAAACAAGGTAACTAAAGACAAGATAAGTGCAAGGTGAACTGAATGCGCTTCTACTTTTTCTCTGCTTCGCTACTACTCTGTTAATCTGATTTCTATATTTATCTCTGAACCACCTAACTAGTGTCCCAACTAGTAATATGTATAAAATGATAATCGTGATCCCAACCCCCGTAATTGTGGTAGCCTTCAGGTGTACATCTATCGTGAGGATTCCACATCAGTCGGCTTAATTGTCGTGAACATGTTAGATGTACCCTTACTACCCTATCGATCGGCTCCCTACTTGTATTCATGTTCCATGTGTCATTGTCAATCGGCCCTCTCTAGCGTGTAGATACCCTGTGCTGGTCCCACCATAAGGTGTATCAATCCTTATGATAGTGACCCGACACGATTCAAGATTCACAATTTATAACTACTGGTACCCAGTGCCTGCTTTTTCCCTCTCCGGAGTATGTGCTCGCCCGTAAACCGTCGGAACCTACACTGACGTACCCCATGCCGCTTCTTTGACCGATTACAATCAGCCTAGTAATCGTGCCCCACCCTGCCTAGTTCAGGGTACCGTGATACATCCATGTGGGGTTACTGCTGAAATGGGTCCCCGTTACTAGGGTTTCCTATTGGTTAAGTTTGTGGGCTTATATTTACTAATATTACCCACCAACCCGATATGTACTTAACCCTCCCATCGATTCAAGCATTTTTAATAAACGGTTAAGTTTTGTGGGCCTATATGTACTAATATTACCCACCTACATGAGATGTACTTAACCCTCCCATTGATTCAAGCATGTTTATTTAATAGTTAAGTTTTGTGTGCCTATATTTACTAATATTACCCACCAACCTGATATGTACTTAACCCTTTCACTGATTCAAGCATGTTTATTTAATGGTTAAGTTTTATGGGCCTATATTTACTAATATTACCCACCAACCCGATATGTACTTAACCGTTCCACTAATTCAAGCATGTTTATTTAATGGTTAAGTTTTATGGGCCTATATTTACTAATATTACCCACCAACCCGATATGTACTTAACCCTCCCACACATTACGCCATATTAGTTAAGTGTTGTCCGCTCATGTTAACTAAACCCACTCATTCATCCTGTCATGTTGGTTAAGTATTTCTTATTAACTTGACCCTCCTTATTTACCATGTTGAATCGGTTAAGTGTTTCCTATTAACTTAACCTCATTTGTTCATCAAGATATATTGGCAAGTGTTTCCTGTTAACTTAACCCCACGTATTCATCTTGTTGTATTGGTTAAGTGTCATCAATCAATTCAAGTTAACTTAACCCACCTACATGTCATGTTAATTTGGTTAAGTGTTGCCTTCTTGTGTTAACTTAACCCTACTACAAATCAAGTTATATTGGTTAAGCTCTTATTTTAAATTAACCTTTCCATAAATCAAATTATATTGGTTAAGTGTTTCTAAATTTACTTAACATCACCCACTTGTCTAATTAACATGTTATAACGGTTAAGTGTTATAAATTTACTTAACCTCACCCACTTGTCTAATTAACATGTTATAATGGTTAAGTGTTGTACATTTACTTAACCTCACCCACTTGTCTAATTAACATGTTATATTGGTTAAGTGTTTTAAATTTACTTAATCTCACCCATCAGTTTAGTTAACATGTTGAATTGGTTAAGTGTTTCCATAATTGACTTAACCCTACCAATCTTGACTTAGCTTTATTAAAGCACCAACCACTCACATTTGACGGGTATTGTTGTGGTCACTGGATGTGCCGGTCAGTTCTGGGAAGTTTTACACCACAACTTAGTCTAACCACGGGTCCTTTTTGGGCTCAATGCACTAACCACCCACAATAGATAGGTATTGTTGTGGTCATTGGATGTGTCGGTCGGTTCCGGGCAGTTTTACACCACAACTCAGTCTAACCTCGGGTTAGGCATATTCGTCTTTTCTAATTTTACATATTTCTTATTTATGACAAATTCCATATGTAAATTATTCTTAATTTAATTATGCTATAATTATCCTTTTAATTATGCTCACAATTAATGGTATACTAAATATACCATTTCATGAACCAATCTATGCCATGTAATTTTCATGTTTATCCTACATATTTATATGTAAAATATAAATCAATTATTGTCATGGCCCACTTTCCTTCTAAATCACATTCAAAATTTTAGGTATATAGATTATACCATTTTCATGCCACTTATCATGCTTATGTATCAAACATGTTAATTACATGTAATTTCATGTTTTCCCCAACATTACCCCCGTTGTACGTTCGCAAAATTACATAGAATGTTAGGCTCGATATTTTAGCCTTACTTATAAAACAAAAAAGGAAAAGAGGAACTTTGCAACATTCCAACATCATACAAATGTATGGATCTAACTACACATATGTCACATGGATTTGGCGTAGAACAATATACTTTTAACTATGAACTTGCAAATTTGATCTATGCAACATGAACCACAAGCATATGAATTTACATAAAACTATACAAGTTAAACTTGGCATGTAGTGGTGAACTTGAAAAATAGATCTATCATAAAGGCATATGGATCTAACATATAAAATTGTAGAACTAAACAAATAAGGTCGTAGATCTAAACATGTATGCATAATGACTCTAAACAATTAGGCATAAACGACATGACTTAGCCTAAAACTTGTATGTATCATAATATCATGTGACGGCAAGGAATCTCGCTCGGTCCGAACCAGTCGCTAAACCGATCCGGGCCGTTCGAAACGCCCTATCGTTTGAGAACACGACAAAACAGAACGCATACAGAAGAACATTTCATTGTATCTTACAACAATGCATCAGATTACAAGAATATACAGAGTATAAAAGAATATTACACAGAAATATCAGAGATTTAAATTACATTTAAATACATAGCAGCGGAAAATAATACAATACACAACTAGAATGAGATATACGGATACAAAGCTTTCCGGATATCGTTCCAGCTGTAAACCAGGATCCTGTGAATATAAATCTGCAAAACCAAAACTACTAGCTGCCCGTGTCAAAATAAGGGCACCCAGAGTTTAGGTTAAAACAATAAACTCCAGGTCAGTCATGTGACTGGTGTGAGAACTAAAACAGTTATTATTCTTTATTTTAAAAGTTAGGTAAATCAAGGGACCACGCCGTATAACACGGAATGGGTTTCCTCCCAAGAATACCAGTGCATAAACAAACAGCGCAATGCTAAATAAAGAAAAATGAAGCTGTTATAAGACCCAGGTCCTATCACACAATGCAACGCAAGCCGGGGGATAGGGTTTTCCCTTATAACAGCCAAAGAATGCTTGATACGTTTAAAACAAATCATTTGATACTACTATAAGTGCATAGTGCATAAAACAACTTCAAATCATAAGTATCAATCATAGGCGACATGAGCGTCCCATGCCACTATGTCGCCATATGTAGGTTTACAAATAAAACCGCAAAGTCACGTATTGGGAAACTGGATTTCCATCTATGAACCGAGGCAAAAGATAGTCCTCAACCGATTCGAGACAATCTAGCCCATGTCTCAGGTCAGAGCTCGAGTGACCTTGGAGCGACAGGGCCGGTCCACCGATGTGGATTAAACTTAAACCCTGAACATGCGTTCCCCCGCCCTTTGGGGCGTAAACGAGCCAACGAATGGCTCCATCGGTTCGAGAACGACCGATCAATCCGAGGCGCCTCGCAACAGCAACAACCACATAAGTCAAACTCGTCAGGGCGTGTAAAACCACTGACGCCACTTTTTATCTAGAAGGAAATGCAGGTCCTCCCTGAGGTCCGTCTCCCGTTTTTGGTTCATACCTGGTGTGAAACACGCGAGGTAAACGTTACACAAAGCTACGCCACAAAGGCCGTGCTTTGATCATCAACCACAAGACTTTGCTTTTCAACAGAAGCCTTGATCATTTGCATCTTAGCATGCCACACAGGCAAACCATCCTATGCAACCGATATCAGTCACACAGAATGAAATCCGATGTCAGACACACAGTCCATTTACAAGTCCGTTCTGGGTCTGAACGAAGCCGGAGGCACCTAGTACCCCGCATATCCATCGATCTCCAAGTACGTCTGGACGATCACCAACTGTTTCCATCTTCTTGGGTGTACAGCCCAATCAAAATCATCAGCTATCACCCAAACGACGTGAAGACCTCCGGTCTTCGACCATCGTCTTCATCTTCGACTTATCGTCGTATCAGTTATTCAGAATGGGATAAACCCGGCCTTTCCGAATAACTCGCGTATATTTTAAATAAGTGTTACACAAACACAACATACGCCTCATTCCAATTCATCAGTCACTAACCATAAATTAATCAAGAGAATAATTCCCCAAATATTAACCCCGAAGGCCGAAACCAACATCAGATCAATATCCAGAAAACCATTCTGCTTGGCTAACCGACAGTTAGTTTCTAAATTTCACGTTCAAATCTAATTAAAGATTTAACTATCGCCTGGAGCAAAACTGGTGATACTCCATTCTCTATCTTTTCAATCTAATTAAAGATTCATTAAAACTCCACTTAGTTTTAATCATTATCTGGGTTAAAGAATCAGTGTCATTTAAAACACGATTCACGATAAACCCAAAATCACATTCCATTAATTATCGGGTTAAAGAACAAGTGTTATTTAAAACACTGTTCACGATAAACCCAAAAATCAATACCAATTCAATTCCAATTAAATATCATTTAATTGGTACACTTCATTAAATCTAAATAAAAAGATTTAATCTTTTCTCAACTGGGTTCAAGAACAGTGTTAGTGAAGACACCATTCACGACAAACCCAAATCACATTCCATTAATTATCGGGTTAAAGAACAAGTGTTATTTAAAACACTGTTCACGATAAACCCAAAAATCAATACCAATTCAATTCCAATTAAATATCATTTAATTGGTACACTTCATTAAATCTAAATAAAAAGATTTAATCTTTTCTCAACTGGGTTCAAGAACAGTGTTAGTGAAGACACCATTCACGACAAACCCAAATCACATTCGATATTCAATTCAAGGCTCTGAATAGAAAATATATCGGCTTATATTCAATATCGAATTCTACGACTAACAAATGTCGTATTGGAAATAACGATACAAATATATATCTTTCAAATTTCCATAACAACACCTGTAATATCACGAATTCCAACATCGAAATATTCCGAAGACAATTTCGATTCAACTCCACTCCAATGCAATCATTGGAAATTTTGGTTATTTTCAAAACCATTTCAAATTCAATTTATTTATTTAAAAATAAATAGAATTATAATTCTAGTTCAAAACTAGTTCATTTCGATAAAAATCTATTTTTATCTTTTCAAATATGGAGTTTTTCATCCCAAACTTTCACAAATCATTTCTTATGATTTTACACAAATTATTACTATTTTTAATAATTTTATCAAGGCCCTTACAGTCGATTTCCATTAACGGCCATCGAACTGCACTTACAGCGACCTTTTTCGAATTTGATTTGGACGTATCTCCAAATCCAACCGTTAGATTTCAAATTTCTAACATTCATTAGAAAGCTCTTTTCGATACGAACCCAACGGTTCCGGTTTTAGGAGAATCCGACGGTCGGATCTCCCGTAATGTCCGTTTGAAATAAATGGTCGAAATTCACGAACTGCCGCGGCGCGTTCTATTCAGGCCATTATATTATATATATAATATATATTTCGTCGATTTCTATTTAAAACGAATTATATAAATAGTTTTAAAATTCGTTTTCAAAATCTATTTCAACTTCCATTTCAATTCAAAGCAAAATTGAATTCTTCTTTATAAATTCGTTTTAAAACTCATTTCTATTCAATTCAAATTTCAATTCAATTTGAATTCATTTCAATTCACTTTCAATTCAATTCGAATTCGTTTTCAATTCATTTCGAAATCGTTTTCAATTCATTTCGAAATCGTTTTCAATTCAATTCATTTCGAAATCGTTTTCAATTCAATTCATTTCGAAATCGTTTTCAATTCAATTCATTTCGAAATCGTTTTCAATTCAATTCATTTCGAAATCGTTTTCAATTCAATTCATTTCGAAATCGTTTTCAATTCAATTCATTTCGAAATCGTTTTCAATTCAATATAAATATCGTTCACGTCAAAATGGCGTCAAACTAATCAACACGACTTCATAAATTTTTATTCTCAAATATTCTATTTCAAATATTTCCTTCTCAAATATTTCTTTTTCAAATATTTCTTTTCGAAACTGGAATGAGGCCCAATCAATTACCACATAAAGTTAATTATATGGATTTTCATACAACACATGTATAATAGCATTGAAAAATAATCAACCATCAACCAAAGTGCACTACACTGTATAAGCATCAAATATAGATATCTAACGCTTATAACAGCCTGTCAATCAATCGATCGACATATTTACTCAATCAGGATGAGTGAACTTCAAATTTCATCCCAACACCCGTGTGGGGTTTCAAACAATCAAACACAGATTTTATTTGTGCAGTTGGGCGATGTGTGAAATTTATCGACCCAATCAATATCAGTCAAATCAGTGTATATACAAACAAATCGGCCGATTTGTTTATAACTATTCATTTATTCACATTCACGTTAAAAATTATATTTTTAACGATAAAACATTTTATTTCAACCTATGAATTTCTATTCAATTCATTTACACAATAAAATGATATTTTTATTTTCTAACATATTTTAGAAAATTTCGGCGGCATAACGGCACGATACTAGAAACGGGACAAGGCCTAGCCTTATCCCCGGTCTAGTGAAGGCCCACGCCATTCACACATCAATCATATCAATTTCAATTTCACCAAAACAATCCAATCCAAATCAAATAATCTAACCAACTACACAACCAATCAAACAAGTCCATGGTCTGTGGACGGGTGTCGGGTGCTTCTAATAAGCACCGTCTGCATCCTAGTATATATATATATATATATATATATATATATATAACTAGAAAAGTAGAATTTGAGTGAGAAGTTCTCACCGATAGCTATCCTAACTCCACAGCACTTCTAATGCAGGAAATCTTCACTGTTCTCCTCTCTAATTAGTTTCTTCGCCCATAGCCACTACATATATAAAAATCATATTTTTACATCGATGTTCGATATATATAAAAATCATATTTTTACTTTGCTATTCAATATATAAAAATCGAATTTTTAGTTCGCTATTCAATATATAAAAATCGAATTTTTACTTCGCTATTCAATATATAAAAATCGAATTTTTACTTCGTTATTCAATATATAAAAATCGAATTTTTAGTTCGCTATTCAATATATAAAAATCGAATTTTTACTTCGTTATTCAATATATAAAAATCGAATTTTTAGTTCGCTATTCAATATATAAAAATCGAATTTTTAGTTCGCTATTCAATATATAAAAATCGAATTTTTACATCGATGATTATATTTGAAATATCACATTTTTGAACCGCTACTATATATGAATAAAAATCATATTTTTATATAACTAAAATTATTTTTATATAACTAAGAATATTTCTTATCTAACTAAAAATCTAATCTTTTCTAAATCAAAGATCTAAATCGTTTCCTTTTCTTAATTAAAAATCCTATTTTCCTTATCATGCCATTATATAAATTCAAAACAATTTGATTTTGACTTTCAAAAATGATGCTCTTTTTATTTTTCAACACAATGCTAATTTTGTTTCTATAAAAACAAAGTTATTTTATCCAATAAAATTTCAGATTTCCTAATCTTTTCATTATAAAAATTCTAATCTTTTCACAAACAAAAATCATATGTTTACATTCCCATTTCTATTTCAAAAACAACTCATTTTTATATCAAGCTATATTTATATTTTAGAACCAACATTTCTAAAACCTCCAATGATTGATAATAATAAAAACAAGAAATAAAAATAAATAAATAAATAAAAATAAAAAAAAAGGTTTTAATTACCCTAAATATTTCTGGACTGTTGAGTTTGGATCCAAGGCCACAGCCTTTCTTCTACATCCTTCACGCGGTATACAAAACCGTAACCCAAAATTGCAGCCCCCCCTTTGACCAAAATCACACCTTTCTCAAGGCGTTCTGGTGATGACCGCCACCCGCCACGTGAACGAGCTTCAGCTCCTCTTTCCAACGCTGGCACCGGCGGCGAACACGAGGCCTTCTCCTGCCCTGAAAGCGCCGTCGAACAGTGGGTCTTGGAGATGGCCTGAGGAGAGAGGAGGGGGGCTGCAGAGGTGGCGGACGGCCTTGAGGCGACGGCGATTTGGCGTTGGGGCGGTGGGATTTGGGAACGACGAGGAGGGGTCTCGATCTGGACAGGGATTTAAAAAAAAAAGGAGGCGCTCCTATTTCATCGTTGGAGAATTAGGGTTAACACCCTATTATATATATAATTTATTAAATTAATTAATTAATTCAAAAAAAAAAGTAACTTTTTATTTTCAACTCGAAATTGAACCCACCGCCTGACGCCCATAGCTAATTACCCCCATTCCGAACACAATGGGATATGTATCGTAAGCTGATTCTATCGTTTCGATCAGTTTTCGTTGAATTTACATTTAAATCACTATATTGAATTTTAAACGTACATTTCAAATTACCGGGGTCACATACTAACTTTAAAAATTCCAGAAAAATATTTTCTAGCTTAATATTGACGATACGGTCCTAACAAAACTTGTCTCGTCGAATTCTGAGACCGTTTGAAAAATGGCCAATTTCCAGTCGATTAAAATCAACTAAAACCGGTCAAACGCGTTTTCCTTTGCCACGCTCACATATTGATTCGAAAAATTATGAAATTTGAAACCTAGCAATAACTTGACATCACGGACCCAACAAAAGTGGTTTCGTCAAAATCCGAGGTCATTTGCAAAATTGCTATTTTTAAGGGCCTTATATATATAAAAATATATATAAATTCCACAGCGACTATTTCTAATTTTAAACTGGACATATCTTATGATTTCTAAGATGAAATCTCAGTTTTTTAACTTTGTTACAAAGATATAGTTATACAGATTCAAATATTTCTTGTTTCGTTCAATTCTGACTTATATTGAATTCTGTATATTCATTTGAAATTAGAAATCGAATTTTCGAACTACCGCGCCATTTTCAATTCCTTTTATAATTATATATAATTATTATATATTCTAACGACGACGTATATAATATATACGTTCGAATTATATTCAAAATAGTTTTCTCGTCGATATTATTTAAAATAATCCATTTTAAATAATCAAAATACGCTAAAATCGCCAAAATAAAAATTTTAAACTGGCCCAGATTTTCGGGTTATTACATATCACCAAACTTACATATGATAATTTCATTCCCAAATTCCTATACAAATCATAGGTTTACTCACCAATTTCCACATAACATGATAGGTTCGATAGAGCACAATAGTTCATAGGCATATATGATAGAATAGACATGAATAAACATGAATCAGCATCACATACAACTTGATACAATTCTATTTTACAAATCATGTCTTTAATTTATTCACATCTGAAAGATAACCACACTTACAAACAAAAGGGAATTCTTAAGTTCTGGGATTTGTATTCTGAAATTGAATTGCTCGCCTTTGATGTAGATCGTTGAATTCTCTTAGTTGAATTAGATTAGATTTAATTTGATTTAGGTTTTAGTGGCGGCTAGGTTTAGATGAGAGTGAATAATAGAATTAGGTTTTAGGTTTAGGGTCCTTATATAGTTGTAGAGAGTGTTTTAGGACTATTAGATTAACCCTGAACCATGAGAACCAATCAGATGGCACATCTTCCTTAGAGCGAATCGGCCAACAGGTTGACAGCCAAACACCCTGAATCAACCCCTATTTGACCCAGCGGGGCTATGGTCGACCTCAAAAATGGGCCGGTTCGGTTATTCCCCATCCCGATTCGCTGTTTTGAACTTTTTTGCATATTTATTTATTTAATTTATATATATATATATATATATATATATATTTCTCATATGCATATAAACTTCAGGGCTTAATAACTTCTTCATAAGGTATCCGTTTTATGCAAACTAAATGTCTATCTTGACCAAAATTTTGAGATGAACATAATAGCGCAACCCATTTCACTTAATTCTTCTTCTAAAAATTAAGTGTTCTTGAATTTGTTAATTTTAATATTCCCAGAAAATTCGGGGTGTTACATTCTCCCTTCCTTAAAGGATTTCGTCCCCAAAATCTTCAAGTTAAGAAGAATGCATCCTAACATCCAATCATCCATCATCCACAAGCATCCATTGTCCTTAAAAGACTTCTAATGCCATATGAACATATGCAGAGTGCGTGTATATGTCTCTTATCTAGTTCAAAATCAGGCGGTCCACTGATCTAGTTGACCTCCTTAATGCGAATCATAAGAGTGTCATGCGTCCAATATGTATGCAAATATCCCTAATCATGTAAATACTATATGTGTGCATATTCACTCATCCATATGAGACATCCATATGATAACACATCAAGTTTCAATCCATATACAAATACATTCATATGCATATGCAATATGAAAATGACTGAGCTGATCTAGTGCCTAATGTGTGTGTATGCATCCACTTGCAACCACTAGCAACCACTTGCAACCATCAATCATAACATGTCTCAAACACATGTTTTCATCCATTGGCTTCTACCTAAGGATCGAGGATAGGACCGAGAGGATATACTTAAAAGATAAAGACTAGCATGCAAATAAATATTACAGAAAAAGGAGGAATCAAGGATATACCCTCAAAAAGGGTATGACGCGCGTATCTAGTCTTTAGTCTTCTAAGTTGCATTTTCTTGAGCTTCACTCCACCGTACCTTAACTAATTTAACTTCACGATTATGAAGCTTCTTGACCTCCATTTCCAAAACTTACTAGTAAAGATAAGACCTCGATCACTCACTATGCTAGAGGGTATCCAACGTAGTCGAATTACCTTTCCAAGATAAAAAGATGTTAACCATGATACCAAGTGTATATACTAAGATGATTAGAGGTCTCTCCTATACTTAGCTTATCCATCATGTCACAAATCTGAGGGTCTAAAGCTAAAGGTTACTAGTACTTTTTACCTCTCTTAAGGTCAGTCTTACTTAGGGCGCCTGCCACAACCATTTATTTCTCACGCAAACCATCCTAGTCGAACTTGACATCCCTCAAGTACAAGCCCCAAAGGCCTAAACCAATATCAGACAAGCACCCAAGGAATACCTCCTCAAATTTGGATAATTTATATGAGATGAAACTAGCAAAACAACCAAATAATTGAGCACTTAACCGACTCTGGCTATCCTCGCCAATCTTGCTCCAAATTTATCGTTGATCGCATAACTGGCTTTGCACTGTCGACTAGATATATGCGGAAGTCTAACTCGTGTTTTAGGGGAAAAACCCTAATCTAATCAAAACATCCTCGTACTCATGGACAATTCTAATGGATCGCAAATCATCAATAGATGCATCAAGTGATTCTAGGTAGCTAAGCCTAACTGATCCCTTAGGATCGCATGAAATCTCGAGGGTATTCCCGAGGCAAGTAAAAGGTCCAACTACCCTCCTTTCGCAATTACTAGCTAACCATCTGATGCCTAGAATCAACCCATAGCCCATGAAACCAAAAACATAAGCATTACACTTAGACTCAGTACTTAATATAACTATTCTCAAATCCTTACAAATCAAAGATAAATGAGCCGAACCACCGATTGGATTTGAGAAAATAATGGGATCCTCTACTATAAAAGCTCTAGGGTGCAGAGACTCAACTATGGAAGCAGATATGAAAGAATGTGAAGCGCTAAAATCAAAATAGTACTAACAGGATGATCAAAAGAAAACTAAACTTTTCAACAGAAACCTTACTACCTCTCTCTAAGGTATGCTGGTGGTGAGAGCATGCACTTGCCTTCCGGAAAATCTTGTCTTTTGTTCTTGCCCTTGCCCTTAATTATACGACCCGTTATACCAAAATAAAGATACTTCCTCTTGTTTTAGGTTTTACTATTCTTTCCTCCCTCCTTTGTGAACCAAGTCCATATCCATAAGTTCTTCATCCTTGTGTTGTGCTCCTTAACCAAACTCCCTCATTATCATCTTTGCCATCCATGTGTAACTTGTTGACAGGTCTCTCGAAAGCTGCTTCCATCGCACGGAGAATCCTACAAAGCTCGAAAGAAAATTAGCCGCAGGTGAAACTACTACCGCTATAGATGGAAGTTGGGCACTTGTTTTCCCTTTGACAAGTGTCGTAGTCTCGTCGAGCCTACGGAACCATGTCACGATTAGGTTACCTCCCAGAAAGCTAGGAGCCCCAGAGACTCAGGAAAGAAGGAAACAAGGATTCGAACAGAGGATCAAAAGATAGTGCATATCACTTTGGGGAATACGCCTTTAAAACAAAACTTTTCTTTTGAAAATGCTTCTTTTAAAACCGTTTTAAAAATAATTTTTCAAATCTTTTATCTGATCCGGTAACCTTCAGCTCTGATACCAAGTGAAACACCCCACCTCCGTTAAGGTCACTCACAAAGGGAATGCTTTAACTTCGGTGGAGCATTATATGTAAAGGATGCACATAAATTAAAAGACAGACAAATAAAACAGCGGAAAATAAAGTCATTTTAATAACAATGTGGTTTAGTCAAACTTTTACAACAGTTGTCTCAATCATACTAAAAGTAATACATAGAAATTTTGTCTTGATTTAAAAAATTTCAAGAATAAAAGAAGCATAAAAACAATGATATTCCCCGATAAAGCATGAACCAGCCATAGCAGTGGAAGAGAGAGTCCAAAGCGATACACCAACTAATCTTCAAGCTTGGAAAGAGAAGAGGTCCAAGTTAGGCTGAGCTATTCTCTCCCTGACTACCTGGGGGAGAAACGGAAGAAAAGAGGCAAAAAACAAACTAGGTCAGACATAAGTCTGGTAAGTCCAGTGATCTTTCAGCATGCAAACAAGATAAAAGATCATGACATGAAAAAACCGAAAATAGGACAATACCATAAAAACAAGGTAACTAAAGACAAGATAAGTGCAAGGTGTACTATATGCGCTTCTACTTTTTCTCTGCTTTGCTACTACTTTGTTAGTCTGATTTCTATATTTATCTCTGCACCACCTAACTAGTGTCCCAACTAGTAATCTGTATAAAATGATAAGCGTGATCCCAACACCCGTAATTGTGGTAGCCTTTAGGTGTACATCTATCGTGAGGATTCCACCTCAGTCAGCCTAATTGCCATGAACATGTTAGATGTACCCTTACCACCCTATCGATCGGCTCCCTGCTTGTATTCATGTTCCATGTCTGTGTCAATCGGCCCTCTCTTGCGTGTAGATACCCTGTGCTGGTCCCACCATAAGGTGTATCAATCCTTATGACAGCGACCCGACACGATTCAAGATGCACAGCGTATAACTACTTGTACCCAGTGCCTGCTTTTTCCCACTCCGGAGTACGTGCACGCCCGTAAACCGTCGGAACATACACTGACGTATGTAACAACCCGAAAATCTGGGCCAGTTTAAAATTTTTATTTTGGCAATTCTAGCGAATTTTGATTATTTAAAATGAATTATTTTAAATAATATCGACGAGAAATTTATTTTGAATAGAATTCGAATGTATATATTATACGCGTCGTCGTTAGAATATAAATATTTATATATAATTATAAATAGAATTGAAAATGGCGCGGTAGTTCGATAATTCGATTTTAAACTTCAGTTGAATGTACCGGGTGCAAAACAATCCGGATTTTAGTGAAACCAAAAATGATAGGATCTAATTGATAATATCTTTCCAACGAATTCGAATAATCGAAATTTCATAGTGGGAATCAAAAGATATGTCCAGTTGAAAATTCTGAATAGTCGCTATGGAATTCAGGCCCTTAAAAATGGACATTTTGCAAACGACCTCGGATTTCGACGAAACTAGTTTTGTTGGGTCCGTGATGTTAAGTTATTGCTAGATTCCAAATTTCATAATTTTCCGAATCAATATGTGAGCGTGGCAAAGGAAAACACGATTGACCATTTTCAGTTGATTTTAATTGACTGGAAATTGGCCATTTTTCCAACGGTCTCAGAATTCGACGAAACTAGTTTTGTCAGGACCGTATCGTCAATACGAAGCTAGAAAGTATTTTTCGGGAATTTTTCTAGTTAGTATGTGACCCCGGTAAATTGAAATGTACGTTTAAAATTCAATATAACGAGTTATATTTTATATTTAACGAAAACTGATTGAAACGGTCGAATTGGCTTACGAAACATATCCCACTATGTTCGAAATGGGGGTGTTTAGCTAGGGGCGACAGTCGTTGGGTTTGATTTGGAGTTGGTACCAATTAACAAGTGCTTTTGAATTAAAAATAATATTAAATAATATAATATAATTTTCTATATAAACTAAACCCTAGGGCCCGTAACCAACTCAGCCGCCTTTCTCTTCCTTCAGCGGACGATATCATCCCATTTTCGCCTCCTCCGATCTCTGAAATCATTCAATGAAATTCAAAATTCCCAAAGGGAAATCGAAGAGGCCTCGGTGCTCTTTAGAATCAACGGCTGTGATCGAATCTGAGGTTGCGGATTTCTCGATTTTCGTGCTCAAAGCACCTTCATTCAAGGCGGTTTCTAGAGGGAGTGGGGCCCTCGAGCTCGCAGTGGTGGTCAGGCGTAGGTAGGGGGCGGCGTGTTCTTCGGAGGGCCGACCTCCGATGACTGTGCGGCGCGATGTAGAGCGAGCGGTGGCGGATTTTTCTCGTGCGTGGATGGGTTCGAGGGTTACAGCGAGATGTAAACGAAGAAGAAGAGCAGGCAACGTAAATTTTTATTTTTATTTACTTAGTTTATTTTATTTACGGAATTAGAAGTAAATGAATTTTTATATAAAATTGTTTGTTTTGAAAAATATAAAATACTTTGCTATGAATTTTTATGTAGAATACTTGGATTTGAAAAACACAAAAAGTTGTTTTTATAAAATATATATGAAGTTGATTTTATAAAATGTATAAAGTAAAAATAGTAATAGATTTGTTTTGAAAGTAAAAATAGATTTGCTTCGAAAATAAAATCACTGTTTTAGAAATAGAATTTTTATATATTCAACATTAGAAATAAAATACCATGGTTTTAGAAATAGCAAGAGAATTGCTTTCAAAATAGAAGTAGCAATAAAAAATTCTATTTTTACATGTATGAAGTGTCGTTATAAAATATGATATTTGTATATAATAGAGAATATGAAAATTCGATTTTTATATATTGAATAACAGATTAAAAAGATAATTTTTATATATTGAACTTTGAAGTAAAAATTCGATTTTTATATATTGAACTTTGAAGTAAAAATTCGATTTTTATATATTGAACTTTGAAGTAAAAATTCGATTTTTATATATTGAACTTTGAAGTAAAAATTCGATTTGTATATATTGAATAGCGAAGTAAAAATTCGATTTTTACATATGTAGTGAAAGCGGACAACGGAGATGACAAAAGGGCGAGAACGAAGAAGATTTATATCAAAGAAGAGTCAAGATGATTGGATAGCTATCTGTGAGAATTTCTCACCTTTCAATTTCTTTTTCTAGTTATATATATACTAGGATGCAGATGGTGCTTAGTAGCACCCGACACAATCGTCCACAGACCATGGACTTGTTTGTTTGGTTGCATAAATTAGTTAGATGCTTTGGTTTAAATTGAATTGTTTGGTGAAATGAAATTGATTTGATTGATGTGTGAATGGCGTGGGCCTTCACTAGACCGGGGATAAGGCTAGGCCTCGTCCCGTTTCTAGTATCGTGTCGTTATGCCGCCGAAATTTTCTAAAATAAGTTAGAAAAATAAACATATCATTTTATTTAAAGAATGAACTGAATAGAAATTCATATGTTGGAATAAAATGTTTTGTCGTTAAAAATATAATTTTTAACGTGAATGTGAATAAATAAATATTCATTTACAAACCAGACGGTTTGTTTATGTACACCTATTTGAAGGACATTGATTGGGTCGATAAATTTTACACATCGCCCAACTGCACAAATAAAATATGCGTTTGATTGTTTGAAACCCCACACGGGTGTTGGGATGAAATTTGAAGTTCACACATCCTGATTGATTAAATATGTCGATCGATTGATTGACAGGCTGTTATAAGCGTTAGATATCTATATTTGATGCTTATACAGTGTAGTGCACGTTGGTTGATGGTTGATTATTTTTCAATGATATTATATGTGTGTAATGTATGAAAATCCATATAATTAACTTTATATGGTAATTGATTGGGCCTCATTCCAATTTGAAAAATAAAGAATAATATAAAATAAAGGTTCATGTGTTGACAGTACTCATCCATTGAGATTGGTCATGTGTTGAACGAAATATTTTAGTAATAAAATTTACATCTTTATCGTTATAAAATAAAAGTTCATGTGTTGACAGTACTCATCCATTGAGATTGGTCATGTGTTGAACGAAATATTTTAGTAATAAAATTTACATTTTTATCGTTATAAAATAAAAGTTCATGTGTTGACAGTACTCATCCATTGAGATTGGTCATGTGTTGAACGAAATATTTTAGTAATAAAATTTACATCTTTATAATATAAAATAAAGGTTCATGTGTTGACAGTACTCATCCATTGAGATTGGTCATGTGTTGAACGAAATATTTTGATAACAACTATTTTGAAAAAAAAAAGAAACATTCGAAATAGAATATTTGAAAATAGAAATTTATGAAGCCGTGTTGATTAGATTGACGCCATTTTGACGTGAACGATATTTATATCGATTTTATTCATTTTGAAATGAATTGAATTGAAAACGAATTCGAATTGAATTGAAAACGATTTCGAAATGAATTGAATTGAAAACGATTTCGAAATGAATTGAATTGAAAACGAATTCGAATTGAATTGAAAACGATTTCGAAATGAATTGAATTGAAAATGAATTCGAATTGAATTGAAAACGATTTTGAAATGAATTGAATTGAAAACGATTTCGAAATGAATTGAATTGAAAACGATTTCGAAATGAATTGAATTGAAAACGAATTCGAATTGAATTGAAAACGATTTCGAAATGAATTGAATTGAAAACGATTTCGAAATGAATTGAATTGAAAACGAATTCGAATTGAATTGAAAACGATTTCGAAATGAATTGAATTGAAAACGAATTCGAATTGAATTGAAAACGATTTCGAAATGAATTGAAATGAAAACGAATTCGAATTGAATTGAAAACGATTTCGAAATGAATTGAATTGAAAACGATTTCGAAATGAATTGAATTGAAAACGAATTCGAATTGAATTGAAAACGATTTTGAAATGAATTGAATTGAAAATGAATTCGAATTGAATTGAAAACGATTTCGAAATGAATTGAATTGAAAACGAATTCGAATTGAATTGAAAACGATTTTGAAATGAATTGAATTGAAAACGAATTCGAATTGAATTGAAAACGATTTTGAAATGAATTGAATTGAAAACGAATTCGAATTGAATTGAAAACGATTTCGAAATGAATTGAATTGAAAACGAATTCGAATTGAATTGAAAACGAATTCGAATTGAATTGAAAACGATTTTGAAATGAATTGAATTGAAAACGAATTCGAATTGAATTGAAAACGAATTCGAATTGAATTGAAAACGATTTCGAAATGAATTGAATTGAAAACGATTTCGAAATGAATTGAATTGAAAACGATTTCGAAATGAATTGAATTGAAAACGATTTCGAAATGAATTGAATTGAAAACGATTTCAAAATGAATTGAATTAAAAACGATTTCGAAATGAATTGAATTAAAAACGATTTCGAAATGAATTGAATTGACAACGATTTCGAAATGAATTGAATTGAAAACGATTTCGAAATGAATTGAATTAAAAACGATTTCGAAATGAATTGAATTGACAACGATTTCGAAATGAATTGAATTGACAACGATTTCGAAATGAATTGAATTGAAAACGATTTCGAAATGAATTGAATTGAAAACGATTTCGAAATAAATTGAATTGAAAACGAATTCAAATTGAATTGAAAGTGAATTGAAATGAATTCAAATTGAATTGAAATTTGAATTGAATAGAAATGAATTTTAAAACGAATTTATAAAGAAGAATTCAATTTTGATTTGAATTGAAAAGAAAGTTGAAATTGCTTTTGAAACGATTTTAAAACTATTTATATAATTCGTTTTAAATAGAAATCGACGAAGTATATATTATATATAATATAATGGCCTGAATAGAACGCGCCGCGCCACGGCAGTTCGTGAATTTCGACCATTTATTTCAAACGGACATTACGGGAGATCCGACCGTCGGATTCTCCTAAAACCGGAACCGTTGGGTTCGTATCGAAAAGAGCTTTCTAACGAATATTAGAAATTAGAAATCTAACGGTTGGATTTGGAATTATGTCCAAATCAAATTTGAAAAAGGTCGCTGTAAGTGCAGTTCGATGGCCATTGATGGAAATCGACTGTACGGGCCTTGATAAAATTATTAAAAATAGTAATAATTTGTGTAAAATCATAAGAAATGATTTGAGAAGAAATGGGATGAAAAACCCCATATTTGAAAAGATAAAAATAGATTTTTATCGAAGTAAACTAGTTTTGAACTAGAATTATAATTCTATTTATTTTTAAATAAATAAATTGAATTTGAAATGGTTTTGAAAATAACCAAAATTTCCAATGATTGCATTGGAATGGATTTGAATCGAAATTGTCTTCGGAATATTTCGATGTTGGATTTCGTGATTATACAAATGTTGTTATGGAAATTTGAAAGATATACATATATATATCGTTATTTCCAATGCGATATTTGTTAGTCGTAGAATTTGATATTGAATATAAGCCGGTATATTTTCTATTCAGAGCCTTGTATTGAATATCAAATGTGATTTGGGTTTGTCGTGAAGGGTGTCTTCACTAACACTGTTCTTGAACCCAGTTGAGAAAAGATTAAATCTTTTTGTTTATATTTAACGAAGTGTACCAATTAAATAATATTTAATTGGAATTGAATCGATATTGATTTTTGGGTTTATCGTGAACAGTGTTCTAAATAACACTCGTTCTTTAACCCGATAGTTAATGAATGTGATTTTGGGTTTATCGTGAACCGTGTTTTAAATGACACTGATTCTTTAACCCAGTCGAAGATTAAAACTAAGTGGAGTTTTAATGAATCTTTAATTAGATTGAAATGATCAAAAATGGAGTATCACCAGTTTTGCTCCAGGCGATAGTTAAATCTTTAATTAGATTTGAACGTGAAATGGTAATTGAATTTACCGATAACACTGTGGTGTTAGATATGAAGTATAACCAGTTTTACTTCATGGGATGAATAGGTGGGGATTGGGAAATCAAAACAAATGATTACTTCGGTAAGGTTCGTTAATCCCGACTAGTTGAATCGAAATTCAAAAGTAGATTAAAGGATAAATTCAAGAAATTTATCTTGGATAAAATTAATGGGAACCTTTCCCTATGAATGTGAAATTTAGAAACTAACTGTCGGTTAGCTAAGTAGAATGGTTTTCTGGATATTGATCTGATGTTGGTTTCGGCCTTCGGGGTTAATGTTTGGGGAATTATTCTCTTGATTAATTTACGGTTAGTGACTGATGAATTGGAATGAGGCGTATGTTGTGTTTGTGTAACACTTATTTAAAATTTACGCGAGTTATTCGGGAAGACCGGGTTTATCCCATTCTGAATAACTGATACGACGATAAGTCGAAGATGAAGACGGTGGTCGAAGACCGGAAGTCTTCACGTTGTTTGGGTGATTACTGATGATCTTGATTGGGCTGTACACCCAAGAAGATGGAAACAGTTGGTGATCGTCCAGACGTACTTGGAGATGGATGGATATGCGAGGAAAGTGCCTCCGATTTCGTTCAGACCCAGAACGGACTTGTAAATGGACGGTGTGTCTGACATTGGATTTTAGTCCGTGTGATTGATCTCTATTAAATATATATCTGTTTGGCGGCGGAGAATTTATTCTCTTGCTTAACGCCCTTCTCTGAGACGTACGAGCTCAGGAGTTATATATTGATGGATATCAATCGCATGGAGTGAATTGCCTGTGTGGCATACCTAAGTGGCAATTGATCGAGGCTTCTGTTGAAAAGCAAAGTCTTGTGGTTGATGATCGAAGCACGGCCTTTGTGGTGTAGCTTTGTGTAACGTTGATTCGCGAGTATCACACCCGGTATGAACTAAAAACGGGAGACGGACCTCAGGGAGGACATGCGTTTCTTTCTAGTTAGGAGTGGCGTCAGTGCTCGAACTGGCTGACAAGTTTGACTCATGTGGATGTTACTTATTATTACTTGCTGAAAAGCGAGGCGCCTCATGATATCGGTTTCGGCCGATGCTTCTGGTCGGCTGACGGGCCAGGCTTACGCCCCAAAGGGCGGGGAAACGTAGTGTTCAGGCATAATAATCCACATCGGTGGACCGGCCCTGACGATCCAAGGGGCAGTTGCGGCTGTTCCTGAGGGGCGGACTAGAGCGTCTCGAATCGGTTGAGGATCTTGCCCCAAGCCTCGGTTCATACCATAAATGATAACACAGCTTCCAATACGACATTGCGATTTTGATTGTAAACCTATATGTGGCGACATAGTGGCATGGGACGCTCATGTCGCCTATGATTGATACTTATGATTCGAAGTTGTTTTACACACTATGCACTTATTATAGTATCAAATGATTTGTTTTAAACGTATCAAGCATTCTTTGGCTGTTATAAGGGAAAACCCTATCCTCGGCTGCGTTGCATTGTGTGATGGGACCTGGGTCTTATAACAGCTTCATTTTTCTTTACTTAGCATTGCGCTGTTTGTTTTATGCACTGGTATTCTTGGGAGGAAACCCGTTCCGTGTTATACGGCGTGGTCCCTTGATTTACCTAATGATTTAAAATAAAGATTAATAACTGTTTTAGTTCTCACACCAGTCACATGACTGACCTGGAGTTTATTGTTTTAACCTAAACTCTGGGTGCCCTTATTTTGACACGGGCAGCTAGTAGTTTTGGTTTTGCAGATTTATATTCACAGGATCCTGGTTTACAGCTGGAACGATATCCGAAAAGCTTTGTATCCGTATATCTCTTTCTAGTTGTATATTGTATTATTTTCCGCTGCTATGTATTTAAAAGTAATTTAAATCTCTGATATTTCTGTGTAATATTCATTTATACTCTGTATATTCTTGTAATCTGATGCATTGTTGTAATATACAATGAAATGTTCTTTTGTATGCGTTCTGTTGTGGCTTGTTCTCGAACTATACGCCACTTTCCTTTACGAGGAAGTTACGGGTTTTCACAACGTACCCCCGCCGCTGCTTTGACCGCTTACAATCATCCCAGTAATCGCGCCCCACCCTGCCTGGTTCAGGGTACCGTGACACAATCTATGTGGGTTACTGCTGAAAAGGGTCCCCGTTACTAGGTTTTCCTATTGGTTAAGTTTGTGGGCCTATATTTACTAATACTACCCACCAACCCGATATGTACTTAACCCACCCAAAGATTCAAGCATTTTTAATAAACGGTTAAGTTTTGTAGGCATATATGTACTAATATTACCCACCTACACGAGATGTACTTAACCCTCCCATCGATTCAAGCATGTTTATTTAATAGTTAAGTTTTGTGGGCCTACATTTACTAATATTAACCACCAATCCGATATGTACTTAACCCTTCCACTGATTCAAGCATGTTTATTTAATGGTTAAGTTTTGTGGGCCTATATTTACTAATATTACCCACCAACCCGATATGTACTTAACCGTTCCACTGATTCAAGCATGTTTATTTAATGGTTAAGTTTTGTGGGCCTATATTTACTAGTATTACCCACCAACCCGATATGTACTTAACCATCCCGCACATTACGCCATATTAATTAAGTGTTGTCCGCTCATGTTAACTTAACCCACTCATTCATCATGTCATGTTGGTTAAGCATTTCTTATTAACTTGACCCTCCTTACTTATCATGTTGGATTGGTTAAGTGTTTCCTACTAACTTAACCCCGTTCATTCATCAAGATATATTAGTCAAGTGTTTCTTGTTAACTTAACCCCACGTATTCACCTTGTTGTATTGGTTAAGTGTCATCAATCAATTCAAGTTAACTTAACCCACCTACGTGTCATGTTACTTTGGTTAAGAGTTGCCTTCTTGTGTTAACTTAACCATACTACAAATCAAGTTATATTGGTTAAGCTCTTATTTTAACTTAACCTTTCCATAAATCAAGTTATAATGGTTAAGTGTTTCTAAATTTACTTACCCTCACCCACTTGTCTAATTAACATGTTATAACGGTTAAGTGTTATAAATTTACTTAACCTCGCCCACTTGTCTAATTAACATGTTATAACGGTTAAGTGTTCTAAATTTACTTAACCTCACCCACTTGTCTAATTAACATGTTATAACGGTTAAGTGTGTTAAATTTACTTAACCTCACCCATCAGTTTAGTTAACATGCTGAATTGGTTAAGTGTTTCCTTAATTGACTTAAACCTATCAATCTTGACTTAGCTTTATTAAAGCACCAACCACTCACATTAGACAGGTATTGTTGTGGTCACTGGATGTGCCGGTCGGTTCCGGGCAGTTTTACACCACAACTCAGTCTAACCTCGAGTCCTTTTTAGGCTCAATGCACTAACCACCCACATTAGACAGGTATTGTTGTTGTCACTGGATGTGCCGGTCAGTTCCGGGCAGTTTTACACCACAATTCAGTCTAACCTCGGGTTAGGCATATTCGTCTTTTCTAAATTTACATATTTCTTAATTATGACAAATTCCATATGTAAATTATTCCCAATTTAATTATGCCATAATTATCCTTTTAATTATGCTCACAATTAATGGTATACTAAATATACCATTTCATGAACCATTCTATGCCATGTAATTTTCATGTTTATCCTACATATTTATATGTAAAATATAAATCAATTATTGTCATGGCCCACTTTCCTTCTAAATCACATTCAAAATTTTAGGTATATAGATTATACCATTTTCATGCCACTTATCATGCTTATGTGTCAAACATGCCAATTACATGTAATTTCATGTTTTCCCCAACTTTACCCCCATTGCACGTTCGCAAAATTACATAGAATGTTAGGCTCGATATTGTAGCCTAACTTATAAAACAAAAAGGGAAAAGTGGAACTTTGCAACATTCCAACATCACACAAAAGTATGGATCTAACTACACATATGTCACATGGATTTGGCATAGAACAATATACTTTTAACTATGAACTTGAAAATTTGATCTATGCAACATGAACCATAAGCATATGAATTTATGTAAAACTATACAAGTTAAACTTGGCATGTAGTGGAGAACCTGCAAATTAGATCTATCATAAAGGCATATGGATCTAATATATAAAGTTGTATATCTAAACATATAAGGTCGTAGATCTAAATATGTATGCATAATGGCTCTAAACAATTTGGCATAAACAACATGACTTAGCCTAAAACTTGTATGTATCATAATATCACCAAACTTACATATGATAATTTCATTCCCAAATTCCTATACAAATCATAGGTTTAGTCATCAATTTCCACATAACATGATAGGTTCGATAGACCACAATAGTTCATAGGCATATATGATAGAGTAGACATGAATAAACATGAATCAGCATCACATACAACTTGATACAATTCTATTTTACAATTCATTACAAATCATGTCTTTAATTTATTCATATCTGAAAGATAACTACACTTACAAACAAAAAGGAATTCTTAAGTTCTGGGATCTGTATTCTGAAATTGAATTGCTCGCCTTTGATGTAGATCATTGAATCCTCTTAGTTGAATTAGATTAGATTTAATTTGATTTAGGTTTCAGTGGTGGCTAGGTTTAGATGAGAGTGAATAATAGAATTAGGTTTTAGGTTTAGGGTCCTTATATAGTTGTAGAGAGTGTTTTAGGACATTAGATTAACCCTTAACCATGAGAACTAATCAGATGTCACATCTGCCTTAGAGCGAATCGGCGCACGGGTTGACAGCCAAACACCGTGAATCAACACCTAGTCGACCCAGCAGGGCTTGGGTCGACCTCAAAAATGGGCCGGTTCGGTTATTCCCCCTCCCGATTCGCTGTTTTGAACTTTTTTGCATGTCTATTTATTTAATATATATATATATATATATATATATATATATATTTCTCATATGCATACAAACTTTAAGGCTTAATAACTTCTTCATAAGGTATCCATTTTATGCAAACCAAATGTCTATCTTAACCAAAATTTTGAGACAAACGTAATAGCGCAACCCATTTCACTTAATTCTTCTTCTAAAAATTAAGTGTTCTTGAATTTGTTAATTTTAATATTCTCAGAAAATTCTGGGTGTTACAGGTATACTTTTTTGCAACAGGCTTTTATTGTTGCAACAAATCATTTTGAGGCACATTAGTGCAGTATGTTTTCAAAAACGGACGAAAAAATGGGGAACTAGATGAGGAAATGTGGTTGTAAAGTTGAAAAAACCTATCTGATTTTGTAATTAGATTTCTGAAATGTGCTCACTGACACTGTGCATGATATATATACAAAGATCAACCATAGTAAATGCTATGAAAATTAAAATGTACTGGTGATAACAATATATCCAATCACAATTAAGTTATCCTCATTCCAAAAATAAATTTGAACATGAGATTATTAAGGAGCTATCTATACCTACTTCAATATGACATATTGAGGTGGTAATATTTCGTCAGTAAACAAGGAAAAATCAAACTATCATTTCCACATACTGGTCTAAAATTCTGTTTTTCGAAAATCAAACATAAACCCTATTATCAACTTAAGCTGTTGTTAGTGTATATTATTTTATATGTTTATCGTTAAGTTTTGTTAACAGATCATTTGCATATCATAACTATCTGGAAAATATACATTCAGTTCAAAGCTCTGAATAGAGAATGCCAACTTACAAGAACATCCACCCATGTGCTAGTTCCAAGTGCAACATAAATTCTCGAAGAACCTGAAGGGGGAACAAACTGACCCAATCCGAGCCCAACATCCAAAATATATCAAAACTAAAAAGTAATCACCTTTTCTCGCAAGTTCATAGGAAGTGAATTCAGTAGAAGTAACCAATAGCGATACAAACTAACCCGATCTGACCCCGATAAGAACTTTTTTGGACAGAAAATCGCTAATTTTCGCCATTTAAATAAAACCTGAATTAATAAACATTAGCCTTCGCTGTTTTCAAGAGACGCATAGTGCAATAATAAAATCAGAGGAGGAAAGTGACGGTGTGAAGGATAGATGTCAACAGCTGGAAACAATGCTTAGAAATTCTTATTTTAAGAAATCAATGTTTCTTGGTGAGAATTGTGCTTCAGCGTATCTTACCTGGAAACTACTGCAGTCAAAGAATTTCTTAGGCGGCTATTCACATCATTGCTTCTCCCAGATCTGGAAATTGGATTTCGACTTGTGAATTGGAAGCGATTCTTTCTACTGGCTTCCCGATTGAGTTTTTCTGAAGAGCTGAGTTGAATAGGTATTTTCGGGTTTGTGCCATGCTGAGATTGGAATTAAATACACTTGGACCGAAAATGGAGAACTGAGCGGTGAAGCTTGTTGACACGAGAAAGGTGAGACAGGAAGCGAATCGGGTTTTTGATTTAGGGGCTTTCTAGAGATTAGGGTTTTCATTTTAGAGATTAGCGATGGGATTTCAATTATGAAGCGGGAAACGAAAAAGTGGAAGCAGGATCGATAAATCTATGGACACGCCGGGAATTTTTTATTTTAATTTAGATTGATGCGGGTTCATTTATATTTGCAGTTCGATTTTATTTCAGCCTGTTCAATGCACATAAACTAAATCCCTAACTGTAATTATATTACAATTTTAATTTAGAAATAATTATAAACAATTTTAAATTAAAATTTTATTATATAATGATTTGTAATTAATTAAGATAAATATTTAATGGCACAATTTAATAATTAGCTTTTGATATTTATTTAATTCTTAAGAAGCATTAATCAATATCTACTTTTAATAATTCATGATTAACCAGTAACATTTAATAAGTAGAAGCAATACTGATTATCGATTATAATAATTATTAAGTATAAATGACAAAAATAATAGGAAACCTATTTAGACACAAAATCTTGACACAGAAGGTAACACAATTAATTTTCACCATTGGATCACCGCATGAACTCCACCACTCGATATAAAGACAAAAAGATTCAATGGTTGAGGCTTTGTGTCTCCCTATTTGTAGCTAATTTTGTGTCCAAATAGCCACCCCCATTAAGTATATATTATTACTTATGCATTATTATTTGAAACTGTCAATAAATTAGTTAAGTATTAATAATTAATTATACAATATTATCAAAAATAATTATAGATTATTACTTAATTCTAACCGAATATTACTTGAGGGAAAATAATAATTATGCTTGTACTTCTTATATTATAACCGAATATTACTTGGGGAAAACTAATTTTCAAAAGTACGTTTTTCGCAAGTGGCTTTACCCATTGAAAAAAAATTACAGTTATCGCAACTAGTGAAAATAGTTGCTAAATATATAATTTTTGCAACTGGTTTGAAAGTGTAGTTGCAAATAATATATCTATTGCAATAACAATGAAAGTGTAGTTGCTAAAAGTATGTTTTCGCAATAGGCATGTACGCGCTGTTGCGAAAAATATGCTTTTCGCAATAAGAAGGAAAAGTCTGTTGTTAAATCTTATCTATTGCAATAGCTACGACAGGTCTATTGCTAAATATCATTTACTGCAACTGACATTTGAGGCCTAATGCAAATAGCTAGTTGCAATAGGGTATTTTCTTGTAGTGTCATTTCAGAAGTCACAGATCGATGTAGGACTAATTATAACAGTTTTCATCTAAAACTTTGATCATATGAGCCTGAAAATAGGGAAGGGATAAACTTGTAGTATGAGAGCTTTTCTAGATTTAGGTATTTCCTATTGACTTGTTCAATCACTTAGGCTACCCCATGTATCATATTCCCTTTGCTACTATGCGTAAGCAGATCTATAATTCTTCGTGATCCAGTGGCATATACAAGATGGAGTGTCTCTCCAAATGATTCACCAAAGCTTGTAATGCGTCAATGCAATCTTGCTTCCATGAAAAGTTCCTTCTTCCTCTCTTAATCAAATTGAAGACGGAATGCACTTTCATAGGGCTCTAGTGATGAGTCGACCCAGTGCGACCACCTCTCTATTTAGGATTTGAACATGTTTGATATTTTCCAAAACCATGGTATTCCTAATTGTTGTAATTTTCCCAAGATTGGCTTTGATCCAGCAGCATTAAAATGAAACCCTGGAATTTTCTTGTTGCAATGTCGAAAGAGGATTTGAAGGATTGATTTTTATCTCATATTTGTGGGGAATAGTGAAAATCACTACCAAATCATCGACATAGTCATTTGATTGCAATGACTTCATGAGCATATCATAAGCTTCTTTTTCCACATTCAATACGATCTTTAAACATCTGGTTAATTAGTCTTTGATAATTAGCTCCATTATTCTTTTATTTAAATATAATAATGTACCACTACAACCCTAGGTCAGTTATAAAGCAAGAAAGTTCCTGGTTAGAAACTTACACCAAGACCTAGTTGCATCTGAAATATGCATCCAGGAGTGAAAGTAGTTTACGTCTAGTTGTCGAATCTAACAGTTGTTTGATCATTGGAAGTGAAAATTTATCATTAAGGCACACTTTATTAAAGTTTGAATAGTCAATGCATGTCCTCAATTTCTCATTGGCCTTCCTCACTATTATAGGATTTGAGACCATTTGCATGTAGAGGGCATTGTTGATTAAATCGTTGTCTTCAGCCTATCTGTTTATTCTTTAAATATAATAGAGCTTGTAGATCCATATTGCAACATTTATATTTAATCTATAAGAACTTTAGGTCAACATTTAATGCATATCTCACTCACCGACAAAATTCCATATATGCCGACATGACTACATGAAAATTCTTTTAACAATCTTATGCTGAGACAAGATCCGATATTCAAGACTCATGATGCATTATCGTTACTAATCGTGATATCGATAGTTAGCTCAACAGCGTAGCTTTCGAGTCCTCAGCACTTTCCCTTCTTTGGGCCCATATCTTTGTAGAACCAACTATGCTACTTGAGCTAGAGTTCTGACATTGGTTTCTATGCTTTATTATTTTTGGTGTAGAGAGTCTTCTTTCTCCCTTACATTTTTATATGCACTAAGAGACCCTTAACTCAATGACATAACATGCATAGCCACTTGCTTGGACTCTCTACATAATTCTCATGTCATTCTCAGTAGGGAATTTTAATGTCAAACACAAAGTATCATTGAATGCACATAATTTAATTAGAGCCACTTGGTCTAAGAATGTTATTTATGGATAGTATATGTCAATTATCAAGTTCTAATCATGATCGGCTTTGGATTTAGAATAAATAAGAATATCATCAATGAAAACCAAGACGAAATTATCGAGATATTCTCGGAATGATTCATGAGATTGAAAAAATAAGCTGGAGCATTCATCAAACCGAATGACATAACGAGCCACTTACAAGAACCATACCTAGTGTTGATAGTGGTAAGAGGAATGCTACTCTACAATTTGCTGTTGAAGAAAACTAGTGGTGAGATCAAGTTGAGAAAAAACCTTAGCGCTATACAACTGATCGAATATACCGTTCATCTAAGCAACAAATATTTATTCTTGATGGTTAACTCAATAAGCTAGCGATAATTGATACAAAGCCTAAGAGTACCATTATATTTCTTAACAAATATGATGACGACTCCTGATGGAGACAAACTCGATTGAATGAATTGTTTGGGTTCAAGTTCCAACAACTGCTTCTTGAGGTCCTCATTTTCCAAAGTAGATATCTTTGTAGGAGGAAGACTAATTGGTTGAGCATGAGGAATGAGATTAATACGGAATTCAATTGCCTTCTTGGATGGCAAACCCGAAATAGGTTCAAACACATCAGAAATTCACACAAAATTGGATTCTAAGGTATACTATCATTATCTCGTGATTTGAGAGGAAAAAAGATGCTTTAGAATTATATCAACGATCTAAGCACAAGAGATAGTCGATCAGCTAAATCAGGATGCCTAAGATATAAAATCCTTTTGTAATATAAGATTCGCGCTTCATTTTTAACGAGCCAATCCATCCTTAAAATTATATCAACCCATTGTCGGGAAATGCGAATCACGAATCTTAAGGCAATCTTAACACTAGAGGTTGGTGAATAGCGTTTAATGGAATTTACGAAATATTTTTTAACATATCAGAAACTAATGCAAATCACAGATATGAAACAATGACAGAATCAGACACAGATGCAAAATAAAAAGTAAAAGAAGCAAAGGAAAGGATACACCAGGATTTTTATACTATTTCTGTAATAACCCGAAAATCTGAGCCAGTTTAAAATTTTTATTTTGGCAATTTTAGCGAAATTTGAACATTTAAAATGAATTATTTTAAATAATATCGATGAGAAATTTATTTTGAATATATTTAGAACATATATATTATATACGTCGTCGTTAGAATATAAATATTTATATATAATTAAAAATAGAATTGAAAATGGCGCGGTAGTTCGATAATTCGATTTCAAACTTCAATTGAATGTACCGGGTGCAAAACAATCCGGATTTTAGTGAAACCAAAAACATTAGGATCTAATTGATAATATCTTTCCAACGAATCCGAAAAATCGAAATTTCATAGCGGGAATCAAAAGATATGCCCAGTTGAAAATTCTGAATAGTCGCTATGGAATTCAAGCCCTTAAAAATGGGAATTTTGCAAACGACCTCGGATTTCGACGAAACCACTTTTGTTGGGTCCGTGAGGTCAAATTATTGCTAGGTTTAAAATTTCAGAATTTTTTGAATCAATGTGTGAGCGTGGCAAAGGAAAACGCATTTGACCAATTTCAGTTGATTTTAATCGACTGGAAATTGGCCATTTTGCAAACGGTCTCAGAATTCGACGAAACTAGTTTTGTTAGGACCGTATCGTCAACACGAAGCTAGAAAATATTTTTCTGGAATTTTTCTAGTTAGTATGTGACCCCGGTAAATTGAAATGCGCGTTCAAATTCAATATATAGAGTTATATGTTGATTTTGACGAAAACTGATCGAAACAGTCGAATCAGCTTATGGTACATATCCCATTGTATTCGGAATGGGGGTAATTAGCTATGGACGACATGCAGTGGGCCTCGTTTTGGGGTCGAAAATAAAAGTTGATTTTCGGTGAAAATAAAATAATTAAATAAATTAAAAATTAAAAACCCCCTTTCTCTTCTACATCCTCTTTGCCCCCCCCCCCCCCCCCCCCCGCCGTTACAGATCGAAATTCAGAAAACAAAATAAAAAAAAGGAAAGAGGAAGACGGGGGGGAAACCCGTCGCCGCCCCTCCGATGATCACCGTCGCCGCCTCAAAGGAGGGCGCCACCTCCGAAACCCCCCCCCCCCCCAATCGATCATCGCGCCGCAGGTACCCCCCCCCCCCCCCCTTACAACCAAATCGAGCACCGCAGCCTCGCACCCCCCTTTTTTTCTTATCGACGCGCCGCCCAAACCCCCTCCCCCTCCCCATCGAAGAACCGACGCAGCTGCTTCCCCCCTAGCCTCGCGATACCCCTCCGCCGCCATCAGACCGCCGCAAAACCCCCCCTCCGTCCATCCGTCGCCTGAAATCGACCCCCCCCCCCATCGCAAATTACTGTAAGTAATTTATTTGTTTATTGTTATATGAAAATTAGTTTTTTTTCTGTTTATACTTTAGCAAAATAAAAATGCTGTTTTTATATATACATTATGAAGATAAAATTTATGATTTTTATATTTTTAAAATACTAAAAATATGATTTTTATATTTTTAAAGTATTAAAAATTTGATCTTTACTGTGTAGAAGATGTAAAAATATGATTGTTGTTTATGTAGAGAATTAAAAATATAATTTTTACATGATAGGAATATTAAAAATACCATCTTTATATGTGTAGAAGAATAAAAATGTGATTTTTATAATGATATATTTGAAAAGGCGAAATCTTTATATTCAAAAAGGTGAGACCTTTATATAGAGAAAAACAAAGTAAAAATAGAATTTTTATCCATATAGTAGCGGTGTGAAAAATAGAAATTTTATCCATAAAGCGAAGTAAAAATTCAATTTTTATATATTGAATAGCGAAGTAAAAAATTCGATTTTTACATATGTAGAGAATACGGGCAACGAAGGTGACAAAAAGGCGAGAACGACGAAGACTTCTACATTTGAAGTGTCGTGAAGTTGGATAGCTATCGGTGAGAACTTCTCACTCTTCAATTTCTTTTTCTAGTTATATTTATATATATATACTAGGATGCAAACGGTGTTTAGTAGCACCCGACACCCGTCATCCACAGACCATGGATGGCTTGTTTGTTTAATTGTTTGGTTGTGTAATTAGTTAGATTATTTGAGTTGAATTTGATTGTTTGGTGAAATAGAATGGATTTGATTGATGTGTGAATGGTGTGGGCCTTCACTAGACCGGGGATAAGGCTAGGCCTTGTCCCGTTTCTAGTATCGTGCCGTTATGCCGCCGAAATTTTCTAAAATATGTTAGAAAAATAAAAATATCATTTTTATTGTGTAAATAAACTGAATAGAAAAATAAAAATATCATTTTTATTGTGTTAGAAAAATATGTGGACAGTACTCATTCGTTGAGATTAGTTGTGTGTTGACAAATATATAGATTCACATATTGAATAAAATAAATATTCATTTGTTGAATCGAATAACGAATTTATTGAAATATATAAAGTCGTGTTGATTAGAGATGCGCCATTTTGACGCGAACGATATTTATATCGATTATATTCGTTTTTGAATTTAAAATAAAAATGAATTGAATATAAAACGATTTCGAAATGAATTGAATATAAAACGATTTCGAAATGAATTGAATATAAAACAATTTTGAAATGAATTGAATATAAAACGATTTTGAAATGAATTGAATATAAAACGATTTCGAAATGAATTGAATATAAAACGAATTCGAATTGAATTGAAAACGAATTCGAATTGAATTGAAAACGAATTCGAAATGAATTGAAAAAGAATTGAAATGAATTCAAATTGAATTGAAATTTGAATTGAATAGAAATTAATTTCAAAAACGAATTTATAAGGAAAAATTCAATTTGGATTTGAATTGAAATGGAAGTGGAAATTGTTTTTGAAATGAATTTAAAACTATTTATAAACTTCGTTTTAAATAGAAATCGACGAAAAATATATTATATATATTATATATATAATATAATGGCCTGAATAGAACATGCCGCGCCACGGCAGTTCGCGAATTTCGACCATTGATTTCGAACGGACATTACGGGAGATCCGACCGTCGGATTCTCCTAAAACTGGAACCGTTGGGTTTGTATCAAAAAGAGCTTTCTAACGAATATTAGAAATTTGAAATCTAACAGTTGGATTTGTAGATACGTCCAAATCAAATTTGGAAAAGGTCGTTGTAAGTGCAGTTCGATGGCCGTTGATGGAAATCGACTGTACGGGCCTTGATAAAATTAGTAAAAATAGTAATAATTTGTGTAAAATCATAAGAAATGATTTGGGAAGAATTGGGATGAAAAACTCCATATTTGAAAAGATAAAAATAGATTTTTATCGAAATGAACTAGTTTTGAACTAAAATTAAAACCCATTTATTCTTAAATAAATAAATTGGATTTGAAATGGGTTTTAAATAGAATTGATTTGTGGGTTTGTCGTGAACGGTGTTTTAAATAACACCTGTTCTTTAACCCGATAATAAATAGAATGTGATTTGGGTTTATCGTGAACTGTGTTTTAAATGACATTAGTTCTTTAACCCAGAAAAAGGAGTTTTAATGAATCTGCAATTTGAGTGAAATGTGAATTGATAATCTAAATTATCAAATTTAGAAATTGAGCGAGAATGGAGTATTACCAGTTTTGCTCCAAAGCGATAGTTAAATCTTTAATTAGATTTGAACGTGAAATGGTAATTAATTTTACCGATAACACCATGGTGTTAGATATGGAGTATCACCAGTTTTGCTTCATGGGATGAATAGGTTGGGATTGGGAAATAAAATAAATAATTACTTCGGTGTGGTTCGCTAATCTCGACTAGTTTGGAAAAACCATAATTTGGTTTGATACGACGTCCAATGGAGGATTAAAGAATAAATTTTAAAGAATTTATCTTGGATAAAATTAATGGGAACCTTTCCCTAAGAACTGAGATTTAGAAACTAGTTGTAGGTTAGTTAAGAAGAATGGTTTCCTGGATGTTGATCTGATGTTGGTTTCGGTCTTCGGGGTTAATATTTGGGAAGTTGTTCTCTTGCTAATTTGCGGTTAGTGACTGATGAATTGGAATGAGGCATATGTTGTGTTTGTGTAACATTTGTTTTTAATATACGCGGGTTGTTCGGAAAGTCCGGGTTTATACCCATTCTGAATAACCGATTCGACGATAAGTCGAAGATGAAGACGGTGGTTGAAGACCGGAAGTCTTCACATCGTTTGGGTAATTACTGACGATCCTGATTGGGCTGTACACCCAAGAGAATGGAAATAGTTGGTGGTCGTCCAGATGTACTTGGAGATCGATGGATATGCGAGGAAAGTGCCTCCGGTTTCGTTCAGACCCAGAACGAACTTGTAAATGGATTGTGTGTCTGACATTGGATTTTATTCTGTGTTGATTGATTTCTGTTAAATATATATCTGTTTGGCGGCGGAGAATTTATTCTCTTGCTTAACGCCCTTCTCTGAGACGTACGAGCTTAGAGGTTATATATCGATAGATATCAATCGCATGGCATGAATTGCCTATGTGGCACGCTGAGTTGCATGAATCAAGGCTTCTGTTGAAAAGCAAATCTTGTGGTTGATGATCAAAGCACGGCCTTTGTGGCGTAGCTTTGTGTATAGCGTGAATTCGCGAGCCTCACACCTCGGTATGAGTTAAAAACGGGATACGGACCGTTGGGAGAACACGACGTTTCTTTTCTAGCTTTGGTGGTGTCAGTGACTTACCAGCCCTGACATTTATATACTTTTCACCTTTGTGGTTGTTGGAATGAGGCGCCTCGATTATAGGTCTGTAAGGACCGGGAAACGTGTGTTCAGGAATAAATAATCCTCAAACGTAAGAGAGGACCGGCCCATCCGATCCAGTGGCTGCCCAGAGTGCGTAGTCCTGAGCATTTGCTAGAGTGTCTCGAAGCGGAGAGGAGCTTGCCCCTTGCCTTGACTCATGACGGAAATCCAATTTCCAATACGAGATATTTCGGCTTTATTTGTAGAGCCTAGTATGGCGACATAGTAGCATGGGATGCTATGCCGTCTATGATTTATATTTATGATTGAAATTGTTTTGATACTATACACTTATTATAATATCAAATGATTTGTTTTAAACGTACCAAGCATGTTTGGATGTTATAAGGTAAAACCCTATCCTCCGGCTTGCGTTGCATTGTGTGATGGGACCTGGGTCTTATAATAGCTTCATTTTTTGAAAAAGCATTGCGTTGTTTATTCTATGCACTGGTATTCTTGGGAGGAAACCCGTTCCGTGTTATACGGCGTGGTCCCTTGAATTACCCTCTTTTAAAGTAAAGTTTTAAATAACTGTTTTAGTACTCACACCAGTCACATGACTGACCTGGAGTTTACTGTTTTAACCTAAACTCTGGGTGCCCTTATTTTCGACACGGGCAGCTAGTAGTTTTGGTTTTGCAGATTTATATTCACAGGATCCTGATTTACAGCTGGAACGATGCTCGGAAAGCTCTGTATCCGTGTATTACTTTCAGTTGTGTTTTATATTGTTTTTCCGCTGCAATGTAATTTATTGTAATCTCTGATATTTATCGTATGTAATTTATTCAATTATACTCTGTATATTCTTGTATTCTGATGGAATTTTTGTAATAGCAATGAAATGTTCTTCCGTCTGCGTTTCTGATTTGTCTTGTCCTCAAACGATCAGGGGTTTCGAACGGTCTAGATCGGTTTAACGACTGATTCAGATCGAGCGAAATTCCCGGCCGTCACAATTTCAGAGTTATCCTACATCCAGTCCCACACAACTGTGGGTTGATGTGGATTTCTTTTCAAATAATATTTAAATTGCAATCCTCGATTTCACTGGCCATAAGTCGACCTCACCTGTTTCCATAGTATAGTGAGAGTCAACCGATTTTCTGAGCTATGATCACACCCAATTGATTTTCGGGCTACAATCACATCCAGTTGATTTGAACAAGCTACAATCACACCTTTTCACTATCAATTTAGAAGAAAGACTCGTTAAAACTTTGACCTTGGATATTTGATTACTAGTATTCCAAAACTCTGAATAGCACTTGATTCTTTAAGAGAGAATGGTAGAGAATCAAACTATAAATGAATTGGTTTAATTCTCCTTGAATTTTGGCAGAGTTTGATTATAAGAAATTAAAATTTAAGAATATTAATGGAGAGAAGAAAAGAGAAGAAGAAGATAATGAAAGTAGTTTAAGAAAACAAATTTAGATGGGTATTTTTTGGCGTTTAACAATCATATCCTTTCAGGAAAATATTTAAAAAAATAGACACATCTTTTGAAGTGTGAAATATGAAATCTGAAATTAACGGCTACCATGTCGACTTGGGGGGTAGGGAATGTCGGCATGCCTTAAGAAATTTTGAAATTTATTTTTCGAAAATAATGTAAAGTTTTAAATAATTCAAGGTAATTTTGGAGTTTAAATGAACTATTTTCCTATATATTAAAGTAGTATAATTGAGTAAGAATATAAATTAAAAACGTATATTAATAATCTATAAAAGTGATATAAAATATTGATATAAAACTATAAATATAAATATAAAAATATATATATAAAACTATAGATACGAATATATGGGAATAATAATATTAAAACTTAAGTAAACATACATAATTAAAACTAAAATATAAGTAAGAAAAACTAAAATATAAGTAAGAAAAACTAAAATATTTAAAGAGGAGTTAGATTAAAATCCAACAACTAAATTTACATATATTAAAAGACATATATTTTAAATAAGAGGTAATTTTGAAATCAATTTAAAAATAAAGTTTAAAAATATTTTAAAATATTATAAGGTTAAAATGGTGAGAAAATTGGAATAAGAATTTAAGTGTTATTACGAAGTTTTAACAAAAATTCTAGAGTCTATTACCTATATTGATTTCTTAAACTCTTGTTCCTTATGAGTCTTCACTCTTGAACCCTTCTTCTTTGTAATATTGAATCTTTAAACTATGCATTCTCAATATTAATACCTGCATAAGATACATGCATATACATCCTACATTTTTTTTTTAAATTGGTACACCTTTATTATTACAAAGTAAACAGTACAAAGAGAGGTTAGCATACTAACATGCTTAAACTTAAAAAAAAAAATACAAAATAAACTGAAATACATCATCTAAACATTACAAATAGAGTTAACTACGTAATAAATTAAACCAAACCCAAAGATAAAGTTATCGTCTGCCCAGCCTTGCATAGCACGTGCTTTCACACGTTCCAAACCCACTCACACAGTACCAAACAGTTATCTCCCACTACATTAACAACATCTCATAATCAACTTCTATAACACCCCGTATTTTCTATGAATATTAAATTAAAAAATTTAAGAACACTTAATTTTTAGGAGAATAATTGGGTGAAACGGGTTACACCATTGCGTTCGTCTCGGAATTTTGCTTGAGATAGAGTCTGAGTTTGCATAAACCGGGCTCCGTATGAAGAAGTTATGGAGTTCAATTGATCTCAAGTTTAAACAGAAATTAAATTAAAATAGTAATTAAATGTCAAAACAGTTCGAAATTCGAAATTCAGTCAGAGCGGGTTGAGCGGGAAATTTCCCTCTTAGAGGTGTCGACCCCCCCCCCCCAAGGGGGAGTCGATATAGGTGTCGACCCCCTATAGGGGAGTCGACATAGGTGTCGACCCCCATATAGGGGTGTCAACATAGGTGTCGACCCCCCCGTAGGGAGTTGACCCCTTTTTGATCCAGATCCAGTGACGAATTTTCACAGGTCTGAGCTGATGTGGCATTCTCTGATTGGCCAATGACTAATTTCTGAGGTATTAGGACTTATGTGCCGTGCTATGGTTGGCTGGATGACACATCTCTTTGGTTCGATGGCTCTGATTTCTCCTAAACTAATCTAAAGGCTAGAATTAACCATAGACTTCCATATAAACACCCCAACCCTTAACCTTAAACCTCACAATCTCATTCTATGAAGCCGTCATGATGTCCATCCCTAAGCTAGCCTAGCCTCCATCTTCTCCAAATTAGAAATCAAGTTAGAAAGCTCCAAACCAAATCCAAACTAGAGAATCAAACGTCTACATCAAAGGATTGCTTAACAAATTCAGAAATCAGATCCCAGAAAACAAGATCCGTTCATTTTCTATAAGTTCATGTTGTTTTCAGATTTAAACACATAATATCTTGGCATGTAATAAAATGGATCTAAGTCTATGCTTGATGATGAGACAATCTTTTCAGATTTACCCTTATCTTTCTATTAAATCAATGATTTTACATGCCTAAGAAGTTATTATATGATTCAGTCATGCCTATCTTTGTTGAACATCGAATATATAATCCTCTTTGGTTATGATGCTATTCTTATGCATGCGATGATGATTGTATCAGCTTATTCAAGAATCTATCTTTTTTGGATCTAAATTTCTTGTATTAGGTCTGTTGTTACATGCCTATTTTTAAGCCTATTCTTATTTTATGCTCTTTCTCTCTCTTCCCTATTTCCTTTTTCTTTTATGAACTCGGGTTACCTTCGAACCTAGGCTGAAATCGCAAAATACGAACGATTGGAATATGGGGAATATTTGGGTATAACCTATTTTGGTGAAATTGTTGGGCATAACTTGTAATTGACATTTGGTGAATAATCTATTTGTTAATAGTGGAACATAATTTGTAACTTGTGATTTGGGGCATAATTGTTATTGTTACAAACTTGGGGAAAAATTGGAATATTAAAACTAGATTGGGCATAACTATTGATTGAGATGCCAAGCATAATGTATATTGTGATTTTAGGGCATGACTATTATTGCAAATTTGGGGAGATTAGGTGTAACCTATTTGGAGCAATAACTTGAAATTTAATTTGTAGGGCATAACATGCAATTGGCTTGGTTGAGCATAACTTGAGAATTGGAACATGACTAGTTTTGCAAAATTTGGGATAATTAGTATATAAAATCTAGACTTTGACATGTATAGTATATATATGTAAATTGGCTAAAGATGAACGTGCCTAACCCGAGGTTAGATTGAGTTGCGGTGTAAGACTGCCCGGAACCATCCGACACATCCAGCAACCGCAACAATATAGATCTAATGTGAGAGGTTAGCGCATTAAGCCCAAAACCCGAGGTTAGAATGAGTTTGCGGTAGAAATCTGCCCGGAACCGCCCGACACATCCAGCAATCGCAAACAACAGTTCTAATGTGATAGGTTGAGGCATTAATGAATGAATTACTGCTAATGAATGGACATGCTAAGAATGGTAGGGTTAAGTTAACATAAGAGGGCAACACTTAACCAATATAACATGATGTGTGATAGGGCAACGCTTAACCAAGGTAACATGACAAGTGGAGGGGTTAAGTTAATAGGAAACACTTAACCAAATCCAACATGATTAATGAGTAGGGTTAAGCTAACCAACATAACATGATGAACGAGTGGGGTTAAGTCAAGAGGAAACACTTAACCAATATAACATGATGAATGAACATGGTTAAATTAATAGGAAACACTTAACCAATACAACATGATGAATGGGAAGGGTTAAGTTAATAAGAAACACTTAACCAATATGACATGTTAGGTGGGTGGGTTAAGTTAACATGGACAAGAAGACAACTTAACCAATATTATATGAACAAAAAGGATAGGGTTAACGTAAGCTTAACCAATAATACATATGGACTTGATAAGGGGAAGGGTTAAGTATGTAACAACCCGTATTTTCAATAACCTGTAATAACATAAATCGAGGCAGAATTTAATTCTAAAATGGGAATCAAGGGAAACGGGCTATGCCATTGCGTTCGTCTCGGAAAAATACGCGAAATAGAGTCCGAGTTTTCGAAAATCGGAGTCCGTATGACCAAGATATGGCCTCGCGAAGTTTCACGAAAATTCCCAAATTAAAGTATACTTAATTAAGTGAAATGGGTTGTGTAGATATATATATATATATATTGATATATATATATATATATATATATAATTGAAAATTTAATAAATAAATATGCAAAAATGCTCAAAACAGCGAATTGGGAGAGGGGAATAACCGAACCGGCCGATTTTTGAAGTCGACCCGAGCCCGCTGGGTCGACTAGGGGTTAATCCAGGGTGTTTGGCTGTCAACCCGTGGGCCGATTCGCTCAAGTGCAGATTTTGCATTTGAATGGTTCTCATGGTCCATCTTTAATCTAAAGGCCCTAGATGGTTCCTACACTTGACTTCTTCCCCAAGACATGCTTTGATGGCTTGGATTGAATCTAGGGTTAATCCTATGGCCTAAAACACTTGCCTAATCTATAAATAAGACCCTAACCTACCCTAATTCATTCATAATTAAACCTAGTGACTAAACTATGGCAAAATGCTAGCTCTCATGGCCTCCACTAATTTTATGAAGAGGGTTGCATACTAATCACTCTCTAATCAACTTCTAATCCCTTCTTAGCATCTTAATCTTCTTCATTTGGTGTTCAAAGTTGCTAGTTGTGAGTTTCTATCACTTTGATGATCTTTTGGTAAACTAATTAGATGAGATGTGATGAGATTTATGGTTTTGTATGTGGGTTAATGAGCTTTGAATCATATGATATGATGTTAGCATTAATCTTATGTTTATGCATGTTGAGTATGTAAGCTTATGCAAGTTTAATATGATGTATGTTATGTTTGCATGATGCTAAATATGCAAGTTGTGGGCTATGTAATCATATGCATGTTATGCAAGTTCATGGTAATATGCTATGCAAGTTACATGTATGTAAATATGCAAGTTACATGTTTGTTAATATGCAAGTTACATGTATGTAAATATGCAAGTTACATGTTTGTTAATATGCAAGTTACATGTTTGTTAATATGCAAGTTACATGTATGTAAATATGCAAGTTACATGTTTCTTTATATGCAAGTTACATGTTTGTTAATATGCGAGTTACATGTATGTAAATATGCAAGTTACATGTTTATTAATATGCAAGTTCATGATGACACATTATGCAAGTCTATAAGCTAATATGCAAGTTTGTTATGCAAAATGAATATGTAAGTTATGTGACATATTATATGCAAGTTATGTGACATGTTATGCAAGTTCATATGCAAGTTATGTGTTTGTTAATATGCAAGATGGCACCTTTGAAACATGTTCATTAATATGCAAGTTCATGATGACACATTATGCAAGTCTATAAGCTAATATGCAAGTTTGTTATGCAAAATGAATATGTAAGTTATGTGACATATTATATGCAAGTTATGTGACATGTTATGCAAGTTCATATGCAAGTTATGTGTTTGTTAATATGCAAGATGGCACCTTTGAAACATGTTCATTCATATGCAAGTTGACACCTTTTATATGTGTTATATCATGAACGAAATTACGTGGGAACGATGGGGTAATTAAATGCATAAGTTAATAAGATTGTGTGAAATTAATATAATTATGCATAACACAAAATAAATAAACATAGTATGGGAATTTGCCTATTTGGTTAGGTGTACCCATACTATGTGTTGGGAATTTACCTATTGAGTTAGGTCTACCCCATGGGAATTTACCTATTAAGTTAGGTCTACCCATGTTAAGAAAACTTGATTAATTAGGGATAATTAATATAAAATTATGAGGGTGATTAATTAGGTGTAATTAATTGACTAAGACACGAGGTTGGACTCAGTTGTAGCGTAAAACTGCCCGGACCCAACCGGCTTAACCAGTTGCTACAAATGTTAGCCCAATGTGAGAGGTCTTAGGCACAAACTAAATACGTAATTAATGTAAAGACACGAGGTTAGACTCTGTTATGACATAAGGCTGCCCGGACCCAACCGGCTTAACCAGCGGTCATAAAAGACAGTCTAATGTGAGAGGTCTTTACAAAGGTTACGTTCTTAATTAATTAATTAAGAAACACTTAACCATATTAGCATGTAGAGGGACATGAGGGGTTAAGTGGGTGCCTCGGGTGGCATGAGAAAATCTAGTGGTTGCCTTGGGTGGCAATAGAAAATACGATTAGAATACTTAACCAAAATGGAACATGTAATTAAAACATGATTAAAGGGTTAAGTGGGATATACTAGAAAAAGGGACAAGCTTAGGTGGGTAGCTTGTGGAGGCCCATTTCAACCAGTAACCCATACGTATCTTTGTGGGCTCGACCCATGTCGAGGACGGGACACGCATACTGGGCTTGACTGTAAGAGGCAAACGGGTTAGCGGTGGCAACGCAAGTCCAACGGGCTTCATATGCGTGAGTGGGCCCGGGCTGGTAGGTAAGCCGTTGTTGCATCGAGTAGATATAAGCCGTGCACCTTTAGTTCCATCAGGTTGCCACATTGGGGAATGATACATCCCACGGTGGGGCCAGCACGGGTATCTACGTTAGGGAGCCGATCGAATGGGAAGTAGTGTGTACACCTAGTGGATTGTAGGGCCCCGTGGCGCCTACTTGGTCACCTAGGGGTACGCAGGTACTAATTAGTAAATTTTATAAGTCCTTGGGTGGGATCAACCTTTAAGTTAGGAACGACTGGTGTGGTGCAGTTTAGTAATTTACCTTAGGGAGGGTAGATGCGTCTTTATCCTTTATCTTCATTTAGTTGACTGCTTAGGGTAGCCATTCATCCCTATATGTTACCGTATATCAGTTTATGTCTTCTCTGGTTACTTTAACGATTGTATTGTTAAAGTTATAGGACTCGCTCAGACTTATGTCTGACCCTGTTGTTTTTATCTTTTTCCCAACCCTCAGGTCCTACGGTGGATCCTAGCAGTAGTGGAGCTTGATCGGATTGCTGTTCCAGTCTTTAGGAGCTTGGATAGATGTAAAGCTCCAGTTATCCAGTTATCTTTTCTTTTGTTTGGCTATTGTATGAGAGTGGGATTATGTACTTCTTTATTTTGATGGATATTGTACTTGACCTTTATTGTGGTCTTATGATGTAACCAGACATGTTTTACTTCCGCTGTTATGAGATGATGTTTTAAAATTTCAAGTACTATTTATATCTGTCTTGTTGTAATTTTTCTGTTCTATATTCACTAAAATACTCCACCGATGCTATGGCATTCCCTTAGTGAGTGATCATAGCGGGAGTGGGGTGTTACACGTGGTATCAGAGCTTAAGGTTACCAGAACAGATAAAATTTTTGAGAAAAACTACTTTCTAAGAGTATTTTCGAAGAAAGGATTTTTAAAAGCATGTCTTCTAAGAGAAAAAGTTTTTGAAAAAGAAAAGCATAATCCCCAATAGCCATATCTTTATCTTTCGGAATCTCCTTTTTGAATCTTTCCTCTTTCGTTTCATCATGGCTGAAGATCTTAACATCCCGGAGGGTTTAGTTATACCACTATGGTATAGGAGGTTGCAAGAGGCTAGGGCCGCGGCTGCGGGTCCGGCCAATGCTACTACACCAGAGACAACCGCTCCTCCTCCTCAGCCTAGAGTGGATAATTTTGCTAAGGTTTGCAAGGAGTTCAAGGCTATAAGAGGAAAACCTTTTCTTGGTTCAGAGACTTTCGTAGAGGCTAGAGATTGGCTTAAGGAAGTGGAAGAGTTGCTAGATATCTTTGAAGTGGAAGAGGGAAAGAAAGTCAAGTTGGCGGCTTGGTTAATGAAGGGAGAGGCCTCATTCTGGTGGGAGGTCACTAATGGAGAACGCCCTGTTGACTCTTGGGCAGATTTTAAGCAAAGGTTTGGGGCTAAGTTTCTCTCAAGGGCGGAAGAGAATCTGTTTATGGAGAAGTTCTTGAATTTGAAGCAAGGGAATCTCACGGTGAAAGAATATGTCAACAAATTCAATCAATTAGCAAGGTTTGGCATAGAGTTGGTGAATACACCGGAGAAGAAGGCTTTGAGGTTCGTTAGAGGCTTGAACGAACCATTGCAAGGAATAGCTATGACTCACATTCCTATGGGGGCCACTTTTGAGAAGCTTGTCTACATGGCACTTATGCATGAGGATGATAAGAATTCTAAGGCACCAGAGAAAAAGGGGGATCAGAAGAAACCGCAACAGCAACAACAAGGCAAGGGCGGAAAAGGCAATGGTGACAAAAAGAAGACGAAGAAGAAGTGCTTCAATTGTGGAACACCAGGACACCTTAGTAAGGATTGTCGCAAAAAGAAGAAAACCGGTTGCTTTCATTGTGGTGAAGCAGGGCATCTTGTGAAAAACTGCCCAAAGAAGGGGCAGAAGACGGGGTCTACCTCAGGAGGCCAGGTGCAAGCTCTTATAGCACCACCTCAGTCAGGGGGGCAAGTTCAGGTTCTCTCAGTTCCACCGATTCAGCAGAGAGGTAGAACTATTTCCGTTGAAAGTCTGGTTTTTCTGTTTGATCATCCAGTTCGTACTTTGTTTGACTCTGGCGCATCGCATTCTTTTATCTCATCATCGTTAGTTGAGTCACTGCACTTAGACACCAGTCTAGTTGATGATCCCTTGGTTGTCTCAAACCCAATTGGGGGCTCTATATATCTGTCTATGATATGTTTGGGTTTGAAGATTTCTATACTTAGCGTTGAGTTTAGATGTGATGCTTTTGTATTGGGCTTCACGGGCTATGGGTTGATCTTGGGCATGGACTGGTTATCCAGTAATGGTGCCGTTCTTGATTGCGAAAGGAGAGTTGTCAGGCTCATGACCCGCTTGGGTAACACTCTCGAGATCTCTTGCAATCCCATGGAATCTGTTTTGCTAAGTTATCTTGAATCGCTCGATGCTTCGGTCGAGAGTTTGTGTTCTGTCAGAGTAGTCCGGGAATATCCGGATGTGTTTGAAGAAGTAAAGGGTTTGCCTCCGAAGCGGGAGATAGATTTCCGAATTTATTTGGTGGATAATGCCAAACCAGTGTCTTTGCCAGTACGCCACATGGCTCCTCGTGAGAGAAGAGAACTTCATAAGCAAGTAGGGGAGTTGCTTGAGAAGGGGTTCATAAGGCGAAGTATATCGGAGTGGGGAGCTCCAGTAGTGTTTGCCACGAAGGCGGATGGGTCCCTCAGACTTTGTGTGGATTATAGAGAACTTAATAAGCTCACGAAGAAGAATAGACACCCATTACCGAGGATAGATGATCTCTTTGATCAGTTGGTTGGCGCGTCAGTATTTTCGCAGATGGACTTAGCTACAGGGTTTCATCAGTTAAGAGTGGCGGAGGACAGTATAGAGAAGACTGCTTTCCGGACTCCGGATGGTTTTTATGAGTGGCTAGTGATGCCATTTGGGTTGACAAACGCCCCTGCATACTTTGTTGATCTCATGAGTAGAGTGTTCAGAGAGTATCTGAATAAGTTTGTAGTAGTTTTTGTGGATGACATCTTGGTCTTTTCCAAGAATGAAGAAGAGCATGCCTTACATCTCAAGGAAGTGTTGGAGACTCTTCGAGCGCATAGTCTTAAAGCTAAATTCTCTAAATGCCATTTTTGGAGAAGAGAAGTGCGATTCTTAGGGCATGTGGTCTCTAAGGAAGGGATAGCTGTGGATCCCGCAAAGATAGTATCTATCCAGGATTGGAAAGTTCCTAGAAATGCTACCGAGGTAAGAAGTTTCTTGGGGTTGGCAGGATATTATAGGAAGTTCATCAAAGACTTCGCGAAGATATCAGCCCCATTAACCCGCTTGACGAAAAAGAATCTGGTTTTCTCGTGGGATGTAGATTGTGATGATGCTTTCCGACGGTTAAAGAGAGCTTTGACCACCGCTCCAGTTTTAGTGCTCCCGGATGGGAGTAAGCCGTTTGTTGTTTATACCGATGCTTGTGGAACAGGATTAGGCGCAGTCTTGATGCAGGAGGGAAGGGTAATAGCCTATGGAGGGAGACAATTGAGAGTGCATGAGAAGAATTACCCTACCCATGATCTAGAGTTGGCCGCGATTGTTTTCGCACTTAAGTCTTGGCGCCATTATCTTCTTGGTGAGAGATTCGAGTTGTTCACCGACCATAAATCATTGAAGTACTTATTCTCTCAGAAGGATTTAAACTTAAGACAGCAAAGGTGGATGGAGTTCTTAGCATCCTATGATTTCGAGATAGCGTATACCCCTGGTAAGGGTAACGTGGTGGCAGACGCCTTAAGTAGAAAAAGGCTATCTTTGAGTCCATTGTTCGTGGAACGGCGAAGCTTGGAGTTTCTTTCTTTGTTTGACTTCAGACCTTCTGTTGATTTTGTACCTGGTTTGTTGGCATCCTTGGAGGTTAGACCTACTCTTTTGAGACGGATTGGCGAGGCTCAGCGAGACGACCCACAGTTGGTTGTGTTGGTAGAGAAGCTTATAAGAGGGGAGTCGTCCAGCCATTTGGGTAGATACACCATAGATGATAAGGGATGGTTGCATAGAGACGGTAGACTTTGTGTACCGCAAGATGAGGGTTTGAAGAAGGCTATTTTGGATGATGCACATCGTTCAAGAATGACTATTCATCCCGGTGGAGACAAAATGTACCAAGACATGAAGAGAGTTTTCTTCTGGGCCGGTATGAAGAAAGATGTGGCCGAGTATGTGGCTAGATGCTTAGTGTGCCAACAAGTTAAAGTGGAGCAAAGGAAACCCGGTGGGTTGCTACACCCATTGGAAGTTCCACAGTGGAAGTGGGATAGTGTCTCGATGGATTTCATCGACGGGTTACCGAGATCGAGGAAGGGCAATACGGGAATTTGGGTTGTGGTAGACAGACTTACCAAGAGTGCCCATTTTATACCCGTAAAGAGTAAGAGGACCGCTCCATGGCTTGCTTCAGTCTATGTTAGAGAGATTGTTAGATTGCATGGCGTACCATCCAGCATTGTGAGTGATCGAGATCCTATTTTCACTAGTGAGTTTTGGAGAAGTTTGCAAGAGGCGGTAGGGACTCAGTTGTGTTTGAGCACCGCATATCATCCTCAGACGGACGGTCAGACTGAGAGGGTGAACCGTATCTTAGAAGATCTTTTGAGGCTTTGTATCTTGGATTTTGGAGGTACATGGGAAGAACATCTTCCTTTGGTGGAGTTCGCATATAATAACAGCTTTCAGTCCAGTATTGGTATGGCTCCTTTCGAAGCTCTTTATGGAAGGCCTTGTCGATCTCCTACATGTTGGTGGGAATCTACGGATAAGATCTTGCTTGGGCCGGATATGGTTAGAGAGACTTCAGAGAAGATTGATTTAATTCGAAAAAGGATGAAAGCAGCGCAAGATAGACAGAAATCTTATGCGGATCGGAGAAGGACGGATCTTGAGTTTGAGGTTGGGGACATGGTTTTTGTCAAAGTATCTCCATTGAGAAATGTTGTTCGCTTTGGGTCCGTAGGGAAGTTAGCACCGAGATTTGTTGGGCCGTTTCCTATTAAGGAAAGGATTGGACGGATGGCATATAGGGTGGAGTTGCCCGACAGACTTAGTGGTGTTCATGATGTATTCCATGTATCACATTTGAGGAAGTGCTTACATGAGACCGCGGAGGTGGTAGAGCCGAGCTTGCTTAGAGATGTAGAGGTAGAGCGTGATGCGACGATTCGACGAGCTCCTACTCGCATCCTTGGGTCAGAAACTAGGAAGTTGAGGAACAGAGAAGTTCAGCTAGTTAAAGTGCAATGGGGAGATGACGAAAGCAATGCTACTTGGGAGACGGAAGCAAAGATGCGTTCTTTGTATCCATTTCTTTTTGAGAGTATGTCTTTTAACTTCTCCTTTATTGCTTGTCTAGTACTTATCTTATCTTTAGTATATCCTCTCGCTAATACCTATGACCTTTAGATAGGGTAAAACCTATGGTTGAAACATGTGTTTGAAACATGTTATGGTTGATGGATGCATATGGATGCAATTGTTTGCTAGTGGTTGCTCGTGGATGCATATACACACACATTAGGCACTAGATCGGCTCAGTCACTTCATGTTGCATATTGCATAAATGGATGTGGTAGTTAGATTGATGGATTTGTAAGGACAATGATTGCTCGTGGATGATGCTTTGAGTAGATGGATGATTGGATGGTAGGATACGTTCTTCCTAACTTGAAGATTTCGGGGACGAAATCCTTTAAGGAGGGGAGAATGTAACAACCCGTATTTTCAATAACCTGTAATAACATAAATCGAGGCAGAATTTAATTCTAAAATGGGAATCAAGGGAAACGGGCTATGCCATTGCGTTCGTCTCGGAAAAATACGCGAAATAGAGTCCGAGTTTTCGAAAATCGGAGTCCGTATGACCAAGATATGGCCTCGCGAAGTTTCACGAAAATTCCCAAATTAAAGTATACTTAATTAAGTGAAATGGGTTGTGTAGATATATATATATATATATATTGATATATATATATATATATATATATATATATAATTGAAAATTTAATAAATAAATATGCAAAAATGCTCAAAACAGCGAATTGGGAGAGGGGAATAACCGAACCGGCCGATTTTTGAAGTCGACCCGAGCTCGCTGGGTCGACTAGGGGTTAATCCAGGGTGTTTGGCTGTCAACCCGTGGGCCGATTCGCTCAAGTGCAGATTTTGCATTTGAATGGTTCTCATGGTCCATCTTTAATCTAAAGGCCCTAGATGGTTCCTACACTTGACTTCTTCCCCAAGACATGCTTTGATGGCTTGGATTGAATCTAGGGTTAATCCTATGGCCTAAAACACTTGCCTAATCTATAAATAAGACCCTAACCTACCCTAATTCATTCATAATTAAACCTAGTGACTAAACTATGGCAAAATGCTAGCTCTCATGGCCTCCACTAATTTTATGAAGAGGGTTGCATACTAATCACTCTCTAATCAACTTCTAATCCCTTCTTAGCATCTTAATCTTCTTCATTTGGTGTTCAAAGTTGCTAGTTGTGAGTTTCTATCACTTTGATGATCTTTTGGTAAACTAATTAGATGAGATGTGATGAGATTTATGGTTTTGTATGTGGGTTAATGAGCTTTGAATCATATGATATGATGTTAGCATTAATCTTATGTTTATGCATGTTGAGTATGTAAGCTTATGCAAGTTTAATATGATGTATGTTATGTTTGCATGATGCTAAATATGCAAGTTGTGGGCTATGTAATCATATGCATGTTATGCAAGTTCATGGTAATATGCTATGCAAGTTACATGTATGTAAATATGCAAGTTACATGTTTGTTAATATGCAAGTTACATGTATGTAAATATGCAAGTTACATGTTTGTTAATATGCAAGTTACATGTTTGTTAATATGCAAGTTACATGTATGTAAATATGCAAGTTACATGTTTCTTTATATGCAAGTTACATGTTTGTTAATATGCGAGTTACATGTATGTAAATATGCAAGTTACATGTTTATTAATATGCAAGTTCATGATGACACATTATGCAAGTCTATAAGCTAATATGCAAGTTTGTTATGCAAAATGAATATGTAAGTTATGTGACATATTATATGCAAGTTATGTGACATGTTATGCAAGTTCATATGCAAGTTATGTGTTTGTTAATATGCAAGATGGCACCTTTGAAACATGTTCATTAATATGCAAGTTCATGATGACACATTATGCAAGTCTATAAGCTAATATGCAAGTTTGTTATGCAAAATGAATATGTAAGTTATGTGACATATTATATGCAAGTTATGTGACATGTTATGCAAGTTCATATGCAAGTTATGTGTTTGTTAATATGCAAGATGGCACCTTTGAAACATGTTCATTCATATGCAAGTTGACACCTTTTATATGTGTTATATCATGAACGAAATTACGTGGGAACGATGGGGGTAATTAAATGCATAAGTTAATAAGATTGTGTGAAATTAATATAATTATGCATAACACAAAATAAATAAACATAGTATGGGAATTTGCCTATTTGGTTAGGTGTACCCATACTATGTGTTGGGAATTTACCTATTGAGTTAGGTCTACCCCATGGGAATTTACCTATTAAGTTAGGTCTACCCATGTTAAGAAAACTTGATTAATTAGGGATAATTAATATAAAATTATGAGGGTGATTAATTAGGTGTAATTAATTGACTAAGACACGAGGTTGGACTCAGTTGTAGCGTAAAACTGCCCGGACCCAACCGGCTTAACCAGTTGCTACAAATGTTAGCCCAATGTGAGAGGTCTTAGGCACAAACTAAATACGTAATTAATGTAAAGACACGAGGTTAGACTCTGTTATGACATAAGGCTGCCCGGACCCAACCGGCTTAACCAGCGGTCATAAAAGACAGTCTAATGTGAGAGGTCTTTACAAAGGTTACGTTCTTAATTAATTAATTAAGAAACACTTAACCATATTAGCATGTAGAGGGACATGAGGGGTTAAGTGGGTGCCTCGGGTGGCATGAGAAAATCTAGTGGTTGCCTTGGGTGGCAATAGAAAATACGATTAGAATACTTAACCAAAATGGAACATGTAATTAAAACATGATTAAAGGGTTAAGTGGGATATACTAGAAAAAGGGACAAGCTTAGGTGGGTAGCTTGTGGAGGCCCATTTCAACCAGTAACCCATACGTATCTTTGTGGGCTCGACCCATGTCGAGGACGGGACACGCATACTGGGCTTGACTGTAAGAGGCAAACGGGTTAGCGGTGGCAACGCAAGTCCAACGGGCTTCATATGCGTGAGTGGGCCCGGGCTGGTAGGTAAGCCGTTGTTGCATCGAGTAGATATAAGCCGTGCACCTTTAGTTCCATCAGGTTGCCACATTGGGGAATGATACATCCCACGGTGGGGCCAGCACGGGTATCTACGTTAGGGAGCCGATCGAATGGGAAGTAGTGTGTACACCTAGTGGATTGTAGGGCCCCGTGGCGCCTACTTGGTCACCTAGGGGTACGCAGGTACTAATTAGTAAATTTTATAAGTCCTTGGGTGGGATCAACCTTTAAGTTAGGAACGACTGGTGTGGTGCAGTTTAGTAATTTACCTTAGGGAGGGTAGATGCGTCTTTATCCTTTATCTTCGTTTAGTTGACTGCTTAGGGTAGCCATTCATCCCTATATGTTACCGTATATCAGTTTATGTCTTCTCTGGTTACTTTAACGATTGTATTGTTAAAGTTATAGGACTCGCTCAGACTTATGTCTGACCCTGTTGTTTTTATCTTTTTCCCAACCCTCAGGTCCTACGGTGGATCCTAGCAGTAGTGGAGCTTGATCGGATTGCTGTTCCAGTCTTTAGGAGCTTGGATAGATGTAAAGCTCCAGTTATCCAGTTATCTTTTCTTTTGTTTGGCTATTGTATGAGAGTGGGATTATGTACTTCTTTATTTTGATGGATATTGTACTTGACCTTTATTGTGGTCTTATGATGTAACCAGACATGTTTTACTTCCGCTGTTATGAGATGATGTTTTAAAATTTCAAGTACTATTTATATCTGTCTTGTTGTAATTTTTCTGTTCTATATTCACTAAAATACTCCACCGATGCTATGGCATTCCCTTAGTGAGTGATCATAGCGGGAGTGGGGTGTTACAAAGTAAATCTTGGGTAAGTGGGTAATATTAGTTTATATAGGCCCACAAACTTAACCGTCAAATAAACATGCGAGAATCAGTGAGAGGGTTAAGTAACATATGAATAGGCAACACTTAACCAGTACAATATGTTAATTAATCAAATGGGTGGGGTTAAGTTAAATTGAGAACACTTAAACCATTAAAACAAGTTGATTAAGAAACCCTAGTAACGGGGACCCATTTCAGTAGTAACCCACATAGATGTATAATGGTACCCTGAGCTAGGCAGGGTGGGGCACGATTACTGGGCTGATTATAAGCGGTAAAAATAGCGGCTGGTGGTGCAGCAGTGTAGTTCCGACGGAGTATGGGCATGCACGTGCTCCGGTGTGGAAAAGCAGACACTGGGCATCGGTAGTATACACTATGCGTCTTAAATCGTGTCAGGTCGCCATCATGGGAATTGATACACCCATGATGGGGCTAGCACAGGTATCTACATACAAGCGGGGCCAAATGACACAAGTAATGAATGCATACAAGCAAGGTCAAATGACACAAATAATACATACATGTGAGTTAGGGAGTCGATCAATAGGGTCGTAAGGGTACGTCTAACATATCCATGACAATTAGGCAGATTGAGGTAGGATCCTCATAATAGATGTACACCTGAAGGCTACCACAATTACGGGGATTGGGATCACATTATCATTTTATATAGATTTCTAGTTGGGACACTAGTTAGGTGGTGTAGAGATATAGAAACCAGAATAACAGGGTAGTAGCAAAGCAGAGAAAAAATAGAAGTGCATTTAGTTTATCTTGCCTTATCATATCTTATGCTAATCTTATCTTGTTGTACCTCTTATCATGGTATTGTCTTATATTCAGTTTATTCATGTCATGTTGCTTTTACCTATTTACATACTGAAAGTCACTGGACTTACTAGGCTTTATGTCTGACCTGTTTTCTTTCGTCTTCTTTTCTTCCTTTTCTCCCTCCAGGTAGTCAGGGAGGGAATAGCTCAGCTCAGTTTGGACCGTTTCTCTTTCCAAGCTTGAAGATTCTTTGATGTATTTCTTGGATCCTCTTATCTTTGGCTATGGTTGTGTTTGCACTTTAATTTGGGGACTTATGCTACTTTGCTATGTTTTATGCTTCTTATATACTTGGAAGTTTTTGAATCAAGACAGAAGTTTTATGTAGTACTTTTAAGTATGATTGAGTCAATTGTTGTAAAAGCTTGACTGAGCTACGTTGCTTATAAAATGACTTTGTTTTCCTCTACTTTATTTGTCTGTCTTGTAATTTATCTGCATTTTTTACCTATAACGCTTCACTGAAGTTAATGCATTCCCTTTGTGAGTGACACTAATGGACGTAGGGTGTTACACTTGGTATCATAGCTGAAGGTTACCGGATCAGATAAAAGATTTGAAAAATTATTTTCAAATCGGTTTTATAAGAAGCATTTCCAAAAGAAAAGTTTTGTTTTAAAGGCATATTCCCCAAAGCCATATGCACTAACTTTTGATCTTCTGTTTGAATCCTTGTTTCCTTCTTTTCTGAGTCCCTAGAGCTCCTGGCTTTCTAGGAGGTAACCTCATCGCGACATGGTTCCGTAGGCTTGATGAGACTACGACACCAGTCAAAGGGTGAAGAAGTGACCAACTTCCATTTATAGCCGCAGTAGTTTCACCTGCGGCTAATTTTCTTTCAAGCTTTGTAGGGTTTTCTGTGCGATTGAGGCAGCTTTCGAGGGACTTGTCAACATGTTACACAAGGATGGTAAAGATGAGAATGAGGGAGTTTGGCAAAGGAGCACAACCCAAGGATGAGAAATTCATGGATATGGACTTGGTTCACAAAAGAGGTAAAAAGAAAGAGGTGTAAGTGGAAGAACCACAGGACAAGAAGGGAGGAAAGAATAGCAAAATATAAGACAAGAGGAAGTGTCTTTATTATGGTATAACGGGTCATATAATTAAGGACAAGGGGAAGAACAAAGAACAAAATTTTCAGGAGGGCAAGTGCGTGCTCTCATCGCCAACGTATCGGAGAGAGACGTAGTAAAGTTTCTGTTAAGAAGGTTTAGTTTTTCTTTTTGATCATCCTGTTAGTACTCTTTTTTATTTTAGCGCTTCACATTCGGTTATATCTGCTTCCATAGTGAGTCTCTACACCTTAGTACTTGCATAGTAAATGTAACAACCCGCATTCTATGCATCGGAGGATCGTAGAATATTTATTTCTTTCCCATATGAAGTTGTATGGTCATGTAACTTTGGGAAACAACCATTAGAGTCATTTCCCATGTTCATGATTTTTGTCGATTTTTAAATGACTATTTTGTCCCTAGTTGATCTTGTTTCGGCCATAACTTTTGATTGGAAAGGAATTTTGACCTGAAACCACTTCCATTAGATTCGTTTAATGGTTTACCTTTCCGTAGAGTGGTCATGATATCCAAACGGACTTAACATTTAGGAGATATGGCTGAAATAAGGTTTGGAAGGTGAAAAAGTGCTTAACCGGGCCAAATAGGGTGATTAGTGAATAGGCCCATAACCCATTTCGGGATTAGGGTTATGGGGAGGCTGAAAGGAGTTAGAGAATCATTCCATTTCAGTTTTCTAGCCTCCACTTATCTCCAAGAAACCCTAAAAATGGCCTCCAACCTCTAAATCACCTCCAAATCATCTTCTAATCAAGGATTAAGCTTAGCAACATCAATTCAAGGGAGATCTACACCAAATCAACATTGGAGCTGCTGTTTAGCATTGGGATTCGCATAAAATCAGAGATTTATTTCGGATCTTAGTTTATTTGTGGCTAAGGTGAGTGATTTGCATAGCTCCTCACTAATTATGGCTAATTAAGGGTAATTAGTGTTATTTAGCGAATTTAAACATGATAAAATTCTGGAAAAATATTCATAAATTCTTAAATGATGTTTTAGACCTCTGATATGAATTTGGGTTAATTTGGTTAAGTTTTGCTAATCCTATCATTAGTTTCACCTAAACATGCTTAAGGGGAAATATGGGGCTGTGGGTATGTTTGATCCATTTTAACCTATCATATTGATATTTTGATGTTTATGATTGATTATGCATGTCGTTACGACTGTATTGTATACTTCGTGATTGATTTCAATAGTTAGAATGGTGGAAAACGTCGTCGAATGGCGTAAAACACTTGCTGGAAAAGTTTCAGGAAACAGTGCAGGTTTTCGGATCGGATCAGAGGAATGGGCTCGGATCGGATAAGTGAACTGGGCAAGGGATTCGATCGGATCGGAACTTAGCACTTGAGAAACCTGGCAAAAAGGAAGGCCATGCTAGTTGAACTGGAATCGGATCGGCTAAAGGAGGGGGATCGGATCGGAGTAAACGAAGGACGAGGGGAGCTGATCGGAGCTGGAGCACGAACTGGATGGGAGATGGCAACTTGACCCGACCCGAAGTGGGACACCCGACCCGAAGTGGGACACTCGACCCGAACCGATGCAACATTGTGAACCGAACCAAACCGTTACCAGAGGAAGACCACGAACCGAACCTATTCAAAGTAGAGGACCCGACCCGAACCGATGGCTAGAAGGGGAACCCGACCCGATCCAGTATTGACCAATAACCCGAGATGCAAAGGTAGTCCAATATGGGAAGTTAGAGCTCAGGATTCAGTTGGGAACCGATGAGTTCACTTCATGGTTGGGCTTTGCTGCGGGACGTGTGCTAAGGATTTGTCGACGTTCATAACTTCGATTCACCATTGGAAATGAATGATGGGCTACTTATAAGTGCAGTAGAGTCACTATGACTCGAGGGGCAAGGTGATGGTAGCATGACTACGTTATCAGTGCAGTAGAATCATTATGACTCGAGGGGCAAAGTGATCGTAGTAAGACTATGAGCCAGCGCAGATGGGGTGAATAACTCCATGGGGCAAGTGGACATAGTAAAGGATTGGTAAGGCTATGAGCCAGTGCAGATGGAGTGAATAACTCCATGGGGCAAGTGGACATAGCGAAGGATTTGTGGCTATGTATCAGTGCAGTGAAGCCATTTATGACTTCATGGGGCAAAGTGATGATAACAAGGTATGTTGGATGATCGAAGTGGTGAACATCGTATGCTTTACGCACTGAGTGAGAAATGTGAGGATGGTTGCTATGTTTGATTGTTTTCCATCACTATGACATGCACACCCCCACCCCGTTATCCTTACACCATTTGAATTGACACCTTAGAGTGTTGTACAGTATGCAGTGATAACTCTTTGGTTGCAGGTCCAGGTTCAGGTATGTTTTAGTCTACCTGTTATTGTTCTGTTTAGATGCTTATCGCTCATACCAGGCTTTATGTCTGACCCAGAGTTTTATGTCTCCTCTTATTACTCTGAGTGCTCACACGAGCAGACTAGAGATAGATTAGATGGTGGTGTGCGAGTAGCTGATTTGGAGGCGAGCAGGAGGCTTCCACGTATGATATATAGATATTCTCCCTATGTCGTTGGTGGTCGCTACTTGGGCATTAGTAGTGTACGCCCTTTATCTTTCTTTTGCTTTTGAGACAGTTTGAAAAGTTGTAATAATGTTTAACTTTTGATCATAAGCTGTACTTGGATTTTCCGCTGCTATGTTAGTTGTTTCATCTTATGCACTGTCTCACCTGTTTTATGTCAAGTATGTTATTATTATATTTTATCCTATGCACTGTGAGACATTCTACAAGTTCCTTGTTAGTTCATTTCCTTCTTCCCTTTCCTTCTGATGACCTGTCCCGTGCTAACTGGACATGTGTACAGCGCATCTCTGGAGTAAATGTCGGTTGGTGCGGGGCGGGCCGTCACATTTGGTATCAGAGCTCTAGGTTGCGTAGTTAACCTAGGGAAAGAAACTAAGGAAAGATAGTACGTATATGAGAGCGCGTATTTGTGATTACTTTGGTTTTCAAAAGCTATATATGTATATACTATTAGTAATTTAAGAATGAAGTCGTACTGCACTAGCACCACTATGGGGTCGTTAATCGTTTCCCATTTTACAAATTGACGATGAGCCGATATGCTAGAGGTGCTGGTAGGGGAGACAATAATGTGAATGCTGCTGACATGAGGGCGATGTTTACTGACCTCGTGAGAGACAGGCTTAGAGAGGTGCAAGAGGCAGTTCCCAATCCCGGAATTGGTGGTGGTCCAGTAGTGCAGGCGCCTAGGGCCGATTTCGCCAAGTTGAACAAGGATTACACTAACCTTGGTGGGAAGCCATTCCACGGGACGGAGTCGGCCACAGATGTTCAGGATTGGTTGGATAGTTGTGATCATATCTTCGACGACTTGGGTATCGAGGATGCGATGAAGAGAAGGCTAGCGTCTCGTCAGTTGCAAGGGCGAGCGATGAATTGGTGGAATGCCATTAAAACAGCTAATCCAGAAGATCAGGTTACTTGGGATCAGTTCAAGGCTCGCTTTAGCGAGAAGTTTATTCCAGCTGCCCAGAAGTCAGTGTTGTTTAAGAGATTCTTGGAACTCAAGCAGAGTGGTAGGGCAGTCTCTGACTATATTGTTGAGTTCGACGCTTTGTCAAAGTATGGACTATCTCTTATTGATACTCCTGAGAAGAAGAATGAGAAGTTCATTACAGGGTTGGATGGATACTTGGGGGAAAGGCTTATCAACCACATCGATAAGACCTTTGAATCGATTGTGGGGAAAGCTTTGAGATCAGAGAGTCTTTACCCTAAGTCAAAGACTGAGGCTGCATCTGCGGAAGGGCCGAAGCCGCAAGTAGGCGGTGGAGGCAAGAATAACTCCCAGAACAAGAGGAAGCAGAACCAAACTAAGGATGGCCAGAAAAAGAGAAAGAAAGATGTTGAGTGCTTCAGCTGTGGTAAGAAGGGCCATTATGCCAAAGATTGTCGGGCCAAGACAGCAGATAAGAAGTGCTTCAACTGTGGCCAAGTGGGACATTTCAAGGATAAGTGTCCGCAACCTCTTAAGGAGAAGCAGGTTGTGAAAGCATATGCTATTGATGCCGTTCCTTCTTCGTCGAATGCCCCAACTGCGGCGGAGAAAGGAAAGAATGTTATTATTATGCTTTCTATTTATGATATACCAGTTCGAGTTTTGTTTGATACTGGGGCTTCCCGTTCCTTCATATCTAGTGACCTGGTAGATAGATTGGGACTGGAACCCGAGATAGTCGATAGACCATTGATTGTGACGAACCCGATTGGTGGTTCGACTAGCCTAAGTATGATTTGCAGGAATTTGGTCTTATCGAGTCATGGATGTATGTTTGTGATTGCTTTGTTTCAGGCTTTACTGGGTATGGCATTATATTGGGAGTCGATTGGCTCCAAAGATACGGGGTGGTGGTAGACTATGAGGGCTTTTTGGTGATAGTTAGGGCGGATGATTGGCGGAGGGTAGTGTTTGGTAGTCTACCTAGTGATGGGGTAATGGCTAGTTTTATAAATTCCCTCGACATCCCGCAGGATGAGCTGTCAGATGTGCCTGTGGTTGGCCAGTATCCGGACGTCTTCGAGGAGGTGACCGGGCTTCCACCACACCGAGAGATTGAGTTCCGTATTGATTTAGCGAAAGATGCTAGACCTATAGTGATGCCACTTCGTCGTATGGCACCAAGGGAGCAGCGAGAGCTCGGGGTGCAAGTCAGCAATCTTTTGAAGAAGGGATTTATTAGAAGGAGTGTCTCTGAGTGGGGAGCACCAGTTGTGTTTGCCACTAAGGCAGATGGTTCCATTTGTTTGTATGTGGACTATCGCGAGTTGAATAAGGTAACGAGGAAGAATGAATATCCTCTACCACGGATAGATGATTTGTTTGATCAACTGGAAGGAGAAAGAGTGTTCTCCCAATTGGACCTCGCGACAGGATTTCATCAGCTCCGAGTAGCTGATGAGAGTGTTCCGAAAACGGCATTTAGGACGCCATCTGGATTTTATGATTGGTTGGTCATGCCATTTGGGTTGACCAATGCACCAGCCTACTTTGTGGATCTTATGAATCGAGTATTCAGAGATCAGTTGAATAAGTTTATTCTTGTGTTCGTGGACGATATCCTTATTTGCTCAAGGACAGAGGAGGAACACAAGGGACACTTGAGGATAGTGATGGAGGTGTTGAGAAAACACCAATTGAAAGCGAAATTCTCTAAGTGTCACTTTTGGAGAAGGGAAGTGAGATTCTTGGGTCATGTTGTTTTAGAGAACGGTATTGCCGTGGACCCTGCGAAGGTGGCTACGGTACAGGATTGGCCTACGCCCAAGAATGCAGCATATGTAAGAAGTTTCTTGGGGTTATCTGGATATTATCCTAAGTTTATCCTGGATTTCTCCAAGATAGCAGCACCGTTGACTCAGTTGACTAAGAAGAATCAGTCCTTCATCTGGGACGGAGTGTGTGAGAATGCATTCAAGAGTCTAAAAGAAAAGTTGACGCGTGCGCCAGTATTAGTCATTCCTAAAGGGAATGAAGAGATGACGGTATACACGGATGCTTGTTGTACCGGACTAGGTGCTGTGTTGATGCAAGGAGGTAGGGTTGTTGCTTATACTAGTCAGCAACTAAAGCCGCATGAGAAGAAGTATCCTACCCATGATTTGGAATTAGCAGCGACCATGTTTGCGCTGAAGAAGTGGAGACACTATCTCTTGGGAGAAAGATTTGAGTTGTTTACCGATCATAAATCGTTAAAGTATCTCTTCTCCCATAAAGATCTGAATCTACGTCAGCAGAGATGGTTAGAGTTCTTGGCTTCGTATGATTTTGATATCGCATACACACCTGGGAAAGGTAATGCGGTAGCCGGTTCCTTGAGTAGGAGACATGCCAGTTTGGGGGCTATGTTTCTTGAATGGAAGCAACTAGAGTATATCGCGGGGTTTGATTTCAGACCAAAGTGTGAACTGGATCCAGAAGTGCTAGCTAGTTTGGCGATCAGACCCACTTTGATAGAGTGGATTGGTTCCAGCCAGAGGGACGATCCTAATCTATTGGAAATCATCTCCAAGTTAGAGATGAACATCGACGGTGAGGAGATGAATTCGTATGGGCTTGACCGAGATGGACGGCTTAGAAAGAATGGAAGACCAGTTGTACCCAACATGAATGGTTTGAGGGATGAAGTGCTTAGAGAATGTCATCACTCAAAACTGACTATACATCCCGGTGGTAATAAGATGTATCGAGACATGAAGCAGACTTACTACTGGGAAGGGATGAAAAGAGACGTTGGGAAGTTTATATCCAAATGCATGAATTGCCAACTAGTTAAAGCCGAGCAAAAGAAGCCTAGTGGTTTGTTGAAACCATTAGAAGTTCCCGAATGAAAATGGGAGCAAGTCTCGATGGATTTCATCGATGGTTTACCAAGGACTAGATCGGGATATGATAGCGTTTGGGTAATTGTGGATCGTTTAACTAAGAGTGCAAGATTTATACTAGTCAAATCGACCAGAACGGCAGCTAAGTTAGCAGAATTGTATATGAAGTGGGTAGTGAGATTTCATGGAGTACCTAAAAGCATTGTGAGTGACTGAGACCCATTGTTCACTAGTGGGTTTTGGAAGAGCTTACAAGAGGCTCTAGTGTCAGAATTACATCTCAGTACCGCATATCATCCTCAGACCGACGGTCAGACGGAGAGGGTGAATCGTATATTGGAAGATCTCTTGAGAGCATGTATATTGGATTTTGGTGGATCATGGGATGACCATTTGCATCTAGTAGAGTTTGCATATAATAATAGCTACCAATCCAATATCGGTATGGCTCCATATGAAGCTTTGTACGGGAGACCGTGCAACTCACCATCATGTTGGATAGAGACTGGCGAGAAGTTTATGCTTGGACCAGATGTGGTGAGGGAAACTTCAGATAAGATTAAGATCATTCAACAACGAATGAAAACTGCCCAAGATAGGCAGAAGAGTTATGCTGATAAGAGGAGAAGAGATTTAAAATTCTCTGTTGGTGACTTGGTGTTTGTCAAGATTTCTCCGTTGAAGAGCGTGATACGATTTGGCAGGAGAGGCAAGTTGGCACCAAGATTTGTTGGCCCATTCCCTGTTCTTGAATTAGTCAGGAATTTAGCATATAGAGTTGGCTTACCAGAGAAGATGGCGGGAGTTCACAATGTATTTCATGTTTCCCAACCAAGGAAGTTCGTTCACGACTCAGATATGACTATTTCACATGATCAGTTAGAGGACTTCGAAGTAGAACCCGAGTCGGTTGGGAACCGCAAGCCGATTCGTATTGTCGAGCATGATACGAAGCAACTTCGAAGGAAGGCGGTGAAGCTAGTCAAGGTTCAGTGGGGCGAGAACGAGAATGATTGCACTTGGGAGGCAGAGGAGAGCATTAGGAAAACGTATCAAGAACTCTTTGCCTGATAAGATTTACCTTGTAATTTAGTTATTCCGCATGCTAGGATAGACTTGTTTTGCATGTTTGATTGTTGTTTTATGGTTGATAGGCATGCGGGACCCTTTTGTGTGTTTTGGTTAGGTAATTTCGGGGGCGAAATTTCTTAAGGGGGGAGGAATGTAACAACCCGCATTCTACGCATCGGAGGATCGTAAAATATTTATTTCTTTCCCATATGAAGTCGTATGGTCATGTAACTTTGGAAAACAACCAATAGAGTCATTTCCCATGTTCATGATTTTTGTCGATTTTTAAATGAGCATTTTGCCCCTAGTTGATATTGTTTCGGCCATAACTTTTGATTGGAAACGAATTTTGACCTGAAACCACTTCCATTAGATTCGTTTGATGGTTTACCTTTCCGTAGAGTGGTCATAATAGCCAAACAGACTTACCGTTTAGGAGATATGGCTGAAATAAGGTTTGGAAGGTGAAAAACTACTTAATCGGGCCAAATAGGGTGATTAGTAATAGGCCCATAACCCATTTCGGGATTAGGGTTATGGGGAGGCTGAAAGGAGTTAGAGAATCATTCCATTTCAGTTTTCTAGCCTCCACTTATCTCCAAGAAACCTTAAAAATGGCCTCCAACCTCTAAATCACCTCCAAATCATGTTCTAATCAAGGATTAAGCTTAGCAACATCAAATTAAGGGAGATCTACACCAAATCAACATTGGAGCTGCTGTTTAGCATTGGGATTCGCATCAAATCAGAGATTTATTTTAGATCTTAGTTTATTTGTGGCTAAGGTGAGTGATTTGCATAGCTCCTCACTAATTATGGCTAATTAAGGGTAATTAGTGTTAATTAGCGAATTTAAACATGATAAAATTCTGGAAAAATATTCATAAATTCTTAAATGATGTTTTAGACCTCTGATATGAATTTGGGTTAATTTGGTTAAGTTTTGCTAATCCTATCATTAGTTTCACCTAAACATGCTTACGGGGAAATATGGGGTTGTGGGTATTTTTGATCCATTTTAACCTATCATATTGATGTTTTGATGTTTGTGGTTGATTATGCATGTCGTTATGACTGTATGGTATACTTTGTGATTGATTTCAATAGTTAGAATGCTCGAAAACGTCGGCGAATGGCGTAAAACACTTGCTGGAAAAGTTTCAGGGAACAGTGCAGGATTTCGGATCGGATCGGAGGAACGGGCTCGGATCGGATAAGTGAACTGGGCAAGGGATTCGATCGGATCGGAACTTAGCACTTGAGAAACCTGGCAAAAAGAAAGGCCATGCTAGTTGAACTGGGATCAGATCGGCTAAAGGAAGGGGATCAGATCGGAGTAAACGAAGGACGAGTGGAGCTGATCGGAGCTGGAGCACGAACTGGATGGGAGATGGCAACCCGACCCGACCCGAAGTGGGACACCCGACCCGAACCGATGCAACGTTGTGAACCCAAACCGAACCGTTACCAAAGGAAGACCACGAGCCAAACCAATTCAAAGTAGAGGACCCGACCCGAACCGATGGCTAGAAGGGGAACCCGACCCGATCCAGTATTGACCAATAACCCGAGATGCAAAGGTAGTCCAATATGGGAAGTTAGAGCTCAGGATTCAGTTGGGAACCGATGAGTTCACTTCATGGTTGGGCTTTGCTGCGGGACGTGTGCTAAGGAGTTGTCGACGTTCATAACTTCGATTCACCATTGGAAATGAATGATGGGCTACTTATCAGTGCAGTTGAGTCACTATGACTCGAGGGGCAAGGTGATGGTAGCAAGACTACGTTATCAGTGCAGTAGAGTCATTATGACTCGAGGGGCAAAGTGATCGTAGTATAACTATGAGCCAGCGCAGATGGGGTGAATAACTCCATGGGGCAAGTGGACATAGTAAATGATTGGTAAGGCTATGAGCCAGTGCAGATGGAGTGAATAACTCCATGGGGCAAGTGGACATAGCGAAGGATTTGTGGCTATGTATCAGTGCAGTGAAGCCATTTATGACTTCATAGGGCAAAGTGATCATAGCAAGGTATGTTGGGTGATCGAAGTGGTGAACATCGTATGCTTTACGCACTGAGTGAGAGATGTGAGGATGGTTGCTATGTTTGATTGTTTGCCATCACTATGACATGCACACCCCCACCCCGTTATCCTTACACCATTTGAATTGGCACCTTAGAGTGTTGTACAATATGTAGTGCTAACTCTTTGGTTGCAGGTCTAGATTCAGGTATGTTTTAGTCTACCTGTTATTGTTCTGTTTAGATGCTTATCGCTCATACCAGGCTTTATGTCTGACCCAGAGTTTTATGTCTCCTCTTATTACTCTGATTGCTCACACGAGCAGACTAGAGACATGTTAGCTGGTGGTGCGCGAGTAGCTAATTCGGAGGCAAGCAGGAGGCTTCCACGTATGATATATATATATTCTCCCTGTGTCGTTGGTGGTCGCTACTTGGGCATTAGTAGTGTACCACCTTTATCTTGCTTTTTCTTTTGAGACAGTTTGAAAAGTTGTAATAATGTTTAACTTTGGATCATAAGCTGTACTTGGATTTTCCGCTGCTATGTTAGTTGTTTCAGCTTATGCACTGTCTCACCTATTTTATGTCATGTATGTTATTATTATATTTTATCCTATGCGCTGTAAGACATTCTACAGGTTCCTTGTTAGTTCATTTCCTTCTTCCCTTTCCTTCTGACGACCAGTCCCGTGCTAAATGGACATGTGTACAGCGCACCTCTGGAGTAAATGTCGATTGGTGCGGGGTAGGCCGTCACAGTAAAAGATCCCATTATTGTCTCAAATCCAATTGGTGGTTCGGCTCATTTGTCTTTGGTTTGTAAGGATTTGAGAATAGCTATATTAAGTATTGAGTTTAAGTGTAATGCTTATGTTTTTGGTTTCATGGGCCATGGGTTGATTCTAGGCATGGATTGGTTAGCTAGTAATTGTGAAAGGAAGGTAGTTAGACTTTTGACTTGCCTCGGGAATACCCTCTAGATTTCGTGTGATCCTAAGGGATCAGTTTGGCTTAGCTACCTAGAATCACTTGATACATCTATCGACGATTTTCGATCCGTTGGAGTAGTCCATGAGTACGCAAATGTTTTTGATTAGGTTAGGGGTTTGTCCCCAAAAACGCGAGATAAAGTTTCGCATATATCTAGTTGAAAATGCAAAGCCAGTTGCATTACCTGTACGACACATGACTCCAAGGGAAAGGAAGGGCTCAGTAAACAAGTAAAAGAGTTACTTGAGAAAGGGGTCATAAGGCGAAGTATTTTTGAATAGGGTGCTCCAGTTATTTTCGCTACAACGGCGGATGGTTCACTTTGCTTGTGCATAGATGATATTTTGGTTTTCTCTAGGAGTGGGGAAAAACATGCTTTGTATCTAAGGGAAGTCTCAGATACCCCCCAAGCGCATCAGCTTAAGGCTAGGTTCTCCAAATATCATTTTTGGAGAGAAGAAGTAAGGTTTCTAAGACATGTGATATCCAAGGAAGGGATAACAGTAGATCCCGCAAAAGTAGTTGCGGTTCAAGATTAGAAGGTCCCAAGGAAAGCAACGGGAGTAAGAAGTTTTCTTGGATTAGCGGGCTGGTATAGGAAGTTAATTAAGGGCTTTGTGAAGGTATCAACCCCACTTACTAGATTGACGAAGAAGAATCTAACTTTTTCTTGGGATTTGATTTGTGATGTTGCTTTCCAATGACTGAAGAGAACCCTGATGACAACCCCAGTCTTGACGTTGCCCGAAGGGAACAAGATGTTTACAGTTTATACGGATGCATGCGGGATAGGGTTAGGCGTTGTTTTAATGCAAGAAGAGAGAGTAGTTTGTTATGGAAGAAGACAACTGAAAGTACATGAGAAAAACTATCCTACCCACGACTTGGAATTAACTGTTATAGTGTTAGCTCTTAAGTCCTGGCATCATTATCTTTTAAGAGAGAAAGTTTGAACTATATACGGATCCTAAGTCCTTAAATTATTTGTTCTTACAAAAAGATTTGAAATTTGAGGCAACAACGATAGATGAAATTTCTTGTCTCATATAACCTTGAGATTGCTTATACCTTTAGCAAGGGTAATGTTTTGGCAGGCGCCCTAAGTAGAAAGAGACTGACCTTAAGAGGGATAAAGTTTGAAGTACATAGCAACCTTTAGCTTTAGACCCCCAGTCAAGTTTGTACCTGTTTTGTTAGCATCGCTTGAAGAGCGGCTTACGCTTTTGGATCGGATAGAAGCGGTGTAACATGAAGACCCTCCGATTTGTGACATGATGGATATGCTAAGTAAAGGAGAGACCTCTAATCATCCTAGTATATACACTTGGTATCATGGTTAATATCTGTTTATCTTGGAAAGATAGTCCGACTATATGGGATACCCCCTAGCATATTAAGTGATCGAGATCCTATCTTTACTAGTGTGTTTTGGAAATGGAGGTCAAGAAGCTTCGAAATCCTGAAGTCAAGCTAGTTAAAGTACAATGGGGCGACGCTGAAGAAGACGCGACTTGGGAGACTGAAGACAAGATAAGCACATCCTACCCTTTTCTTTTTGAGGGTACATCCTTGATCTCTTTTTCCATAAGTTTACGCATGTTTTTATCTATCTTTTAAGTATATCCTCTAGGTCATATCCTTGATCCTTAGGTAAACCAATGGATGTAAACATGTACTTGAAACATGTTATGATTGATGGTTGCAAGTGGTTGCTAGTGGTTGCTTGTGGATGCATATACACACACATTAGGTACTTGATCAGCTCAGTCACTTTCATGTTGCATATGCATATATGCATTTAGATATGGATTGAAACTTGATGTGTTATCATACGGATGTTGCATTTGTATGAATGGTTGTGCACTCATGTAGCGGTTATAAGGGACGATTAGGAATAATTGCATGCATGATGGACTCATGGCACTGGCATAATTCACATTAAGGAGGTCAACTGAATTAGTAGACCGCCTGATTTTGCATTAGATAAGGACATATACACACACTATGCAGATGATCATGAAAGCATTAGAAATCTTTTTAAGGACAATGGATGCCTGTGATTGAATGGTTGAGTAGATGGATGGTAGGATATACATTCCTCTTAACTTGGAGATTTCGGGGATGAAATCCTTTAAGGAGGGGAGAATGTAACACCCTGTTTTTTCTATGAATATTAAATTAACAAATTTAAGAACACTTAATTTGTAGGAGAAGAATTGGGTGAAATGGGTTACACCATTGCGTTCATCTCGGAATTCTGCTTGAGATAGAGTCCGAGTTTGCGTAAATCGGGCTTCGTATGAAGAAGTTATGGAGTTCAGAAGATCTCAAGTTTAAACAGAAATTAAATTAAAATATTAATTAAAAGTCAAAACAGTTCGAAATTCGAAATTCAGTCAGAGCGGGCTGAATGGAAAATTTCCCGCTCGGAGGTATCGACCCCCTCCACCCGCCCATAGGGAGTCGACATAGGTGTTGACCCCCCTATAGGGGTGTCGACATAGGTGTCGACCACCTGTAGGGAGTTGACCCCTTTTTGATCCAGATCCAGTGACGAATTTTCATAGGCCTGAGCTGATGTGGCCTTCTCTGATTGGCCAATGACTAATTTCTGAGGTATTATGGCTTATATATTGTTCTATGGTTTGCTGGATGACACATCTCTTTGGTTTGATGGCTCTGATTTCTCCTAAACTAATCTAAAGGCTAGAATTAATCCTAGACTTCTATATAAACACCCCAACCCTTAACCCTAAACCTCACAATCTCATTCTATGAAGCCATCATGCTACTCATTCCTAAGCTAGCCTAGCCTCCATCTTTTCCAAATTAGAAATCAAGTTAGAAAGCTCCAAACCAAATCCAAACTAGAGAATCAAACGTCTACATCAAAGGATAACTTAACAAATTCAGAAATCAGATCCCAGAAAACAAGATCTGTTCATTTTCTATAAGTTCATGTTATTTTCAGATTTAAACACCTAATATCTTTGCATGTAATAAAATGGATCTAAGTCTATGCTTGATGATGAGACAATCTTTTCATATTTACCCCTATCTTTCTATTGAATCTATGGTTTTGCATGCCTAAGAAGTTATTATATCGATTCAATCATGCCTATCTTTGTTGAATATCGAATATATAATCCTCTTTGGTTCATGATGCTATTCTTATGTATACGATAATGATGGTATCAGCTTATTCAAGAATCTATCTTTGTTGGATCTAAATTTCTTGTATTAGGTCAGTTGTTACATGCCTATTTTTATGCTTATTCTTATTTTATGCTATTTCTCTCTCTTCCCCTATTTCCTTTTTCATTTAAGAACCTGGATTACCTTTGAACCTAGGCTGAAATCGCGAAATACGAACGATTGGAATATGGGGAATATTTGGGTATAACCTATTTTGGTGAAATTGTTGGGCATAACTTGTAATTGACATTTGGTGAATAATCTATTTGGTAATAGTATTTGTAACTTGTGATTTAGGGCATAATTGTTATTGTTACAAACTTAGGGAAAAATTGGAATATTAAAACTAGATTGGGCATAACTATTGATTGGGACGCCAAGCATAATGTATTTTGTGATTTTGGGGCATGACTATTATTGCAAATTTGGGGAGATTAGGTGCAACCTATTTTTAGAAATAACGTGAAATTTAATTAGAGGGCATAACTTGCAATTGGCTTAGTTGGGCCTAACTTGAGAATTGGAACATGACTAGTTTTGCAAAATTTGGGATAATTAGTATATAAAATCTAGACTTGGACATGTATAGTATATACATGTAAATTGGCTAAAGATGAACATGCCTAACCCGAGGTTAGATTGATTTGCGGTGTAAGACTGCCCGGAACCGCCCGACACATCCAAGGACTGCAACAGTATAGATCTAATGTGAGAGGTTAGCGCATTAAGCCCAAAACCCGAGGTTAGAATGAGTTTGTGGTAGAAATCTGTCCGGAACCACCCGGCACATCCAGCAACCCCAAACAACAGTTCTAATGTGAGAGGTTGAGGCATTAATGAATGAATTAATGCTAATGAACTGACATGCTAAGAATGGTAGGGTTAAGTTAACACAAGAGGGCAACACTTAACCAATATAACATGATGTGTGATAGGGCAACGCTTAACCAAGGTAACATGACAAATGGAAGGGTTAAGTTAATAGGAAACACTTAACCAAATCCAACATGATGAATGAGTAGGGTTAAGTCAACCAACATAACATGATGAACAAGTAGGGTTAAGTCAAGGGGAAACACATAACGAATATAACATGATGAATGAACAGGGTTAACTTAATAGGAAACACTTAACCAATACAACATGATGAATGGGAAGGGTTAAGTTAATAAGAAACACTTAACCAATATGACATGTTAGGTGGCTAGGTTAAGTTAACATGGACAAGAAGACAACTTAACCAATATTATATGAACAAAGTGGATAGGGTTAATGTAAGCTTAACCAATAATGCATATGGACTTGATAAGGGGAAGGGTTAAGTAAACCTTGTGTAAGTGGGTAATATTATTATATATAGGCCCACAAACTTAACCGTCAAATAAACATGCAAGAATCACTGAGAGGGTTAAGTAACATATGAATAGGCAACACTTAACCAGTACAACATGTTAATTAAGAAAATGGGTGGGGTTAAGTTAAATTGAGAACACTTAAACCATTAAAACATGTTGATTAAGAAACCCTAGTAACGGGGACCCATTTCAACAGTAACCCACATAGATGTATCATGGTACCCTAAGCTAGGCAGGGTGGGGCACGATTACTGGGCTGATTATAAGCGGTCAAAATAGCGGCGGGTGGTGCAACAGTGTAGTTCCGACAGAATATAGGCATGCACGTGCCCTAGAGTGGAAAAGAAGGCACTGGGCATCGGTAGTATACACTGTGCATCTTGAATCGTGTCGGGTCGCCATCATAGGAATTGATACACCCTATGATAGGGCCAGCACAGGTATCTACATACAAGCGGGGCCGAATGACACAAGTAATGAATGCATACTAGGGAGGTCAAATGACACAAGTAATACATACATGCGAGTTAGTGAGCCGATCAATAGGGTCGTAAGGGTACATCTAACATATCCATGGCAATTAGGCAGATTGAGGTGGGATCCTCATAATAGATGTACACCTGAAGGCTACCACAATTGCGGGGATTGGGATCACATTATCATTTTATATAGATTTCAAGTTAGGATACTGTTGGCTAGCTTTTTGACCAAGCCACCATGGTTCACACACAAGAAGAAAGTATGAAACTACGTTCCTTAAGTCCATGAAGGATCGGATCGCACCAGAGGGTCGCCTTTCTCGGATCGCCCCCATAGCATCAGCGATCCGACTATCTCTACACGACTCGATCTGCACTTACACTTCTACCCTGCACAGACCGATCCGATCCCCCAACGCACAGTGAAGCCTCTGACCTGTTCAAGCACGAGCTAGTCTTCGGCGATCCGAGATGCACGGATCCAGCGACACGTGTCCCCAACGGCCACTTTGACCAATTCCTCCTCCTTGCTCGATCCGATATTTAAGGGGATCGCGACACCTGTCCACAACGGCTAATTTGACTAATTCTTCATCAAGCTGCGATCCGATCCGATATTCTCGGGATCTGTGCCACGTGTGACTGTGATCCACCTGACAAAATCAACTATAAATAGCCCAGAGCATTGCATTTTTGAGGATCTTTTAGCAGTATTGAGCACTGATTCCACCATTACTGTCATACCACTATTTCTTGTCAGTTTTATTACGAGATTACTGAGAGAAATCACAATTGTAAGAGTGAGTTTGAGAGAAATCATTGATTGTACTAGCATTCAAGGTATAATCGACAACATATAAAGTGGACGTAGGCTCGTTAACGCCAAACCACTATAAATTCTATGTGTTTTCTGCTTTTCCTTCATTCTCCAGTTATAATTCTTTACGAATCAGAACAATTTGGGTGTTAGGTCCAAATTTTGATCTAACATTTTGGTGCTTTCATTGAGAGTTGAATTCTCAGCTTACCGGATTGCTATTCTACTATTTGGATTTGAAAGTCCGAAGAAAATAGTCCCAAAACTTCACTGTTTAGATTTTTGAAGACTCCAGCGACATCTGATATCATGGCTGGAAAGAAGTCTAAGGAAGCGCGAACTTCGCAAGCGAATGAAGTCGCGAATGAAGTGGTCGGCGAAAGTGCACAGGAGCAGGTCGTCGAGGGGGTCACGGATCGCGAGGACAGGGGGGCGAACCGAACCAATCAAGGTGCCACGATCCAACTTGAGGGTGGCGCTGCGAACCGTGAAGCTGGAGGGGTTGCTATTCGATCCCGTGATAACACCCCGAATCCTCAGCATACCGTGACCACGAACCGATCCTAAGGAGGCGCTGCGAGCCACCAACCTCGATCCACAGCGATCCAAATTGATGACCAGACTACAACTCGACCTGGAAAGGAGCCTATGGCTCGCTCCTACCGTCCTGGCCCCTCCGCTCGACCTGGCTCAAGCTCTTTGCGCATAAGAGAAAATGATGATGATCAATATGACCCTTCTGCTCCCATTACTGAGGGGGATCTCTCTCACTTTTCCGAAATGTGGGAGAGGCTGTTTGATGAATTGGCTGCTCAAAGGCAGGAGAGCTCCATTCTGCGATAGAATTTGACCGCTATGGATAGAAGGCTTAATGATCTCGCAAGGGAAAGGACGCCCCCAGTTCGTCCGCTCACCCCAGAATACTCTTCTTCGTCAGAGGAATCGCCGAGACCTCCGCGGCGACCATATGAGAGGCCTGAAAACATAGAGCAGCTTCGATTTGGAACCCTGTCATCACGTGAAGAAGAGGCACTGGGTGCAGGGCCCTCAAACCGCAATGTGAATGATCGCGCTGCAACTCCCAGAGCTCGAGGTGTGGAAAGACTTGTTCAGTAGACTACCTCAGCCCCATCGCCGTACAAATGCTCATGGTAATAGGGAGCAGCGAAGCCCAATCCGAGCCCCGGATTTCGTGGCCGCTCCTGAAAGAGAGATTAGAGAACCCCACCGAGTAAGAAGCGCTGACCCCGAGCCTCCGCTGACTAGTGCAAATGTTGCAGCTATGATCCATCAAATTCTGGCAGATAGCCGTGGACAACGGAATGAAGATAGGGGAATTGACCGCAGTCACACCCCTTTCACTGATGATATTTTAGATGTGACATTCCCGAGGCGCTTCAACATGCCGTAGATGAACCGTTACGCGGGTAGGTCTGATCCCGTCCAACATCTGATGAGATATTCTTGGTCAATGACCGCTGCCGCAGCTTCTGACGCTGTCAAGTGCAAAGCATTTCCCATATTCCTGGAGGATGTAGCATTATTATGGTTTACTCGCTTACCAGCAAGATCAATTTCCAGCTTCAGGGAGTTGAGTGAAAGGTTCGTGGAACAGTACCGCATCTATGCACAAAAGACGAAGAGTAGGATTGACTTGTTCCTTGTCAAGCAACGACCAGGCGAGAGTTCGAGGGTGTATCTAGACCGTTTCAACCTGGCCGCTACTGAAGTCAAAGATCCTCATGAGCCAACTGTTGTGGCAGCCCTAATTGATGGGGTAGATAAAGACACCGAATTTGGGAGATATCTGGCCGGCAAGCCACCTCATACTAGAGAGTTATTCTATGAAAAAGCTAACGTACACTTACGCCGGGAGGAGGTATACGCTAACCGAAAGGCAGAAACGGCCGATAAAGAGGAAATCCAGAGCAATGTCACCGTTAAGCAGACAGGAGACAGCTCGGGGAAGGTCAAGGTTAATGTCGGAAATCAGAATCAGGGTGGTCGTCAGTTAGGAAACAATGATAATAACAATAATGGCAACAACCGGAAGAGGAATCGAGGGAACGACTCCCAGAGAAGGACCCGTCCCAGGTCTTTTGAGAGTTACACGCCAATAAACGATACTTTGGAAAATACCTTCATGGATTCGTACAACGTCCTCAAAAATAAAAGGCCTCCTCCCAGAGAGTCGACGGAGAAAGAACGTGAAACGGGGAAGTTTTGTCTCTTCCATCAGATTCATGGCCATTCGACAAATGAATGCCATCACCTAAGAGATGTGGTCGAGAGGCTTCTCTGAGAATAAAAATTGGATGAATACAGAGTGATGCCCAAAGACAGGGGGCAAGCCATACATGCCCCAAATAAGAACCAGAATCAACTTGCTGTCAGGCCAACTGCCCAGCAAAAGGGAAAGGACCTTGTTATCAATACCATAATCGGAGGGCTTTATCTCGCCGGGCACGGTTCCAAGGCATTGGATCAGTATGTCAATACAGCCAAGTAGCACCGCGGGGTAGGGGAGTGTAGCAACCCTGAGGACAACGTCCCGGTAAAGCAACAAAAGATGATGTCCGACGACGTCGTTTTCCGCGAACGAGAAAGCATTAGAGTCCATGCTCCGACTGAAGATCCATTTGTAATCACAGTACCTATTGGCCCAGCCACTGTTCATAAAGTCTTGGTGGATAACGGGAGTTCCGTCAACATTCTTTTCAAAAAGACATTCGACCAGATGAATCTCGAGATAAAAGACTTGAAACCCTGTGAGGGATGGATCCGTGGATTTAACGGAGCATCCACCACTCCAATGGGTTATGTAGAGCTACCAGTTATGCTTGGGGAAGGAGAACGCCAGAGAGTGAGAATTCTTCCCTTTGTGGTTTTGGACATTGATTCACCCTATAATGCCTTCTTGGGCCGACCGGCCCTCGCAAAGTTTAGAGCCTGCATAGCCCCCTGGAGCTTGTTATTGAAGTTTCCTACGGAAGCTGGCGTTTGTATTGTCAGAGGAGATCAGGTTGCCGCACGAGCATGTTATATTGTAGAGCTAAAGCTACTCCGCAATGGAGGAGACATAGAAACCAAGGGCGCTTCTCCCCCCGCAAGGGCGGAAACCTTATAGCAATTAAAGAGAATAACCATAGGAGAGTCGCCCAGAGAGTTGCCCGAGGATATAGATCCCAGAGAGGACAAAGAACCTGGGGGTAGTATGGCGACTCCCAACGATACAACTATGGATGTACCGATCCATGATAGTGACCCAGAGAAGGTCCTTAAGATTGGATCCCAGTTAAATTCGAATTTAGCTACAGAATTAACGGATTTCTTGAAAGATAATTTGGATGTATTTGCTTGGACCCACGCAAACATGTGCAGGATATCTCCATCAATCATGAGCCATTCATTAAGTATTATCCCTAAGCATCCTCCGGTAAAACAAAAAAGGCGAATGCTGGGCCCAGAGAGGTCCGCTGCCTTGAAAGAAGAAGTTGGAAAGATAAAGAGTAATGGATTTCTCAGAGACTCAATCTATCCAGACTAGATTTCAAATCCAGTCCTGGTAAAGAAGGGTAACGGGAAGTGGCGAATGTGTATCGATTTCTTGGATTTGAATAAAGCCTGCCCAAAAGAAAGTTTTATGTTACCCCGGATCGATCAGTTGGTGGACTCAACGACGGGCCATGAACTTCTCTCCTTTATGGATGCTTATTCAGGATATAACCAAATTCCAATGCACGTTCCAGATCAAGAACACACCAGCTTCATTACGGATTTGGGATTATACTGCTATGTGGTAATGCCCTTTGGCTTGAAGAACGCAGGCGCTACATATCAACGGTTAGTGAACAGAATGTTCTATAACCAGATTGGGAAAACAATGGAAGTATACGTCGACGACATGTTGGTTAAGTCCAGGCAATCCTCCAATCACACTACGGACTTGGCAGAGATGTTTGGCATTCTTCGAAAGTACAGTATGAAACTCAACCCAACAAAATGTTCATTCGGGGTCGCCTCCGGAAAATTCTTGGGATTCATCGTCTGTTCTCGTGGGATTGAGATTAATCCAGACCAGATCGCAGCAATTAGAGACATTCAGGAACCTAGGCGGATTAAACATGTGCAAAGCCTTGCAGGGAAAGTAGCCGCGCTAAGCAGATTTATCTCCAGGGCTACGGACAAATGCATCCCATTCTTCGAATTGATAAAGCGAGGAAAACACCACTTCAAATGGACGCCCGACTACGTAGAAGCGTTTCAGAACTTGCTGAGACACCTGGAGAAACCTCCGATATTATCTAAGCCGGTGGATCACGAGGACTTATTCGTGTACTTGGCAGTGTGTCCCACGCGATCAGCTCAGCATTGGTGAGAGAAGAAGATAAAGTTCAAAGACATGTGTATTACATGAGCAAAAAATTGACGGCAGCAGAGCGTAATTATCCAAGGATAGAAAAGTTGGCGTACAGTTTGCTGATTGCCTCTAGAAAGCTTCAACATTATTTTCAGGCTCATCCCATTACCGTATACACTGATCATCCACTCAAGCAAGTTCTGCAGAGACCAGAAGCGTCTGGAAGACTACTCAAGTGGAACATTGAGTTGAGTCAATTTGATCTGAACTTTCAACCCCGGCGGTCAATACGGGGGCAACCGATAGCCGACTTCATAGCAGAGTTTACTGTCCTAGAGGAAGATATAACGAACGAAGAAGTTAACTCCTCAAAGTTACTTCTCGACCCCAGTGCCTGGAAGTTGTATACTGATGGCGCTAGGAATGACAAGAGATCTGGCGCTGGAGTAGTGCTTGAAACTCCCGAGAAATGGTTGATATCCTATGCTATCCGGATGGAGTTTCATGCCACTAACAACGACTCTGAATATGAAGCCCTGATGACCGGGCTAAGGATCGCAAAGGAGTTGGAAATCACAAAGCTGGACATCTTTTGCGACTCCAAGTTAGTTGTAAATCAGGTCATTGGAAAATTCCAAGCCAAAAGCCCAAGATTGATTTTATACTTGGAGAAAGTGAAGGAGTTGCTAAGTGGCTTCGATCACTATAGCATATCTCATATTCCGCGGTCAGAGAATCAACAGGCGGATAAGTTGGCGAAGATGGCTAGTTCCGACGATCCTGAAGAGACCGGGCTAGTCCCAGTTGAAGTACTACGGTCTCCTAGTATATATCAGATGGAAATTGATCCGGTACTAGAGACGGAACCAGAAAGGGAGTCATGGATGACCCCTCTAAAGAATTTCTTGATGAATGGAACGCTTCCGACTAAGAAAAGCGAGAGGCGTAAAGTTATTCGTAAAGCTGCCCGATACGTTCTGCAAGGCGGAGTTCTTTACAGACAAGGATTTTCGATGCCCCTTCTCTGGTGCATAGCTCATGACGACATCAAGCGTGTGCTGCAGGAGGTACATGAAGGTGAATGCGGCGATCACACTGGGGGGCAAACATTGGCAAAAAAGGTGTTACGGCATGGTTATTTCCGGCCTACCATAAACAAAGATGCGGCGAAGTACGCACGACAGTGTGATGCATGCCAAAGATTTTCAAAGATACCTAGGGCACCTCCTAATCAGTTAAAAACGATGACGAGCCCATGGCCTTTCGCTATGTGGGGAATTGATATCATCGGAAGTCTCCCCATAGCTAAGGGCGGAGCGAAGTTCGCTATTGTAGCCGTAGATTACTTCACTAAGTGGGTCGAGGCTGAGCCACTGACTACAATCACAACCAAACGAGTGATCGATTTTGTCGTTAGAAACATCGTCTGCCGATTTGGGATTCCAAAGATTGTTACAACTGACAACGGAACTCAGTTCGATGGCACTGAATTCAGAGACTTCTGCCAGAAATACCACATTGAGAAACGGTACACCTCTGTGGCGCATCCGCAGTCTAACGGATAGGTCGAAGCGGCAAATAAAGTGATTAAGTCCATTCTGAAAAGAAGACTGAAACGGGCCAGAGCCATGTGGGTTGATGAATTACCCTTAGCACTATGGGCCTACAGGACAACGTATAAATCGGCAACAGGACATACCCCCTTCTCCCTTGCTTTTGGAGCAGAAGCAGTCATCCCGGCTGAAATAAAAGTACCTTCTCACCGAGTGACTTATTATGATCTAATGACTAATAATGAATTGCTCCTTGAATCCCTGGATATGATCGAAGAAAAGAGGGACGAAGTAGACCTGCGTGCCTTGAGATGCAAGCAACAGGTCACCCGATACTACAACAAAAAGGTTCGTGCTCGAACCTTTGAACCCGGAGACTTGGTTCTGAAGCGTGTCTTTCCAACCCCAACTCACATGGGCGCGAAGTGGGAACGACCGTACTCTATTCTGTGCAAGCTTGATAATGGAACTTTCAAGCTAGCGACCGTAGATGGAAAGGAAATCACCAGAGTGTGGAATGCCCAACATTTACGGCCGTATCTAACGTAAAGATGTCAGATCTGTTCTTTTGCTTTATTAAGGACCATGTACAAGGCACGACTTGCCTAGAATAGTCCGATTTCTTAAGCAAAAATTATAAAGTGGACGTAGATCATGATTCGACCGAACCACTATAAAAATATTGTGTGTCGTTTACCTTTATTGCACTATTTTTTATCTGCCTTTCTATTTCTATGGAAATTGCTGTGAACCATGCAACGATCACAGAAGCGTATAATTATAGGTGCCTTCCATCAGAATGGAATGCAGTCACCAGTCAAAACTCTGAGGGTGCGATAAAGTAAATCATATCATTGATAGTGTTCTAACTCTCCAGAGCCGAGAGATAGCATAACGGACATGAGGGCGATGCCCGTAAGTCATGGCGGTGTACCATGATCGGAACCGCCTTGACGTAACTCTAACCTCGGCGACTGCCAGGAGAGTATAAAAGTGTCTCCGACCAAGCGCTGAGAAAGAGCTCTTGCCCCATTGAAGGATCGGGGAGCGATTGAACTGCTGAGCTCGAACTCTAACTCTCCAGAGCAGAGAGAGTGCAAAAGCGTCTCCGACCGAGCGCTGAGAAAGAGCTCTTGCCCCGCTGAAGGATCGGGGAGCGATTGAACTGCTGAACTCGAACTCTAACTCTCCAGAGCAGAGAGAGTATAAAAGCGTCTCCGATTGAGCGCTGAGAAAGAGCTCTTGCCCCGCTGATGGATTGGGGAGCGATTGAACTGCTGAGCTCGAACTCTAACTCTCCAGAGCAGAGAGAGTATAAAAGCGTCTCCGATTGAGCGCTGAGAAAGAGCTCTTGTCCCGCCGAAGGATCGGGGAGCGATTGAACTGCTGAGCTCAAACTCTAACTCTCCAGAGCAGAGAGAGTATAAAAGTGTCTCCGATTGAGCGCTGAGAAAGAGCTTCTTCCCCGCTGAAGGATCGGGGAGCAACTAAACTGCTGAATTCGAACTCTAACCTCGGCGGCCGCCAGGAGAGTATAAAAGAGTTTATGATTAAGCGCTGAGAAAGGTGCCGGAAACTCAGCACCACAAGGACAGTTATCTTATTAAATTTTCTAAGTCCCACATATTCAGAAATGGGGAGCAACGTGTAAACGACGCTAATTAATCCTTAATAAGCCCTAGTTAAGCGCTACGTTAACGATTGGTTGGGGGCCATATACATATACACATGAACCTTGATGCAGCACGGAAATTTTTAAATTTTTCTTTCTGTTGCTTAACCGATTTGTAGTTATAATTAGATGATCTATGACTAAGCATGAAAAGTTTATTAAATGTAGGTACACGATGATGCAAAAGAGATAAACTTTCATTTATAAACTACAAGCCTACAAAGTGAAAAACAACCTAAAACAAAAGTGAGGGCCAGTCTCACAATTACATTTCATGGCCTGTGGGAAGCCTAAAGATAAAATATAGACAAACGACAATATCCTATTTACGCTTGGACTTCTTCCCCTATTTCTGCTTCTCCAGCTTCGCCTTGTTAGTTTCGGATTGATCACCCTTCTTTCTTTTCCTTTTGTCTATAAGAGGAACGTCCGACTCATCAGAAGACTCCTCCTCCACCTCCTTTCTCTTTCTTTTATCAGTCAAAGAAGCTGGAAAATCATCAGGGTTCGCAAAATGAAGTTGTTTGCTGATGGATTTGGGCTGGAGTTTCAGAAGCATCCCAGTTTTGGGATCAAACTCCGAGATAGGGGCCACGTTCAAAGGCTTTTGTCCCATCTTCTTTGAAGCCAGCTGCTTTTCCTGCCTAGCCTTTCTTTTAGCCAAAGTTTCATCGTCATCGCCTTCGACTTCTTTGGTACTAATGATATCCTCCTCGTCATCTACATGGCGCCCGTCCATATCTTTCAAGGCATCAATGGTTTCGTCATCCTTGGGAGCATCAGCACTGGAAGCGAGGACGACCTTCTCCTTCGTGGCATCTTCGGGTTGTTTTGAATCTTTAGCACTAGCGGTTGGTGGAATGTCACTCTTCTCTGCCTCCGTCTCTTTCTCAGCATCTTTATCGACTAGTCCACCTCCTGTATTACGAGAAACGAATGTTATTTCAGGAGAAAATGTGGTCAGCTCAGTTGATTGTTCGGCAAGACGGCGACAAGTAATGACAACCTTGACAAATTGTGGAGAAAATATAGGGATACCTTCTGCTGATCCTCTATCCATGCCAGCGGCAGAAGCTTCGACAACAAGAGGAGTCAAACCCAGAGGAGTCAGTGGATCATCAGGATTGTATTCCTCAACTCCGAAGGCCTTGGGCTCTACAGCTGAGCTCGAACCTTCGTCAATCTTGTTTTTGCCCTTAGCCAGGGTCCTCTCTTTCTCCATTTCTTCTTGAATTAGGCGCCGACCTTCTGCCAGATCATCGGGCTCGTTATCCCTTAGAATGGTCCTCATTAGCTCCTCTTCGTCAATCTCTTCAACTCCTAGTCTCTGCTTCTCACCCTCGATGATGGCGTCCCATATGTTGGCTAAAGTGACGTGGTAGTCCGGGATCCACGAGATGTTACGGGTTTTGAGGACGTGGCCGAGGAAGTCAAAAATCATCTCTTCGAACCCTTCGATATCCTTTTCTCTCTTGATGAGCTTGTTGTTAGAAGCAGTAGCCATTTCAATGGCACTTTCAACATTCTTTTCGGCAAGAGCCGCGCGCCTCTCCCCATCCGCGACTTGATCATTTAAAATCACCTTCTCCGCTTCAGCCAAAGCTAGACTTTCTCTCAAACTTGCTTTTTCTTCCTCCCAAGCAGCCCTCTCAGCTTCAAAATGGCCATGTGCTGTCTTCAACTCAATGTTGGCCATTTTAAGGTCTTCTACCTCCTTCTTTAAGGCCATTTTCTCTTGACTATTTGAGTCGAGTTCAGAATGAAAGCGTTTCTTAGCATTCTCCAATTCAGTCTTATAATTTTCAGCATCTCTCCGTGCGAAGGCAAGTTGGGATTGAGCGTCTTCCAAATCCTTCTCCATTTTTGTCCTGCCCCTATCATTGTTATCTATCTTCACTTTGGATCTATGTGCTTCCATCTAAAGCGTTCGGATGACCTCTGAAAGATTAACAGCATGTTTCTTCATCATTTCATACTGCCTGGCTACATGGCGAATGTGCCCGATGACTTCAGTATCCCAGTTCCTAGGGACTGGTTCCATGGCTGGAACAAACATCATCCCTTCGAAGAAGATGTTAGGGAATTGTTCTCGCAACTTTTCCATCTTAGCTTGAGTCTCGGGACCATGGATGTAATCTCGTGACCCGGGGGCAACCAAATCTTGCTGGCTGGAAGGGACAATGTCACTTTTCTCCTTCTCGGAATCTTTGATTGGATCCTTGCTTTTATCCTTGGGCTCGTAGTGTCTTTTTGATGACCTGCTGTGAGAGGGTGCACTCTTCGGAGGGGTTAAATCTTTAGGAAGTTGTTTTCCCCCTGTAGGTGGCACCGAATAACTGGGAAGCTTGCCAGAGGTCGATTTTGGTGGAGACCGGGATTGCGAAGAAGTAGGCTTGTGAGAAAGGCCGCGAGAACGCTCAGGATTTGGATGAAGACTGGGTGTGCCTTCACGAAGAGAGCGATAAGAATAAGACCGCCTGCGAGACATCTTTCCTGCAAAAGAAAAAAAAGCATATTAAAACCTTGAATACTGTTGATATAAAAGTGTGGGGTCAGGCAGTGCGTGTGATTTGTGCATCCCATATAATTCCCCCTAACAGACTAGGGCCCGAAGTCAGGCTCATCTGAGTAGTTTCTTGTCCTCCAACTGGAATAGTTGTTTCCTCAGAAGCAGGGAAAAATGGCTCCCCTTCAAAGTCCCCTTGTGTGTATACATCATAAGGCAAAGGAATTTTGCTCAGCTCTTTAAATAGCTGTTCTTCTGTCAAATCATCGGGAGCAGCAGGTTCGATCGGAAGAGAAGCCCTTGGGGGGAAACCTCCCGGAGAAACTGGGATTTCCTTAGACTTGTCACCACGGGCCTCATCTCCCCTATATATGTTTAGGTCCTCGGCATCCTGGATGATTATCGGGGAAGGACTTTTACAGAATTTAATCATTTCTGCTGCCCGTGATGTTCCTTCTCCCTCCGTTAGGGGCACGTATTTGTAGGGTTTGCCGCCTGCACCAAGTCCAAACCTTATATCCAGAAGGCGATGCTTGTGAAGATTCTCGTCAGAAATGCACTTCTTGATCCTTAGAAAATCGGATCTGCTTTGTAGAAGAAGAGACAGTCGATTATTGTATACCAAGCCTTTCGTCTTGGGAAAGACGTGATCTGCTTAAAAAAAAGGGGGGCATGTTAATGCTTCGATTTCTTAAGCAAGTTATTCAATCAAAAGATTAAAGTTTACTTGATTTAAGCCATCTTCTTGAGCACCAGCCTGTCTCTTTATATAGAACCAATCAGCCTTGGGATCCCCTATGTTGCTGTATCCGTCATACATAACCTTCCTATTCGCTACCGATTCGAAGAAAGAGAAATTTGGGGTTGCCGAGGAGCGATGCTTGAAAAGATAAAAGAATTTTAAATATTTAAATGTAAGTTCGGTATGCAGGATTTCCGCGTATGCGATATATAGAGTGTATAGAGCCGCGTAGGCATTGGGATGAAGTTGCATCGGAGCGATACCCAATCGTTTTAAGGTCTCAATGACAATTGGAGGAAACGGAGGAATAGCTTCTACCCAGCACATGAGTTGGCTGACTGTCATGTACCCTTTCGGAGCTAAGTGAGGTCTATCTTCGCTGCCGGGTGTCCTCACATCATCCCAGGGAATCTCATGTCTTAGGCAAATTCTCTTAAGCTTTATGTCATCGAGTTTGGAAGCTAAAGAATCAGTAAATTTCTCTATCCCAAGTGCGTCAGGAATCTCGTCAGGAGCTCGGCCATGTACTTCAGACTCCTCATCAAGTGAGGTACTATCAAATGGATCTGATTCCGTTGCCTCATATTCGGATGCAGAATCCTCGCCCCCTGGGTTAATTGGAGGGATCTCGGGGTTATGGTGCTCAGACATCTCGGGATCCATCTCTGTGTCAGATCTTGAAGGGGAGTGATTATCCGACATTACTGTTTAGGTGAGTAAACATGAGATATAAGATTATAATTGTCCTTCCCCCCCCCCCCTCCGTGTGTGAAAGTGCAAGTGTGTGCCTGTGCATGCATTAAAGAAAAACATAGAAGTTAAAAGATCATGGAGACATTAGTGGTTGTCCGTTGTTGAGTTATGCTGCTGATCAGTCCAGAAATGTTCGTCTAGAGGGCTCTAGCCTAACTGTCCATCGATATATCAGAGTTAGGTCGCATTATTTATGTAACAAGTTCATCAAACTGGATCGCGCAGCAGGGACCGGATCGTGGTATATCTACGGATCGTGAAGCGGGTATGGACCCACGGAAAAAGCATTAACTCATGAAAAAGCATTGGATCGTGAAATTGAAACGGATCGCAAGGACCCCCCGCGATCCACTTCTTCCTATTCCCTCGTGAACCAGTGACTTTTCACGACTCGGTCCGACCCGCTCCAGCTACCTCGTTCTGATCCAAGACTGCTCTCCCACTCCTCTCTTTCACCATTGTCGCGACCCGAGTCGAAGCCCCTACCCACGAACCGACCTGGTCATCCCTTCCTTCTTCTTCCTCAACTCTCCTCTCCACCTTTGAACCCATGGAACCGAACCAGGCACGTTCATGTTTACTATCACGAAATCCCACAAAACTCCGCTGTCTCCACTCCCTAAACCAATGCGAACAAGGTAGAAACTAAAGAAGAAGTTATTTAATTACCTTTTTAAAGTTTGAAATCGGGTGGGAATTTGGAAATCAAAGTTAGGGTTTTTCTCAAGAAAACGGGCGGCGGCTGCGAAAGAAGGAAGAAGAGGAGAAGAATGAGGATAGGGATCAGCTTATATAGACTAAAGGGCGACCGTTAGTCTCCCCCTTTTTGTCTTATTCGATCCATGAAAATAGACGGGCCATGAACCAAAATCCCTCACGATCCGTAGAGAAGCCCATCAAGTTTCAAGGCCCAGATGCTCAACGGGTCAGATGAATCGCACCACGAGTCGCATCGCGCTTAGGTGAGCCGAATCGACAGATAGAAAAAAAAAGAGAGAGAAGAAAAAGAGGAAAAGAGAAAAAGAAAAATTCAAGGAATTTACCTGGTGAACTCGACGACGAAGCCTCTAAAAGATCCTAGAAAAGAATTGTCCAATAAACAGGGAAATTATTGAATATTTATCCGATATTTATAGCGAGCAAAGGGACACGACTTTCCGTAAATGATACGACCTTTCGAATGGACGCTACCATTGATTTGCATCTTTTTATGAAAAGATATTTCTGTAGTTTCGAAGCAAGTTCCATCATCGATAAATCATACTTCGAGTGGGCAAAATGTTGGCTAGCTTTTTGACCAAGCCACCAAGGTTCACACACAAGAAGAAAGTATGAAACTACGTTCCTTAAGTCCATGAAGGATCGGATTGCACCAGAGGGTCGCCTTTCTCGGATCGCCCCTCATCGGATCGCCCCCATAGCATCAGCGATCCGACTACCTCTACACGACTCGATCTGCACTTACACTACTACCCTGCACAGACCGATCCGATCCCCCAACGCACAGTGAAGCCTCTGACCTGTTCAAGCACGAGCTAGTCTTCGGCGATCCGAGATGCACGGATCCAGCGACACGTGTCCCCAACGGCCACTTTGACCAATTCCTCATCCTTGCTCGATCCGATATTTAAGGGGGTCGCGACACCTGTCCACAATGGCTAATTTGACTAATTCTTCATCAAGCTGCGATCCGATATTCTCGGGATCTGTGCCACGTGTGACCGCGATCCGCCTGACAAAATCAGCTATAAATAGCCCAGAGCTTGGCATTTTTGAGGATCTTTTGGCAGTATGGAGCACTGATTCCACCATTACTGTCATACCACTATTTCTTGTCAGTTTTATTACGAGATTACTGAGAGAAATCACAATTGTAAGAGTGAGTTTGAGAGAAATCATTGATTGTACTAGCATTCAAAGTATAATCGATAACATATAAAGTGGACGTAGGCTCGTTAACGCCGAACCACTATAAATTCTGTGTGTTTTCTGCTTTTCCTTCATTCTCCAGTTATAATTCTTTACGAATCAGAACAATTTGGGTGTTAGGTCCAAATTTTGATCTAACAGATAGTAGTTAGGTGGTGTAGAGATATAGAAACCAGAAAACAGGGTAGTAGCGAAGCAAAGAAAAAGTAGAAGCGCATTCAGTTTATCTTGCCTTATCATATCTTATGCTAATCTTATCTTATTATCCCTCTTATCATGATATTGTCTTATATTCATTTTATTCATGTCATGTTGCTTTTACCTGTTTACACATTGAAAGTCACTAGACTTACCAGGCTTTATGTCTGACTTGTTTTCTTTCGTCTTCTTTTCTTCCGTTTCTCCTCCCAGGTAGTCAGGGAGGAAATAGCTCAGCTCAGTTTGGACCATTTCTCTTTCCAAGCTTGAAGATTCTTTGATGTATTTCTTGGACCCTCTTATCTTTGGGTATGGCTTTGTTTGCACTTTAATTTGGGGACTTATGCTACTTTGCTATGTTTTATGCTTCTTATATACTTGGAAGTTTTTGAATCAAGATAGAATTTTTATGTAGTACTTTTAAGTATGATTGAGTCAATTGTTGTAAAAGCTTGACTGAACTACGTTGCTTATAAAATGACTTTGTTTTCCGCTGTTTTATTTGTCTCTCTTGTAATTTATCTGCATCTTTTACCTATAACGCTTCACTGAAGTTAATGCATTCCCTTTGTGAGTGACATTAATGGAGGTGGGGTGTTACAACTTTTATAACCTGTAGAATTATGGCCCTTAACTGAAGTTGCAAAACTAGGCATCCTCAACTACGTTGTTTCTATTATCCACACCTTGCCTTATTGCTGAATATAGATACACCCAATCTACCAGTCCTGAATTACTTTACAAACCCATTAACATGAGTTTAGAACACAAACCAGTGTAACTGGGTTGTTTCTTCTAAACTTATCTGAGTATAGAGATGCTCAAGGATTTAAAAAAAATATATACATCCTACATATATACACACGCATATATCTATACATATTTCTTATACAATAGTGTTAGTATATATTTTATAATAATAATAGTTAAAACATGGTTTTTGTCATCAAAACCATTATCATCATCATCTCCATCCCTAGCAATCTCCCCTTTTTGATCATGACAAACTTTGTTTATAAAATATATTTGCTTGATATCTTGATACTTCAATAACTCCCCCTAACTCTAGCAACTCCTTTTGAAACTACAAACTCCCCCTTAATCTAAGCTATATTTTATAATTATCCACATTTGTCATCAACAAAAACTACATTCCTATGTTTAACCTATAAAACTCCCCATTAAACTAACATACAACTTTTCCTAGATTAACAATGACTCTAATACTTCACCTACAGCTATGATACTATAAATCTTATTAGTATAAAGAACAAATTCAAATGATAAAATTGGACTAAGTATTATTAATGCTTTAAATATGATATTTTACAACAAGTACTTAATTATACAATTGAACGTTTATGAACATAATTTAAATTATACAACAAATATTTTTGAATACACGTAATCTTTAAATGAGTATTTTTAACAATGGGTGATTGTGAATTGGATAATAGAGGAAAAATTCTCTATTTTGTTCAATTATACTACTATCCTTACCAAAACACACTTCGCCAACACATATGACTTGATCATCTTCTTCCATCTGATCGTATTATTTTTCTTGTTCTTCATCCTCTTTTACTTGTTCTTCATCATCTATCAGGTCATGAACAAGGATATTAGAGGTATCATCTTCAATAATAATTGGGTTAGAATGATTATCCATTAGGAATTTCTGTAGAACCCTAATGATTCATCTTTGTTTCTCTTATTCCCTAGCCATTCATAGTAGCATTTATTGGATTTCGATGAGTAATTGCAGAGAATCCTTCATAGATTCTTCCACTTTAATCACACATGCAAGCATAGTATATATGTTGGAACGGTCCTCGAGGGGACGAAGGAAAGGAGAAAAATGAGTGAAGTGACATGAAATTTCAAATTAAGCAGTTTAAATAAGTATAAAAACTGATTTTGGAGGGAATTTTAATTTTAAAATTTTACCGTTACATGCCAACATAAGGAGTCGTACATTTCAACTTGTCTATAAATTTTTTAATTTTAATTTTTCTTTTTATATTTTAATACATATACACACACACTAAAACATCTAGTTAATCAAAATAACAAATATCTAGTTCTCTTCTTAATTTAGTAAATATTGCTTCATTCAAAGGTTTAGTTAAAATATCTACAACTTAATTTTCAGTTTTAAGAAATTCTAGTGAAATATTTTCTTTACATACATTACCTCTATGAAAATGATGTCTAACATCAATATGTTTTGTTCTAGCATGATGAGTATGATTTTTCGATAAACTTATTGCACAAATATTATCACAATAAATTGATGATTTTGTTGAGCTTAATACAAAATCTTTTAGGGTTTGTTGCATATAAATTACTTGAGAACAAGCCAAAGCAGCGAACATATATTCTGCTTTAATTGTTGACAAGGATACGGTATTTTTCTTTTTACTAAACCAGGAAAATAAGGAAGATCCTAAAATGACAAGTTCCACTTGTACTTTTTCGGTTTGATTTACAACAGGCATAGTCGACATCGCTGTGATGATCCGAGATTTCATTTTTCGAAGCTCGACATTCAACATGACTCAAGCGTCAAATGTCGGACTCCAAATGCTTAATCCCTGATTGTCTTAGGGTTATAACATATCAGAATCAATCAAATTGAAATAAAACAACATCTCATTGCATAATATGAGGTACATCAGAGTTACATCATCAACATCAGAGTAATGTATATATCCAGTTACATGAACTACTAGATAAAAGCACAACGGAAATAAAATTAAAGAGAGTTAATCCAAAACATGCTTTCATCTTCACCTTTAGATCCAAAAGATTGATAAGTGCACCACAAATGATAGTGCTCTAAAATACTAGCTCTAGAAACTGCTATAACCTAACTCTAAGGCTGCCCGTGTAAAAATTATGGGAACCCGGAGTTTAAGGGAAAAATGATAAACTCCAGTTCAGTCATGGGACTGGTAAGACAAAAAAAATAGTTGTTCATATTTACTTTAAAGTTAGGCAAATCACAGGACCATGCTGTATAACAAGGAATGGGTTTCCATCTTATAAATACTAGTAAATAAAACTCGAAATGTTTTTGGAAAATGAAGCTACCATAAGGTTTCTCGTCGCACGCACACGCAAACGCAAATTAGAAGAGGTTTCTTGGTTATGATATCCAAACATGCTTGGTGCATAAAATTCTCTTTTATTATTATTAGTGCATAGTGTGGAAAATCATTTTCACAAATAAATTATCAAACCTAGACGACATGAATGTCCCATACCATATGCCACAATATAGGTTTACAACTAAAACCGTACAATCTCGTAGTGGAGAATGTATTTCCATCAAATGACTAGGTTAAGGAGCTTCCCTTTCGAATTCGGACACCTCTATAGGGATGGCATGAGAATCACAATAGCTCTCCGCTAATACAAGGCTGGGATATCCTTTCCCAGTCACACAAGAGTATTTCATCTCTCGGTCGTTACCAACCTATTCACCGGGGCCCCGCAACATCAACAACCATATAAAAAGTAGTAGTTACCACTAAGGTATTTCCTAGACTCCATACCATAGTACATCTTTCTATTTAAAAAGAGATGGTAACTTATAACCATGCCGCATCTTTCTTGTTAGATCATTTATTAGGGTGTGAGGCTTGTCAAAGTCTCGTTATATAAAGTTATGTTACACTAAGTCATGCTTTGATCATCATAAACACATCACTTAGCATTCCACACTGTCATCCCATAACATATAACCGATAATCGCTAACCATATCGCCTTTGAGCTCGTACGTCTCAAAGAAGGGTAATCCAAGTGAATAAATTCGCCGCCAACAACAAAAATACATTTAGCAAAAATCAATCACATACTACAGGACACGATGTCGACATACGTCAATACAAGTCCGTTATGGGTCTAAACGAAACCGAAGGCATCTTATTCCTCGTCTAATAAAGGAGAGAGGTCCTTGTAATCTGGGAATTCCCCAAATACGTCCTGGCATGTCGCCACTATCATATCTCAATATCGAAGCAACCCAGTAAAGAAAAAATAATAGGAAAATCCTTTCGATGTGAGGATTCCTCGTCTTCAGCTCTATCTTCAAATTCTTTTCATCCATATCATTCTTATTCGGAATGGTCTTCGGACTTAAGTTTTATCCTGGTCTTTCCAAATAGAATCATTCTTTTAAAACTTATGGGCGTATATGTCTTAATTCAAATCTCACTTCAAACTTCATTAAAATATTCCAATTTTCGTCTTAAATCATTTCTTAAATTTTGGTAATATAATAATGAAGTTTAAATTCTTTTAGAAATCCAATTTGGATAATAGCATTTAAAAGCGTTACCAAAGGTTATTAGCCAATTTCACAATTTCATTAAATTAACACCAAATCTTCACAAATTTGATTCAAATAACTTTGAAACTATTTATTATGATTAATAAGAATTTTTATCCTATTTTTAATAATTTTTAAAAAGCTATTCTTATTGATTTCCAAATTCGGTCAATAAACTACACCCATCGCGACCTTTTCAAAATTTGTTTTACTCATAACTTGGAATCTTTATATTATATTTTGAAAATTTCTCTTTCATTTGAAAGCTATTACCATTAGAAAGCAAATGTGGTTCGCTTTGAAGAAATTCGTTTAAATATGCTTAAGTTATGAGCGTGTAAAGTTCATAGTTGAAATTCGCGAACTATCGTAGCGCGATAGGTCATATTCAGACTATATTATAAATTTCTGTTAAAATAGATCTAATTCATTTTAAAATGGTTTAAAAATCATTTTAAAACTCATATATACCTACTTGGAAACAATATTTCAATTTTTATCTTTAAAATCCAATATTTCGATTAAATGGTATTATAATATTATTTTATTATTAAAATAATATTATTTTTCAAAACTTGTCCATTTGAACCCAATCTTTCCTGGAGTCCATTATAAAAATAATTAATATAGTTTATGAAATAAAATTGAGTTAAAACGCTCACATACTAACTCCGATTGATTTGAAATTTGAAATCTTACAATAATTTAACGTTTTGGATTCGATAACACTGGTTTTGTCGAAATCCGGAATCGTTTGCAAAATGTATATTTTTAGGCTATTAAAATAATATTAAATTATCGAATTTTAAGTTTACTAAAATTTCTAATCGTTACGTTCACCCTTACTTAAAAGAATTTCGTCCTCGAAATTGAACAAGAAGGGAGTAATCAAAAGTAAATAGAAAGAGGGGATAAATTTACCAGGGAGCTAGATATCCATACGAAATTTAGGATAAAACTACTGCATATGCACCTCAGTTTCCCCAGTACAATCCTTTGGATTACCACTCCATTATAACTTGAAAAGCTTTACTATCATGTTCCTCAATCTCTTTTCCTCACGATTAATAATCTTGAGTGACTTTCTTTCGACTGTTAAGTTTGTGTAATCTCTAAGCCTTACTGAGCAGCCTCTTCAATAATTTAGTCTGTATCATGGACATACTTCTGTAAACTAGATACGTGAAGAACATTATGTATTCCAAATAACTAGTCAGGTAGTTGAACTCTATAAGCCGGAGGTCCAATCCTTTCTAGAATAGGAGAAGGTCCAATATATCAGGGTGCTAGCATCCCTGTCTTCCCAAATCAGATAACTCCCCTCAGTAGAGGAACTTTCAAGAATACCGAATCTTCGATTTCAAAGACCAAGGCTCTTTTTTTCCGATCCACATACTTCTGTCAATCTTGTGCTGTTTTTAACTTCTTTCTAATCAAATCCACTTTCACTGTGGCCTCTCTGATCATATCTTGTCCAAGAACTAGTCTATCACTAGATTTTATCCAATAAGCGGGCGATTTGAAGGAATGACCGTACAATGTTTCAAAAGGTGCAATCTTAATGCTATCTTATTAACTATTGTTATAAGAAAACTCAATAAAAGGTTGTTTACTTTCCTATTATCCTCCAAAGTCAAGTATGCAAGCCCGTAATAGATCCTCCAATATGCGGTTAACTCTTTCTTTTGGTTCATCTGACTGTGGGTGATGTATCGTGCTTAAATTCAATTTGGTTCCCAAAGCAGTTTGGAAAGATGCCCAGAAACAACTAGTGAAGAACGGATCTCGATCACTCACTATGTTGCTCGGTACTCCGTGCAATCTCACAATCTCTTATATATATATCTGCTAAACTTGCAGTTTTTCGAGATGATTTTACTGGGATAAAATGGTCGCTCTTGGTTAAATGATCCACAATAACCCAAATACCTTTATTCCCTCTGTGAGAACGGGGAAATCCATCGAAATTTGGTCAAACTTCCACCTTGGTATCTTTAAGGGCTATAGTAATCTTGCGGTCTTCTATGGATCACTTTTAATTAGTTGGCAAGTAGCACACCGGCTAACATGTATAGATATGTCTCTCTTTATCGTCTTCCACCATAAAGTACATTTAATATCTCGATACGTCTTGTTAACTTTGGATGAATACTATATTTGGACTTGCAACACTCGTCCAATACTTCTTTTAGGAGTTCTTTAATGTTTGGGACATAAGTTCTCCCTTGAAATCTCAGATTGCCCTTGTAATCGATCTCAAAATCTAAACTTTCACCTTGTTGAATAGTTCTAGCAATTATTTGCAGAATTTCATCTTCGCTTTGCTTACTACCAACTTTCTCTATAAGAGTTCGAGTGACGACTAAATAAGCAATAATTGAGTGCTTTCAACTTAAAGCATCGACAACTACGTTGGATTTTCCAGGAGTATACTGAATATCCCAATCGTAAGAAGCTAGGAGTTAATTTTACTGTGAAGGACAAAATTCTTAACTTTTCAAGCCTAAGGATAACCCATAAAAAAATTATTTTCAAGGACAATACACATTGTAAAACTGATATCAAACACACCGTAAAACTGGTACTTAAAAACTGATACTTAAAAATTGATAGCTAAATTCTGATACCCTATGTACTGTAAAACCGATACTTAAAAACTAATAGTCAAATTCTGATACCATGCACACTTTAAAACTGATACTTAAAAACTAATAGTCAAATTCTTTTACCATGCACACTTTAAAACTGATACCTAAAATCTAATGCTTTGTCTTTTAAAATAAAATTTCAACAAGCCGTCCTTACGGCTGAAAAAGCCATAACTTTGTCCTTGACACTATTTTCCTAATGCCAGAAATTCCAACCAAGATTGTTGTCTTAAACTCAAATCTTTTTGAGTAAATAGGTACTTTAGGGACTTGTGATCCTGAATAATTCAAACTTCTCGCCTAGCAGATAGTGCCTCTATATCTTCAAAGCAAATATTACTGCTAGTAGTTCTAAGTCATGAGTCGGATAATTCTTCTCGTGCGACTTTAGCTGTCTACCTGCAAAAGCAATAACTCTGCCATTTTGCATTAATACAACACCGACTCCTCTACAAACATATGTATAAACAGATAATCATTGGTTCCCATCAATAATGGCCAAGACCAGGGCAGTTGTCGATCCTTTCTTTAACTTTGTAAAAGCGTCTTCTCACTTGGGAGACCAAATAAACTTTGCCTTCTTCATAGTCAGCTTCGTCAAAGAAGAGGCTATCTTAGATTTTTTTTGGATAAACTTCTTGTACTATCCGGCTAGTCCAAAAAAACTTTGAATGTCTCTCAGAGTTGAGGGTTGCTTCCACTCCATAATAGCAGATATCTTTCCTGGTTCTACTGAGATTCCTTTGTTAGATATGATATGCCCAAGAAATTTGACTTCTTTTTCCCAGAAATGACATTTGGAAATTTTTGCTTTAAGCATATTCCTTCTTAATATCTCCGAAACAATCCTTAGATGTTCGGCATGATACACTTCGGTCTTTGAATAAACGAGAATATCATCAATGAAAATAGGGGTGAGCAATATTTGGTTAAAACTGAATTAACTGACCGAACCGGTTTATTTCAGTCGGTTTGGTTTAATTTTGAAATTAAATCGGTTTGAATTCAGTTTGCAAAATATATTTTTCGGTTATTAGTTTAATCGAACTTTTACCGTATTATCTTATTTTATGCTATTATTGCAGTTTAAATAATTGGTTTAGCGATAAAATACAAAAACATTTGTTAAATATAAGTCAATTTTATTGTAAACATAAAATATATATAATAGATTCCCTTGGTAGATAAAAAAAAGACAAATAAGGGCTCAGGTTAATTCTGTAATGAAGACATCAAACGGCTCTGGACGCTCCATGTCAAAATAGAAATGACACTTCAATCGCTGGGTATAATTTTTAATCATTTCCTTAGACTAATATATTCTTTAAAACGTTCTCCCTATAAAATTCCCCACTACCCCCTCATTTCTTCTAAAACAGAACATCATATACAACCACTTGGAACAGATATCAACTGGTTAAAGGGCGTAAACATCTTTCGTCGTTCCACTTTCTGAAACCCACTACAACTTCAGCCGTTTTTCAACCCGTCTCCCACTTTTCTTCTCTTTCCTTCCATTCTTCGTTCTTCGCGTTTTCCCTTTTTTCCACCGCCTTCCTTCCCCATTCTCAACCGTCAACCAATTCGATCTCCTGCCATCAAATCCGATATTTAATTCCTTCCATCTTCACCTCTGCCTACCTTCTTCTTCTCAGTTGAACACACTTCCTTCTTACACTCCTATAACCCTACGATATCTACTTAAACATCCCGTTCAATTGCCGCTTTACCTCAGATTTTCTACTTCTCTTCAGATCTGCGATTCAACAAACCGTGTCCACCTTCACAACAACATCAGCGGTAAAAAATTTAACATATACTTCGATTTTTGTTTAGTCTGTTTGTTGCTTAGAGTGAAATAAATGGCGATGCGACTAGTAATGATTTGATGTAATCAAGTGCAGTGGTCAAATTTTACATTAAGATCTGTAAACAAGCTTAGTAGAGGAGTTGTTAGGTATGTAAATGTCATCTTTATCATATTCATATTTCTGCAATGTGAAATTATATCAACAGAGATAGTTTGTACTATTGGTCTAATTTCTCAGCATCTTTCTGGACAATTCAAACTTTAGTTGATTAGCAGTGATGAAGAAAGGCAAGTTCTTTTGATTATAGATTAGAATCTTATTAGTACGTTAATTAGTTATATTAATGAATTTGTGAAAATTCGATGTTTTCTAGATAAACACAACATAAATGAAATTGGATCTTCTGTTGTTGAAATTGATGATACGCAAATCACAATTTTGGGCAACAAATAATCTTACATATTTTGTGGAGAGATTGGTTGTTAGATTTGATGAAGAGATTTGGTGCTAGATTTTATGGAGAGATATTGGTTTCTATATTTGTGGACATTTATTGCAAGGATATTTGGTGCTTAACCAAATAGCTTTATAACATATATGAAGATATTTGGGAGCCAAGTTTTTCTTGGGCATGAAGCAATTCTCACTATAAAAAGGGATAGCTAATCTCTTCATTAGGTGTGAAAAATTTGTCATTATTCTTCATTGTCTTTCTCCTCAAATTTTTAGCCATTAGATATTCTCTACCTATTTCTCAATAAGGTTATTGGTTCAAGTTGTAATTGTTTGTAATGATAGTTGAGATCGTTTGTAAACAATTTTTATTAGTGAATCAATAAAGAGGGTGGTTGGGTGGAATATCGTGTGCTCATATTTCCGATATTATTTGTGTTGTTTTTTCCAATCAAATTCATCTTCAAGTGATTGGGTGATAAAGATCCTGTTTTTCGGACGTTTTGTCAAACTTCCGCTGCGCACAAAAGCCCAACAGTTTGATATCAGCGCAATTTTTGCATAACAGATTGGTATCGGAGCCAGATCATCGCATAGCTTGGAGTGTTTGTTGGATTGAATATTGGAGATGTCGGAGATGATGACGTTTTCAAAGATGGCTATTTTAAATGGGAAAAATTGGGGTATATGGAAGCCGAAGATGGAGGACATTCTATATCTCAATGATTTGCATGATCCCATTGATGGAGATGGGGTGAAGCCCTCGAATATGAATGAGGGAAAGTGGAAGAAAATGGACAAAAAGGCGATTGCATTGATTCATAAATATTTGGATGATTCTGTATTCCACCATGTGGCTAGTTGTGAATCCGCGAAGGCGTTGTGGGACAAATTAGTATCTTTGTATGAGTCGAGAAGTGCTACAAGTAAGGCTTTTCTGGTTCGAAAGTTGGTGCAACTTCGATTGGATAAGGAGAAGTCTGTTGCAGAGCATTTGAACGAGTTTCAGGATGTCATCAATCAAATGGCAAATATGAAGGTCAATTTTGATGATGAGTTGCAGGCTCTTTTGTTGATGAGTTCTCTTTCGGAAAGTTGGGAGACTTTGGTTGTTTCATTGAGTAATTCCTATGCTAATGGAACTATCTCTTTAGAAACGGTTCGAAGCAGTCTTTTGTATGAGGAGCTAAGGAGAAAAGGGTCGGAGTTGAAATCGTTTCAAACTGAGGCGATGGTAGCAAGAGACTCGGGGAAAGATACAAGAAGGAAGAAGAAAAGGGATAATGGTAAAGGTGCTTGTTATTATTGTGGTAAGAAAGGCCACAAGCGCAATGATTGTTATGTTTATCAGAGGGATAAGAAGAAGGCACAAGGTGATAATAATAGTGAATTGGCACAAGCAGGTTTTGCTGAAGGTACCGGAAGCGATTCTTCATGTGATGTCCTATTTAGTGTTGTGGAGCCTTGGAAGATGGGTTCAGGAGCCAGTTTTCACATATGTCATAATGTGAAAAGTTTTTCTTAAGGGTGCATTTTTTACAGGTCCCTATTAAGTTTCAAAATATAAAAAAAAAACCCAGCGATAAAAATAAAATAGAAAACATCCCTATTTTTGAATTTCCGCTAAAAAAAATCCAGATCTACCCTTACACACCTAAAAAACAATCCAACAACTGTTTGTCCTCATTTACTCAGTCTATCGCTCCTATTATCTCGCTCATAAACCTAATCCTACAATTCTGGAAAACAGTCGATCACTCCAACAATGATTTTTTTTATTAATTTTTTTGATTTTTACGAAAAACTAGACAATTATATACATATATTACGTAAAATGATTTTTTTTTATTTTTACGAAAAACTAGACAATTATATACATATATTACGTAAAATTGCATACATTTATGCAACTAAGTGTAATAATTGCATACATATATTAATATTATGCAGAAAATAAATTATTAGTTTTGCGCAACTAAGTGAAATAATTGCATACATATACAGAACTGTACTGCATAATTGCTGAAACAAAAGAAATGACAAAAAAGTAAATACATATAATTATAACAAGATGCATATATATATATATATATATATATATATATATATATATATATGCAAATAACACAAATATGTGCATACTTACATGAAAATTTTCATAACATTTACATGTACTACATCAAAAAATAAGTACAGACCACATTTACATGTACTACATCAAAAATTTCAGAACATTTACAAAGCAGAGATGATGGTCTTTTGAAGAACAAATAATTTTGTTAATACCCATCTTATTGCACAAACCACATCTAGTAGTCTCTGTAGAAACACATGCAGATTTCAATAATTTAGAAAAAGATGAACGACCAATCTTCAACAACATGATAACACCAATATCCGCCGGAACACTGTTATAAAAAAAAAGAAAATCAACATTAATAAGCTTAATGTGCAGTAACCTAAATTACAAAAACTGCTTCAGATTTATATAAATACATGCGGACAATTCAGCAAAATAACATATAATTTCTGAATATTTAAATGCAAGTATTCTACATATATGCATAGAAATATGAATATACTTGTAAAATAATATGTTTTTCTGTTTGTTTGATAAAAAATTGCATACAGATATGCATATATTTAGAATAGATGCATATTTGTCCGCAAATTTTTATCAGAATTTCAGCAAAAACCCACAAGTTCTAACAATGGTTTCATGGATATATGTTTTTTTAGGTCCTTATCATATGAAAAATCGTATTTTTATGCTAATAAAAACCTTATATTTATCCTACAAATAAAATCAGAAAGAAAAGAAAAAATAACAGCTTCAGATTAATATAAACACATGCGTACAATTCAGCAAAATAACAATAATTTCTGAATATTTATATGCAAGTATTTTACATATATGCATAGAAATATTAATATATTTGTAAAATAATATGTTTTTCAGATTGTTTGATAAAAAATTGCATACAGATATGCATATATTTAGAATAGATGCATATTTGTCCGACAATTTTTATCAGAATTTCATCAAAAACCCACAAGTTCTAACAATAGTTTCATGAATATATGTTTTTTTCATGAATATATTCAAGAACTTTACAATTGAAATGTCGCCGCCAGATCTGAAATCAGTTTTTATAGTGATAAAAAAAATCAGTTTTTATAGCGATAAAAATCAGAAACATATAGAGATTAAAAATCAGTTTTTATAGAGATTAAAAATCTATTAAAAACTCACCTTTCACTGTATATTGTTTTCCTTAATCCCTCTATGTGTCATCGTCTTCACGTTTGAATTCCTGATCCCTGGGCCGATGCTTCATATTCTCGTTTCACCCAGTAACCAGCAACGCTCACGAACCCACACCCGATACTTAGGGTTTAAATTGCACCTCCAAATACGCAGCTGGAGTTGGATCCGCCGCCACCACGGTGATCGCATTCTCGAGTTCTACCACCGGCCAGAGTGTGGGCCAGCTCGGTGGCGATTCTCGTTCGGATTTGGGGGAAGCTGCTGGTTCTTCGATGGAGCAAGGGGAAGGAAGGGGAACGATACAAGGAGGGAGGCGCCGGGCGAGAGGTTGTGTGCTTCGCCTTCTTCCCCAACCACCATGGATTAGGTTTGGTTTTGGATCCAGCCGCCATGGATTTCAAAATTATGTTTCTGAAAATAATAGAACCCTAATATGTAACACATACACAAAAATGAACCGTGAAAATCGAGTGAGGGCATTTCCGGAAAAACATAAGCTGTGTTTTGAAAATAGGGATGAGATTTATAAGTTTCAAAAGGGGAGGATGTGAGCATAATTAACTTTAGTTTTAAGGATGTGAGCCTAATTTTCACTTTTCTTAATATGAGAAGAGTGTTGGCATGATAAAGACGGCCAATGGAGTAGAGCTACCAATTTGTGGAGTTGGAGCTGTTAGGTTTCGGATGCATGATGGAGTGGTGAGAGAAGTGGCAGGTGTGAGGCACATAACCACTTGTTCGCATAACCTCATATCTCTCGGTCAGTTAGATCGCCGCAGTTGCACTTATGAGACTCGAGGTGGAGTTTTGAGAGTGAAGAAGGGTGATCGTGTGATGATGCGAGGAATTTTGGAGGAGGGAAACCTATATAATTTGGTCGGTTCGGTGGTCAATAATGAAAGGCGGGTGACGGTTGAAGAACCTAGTCCACAGCAAGGCGGAGTGGTTAATATGGTCACTGCTGATGGTCCTAAGGTGGAGGATCATGGTATCGACAAGGGTCTAGATGTTGATGATGCTCGAGGGATCCCGGAGAAGAAGAGATCATGTCAAGTGAAAGACGGATGTCGAGTTGTGAAATCCACAAAGACGAGATGGAAGTCTTTGTGGTATTACAAATGCTTTCGAAGATCGCTAGTGGCATGGTGCACGGATAAGGGAGGTGCATCATTAGTGGGCGATGGTGGAGATTTGTAATGGTGTTAATTGAGAAAGAAAGGTTGAAAGTGAGAGCTAAGGGGCTATTGTTTGAGTGGAGGAGATGTTGTGATTTGGTATCAAGGTGGAGTGTTGAAATTGATGATACGCAAATCACAATTTTGGGCAACAAATAATCTTACATATTTTGTGGAGAGATTTGTTGTTAGATTTGATGAAGAGATTTGATCCTAGATTTTATGGAGAGATATTGGTTGCTATATTTGTGGACATTTATTGCAAGGATATTTGGTGCTTAACCAAATAGTTTTATAACATATATGAAGATATTTGGGAGCCAAGTTTTTCTTGGGCATGAAGCAATTCTCACTATAAAAGGGCTAGCTAATCTCTTCATTAGGTGTGGAAAATTTATCATTATTCTTCATTGTCTTTCTCCTCAAATTTTTAGCCATTAGATATTCTCTACCTATTTCTCATTAAGGTTATTGGTTCAAGTTGTAATTGTTTGTAACGATAGTTGAGATCGTTTGTAAACAATTTTTATTAGTGAATCAATAAAAAGGGTGGTTGGGTGGAATATCGTGTGCTCATATTTTCGATATTATTTGTGTTGGTTTTTTTTTTCCAATCAAATTCATCTTCAAGTGATTGGGTGATAAAGATCTTGTTTTTCGGATGTTTTGTCAAACTTCCGCTGCGCACAAAAGCGCAACAGTTTGATATCAGCGCAATTTTTGCATAACACTTTTGATTATAGATTAGAATCTTATTAGTACGTTAATTAGTTATATTAATGAATTTGTGAAAATTCGATGTTTTCTAGATGAAAACAACATAAATGAAATTGACTCTTCTGTTGTTGAATTACTGAAGATTACCGTTTGTCTCCTGCTGTTAGTTTGGTAAGCAGCTTGCTGTTCTTATATGTCTATTTTACTTAATGTTTCAATTAGGTTTTAATTTGGGATTTGCGGTTTTATGTCTCTTCCTTTTCCAACTCTATGTCGATCAACTCTAAAATTTCGGGTTTTAGATTTAATGCCCCTTCTGATTTACAAAGTTGGGGTTTGTGTTGACAATCGAAAAGGTTACAACTGCTAGCTGTTAGGTAAAATGCTTCCTACTCTTTTGATTTAACTTATATCTCAATTGGGTTTAAATTTGGGGTTTTAGGTTTGATGGATAGCATAATTTGATATGTCCTTGCATTGATTAGCTCAGAAATTTGATCTAAAATTTGGGGTTTGAGGTTTAACATCCCTTCTGATGTACTAATTTGGGGTTTGCAATGAAGATCGACCAGGCTGCCACCTGCTGTTAGTTAGGTAAACTGCTTCCTACTCTCTTGATTTAAATTATGTTTGAGTTTGGCATCAATTTGGGTTGGAAGCCTGATAGATACCATTACAAGCAAAACCCTATTCACCGTAATAAGTTTTTTGATATTAGCTGAACTTTATGCATATTTCTACCATTGCATCTCTATACATTTTCAACCAATTATTTGATGATTGTTACTTATCTAATCTTCATGTTGTTTCCACAAATAAATCCTTTATATGGTTGTTTTACCGAACAGATTGAGTACCCGATATTACGAAGTATACTGCAACATACATTTATATATATTTTTTTCCACTATTTCGATCACTAGAATGGTGTGATACGTTTATTTATATAAAACGATGTTTACTTTTTGTAGAATTTTTAGTTGCCAAATATGTAATAAAATATCATTTTTTTGCAAACAAACCCGTACCATACATATTTATTCACTTACTTGCTCATTGATATTTACCAAATCTTTAAGTAGTTTTCAGAAATATATTTTTTATATGATTGCTTTATCAAACAAATTGATTACTTCATTTTATGATGAGTCCTTTACTGACAGTGTGAACCATTTTTCTATTGATTTGTTTTACTGAACATGTTAATTACTTGATTTTATGATGTATACCCTCACATTTATTTTTTATCCTCTATTTCGATCACTAAAATGGTATGAATACGTTTATTTATGTTAAATGATATTTACTTTCTGTAACATTTTCAGTTGCCAAACACGTAAATGGCATCCTGCCAACCTCTTATATATAAAATCTCAAATTTTTGCACACAACCCTTATTCACCATAACATATTTTTTATAATTGACCAAACTCCATACAAGTTTCAATCATTGTGTTTCTGTACATATTTATTTATTTGCTGATCGACATTTACCAAGTCTTCAACTAATTCCGCAAACAAATTGCTTTATCTTACAAATATTTACGTGACTCCTTTTTGCTGGCACTATGAACCATTCTTCTACTGATCATTAAAATGATATGCTACATTTATTCATAATATGTAAATGCTTTTCTGTCAAACTCTTACATATAAAATCTCACATTTTTGCAAACAAACCCCTATTCGCTGTAACATTTTTTTTAAAATTGACTAAATTCCATGAAAGTTGAACCATCATGTTTCTGTGCATATGTATTCACTTATTTTTTGATTGATATTTACCAAATCTTCGAGTAGTTGACATAAATTAATCTTTTACATGACTTCTTCATCAAACAAATTCATTACTTGATTTTATGATGAGTCTTTTGCTTGACACTGCGAAGCATTTTTTTGTTGATCTCTTTTACCAAACAAATTTAATTACTTGATTTTATGATATATACTATCACATACATTTATATTTTTGCAATTATTTAGATCACTGAAATGGTATCATACATTTATTTATATTAAATGACATTTACTTTTTGTAAAACTTTCAGTTGCCAAATGTGTAAAAGGTATCCTGCTAACCTCTTACATATAAAATCTTAATTTTTTGCATACAAAGCCCTATTCACCATAGCATATTTTTTATTATTGACTAGGTAAACTCCATACATTCTTCAATCACTATGTCCCCATGCATATTTACTTACCTTTTTGCCGAATGGTATTTGCCAAAACTTCAAGTAATTTCCACAAATATGTCTTCTACGTGACTGTTTTATCAAACAAATTTACTACTGGATTTTTTGATGAGTCCTTTGTTGATACTGTGAACCATTTTACTATTGATAACTAAAATGGTATGATACATATATTTATATTACATGGAGTTTTTTCTTTTCATATTTTTCAGTTGCCAAATACATAAACAGTTTAATGCCAGATACATAAACGTGCCCTCTCACACTAATTTATAACGCAGCTTTATTACCGTATAATAGTTTTTATTTTCCAAACATTGGACACTTACCTAGTATTTACCAAGTTTCCATTTTTCAGTTATTTATTGGCAGACTATAACTTTTTTCATCAAACAGCATGGATAGTAATTGAAATATTCCTATCCATATTTATCTTTGTTACCTATTTTTTTACCACATAAATTGTGGTATGATATGGTTATTTATATTGCATACAGTCTAAATTTACAATTACTGTTTCTTACTAACTTATTAAAGGGTTTGTGTTTGTATACCGTTCAATAGTAACTGCATTATTTTATATATGCAAACCTCTTCAATAAGACAATTAAAAATTAAAAGTCCATGCAATGGCCATACTGTGGACAAAATTGATAACTCAACAATCAGTATATGCCTACACATGCTTATTGAATATATTTCCTTCTTTGGATTTTCTTTTCACAGATACATTCTCTGCTTATTACTCCTTGATTCACATGTACTTTTGAACGTCATTCAAGTTTTAGTATTCGTAAATCCATCAACATCTTTGAATGATAATTTTCCAAATATCCTTGCTGGAATCACATCCTTTGGAGGGCATACTTAAAGTGTCCCTTCTTTATCCATTCTGAAGTTGTGTACTAATTCTAATATTCCAATCTTCACCACAATATAACTCATGGTACGGTGAAAATATTCTTTAGGGCTGTTACGATAACGGTAAATTTACCATTACCATACCATTACCAGTCGATCGGTAACCATTTTTGGTTGAAATCGGTATACCAGTTAAAACGGTATGGTAACGGTAAATTTACCATTTTTAACGGTAAATTATCGGTAACGTTTCTTCAATACCAGCGGTAACGGTAATTTTACCAGTTATTCAAAACATAACTATACATATCTGATATGCTTTATTACATGCACGCATAACCAAATAAATGATTATATTTAGTTAAATAATCAGATGAAATAATTTCAGATACACTTATTTTCTTTTTTATTTATGTTTTTTATAAACTAACACCACATATAGTATAATAAAAATGCACGGTGTACAAAAAATATGTTAAGATATAAACTTTGATGGACAAACGGTAATTTACCATTATCAGTGTAACGGTTACCAGATTATCGGTATACCAGTCAACGGTATACCAGTCGATCGGTAACGGTAACGGTAAGCAATTCTGGCTTACCAGTAAAAACGGTACGGTAACGGTATTTGCCAAACGGTAACGGTAACCATTACCATAACAGCCCTCATGGATCTATCCTATGTGCTTCAGTGTGTCCCTTCCTTATGTCAGTCCAGCCTCTTATTTTCTTCTTTTTTTAGACTTTGGAAAACAAGCCATCGTGGTGCACAAATAATGCTGAGTCATTCTTGCTGTCTGCATATTAAAGAGAAAACGTTACATTACTGAATCATTTTGCAAAGCACTCTGCATGCATGATGCAAAATCCAATGTTGGAAAGGCTCGCACAAACATTGTCCTTCCCATGTCCACCCAGAAAATCATCCGCTACACTATTATCTTTTATATCTTGCTTTTATATTAAAAGATGTGAAGATACCATTGTTGGTTGGATACTTTTTCTACTATTTTAATGCTAATTCAACTTATTTTTCCAAAACATAGATTTTAATACGTTTCCTAACTGACGTGTTTCCAGTATTATCTGTTTTCTCTTGCATTAGATCACTTAATATGCAATGAAATATTTGATATTTTTTCAAAAGTTGACGAATTGCCGATGAATAAACTTATTTTTAAACTATCAATTTCACTGTTCTACATGTTGCAACATACGAGAGTTCAACTAAAACCAATGCACGTTAACATCAGCACCATAGAATAATTCATAGTTCATACTTAGCTCATTTGGCATTTCATATTGTTTGTGCAGTTCTCTTTACCGCTGAATTTTAGCTGCTTGATCATGATACTAACCCAATAAATGGACTGCTTGCATCAAGGGAAGAATATTCAGTGTGCAGATCGAAATCTCAAATTTATAAAATTTCAGCGAAGTGTGATTAAATGGACACTTGCACAGAGAATCATTCTTTTTCTTACTTCAATACTGCAGCAATGAAGCATCATCTGTCACTGGTCAGCAATCAATGAATTTTGTTCAAATTTCACAGAGAATCATTCTTTTTCTTACTTCAATACTGCAACAATGAAGCATCATCTGTCACTGGCCAGCAATCAATGAATTTTGTTCAAATTTGTTTTGTTATGTCTGTATGTTGATTGTTCAGTAATGTAGCCTTCTTTTGGTAATATAGTTATACAACCTGACTGCATTCCAAATACAATTGCATTGTATTTATAGTAATTTTGAATGCTTTCATGTTTGCCTGAAGCAGCTTTTTTTCAACTATTATTTTTGGACGTTCATTTGTTTATATAGAACTTAGATTAATGGCTGAAAAGCTGGAGACATGAATTTCAAGTCACCTGTATGGAATCGAAGTTTATAATACCAAGTATGCTGTTACAATATGTAGTTAATCATAAAATACATAATATATTAAAATAAGCCTTAGTTACTAAAATCATGAGTAGAAAAGCAGTTTAAAACACATACAATATAAGAATGCACAACATTATTACAATCTGATTATAGACTAAAACATAATTCAAGCAACTTTTTAGACATATTATTACAAAGTTTTAATACATCCAGTATGAAATTCTTCATCATCATTCATAATTTTATTTTTGGAAAAGTTAGTTAAGATTATGTATTAAAAAATCATACAACGCAAATAAAATATCTATGATTCTTTTAAAGTAATTATATTTTTGCCGAAACATTATTATTATCTCATAAGAGATGAAGTGGTGCGGTTATCTCTTCAAGTGGTCTTCTGCAGTTCTTTAAATCATATTCAGTTAATTATTTTATAACATCTTCTTAACACCTATTTAGTAATTGTGTTATTATTATTATTACCATTATTTCGATGAAAGAGTGATCTTCTAAGCAAAGCACTTGGTTTTTATCTTATATATAATCCAAAATTATCCATAGAAAGTAGGAGATGATCACATATATAATTGTTTGATGTTTGTTACGTACATATTTTTATACAGTTATATAACTATTCAGCCGAAGAATAAAATGCTGAAGGGCTGTAGAGCAGGCTAATTTGTTGTGCTCATATAGACTGAGACACGATGTGTTGCTTGGAAATGCTGCATGATGATGTCCGACAATTGCATATGAATGAGTTAGCAATGTAAAGAAGAATGCACAACATGTAGGAAGGAAAACATGCCATAATTTGGTTGAGAATATATAATGTAAAGCATCTAGCCATCCCATTGACATTATGTGGACACCAGGTTCCTGGAGGAGCTGAATGACTTGGTGAATAAAATAAACATTATGACAATGAATCGCTGACCAGCAATTGCAAACAAATTGAGGAAAGATGAGACTATTGGCTACTTAGAATGGTGAATCTATGTTTCAGGTGAGTCAAAAATAGAAGTTGGCCAAGATGCTTGCTTCTGGTTGCTTCTGGTCCGTGAAGTGTGACATGAAGCAATTCGACAATCCATTGAATAGGGGTGCAACTCCGCATATGCAGTCCAACGAAGAAAACAATCCAACTTAATAAATTGTAAACTATCTTAAAGCGAAGTCGATCAATGAAAAGATTGTGGAATGGAGTGTTATAAATTTGTCTTTCTTTCACCTTTATTTTGTAATTTGATCTTGAACTATTTAACCATTTATGGTTACTTGCTCAGATTATTTATTTTATTACATTTCTTTACAATGCTTAAACTATTACACAAATAATGTGATTCTACCATTAGGTTGTGAAGACAGCTGCACGTTATGTGCAATCACGTGCAATGAAAGTGCACTTGTATGTGGGCCTACCAGTTAAAGCCCAAGTGTCTCTATGTATAAATATGTGTTATCACGCAAGTTGTGAGTAAGGGTTTTGTAAAAGGGCTGCAGCCACAAAACCATAGCAGCAGCCACAAAACCTCAGAGAAAGTGAGCCGAGCGATTGTCAAAAGCTTGTAAGTTTCTATGTATGGTTCTCCATTGAGGTAATAAAATCAATCTCTCTTGCCCGAGGACGTAGGCTATTGCCGAACCTCGTTAAACATTGTGTTCTCTCTCTATTTTGTTGTTTTGATTTTGCTGCACTATATTGGACTGTTTTTGTGTTGAGTTGGCTTCCGCTGCCATTAACCTCGACAATTGGTATCGGAGCTTGCGGTTGCAATATTTGGATTTGTGTGTTCAGTTTAGTGCACAGAAGGTGTTCGACGAAATTCCTGTGAAGCCAGTTGTTTGCATTTGTGGTTGTTTCTCTTGTGTAAGTTGCTTGTGTTGCTAAAATGGGTGAATCAAGTCAATCTGGAAAAATAGTGTATCACAGAGCAATGTTAGATGTAGAGAAATTCAATGGAAACAATAACTTTGGTTTGTGGAGAACAGATGTATCTGATGCTCTTAAACATTTGGATTTGAAACCTTGTTTGAGAATAGAGAAACTAGAAGAATGGTCAGACAAACAGTGGGAAAAGAATCAAAGGCTTTGTTTAGCTACGATCGGGGGTTGTTTGGAAGCGGATATCAGAGTGAACTATCAACATGAGACCTCGCCGAAAGAATTATGGGAAAAACTTGAAGCGAAGTACCTTGTGAAGAATGTGGCGAACCGAATTCATCTAAATATCGGTTCAATATAAAGAAGGGTGCAACTCTGACTAAGCATCTAGATTCCTTTAACAAACTCCTTACGGAGTTGGTTAATTATGATGAGATCATTCCAGATGAGGAGAAAGCTTTGTGCTTAGTGAATTATTTTCCGGAGCAATATGAACCCGTAATTAAGTCACTAATTCATGGCAAAGACAAGTTGATTTATGATGAAGTCGCTACATCATTACGCAGTGAAGAATTCCGAAAGATGGATAGAGATGATATCTCCAGATAAGATAGTGGTGATGCTCTTGTAGTGAGAGGCAGAAAATCAGATCATAAGAAAAATGTTGGTCAACATCCTAATAAGAGTAAAGGATACTCGAAAGCAAAAGGCGTTTGGCTAAGGATGAATGTGCTTGGTGTCATGAAAAAGGCCATTGGGCTAAGGATTGTCCTAAGGTCAAGGAGCGGGACAAGAAAGGCAAAAGTGTAGCAAATGTCGTCCAGTCCAGCAAAGACACAGGGTATGAGTCAGATTTCTCTTTAACCATGGTACCTTCTAACTCTAAGGCAAAAGATGATGAGTGGATACTTGATTCGGATGCTACATTTCATGTGACTCCAAATAGAGAATGGTTTTCAAATTTTACGAAGTTTGAGGGCGAAGTATTGATGGGAAATCACAATTCTTGTAGCATTGTGGGAATTGGTAGTATTCGCCTGAAACTGCATGATGGCAAAGTTAGAGAACTGAAAAATGTGAGGTGCGTGCCAAGTATGAAAAAGAATCTGATTTCTTTAGAAATGCTTGAATCCAAGGGATTAAGACTTGATGGCCAAAATGGATTTATGAAGGTGATTTCTGGAGCTATGGTTGTTATGAAAGGTACACGTCATCACAACTTCTACTACTTAAATGGGAGAACAGTGACTGGGGATGTAGCTACAGCTGTGCATAGTGAAATTGCTGCTAAGGAATCTGGAATGCTATGGCACATGAGGCTTGCACATCCAGGTGAGAAATCTTTGAATGCTTTAATTAAGCAAAATCTGTTGAAAGAGGTTGTTGTCTGTAAGTTAGATTTCTGTGAACATTGTGTAAAAGGCAAGAAGACAAGATCTCGCTTTGGTAAGGGAATTCATAAATCTAGTGGAGTCCTAGATTATATTCATTCGGATGTATGGGGTCCTTCCAAAAATGCCTCTTTGGGAGGTAAGCATTGGTTTGTCTCTTTTATTGACAACTATTCTAGACGGGTATGGGTGTATGTCATGAGACAGAAAAGTGATGTTCTGGAAATATTTGTGAGATGGAAGAAAGCAGTTGAAACTCAAATGGGTAGAAAACTCAAAGTGCTTCGTTCAGACAACGGTGGAGAGTACACAAGTGATCCATTTCACAAAGTATGTCAAGATGAGGGAATCAAGAGACATTTCACAGTTAGAGAAACACCACAACAGAATGGAGTTGCAGAAAGAATGAATCGTACACTGCTAGAGAGAGTACGATGTATGTTGTCTAATTCTGGATTAGGCAAAGCATTCTGGGGTGAAGCTGTTACTTATGCATGTTTTCTCATCAATCGATTGCCTTCGTCTGCATTATGAGGCAAAACACCAATGGAATTCTGGTATGGTAAGCCTGCTTATGACTATGAGTTGATTCATGTATTTGGTTGTCCTGCTTGGTATCATGTGAAGGACAATAAGCTTGGAGTTCGTGCTGTTGAGGCAATATTTGTTGGCATGAAGCCTGGAGTTAAAGGGTTCAAACTCTGGAATCCAGTTACCAAGAAAATGATTATAAGCAGGGATGTTACGTTTAATGAAGCTGCTATGCTAAAGCCTAAGGGTTCTCATCAGGTGGAGAATGAGAGCAGTAATTGTGAGAGTCTGCAACGTGTGAAGTTTGATATTGTTACACAAGTCCCAGATGAAACTGTACCAGTGGGACCTGCTTCTGAAGAGGTGACAGATTCAGTTGTTGAAACAGATGAAGTTACGGTTGACCGGGGCTGTGCTGATGATTCCGAGGATGGGTTAGAAATAGAAACAGAGGCTGAGAGGAGTGTTCCAGAGTCAATTGCTTCTAGCAAACCGAAAAGGGATATCAGGAAACCAGGTTGGTTTCGAGATTGTGTTACTTATGCTTTACTGGTTACTGATGAAGGCATTCCTGAGACATACACACAAGCTGTTCATAGCGTTGAGTGTGAAGAATGGAAAGAGGCTATGGGTGAAGAAATGACATCTCTTCACAAGAATGACACCTGGGTTCTTGCCAAGCTCCCTAAGGGCAAGAAAGCAATTGGATGTAAGTGGGTATATGCTAAGAAAGAAGGATTGAAGAAAAATGAGATTCACTACAAGGAAAGGCTAGTTGCAAAAGGCTATACCCAGAAGGAGGAAATTGACTACATTGAAGTATTCTCGCCAGTTGTGAAGCACTCCTCTATTCGTATTTTGTTAGCTTGGTAGCGCAGTATGACTTGAATCTAGTTCAGATGGATGTAAAAACAACGTTCTTACATGGAGATCTAGATGAGGAGATTTATATGACTCAACCAAGTGGATTCAAAGCTCCGGGTGAAGAGGATCTAGTGTGTAAGTTGAAAAGATCGTTGTATGGACTGAAACAGTCTTCGAGACAGTGGTATAAACGATTTGATCGTTTTATGTTAGGCCAAGCGTACACAAGAAGCCACCATGATCACTGTGTATATCTGAAGAAGCTGAGTGATGGTTCTTTCATTTATTTGTTGTTGTATGTAGATGATATGCTGATTGCATCTACTTGCAAGTCTGAGATTGAGAAGCTGAAATGTAAGTTGTCAGCTGAATTTGAAATGAAAGATCTTGGAGATGCGAAGAAGATTCTTGGCATGGAGATTCAGAGAGATAGAATGAAGGGCAAGGTGTGTTTATCTCAAAAGACATATTTGAAGAAGGTATTAAGGAAATTTGGCATTTCTAAAGAAACCAAATCAGTAAGTACTCCTCTTGCTGCTCATTTTAAATTAAATGAAACTATGTGTCCTTCCTCTGATGATGAGATTCAATTTATGGCACATGTGCCTTATGCTAATGCTGTTGGGAGTCTTGTGTATGCGATGGTGTGTACACGACCTGACATTTCACATGCCGTGAGTATGGTTAGTCGTTACATGCATGCTCCTGGAAAAGAGCATTGGAATGCTGTCAAATGGATTTTAAGATATCTTATGGGAACTATCGATGCTGGTTTAGAATTTGTGAAGGATATGAACAACAGTCATTTATGTGTTGGTTATGTAGACTCAGATTATGCCGGTGATTTGGATAAGAGATGCTCTACTACAGGGTATGTGTTTACCTTGGCAGGAGGTCCTATATGTTGGAGGTCTATTCTGCAGTCGACAGTGGCTCTATCTACTACAGAGGCATAGTATATGGCAGTGACTGAAGCTTTCAAAGAAGCTATATGGTTGCAAGGTTTGTTGGATGATTTGGGAGTGGTGCAAGATCAACTTCTTGTGTATTGCGATAGTATGAGTGCCATCCACCTAGCAAAGAATCAAGTTCATCATGACCGAACAAAGCACATTGATGTGCGTTATCATTCATTAGAGAAGTATTAACTGAGGGTCATATTCTCTTGGTAAAGATTGATACAAAAGAGAATCCCGCAGACATGTTGACTAAAGTGGTTTCTAATGTCAAGTTCAAGCATTGTCTTGACTTGATTAATGTTTTGTATGTTTGATGTATGATACCCCGATGGGGTGGAGGTTCTTCGGAACATTGTGAAGTCTCTTTGCGAGACACTATGATGAACTACGACAGCTTGATCCTTTGGGTACGTAGGCAACTGCAGCTGGATATGTGGAAATCAGAGAGCTTTGTGTATGATCGTCTCATGCTTTTGTGAATGATCCGAGGTGGAGAATTGTGAAGACAGCTGCACGTTATGTGCAGTCACGTGCAATGAAAGTGCACTTGTATGTGGGCCTACCAGTTAAAGCCCAAGTGTCTCTATGTATAAATATGTGTTATCATGCAAGTTGTGAGTAAGGGTTTTGTAAAAGGGCAGCAGCCACAAAACCATAGCAGCAACCACAAAACCTGCGAGAAAGTGAGCTGAGCGATTGTCAAAAGCTTGTAAGTTTCTATGTATGGTTCTCCATTGAGGTAATAAAATCAATCTCTCTTTCCTGAGGATGTAGGCTATTGCCGAACCTCGTTAAACATTGTGTTCTCTCTCTATTTTGCTGTTTTGATTTTGCTGCACTATATTGGACTGTTTTTGTGTTGAGTTGGCTTCTGCTGCCATTAACCTCGACATAGGTTTCTGTCTTTTTCTGCATTCGCATAAACTAAACATTTAAAATTTATTAACTGAGCAATATGTAGTTATCAAACTTCCCTTTCCATGGTAATAATGGCCTCTATCATAGGATACATACATTTTCTATAAAAACACTTGCAACCAATGGCGGCCAATCCAATTTATAGTCTTTTAAATTGTATCAAAATGAGTGTTATAGTTAAATTATCACAAAGAAACATTACAAGCATGTGCTAGAATGAAATTTGTATGCTTATATCCTTGATTATCCGTACATGGGATGAAAAATATTCTCTAAATTACATGGGCTGCTAAGACAATACAACCAAGAAAAGTAGTGCTTTTGGTTGGTTCAAGTTATGAATGGTCTGTTCCAAATATCGGTGATGTTGTATGATTGCTGGATGGATTTAAGTCAGTAGTAATTTGGTTGATGTTGAGTTATATGCTATAAGGATCGAGTTGCAGGCAAAGTGAATGACATTTTGTGTTCAATTATATGCTTCGTGAACTGGTGTGTTGAGTTGATGTGGATTTGGATATTATATGCCAATATGTATGTTGATTTAATTGCATATTATCTTTTTGATCATGTTAACAAACTATATTCATATTTCTCATTTGATTTTTGCATAACCATATACGATTACATATCCCAAAAATAAGCTAGCAATTACAAAATCAAATAATAAGCAGAAAATACTGGGTAATATGCTTACAGGAAAAAAAAAACCACTTTCATGCTTTATATCAACAAACAATAAACAATTCAGGTTTGCATCTTAACCAACAACGATCCACGCGCAGAGTGTGTACTTCAATCATGCGTGGAGCGCGTGCCATTATCACGCGCGAAGCACGTGCCGTTATTTTCGTTTAATGAATTAAATTTCTCCAAACATAAATTTATGTTTTTCTTTGGATGAATTAATCATTTGAACAATAAGATATCCTTTAAGTTCGGTTACCGACCGAATTAACCGAAATTATTTCGGTTCGATTTTGAAATTTTTTGATTCAAATTCGATTTAAACTTTTTTACCCCAAAACCAACCAAACCGACCGAACGCTCACCCCTAAATGAAAACCAATACAAATTTATTCAATACTTCCCGAAATACTCTCGTTATTAGATCCACGATATAAGCGGGGGAGTTAGTCAATCCAAATGGCATTACTAACCACTCGTAAAAAGTATCGAGCCCTCTAAAGGCAGTCAAATGGATATGTTCTTCAGAAATTCTGAGTTGATGAAAACCTATGGCTAAATCCATTTTAGAGAAAAACATGTCCCGTTTAATTGATCGAATAGGTCATTTATTCAAGACAAAGGGTACTATTATTAAGGGTTTGTTTATTTAAGTCTTTGTAATCGACGCACAACCTTAAGGAACCATCCGACTTGGCTACAAATACCACAGCTGATCCCCAGCTTGAACGACTTGGTCGAATAAACCCTCTTTCCAAAAGTTCTTGAAATTGCTTATCTAGCTCTTTCCTTTCTTTGGGTGCCATCCTCTGGCTACAGTGAACAACTAGTAGAGCATCAGACATTAAGTCAATTCTAAACTCAATTTCTTTAAAAGAAGAGGGACTTTTGACTTCTTCAAATACATCGGGAAATTTTCGGATGATGGATATAGTTCTGATGTCCATAATAGGGTAACCCAAAGAACACATTAATCTATCTCATTTTGGGCTAGGGTCTTCACATGATATTTTGATAAATTTTCGAAACATCCCACTTACTGATATCGTTTTATTTATGCAATCTAACTTTACTCCATACCATTCCGAGTATAACTACAAATTCATCAAAGTCTAGAATAATTCTATTGAAAGGGAATTGATGATGTAAATAAGAGATAGGGACTTCTTTACAACATAAACTCAGAGTAGTAGAGCCTCCTACCGGATTCTTCACACGAAGGGGATCCTTAATGAATTTTGTCTTTAGGTTAAACTTTTCTAATGTATGTTTAGAAATAAAGCTATGTGTAGCACTAATGTGTCAAACAAAACTCGAACTAATTTATCACATTGTTACCTTCCAACACCCCTTTCCCTTTGTCATTCCTTAAAGTTGAGGGATCGTCCTTGATAGCATATACCTTTACTATTTCTGTTTTCTTCATTATGGGATAGTTCTTGTGAAACACCCCACCTCCGTTAGGGTCACTCTCAAAGGGAATGCCCTAATTTTGGTGGAGGTTTATAAGTACAAGTCACAGATATACAAGACAGATATAAGAACACATATTTTGCAAACAGCGGAAGAACAACAAACTTTTATTTCATAAAGTCAAATATGTGTTACAACAACAACCTTTCCAAAAAAACATAACATAATACTTTCATAATCTGTCTTGAGTACATTATTTAAAGAAGCATAAATAAAACATAGATAAACTGCAAAAGCCCCTTAGTGGATTGTCCAAAGCCATAATTCAAAACAGGAAAGTCCAAGCAATACATTTCTCTTCTTCAAGCTAGATGTTGAGGCTGGTCAAGCTGCTGTGTTCCCTCCCTAAGGACCTGGGGGGGGGGGGGGGAAACGGAAGAAAGAAGACGAAAGAAAAATAGAGTCAGACATAAAGCCTGAGTAAGTCTAGTACTACTTTGTCTATGAATAAAGAACTGGGTATGATAAGTAAAACAGGAAGTGGCCAAACACTATGAACTTGGTTAAGTTATCTAGGGTCGAATATACTATCGTACCCCATGTTAATCTCTGAACCCATATAAACTAGTTTCCAATTTGCACCCCATAATCAAGGTGATGTGATCCATTCAATGATGATCGGCTCCTACTCGCATAGTTACATGTGTCTTACGGCCCCCGATGTCTGTAGTTACCTATGCTGGTCCCACCATGGGGTGTATCAAGTCCCATAGTGGCAACCCGACACAACCTTAGAGTGCACATGTATGCTACTGGTGTCCAGTGCCTTATTTTTCTGCTCCGGAGTGTGTGCACGCCCGCACTCCTTTAGAACCTACACTGCTACACCACCGCCGTCGCTTTGACCTCTTACAATCAGCCCAGTAATCGTGCCCCACCCTGCCTAGTTTCAGGGTATCCTGATACACCTTTTAGGGTTACTGCTGAAAAGGGTCCCCCGTTACTAGGTTTTCTATCTCTAGCCAACATGCTAAGTTGGTTAAGTGTTTCCTACCTAACCCCCACCAGTCCGTTTAGTTTAGCATGTTCCATTTTGATTAAGTTTTTAGTCCACTTAATCCTAACAATCCTGACTCAGCCTTAATTGTCTTATTAAGGCCCTGACCTCTCACATTAGACAGGTATTGTTGTGGCTGCCTGTTGCCGGTTGGTTCCGGGAAGTCTTACGCCACAACTCAGTCTAACCTCGGGTCCTTGCTGGGCTCCATGTTTAACCTCCCACATTGGATAGGTATTGTTGTGATTACTGGACAGCCGGGCGGTTCCGGGCAGGTTTACATCACAACTCAATCCAACCTCGGGTTAAACACATCGTATGTTCTACATTTACATATCTTGTCATTCTTCTTTATTTATATGCAAATATTTGCGGCCCATTATTAAGTTAATGGTGTAAAGGTTACACCAATCACGGGCCCAACCCATACTTGAATTTGGGCCCTTCTATTTTATATTTTCATTCATTAATTTATCTTTAACCCAACGTTATTTTCCCCCGTTTTACACGTCCGTTTATATATATATTGGGCTTAGCCTTTTAAAGCCCAATTTAGCCATGCGAAAAGGGGAGGCTTATGGCGTATACACAAAGAGGGGAAGGTGAGCGCATGAACTTGCAATACGACGTTGGAAATACAAAATAGAAATTGGTGTACTTGCATAGTGGTAACATAGGTGACATGAATCAAAGCATGTGAACTTGCATAGGTTTAACTACAACATGAACCTATATTCTTATTTAGGCATAATGTCAAACATAAGCATGTCATAAATATTCCTAGCATAAGCATGGCATAATGTCAAACATAAGCATGGCATAAATACTTCTAGCATAAACATGGCATAATGTCAAACATAAGCATGGCATAGGTAAAGTTCAATTTGTTCATGGCATAAACATAAACAAGTCATGTTCATAAGGTTTCTACGTGTTTACAAAGGGGATACTTTGTTACCAATACAAAAGCATAATTCAACTTAATCATGGTTTAAGTCTAATCACATAACGATGGTATAAACATACTTATGCATAAATATTCCTAAACATGGTGTTTGCTTTAAAACTTGCAAAAAGGGATTTTTGAGTCTAACCTAGCCATGTCTCACATATGTCATCATATAATTCTTTTAAACAAGATAGACTTAACCATAGATTTCAATTATGCCAAATATCATTCATAGCCTAGCCATATTCATAAGTTTTGCAAATACATGGATTATGGTGTCAAAATTCCAACATAGTTTCATATGAACTATAACAACCAAACTTGTTTCAATTACTTGCAAAATGATTTATGCACAAAATATACATCATGATGACATAATAACAAAGCCCAAACTCGCATAAATTTCAATCAACTACATACATGTAGCTTCAACATAGATAACATAATTTGCGCAATATTCCAAACGTAAACTTGTATAGAACTACCGCATGTAGTTCTTTATAACATAATCCATAAATATCCAAACGTATATAAATTGACAAGAACGCATAAATATGAATTACTTCCATTGCCACAATTCAAGCATACACATCAACACAGTTGTTTATTATACCAAAGTAACACTCTACTTACAATGGTTGCGGCGAATTCTCAATTAAGAGACACGATTCCTTTGTTGAATTGATTAGCTTTAGGTTGCTTGAATTGCTTTAGGCTTTAGAACTTTCTTCCTAACTCTCTCTCTCTAGTCGGCGGCTACTCTTTGTCGTTCCTCAGCAACATGGCGGCTATAATCTTATTTTGAATGAATAGATTAGGGTTTAGTCTAGGGTTGTTTATATAGAGGTTAGGAATTGATTAGGACCATTGATGTTGCTAGGTTAGATCGTAGCCATTCATTAGGAAGAGAGACCAATAAAAACCCGCCACCTAGCCCTAATGACACAGCAGACCACAGAAATTCGACCACACACCGACCTGGCCAGCCAGGGCTAGACCAGACCTGGCCAGCAGGTCATTTTTGACCTGGGCGCACTTGGCAGGTGCGCCAGGTCAAAAATGCACTGGCGCACTTCACAGGTGCGCCAGTTCATTTTTGTTCTGGCGCACTTCCCAAGTGCGCCAGTGCATTCTGGCCCTTTTTCGGTTTTTCGCCCAACTTCGTTCGTCCATAACTTCTTCATACGATATCCGTTTTTCGAAAACTCGGACTCTATTTCGCGTATTTTTCCGAGACGAACGCAATGGCGTATCCCGTTTCCCTTAGTTCTTTGATTTGGGTTTTATTATACTTTAATTCATGAATTTCACAGCTATAGAATTTTCGGGGTGTTACATTCTCCCCCACTTAAAAGGATTTCGTTCCCGAAATCTTCAAGTTAGGAGGAATGTATATCCTAACATCCAATCATCCATCTACTCATCCATCAAACACGAGCATCCATTGTCCTTAAAAGACTTCTAATGCTTCATGATCATATGCGAAGTGTGTGTGTACATGAACTTATCTAATGCAAAATCAGGCGGTCTACTGATTCAGTTGACCTCCTTAATGCGAATTATGTGAGTGCCATGAATCCATTATGTATGCAAATTTTCCTATTTTTGCTTCTACATGAGTGCACAATCATTCAGTACAAATGCAGCATCCACATGACAACACATTATAGTTCAACCATATACGAAAGCAAACATATATGCATATGCAATATGAAGTGACTGAGCCGATCTAAAACCTAGATTGTGTGTGTATATGCAACCACGAGCAACCACTAGCAATCACTTGCAACCACTTGCAACCATCATCCATAACATGTTTCAACTACATGTTTCCATCCAAAAAGATTCTATCTAAAAGATACGGTCGAGGAAATATACCTAAAAAGATAGATAAAAGCGCAACTTAAGGAAAAGGAAAGATCAAGGATGTACCCTCGAACAGAAAAGGGTAGGCTGTGCGTATTTTAGCTTCAGTTTCCTAAGTCGCGTCTCCCTCGGCGTCGCTCCACTGAACTTTGACGAGCTTGACTTCGCGGTTGCGTAGCTTCTTCACTTCCGTTCCTAATATGCGGGTTGGAACCTTCCTTATGGTTGCCTCGCGTTCCACTTCGACCTCTTCGAGGATATTTGGCTCTACCACTTCAGCAGACTCATGCAGACATTTTCGAAGATGTGAAACGTGAAAAACGTTGTGGACTCCAGCCAACTCCTCGGGTAGCTCTAATCTATAGGTCGTTTTCCCAATCCTCTCGATAATAGGGAATGGCCCTACGAATCTTGGTGCTAGCTTTCCTGTGGTTCCAAAACGAACAACGTTTCTTAGCGGTGATACCTTGAGAAAAACTCTGTCTCCAACCTCGAATTCAAGGTCGGTCCTCCTCTTGTCGGCGTAGGACTTTTGTCTGTCTTGGGCCGTCTTCATCCTTCTTCGTATTAAGTCTACTTTCTCTGTAGTCTCTCGGATCATGTCTGGTCCAAGTATAAGCTTATCCGTGGACACCCACCAACAAGTGGGCGATCGGCACGGTCTTCCATATAAAGCTTCGAAGGGCGCCATTCCTATGGTTGCTTGATAGCTGTTGTTGTAGGCAAATTCCGCCAAAGGAAGGTGGTCTTCCCATGTCCCTCCGAAGTCAAGGACGCATAGTCTTAGAAGGTCTTCCAAAACTCTGTTTACTCTCTCCGTTTGGCCGTCGGTTTGGGGATGATAGGCTGTGCTCAAGCATAACTGCGTTCCTACTGCTTCTTGCAGACTCCGCCAAAACTCGCTGGTGAAGATGGGGTCTCGGTCACTAACAATACTAGATGGTATTCCATGGAGTCGAACGATTTCCTTTAGGTAAAGTGATGCTAGGGATGAGGCAGTTCTCTTACTTTTGACTGGTAAAAAGTGGGCGCTTTTAGTAAGCCTATCCACTATTACCCAAATGCTTGTGTTGCCTCTCCTAGACCTAGGCAGCCCATCGATGAAGTCCATTGAGATGCTATCCCACTTCCACTGCGGGATCTCCAGAGGATGTAGTAGTCCGCCAGGCTTTTTCTGTTCCGCCTTAACCTGTTGGCACACCATACACTTAGAAACGAACTCTGCCACGTCCTTTTTCATGCCGTTCCAGAAGAAAGTCCTTTTTATGTCTTTGTACATTTTATCCCCGCCTGGGTGTATCGTCATCTTGGAATGATGCGCTTCCTCGAGAACCTTCTTTATTAAATCGTTTGTCTGTGGGACGCATAGTCTTCCGTCTCGCCTTAGTAAACCCCTATCGTCGATAGAGTATCGGTTGAGGTGACTTGAAGTCTCACCCCTAATTAGCCTATCAATTATTTCCACAAGCTGAGGGTCTTCGCGTTGTGCTGTCCCTACTGAATCCACTAAAGTTGGGCGCACTTCGAGAGATGCTAGCAAGCCTGGTACGAAATCGGAGGAGGGCCTAAAGTCGAAGCTGGCTATAAACTCTAGGCTTTGTCTTTCAACAAACAACGGGCTTAGGGTCAATTTCTTTCGGCTCAACGCGTCTGCTACTACGTTGCCTTTGCCCGGAGTGTAGGAGATTTCGAAATCGTACGAGGCAAGAAACTCCATCCATCTTTGTTGCCTCAAGTTAAGATCCTTCTGCGAGAAAAGATATTTCAACGATTTATGGTCAGTGTAAAGTTCGAACTTCTCACCTAGGAGATAGTGTCGCCAAGACTTGAGTGCAAAGACGATGGCGGCTAACTCAAGATCGTGGGTTGGGTAGTTCCTTTCGTGCACCTTCAATTGCCTCCCGCCATAAGCTACTACCCTTCCTTCTTGCATTAAGACGGCGCCTAGCCCTGTCCCACATGCATCCGTATAAACAGTGAACATCTTGCTCCCATCTGGCAGCGTCAAAACTGGGGCTGTTGTAAGAGCCCTTTTTAGTCGTTGGAAAGCAAATTCGCAATCCAAATCCCAATTGAACACTAGATTCTTCTTGGTCAATTTCGTGAGCGGAGCTGAGATTTTCGCAAAATCCCTTATAAATTTTCGATAGAAACCTGCTAGTCCTAGAAAGCTTCGGACCTCAGTTGCATTCCTTGGTGTCTTCCAATCCTGTACCGCCACTACCTTCGCAGGGTCCACCGCTAACCCTTGTTTGGATACTATGTGCCCAAGGAACCTCACCTCTTCTCTCCAAAAGTGGCATTTGGAGAATTTGGCTTTTAGTTGATGGACTCGCAAAGTTTCCATGATTGCCCTTAAGTGTTGAGCATGTTCCTCTTCACTCTTTGAGAAGATAAGGATATCATCTACGAAGACCACTACGAATTTGTTGAGGAAATCTCTAAATACCCTACTCATTAGGTCCACGAAGTACGCAGGTGCATTTGTCAAGCCGAAAGACATGACAAGCCATTCAAAGAAGCCGTCTGGGGTTCTGAACGCCGTTTTATCGATGCTATCTTCAGCCACCCTTAGCTGATGAAAACCGGTTGCTAAATCGAGTTGGGAGAAAACAGACGCTCCTACAAGCTGGTCAAATAAATCGTCAATTCTAGGGAGAGGGTGCCTATTCTTTTTCGTTAGCTTGTTGAGCTCCCTATAGTCAACACATAGACGGAGTGAACCATCCGCCTTTGTAGCGAACACCACTGGAGCGCCCCATTCTGAAATGCTCCTCCTAATGAACCCCTTCTCTAGAAGCTCTTTAATCTGTTTACTGAGCTCTTTCCTTTCTCGTGGAGCCATATGTCTAACGGGCAACGCAACGGGCTTTGCATTATCTACAAGATATATGCGGAAGTCTATTTCCCTCTTCGGAGGCAAGCCCTTCACCTCTTCAAAGACATCCGGATATTCCCGGACCACTCTAACTGATTGCAAGTTTTCAACAGAGGCATCTAGCGATTCAAGATAACTAAGCATAACCGCATACGAGGGATTACAAGAAATTTCCAAAGTATTACCGAGCTGGGTTAGGAGCCTAACAACCCTTTTCTCACAATCAAGGATGGCCCCATTACTAGATAGCCAATCCATACCCAAAATCAAACCATACCCCGAAAAGCCCAAAACAAAGGCACTACATTGAAATTCAACACTTAGAATAGAAATTTTCAATCCCACACAGATCATAGACAAATGAGCTGGGCCCCCAATTGGGTTTGAAACAATTAAGGGGTCCTCTACCATACTAGTTTTTAGGTGCAGAGATTCTACTAAAGTAGACGAGATAAAGGAGTGTGATGCTCCAGAATCAAATAAAGTGCGAACGGGGTGATCAAAAAGATAAACTACACTTTCTACAGAAGTGTTTGTACCTCGCTGCTGCAATGGTGGCGCTTCTAGCACATGAACCTGTGCCCCTGGGGTGGATCCAGCGCCCTGCCCCTGTCCTCGTTTCCTTGGGCAGTCCTTAGCCCTGTGGCCTGTCTGACCGCATGAAAAGCACCCACCATTCTCCTTGGCCTTCTTTTTCCGGCAGTCCTTTACTAAGTGCCCCACTTTGCCACAAAAATTACACTTCCTCTTCTCTTTGTTGCCTTTCCCGCCTTTCTTAAAGTCTATCTTCTTGGGCTGCAAACCCTCTTTCTTCCCTTGAGAGCTTTCTGCCTTCGTCTCCTTCTTGCCCTTATCCTCCTCATTCAGCAATGCCATTTGCACCAATCTTTCATACGTGGCTCCCATGGGTATATGGGTCATGGCCAAACTGTGTAATGGCTCATTTAACCCTTTGACGAAACGGAGAGCCTTCTTGTGCGGGGTGTTGACTAGGTCAAGTCCAAACCTAGCCAGCTCATCGAACTGATTCACATACTCTCTGACAGTCTTGTCTCCTTGCTTAAGAAATAAGAATTTTTCTAACTGCAAACTCCTTTCTGCATCTGAGAGAAATTTGGTCTCAAACCTTGCCCTAAAGTCCTCCCATGTCTCCACTGGTCTTTCAGCATTAGTGACTTCCCACCAGTAGGAAGCCTCGCCCTTCAATAGCCATACTGCCAATTGTACTTTTTGTCTATCCTCTACCTCAAAGATGATGAATAGGTCTTCGGTTTCTTTTAGCCAATTCCTAGCTGCTACGAAGGACTCAGTTCCATGGAAATCCCTTCCTCCCATAGCTTTAAAATCTTTACATATCTTAGCGAACGTGTTTCCCCGAGGAGGAGGTGGAGGAAAAGGTGCTGCTGCAGCTGGATGATTTCCTTCAGCTGGGGGAGGAGGAACGGTAGGACCTGGCTGAGTGGCCCTTGCTTCTAAGAACCGTCTAAACCAACCAGGTATTGGCACCCCTTCAGGCAAGTTAAGATCTTGGGACATGCTGAAACAAAAAAAGGATAGATTCAAAACGAAGGATAAGAGATAGTTCCTATGGCTTTGGGGAGTGGACTTTTCCTTTTAAAAATAAAATAATATTTTTCTTTTAAAAATGCTTCTTTAAATTTCCTTTTTGAAAATAATTTTTCAAAACTTTTTATCTTATCTGGTAAACCTAGGCTCTGATACCAAGTGAAACACCCCACCTCCGTTAGGGTCACTCTCAAAGGGAATGCCCTAATTTTGGTGGAGGTTTATAAGTACAAGTCACAGATATACAAGACAGATATAAGAACACATATTTTGCAAACAGCGGAAGAACAACAAACTTTTATTTCATAAAGTCAAATATGTGTTACAACAACAACCTTTCCAAAAAAACATAACATAATACTTTCATAATCTGTCTTGAGTACATTATTTAAAGAAGCATAAATAAAACATAGATAAACTGCAAAAGCCCCTTAGTGGATTGTCCAAAGCCATAATTCAAAACAGGAAAGTCCAAGCAATACATTTCTCTTCTTCAAGCTGGATGTTGAGGCTGGTCAAGCTGCTGTGTTCCCTCCCTGAGGACCTGGGGGGGGGGGGGAAACGGAAGAAAGAAGACGAAAGAAAAATAGAGTCAGACATAAAGCCTGAGTAAGTCTAGTACTACTTTGTCTATGAATAAAGAACTGGGTATGATAAGTAAAACAGGAAGTGGGCAAACACTATGAACTTGGTTAAGTTATCTAGGGTCGAATATACTATCGTACCCCATGTTAATCTCTGAACCCATATAAACTAGTTTCCAATTTGTACCCCATAATCAAGGTGATGTGATCCACTCAATGATGATCGGCTCCTACTCGCATAGTTACATGTGTCTTACGGCCCCCGATGTCTGTAGTTACCTATGCTGGTCCCACCATGGGGTGTATCAAGTCCCATAGTGGCAACCCGACACAACCTTAGAGTGCACAGGTATGCTACTGGTGTCCAGTGCCTTATTTTTCTGCTCCGGAGTGTGTGCACGCCCGCACTCCGTTAGAACCTACACTGCTACACCACCGCCGTCGCTTTGACCTCTTACAATCAGCCCAGTAATCGTGCCCCACCCTGCCTAGTTTCAGGGTATCCTGATACACCTTTTAGGGTTACTGCTGAAAAGGGTCCCCCGTTACTAGGTTTTCTATCTCTAGCCAACATGCTAAGTTGGTTAAGTGTTTCCTACCTAACCCCCACCAGTCCGTTTAGTTTAGCATGTTCCATTTTGATTAAGTTTTTAGTCCACTTAATCCTAACAATCCTGACTCAGCCTTAATTGTCTTATTAAGGCCCTGACCTCTCACATTAGACAGGTATTGTTGTGGCTGCCTGTTGCCGGTTGGTTCCGGGCAGTCTTACGCCACAACTCAGTCTAACCTCGGGTCCTTGCTGGGCTCCATGTTTAACCTCCCACATTGGATAGGTATTGTTGTGATTACTGGACAGCCGGGCGGTTCCGGGCAGGTTTACATCACAACTCAATCCAACCTCGGGTTAAACACATCGTATGTTCTACATTTACATATCTTGTCATTCTTCTTTATTTATATGCAAATATTTGCGGCCCATTATTAAGTTAATGGTGTAAAGGTTACACCAATCACGGGCCCAACCCATACTTGAATTTGGGCCCTTCTATTTTATATTTTCATTCATTAATTTATCTTTAACCCAACGTTATTTTCCCCCGTTTTATACGTCCGTTTATATATATATTGGGCTTAGCCTTTTAAAGCCCAATTTAGCCATGTGAAAAGGGGAGGCTTATGGCGTATACACAAAGAGGGGAAGGTGAGCGCATGAACTTGCAATACGACGTTGGAAATACAAAATAGAAATTGGTGTACTTGCATAGTGGTAACATAGGTGACATGAATCAAAGCATGTGAACTTGCATAGGTTTAACTACAACATGAACCTATATTCTTATTTAGGCATAATGTCAAACATAAGCATGTCATAAATATTCCTAGCATAAGCATGGCATAATGTCAAACATAAGCATGGCATAAATACTTCTAGCATAAACATGGCATAATGTCAAACATAAGCATGGCATAGGTAAAGTTCAATTTGTTCATGGCATAAACATAAACAAGTCATGTTCATAAGGTTTCTACATGTTTACAAAGGGGATACTTTGTTACCAATACAAAAGCATAATTCAACTTAATCATGGTTTAAGTCTAATCACATAACGATGGTATAAACATACTTATGCATAAATATTCCTAAACATGGTGTTTGCTTTAAAACTTGCAAAAAGGGATTTTTGAGTCTAACCTAGCCATGTCTCACATATGTCATCATATAATTCTTTTAAACAAGATAGACTTAACCATAGATTTCAATTATGCCAAATATCATTCATAGCCTAGCCATATTCATAAGTTTTGCAAATACATGGATTATGGTGTCAAAATTCCAACATAGTTTCATATGAACTATAACAACCAAACTTGTTTCAATTACTTGCAAAATGATTTATGCACAAAATATACATCATGATGGCATAATAACAAAGCCCAAACTCGCATAAATTTCAATCAACTACATACATGTAGCTTCAACATAGATAACATAATTTGCGCAATATTCCAAACGTAAACTTGTATAGAACTACCGCATGTAGTTCTTTATAACATAATCCATAAATATCCAAACGTATATAAATTGACAAGAACGCATAAATATGAATTACTTCCATTGCCACAATTCAAGCATACACATCAACACAGTTGTTTATTATACCAAAGTAACACTCTACTTACAATGGTTGCGGCGAATTCTCAATTAAGAGACACGATTCCTTTGTTGAATTGATTAGCTTTAGGTTGCTTGAATTGCTTTAGGCTTTAGAACTTTCTTCCTAACTCTCTCTCTAGTCGGCGGCTACTCTTTGTCGTTCCTCAGCAACATGGCGGCTATAATCTTATTTTGAATGAATAGATTAGGGTTTAGTCTAGGGTTGTTTATATAGAGGTTAGGAATTGATTAGGACCATTGATGTTGCTAGGTTAGATCGTAGCCATTCATTAGGAAGAGAGACCAATAAAAACCCGCCACCTAGCCCTAATGACACAGCAGACCACAGAAATTCGACCACACACCGACCTGGCCAGCCAGGGCTAGACCAGACCTGGCCAGCAGGTCATTTTTGACCTGGGCGCACTTGGCAGGTGCGCCAGGTCAAAAATGCACTGGCGCACTTCACAGGTGCGCCAGTTCATTTTTGTTCTGGCGCACTTCCCAAGTGCGCCAGTGCATTCTGGCCCTTTTTCGGTTTTTTGCCCAACTTCGTTCGTCCATAACTTCTTCATACGATATCCGTTTTTCGAAAACTCGGACTCTATTTCGCGTATTTTTCCGAGACGAACGCAATGGCGTATCCCGTTTCCCTTAGTTCTTTGATTTGGGTTTGATTATACTTTAATTCATGAATTTCACAGTTATAGAATTTTCGGGGTGTTACATCTTGGCTAGGTGTCCGGTTTTGTGGCAGTTATAACATTCTCAGGTCTCTTTGGATTTCTTTGGTTTGCTATAGTTGCTTGAATAATGCCCTTTTTCCTGGCAGTTGTAACATGTAATGCCTTGGAGAAAATCTTCGTTGCTTCCTTCCTTCCTTTTGTTCTGTCCTTGCTTCGTCTCGTTGAATTTTCTTTTCTTCCTGTTGTTGTTATTGTTATTGTTGTTATTGCCTCCTTTTTCTCCAGATTGTAACGACCCGTATTCTACCCATCATAGGATCGTAGGATATTTGTTTCTTTCACATACGAAGTCGTATGGTCATGTAACTTTGGGAGACGACTATTGGGGTCATTTCCCATGTTCATTATTTTTGTCGATTTTTAAATGACCATTTTATCCCTAGTTGGTACTGTTTTGGCCATAACTTTTGACTGGAAAGGAATTTTGACCTAAAACCACTTCCGTTGGCTTCGGATGATGGTTTACAATTCCGTAGAGTGGTCACATCAGCCAAACGGACTCACCTTTTGGGAGATATGGCTGAAACAAGTTTCAGATGGTGAAAAACAGCTTAATTGGGCTTAACCGGGTAATTAGCAGCTAGGCTCAAAGGGGATTTCGGGATTGGAGATGTATAGGGGCTGATTAGGGTTAGAAAACATTTCTTTCGGCCGCCACTTTCATTCTTGGAACCCTAGCAATGGCCTCCAACACCCAAATCACCTTCTAATCACTTTCTAATCAAGTTTTGGCTTTATCTACATCAAATTAAGGAGAGAAAACATGAAAGCAAGGTTGGAGCTGCTGTTAGACATCAGTATTCACCCAAAACAGTGAGGTTTCAGTTCTGAGAATTTTATTTGTGGCCAAGGTGAGTGATCAGCATTGTTTTGACACTAATTACAGTTAATTAAGGGTAATTAGTGAAGATTAGAGAATTTATACACTAATAAATTCTGGAAAAATATCTATAAATTCGAAAATAATATTTTATGCCTCTGGTAGAAATTTGGTTCAATTTGATTAAGTTTTGTTAACCCTATGATTAGTTTTACTTAAAACATGCTTAAGGGAAAATATGGGGTTTTGGGTATATTTGATCCATTTTGATGTGTATATTCATTGTTTTGGTGTTTGTGGTTAGTTTGCTGTGTTCCTATGACAATTTGGGATGAATTGTGGTTGATTAGAATAGTTAGATTGGTCGAAAACGTCGTCGAATGGCGTAAACAAGTTGCTGGAAAAAGTTGCAGAAAGTTGTGCAGGGTTTTGGATTGGATCGGGTATGGGCTCGGATCGGATAGGAGAGCTGGGCATGGAATCCGAACCGACATCTGGCACATAGGAGGCTTGGCAAAAAGGAAGGCCATGTTGGTTAAGCTGGGGATCAGATCAACTTAAAGACGAAGGGCTCGGATCGGATCGACTTAAGGATGGAAGGCTAGGACTTGAGTAAGGCGAAGGGATCGGATCGGAGTGAATGAAGAACGAGGGAGCTGATCGGAGCGGGAGCACAAACTGAATGGGAGATGGCCACCCGACCCGACCCGAAGTGGGACACCCGACCCGAACCGATGCAGCGCTGTGGACCCGAACCGAACCGCTACAGGAGAAAACTACGAACAGAACCAACTTAGAGGACCCGACCCGAACCGATGGCTAGAAGGGGAACCCGACCCGAACCGATGGCTAGAAGGAGAAACTCGACCTGACCCAGTATTTTACCAATAACCCGAGATGCAAAGGTAGTCCAATATGGGAAGTTGGAGCTCAGGATCCAGTTGGAAACCGATGAGTTCACTTCATGATTGGGCTTTGCTGCGGGACGTGTGCCAAGGGGCCATCGATGTCTATGACTTTGGATCACTATGTATGGGAGGTACGTGAACGGATTCAGGGCCACAGTGGCCTAGGTACGACTAAGGGGCTATAAACCAATGAAGTGGGGTCATTTGTAAAGATTTGGTCATGACTCCATGTGGTATCCTTGGTAGTAGCAGTAGTTGTACAAGTTGAACACCGTCACTACTTCGATGGGTCTAGTGATTGACAGTGGTGGACATCGTACGTTTTACGCACTGAGTGAGAGATGTGAGGATGGTTGCTATGGTTGATTCGTTTGCCATCATTATGACATGCACACCCCACACCCGTATTCTCTACACTATTTATTATGGCACCTTAGAGTATTGTACGGTATGTGGTACTAACTCTTTGGTTGCAGGTCCAGGTTCAGGTATGGTTTAGTATACCTGTTATTGTTCTGCTAGATGCTTATCGCTCATACTAGGCTTTATGTCTGACCCAGAGTTTTATGTTTCCTCTTATTACTCTGGGTGCTCACACGAGCAGACTAGAGACAGGTTAGCTGGTGATGCACGGGTAGATGATCCGGAGACGAACAGGAGGCTTCTACGTATGATATATATAGCATTCTCCCTGTGTTGTTGAAGATCACTGCTTGGGCATTAGTAGTGCATCTTCTACTTCAGTTTTCTTTTGTTTTAGAGACAGTAAATTTAGAAAGTTGTAATAAGCTGTATTTGGATTTCCGCTGCTCTGATGTTGATGTTGGTTTTAGTTGTCAGCTTATGCACTGTCTCACCTGTTTTATGTCAAGTATGTTATTATTATATTTTATTCCATCCGCTGTGAGACATTCTATAGGTTCTTGATTAGTTCATTCCCTTCTTACCTTTCTTTGGCATCCGTTCCGTGCTAGTCGGGTATGTGTACATCGCACTTTCGGAGGAAATACCGGCTGGTGCGGGGCGGGCCGTCACACAGATGCTTTGTCAATGGTAGCATATTGATACCCTATACCACTAAGTCTACAAACGACTGTTTCACATGGGTCATCATTCTTTCGTGATACTTGTGCTCCATTCCTTTGATAAATATTTCGTTTTTCTTTAGCAGAGCATTAATAAGTTTTGATCTGAAATGAGAAAGTTCATTAAATTTGTTCAGATATTCTTCAAATGACATGGTTCCCTGCTTGAGATCCATGTATCCTTCATACATCCTAGAGATCCCTGTGGAAGGAATGACTCGTCCCTTAAACATTTCCTTGAATTGTTCCGACGTAATATCATCCTCTGCTGTACCTTGAATGATCATTTCCCACTACAATGTGGCTCTATCCTGAAATTGCCAAACAACCAATAATTTTTTCTTATCATCCACCAAGTTCAAACCTCTGAAAATTTTCTCACATGAAGTCAACCAAGCTTGAGCTTCTGTGATATCATCATTTCCTTTAAATGGATTTTTCACCCAAATTCGTTTAATGCTTGTTGAAAGTTGGAAGAATGAACTGGGGTTGAACTTGAGCTGCATCCTCTTCAACTATTGCAGCGCGGCTATTTGTGGTAGTGCTACTTCCTCTCTTACGTCTACTGTTACTACTCATTTTCTACTATGTGTGAATAGTAAGAATTTTTTTCGTTAAGGTATACAGACGAATTATCCTTAGAATCATGGAACATTTGAGATTCTTTATATTTCATTGGATTTTACTCATCTTAGTTATTACTAACCCTTCTTCTAATGAGCTTTCTAATGCGTTATACCCTAAAGCTTTGTATGAAACAAAGCTCTGATACCAACTGTGACGACCCGAGATTTTGAGGTCGAAGCTCGATATTCGACACGACTCAAGCGTCAAACGTCGGACTCCAAATGCCTAATCCCTGGTTGTCTTGGGGTTATAACATATTAGAAACAATCACAATGAAACAAAACATCTCATTACATAATATGAGATACATCAGAGTTACATTATCAACATCAGAGTAATATACACATCCAATTACATGAACTACAAGATAAAAGTACAACGGAAATAAATAAAAAAGAGAGTGAATTCAAAACATGCTTCCATCTTCACCTCTATATCCAAAAAACAGCTAAGTGCTCCACAAAAGATAGTGCTCCAATATACTAGCTCTAGAAACTGCTGCTACCTAACTCTTAGGCTGCCTATGCGAAAATTATGGGTACCCAGAGTTTAAGGTAAAAATGGTAAACTCCAGGTCAGTCATTGGACTGTTATGAAAAACAAAACAGTTGTTCACATTTATTTTAAAGTTAGGTAAATCATAGGACCACGTCACATAATACGGAGTGGGTCTCCTCCTTATGAATACTTGTAAATAAAACTTGAAATATTTTTGGAAAATGAAGCTACCGTAATGTCTCTCATCACACACACACAAACACAAATTAGAAGAAGTTGCCCGCTTATGATATCCAAACAAGCTTGGTACGTAAAATTCTCTTTTATTATTATTAGTGCATAGTGTGGAAAATCATTTTCACAAATAAATGCATCAATCCTAGATGACGTGAATGTCCCATATCACAATGCCGCAATATAGGTTTACAACTAAAACCGTACAATCTTGTAGTGGAGAATGAATTTATATCAAATGACCAGGCTAAGGAGCTTCCCTTTAAAATTCGGACACCTATAGAGGGATGCCATGGTAATCACACTAGTTCTCTGCCAACACAAAGCATGATATCCTTTCCTGGTCACACCACAGTATATTATCTCTCGGTCCTTGCCAACTTATTCACCGGGGCCTCGCAACATCAACAAGCACATAAAAAGTAGAAGTCGCCACTAAGGTAATATCTGTGCTCCATACCATAGTACACCTTTCTATCAAGAAAGAGATGATAACTCCTAACCCTGTTGCATATTTCCTATTTTAGTCATTTAGTAGGGTGTGAGGCTTGCCGATGTCTCGTCACACAAAGTTACGCTACGTTAAGCCATGCTTTGATCATCATAACACATCACTTAGCATGCCACACTATCATCCCATCATATAATCGATAATCGCTGCCCATATCATCTTTGAGCTCGTACATCTCAAAGAAGGGTGTTAAACTAAGAGAATAAATTCTCCACTATCAACAGAAAAAAGTTTAGCAAAATCAATCACATACTACAATACACAACATTAGATATACGTCTATACAAGTCCGTTCTGGGTCTGAACAAAACCGAAGGCACCTTATTCCTCGTCCAATAAAGGAGAGAGGTCCTTGTCATCCAGGAATTCCCCAAATACGTCCAGACATGTCGCCACTGTCATATCTCAATATTGACAGTGAAGAGAAAATTAGCAGGCAAATTCTTTCGATGTGAAAATTCCCGGTCTTAAACACCATCTTCAAATTCTTTTCATCCATCTCATTCTAGTTTGGAATGGTCTTCAAACTTAAGTCTGATCTCGGTCTTTCCAAATAGAATCTTTCTTTTAAAACTTGTGGGCGTATAAGTCTTCATTCAAATCTCACTTCACACTTCACTAAACTATTCCAATTTTCATCTTAAATCATTTCTCAAAGTTTGGGAATATAATATGAAGTTTAAATTCTTTTAAAACTCCAATGTAGATAGTAGTGTTTAAAAGCATTACCAAAGGTTATTCAAAATAGACAATTTTACAATTTCATTAAATCAACTCTAGATCTTCAAAATTTTGATTCAAATCACTTTGAAACTATTTATTATGATTTTTAAGATTTTTTCCTTGTTTTATATAATTTTTAAAAAGTTGTTCTTATTGATTTCCAAATTCGGTCACCAAACTACACCCATTGTGACCTTTTCAAAATTTGAAACTGTTTCACTGCCATATCTAATTCGAGATCCATGCCGACATGCTTTCTACCTTCCCAGTATTTTTGGATTTGATTTGTTTGATTATGGATTATCAAGCCACTGGAATTAGGGTTCTGGCATTGCCTGTGCAACTGATCTAGCTTCAGTTCCTACTTCTCCAACCGATCTTCCATTTTGTTGACTTGTAAGATCTCAGATTGTATTGGGTAAGATTAATATGTTTTGATGTTGAGTTAATAGTTTGGTTTACTTAGTTTGTGGTTTGATTTCTATTTGATCTTATAATGTTTAATACCTGATGAAGTTGATGCTGCAGTTCGTTGGATCTTAGTGAATTTCACCTTAGATTTTTTTCATCATTTGCGTGAGTATGAATATGGGTAATACTGGTCAGGTTTAACTGATATTTGGTTTGAGTGTTGTTTATATTGTCTGATAGTAATTTTAAGTTCATCCTGTCTCCTCAACGACCTCAGCTCTTGTATGTTAAGAAATAGGCACTTGGATTCTTGTTTTTTTTGGGATTTAGTTGCTATACTGGACTAGGGCTGTGATTATATGGGTGTGTTCGACTGGATGATAATAATTCATGGACTGGTAATGCTTGAGGATTCCAATTTGTTGAATGTAGAGATTTTTTGTATATTGGATCTCGGAATTACTGATATGGTGTTCTGTTTTTAAGTGAATTCAGGTTACTTGTTTATCCTGTAATTTGGTATTGTGTGGAGCAGATCCGCATACATTGTAGTGAAGATGACTTCTCTGATCTGCTTTAGGTTCATGAGTAGTCTTGGTGAATTTGAAGACATATGCAAGAAATATATGTCTGCCTGCATTCCAGTTTCCAGTCGCATTCATTTATGGAATCTGGAGTTGGAGTATGTTTCGCTAACATGGCTTTACTATCAGTGCAATTGGGGTTTACAATTTCAAAGGAACCTTCATGTCTAACATGCTTTATCACCAGCTCATATTCACTAATTCTTACGAGAAATATAAAGAAGGAAGGATATTATAGGGTGGAATATTATATTGTATTCACTTTTGTGAATTTTTCAGCATTGAACATATGATGGCCAGTGATGGCACGTGTGAGGGAGGAGCCTTTGGCTCGTTTGAGGTGCGGAGATGCACGCTAGTGGGATGGTGGCCTCATGATGGGTTGATCTATGTTACTTAGGCTTATAGTTACTTGTATTTTCAATTTTCTTTACGTTTTTGGTTTAAGTTTGTAAGGGTTAGGTTGCTAACCTTCTTCTTGTACCTTTTTTTTGCAGTGGATAATAAAGTGAACCAGTTTTCAATATATATATATATATATAGAAAATTTCTCATCCATTTGAAAGTTACTATCATTAAAAATTAGACGTTTTTCATTTTGAAGAAATCCCGATTAAATTTGCTTAATTTATGAGCATTTAAAGTTCAGAATCGAAATTCGCGAACTACCGCAGTGCGACAAATCCGATTCAGACTATATTATAAATTTATATTAAAATAAATGCGATTCATTTAAAAATGGTTTATAAATCATTTAAAACTCATATATACCTACTTGAAAACAATAATTCATACTTTATCTTTAAAATCCAATATTCCAATTTAATGGATATTATAATATTATTTTATTATTTTTCAAAACTTGTCCGTCTGAACCAAAACTTTCCTGAAGTCCATTACAAAAATAAATAAGATAGTTTATTAGATAAAATTGAGTTAAAAGGCTTATATACTAACTCCGGTTGATTTGAAATTTGAAATCTTACAATAATTTAACGTTCTGAATCCGATAAAACTGGTTTGTCAAAATCCAGAATCGTTTACAAAATGTATATTTTTAGGCTATTAAAATTATATTAAATTATCAAATTTTAAATTTACTAAAATTACAGGTCGTTACAATCACAATATGAAATTAAATTAAATTAATCATCTTTAGGGTAAAATAATCCAAAATCTAGTGTGTATTTAACATATCTTATAATACATTTTGTGGCTTTCATGTAAGTTTCTTTAAGTTGAGATTGATATCTTGCACAAAGAAAAATGTTATGCATTATATTTGGTCCACTCGCAGTTATATATAATAGTGAACATATCATACCCCAATTTAATTTTGATCTACATCTTTTGATGAGTCATTTTTTCTTAAAGCTTCATTAGTTGCCACTAGAGAGGAATTTCCATTGGTATTAGTCATCTATATTTATTGATTAAATCTCTAGCATATTTTTCTTGATTACTAAAAGTACCTTTATCCAATTGTTTTATTCGTAATCTTAAAAATAAAGCGAGTACATCCGTATGACTCATTTTAAATTCTTTTGTCATAATCTTAGAAAATTCTTGATTCATTTCATTATTTGTTGACCCAAAAATAATATAATTTACATAAATTTGTACAATTTGAATGTTATTTTTACTTCTTTTAATAAAAAGAGTATTATCTACTTTACCAATTTCAAATTTTGATTATAGTAAATAGGATCTTAGTCTATCATACCAGGCTCTAGGACATATAGAGCTTTCTTTAATATATAAACATGATTTGGAAATTTTTCATCTTTAGGTTGCCGGGTTGTTCAACTTAAACATCTTCAATAACAAATCCTTTTAAAAATGCACTTCTTACATCCATTTGAAATTATAGTAATTAGCAAACGCAAGTTGAATTATGATAGCTTCTAATTTTGCTACAGAGGCAAAGGTTTCATCGTAGTGTGTTCCTTCTTCTTGATAGTAAATCCGTGCGACTAATCGAGCCTTATTTCTAATGACCTCACTGAGTTCATTCATTTTATTTTTATAAATCCATTTAGTTCCTATTATAGTTTTATCCTCAAGTATAGGAATAAGTTTCTATACATCATTTCTGGTAGATTGATTCAGTTCTTCTTGCATAGCAAATTTCATGAATCATTGAATGATACTTCCTTTGGATTTTTAGGTTCAACTGTTGATATAAAAGAAATATTACTCATTTAATTTAATTTATTTTCTTGTTCTAACCGCATATTCAATATTTCCTAGTATATTTTCTATAGGATATCTTTCAAGGGTCTAATCTTTTATTAGTTCGGTTGATTCCATAATTTATTTCATTTGAATTATTATTTTCATTATCAAATTCATCTTCATTATTTATTTATCCAATATCCTTAAATATTTCATCTAAAGACACAAGCATTGTAACTTCAATAGTGTTAGTTTGTAAGATAAAAACTCTGTATGCTTTACTTCTATTTGAATATCTAATAAAAATTCCTTTATCTGATTTAGAATCAATTTTATCCAAATTTTCTTTAGTATTAAAATAAATCATTTGCTTTCAAAAAATCTAAAATAAGATACTTTTGGTTTCTTATTGTGAAGGAGTTCGTATGGTGTTTATTGGTTGATGGTCTAATTGATATTCTTTTAAGATATAACAAGTCGTAGCAACTGCTTCAACCCAGAAAATTCTTGGTAAATTACAACCAGAAAGAATAGTTCTTAGCACACTCTTGAATCATTCTATTTTTACATTTAACTACTCCTTTTTGTTATGGAGTTCTTGGAAAATAGAATTTATGAGTAATTCTCTCTTTATTACAAAAGGTCTCAAAAACTTCATTTTCAAATTCTCTCCTATGTTCACTACATATAGTTTTAATTTTTAATTTGAATTATTTTTGCAAAGGTTTTAAATAATTCAAACACTTTTATGTTTGAGAAATAAAGTCCAAGTGTATCTAGAATAACTATCAATAACAAAAAATCGTATTTACTATGATTTATTGACTAAATTTGAGATGGACCAAATATATCCGTATTAAGTAATTCTAAAGGTTTTGAAGTTGAAATTTCATCTTTTAGTTTAAATGAAAAATTTCTTTGTTTTCCTAGTTAATAGGCATCCCATATACTGTCTATTTTAAAATTCATTTTAGGGAGTCCGAATACTAAATCTAGTTTAGAAATTTTAGAAAGGAATTTGAAATTTAAATGCCCAAATCATTTTTGCCAAATCTGAGGATCACTTGTATTAACCAAAAGACATAGATTATGATTTGAAATTTTCATACAAGATATAAATATTTTTCTTTCTAATTCCTTCAATATAATTTTTGAATTATTATCTTCGATGTATCACTTATCCTTTTCAAATTTAATTTTATAACCTTTATAACATAATTGACTTATGCTAAGTAAGTTATGTTTTAAACATCTAACTAACAAAACAACAGAAATAGTAGGAGTTTTAGAGTTACTGACATTGTTGATGTCAATCACATATCCTTTTGAGTTATCTCCAAAATCAACCATTCCTTCAACTTCATAGACTATATAATTTTGTATCCCTAGATTTCCAATCATATGTCTTGAACAACGGCTATCAAGTATCCATTTATCTTTCTTGAATTGCATAATTTGTCCATTGAGTGTCGAATCATCGAGAGCCATGTAATACATATGTTCCTGTACAACACACTGATTCAATAGATAACTTGATTTTCAATATAATTAAATGTAGACCAATGAAACAATTATGAATTAAATATTTCCGAACTATTGTTAAGATAATTTCTGAAAATTTCCATTTTAAACTTTTCAAAAATTTGATTATGAATACTTTGAAATCCAATGCTCTAATACCAATTATCGTGGAAATGTGGATCACATATCTTAAGGAAATCTGAACAGTTGAGGGGGGAAAGTGTTTAGTGGAATTTGTGAATTAGTAAAATCTTTTTGAATATATCAGAAACTAATGCAAATCATAGATATGAAACAATCACAGAATCAGACAACGATGTAAAATAAAAATAAAAACAACAAAGGAAAGAACACACCATGATTTTATACTGGTTCGGAGTTACCCTACATCTAGTCCAACACAACTCTGGGTTGATGCAGATTTCTTTTCAAATAATCTTTAAATTACAACCCTTGATTTTATAGGCCATGAGGTCCGCCCTACCAGTTTCCGAAGTACAGTGAGGTTCAATTGATTTTTCGAGCTACAATCACACCCAATTGGTTTCTGGGATACAATCACACCCAGTTGATTTGAACAAGCTACAACCACACTTTTCAGTATCAATTTGGAAGAATGACTCGATAGAGCTTTGATCTTGCGACCTTTGATTCCAAAAATACTCCTATAACTCCAATTACCACTAGATTCTTTGAGAGAGAATGGTAGAGAATTAAACTATAAATGAATTGGTTTTAATTCTCTTTAAATTCCGATAGAGTTTGATAATAAGAACTTGAAATTTAGTAGTACTAATGAAGAATGAAAAAGAGAAGAAGATAATGAAAGCAGTTAAAAATTCGAATTTAGATGGGTATTTATAGGTGTTTAATAGTCATATCCTTTCAGGAAAAGATTTAAACAAATAGACACATCTTTTGAAATTTTGAAAATAATGGCTACCATGTCGACATAGGGGTAGGCAATATCTACATGCCTTAGGAAATTTTGAAATTCAATTTTTTGAAAACAATGTAAACGACGTGTAGATTATTCAAGGTAATTCTAGAGTTTAAATAAAATATTTTCCTATATATTAAAGTAGTATAATAGAGTAAGAATATAAATTGAAAATATATATTTATAATCTATTATAGTTATAAAAAATCTTAATATAAAACTATAAATATAAACTACTTTGAAACTTAATATATAAAACTATAGATATGAATATAAAGAAATAATAATATTAAAACTTAAGCAAAGACATATAATTAAAATTAAAATATAAGTAAGAAATTCTAAAACATTAAATTAAGAGTTAAATTTAAAATCCAGGAAATAAATTTAAGTATTAAAAGATATTTTTTAAACATGAACTAACTTTGAAATCAACTTAAAAATAAAAGTTTAAGAATATTTTAAAATATTATAAAGCTAAAATGGTAAGAAAATTGGAATAAGAATTTACTTGGTATTAGGGAATTTTTAAAAAGAAAACTAGACTATATTATTCAATTTGATTTCTTGAACTCTTGTAACTCAACAGTCTTAAATCTTGATTTTTCTTCTTTGTAATCTTGAATCTTTACACTATACAGTCTTCAATATTAACACCTGCATATTCATCCTACATGTATACATTTTTTAACCAATAGTCCTAGTATATATTTTATAATAATAATAATAGTTAAAAGAAGATTGTTGTCATCAAAACCATTATCATCACCATATCAGTCCCTAACACTCATGATAGTGAATAATGTGCAAACTCGCATGAAAATAAAAACCACACAGAGCAAGCTCAAAATTCTCACAAATCATACTAAGTGTTTCGCACCCTCCAGTAGGATTCACAATCTTTAAAGAAGTCATGAAGCAAGACACATAGAAAGGTGTATCATCTACAAGCTCCTTCGATATGAATAAGTGTAACGCACACGTATCGAAAAGAACTCGAATAGTACCATCATGGAATAATTTAATACCCTCAATTATGGATGAGAAGTAACTTTTCTATGAGAAGTTTCGCCAAAAGCCACTATGCCATAGATTGCATATTGCAACACCAAAGAAGTGACGAAGGAGGTGCCAAAAAATGTTGGTATAGGCCAAAAATGATCTGTGGCAACACTTTTTTAGGGTTGCCGTTTGCCGCGTTGCCTTAGAGTTAAAGGCAACATCTTCGCGACCCGAAGACAACATCAGCATAGGTGTTGCCATAGGTACAAAATTTACAAAAATGTGGGGCTTACTAAAATCTGTAACCCAGGTTCACGGAATCCTATTGTAGCTATAGCCCAGGTTCACGGAATCTTGTTGTGGGGCCCACATGCATTATATCATAGCAATGGAAGCACCATATCATAACAATGGAAACATTTAACATTACGTACTGCAACATTATATAAGAGCTATGGCAACATTAAGTCACATACTACAACATTACAGAATTTAACATCACACTGAATTAAACAACTTCTTATCTCAGATTCACAAACGACATAAGTAGTACTTACAAACATAGTTAAAAACATAGCCAGAAAAATCATGTTTATAAACCATACTTACAAACGCAGCTAGTACGTACTAAATATCAATTCATGTTCACTGCAAATTATTACACAAAGATCCCCAATATCAATGACTAAGGGCGCGAGCCTCCATTGCTTTCAGTTTCATTGCCTTCACTACGAACTGTCGCACAAAGATCCCCAATATCAATTTGCATGTCAGGGTTTGCTTCACCTAATTTCTTAAACATCCTTGTCAAGTTCTCCTGAACTATTTTGTTCATCATGGCATCAAATTCATTTTGGACCACCTTGTTCACCTTTGCTTTGACTTCGTCAGCTATATCTTCGCTTATCTTCGTTGCCAGCTCCTGTATGTATGTGCCTGCTGTTGGAGCAGCTTTTGAAACTTTTGGAAACTTTGAGTGTCGTCTTATATGCCATGATGGACCGTGCGACTTTCCATCAGAAACAAGTTCTTGAACAACTCCATTACTGCCTCTGTAACAACCCATATCTTGAATAACAAGTTATAACATAAATCAAGGCAGAATTCAATTATAAAATATGAATCAAGGGAAACGGGCTGTGCCATTGCGTTCATCTCGGAAAAATACGTGAAATAGAGTCTAAGTTTTCGAAAATCGGAGTCCGTATGACCCAGTTATGGCCCAATGAAGATTTCAGAAAATTGCAAGTCAAAAATCAGGTTCAAAAATCAAATCTAGAGCCAGAAAGCATGGGCGGGAAAACCTCCCGCCAAAACCCCAAGTCGACATGGGAGTCGACTAGGGTGTCGACACACCCTGGGTGGTGTCGACTGCCCAGTCGACACCCCTGTCGACACGGGTGGCCGAGCCATCCTGGCTTGGTGCACCTGCACTTGTCTCTAGTCCAGTTCTAGAAGTTTCTGACGGGATTTGACGGACCTGATGTATTTTAGGGTTAATCCTATGGTTTAAACTACCCCTAATACCTATAAAAACACCCCTAGACCTGGCCTAAACCCTCATTAATCATTCCTACAACTAAGTTATGCCAAAATGTTTAATCATGGCCTCCACCCTCTTGTCATAGTCTCCACCTTCATTCATATGAGAGTTCCTAAGCTTGTTTGAGAGTTTCTAAGGCCAAAGTTCAATCTTTCTTCATCAAAGCAAGGATCTTCTTCTAATTTCTCAAGGGTTTTCATTGAAGCTTGCTATTTGGGGGTCTTTAGAGTTGCTAGTGGCTTCGTCTCAATCTTATTTATATATATTATATGTCTTCATAGCATTGTAAGCCCTATACTACTCTTAGATTCTAACTATGAAGTTAAATATGACATGTTGCAAGTTGAGTTTGGGCCTAAGTATGATATGTGCTTTGATCCTATCATGTTATGCATAAATATATTCTATGCATGTTTGTAAAGCTATCACCTTTGCCTTCTGCATAGAAAGCTATGAGCTTTGATTAGAAATGTTGCATAAATCAACATAGAAACTCTCATAAACCTTGTGTTATCTTGCATATGATGTTATATGCGAATCACTAGCCACCATCCTATGTCATTTATGATCATGTTTCACCTATTTGCTTAAGTTTGATATCATGCATATTTTGAGGCTCATGATGTAATATGCAAGTTGCTATCTTGCATATGGTGTTATATGCGAATCACTTGCTATCATCCTATGTCATTTATGACCATGTTTCACCTATTTTGCTTAAGTTGATATTATGCATGTTTTGAGGCCTATGATGTAATATGCAAGCTTATGAACATATTTATGCCTCATATGCCACCATGTTTAACTTGTGGCCAACCTTATTACCTTATGCCCTTTTTGTCATGTTTTGTCAAGTTCCCACTTTTGATCTATGTTATGTCATGCGAAATGTACATGCGAGGGGAATGCGTTGGGTTTGGGTAATATTAATGACATGAAACATGATTTTAAAATATGACATGAACATTGACTTGTGATTATGTTTGTAAACATGAATTTGAACATGACTTCTAGAAAACATGAGTGTGGCCAACTCGAGGTTGGGTTGAGTTTGTAGCAAAAATCTACCCGGAACCGACCGGCTTAACTAGTGGCTACAAGCAATAGGACCCAATGTGAGTAGTTGGTCATGTCGCACTTGAAACCCGAGGTTAGACCAAGTTGTGGTGTAAAGCTATCCGGACCCGCCCGGCTTAACTAGTAACCACAACAAGGTCTAATGTGAGAGGTTGGGTGCATTAAATTAATTAATGCCACATGATAGGGTTAAGTCATGGACTACTTGAATACTTAACCAATGAAACACGATGGGTTGATGGGGTTAAGTCATGAACCTTGGGTACACTTAACCAACTTGATGGGGTAGGGTTAACCACATTTAACCCGCTAGAAACCCTAGTTACGAGGTCCTTTTCACCAGTAACCCTCTTGATTGTATCATGATACCCTAGGGACTAGGCTAGGGTGGGGCACGATTACTGGGCTGACATGTAAGCGACCAAAACGACGGCTGAGTAGGTGTACCGGTGTAGGTTCAGGCGGACTATGGTCGTGCACATGGTCCGGAGTTGAAAAAGCAGACACGGGCACCCGTAGGTTTAGACTGTGCGTGCTTGATTTGTGTCCGTGGTTGGCACCCTAGGGCTTGATACACCCTAGGGTGGACCTAGCACAGTTTGACTACACTTCGTGATTGGGACGTATGACACCGACACTTGACGAGTTAGGCTTTTAGGGAGCCGATCGACTAGACCGTGTTGTTGGACCTTGATCTAGGTCATCTCGGGATATTGGGCCCAGATTGGGCCAAGGGATATTTTCTTGTTGATACCTGACATAGATTACTAGTACACACTAGGTGCAACTTAACCTTGTATATGCGATGCCACACTTGATCTATCTTGATAACTTTTCACCACGCCTCCCTACATCTCATCGCTGTTTTACATGTCCTGTTAACTTTATCAGTTTTTATACTACTAGTAGATAGGACTTACCAGTCTTTTTGATTGACCCGTTTTCTTTCGCCTCTTTTCTTTCATCCCCCCCCCCCCCCCCAGGTTTGCAGGGTGGGAACACTGGTACCTAGCTGGATCTTTAGCTGCTTTTCTGGATAGCTCATGTATGGTTTGAGCATGCTATGGCGTTATGCTACTTTGGGGATAGTTACTTTATGTTTTTTCCAGTTTTCAGTTTATGTTCTAGACTTTGTTTTATGGAAAATAATGACCAAGTACTTTGATGTAACTTGACTATGGTTTTGAAATGTTAGTTTTATCCGTTGCTTTACTACTCTGTTTTACTTATATGTTCTGTCTTGTGATATCTGCTTGCATGTTTACCTTGTTTAACGCCCCTCCAAAGCTAGTGTACTTGCAAGAGTGGCATTGGCGGAGGTGGGGTGTTACATTTGGTATCAAAGCATAAGGTTTACAAGATTTGAGCAAAAGTATTTTTAAACTTACCTTTTTGGAAAACTATTTTCAAAACCAATTAAGTATTTTCCAAGAAAAGTCTAGTTATTTTAAAAGGCTATTCCCCAAAAGTCATTAGCACTATCCTTCGTTTTCTCGTTCTTAATCTATCTTTTCCTTTTTTCAGCATGGCCGATCTTAACCTTCCCAAGGGAGTGACCATTCCCGGATGGTTCCGGAGGTACTTGGAAGCTAGGGCCAACAATGCGGGCCCAGCAAATACCCCCACCGTAACTGAGGTTCCTCCTCCTCCTCCTCCTCAGCATCCACAAGAAGATTTTGCAAAGGTTTGCAAAGACTTTAAGGCGATGGGTGGCAAGAATTTTATTGGGACGGAGACTTTTGTGGAGGCGAGAAATTGGTTGAAAGAAACTGAAGATCTTTTCGCTATCTTTGATGTGGAAGACCATAGAAAGGTTTTATTGGCAGCATGGTTATTAAAAGAAGAAGCTGCTTATTGGTGGGAGGTCACCAATGCTACTAGACCTATAGAGACTTGGGCCGACTTTAGGATGAAGTTTGGGCTTAAGTTTCTATCATCAGCTGAGGCGAATTTGCAATTGGAGAGTTTATATCTTTGAAGCAAGGGGACATGACAGTGAGGGAGTATGTGAATAAGTTTAACCAGCTCGCTCGATTCGGTTTGGACATGGTTAATACTCCCCAGAAGAAGGCTTTATGCTTTGCACGAGGGTTGAATGAGCCATTACAAGGTTTATCTCTATCTCATATACCCATGAGGGCCGCTTTTGAAGGCCTAGTAGACATGGCATTGCTTCAAGGGGACGATAAGAATGGCAAGAAGGAAGTCAAGACTAATGAGACTCAAACCAAGAAGACAGACTCCAAGTGGGGAGGAAATCAGAGCAATCAGAACAACAAGAACAACAAGAACAATAAGGGCAATAAGACCAACAACAACAACGCAAAAGACCCAAGAAAATGCAACTTCTGTGGGATTGTTGGGCACATAGCCAAAGATTGCAGGAAGAAGAAGAGGAAGTTGGGCGAATGCTTTCACTGTGGAGAGCCTGGACACCTTAGCAAGGATTGCCCCAAGAAGCAAGGACAAGGGCAAGGGCAGAATCAGCGTGCAGGACCTTCGGGAGGGCAAGTGCATGCTCTCAACACTGCTCCAGTTCAGGACTGAGGTAGCATTTCTGTAGAAAGTCTTGTTTATATTTCTGACTTTCCTGTTCGCACTTTATTTGATTCTGGCACATCGCATACCTTTATTTCTTCTGACATTGTTGAAAGTTTGCACCTAAGTACTAGTCTAGTTGAGGATCCCGTCAGTGTTTCAAATCCAATTGGGGGTTCCGCCCATTTATCTATGATTTGTGGGGATTTGAAGATTTCTATCTTGACCGTAGAATTCACGTGTAATGCTTATGTTCTCGGGTTCACGGGATACGGGTTGATTTTGGGCATGGATTGGTTGTCCAGTTATGGAGCCATTCTCGATTGTGAGCATAGGGTTGTGAGGCTCATTACTCGCCTCGGTAATACCCTAGAGATTTCTTGCAACCCGCTGGATCCCGTCATGTTATGTTATCTTGAATCTCTTGACTCGTCCATCAATGCTCTGCAATCTGTAAGGGTGGTTCGAGAATATCTTGATGTCTTTGAAGAGGTTAAGGGGTTACCCCCTAAACGAGAGATAGATTTTTGCATTTATCTTGTTGATAATGCCAAGCCAGTTTCATTGCCCGTTAGGCACATGGCCCCGTGAGAAAGAAGAGAGCTCAGTAAGCAAATCAAGGAGCTGCTTGAGAAGAATTTTATTAGGCGAAGCATTTCTGAATGGGGTGCTCCGGTGGTATTCGCTACTAAGGCGGATGGTTTGCTTCGTCTATGTGTTGATTATCGAGAGTTGAACAAGCTGACAAAGAAGAATAGGCACCCGTTACTGAGGATTGATGACCTCTTTGACCAGCTTGTTGGTGCTTCTGTTTTCTCTCAGCTCGATCAAGCCACCGGATTCCATCAGCTTAGAGTGGCTGAGGATAGTATTGATAAGACTGCGTTTAGGACTCCAGATGGATTCTTTGAATGGCTTGTCATGCCATTTGGTTTGACTAATTGTAACACCCCGAATTTTCTATTAACACTAAAGTTGCTAAAATAATAATAAGTGTGTAGAAGAGGGGATGTATCTATTATGAATATAAAAATATTAATAAGTATGTAAGAGAGGGGATGTATTTAATATGAATATAAAAATATTAATAAGTGTATAAGAGAGGGGATGTATCTAATATGAATATAAAAATATTAATAAGTGTGTAAGAGAGGGGATGTATCTAATATGAATATAAAAATATTAATAAGTGTGTGAGAGAGGGGATGTATCTAATATGTATATATAAACAATAATAAGTAAAGGGGGATGTATCTAATATGTACATTGTAGAAAATATATATATATATATTTATGACATGAATAGAAGTTTATTAATATGCTGAGTGTTTGCTGAGTCACTTCTGACTCATTGCTGAGTCAACAAGATAAACCCCATCTTGTCTGAATGGCTGCGGTTATTTCTAGGTTAAATCTAATGGCCTAAATGCATTCTAAAATCTATAAATAAGTGGGTAGACCCTAAACCTAAATCACTTGTAAAATTAGAGAAGACTACTGTCATGCTGCTACCATGGAGTCCAGCGTAGCCGTCACAAACTAAGAAGAGGAAGCCTAATCATCTACAACTAAATCTACACAAATCAAATCAAAAGATCTCTCTTTCTCTAATTCTTTTCTTTTGTTGGTGAGTATGATGATTCTCACAAGACTATTACAAACTAATTTGACTCAGTTATGAATGGATCACAAGAAAGTGATGTGATTTGTAATTGTAAATTCTATATATTGTGGATCTCTTATTATGTTATTATGTTGTCATATGATGTAAATTATATATGCTATGTCATGCTATGTTGTAAATTCTCTTATGCTATGTCGTGCTATGTTGAGAATCATGTCAAGCTATGTTATACTATCATACTATGCCATGTTATAAATCATGCTATATTATGTTGTAAAATCATGATGTTGTTGGAACATGCTTAAAGTTATGTTTTTTTTCTTAATTTAAATGGATCTTGTTTATGGGAATTTGCCTATTAGGTTAGGTGTACCCATAAACTTGGAACTATAATTAAATAAAACTTGATTATGGGAATTTGCCTATTGAGTTAGGTGTACCCATATAAAACCATGTTGTTAAAAAATTAGATGATGTTGATTCACACATGTTCATATGTAAGTTTATGAAAATTGATTGAGATTATATTAGGTGAATTTTGAACAAGTTGACACCTTTAGGTCCATGACATGTATAATCTATGCAAGTTGGACATATGCAAGTTTCACCCCTTATTATGATTCATTTGGTCACATATACATGTTGTTATTATGATAATCTCTTTTATGCTATGAGTTAGGCTATTCGAGTCTAACATATATTTTGCGAATAAACGTTCAAACGTGGGGTAGGGGTAATATTAGGAATTAATAAATTGGGTGCAATTTTGTAAGATTTTGCATACCATGAATGGATGTCCATAATTGAGTCAATTATGGACATTGTTAAAAATTGGAAGTAATTAATAATTCAAGTAGGGAATTATTAAAATTGGGGGAAAGTGGATTATTATTAATAATCAATGCTTAGGACACGAGGTTGGACCCGTTTGTGATGTAAACCTGCCCGGACCCGCCCGGCAAATCCAGTAGTCACAAATGTCGGCCCAATGTGAGAGGTCCTAGGCCCAAACTAAAGCATAACAGTTGTAAAGACACGAGGTTAGACTCTTTTATGGTGTAAGACTGCCCGGACCCGCCCGGCAAATCCAGCTGCCATAAATGCCAGTCTAATGTGAGAGGTCTTTATGAGGTTATGGCCTTAATGAACTAAGAAATACTTAACCAGATAATCATGTAAGGTGGGACATGGGGGTTAAGTAGGTGCCTTGGGTGGCATGAGGAATCTGGTGGTTGCCTTTAGAGGCATTTGAAATACGATTAGACTTAACCAAACACACATGTAAATGAACATGACTAAGTGGGTTAAGTGGGATGGACTAATGGGGACAAGCTTAGGTGGAATGCTTGTGGTAAATAGTGGGGGCCCATTTCAACCAGTATCCCAAAACGTATCTTTGTGAGCTCGACCCAAGTCGAGGACGGGACACGCATACTGGGTTTGACTATAAGAGGCCAAAACAGGGAGCGGTGGCAACGCAAGTCCAACGGGTTTCATATGCGTGTGTGGACCCGGGCTGGTAGGTAAGACGTTGTTGCATCGTGTAGGTATAAGCCGTGCATGTCCGTTGTATCAGGTTGCCACTTTAGGGGAGTGATACACCCCACTGTGGGGCCAGCACGGGTATCTACGAGTTAGGGAGCCGATCGAATAATGGGAAGTAGGGTACACCTAGTGGAGATAGGGGCAGGCGGCACCTATGTAGTCAGCTAGGGGTACGTAAAGCCATTGGGAAAGTTTCTAAGTGAAGCTAAGTGGGATGAATCTTTAGGGTGACTGGTGTGGTGCAGTATAGTGTTTATCCTTTAGTATTTAGGAGTGCCTATAACGTTGCCTTTAGCGATTGTCTATGTCCTTAATCTGCTCTTCATAGACATTTTCTTGTTTTCCAGCTTATGCCTTAGTCCAGTTATTTTGGTAATAGTATTGTAGAATTATCATATTCACCAGACTTTATGTCTGACCCCCTCTTTTCCATCCTTTTTCTCCCTTCAGGTCCGCAGGTTGGGCCAAGTTCTAGTGGAGTCTAGTTGGATCGCTTATCTTCTGGAAAGCTTGGACTGCTGAAGTAAAGTCCAGCTTGTTATCTTTCTTTTTAATGGCTATTCATGTAATGGGATTATGTACTTGTTTTATCAAGATAGATATTGTACTTGACATTGAATATGGTGTTATGATGTAATCAAACATGTTTTGACTTCTGCTACAATGAAATAAAGTTTTTGAATTTCCAAGTACTATTTTATATCTGTCTTGTTGTAATTTTACTGTTCTATATTCACTTAAAACCTCCATGGAAGTTAATGCATTCCCTTTGTGAGTGACATTAATGGACGTGGGGTGTTACACGTGGTATCAGAGCATAAGGTTACCAGAACAGATAAATTTTTTTTTAGAAAAATATTTTTTTTCTAAAGTACTTTTGGAAGAAGTGCTTTCAAAAAAGAAAAAAAACATGTTATTTAAAGAGAGTTTTTATGAAAAACATAATCCTAAATAGCCACATCCTTATCTTTATCTTTCGAATTCTCCATTTTGAATCTTTCCTTTTTCGTTTCAGCATGGCTGAAGATCTTAATCTCAAAGAAGGTGTGACGATTCCAGGGTGGTTTAGGAGATACTTGGAGGCTAGGGCCACCACTGCAGGCCCAGCGGATACTCCTCCACCCCTAGTTGCACCCATTCCTCCTCCTCCTCCTCCTCCTCCTCGTGTTGACACTTTTGCAAAGACGTGCAAGGAATTCAAGGCTATGGGAGGAAAAACTTTTCAAGGGACTGAGACGTTTGTGGAGGCCAGAGATTGGCTTAAGGAGACTGAGGAATTGTTGGATATCTTTGAAGTGGAAGATGGGAGGAAAGTCCGTTTAGCTGCTTGGTTAATGAAGGGAGAGGCCTCGTTTTGGTGGGAGGTCACTAACGGGGAACGTCCAGTTGATTCATGGGCGGATTTCAGACGAAGGTTTGAGGCAAAGTTTCTTTCAAGGGCAGAGGAGAACTTAAATATGGAAAAATTCCTGGCACTAAAGCAAGGGAGCTCATCAGTAAAGGAATATGTCAATAAATTTAATCAGTTAGCAAGGTTTGGCTTGGAGTTGGTGAACACGCCAGAGAAGAAAGCTTTGAGGTTCGTTAGAGGCTTGAATTAACCGTTGCAAGGGTTGGCTATGACCCACATCCCTATGGGAGCCACCTTTGAAAAGCTAGTAGAAATGGCACTTATGCATGAGGATAAGGCAGTTGAAAAGAAAGGGGATCAGAAGAAACCCCAACAGCAAAATAAGAAGGGTGGTAAAAACAATAATGGCAAAGGGAAGAAGAAATGCTTCAATTGTGGGACGCCTGGCCATCTCAGCAAAGATTGTAGAAAGAAAAAGAAGACTGGTTGTTTTCATTGTGGAGATGCGGGACATTTAGTAAAGGACTGTCCAAAGAAGGGGCAGAGGGCAGGGTCTACCTCGGGAGGACAGGTGCAGGCTCTTATGGCACCAGGGCAGGCAAGGGGGCAAGTTCAGGCTATTGCGGCCCCACCGCTGCAAGAAAGAGGTAGAACAATTTCTGTTGAAAGCTTAGTTTTTATGTTTATCATCCTGTTCGTACCTTATTCGATTCTGGCGCATCTCATTCGTTTATCTCTGCATCATTAGTTGAATCACTGCACTTGAACACCAGTTTAGTAGAGGATCCCTTGGTCGTTTCAAATCCAATTGGGGGTTCAGCTCATTTGACCATGATATGTTTGGATTTGAAAATCTCTATACTTATCGTTGAATTTAGATGTGATGCTTATGTATTGGGCTTCACGGGCTATGGGCTAATTTTAGGAATGGATTGGTTGTCTAGAAATAGGGCCATTCTTGATTGTGAAAGGAGAGTAGTTAGGCTTGTGACTTGCCTTGGTAATGCTCTCGACATCTTTTGTAATCCCATAAATTCCGTTATGCTAAGTTATCTTGAATCGCTTGACGCGTCTGTAGAGAACCTGCGATCGGTAGAAGTGGTCCGGGAATATCCGGATGTGTTTGAGGAGGTGAAGGGCTTACCTCCAAAGCGGGAGATAGACTTTCGAATTTATCTTGTGGATAATGCTAAACCCGTATCTTTGCCAGTGCGCCACATGGCTCCTCGTGAAAGGAGGGAACTCAATAAGCAAGTAAAGGAGTTGCTTGAGAAGGGGTTCATAAGACGTAGTATATCGGAGTGGGGTGCTCCAGTAGTTTTTGCCACAAAGGCGGATGAGTATCTTAGACTTTGTATGGACTATAGAGAACTAAACAAGCTTACTAAAAAGAACCGACACCCACTGCCGTGGATTGACGATCTCTTTGATCAGTTAGTTGGCGCCTCAGTGTTTTCGCAGTTGGACTTAGCCACTGGCTTTCATCAACTGAGAGTGGCTGAGGATAGTATAGATAAGACTGCTTTTAGGACTCCTGACGGATTCTATGAATGGCTAGTGATGCCCTTTGGTTTGACAAACGCCCCTGCATATTTTGTTGATTTGATGAGTAGGGTGTTTAGGGAATACCTTAACAAATTCGTGGTAGTCTTTATGGATGACATCTTAGTCTTTTCTAAGAATAAAGAAGAGCACTCCCTACATCTTAGGGAAGTGTTGGAAACCCTTCGAGCACATAACCTTAAGGCAAAATTTTCTAAGTGTCACTTCTGGAGGAAGGAAGTACGGTTCTTAGGGCACGTGGTTTCCAAAGAAGGGATAGCAGTGGATCCCGCAAAGGTGGTGGCCATCCAAGATTGGAAGGTCCCTAAAAATGCAACCGAAGTAAGAAGTTTCTTGGGGTTGGCTGGCTATTATAGGAAGTTTATCAAAGACTTCGCAAAAATATCAGCTCCATTAACACGGTTAACGAAGAAGAACCTGGTTTTTACGTGGGACAAAGATTGCGATGATGCGTTCCAACGTTTAAAGAGAGCCTTAACTTCAGCCCCAGTCTTAGTGCTGCCAGACGGAAATAAACCGTTTACCATCTATACTGATGCTTGTAGGACGGGACTTGGCGCGGTCCTCATGCAAGAGGGAAGAGTAATAGCCTATGGTGGAAGGCAGTTGAGGGTTCATGAAAAGAATTACCCCACGCATGACTTAGAGCTAGCCGCAATTGTTTTCGCGCTTAAGTCTTGGCGTCACTATCTTCTTGGTGAGAAATTCGAACTGTTAACTGACCACAAATCATTAAAATACTTATTCTCTCAGAAGGATTTGAATTTAAGGCAGCAACGGTGGATGGAATTCTTAGCCTTTTACGATTTTGAAATAGCATATACCCCGGGCAAGGGTAACGTGGTAGCAGACGCCTTAAGTAGGAAAAGGTTGTCCTTGAGTCCGTTGTTTGTTGAACGACAAAGCTTAGAATTCATCTCTATGTTTGACTTTAGACCCTCCGTTGACTTAGTACCCGGTCTGTTAGCATCCTTGGAGGTTAGACCTACACTTCTAGGACGGGTTGGTGAGGCACAGCGAGACGACCCACAGTTGGTTGAGATAGTAGAAAAGCTCAAAGGGGGGGAGTCATCAAGCCATCTTCGTAGGTATACCCTAGACGATAAGGGTTGGTTACGAAGGGATAATAGACTTTGTGTACCACAAGACGAAGACTTAAGGAAGGCCATTCTTGATGATGCTCATCGCTCAAAAATGACCATTCATCCCGGCGGGGATAAGATGTACAAAGATATGAAGCGGGTTTTCTTTTGGGCCGGTATGAAAAAGGATGTGGCTGAGTACGTCGCTAGATGCTTGGTGTGCCAACGAGTTAAAGCAGAACAAAAGAAACCCGGTGGGTTGCTTCACCCATTAGAAGTTCCACTATGGAAATGGGAAAGCATCTCAATGGATTTTGTGGATGGATTACCAAGATCAAGGAAGGGTAACACGGGGATTTGGGTTATAGTAGATAGACTTACTAAAAGCGCCCATTTTATTCCCGTGAAAAGTAAGAGGACTGCTCCTTGGTTGGCTTCTGTATACATTAAGGAGATAGTTCGTTTGCACGGTATTCCTTCTAGTATAGTAAGCGACCGTGACCCCATCTTTACTAGCGAATTTTGGAAGAGTTTACAAGAGGCGGTAGGGACTCAGCTATGTTTGAGCACCGCATATCATCCTCAGACAGACGGCCAGACCGAGAGGGTGAATCGCATTCTAGAGGATCTTTTAAGGCTTTGTATCCTAGACTTTGGGGGTACATGGGAAGAGCACCTTCCGTTAGTAGAATTCGCATATAACAATAGCTTTCAGTCTAGTATTGGCATGGCACCTTTCGAAGCTCTTTATGGAAGGCCTTGCCATTCGCCTACATGTTGGTGGGAATCTACCGATAAAATCCTACTTGGGCCCGATATGGTTAGGGAAACCTCGGAGAAGATTGAGTTGATTCGAAGGAGGATGAAAGCAGCACAAGATAGGCAAAAATCGTATGCTGATAAGAGGAGGACAGATCTTGAGTTTGACATTGGGGACATGGTTTTTATCAAAGTATCTCCGTTACAGAATGTTGTTCGCTTTGGGTCCGTGGGGAAATTAGCACCAAGGTTTGTAGGGCCGTTTCCTGTAAAAAACAGGATTGGGAAGATGGCATATAGGGTGGAGTTGCCTGAGAAACTTAGTGGAGTACACGACGTATTCCATGTATCACATTTGAGGAAGTGTTTGCACAAGACCGCGGAGGTGGTAGAGCCGAGCTTGCTTAAAGAGGTGGAAATAGAGCGTGATGCAACAATTAGACGAGCTCCTACATGCATTCTTGGGTCGGAGATCAAAAAGTTGAGGAATCGAGAGGTCAGACTGGTTAAAGTGCAATGGGGAGATGATGAGAGCAACGCAACTTGGGAGACAGAAGAGAAGATGCGTTCGTTGTACCCTTTTCTTTTTGAGGGTATGTCTTTTAATTTCTCCTTTATCGCATAGCTTATCTTATCTTATCTTTAGTATGTCCTCTCATTAGTATCTTTGACCTTTAGTTAGGATAATCCTATGGTTGAAACATGTGTTTGAGACATGTTATGTATGATGGATGCAAAATGGATGCAAGTGTTTGCTAGTGGTTGCTCGTGGATGCATATATACACACACTTTAGGCACTAGATCGGCTCAGTCACTACATATTGCATATTGCATATATATATGGATGTATTTAGTAAAATGGATGAACGATGGTTGTATTATCATGTGGATGCTGCATTCAGATGATGGTTGTGCATGCATATAAAAGTATTATGTAGCATTAAGAATCTTTTGCATACATAATGGATGCATGGCACGATCATAGTTGCATTAAGGAGGTCAACTGAATCAGTGGACCGCCTGATTTTGCATTAGATACGGACATATACACACACTGTGCATTTAAACATGAAAGCATTAGAAGTCTGTAAGGACAATGGATGCCTGTGTATGATGGATGAGTAGATGGACGTTTGGATGGTAGGATATACATTCTTCCAGACTTGAAGATTTCGGGGACGAAATCCTAAAAGGAGGGGAGAATGTAACACCCCGAATTTTCTATTAACACTAAAGTTGCTAAAATAATTATAAGAGTGTAGAAGAGGGGATGTATCTATTATGAATATAAAAATATTAATAAGTATGTAAGAGAGGGGATGTATTTAATATGAATATAAAAATATTAATAAGTGTATAAGAGAGGGGATGTATCTAATATGAATATAAAAATATTAATAAGTGTGTAAGAGAGGGGATGTATCTAATATGAATATAAAAATATTAATAAGTGTGTGAGAGAGGGGATGTATCTAATATGTATATAAAAACAATAATAAGTAAAGGGGGATGTATCTAATATGTACATTGTAGAAAATATATATATATTTATGACATGAATAGAAGTTTATTAATATGCTGAGTGTTTGCTGAGTCACTTCTGACTCATTGCCGAGTCAACAAGATAAACCCCATCTTGTCTGAACGGCTGCGGTTATTTCTAGGTTAAATCTAATGGCCTAAATGCATTCTAAAATCTATAAATAAGTGGGTAGACCCTAAACCTAAATCACTTGTAAAATTAGAGAAGACTACCGTCATGCTGCCGCCATGGAGTTCAGTGTAGCCGTCACAAACTAAGAAGAGAAAGCCTAATCATCTACAACTAAATCTACACAAATCAAATCAAAAGATCTCTCTTTCTCTAATTCTTTTCTTTTGTTGGTGAGTATGATGATTCTCACAAGACTATTACAAACTAATTTGACTCAGTTATGAATGGATCACAAGAAAGTGATGTGATTTGTAATTGTAAATTCTATATATTGTGGATCTCTTATTATGTTATTATGTTGTCGTATGATGTAAATTATATATGCTATGTCATGCTATGTTGTAAATTCTCTTATGCTATGTCGTGCTATGTTGAGAATCATGTCAAGCTATGTTATACTATCATACTATGCCATGTTATAAATCATGCTATATTATGTTGTAAAATCATGATGTTGTTGGAACATGCTTAAAGTTATGTTTTTTTTTTCTTAATTTAAATGGATCTTGTTTATGGGAATTTGCCTATTAGGTTAGGTGTACCCATAAACTTGAAACTATAATTAAATAAAACTTGATTATGGGAATTTGCCTATTGAGTTAGGTGTACCCATATAAAACCATGTTGTTAAAAAATTAGATGATGTTGATTCACACATGTTCATATGTAAGTTTATGAAAATTGATTGAGATTATATTAGGTGAATTTTGAACAAGTTGACACCTTTAGGTCCATGACATGTATAATCTATGCAAGTTGGACATATGCAAGTTTCACCCCTTATTATGATTCATTTGGTCACATATACATGTTGTTATTATGATAATCTCTTTTATGCTATGAGTTAGGCTATTCGAGTCTAACATATATTTTGCGAATAAACGTTCAAACGTGGGGTAGGGGTAATATTAGGAATTAATAAATTGGGTGCAATTTTGTAAGATTTTGCATACCATGAATGGATGTCCATAATTGAGTCAATTATGGACATTGTTAAAAATTGGAAGTAATTAATAATTCAAGTAGGGAATTATTAAAATTGGGGGAAAGTGGATTATTATTAATAATCAATGCTTAGGACACGAGGTTGGACCCGTTTGTGATGTAAACCTGCCCGGACCCGCCCGGCAAATCCAGTAGTCACAAATGTCGGCCCAATGTGAGAGGTCCTAGGCCCAAACTAAGGCATAACAGTTGTAAAGACACGAGGTTAGACTCTTTTATGGTGTAAGACTGCCCGGACCCGCCCGGCAAATCCAGCTGCCATAAATGCCAGTCTAATGTGAGAGGTCTTTATGAGGTTATGGCCTTAATGAACTAAGAAATACTTAACCAGATAATCATGTAAGGTGGGACATGGGGGTTAAGTAGGTGCCTTGGGTGGCATGAGGAATCTGGTGGTTGCCTTTAGAGGCATTTGAAATACGATTAGACTTAACCAAACACACATGTAAATGAACATGACTAAGTGGGTTAAGTGGGATGGACTAATGGGGACAAGCTTAGGTGGAATGCTTGTGGTAAATAGTGGGGGCCCATTTCAACCAGTATCCCAAAACGTATCTTTGTGGGCTCGACCCAAGTCGAGGACGGGACACGCATACTGGGTTTGACTATAAGAGGCCAAAACAGGGAGCGGTGGCAACGCAAGTCCAACGGGTTTCATATGCGTGTGTGGACCCGGGCTGGTAGGTAAGACGTTGTTGCATCGTGTAGGTATAAGCCGTGCATGTCCGTTGTATCAGGTTGCCACTTTAGGGGAGTGATACACACCACTGTGGGGCCAGCACGGGTATCTACGAGTTAGGGAGCCGATCGAATAATGGGAAGTAGGGTACACCTAGTGGAGATAGGGGCAGGCGGCACCTATGTAGTCAGCTAGGGGTACGTAAAGCCATTGGGAAAGTTTCTAAGTGAAGCTAAGTAGGATGAATCTTTAGGGTGACTGGTGTGGTGCAGTATAGTGTTTATCCTTTAGTATTTAGGAGCGCCTATAACGTTGCCTTTAGCGATTGTCTATGTCCTTAATCTGCTCTTCATAGACATTTTCTTGTTTTCCAGCTTATGCCTTAGTCCAGTTATTTTGGTAATAGTATTGTAGAATTATCATATTCACCAGACTTTATGTCTGACCCCCTCTTTTCCATCCTTTTTCTCCCTTCAGGTCCGCAGGTTGGGCCAAGTTCTAGTGGAGTCTAGTTGGATCGCTTATCTTCTGGAAAGCTTGGACTGCTGAAGTAAAGTCCAGCTTGTTATCTTTCTTTTTAATGGCTATTCATGTAATGGGATTATGTACTTGTTTTATCAAGATAGATATTGTACTTGACATTGAATATGGTGTTATGATGTAATCAAACATGTTTTGACTTCTGCTACAATGAAATAAAGTTTTTGAATTTCCAAGTACTATTTTATATCTGTCTTGTTGTAATTTTACTGTTCTATATTCACTTAAAACCTCCATGGAAGTTAATGCATTCCCTTTGTGAGTGACATTAATGGACGTGGGGTGTTACACTAATGCACCCGCCTACTTCGTAGATTTGATGAGTAGGGTGTTCAGGGAGTTCCTTAACAAGTTCGTGGTTGTCTTCGTGGATGATATTCTGATCTTCTCAAAGGATGAGGAAGAACATGCCAGACATCTCAAGGAAGTGATGGATACACTTAGAGCTCATCAGTTGAAAGCCAAGTTCTCCAAATGCCATTTCTGGAGAAGGGATGTTCGGTTTCTTGGACATATAGTTTCTAAGCAAGGCATAGCGGTGGATCCCGCAAAAGTGGTTGCAGTTCAAGACTGGAAGACTCCTAGGAATGCAACCGAAGTAAGAAGCTTTCTCGGTCTGGCGGGCTACTATAGGAAGTTCATCAGGGACTTCGCTAAGATTTCGGCCCCTCTTACTAGGTTGACGAAGAAGAACTTAGTCTTTGCATGGGACTTAGAGTGTGAGCTTGCTTTCCAAAGGCTCAAGAGGGCCCTTACTACAGCTCCAGTTTTGGCATTACCCGATGGCGGTAAGATGTTTACCGTGTACACCGATGCATGTGGCACGGGGTTAGGTGTTGTTCTAATGCAAGAGGGAAGAGTGATATGTTATGGGGGTAGGCAACTTAAAGTTCATGAGAAGAACTATCCCACTCATGATTTGGAGTTGGCGGCGATCGTCTTTGCACTCAAATCCTGGCGCCACTATCTTCTAGGCGAAAGGTTTGAGTTGTATACTGATCACAAGTCACTCAAGTACCTCTTCTCGCAGAAAGATCTGAATCTAAGGCAGCAAAGGTGGATGGAATTCTTGGCATCTTATGACTTCGAGATAGCTTATACCCTTGGCAAGGGTAATGTTGTGGCTGATGCACTAAGCAGAAGTAGGTTGACTTTGAGTCCCTTGTTTATTGAAATGAGGAGTCTAGAGTTCTTGGCCACCTTTGATTTCACATCGGTTATTGAGTCGATGACGGGTTCTTTAGCATCCCTTGAGCTTAGACCTATGCTTCTTGATCAAGTTGGGGCTTCGCAGAAGGAAGATCCACAGATAGTCGAAGTCATGGACAAGTTGATTCGTGGTGAGACGTCTAGTCACCTTGTTAGATATACTATTGATGATAAAGGTTGGCTAAGGCGTGATGGAAGGCTATGCGTTCCACAAGTAGGAGACTTGTTGCATAAAGTTCTCGAAGAAGCACATCACTCAAAGATGACTATACATCCTGGAGGAGATAAGATGTATAGAGATATGAAGCGCATTTTCTTTTGGGCTGGAATGAAGAAAGTTGTGGCATAGTATGTTTCAAAGTGCATGGTGTGCCAACAAGTGAAAGCCGAGTCAAAGAAACCCGATGGGCTATTACATCCATTGGAGGTCCCGCAATGGAAGTGGGAGAGTATTTCTATGGATTTTGTGGACGGACTGCCTAGGTCAAGGAAAGGGAATACGAGCATATGGGTCATAGTTGACAGACTTACGAAGAGTGCTCACTTCATTCCAGTAAAGAGCAAGAGGACCGCATCATGGCTAGCATCTATTTATCTTCGAGAGATAGTGCGGTTGCATGGAGTTCCTTCTAGCATAGTTAGCGATCATGACCTAATTTTCACTAGCTAGTTCTGGAATAGTTTGCAAGAAGCGATGGGTACGCGATTGAGTCTGAGTACAGCCTATCACCCCCAGACGGATGGCCAAACCGAAAGGGTGAATAGAGAGCTAGAAGATTTTTTGAGGCTTTGTGTTCTTGACTTTGGTGGCACTTGGGAGGACCACCTTCCTCTTGTAGAGTTTGCTTATAATAATAGCTATCAAGCCAGCATAGGGATGGCACCATTTGAAGCTTTGTATGGGAGGCCGTGTAGGTCACCATCTTGTTGGTGGGAGATGACGGATAGGCTGATACTTGGGCCCGATATGATACGGGACACATCCAAGAAAATTGAATTGGTGAGAAGACGGATGAAAACAGCCCAAGATAGATAGAAATCCTATGGTGACAAGCGAAGGACAGATTTGGAATTCAAAGTGGGAGACATGGTTTTTGTGAAGGTTTCTCCTTTGCGTAATGTGGTACGTTTTGGAGCAATTGGGAAGCTGGCACCAAGGTTCGTAGGACCCTTCCCTATCATAGAGAGAATTGGAAAGATGGCCTATAAGGTGGAATTATCTGAGAAGCTGGCCGGAGTGCATAATGTCTTTCATATCTCGCATCTCTGAAAGTGCTTACATGAGTCCGCTGAGGTGGTTGAACCAAGCATTCTTGAAGACGTGGAAGTAGAGAAAGAGACAGCCTTGAGGAGAGCTCCGATTCGTATCTTGGGAACAGAGATCAAGAAGCTAAGAAATCGAGAAGTCAAATTGGTGAAAGTTCAGTGGAGTGAAGCCGAAGAGGATGCAACTTGGGAAACCGAGGAGAAGATGCGTGGGCTTTATCCATTTCTTTTTTAGGGTACATTTTCGACATCTTTTCCTTTTACATGTCTTCCTTTTTTTCTATCCATGTTTATCCTATTTATCTTGTTATCTCGTTAACCTTGTCATGAGAACCTTAAGTTGAAACCCTTTGGATGAAACATGTATTTGAAACATGTTATGCTTGATGTTTGCAAGTGGTTGCAAGTGTTTGCAAGTGGATACTCGTGGATGCATGATACACATTAGGCACTAAGATCGGCTCACACACTTTCATATTGCATATGCATGAGTGATGATATGTATTCATGGATGAAACTTGTTATGCTATCACATGGATGTTGCATATGGATGAATGTTATGTGCACTCATGCAGAGATTATAAATTATGTTAGGATTTTGCATACATATGGACTCATTTCACTAACATACTTTGCATTAAGGAGGTTTACGGAATCAGTAACCGCCTGATTTTTGCATTAGATAAGTACATGTACACACACCTTTGCATATAATCATACAGCATTTAGAATTTGTTAAGGACATTGACTGCACGTGGATGATGTTTTGAGTAGATGGATGATGGATGGTAGGATACGTTCTTCCTAACTTAGAGATTTCGGGGACGAAATCCTTTAAGGTGGGGAGGATGTAACAACCCATATCTTGAATAACAAGTTATAACATAAATCAAGGCAGAATTAAATTATAAAATATGAATCAAGGGAAACGGGCTATGCCATTGCGTTCGTCTCGGAAAAATACGCGAAATAGAGTCCAAGTTTTCGAAAATCGGAGTCCGTATGACCCAATTATGGCCCAATGAAGATTTCAGAAAATTCCAAGTTAAAAATCAGGTTCAAAAATCAAATCTGGAGCCAGAAAGCATGGGCAGGAAAACCTCCCGCCAAAACCCCAAGTCGACATGGGAGTCGACTGGGGTGTCGACACACCCTGGTTGGTGTCGACTGCCCAGTCGACACCCCTGTCGACACGGGTGGCCGAGCCATCCTGGCTTGGTGCACCTGCACTTGTCTCTGGTCCAGTTCTAGAAGTTTCTGACGGGATTTGACGGACCTGATGTATTTTAGGGTTAATCCTATGGTCTAAACTACCCCTAATACCTATAAAAAAGACCCCTAGACCTAGCCTAAACCCTCATTAATCATTCCTACAACTAAGTTATGCCAAAATGTTTAATCATGGCCTCCACCCTCTTGTCATAGTCTCCACCTTCATTCATATGAGAGTTCCTAAGCTTGTTTGAGAGTTTCTAAGGCCAAAGTTCAATCTTTCTTCATCAAAGCAAGGATCTTCTTCTAATTTCTCAAGGGTTTTCATTGAAGCTTGCTATTTGGGGGTCTTTGAGTTGCTAGTGGCTTCGCCTCAATCTTATTTATATATATTATAAGTCTTCATAGCATTGTAAGCCCTATACTACTCTTAGATTCTAACTATGAAGTTAAATATGACATGTTGCAAGTTGAGTTTGGGCCTAAGTATGATATGTGCTTTGATCCTATCATGTTATGCATAAATATATTCTATGCATGTTTATAAAGCTATCACCTTTGCCTTATGCATAGAAAGCTATGAGCTTTGATTAGAAATGTTGCATAAAGCAACATAGAAACTCTCATAAACCTTGCGTTATCTTGCATATGATGTTATATGCGAATCACTAGCCACCATCCTATGTCATTTATGATCATGTTTCACCTATTTGCTTAAGTTTGATATCATGCATATTTTGAGGCTCATGATGTAATATGCAAGTTGCTATCTTGCATATGGTGTTATATGCGAATCACTTGCTATCATCCTATGTCATTTATGACCATGTTTCACCTATTTTGCTTAAGTTGATATTATGCATGTTTTGAGGCCTATGATGTAATATGCAAGCTTATGAACATATTTATGCCTCATATGCCACCATGTTTAACTTGTGGCCAACCTTATTACCTTATGCCCTTTTTGTCATGTTTTGTCAAGTTCCCTCTTTTGATCTATGTTATGTTATGCGAAACGTACATGCGAGGGGAATGCGTTGGGTTTGGGTAATATTAATGACATGAAACATGATTTTAAAATATGACATGAACATTGACTTGTGATTATGTTTGTAAACATGAATTTGGACATGACTTCTAGAAAACATGAGAGTGGCCAACTCGAGGCTGGGTTGAGTTTGTAGCATAAATCTACCCGGAACCGACCGGCTTAACTAGTGGCTACAAGCAATAGGACCCAATGTGAGTAGTTGGTCATGTTGCACTTGAAACCCGAGGTTAGACCAAGTTGTGGTGTAAAGCTACCTGGACCCGCCCGGCTTAACTAGTAACCACAACAAGGTCTAATGTGAGAGGTTGGGTGCATTAAATTAATTAATGCCACATGATAGGGTTAAGTCATGGACCACTTGAATACTTAACCAATGAAACACGATGGGTTGATGGGGTTAAGTCATGAACCTTGGGTACACTTAACCAACTTGATGGGGTAGGGTTAACCACATTTAACCCGCTAGAAACCCTAGTTACGTGGTCCTTATCACCAGTAACCCTCTTGATTGTATCATGATACCCTAGGGACTAGGCTAGGGTGGGGCACGATTACTGGACTGACATGTAAGCGACCAAAACGACGGCTGAGTAGGTGCGCCGGTGTAGGTTCCGGCGGACTATGGTCGTGCACATGGTCCGGAGTTGAAAAAGCAGACACGGGCACCCGTAGGTTTAGACTGTGCATGCTTGATTTGTGTCCGTGGTTGGCACCCTAGGGCTTGATACACCCTAGGGTGGACCTAGCACAGTTTGACTACACTTCGTGATTGGGCCGTATGACACCGACACTTGACGAGTTAGGCTTTTAGGGAGCCGATCGACTAGACCATGTTGTTGGACCTTGATCTAGGTCATCTCAGGATATTGGGCCCAGATTGGGCCAAGGGATATTTTCTTGTTGATACCTGACATAGATTACTAGTACACACTTGGTGCAACTTAACCTTGTATATGCGATGCCACACTTGATCTATCTTGATAACTTTTCACCATGCCTCCCTACATCTCATCTCTGTTTTACATGTCCTGTTAACTTTATCAGTTTTTATACTAATAGTAGATAGGACTTACCAGTCTTTTTGACTGACCCGTTTTCTTTCGCCTCTTTTCTTCCGTTCCCCCCCCCCCCCCGGTTTGCAGGGTGGGAACACTAGTACCTAGCTGGATCTTTAGCTGCTTTTCTGGATAGCTCATGTATGGTTTGAGCATGCTATGGCATTATGCTACTTTGGGGATAGTTACTTTATGTTTTTTTCCAGTTTTCAGTTTATGTTCTAGACTTTGTTTTATTGAAAATAATGACCAAGTACTTTGATGTAACTTGACTATGGTTTTGAAATGTTAGTTTTATCCGCTGCTTTACTACACTGTTTTACTTATATGTTCTGTCTTGTGTTATCTGCTTGCATGTTTACCTTGTTTAACGCCCCTCCAAAGCTAGTGTACTTGCAAGAGTGAAACCCAAAGTGAAAGATCAACCATTGCTATGATCCTGCTATCGATTTCAACAAATCAGGGTATAATTCTACAATAATGATGATCATGTGCAAAACGAAGCTTTTTTTTGACACCTTATTGAAGAAAAACTAAAATTCTTACAATTATGTAGTTCATTATTGAAGCATCAGTCTTGTACACCTTTCCTTCTTTCTGCTTGCAAGTTTTAACATAAAGTTCTCCATCTGATTCGTTGGACTGATACAAAAAACATTAGATAGTAAAAAGATACCAAAACAATTGTTCCAGAACATATATCACTAATATTGCTAAACAAGTTAAACAAGGATATGTAGTTTATTCACAAGCTAAACAAGGATATTGCATTCGAGTTAAACAAGCATACCTCTATATGACATATATTGTTAAACTAGCCAACAATAAAAATAACCAAAATACATACCATCTTATGCCGAATTTGGGAAAAAAAATTGGAACAACAGTGTATGTGTCAGTATAGGATTTCTGATTTGCAGAATTTGTAAGGGCCTTGGATTACAAAACAACATGAAATAAAGATGTTTATCTGATTGATTTGAATGAACACAAAGGGAAAATTTTTGTGATAAAACTTAAAATTACACCTGAACTTTTTCATATCCCCAAAACTGCAAGAGTACTTTGAAATCTTGAAGTGGAATTTCGTCCGGCCTATTTTCAAGCCTCTCTTCATCAGTTTCACAAGCCGTATAATGTGCCTTTTCAATATAACTCTTGTACTCCCTCCAAGCGTCACGAATTGACCTCAAAGCCCAATATTCACATTCATTCGGAATAATATACCGTTGCTTAAATACAAATCAAACATCAAAAAGAACAATCATGCTACTTTTGTGACAAGTTTCATATGTTTAAGTAAAATTCAGCTAAGTTTGCAAATTTCCTTTACATAGTTCCACAACGTGTCTTTCAAACTTGTAGGAATGAAACACCCCACCTCCGTTAAGGTCACTCCCAAAGGGAATGCCTTAACTTTGGTGGAGCATTATAGGTAAAAGACACAGATAATTTACAAGACAGACATATATAAGCAGCAGAAAAACTAAATTTATTTCATATGTGGTTCATAACAAAAACATTACAACAAACTGTCTCAAAACAACTTCCAAATCATTACATCAAAATCTCTGTCTTGATTATAACATAAAGAAGCATAAAACAGCATAAATCCCCAAGTAGTAGTGTGTCCAAAGCTATAGCCAAAGATAAGAGGTTCCAAGTTGTACATCACAGAGTCTTCAAGCTTGGAAAGATGAACGGTCCAAATTAAGCAGAGCTATTCCCTCCCTGGTTACCCAAGGGGGGGACGGAAGAAAAGCGAGCGAAAGAAAAATGGGTCAGACATAAGTCTGGTAAGTCCAGTGATTATTCAACATGTAAACTGGTAAGTGAACCATGACTTGAATAAGTTGGACGTAGGACAATAACAAGGAAATAAGGTAACATAGGATAAGGCAAGATAAACAAGGCAAGGTAAACTAATCATACCATCACACTCAAATCCATATTCTCTGCACCTACTAGATATTTCAACCATCATCATGAGTTCAAACCCAGTGAACCCTTTTTATTGATCGGATCCTACTCGCATGCATTTACTACTTGTGTCATACAGCCCTGCTCGATTGTAGATACCTGTGCTGGTCCCACCATGGGATGTATCAAATCCTATGGTGGTAACCCGACATAATTCAAGATGCACAGTGTATAACTACTGATGCGTAGTGCCTGCTTTTTCCACTCCGGAGTACGTGCATGCCCGTTCTCCGTCGGAACCTACACTGACGCACCAACCGCCGTTGTTTTGACTGCTTATAATCAGCCCAGTAATCGTCCCCCCCCCCCCCCCCGGGCCTAGTTCAGGGTACCATGATACATCTATGTGGGTTACTGCTGAAATGGGTCCACGTTACTAGGGTTTCCTAGTCAACATGTTAAATTGCTCAAGAGTCCAAGTTAACCTAACCCCACCCATCAGTTTAGTTAACATGTTGTATTGGTTAAGTGTTGCCTTAATTAACTTAACCCTACCATTCCTGACTTAGCTTTAATTAATTCATTAAAGCACCAACCACTCACATTAGATAGGTATTGTTGTGGTTACTGGATGTGCCAGTCGGGTCCGGGCAGTTTTACACCGCAACTCAGTCTAACCTTGGGTTATTTTGGGCTAGATGCACTAACCTCCCATATTAGATATATATTGTTACGGTTGCTGGATGTGCCGGGCGGTTCCAGGCAATCTTACACCGTAACTCAATCTAACCTCGGGTTAGGCCTATTCGTCTTTTCTAAATTTACATATTTACCTCTTTATATTTATTATAAATTATTGTCATTCAAGTCAAGCCCCACTTTCCCTTTTGAATCAAGTTCATAATTTTAGGTATAAAAATTTATACCACTTTATGCCATAAAACATTTACATGTTTATGAGCCAAATATGCCAATTATATGTAATTTCATATTTTTTCCCCAATGTTACCCCCATTAAATGTTCGGGTAAATCACATAAAATGTTTGGCTTGATACATTGCCTAACTTATACACAAAAGGGGAAAAAGATGAACATGTAATAATTCCAACATCATAAAAATATGGATCTAACTACACATGTGTCATATGAATTTGGCATAGAACAATATACATTTAATTATGAACTTGCAAATTTAGATCTACTCAACATGAATCGTGAAATTTGGGTTTTTCATAGAACTACATAAACTTAAAATTAGGCATGTAGCTGTGAACTTGCAAATTAGCATGTAGTTCTAGTCATATAGGTGAACATGGTAGAACTTGCATAAACATAGCAAAATTCCCAAATTGACATACAACATATAGGTGTCATTACCAAATCATACAAAATGAAATGTCATCGCCAAATTATACAACATGGTATGTCATCGCCAAATTACACAACATGATATGCCATTGTCAAGTTATACAACATAATATGTCATCGCCACTTTATTCAACATGATATGTAATCGCCAAGGTATACAACATAATATGTCATCGCTAAATTACACAACATATATGTCATTGCCAAATTATACAACATATGGATTCATTTCCAAGTATTTAACATTTATCATCAAATTACATACAACATGGTCACAAACTTAACATGATAAGAGTCATAGTCTTAATCAATTCAGTTTTAATAAAAAGGATAGGCATAAATTTACACTAGGCTTTGTTCTACATCCATTTATTTTAGTCACGATTCTAATATCATTATAGTCTAAATGATATCTAGACTTACAAAAAGGAGACTAGTCTTGTGTTCTAGGATCTGTATTCTGAAATTGAATAGCTCTCTTTTGTTGTAGACATTGAATTCCCTTAGTTGAATTAGATTTGATATGTAATTCCTAACTTGCTTTCTAGTTGAAGGAGAATGGAAGCTACTCTAGGTTTAGTACTGACAGCAGGACGGTCTTAGGAATATATTTGTGTGGCTTAGGGTTTAGATTTAGGTTGCTAATATAGAAGTTTGATTTAATAGGAGCCGTCAGATCAACCTAGGGACAATCAAAGCCATTCAAACCTAAGAGAACCAACAAGAACTTGCCACACAAGCCCTAATGACACAACGAATCGTCACACAAAGAAACAAGTTAGGTTTTAGATCTGACCCGAGGGGGAGGTCGACCCCCAGGTCGACCCCCTAGTTGACCTCTTGGTTGACCCCTGGTAGACCTGGCCTTGGACAGGAAAATTCCCGCCCAGCCCGCTTCTGCTTCTGATTTCGAAATTTGAATTTTCTGAACTTTAATCTGAATTGTTTATTTAAATTCTTAAATCTTCTGAAAGTCATAGCTCCTTCATACGGAGTCCGATTTACACAAACTCAGACTCTATTTCAAGCAGAATTCCAAGACGAACGCAATGGCGTAACCCGTTTACCTTATTTCTCTCATTTGTAATTAATTATTCTTTAATTCGTTATTTTAACGTTACTAAAAATACTGGGTGTTACATTCTCCCCTCCTTAAAGGATTTCGTCCCCGAAATCTTCGAGTCAAGGAGAATGTATATCCTACCATCCAATCGTCCATCTACTCATCCATCAAACACAGGCGTCCATTGTCCTTAAAAAGACTTCTAATGCTTCATGATCATATGCATAATGTGTGTACATCTCCTTATCTAATGCAAAATCAGGCGGTCTACTGATTCAGTTGACCTCCTTAATGCAAGTCAAGTCGGTGCCATGAGTCCATTATGTATGCAATCATCCCTAATCATAATTTCTACATGAGTGCACAATCATTCATACAAATGCAACATCCACATGATAACACATCAAGTTTCAATCATATACAAGTACATATGTGCATATGCAATATGAAAGTGACTGAGCCGATCTAACACCTAATGTGTGACGAGCAACCACTAGGTATCACTTTCCACCACTTGCAACCATCAATCATAACATGTTTCAAATACATGTTTACATCCATTGGTTTCTACCTAAGGATCGAGAATAACACTAAGGAAAAATACAAAAAAGATAGATACGAGCATGAACAAATTTAAGGAAAAAGAGGTCAAAGATGTACCCTCAAAAAGCAAAGGTTAGGCTGCGCGTATCTTGGCCTCAGTCTCCCAAGTCGCATCTTCCTCAGCGTCACTCTATTGAACTTTAACAAGTTTGACTTCGCGGTTGCATAACTTTTTGACTTCTGTACCTAAGATACGAGTTGGAACTCTTCTCATAGTCGCCTCTCGTTCTACTTTTACTTCCTCTAACATGCTTGGTTCCGCCACTTCCGCAGACTCATGTAAGCACTTCCGTAGGTGAGAAACGTGGAAGACATTACGAACTCCAGCCAATCTTTCGGGCAGCTCTACTCTGTAAGCCATTTTCCAATCCTTTCAATGATAGGAAATGGCCCTAAAAATCTTAATGCCAACTTTCCTGCGGATCCAAAGCGAACGACATTCATCAAAAGAGATACTTTAGGGAAAACCCTATCTTCAACCTCAAACTCAAGGTCGGTCCTTCTTTTATCTGCATAGGACTTCTATCTATCTTGGGCAGTCTTCATTCTTCTTCGTATCAAGTCTACTTTCTCTGAAGTTTCTCTAATCATATCTGGTCCAAGTATGAGCTTGTTCGTAGACTCCCACCAATAAGTTGGTGATCGGTATGGTCTTCCATATAAAGCTTCGAAGGGTGCCATGCCTACGGTGGCTTGTTAGCTATTGTTGTAGGCAAACTCCACCAAAGGAAGATGATCCTCCCATGTTCCTCCAAAGTCAAGAATGCATAATCTCAAGAGGTCTTCTAATACTCTGTTCACCCTTTCCATCTGACCATCGGTTTGGGGGCGATAGGCCGTGCTCAAGCATAGCTGTGTGCCTACAGCCTCTTGCAGGCTCTTCCAAAACTCGCTCGTAAAGATAGGATCTCGGTCACTAACAATGCTGGAGGGTATCCCATGGAGTCGAACTATCTCTTTAAGATAAATGGATGCTAAAGATGAGGCAGTCCTTCTACTTTTAACGGGTATAAAGTGAGCGCTTTTTGTGAGCCTGTCCACTATTACCTAAATACTGGTATTTCCCTTTCTTGACCTAGGCAGCCCATCGATAAAGTCCATTGAAATGCTATCCCATTTCCACTGTGGGACCTCTAGAGGATGAAGCAAACTACCAGGCTTCTTTTGCTCCGCCTTGACTTGCTGGCATATTAAGCACTTAGAGACGAATTCTGCTACATCCCTCTTCATGCGATTCCAAAAAAAACCTTTTTACTTCTTTATACATCTTGGCTCCACCTGGGTGTATGGTCAACTTGGAATGGTGTGCCTCTTCGAGAATCTTCTTCACCAAATCCCTTGCTTGTGGGACACATATTCTTCCATCCTGCCTCAACCAACCCTTATCATCGATGGAGTATCTATTGAGGTGACTAGAAGTCCCACCCCTAATTAGCTTATCCATCACATTAACTAGCTGAGGGTCTTCACGTTGCACGGTTCCTATTGAGTCCAAAAGAGTAGGCCGCACTTCTAGTGATGCTAACAAACCAGTCACATGATCGACAGAGGGTCAAAAGATAAAATTAGCTATGTACTACAAGCTCTGCCTTTCTACAAAGAGAGGGCTTAAGGTCAGCTTCTTTCCACTCAAGGCGTCTGCTATTACATTGCCCTTGCCAGGGGTATAGGAAATCTCGAAATCGTAGGATGCCAAGAACTCTATCCACCTTTGTTGCCTCAAGTTAAGATCTTTCTGCAAGAAAAGGTACTTCAACGATTAATGGTCAGTATACGTTTCATACGTCTCACTTAGGAGATAATGGCGCCAAGACTTAAGCGCCAAGACGATGGCAGCCAACTATAGATCGTGGGTTGGGTTGTTTTTCTCATGTACTTTCAACTGTCTGCCTCCATAAGCTACTACCTTACCTTCTTGCATCAAGACAACACCTAGTCCCGTACCACATCCATCCATGTACACGGTAAACATCTTGCTCCCATCCGGCAATGTCAGAACTGGGGCAGTTGTTAGAGCCCTCTTCAATCATTGGAAAGCAACATCGCAATCCAAATCTCAATCGAAAGTTAGGTTCTTCTTCATCAACCTTGTAAGGGGCCTGAGATTTTCGCAAAGTCTTTGATGAATTTTTGGTGAAAGCCCGCTAGCCCCAGGAAGCTTCGGACTTCGGTCGCATTTGGTCGAACCTTCCAATCTTGCACCGCAACTACTTTTGCAGGGTCCATAGCTAGCCATTCCTTGGATACCACATGTCCGAGAAACCTTACTTCCTCTCTCCAGAAGTGGCATTTGGAGAATTTGGCTTTCAATTGATGTGCTCGAAGAGTATCCATGACTTCTTTTAAACGCTGAGCATGCTCTTCCTCACTCTTCGAGAAAATCAAAATGTCATCTACAAAGACCACTACAAACTTATTAAGGAACTCCCTGAACACCCTGCTCATTAAGTCAATGAAATAAGCGGGTGCGTTTGTCAAGCCGAAAGGCATGACAAGCCACTCGAAGAAACCATCTGGGGTTTTAAACGCGGTCTTATCAATACTGTCTTTAGCCACTTTTAGCCGATGAAACCCGGTAGCTAGATCCAGTTGGGAGAAAACCGATGCACCTACAAGCTGATCGAACAAGTCGTCTATTCTTGGGAGTGGGTGCCTATTCTTCTTAGTCAGCTTGTTTATCTCCCTATAATCCACGCATAGGCGAAGCGAACCGTCTGCTTTAGTTGCAAACACTACTGGTGCACCCATTCATAAATACTCTGCCTTATAAACCCCTTCTCAAGCAACTCTTTAACTTGCTTGTTGAGTTCTTTCCTCTCCCTTGGAGCCATGTGTCTAATGGGTAAAGCAACGGGTTTTGCATTATCAACGAGGTATATGCGGAAGTCTATCTCCTGCTTCGGAGGTAAGCCCTTCACCTCTTCAAAGACATCCGAGTATTCACGCACTACTCTAACATACTGCAAATTCTCAATAGACGCATCAAGAGATTCTAGATAGCTAAGCATAATAGAGTTCATGGGATTACAAGAAATTTCGAGAGTGTTACCGAGGCGAGTTATGAGTCTAACCACTCTCTTTACACAATCGAGGATGGCACCATTATTGGATAGCCGATCCATGCCTAGAATCAATCCATAGCCCGTGAAGCCCAAAACATAGGCATTACATCTAAACCCAACACTTAGTATAGAAATTTCAAAATTCAAACAAATCATTGACAAATAAGTTGGGCCCCCAATTGGATATGAAACAACCAAGGGATCCTCTACTAAACTGGTGTCTATGTGCAAATATTCAACTAAAGCAGTGGATATAAAAGAGTGCGATGCGCCAAAATCAAAGAGTGTACGAATAGGATGATCAAAAAGATAAACTAAACTGTCAATAGAAACATTTCTACCTCGTTCTTGCGGAGGTGCCATGAGAGCGTGAACCTGCCCTCTAGAAGTAGATCCAGTTCTCTGCCCTTGCCCTTGTTTTCTTGGGCAGTCCTTAGCCATGTGTCCCATCTCGCCGCAATGGAAACAGCCACCCATCTTCCTCTTCTTCTTTCTGCAGTCCTTAACCAGATGTCCAGGAATGCCACAAAAATTACACTTCCTCTTGTCATGGGGTTTGTTGTTCTTCCCGCCCTTCTTGGAATCTGTCTTCTTGCTCTATGATCCCTCTACTTTCTTATCTTGAGATACTTCAACCTTTGTCTCTTTCTTGCCAACCTTATCTTCTTCTTGTAACAGTGCCATGTCTACCAGTCTCTCATAAGTCGCACCCATAGGTATATGGGACATAGCTATGCTGTAACACCCCACCTCCACTAGGGTCACTCACAAAGGGAATGCACTAGTTTTGGAGGAGCGTTATTGAGGTAAACAAACACAGAAATATTACAAGATAGAATATAGATAAAACAACGGAAGAATCAAAAGATAAATTTCATTATTTTCAAAAAGAGTCAAAGCCTTTTTCATCCAAAGTACCAAATAGCCAAAGTCATTATTTTCCTTTACAACAAATTCGGTCTTGCATAAATAAAGAAGCATAGACTTAAAACATCAAAAGTAGCTTAATTCCCCAAAGGTAGCAGAAATGCAGCCATAACATAGCTCAAGATCAAACCGTACATGAGCTAAATCGAAAGCAAGCGAAATCCAAGCTAAGTGCTAGAGTTTCCTCCCTGAGAACCTTGAGGGGGGGACAAAAGGAAAAGAGGCAAAAGGAAATGGGTTTGTCATAAAGACTGGTAAGTCCTAATGACTTTCAGCATAAAAACAGATAAAGGTAACATGACATGCATAAACTGAAAGTAAACATAAGGATGATGACAAGATGGGCAAGATAGACTAAGACATCATGATAATTCAAGTGTAACCAAGTATAACATCACATAATCAAGGCTCGCTGCACCAACTGTACTAGAATCCAAACCCATGTCTTATATTAATCATGAAATAATACCTTGGCCCAATATCATGAAATGACCTATTTCTAGGTCCAATGAAACGATCCACTAGTCGATCGGCTCCCTACAAGTTCTAGCTTGTCATGAGTCTATGTCATACGCACTATCACGAATGTAGTCACCTGTGCTAGGTCCACCATAGGGTGTATCAAGCCCTAGGGTGCCAACCACTGACATGAATCAAGCATGCACAGATAAACCTACTGATGCCCAATGCCTTCTTTTTCAACTTCGGATCACGTGCACGACCATAGCCCGCCTGAACCTACACCAGCGCACCAACACAGCCGTCGTTCTGGTCACTTACAATCAGCCCAGTAATCATGCCCCACCCTGCCTAGTTCCAGGGTATCATGATACATCTAGTGGGTTACTGCTGAAATGGACCGCGTAACTAGGGTTTTTGTCCAATAGGTTAAGTGTTGTCATTTAAATTCGTGACTTAACCCTTATCAGTCTAGCATGTCAAGTTGGTTAAGTGTTGTCATTCAAGTTCGTGGCTTAACCCGCCTATGTGTCATGTCAAATTTGACTAAGTGTTGTCGTTCAAGTTCATGACTTAGCCCTACGAATCATGTATCAAGTTGGTTAAGTGTTGTCTTTCATGTTCATGACATAACCCTATCATGTTGCATTAATTCATTAATGCACCCCAACCTCTCACATCAGACCTGTTGTTGTGGTCACTCGATATGCCAGGCGGTTCCGGGCACAATTACACCACAACTCAGTCCGACCTCGGGACCAACTATCCACATAGGATCCTATTGTTTGCAGTAACTGGATTTGCTGGGCGGTTCCGGCCAGAATTACACTGCAAACTCAACCAACCTCGAGTTGGCCATTTTCAAGTTCATTCTAGTGTCATGTCCATGTTCAAGATTCATGTCAAGTTCGTGTCTAGTTTCATGGTGAGTTTCATGCCAAGTTTCCTATAATTACCAATTTTTCCCAACGTTACCCCGTCTAAATATTAGGCTAACAATATTAGCCTAATTTTTCGTTCGCATGATTTTTGACATATAATATTAGGCTAAAAACTTAGCCTAATTTAACGTACACAAAATGTGCATAAAGAAATTCATTAACATAAACATGACATAGGTGTAAACTTGGCATTCTCGGCATAGTCAATATGAACACCATAGTTGTGTACTTGCAAAATAATTGTAACACCCCATCTCCGTTAAGGTCACTCACAAAGGGAATGCCTTAACTTTGGTGGAGCATTTTAGTAGACAGAACAAAAATTTACAAGACAGATAAACAATACTTGAGAAATTAAATCTTTATTACAGCGAAAAACAGAAATCAGTTTGGTTATATCTTTACCCAAAAACTCAAGTACATAAATATCAGCCTTGTTCCGAAAATCATCAGAGTACAAAACTTTAAAGTCATAATCCCCACAGAAGCTGCCACAAACAGTCAAGCCGTACTTTAAGCACTCTAAGTACTTCAAGCAGAAGAAATCCAGATCAAGCTAAAGTATTCCCTCCTTGGAAAACCTGGGCTGGGGGGAAACGGAAGAAAAGGGGCGAAAACAAGCAAGGTCAGACATAAATTCTGGCAAGTCCAATGACTTTCAGCATATGAACATATAGTAATAATCATGGCATGCAAATAAAACTGGATGAGAGATAACAGTAACAGGAGCAGTAGATGTACTTAGGTTAAATAGAAGAAACAGAATAATATTACTTTTCATTTCTCTGCACTAATACTAGTATAACAGGATTAGGTGCCACCCTAATGTCTAAAGTGAAGCAGAAACAGGAACAAAATAATTTCCACAGAATCAGAAAGCTAATAATGGGCCTTCACCACCCAAACAGAAACAGACAGAAGCAGAATGCTGATAATAGGCCTTTACCACCCAACAGAAACAGACAGAAACAGAATGTTAATAATGGGCCTTTACCACCCGGACAGAAACAGACAGAAACAGATTAATCCCTACGGAAACAAAATGTAGAATTAGGTGTACACTAGTAAATGGGCCTTTACCACCCGAACAGACGGTACCACGCAGACAAGTGTTGCCACCCAACAGAAACAGACGGTACCAACAGAAACAGACAGAACTAAGTGTACCCTAAGACCCTACCACAAGCGATCGGCTCCCTAATACATAAATACCCTGTGTCGGCTCCACAATAGGGTATATTACTCCCTAAAGCGATAACCAATTGGCACAGGCCTATTTACATATGTCACGGCATCTTACATCCTCAGAGGCAGACCGGGATCCATGCACGCACATGACCCGGTTGGAACGCACCATCAACACCCCTCGCCATTATCAGAATGAACCACTTATAATTAGTTCAGTAAGCGTGCCCAGACCCTACCTACTGTTGGATCAAAGTTTGATACCAGAAAGGGTTACTGACTAAGATGGTGCCCAAACAACAGATGACACAAGTAATTTCCCTCCTAACCTTGTGTCCCCTGACTAACAGATTTCAGGTTAACTTGTTTACAAGTTCAGACATACAAAGTTCAGATCAACTATTTCACAGATCAGACAAGTTTTCAGACTAACGGATCAGATATATAGATTTAACATATTTATAGATTTGTCTAACTTTGTAATTGGGCCTACAGATTCACGAACGGGTTTGTTAAATTCATTAGAACAATTGGGTTAACCCTATCCACCCAACACGTTTTAGACGTCATATTTTTTTTCCCAGATTTGCATTAATATTAATGCACAGACCTCTCACATTAAGTCGGTAGCTTGTGGCCACTGGATATGCCGAGTGGTTCCGGGCAGACTTCTGCCACAAGCAAGACCTAACCTCGTGTCTAAGAATATTTTAGTTATGCCTACGACCTCTCACATTAGGCTGACAGTTTGCGGTCGCTGGTTAAGCCAGTTGGTTCCGGGCAGACTTCTACCGCAAACAGAGTCTAACCTCATGTCTTAGCCAATTCATTTCAATACAGATTTTTCAGATATCAGACTAACTTTGTTTATTTAACAGATTAAACTTCTGTACAAGTTACAACAGACTATTCGAGGTTCTATTAACAAGTTTTGCTTAATTTTAAATCAAGCCTACACATTCTCATACTTCAAATTTTCAGCATTTCGGTTCCAACGGATTTCGTCATTCAACAGATTAAACAGATAACAGATCTTGCAGACTAGGCTATTTAGCATATTTAGCAGATAAGACAATTTAACATAATTAGCAGATTAGGCAATTCAATCTAATTAGCAGTTTAGGCAATATAACAGAACTAGCGGATTAGGCAATATAAAAGATTTAGCGAATAACAGATTTAGCAGATTATATATATATATATATATATATATATCATATCTTGCCTAATCATAAATTTAGCCAAAACTCACTTGCCAAATCATGGTCATAGTTCATAATACCGCATCTTGCTCCTAATTTTTAGTTAAACATTACACAGTACGGAATATTCTCCATAAATCACGATAAACAATATGAATTATGCCAAATTATAGCTTATGATGCCAGATATCCAAAAACACTTATTTAGGTGCATTCACATTAATAGTTATCCTATTTTTGTATAGGTCTCTACGCCTAAGTCACATGTTCCTTTTTCAAGTCATGAGTTTTTACATAAAAGAATATGTCCAAAAATTTAGATTTTTAAACTATAACATGCAGTATGTTCTCAACATGCATTACCATTCATGCATAACATGTTGTAAATTATCTTTAAACTCTAACATCAGACCTTGATTTAAAACTTGCATTATGCCCCCAAGTTTCAGGTTGTCCTATAATTCCCCTTCTCCTAAATCACATATTATCATACCTAGTATGAACAGATCTAGATCTAACATATGTTTATTTCTCAAATTAACTACAGATCAAGATTACAACATGTACTATGTATCTAAATTAGTTTCATTTTTATGGTTAAATCTACGCCCGAATCCCAAGTCGTAAGTCCAATATATTTTATGTCTCAATCTCAAGTCATATGTTAAATATGCCACATGTCCAATTATATGCCTCAGATTTTATGTCAAGTCCTCAAATCAGTCCTGTCCAATTATGCATCATTCATTATTTGTCCCAAATATTTTTGCGTTCGCGCGTTAATCTCTTATGAGATTTGGCTTAGGCTCGTAGTAGCCTGGCTATAGGACAGAAAGAAGAAAGAGATACAGAATAAGATAGAGCTAAACAGAACAGTCATAACCTCAAATTCAGATTTACAGTTCATGTTACAATCATAATTAACGTTTATAGCGGAAAATAAATGTACTTGCCTTTTGTGGTTTAAGAAAGGAAATAAACTAGCGTTGATGCAGAAATGCTGAATTATTCCTCTTTGATTGTCGTAGCCCTAAACTTGGATTTTAGATTTGATTTAGCTTCTAATTCTATTCAGGTTGGAGGAAGATTCATCAGTCCAAGTTTTGATTCCAGCAGGGTAGCGGTGCCATTTTTATTTTTAATTAGAACAGAGGCAGAATATAGATAAAATGAAATTGTGTAGAGAAGATGAGGTTAGGGGGATGTTTATATAGGATTAGGCAGACGAATCTAGATAGAAAACGAGTCTAAATACATTAGAATGCATCAGGTTCAGAATGTGGGTTTCGGGAGCAGGTCGACCCCCGGGTCGACACTATGGTCGACTTGGTCTTGGGAGGTCGACTACCCAGTCGACCTGGTCAAGGGTAGGTCGACTACCCAATCGACCTGGGTCCTGGGCGGGTAATTTCCTACCCAGCCCGCTTCTGGGTTTGAATTCAAAATTGAATTTGAATTTTCGAGCTGTTTTCGATTCTGAAATTTTCTGAAACTTCGGAGGGCCGTATCTCCCTCATGCGGACTCCGTTTCTCGAAAACTCGGACTCGTTTCCAAGCAGAATTTCGAGATGAACGCAATGGCGCAACCCTTTTCCTTTGATTCTTATTTTATAATTTAATTATTATCTGATTTGTTACTTATATGATTATAGAAAACACGGGATGTTACATTTTCCCCTCCTTAAAGGATTTCGTCCCCGAAATCTTCAAGTTGAGAAGAATGTGTCCTACCATCCAGTCATCCATCTACTCAACCATCATCCACAAGCATCCGTTGTCCTTAGAAAACTTCTAATGTTTTATGAACATGTGCAAAAGTGTATGTATATGTTCCTTATCTAATGCAAAGATCAGGCGGTCCACTGATTCAGTTGACCTCCTTAATGCGAATTATGTTAGTGCCATGAGTTCAACATGTATGTAATTTTCCTATTTGATACATATCATTCTTATATGAGTGGCAACCATTTATTCATATGCAACATCCATGTGATGAGTCAATCATTTTGCATCCACAGAAATTGAAAATGCACACACATCCATATGCAGTATGAGAGTGTTTTTGAGCCGATCTAGTGCCTAGTGTGTGTATATGCATCCACGAGCAACCACTAGCAACCACTTGCATCCACTTGCAACCATCAAACATAACATGTCTCAAACCCTTGTTTACATCCATAAGATTCCTATCTATAGGTTGAAGACTCGATTGATAGGATACAGTCGAGTGATGGGAGCGAGTGCAGATAAACAAAAACTTGGTTTCCTTTAGACCTTGGTTGAGAGACAAATTCCCCTAAGTATCAACCCCGAAGACCGAAATCAACATTAGATTGACACCCAGAGAATTACCCCTTTTAGACAATGTCAAAACTGGAAATCTCAACCTTATCAGAAATATTCAGATATTTACATATTACCGGTACATAGCAGATTACTAAATGATTCTTAGGAAACTAAGCATGATAAAAACCCAGAATGTAAGCGTCATAGTCAACTTAACGCTCAACACAGATACCCCACTTACCACACTTAGATGAGTCATAACTCTTATGGGTCTGAGTCTACAGCGGAATCAGAAACAATACTAGTATTCAAGTGCAGAGTACCGATTACAGAATCGAAATGCCAAAATCAGAAAAGAGTTTTAACCCAAAAATCAAATAAAGAAATTAAGCCTCCTACAGAAAGTTTTCCTATTTCTATCCTATCCACTAGCCTCGAGAGTGTTCGCCTGCCATCCAGAAGTTGGTCCTGCCCTCTTCCCTTGTCCTCGTTTCTTCGGACAGTCCCTAGTGAAGTGTCCCATCTCACCATAGTTGAAGCAAGAGCCCTTTCTTTTTCTGCAATCCTTGTTCAGATGAGTCGAGCTTCCACAGGTAAAGCACTTTTTCTCCTTCTTATCTTCAGACCCTTCACCCTTCTTTTTGTTTCCTTTTTGGGCCATGCTTTCTTGTTTTGTGGTTCTTCATTCTTTGCCTCTTTCTTGCCGTTGTCTTCCTCGTACAGTAGTGCCATATCCACCAATCTCTCGTAAGTCGCTCCCATGGGTACATGGGTCATGGCTAGGGTGTGCAGTGGCTCGTTCAATCCTTTAACAAAGCGGAGAGCCTTTTTATGCTGGGTGTTGACTAAATCTAGCCCGAACCTGGCAAGTCGGTTGAACTGATTGATGTATTCCCTAACCGTCATACTTCCTTGCTTAAGAGATAAGAACTTTTCCAGTTGTAGACTTCGTTCAGCTTGTGAGAGGAATTTCGTCTCAAACCTTGTTCTGAAAGCCATCCATGTTTCAACCGGTCTTTCGGCGTTAGTGACTTCCCACCAATAGGATGCTTCGTCCTTGAGCAACCATACCGCCAATTGTACCTTCTACCTATCGCCCACCTCGAAAATAACGAACAGATCCTCAGTTTCTTTGAGCCAGTTCCTCGCTTCTATGAATGATTCAGTTTCCTTGAAATCCTTTCCACCCATGGCCCTAAAATCTTTACAGATCTTTGAAAAAGCAATTGCACGAGGAGGGGGCGGAGGAGGAGGAATCGCTACAGCTGGAGGAGGAATATCTACTGGGCCTGCATCGTTGACCCTAGCCTCTAAATACCTCCTAAACCAGCCAGGTATTGGCACGCCCTCTGGAAAGTTAAGATTCCCAGACATGCTGGAATGAAAGAAAAAGATTTAAAACGGAGAAAGGAAAAGATAGATATATGGCTCTTTAGGGATTATGTTTTTCAAAATGAACTTTATTTTTCAAAAATACTTCCTTTTAAAACCATTTTGAAAATAGTTTTCAAAAACTTTTTATCTAATCTGGTAACCTTCAACTCTGATACCAAGTGTAACACCCCACCTCCATTAAGGTCACTCACAAAGGGAATGCCTTAAATTTGGTGGAGCGTTTTAGTAGATAGAACAGAAATTTACAAGATAGAAAAACAATACTTGAGAAATTAAATCTTTATTACAGCAAAAAACAGAAATCAGTTTGGTTACATCTTTACCCAAAAACTCAAGTACATAAATATCAGTCTTGTTCAGAAAATCATCAGAGTACAAAACTTTAAAGTCATAATCCTCAGAGAAGCTGCCACAAAGAGTCAAGCCGTACTTTAAGCACTCTAAGTACTTCAAGCAGAAGAAATACAGATCAAGCTAAAGTATTCCTCCTTGGAAACCTAGGCGGGGCGGGGGGAAACGGAAGAAAAGGGGCGAAAACAAGCAAGGTCAGACATAAAGTCTGGCAAGTCCAGTGACTTTCAGCATATGAACAGATAGTAATAATCATGGCATGAAAATAAAACTGGATGAGAGATAACAGTAACAGAAGCAGTAGATGTACTTATGTTAAACAGAAGAAACAGAATAATATTACTTTTCATTTCTCTGCACTAATACTAGTATAACAGGATTAGGTGTCACCCTAATGTCTAAACTGAAGCAGAAACAGGAACAGAATAATTTCCACAGAATCAGAAAGCTAATAATGGGCCTTTACCACCCGAACAGAAACAGACAGAAGCAGAACGCTGATAATGGGCCTTTACCACCCGAACAGAAACAGACAGAAACAGAATTTTAATAATGGGCCTTTACCACCCGAAAGAAAAAGACAGAAACAAATTAATCCCTACGGAAACAAAATGTAGAATTAGGTGTACACTAGTAAATGGGCCTTTACCACCCGAACAGACGGTACCACGTAGACAGGTGTTGCCACCCAACAGAAACAGACGGTACCAACAGAAACAGACAGAAATAAGTGTACCCTAAAACCCTACCCCAAGCGATCGGCTCCCTAATACATAAATACCCTGTGTCGGCTCCACAATAGGGTGTATCACTCCCTAAATTGACAACCAATTGGCACAGGCCTATTTACAGATGTCACGGCATCTTACATCCTTAGAGGCAGACCGGGATCCATGCACGCACATGACCCGGTTGGAACGCACCATCAACACCCCTCGCCATTATCAGAATGAACCACTTATAATTAGTTCAGTAAGAGTGCCCGGACCCTACCTACTGTTGGGTCAAAGTTTGATACCAGAAAGAGTTACTGACTAATATGGGTCCCAAACAACAGATAACACAAGTAATTTCCCTCCTAACCTTGTGTCACCAGACTAACAGATTTCAGGTTAACTTGTTTACAAGTTCAGACATACAGAGTTCAGATCAACTAGTTCACAGATCAGACAAGTTTTCAGACTAACGGATCAGATATACAGATTTAACAGATTTACAGATTTGTCTAACTTTGTAATCAGATTCACGAACAAGTTTGTTAAATTCATTAATCCAATTGGGTTAACCCTATCCACCCAACAGGTTTTAGACGTCATATTTTTTTTCCCAGATTTGCATTAATATTAATGCGCAAACCTCTCACATTAGGTCGGTAGTTTGTGGCCGCTGGATATGCTGGGCGGTTTCGGGCAGACTTCTGCCACAAGCCAGACCTAACCTCGTGTCTAAGCATATTTTAGTTATGCCTACGACCTCTCACATTAGGCTGACAGTTTGCGGTCGCTGGTTAAGCCGGTTGGTTCCAGGCAGATTTCTACCGCAAACAGAGTCTAACCTCGTGTCATAGCCAGTTCATTTCAATACAGATTTTTCAAATATTAGACTAACTCTGTATATTTAACAGATTAAACTTCTGTGCAAGTTACAACAGATTATTCGAGGTTCTATTAACAAGTTTTGCTTAATTTTAAATCAAGCCTACAGATTCTCATACTTCAAATTTTCAGCATTTCGGTTCCAACGGATTTCGTCATTCAATAGATTAACAGATAACAGATCTTGCAGATTAGGCTATTTAACAGATTTAGCAGATAAGGCAATTTAACATAATTAGCAGATTAGGCAATTCAATCTAATTAGCAGTTTAGGCAATATAACAGAACTAGCGGATTAGGCAATATAACAGATTTTGCGCATAACAGATTTAGCAGATTATATATATATCATATCTTGCCTAATCATAAATTTAGCCGAAACTCACTTGCCAAATCATGGCCATAATTCATAATACCACATCTTGCTCCTAATTTTTAGTTAAACATTACACAGTATGGAATATTCTCCATAAATCACGATAAACAATATGAATTATGCCAAATTATAGCTTATGATGCCAGATATCCAAAAACACTTATTTAGGCGCATTCACATTAATAGTTATCCTATTTTTGTATAGGTCTCTACGCCTAAGTCACATGTTCCCTTTTCAAGTCATGAGTTTTTACATAAAAGAATATGTCCAAAAATCTAGATTTTTAAACTATAACATGTAGTATGTTCTCAACATGCATTACCATTCATGCATAACATGTTGTAAATTATCTTTAAACTCTAACATCAGACCTTGATTTAAAACATGCATTATGCCCCCAAGTTTCAGGTTGTCCTATAATTCCCCTTCTCCTAAATCACAGATTATCATACCTAGTATGAACATATATAGATCTAACATATGTTTGTTTCTCAAATTAACTACAGATCTAGATTACAACATGTACTATGTATCTAAATTAGTTTCATTTTTACGGTTAAATCTACGCCCGAATTCCAAGTCGTAAGTCCAATATATTTTATGTCTCAATCTCAAGTCATATGTTAAATATGCCACATGTCCAATTATATGCCTCAGATTTTATTTCATGTCCTCGAATCAGTCCTGTCCAATTATGCATCATTCATTATTTGTCCCAAACATTTTTGCATTCGCGCATTAATCTCTTATGAGATTTGGCTCAGGCTCGTAGTAGCCAGGCTATAGGACAGAAAGAAGAAAGAGATACAGAATAAGATAGATCTAAACAAAACAGAATAGACATAACCTCAAATTCAGATTTACAGTTCATGTCACAATCATAATTAACGTTTATAGCGGAAAATAACTATACTTGCCTTTCGTGGTTTAAGAAAGGAAATAAACTAGCGTTGATGCAGAAATGCTGAATTATTCCTCTTTAATTGTCATAGCTCTAAACTTGGATTTGAGATTTGATTTAGCTACTAATTCTATTCAGGTTGGAAGAAGATTCATCAGTCCAAGTTTTGATTCCAGCAGGGTAGCGACGCCATTTTTATTTTTAATTAGAACAGAGGCAGAATATAGATAGAATGAACTTGTGTAGAAAATTTGAGGCTTGGGGGTTGTTTATATACGATTAGGCGGACGAATCTAGACAGAAAACGAGTCTAAACACATCAGAATGCATCAGGTTCAGAAAGTGGGTTTCGGGAGCAGGTCGACCCCAGGTCGACACTATGGTCGACCTGGTCTGGGGAGGTCGACTACCCAGTCGACCTGGTCAGGGGTAGGTCGACTACCCAGTCGACCTGGGTCTTGGGCGGGAAATTTCCCGCCCAGCCCGCTTCTGGGTTTGAATTCGAATTTGAATTCGAATTTTCGTGCTGCTTTTGATTCTGAAATTTTCTGAAACTTCGGAGGGCCGTATCTCTCTCATACGGACTCCGTTTCTCGAAAACTCGGACTCGTTTCCAAGCAGAATTTCGAGACGAACGAATGGCGCAACCCATTTCCCTTGATTCTTATTTTATAATTTAATTGTTCTCTAATTTGTTACTCATACGATTACAGAAAATACGGGATGTTACAATAATAAAAATGAATATTATAGGTGTGATCTTGCAACGTACACTAAATCAACATACATATATGTGAATTTGCAACATAGACTAAATCAACTTACATATATGTGAACTTGCAAATCAATCACGAGCATATGAATAAGTGTGATCTTGAAATATGACATAGGTTTAACATATACACATAAACATGTAGATCTAACATGTGGTCACATATGTGATATGATTTTACAACCTAAAACTTGCATAACATGATAAACTACACAACTTGTCATAACAGGTTATACTCCAATATACATATGAATAGACTTATTCATTAATTCCCAATTCAACATGATAATAAAATAGAATATCATTCAATTTCACATATAACATAATAAACATTGTTCTATTATCAATTTATTTCCAAGGCATAACAAAACTGGATAAATTGAGTAAAACATCGCAGGCATATAGATCTGATAACATTATGAACATGAAAAGGTTTGAATAATAATCTTGGTTCAAGAATAGGATAGATCTAACTTAAATAGAAAAATCCCCAAAATCAAGATCCAAGGACAAATAAAGAAAATAGGTCTGAATAGAAAATCAAGCTTAGATCCAATTTCATATTCATAATCCTAGATAATAACCTCATGGTTATGAATCATAGGTGATTAGCCACAATTGTCCTTGTCATAGTCATAGGCAATAGTCTTATGTTCACAGTCATTGGCATAGGCATAGTCTTATGTTCACAGTCATAAGCGTAGGCATAGTCTTATGTTCACAGTCATAGGCGTAGGCATAGTCTTATGTTCACCGTCATAGTCTTAGGCCATTAACAATAGTTTCAACATCATAGGCATAATAATGTTATGAACACGAAAGAGTCTGATTTACAACATGAATGGGCTCAAACTGATTTCATAGCAATATTACCAAAAAGTCAAGATCCAAGATGAACAAAAATAGATATGAATCATACATAGATCCAATTCCAATTTATAACATGTCAACATTAAGTTTATAGTTTTTATCTAAAAGTAACTTGAACTTACAGATCGTGGTCTAAGAAATTGAGATGCAGAAGTTGAATCTATAAGCTAACCATTGAATTGTTGAATCGTTGAATCTTGATTTGATTGTAGAAGCAAATCCCCAATATGAAATTCCTAGTCGTAGTCTTCAAGAAATAATCTTCGCGTTTTATTTTATTTTAATTTAAAGGAAGAAGAAGAAGCCATGATCATCAAGAGTTTGTGCAGCGTAAGGTTAGAGAAGAATGGTGTAAAGAGAATGAGGGTAGGGGGCTGTTTATATAGGGTTAGGCAGACGAATATGGACGGAAAACGAGGTCAGATACATCAGAATGCATCAGGTTCAAAAACTGGGTTCGGGAGGCAGGTCGACCCCCAGGTCGACACTATGGTCGACCTAGTCCCTGGGAGGTCGACACTATAGTCGATCCCCAGGTCGACCTGGTCCTGGGCGGGAAATTTCCCGCCCAGCCTGTTCTGGGGTTTGAATTAGAAGAATTCGAATTTGAATTCGAATTTTCGAGCAGTTTTCGATTCTGAAAATTTCTGAAACTTCGGAGGGTCATATCTCCCTCATACGTACTCCGATTTTCGAAAACCCAAATTTTTTTCAAGCAGAATTTCGAGATGAACACAATGGCGCAACCCGTTTCCCTTGATTCTTATGTTAAAAATTAATTCTGCCTTGATTTATGGTTTTAGCACGTTATTAAAATACGGGTTGTTACATTCTCCCCTCCTTAAAGTATTTCGTCCCCGAAATCTTCTAGTTAGGAAGAATGCATCCTATCATCCAATCAACCATCTACTCAACCATCATCCACAAGCAACCATTGTCCTTAAAAGATTTCTAATGCTATATGAACATATGAAAAATGTGTGTGTATATGTTCCTTATCTAGTGCAAATGATCAGGCCTGATTGATCTTCTTAATGCAAAATATGTTTAGTGCCATGAATCCAACATGTATGCAAATAGTCCTAGTCACATAAACACTATATGTGTGCGCAAACATCCATCCATATGCAACATTCACATGATAACACATTCAATTTCATCCATAAACAAGTATAAATACTCATGCATATGCAATATGAAAATGTGTCTGAGCCGATCTAGTACCTAATGTGTGTTATGCAACCACGAGCAACCACTTGCGACCACTTGCAACCATTTGCAAACGTCAACCATAACATGTATCAATCACATGTTTACATCGAAAAGGGTTCTACCTAAGGTTCTCAAGATAGTATTGAGAAGATAAGCAAGATAAAACGAAGCATCAAGGAGATGAAGTTGAAGATGTACCCCCAGAAGATCCTGCTTGTAGGGCTTGCCCTCGCTTCTTAGGGCAGTTCTTGCTGATATGTCCAATATCACCACACTGAAAGCATGCTCCCATCTTCTTCTTTCTACAATCCTCGACTATATGCCCCTCAATACCACAGAAGTGGCATTTTCTTTTTTCACGTGTCTTTTTATCATTATTGTTGTTGTTGTTCTTGCCTCCTTTCTTGGAGTCTACCTTCTTGTTTGGAGACTCATTCACCTTGACCTCCTTCTTGCCATTCTTATCTTCTTCATTTAAGAGCGCCATGTCTACTAGCTTTTCGTAAGTAGCCCCCATAGGTACGTGGGTCATAGCCAAGCTATGAAGTGGCTCATTCAATCCTTGGGCAAAACGAAGAGCCTTCTTATGAGGGGTATTCACTAAGTCTAGTCCAAATCGGGCCAGCTGATTGAATTGATTGACATACTCCTTGACCGTCATACTTCCTTGCTTAAGAGATAAGAATTTTTCCAACTGTAGACTTCGTTCAGCTTGCGAGAGGAATTTCATCTCAAACCTTATTCTGAAATCCATCCATGTTTCAACCGGCCTCTCGGCGTTAGTGACTTCCCACCAATAGGAAGCTTCGTCTTTGAGCAACCATACCGCCAATTGTACTTTCTGCCTATCGTCCACCTCGAAGATAACGAACAGATCCTCAGTTTCTTTGAGCCAGTTCCTCGATTCTACGAATGATTCAGTTCCCTTGAAATCCTTTCCACCCATGGCCCTAAAATCTTTACAGATCTATGAGAAAGCAATTGCATGAGGAGGGGGCGGAGGAGGAGTAATCGCTGCATCTGGAGGAGGAATATCTGCTGGGCCTGCATCGTTGGCCCTAGCCTCTAAGTACCTCCTGAACTAGCCAGGTATTGGCACGCCCTCTCGAAAGTTAAGATTCCCAGACATGCTGAAATTAAAAGGAAGAAATTAAAAACGAGGAAACAAAGGATAGTGCTAATGGCTTTTCGGGAATAGCCTTTCAATAAAACAAGACTTTTCTTGAAAAATGCTCCTTGTAAACGGTTTTGAAAATAGTTTTAGAAGGTTTTCTAAAAACTTTTGCCCAGTCTGGTAACCTTCTGCTCTGATACCAAATGTAACACCCTACCTCCGCTTGGGTCACTCACAAAGGGAATGTACTAGTTTTGGAGGAACGTTATCGAGGTAAACACACACAGAAATATTACAAGACAGAACATAGATAAAACAGCGGAAGAATCAAAAGATAAATTTCATTATTTTCAAAAAGAGTCAAAGCCTTTTTCATCCAAAGTACCAAATAGCCAAAGTCATTATTTTCCATTACAACAAATTCTGTCTTGCATAAATAAAGAAGCATAGACTTAAAACATCAAAAGTAGCTTAATTCCCTAAATGTAGCAGAAATGCAGCCATAGCATAGCTCAAGATCAAACCGTACATGAGCTGAACCGAAAGCAAGCGAAATCCAAGCTGAGTGCTAGAGTTTCCTCCCTGAGAATCTGGGGGGGGGGGGAGGGAACGAAAGGAGAAGAGGCGAAATAAAACAGGTCAGTCATAAAGACTGGTAAGTCCTAGTGACTTTCAACATAAAAACAGATAAAGGTAACATGGCATGCATAAACTGAAAGTAAACATAAGGATGATGACAAGATGGGCAAGATAGACTAAGATAGCATGATAATTCAAGTGTAACCAAGTATAGCATCACATATTCAAGGTTCGCTGCATCAACTGTACTAGAATCCAAACCCATGTCTTATATTAATCATGAAATAATACCTTGGCCCAATATCTTGAAATGACCTATTTCTAGGTCCAACGAAACGATCCACTAGTCGATCGGCTCCCTACAAGTTCTAGCTCGTCACGAGTCTGTGTCATATGACCCTATCACGAATGTAGTCACCTGTGCTAGGTCCACCATAGGGTGTATCAAGCCCTAGGGTGCCAACCACCGACACGAATCAAGCATGAACAGATAAACCTACTGATGCCTAATGCTTGCTTTTTCAACTTAGGACCACATGCACGACCATAGCCCGCCTGAACCTACGCTGGCGCACCAACACATTTGTCGTTCTGTTCGCTTACAATCAGCCCAGTAATCATGCCCTGCCCTGCCTAGTTCCAGGGTACCATGATACATCTAGTGGGTTACTGCTGAAATGGACCGCGTAACTAGGGTTTTCGTCCAATAGGTTAAGTGTTGTCATTTAAATTCGTGACTTAACCCTTATCAGTCTAGCATGTCAAGTTGGTTAAGTGTTGTCATTCAAGTTTGTGACTTAACCCGCCTACGTGTCATGTCAAATTTGACTAAGAGTTGTTGTTCAAGTTCATGAGGTAGCCCTATGAATCATGTATCAAGTTGGTTAAGTGTTGTCTTTCATGTTCATGGCTTAACCCTATCATGTGGCATTAATTCATTAATGTACCCCAACCTCTCACATCAGACCTGTTGTTGTGGTCACTGGATATGCCGGGCTGTTGCAGGCAGAATTACACCACAACTCAGTCTGACCTCTGGTTTTCAAGTGCGATATGACCAACTACCCACATTGGATCCTATTGTTTGCAGTAAATAGATTTGTCGGGCGGTTCCGGGCAGAATTACACTGCAAACTCAACCCAACCTCGAGTTGGCCATTTTCAAGTTCATTCTAGTGTCATGTCCATGTTCAAGATTCATGTCAAGTTCGTGTCAAGTTTCATGGCGAGTTTCATGCCAAGTTTCCTATAATTACCAATTTTTCCCAACGTTACCCCGTCTAAATATTAGGCTAACAATCTTAGCCTAATTTTCCGTTGGCATGATTTTTGACATATAATATTAGACTAAAAACTTAGCCTAATTTAATGTACACAAAATGTGCATAAAGAAATTCATTAACATAAACATGACATAGGTGTAAACTGGGCATTCTCGGCATAGTCAATATGAACACCATGGGTGTGTACTTGCAAAATAATCAACATGAATATCATAGGTGTGATCTTGTAACATAGACTAAATCAACATACATATATGTGAATTTGCAACATAGACTAAATCAACTTACATGTATGTGAGCTTGCAAATCAATCACAAGCATATGAATAAGTGTAATCTTGAAATATGACATAGGTTTAACATATACACATAAACATGTAGATCTAACATGTGGTCACATATGTGATATGATTCTACAACCTAAAACATGCATAACATGATAAACTACACAACTTGTCATAACAGGTTATACTCAAATATACATATGAATAGACTTATTCATTAATTCCAAATTCAACATGATAATAAAATAGAATATCATTCAATTTCACATATAACATAATAAACATTGTTCTATTATCAATTTATTTCCAAGGCATAACATAACTGAATAAATTGAGTAAAACATCGCAGGCATATAGATATGATAACATTATGAACATGAAAAGGTTTGAATAATAATCTAGGTTCAAGAACATGGATAGATCTAACTTAAATAGAAAAATCCCCAAAATCAAGATCCAAGGACAAATAAAGAAAATAGGTCTGAATAGAAAATCAAGCTTAGATCTAATTTCAAAGTCATAATCCTAGACAATAACCTCATAGTCATGAATCATAGGTGATTAGCCACAATTGTCCTTGTCATAGTCATAGACAATAGTCTTATGTTCACAGTCATAGGCATAGGCATAGTCTTAAGTTCACAGCCATAGGCATAGGCATAGTCTTATGTTCACAGTCATAGGAATAGTCTTATGTTCACCGTCATAGTCTTATGCCAATAACAATAGTTTCAATGTCATAGGCATAATAATGTTATGGACACAAAAGAGTCTGATTTACAACATGAGTGGGCTCAAACTGATTTCATAGCAATATTCCTAAAATTCAAGATCCAAGATGAACAAAAATAGAAATGCATCATACATAGATCCATTTCCAATTTATAACATGTCCATATTAAGTTTATAGTTTTTATCTAAAAGTAACTTGAACTTACAGATCGTGGTCTAAGAAATTGAGATGCAGAAGTTGAATCTATAAGCTAATTGTTGAATTGTTGAATCGTTGAATCTTGATTTGATTGTAGAAGCAAATTCCCAATATGAAATTCCTAGCCGTAGTCTTCAAGAAATAATCTTCGCATTTTATTTTAATTTAATTTAAAGGAAGAAGAAGAATCCATGATCATCAAGAGTTTGTGCAGCATAAGGTTAGAGAAGAATGGTGTAAAGAGAATGAGGCTAGGGGGCTCTTTATATAGGGTTAGGCAGACGAATATGGACAGAAAACGAGGTCAGATACATCAGAATGCATCAGGTTCAAAAACTGGGTTCAGGAGGCAGGTCGACCCCCAGGTCGACACTATGGTCGACCTGGTCCTTGGGAGGTCGACACTTTGGTCGACCCCTAGGTCGACCTGGTCCTGGGTGGGAAATTCCCGCCCAGCCTGTTCTGGGTTTTGAATTCGAATTTTCGAGCTGTTTTCGATTATGAAAATTTCTGAAACTTCGGAGGGTCATATCTCCCTCATACGGATTCCGATTTTCGAAAACTTGGACTCGTTTTCAAGAAGAATTTCGAGATGAACGTAATGGCGCAACCCGTTTCCCTTGATTATTAATTTTAAAAATTAATTCTGCCTTGATATATGGTTTTAACACGTTATTAAAATACGGGTTGTTACATACGCTATGCAGTGGCTCATTCAATCCTTTGACAAAATGGAGAGCCTTCTTATGTAGAGTGTTCACTAACTCCAATCTGAACCTAGCTAGCTGTTTGAATTGGTTAACGATTCCTTGACCGACATACTTCCCTATTTGAGGGCTAAGAACTTCTCCATCTATAGGCTTCGTTTAGCTTGTGAGAGGAATTTCCTTTCAAACCTCATTCTGAAATCCATCCAAGTTTCAACTGGTCTTTCAGCATTAGCAACTTCCCACTAATAGGAGGCTTCATCTTTAAGCAACAATATGGCCAACTGTATTTTCTGCCTATCATCCACTTTGAAGATATCAAACACATCCTCAGTTTCTTTGAGCCAATTTCTTGCTTCCACGAAGGGTTCATTTCCATTTAAGTTCTTTCCACCCATGGCTCGAAAGTCCCTATATATTTTTTAGAAAGCATTTGCACGACGAGGAGGAGGAGGAACCGCTACAGCTGGGGGAGGAGGAACGTCTGTTGGGCCTGCGACATTAGCCTTAACCTCTAGGTACCATCTGAACCAGTCAAGTACCGGCATGCCCTCTGGAAGGTTAAGATCCCCAGACATGCTGAAACGAAAAAGGAAAGATTCAAAACACAGGATAGAAAGATAGTGCATATGGCTATTGGGGGTTTATACCTTTTTAAAATAAAATATTTTTTCTTGAAAATAGCTTCTTTAAACTTCTTTTTGAAAAATAGTTTTCAAAATTTTTATCTGATCTGGTAAACCTTTGCTCCGATACTAAGTGAAACACCCCACTTCCGTTAAGGTCAGTCACAAAGGGAATGCCTTAACTTTGGTGGAGCATTATAAGTAAAAGACACGGATAATTTACAAGACAGACATATATAAGTAGCAGAAAAACTAAATTTATTTCATATGTGGTTCATAACAAAAACATTACAACAAACTGTCTCAAAACAACTTCCAAATCATAACATCAAAATCTCTATCTTGATTATAACATAAAGAAGCATAAAACACAATAACACTGCATAAATCCCCATGTAGTAGTGTGTCCAAAGCCATAACCAAAGATAAGAGGTTCCAAGCTGTACATCACAGAGTCTTCAAGCTTGGAAAGATGAATGGTCCAAATTAAGCTGAGCTATTCCCTCCCTGGTTAACTAAGGGGGGTGGGGAACGGGAGGAAAGAGAGCGAAAGAAAAATGGGTCAGACATAAGTCTTGTAAATCCTGTGATTATTCAACACGTAAACTGGTAAGAGAACCATGACTTGAATAAGCTGGACGCCGGACAATAACAAGGAAATAAGGTAACATAGGATAAGGCAAGATAAACAAGGCAAGTTAAACTAATCGTACTATCGCACTCAAATCCATATTCTCTGCACCTACTAGATATTTCAACCATCATCATGAGTTCAAACCCAGTGATCTCTTTTTATCGATCGGCTCCTACTCGCACGCATTTACTACTTGTGTCATACAACCCCGCTCGATTATAGATACCTGTGTTGGTCCCACCATGGGGTATATGAAATCCTATGGTGGCAACCCGACATGATTCAAGATGCACAGTGTATAACTACTGAAGCGCAGTGCCTGCTTTTTCCATTTCGGAGTACGTGCACGCCCGTTCTCTGTCGAAACCTACACTGACACACCAACCGCCGTTGTTTTGACCGCTTATAATCAGCCCAGTAATCGTGCCCCACCCTGCCTTGTTCAGGGTACCATGATACATTTATGTGGGTTACTGCTGAAATGGGTCCCCATTACTAGGGTTTCCTAATCAACATGTTAAATTGGTTAAGTGTCCAAGTTAACCTAACCCCACCCATCAGTTTAGTTAACATGTTGTATTGGTTAAGTGTTGCCTTAATTAACTTAACCCTACCATTCCTGACTTAGCTTTAATTCATTCATTAAAGCACCAACCACTCACATTAGACAGGTATTGTTGCGGTTACTGGATGTGTCGGTCGGGTCCGGGTAGTTACACCGCAACTCAGTCTAACCTCAGGTTCTTTTGGGCTTGATGCACTAATCTCCCAAATTAGATATATATTGTTACTGTTGCCGGATGTGCCGGGCAGTTCCGGGCAGTCTTACACCGTAACTCAATCTAACCTCGGGTTAGGCATATTTTTCTTTTCTAAATTTACATATTTACCTCTTTATATTTATATGTAAATTATTGTCGTTCAAGTCGAGCCCCACTTTCCCTTATAAATCAAGTTCATAATTTTAAGTATAAAAATTTATACCACTTTGTGCCATAAAACATTTACATGTTTATGAGCCAAATATGCCAATTATATGTAATTTCATGTTTTTCCCCAACGTTACCCCCATTTAATGTTCGCAAAATCACATAAAATGTTAGGCTCGATACATAGCCTAACTTATACACAAAAAGGAAAAAAGAGGAACATGTAATAATTCCAACATCATAAAAATATGGATCTAACAACACGTGTGTCATATGAATTTGGCATAGAACAATGTACATTTAATTATGAACTTGCAAATTTAGATCTACTCAACATGAATCGTGAAATAGGGGTTTTACATAGAACTACATAAACTTAAAATTAGGCATGTAGTTGTGAACTTGCAAATTAGCATGTAGTTCTAGTGATATATGTGAACATGGTTGAACTTGCATGAACATAGAAAAATTCCCAAATTGACATACAACATATAGGTGTCATTACCAAATCATACAAAATGAAATGTCATCACCAAATTATAAAACATGATATGTCATCGCCAAATTACACTACATGATAGGCCATTGCCAAATTATACAACATAATATGTCATCGCCACTTTATTCAACATGATATGTCATCGCCAAGGTATACAATATAATATGTCATCGCTAAATTACACAACATATATGTCATTGCCAAATTATACAACATATGGATTCATTTCCAAGAATTTAACAATTATAGTCAAATTACATACAACATGGTCACAAACTTAACATAATAAGAGTCATAGTCTTAATAATTTTAGTTTTAACAAAAAGGAGAGGCATAAATTTACACTAGGCGTTGTTCTACATCCATTTATTTTAGTCACAATTCTAATATCATTTAGGTCTAAATGATAACCGCACTTACAAAAAGGAGACTAGTCTTGTGTTCTGGGATCTGTATTCTGAAATTGAATAGCTCTCCTTTGTTGTAGACATTGAATTCTCTTAGTTGAATCAGAGTTGATTTGCAATTCCTAACTTGCTTTCTAGTTGAAGGAGAATGGCGGCTACTCTATTTTGAGTACTGACAGCATGACGGTCTTAGGAATATTTTTGTGTAGCTTAGGGTTTAGATTTAGGTTGCTTCCATAGAAGTTTGATTTAATATGAGCCGTCAGATCAACCTGGGGTCAATCAAAGCCATTCAAACCTAAGAGAACCAACCAGAACTTGCCACCCAAGCCCTAATGACACAGCAAATCGTCACAAAAAGAAACACGTTAGGTTTCAGATCTGGACCAAGGGGAGGTCGACCCCCAGGTCGACCTGTAGGGGGGAGGTCGACCTCTGGTCGACCTCCTGGTCAACCTGGCCTTGGGTGGGAAAATTCCCGCCCAGCCCGCTTTTGCTTCTGATTTCGAAATTTGAATTTTATGAACTTTAATCTGAGCTATTTATTTAAATTCTTAAATCTTCTAAAAGTCATAACTCCTTCATACAGAGTCCGATTTACGCAAACTCAGACTCTATCTCAAGCAGAATTTCGAGACGAACGCAATGGCATAACCCATTTCCCTTAATTCTCAAATTTGTAATTATTTATTCTTTAATTCATTACTTTAGCGTTACAGAAAATATTGGGTGTTACAAGGAACATCGAACCAAGACTTGTAAATAAGTGGAACACTTCTCTTTAGTGTTCCTTAAAAATAACTCAGTTCAGTCATTACTTGGTCATCGTCTGAAATTGGTTGGCCCCGATTATTCATTTGGATTACAACTTTTTTGTCATATGGCCTTGAATGAACTTTATTCATCTTTTATTTTCCCCTTAGCCTTCTGGGAGCTCCGACTACAGTTACAAAGTACATATAATAGTAATAAGAAGGCTAGGTAAAACATAAATGAGAACTTAAACTATTAAAATCAGAACTCAATCAGATACTACCTTCATCTTCTTCTGCTTCATCTTCATCGTTTTCAATAGTTGTCGAGACATTTCTGATGAGAGCCTTATTCCTTGCACTTCCACTTCCACTCTTCTGGCGTTATCGCATAGCCAAATAAGCCGCCATTGTTCCTATTCCCTCATTATGTGGTAACTCAACGCTACATGGTGGACCATCATATTGCGTACGAACTAGTTCTTCCCCCGCCTTCAGAGTTGCATTCATATCATATGTAGATTCAACATTGGCTCGTGAACGAGTTGTTGGTCTAAACTGAGGTTTTGCAACCCTAACTTTTTTGGTTCTCTAAAATATGCACACAAAAACAATAAAAAAAATGAAGCTAGTCTATAATTACCAACATAAAATTAAATCTTCAGCTATAACGCACCTTTGCCTGATTTTTTGAAGTATCATCTTCAAATTCTGGAACATAATCTTTGCTTTCCTCATCAAGCATCTTTGATTTTGCTTTATTTTTTCCAAATTCATTTATCATTCCAGAAACTAATATAGGCATCCCAAGTTCTTCAAAAACATAGTTCTTCTGTGAGACATTTTTGTCTCTCTCCCTTTCGTATTCTGTAAGCGATGGAGGTGGCGGATTTGATAGATCATCATTCTGAAAGTAATTAAACAAGACACTATTGTAAATATTAGCGAAATATGTAGATCATATATTAGAAGATCAAATTGTAGTATTCTTACCAGAAATTCATTTTCATCTTATTTTTGTCTTCATGTGGAGAATTATTGAAATCCAATTTACTATTGACACCTGCCGAGTTGATATTCAACATTGCATCACTGATTTCAGTTGGATTTTCCTTCTCTAGTAACTTCGTGGAACTACTGACTCTAGTTGACTTCTTGTTGACCACCTTTTTCTTATTCATACGTGGAATTACAACAGTTTTGCTGATCACTTCTAGATTGTTCGTAACTGGATTAATTAGCACTACGCCATAGATGGCCTACGACAACCCCAGAGAAGTGACTCAGCAGGTGCCAAAAAGTGTTGCTATAGGCAAAAAATGACATGTGGCAACACTTTCTTGGGGTTGCTTTTTGCCACGTTGCTGTAGAGTCAAAGGCAACACCTTTGCGACCCTATGGTAATATCAGTTTGCCATAGGTACCAATACAATAAAAAAAATAACCATTCACAACTGCCAAAAATAGTTGTAATATGTCTATTACAGCTAGCATGCACTACTAGTTATATTGCAGTCGTAATAAAGTCAACCTTTTTTACAACTGTTCCTAGCAGTTGTTAAAATTTGTTTCACAACTGTTAAAAGTAATTATACCTCAACCGCTATTAATCAAAATTTTCATAATATTATAATAAATATTATTATAACATAGTATTCAAACACGGTATTTTTTTCAAATAAAATTTTATTTCAACATTTCAAATGGTACAAATTTTTTGAACTCCACTGTCGTACATTCACGGGTATATTTCATATTTACATACATTCCTCACTACATTGTCACTCGATTCACTCATTTACAGACTCATACATACAACCATAAGAAAGAAAAAATGCCTAAAAATTCGCTGAACCATCAAACCTGTATAATGCTGCTTTTGCTGCTGCAGTAGTAAGTATAAGAAAAGAAAAAATGCAGAGAATATGCAAGTGAACAAATAATAAAAATGCAGAGAATATGCCAAGAAAATAGTCGATTGGTAACTGAGTATAAAAATTAGCTGGAAAAGATGGAGTACTTACTTTATTTGCAGAAAAATAGCACATAAACCCTTTCTTTTGGCTGCCTTTGGCAACTAAAACAGGAAATTGATATCCTCGGAGATCCATTAGAAACAAGAAACAAAATACAACTGACAAGAACTGCCATGTATGAAGATTGCAGGTTGACCATCTCCACAAAAGCTTCATCAACCCAATCACTTCTTTCAATCTCTTATCTCACAGAAAAATACAATACAATAGAACAAGAGAATAACTAGCATAATATGATAGATGGTTATCATAGTAGAGATGTATTGTTTACTATTATCAAGATTTGGGCTTTCATGTATTGGTAAAATTATGATAAAGTATTCAAACATAAGCAGCAGCAGAGAAAGAAACACAACTCATAAAAATGGAGTATAAAAAGCAATTAAGAGCCAAATAGGAACAAGGATATACAATGCAATGTAAAAAATTATGTAAGACAACAAACTCTTTTGATTGTCAAATGGTTTTGAAACCTATCAACCGCTGTGCAGCTATAACAAATGTGCAAGTTAATAATTCAAGGATAAATTAAGCAAAAAAATTCCATACGACCAATCAAGTTTGAAAAGAAGATCCATGCTAAAAAATATGACATATTTAACAGGTTATAAAGTACAATAAACATATGAAAAGATAATCACCTGCTCTAACTGACTCAAGGAATCGCCGTGCACCCACTGATCAAACATTGAGCCCTATGTTTTCAGTCCAAAAATTAGAATAATAAATTGTATATGCAACAGGAGAGAAATCAACATATTAAGAGATGTTATTATCCTCTTGAACTATTAAAACCATTCAAAATCCCAACACACCCTTTAAATATTACAGATGGTTATCACGGTAGATATAACAAGTTAACCGTTACATGAAGGCATCATGATTGGGAATTGATCCATGTAATTCCAAACATAATCCCAATTCTTTTCTAACGCAATAAAATGCAACAAAGTAGACAGAGCTGCTCTCCTTGCATTCAAGGACCCTTCCCTAATAACAAGCATGATTCCTTCTACTACTCATATCCGCATTGGGAAGCAAACTCAACCTCAAACTGGTGCAGTTGGAACTACATTGAATGCGCCACCACATGACGTGTCACTTCTTTTGTGTTGACTGGCGTCAACAACGACCTTCCTCATACTGTGAATCGAAGTGGTAAGTATAAAACCTGTTTATAAAAGTAATGTTTGTATTCATAACCTATAATTCAAAGATCATAACACATGTTAATGACTACAGGTTCAGTACCAGCTGTGCTTGGAACAAGGAAAGAACACATGTTGATGATCCTTCTAGCATGATTAGCTTAAACATTCATCTTATAAATCAATTTTTAGTTAGGCCCATGTTTATGAGAAACATGCACTGATATATTTATATTGATATAAACAGAAGATGCGTGGATCTAAATATGATGGTTCTGATTATTTTCAAAATTTTCACATGCAAGTAAGATGATTCGCAAAGGATTTAATTTTAACAACCTTTTTAGCAGTTATTAGCCATATGCTGGATTAATGTTAATTAAACACCAAATACATACTAAGCCACAAAACTTTTATATTAATGTCAATTAATGTTATTAACCTTTTTTGCACAGACATTTGAAGTAAGCTCCCAGGATAATAACATCAAAATTCATACTTTTATGTTAATCCATCATCTACTCAAGATAATAACATCAAAATTCATCAACAACAACAATTATCAAACGCCTACAGAAAAAACAACCACCAATTACCAAAAGTCACACTTCGTACCTTAATGTAATCTTTAACTACTTTCATTCTTGTCTCAACTTCTAAAATTATTCTGCTTTAACACAATTTGCCTCAAATTCTTGGGGAAATCAGTCTTTGCGCTAGATCCAAACTCCTTGGGTTCATCGAAGCATTCGAATGAGGGGGGGGGGGGGGGAACGGAGTTTCGATTATAGACCTGAAAAATGAAGCACAGTTGGTTTTAGGGGAAGAATCACTCAGACAATACTCATGCATGGACTAAGCTAGGGATAGAAAAGTAGAAGTCATGAAATGAAAAGAGATGGAAGGGAGAGAGAGTGATCGAGAATAGTGGAGGCAGCAGGAAGTTGAATGAAAATTAGGGATTGAATGATTTTGGAAATTTGGGGGAAATGAAATTGAAAGCAGGAAAATGAAAATAAAAGTGGGAAATAGAGTTATGGATTGATGGTGTGGATGGATGGTTGAGATTTTGTTTTAAATGTTGGTGTGGATCGATGAGGTGTCAACTACATATATTGTTTTTTAATGGTAAATTGACGGATAGATATGTATCTTTTTATAGATGCAGATCGATGACATGGCAAAATAAACTTATAAGTTTATAAATATAACTACTACAACACAATTTGATATCTATGCTAATACATTGAAGAGTACGTTGCAATAGACAAAAATCAGCATAGCTGTGGCAACATTTTAGCTGGCAACACCTTGGATTTTCGTTGCAGTAGGCCATCTATGGCGTAGTGTAGCCATGCCTACTTTCTAGGAGTAAAGACTTCAGCCTGCTTGTTGTCGATAAGTGGACTCGCAGCAGCTTCGCTGATCACTTGTGGATTGTTTAGCCATGTCAAATTTCTAGGAGTAAAGACTTGATTAGTCTGCTGCTTCTTTTTTGCTACCTGTTGCAGATGGTGAGCGGTGACAAATTGTCGTTTCTGTGATTTCGCAGCTGCAACATACAAATTCTTTATTATTCTACTAAGTGCACTAAAAATCAAACAAGTCCTAAATGAAAAACATATTCAGCAAAATGACTAAATTCATCAAAATAGTACAAATGAGAAGTGTAACAACCTCAAATTTTAAGTGTATTTTATTTAATGATTTAATTTAAATTTTTGTTATATTTATTTTATTTGTTTGGATTTTGTTAAAATAATATTTATTTTTGATTAAAACCAAATTTATTTTCTATTTTGTAAAACAAATGAATGTGTTTGATATAGATATAATCTAATAATACAAACAAATATTGGGTATTTTAGAATCTTATTTAAGGTAAATTTTAATTGAGTTATTTATGTGAATTCATTCTTTAATTTTTATTCAATTATTTAAAACTCGTACAATCCGATTTCAATATTAATGGAATTATATCTTTAATTTAACTTCAATTCGTATTGATTATTGTTATGCAAACATTACCAAATTTTATTTGTCACATTTATTTTTCTTTTAATATCGTCTATTATATATTTGATTTGCAAAATCGGTTGTTAATATATATTGCCAAAACTTTTTGTCCTTTGAATTAAAAATTTGTAATGTTTTCCCTTTATTTGCAAACATATTTATATTGGTTCCTTTTGTTTGCCAACACTGTATATGTTTTTAAGGTTCAATGTCCATTTATTTATATTATTCCTTTCCTTAACTGGCTATTATTTTCAAAATTAAAACTTTCATCTACTTCCATATATTTTCCTACATTCATTCTTTTTCGGTTCCTCGTGACATTTATTTTCCCTTTCCATTTCCATTACAATGCACCGTTTGAATAAATATCGCATTCATTCATTTCCCAAAACAGTCACTGTGCGTTTTGAATTTCAAAACATTTATTTATATCATTGTTTATCTATTGCCTAAAGTTCACCTCGTTTAATCCCCAATCGGTCCCATTTATATTCATTTTTAAGCCATTGTTCCCATCTGCAAATCCGTTTTATTCTCCATCTGCCTCATCCGCTCATTGTAATTGTTGCCAAAAAAGTGGGTTCCTTTGAATTTAATATCTATATTTATTTACAATTAATGTTCACTGTTTAAAGTTCAACGTTCATTCATTAATATTATTTCTTTCCTTGAACGTTTGTCATTTTCAAAAATTAATCCGTTCATACCCTTTCATTAATTTCCTTTTGTTTATTCCTGAGGCAGTCTCTACGTACATAACCCATCCGTTAATTTGTTTCAAGGCTACCGTTTGATGTATAAATGGAAAGGAAAACAAACAATCACCATTTTATAAAGCCATGTTTTAATACTCACCAAACCTGCTGGCATTTCTTTATTTGTCTTCCCAAAGTAAATATTCACCTTCACGCAAGCAACCATCAATTCATAGGCTGTACTCTTTAGAACTATTGAAACACATGGCCTAAATTTTTGAAACCACTTGGCTTCTTTTTAAAACTTTCCATTTATTCCCATTTCCATCGTTTTCATTCTCTCCTTAGCAGCTCCCCCCTTTTCATTTCTTTCCTGCTTCTGCTTTTCTTCTCCACCCAGTTTCTTCTATCCATCACCTTCCCATGCCTCCTTGCTCCACACCTCCCCACGTCCCCCAGCCTCCAACCTTCACCCACGCCTACACCAAGCCCGCCTCCAACAGACCTGCTCCGAAACCCGCGCCCAAGCCACCACCTGAAGCCGCTTCTGCTCCACTCAATTACTTGCACCCAAACCTCTCCGGCCTTAATTTATCCGTAGACTTGTACCCGAACCTCGCTGCCATCCCACAAAAATTTGCCGAGCTTCCACCTTCTATAGTTTGCATGAGTTTTCTTGTGTGGCACTATGTGTATGTATGTGTAATGCCAGTTGCATGTGTTTATTTATTTGTATGCGTGGATTTTGTGGGTGTATGTTGTATGTGTGTGTTGTGTATGTGTTTGTTTTAATATAAATTATGTATATACATATACGCGCGCGCGCGCGTGTGTATATATATATATATATATATATATATATATATATATATATATATATATATATATGTTTTACGGTTTTTTATGTGTGTTTGCATTGTATGTAATTTCAAAATATATAAGGTTTGGTGCTTTATAATTTAACGGTTTTTTATGTGTGTTTGCATTGTATGTAATTTCAAAATATATAAGGTTTGGTGCTTTATAATTTAATATATATATATATATATATATATATATATATATATATATATATATATATATATATATATATATATATATATATATATATATATAGGTGATTTAGAATGTGTCAAATTTTAAATATATAAGTATATATTAATTTTACTGTGTACACGTTTATATTAAATATATATATATATATATATATATATATATATATATATATATATATATATACACACACACACACAATTTTGAAAAGGGATTTGTTTTGTGTTTATACATCTATTTGTATAATTTATAATATACATATATATATATATATATTTAATGTTGTGGTGTTTTAATAATTATAATATGTATATATATATGTTATAATATGCTTCGTGTATTTGCGGTATGCGTTGAATTTCAAATATATATATTGTTTATTTATTGTGTGTTTATGTGTATAGAAATATATATATAATATTTTATAAATGAGTTTTATCTTTATTTTTATTTTTGTCGAATTGAATTTGGGGTTGAGTTCTGAAACCGTTCCAAAACCCAATATCATATGTACCGTCCAAAACTCGATTGACATATCGATCATTGAGACATCCCCTAACCTCTCTTATAAAAAAATAAAAAAAATAAGGGATAGCGTGTTGAGTCCATTTTGAATCGAGCCTGCAAGTCTTCGTTTCAATTCTGTGTTAATTCGTTTGTCGTCTTCATTCTATGCAACAAAGGTGAGTTTATCTCACACCTGACCTTTATTGTTTCATGATTGTTTGATCAACATAATTGAAATGTATAGGAGTGCTGACAGAAATTATTTTATTTGATATGTATACACAATTCATATATGACACAATGATATTCATATGACACGTAGGCGCACTGATAATATATGATTTGTGATGTAATGGTATTAGTGCTATGGATAATCTATATTATTTATCTATGTTGTGGATTCCTCTAGTTTAGGAAAAATCACTCAGGGTTGAAATGATATGTACCCGAATGGACATTAGATAAAGTAAAAATCATTATGGATTGAAATGATAGAACTGAATGATTTTATTGAATTTGGGATTGCTGGTTGAAATGATAAGCCCGTAGAAATGTTATAAATTGCAAATTGAATAATAAATATCCATATCACTTGATCATAGGGCAGAAAACTATATACAGACACCGTTGGTCATGTTTTGTAGTAAAAAGATTTTGAAATTTGATTTTGAAATAATAAATTAAGATTTTGTATTTTAAAGATTTTAAAACTTATGTTTTGTAAATTTTTGAATTATATGTTTTAAAATGATTTTATGAGTAAATGTAGGTTTAAATATTTATTTAAAGATTTTTACTTATAATTTTATATTTTTTTAAACCATATAATTTAATCAAATAATTATTTTAAAATTTTATATTATAATAAATATTTCTCTTAAACCTGTTTTAAAACTTATTTTTATATATATTCTATAAATTTTAATAATAAAAACAAAGATGGATAGGTTGAGATTCACGACTTAAATTCAAGATTTAAAGATTTGAATTTATATAACTATATTTGACTTAACGAATGGACTTATATAAGACACGGAATTCAATTCGAATTGATATGAACTTTAAGTAGAGATGAATTAGAGTTGGTTTAAAATATGAACTTGTAAGAGATGAACTTGACTTGTGTAATTGTTTTGAAATTGAATTTCAAAATTTAAGGAATGAATTTGAACCTTTAATGGATATGAAATGAATTTGATTTTAAATCAACTAAATGCGATTTTGAATTGACTTAAATATTGAACTTTATAGGAAATGAATGTGAATTGCGTAATTGATTTGAATTTGAATTTATAATTGATATGAATATATGACTTCAATTATAAATTGACTAAATATGAATTGAAATAGTTTTATATATGGATTTGACTCATAAACTGTTTGGTTTGAATTAAAGAAATTTCTTAAATCAATTTATTTCGAGATACGATTTTATAAAATGGCCATAGTGCAAAAATGGTAAACGTTAGGTTGTCAAAGAGACCGGGATCAGATATTTTCATACTCTCTGCCAATATCGAAAACCACTTTAACAACTATGTATGCTGTGGAGTTCCAAAATGAAGTACGATAGTTTTTTGGCGATTACTGGATTGAAGAAAGAGAACGATGATGGATTGCCTTGACCTTCGAGTCATAATTAAAATAACTAAAATAGGTGTTATACCATGATTAAGTGAGGTCGCACCTCGATCGGACACATTTCTTCAAACCTATATCTATTACTTGTGATTTGATTGGTGCACACCTTTGATTTTGGAGTGTGTTCCGAGGTGGCCGATCGCGGCTATGCGTTACTACTAGTCCGGGCATGCATCAGTAGAATCCTATCGTGGGTATTCCTCGTGTGCCTTGTCATATTATCCTAATCGAGCCCCCTATGTTTTTGGTTTAATGTTGTTTTATCATGGCGCATCCGTATCCACCGACGTACTGGTGCTTTATATGCAAACTATACGATAACGTTATAAATAGTGCAAGGGTAATAATGGTAATCCTGCTTACACTATTTTCAATAGTTTATTTAAACATAAACACTATTATAATAGCGTATTATATTTTATGATATTAATTTAACGCATCCTTAGAGGATTGTGATCCCAAACATCCTTTAAGTTACTGATGCATTTCATTGAATATTTCATTTGAGTTGATTTACTTCCATGAGAATGTTAGTCCTGATCCGAGTTGTTTTGTCTTGCATTATTGCTCGGGTCAGATCGAGTATTGTAGTGTTGAGATTTCACCTTTGGAAGATGGAGACTATTGAAGATATCACCACTACTTGTTGATTCTGGCTATTTCTCCTTTGTACTAGAAATTCTTGTATTTAGACTTCCGCTCTATTTAATTTTGTAACTCTGATATTATGTATAAAATTTGATTTTAATTTTGTGGCTTCATGAACTACTATTGTATAATTTATTTATTCCACTGCGAGATATTCTACTTTTCCGTGTCTGTGATTCTGTGATTTATTCTATTTATCTTAGAAGCTAATAACATCTGTCATTTCGAACGGTTCGAGTTGGTTTATTTACCAACTTGAAGTGGACGAAAAACGGTATGTTACAAGAAGACATGTTTATATCTGGAAACAGATTTTTCCTTGGGCGTAGACGACATGCGGCTGCATTTGTTTCATTGTCTTGGCATTATCATCGACGACAGTTTCGACACAGGAATCAATGTAATCACCATGTAACAACCCAGAAAATCTAAACCAACTTAAAATTTTTAAATTGGCTAAAAAAATGGATTTTAAACATTTAAAGTAAATATTTTAAATAATAGCGATGAAAACTGAGTTTGAATCGATGATTGAAAAGGAATATAATTAATTCTAATTATAAACAAGGCCTGAAATGGCGCTGCAGTTTTAAAAATTGAATTCAAACTTTGTTGGACTGTACCGGGTGCAAAAAAAAACGGATTTGAGTGAAACCAAAAATATTCAAATCTGTTAGTGAACGCCTTTCTAACGAATCTGAAAAATTGGATTTTCATAACAGAAAGCAAAAGTTATGGCCAAATGAATTTTTAGAAAGATCGCTATGGAATTTATATAGCCCGTGAAATTGGCCATTTTTCAAACGACCTCGGAATTCGAGGAAACCATTTTTGTTGGATCCGGGATGTGAAGTTATTGTTAGGTTTCAAATTTCATAATTTTTGAAGCTAGTATGTGAGCGTGGCAAAGGAAAACGTGTTTTGGTCAATTACAGTTAAATTGGATTGACCAGAAATGGGCCTTTTTGCAAACGGTCTCAGAATTCGATGAAACTAGTTTTGTTGGGACCGTATCGTCAAAACATAGCTAGATTTATTTTTCTGGAATTTTTCGAATCGGTTTGTGGCCCTGGCAAATTGAAATGTACGTTCAAATTAAATATTGAATGTTTTATATTTTAATTTGAAGGAAAACTGACTGAAACAGTCGAATGGACCTACGAAACATATCCCATTGTGTTCGGAATGGGGGTAAAATGCTAGGGACGACAGTCGTTGGGTATGGATTGGTGTCAGCACATGAAGAGGGGTATTTTTGGATTTTTGAAAATTTATAAAAAAAAATCTCATTGGACAGTGGAATTTTCTCTCTCCCCGATCCTCTGAGCCATGCACGACGGAAAAACTGCGACGACCCGAAATCCCGTTCTAACGGAAACAAGGGTTATCTTTGGAATATAACACAGAAACAGATAATAGCAGAACAAAATTAAATAAATACACCAGATAATGAACAATAGAATATACTGGATAAAAGGAATCATCAGAGTTACACAGCATACAGGATCTTACTTAGTACAAATACAGTTCAGCTATACATAAATGTCTACAGCGGAAAACAAACAAAATATGTACAATAGGAGCTGAACAGCATAAAAAGAGATAAATGATAGAATCCATCTTCAGCTCCAGCTATCCAGAAAGAACCAGCTAAACCTGAATACAAGGCTGCCCGTGTAGAAAAAGGGGCACCCGAGTTTGAAAGTGAAACAAACTACGAGTCAGTCATGGGACTGGTATGAGAAATCTGCTAAACACATATATAATATGGCAAATCACAGGACCACGCCACTCTCGTGGAACGGGTTTACTCCATTGGATTGCCAGTGCTTTAAAACAAATCTTTCTTTTAAACATCGCTATGCTTTTTATAAAAATGAAGCCATTATAAGACTCAGTTCCCATCACACAATGCAACGCAAACTGGAGGATAGAGTTTTACCTTATAATGGCCAAAATATGCTTGATACGAAAGGCATTTGATATTATTGCTAATGTTTATATGTTTTGAAAACAATTTCAAATCATAACTATCAATCATAGACGACATTAATGCCCCATACCACTATGTCGCCATATATATAGGTATACAATCAAAACCGCACAGTCACGTATTTGGAAATTGGATTTCCGTCATGAACCAAGGGAAAAGATAGTCCTTACCGAATTCGAGATGCTCTAGCCCGTGTCTCAGGATCAGAACGCATCGACCTTTGGAGCGACAGGGCCGGTCCACCGATGTGGATTAAAATGCCTGAACACTACGTTTCCCCGCCCTTTGGGGCGTAAACGAGCCAACGAATGACTCCATCGGACCCGGATCGTCCGATCAAACCGAGGTGCCTTGCAACAGCAACAACCACATAGGTGAAAAGTATATAAATGTCAGGGCTGGTAGGTCACTAACACCACCCTAGCTAGAAAGAAATGCATGCCCTCCCTGAGGTCCTTCTCCCGTTTCTGGTTCATACCGGGGTGTGAGGCTCGCGAATTTACGTTATACACAAAGCTATGCCACACAGGCGGTGCTTTGATCATCACCACAAGACTTCGCTTTTCAACAGAAGCCCTGATCACTGCATCTTAGCATGCCACACAGGCAATTCATGCCATGCGACTGATGTCCATCGATATACAACCTCTAAGCTCGTGCGTCTCAGAGAAGGGAGTTTAGCAAAAGAATAAATTCTCCGCCGCCAAACAGATGTATATTTAACAGAGATCAATCAACACTGAATAAAATCCAATGTCAGACACACAGTCCATCTGCAAGTCCGTTCTGGGTCTGAACGAATCCGGAGGCACTAAATACCTCGCAAACCCATCGATCACCACGTACGTCTGAACGATCACCACTCATTATCCATATTTCGGGATGCCTCCCAATCAGGACCTCGGTTACCATCCAAACGAGGTGAAGATCTCCGGTCTTCGACCACCGTCTTCATCTTCGACTTTCAATCGTCGGTCAATTATTTGAAATGAGAATTAACTCGGCCTTCTCAAATAATTCACGTACATTTAGAATTTCAAATCAATTTACTTTAATGGTTAAATCATTCGACAACAACAATTTTGTTCTTTAATGTAATTTTCACACCAAACACATTCAACCATCAAATACTACATAAATCGAGCTAATTCTGTTTATTTCTATTCCATATCGTTTATGATATTTTATAACGATTTATCGCTATTTTTATTTATTTTAAAATAGCCAATTTATTCAAAACGACGCTTCGGGCCATAACGCGGCCGTGGCGCTGTTTTTCTTCAGAATTGATTTACACATATCTGGAAATCTAACCGTTGGATCTTCACAAAATTTACATCATTAGAAAGGTCTTTTCAAAACGAATCCAACGGTTCCAGTTTCTGGAAAATCCGACGGTCGGATCTCCCGGTACAATCGTTTGAATTTTCGATTTCAAAATACGAACTGCAGCGTCGTTATTCTATTAAATATATAATTATATATATATATATATATATATAATCGCTTCTGGCACTGTTTTTCATCAGATTTGAATTAAACATTCCAGACAATCCAACCGTTGGATTTTTACAAGGTTGGTGCCGTTGGGAAGACATTTCCAAGGCGAACCCGACAGTTGAGGTTTCGGGGAAATCCAATGGTCGGATTTCCCGCACTAGTTGTTTGAAATCATGGTTTCAAAATGCGAACTGCACGACTACGTTTCGTTTTAATTTTATTTATATTTATATATTTATATAAATATAGTTCATTCAATGATTTCAATATCGTTTTCACTTCAAATATTTCACTAACGCCTTAAAATTTTGGAAAATTTCGCCATAACCTCCCCTGCACCGGGAGCATCGGGAAATCTCAAATAGCTTCCCCGGTCCTTCTAATCTCAAAAAGAAAAAGAAAAAGCCAAGCGGCTAGCCAACAGGCTCATAAAATCATCACCAAAACAAAACAGTAAATGTGTACCTATTTGTCGGGCACAAAATTTTATTCCTCTTCTCTAGCCCCTTTGTTATAACCTGTTCAATGAATATGCATGTACATATAAATAGTTCTTATCATTTATCATTTTCTATTCAACTTCATATTTGATTTCTATTTGGTTTAAAAACACCATTCATTCTAATGTTACATACATAGGTACAAATCATATCATTAGCTAATTAATGAATATTTCAACTCATATATATTTATTTGAACAAGTGGCTATTTTTAACACTTCACATTTCAACGATTCACGCATAAATGTGATTTTTATTGTAAAACAACTCATTTTAAAACACTATTATTTTATATATTTCATATTGGTGATAAAAATAGGATTTTTCTTATAAAATAATTTCTTTCAAAACGAGATTATTTTACACAGTTCATATAGTCGATAAAAGGTGATTTTTATTATCAAACAATTTATTTCAAAATATTAATACCATTCAACACATGAATTTCAAATCAACGAATGAATATCGATTCGACACATGAAGGTTTTCTATAAAATGTGGTGGCGCGGTGGACACTTCTCCTGGTGGCGCGGTGGACTGAGCGTCGGTCTGGGGGGGGGGGGGGGGGTTCGCACTCGCGATTGGCTCGATGTGAGCACGGTCTTCAAATGGGAGGGGGTGGCGACGAAGTGGCAGAGGCTTCTGGAGTGGGTGCTTGGCGGACGAGGCGGCGCGATGGTCGGCTCCCCAGGAGGCGCGACGTAATTTTCTTGGTTTAGGGTTTTTTTTTCTTTTGAACGTGGCTGAAGTGTAAAGGGGAGGGGGTTCGGTTTGACCTGGGAAAGGGATAAGGAGGGGGTGTATCAATAAATATATTATTTTAATTATTTTAATTTCCAAAGGGCAACTTTTAAATTCGAACACCAAATCAAGTCCACCGACTGCCACCCCTAGCTAATTACCCCCATTCCGAACACAATGGGATAGGTTTCGCAGGCCCATTCGACTGTTTCAGACAGTTTCCATTCAAATTAAAATATAAAACATTCAATATTCAATTTGAACGTGCATTTCAATTGGCCAGGGCCAGAAACTGATTCGAAAAATTCCAGAAAAATAAATCTAGCTATGTTTTGATAATACGGTCCCAACAAAACTAGTTTCATCGAATTCTGAGACCGTTTGCAAAAAGGCCCATTTTTGGTCGATCCTATTTAACTGTAATTGACCAAAACACATTTTCTTTTGCCACGCTCACATACTAGCTTCAAAAATTATGAAATTTGAAACCTAGCTATAACTTCACATCCCGGATCCAACAAAAGTGGTTTCGTCGAATTCCGAGGTTGTATGCAAAATGGCCAATTTCACGGGCTATATAAATTCCATAGCGACCGTTCTAAAAATTCATTCGGCCATAACTTTTGCTTTTCGTTATGAAAATTCGATTTTTTAGATTTGTTAGAAAGGTATTCACTAACAGATTTAAATATTTTTGGTTTCACTAAAATCCGTTTTGTTTTGCACCCGGTATAGTCCGACAAAGTTTGAATTAAATTTTTGAAACTACATCGCCATTAGCTAAAATATTTATTTTAAATATTTAAAATCCATTATTTTAGCCAATTTAAAATTTTTAAATTGGTTCAGATTTTCTGGGTCGTTACAGAAACTCCCAACCTTCTCTCCTCGATTCCTCCTTCCACGCTCAGTAAAATCAAGTGCTCCAGTTAGGGATTTTGAAGAGCTCGAGACGAGCTTCAAATCCTTACCTGGTTTCGATTTTTTCATTGAGTATTTCGTTCGTTTGAGGCCTCCAAAGTCCGATCGTTCATCGCGCCGCCAGGGAGTCATCTCGTCGTCGAGTTCACCAGCGCCACCACCGCCTAGTGCGCGACTCCAAGCTCTTCGACGTGGTACAACCCGATCTTCGCATCGTGCAACGGATTGGGAGCAAGAATCAAACCTAATTTTGAACATTTTATTGAAGGTAACGGCTTTGATTTATTTTCAATAGTTTTATCACCTTTAAACCGTTGCAAACCTTGTAAAAATCATATCTTTTTCGTTTCTTGATGAAATTCAGTGAAACAAGAGACAGTGGACTCGTGTGGACGTCTTCTACATTCTATAAGAGACCGCATATTTTTCTGAGCCTTCTGCTATTTTTGGTGGAGTGGAACCCAATGTTAGATTTCTAATTTATAAACGATATGGAGAACGACGATGTATGAATTATATAGTTGATGTATGAGTTATATAAGCGTTGTATAAGTTGTACGTTCGATGTATAAGTTATATATGTGTTGTAAAAATTATATATGTGTTGAAATAAAAGTGAATGGCTATATATATATATACACACACACACACGCCCCTCATCCACAAACCATGGACGATATTTATTGGTTGTGATTGGTGTGAAAATTGATTGATAGCGAATGGTTGATTGGAATTGTTTGTGGTTGATATTGATTGATTGTGGTTGAAAAATACCCATTTGTGGTTGAGAAATATTTGGTTGAAACCACATAGGATTAGTTTGTGGAAATGAAATAAATATATACACGCCGCCTGCGTGCGAACTAGATGCATGATCCCCATTGTCAAAAACCGCGAGGTTTTAAGGTAGAGCGAGGAGCCGTACTAAGGACGGTCCCGGTTTTAACTAGCCTGCTGTTATGCTGCCGAAATTTTGAATAATATTCATGTGTTTGAATTATTTTCATTTGCTGAAACTATATTTATTCGTTGAATAGAAAACCTTCATGTGTTGAATCGATATTCATTCGTTGAATTGAAATTCATGTGTTGAATGGTATTCGTGTTTTAAATATAAAAATCACATATATATATATATATAAACTATAGAAAACCTTCATGTGTTGAATCGATATTCATTCGTTGAATTGAAATTCATGTGTTGAAAGGTATTCATATTTTGAAAGAAATTGTTTTATAATAAAAATCCCATTTTTAACATCAATATGAAATGTATAAAATAATCCTGTTTTGAAATAAATTGTTTTACAATAAAAATCCTATTTTCATCACCTATACAAACTATATAAAATAATAGTGTTTTGAAATGAATTGTTTTACAATAAAAATCACATTTTTATTATATACATGAATTGTTGAAATGTGAAGTGTTAAAAATAGCCACTCGTTCAAATAAATATGCATGAGTTGAAATATTCATTAATTAGCTAATGATATGATTTGTACCTATGCATGCAACATTAGAATGAATGATGTTTTTAAACCAAATGGAATCAAATATGAAGTTGAATGGAAAATGATAAGTGATAAGAACTGTATATATGTACATGCATATTTATTGAACAGGTTATAGCAAAGGGGTTAGAGAAGAGGAATAAAATTTTTGTGCCCGACAAATAGGTACACATTTACTGTTTTGTTTGGGTGATGATTTTATGAGCCTGTTGGCTAGCCGCTTGGCTTTGTCTTTTTCTTTTTGACATGAGACGCCCGTGTGGCTATTTGGGAATTTTCCCAGCCCCTCCCTTACAAAGGAGGTTATGGCGAAATTTTCCAAAATTTAAAGGCGTTAGTGAAATATTTGAAGTGTGAACAATATAGGAATTTTTGAATGAACTATATTTATATAAATTTATAAATATAAATAAAATTAAAATGAAACGTGGCCGTGCAGGTCGTGTTTTGAAGTCGTAATTTCAAACGACTAGTATGGGAGATCCAACCATCGGATTTTCCTGAAACCGCAACTGTTGGGTTCGCTTTGGAAAAATCTTTCCAACGGCACCAACTTTGTAAAAATCCAACGGTTGGATTGTCTGGAATGTTTAATTCAAATTAGAAGAAAAACAGCGCCAGAAACGATTATATTTATATATATATATAAGTATAATTATATCTAATCAATAGCGACGCTGCAGTTCGTATTTCGAAATCGAAACTTCAAACGATTATACCGGGAGATCCGACCGTCGGATTTTCCCGAAACTGGAACCGTTGGATTCGTTTTGAAAAGATCTTTCTAATGATGTAAATTTTGTGAAGATCCAACGATTAGATTTTCAGATATGTGTAAATCAAATCCGAAGAAAAACAGCGCCACGGTCGCGTTATGTGTAATAACCCAGAAATTCTAGGCCAGTTTAAAAATTTTATTTTCCAATTTTAGCGAATGTTGAACATTTACAATAGCTTATTTTAAATAATATCGACAAGAAATTTGTTTTGAATATATTTAGAACGTATATATTATATACGTCGTCGTTAGAATATAAATAATTATATATAATTATAAATAGAATTGAAAATGGCGCGGTAGTTCGATAATTCGATTTCAAACTTCAATTGAATGTACCGGGTGCAAAACGATTCGGATTTTAGTGAAACCAAAAACATTAGGATCTATTTTAGAATATCTTTCCGACGAATCCGAAAAATCGAAATTTCATAGCGGGAATCAAAAGATATGCCCAGTTGAAAATTCTGAATAGTCGCTATGGAATTCAGGCCCTTAAAAATAGACATTTTGCAAACGACCTCGGATTTCGACGAAACCACTTTTGTTGGACCCGCAGTGTCAAGTTATTGCTAGATTCTAGATTTCATAATTTTTCGAATCAATATGTGAGCGTGACAAAGGAAAACGCGTTTGACCCGTTTCAGTTGATTTTAATCGACTGGAAATTGGCCATTTTTCAAACGGTCTCGAAATTTGACGAAACTAGTTTTGTTAGGACCGTATCGTCAATACGAAGCTAGAAAATATTTTTCTGCAATTTTTAGAGTTAGTATGTGACCCCGGTAATTTGAAATGTACGTTTAAAATTCAATATAATGATTTAAATGTAAATTCAACGGAAACTGATCGAAACAATCGAATCAGCTTGCGATACATATCCCATTGTGTTCGAAATGGGGGTAATACGCTATGGGCGACAGGCGGTGGGCCTCGTTTAGAGGTCGTATGTAAAAGTCAACTTTTTGAATTTAAAATTAATTGAAAATTTATTTCCTCTCTCCTCTCTTTATCCTCTCTCTAAACCCCACCGTATCATTTCAAAGCAGAACGAAAAAAAAAGGAAAAAAAAAACGAATCAAATCGACGCCACCCCCTTCTCTCGTCGGCGCCTCCATCCACCCCCACCCCGCATCCCCTCCGCCTGCTCGAGAGCCCCCCCGCTTCCAATAAAACCAACGCCCTAACCCAACACCCAAACCAATTGAAGCCGCCATCACCAGGACCCGCCAGACCCTCCACCACCAAGCCGCAGCCCATGCCGCCGCTACAGGCCCGGGCCGCCCTCTATGGCACCAACTCCGGTGATGAAGCCCCCCCCCCCCCCCCGAGAAAAACCAACGTGAAACTCCTCTTCCCTCCTAGATCCGAAAATTGTAAGCTTTTACTTTTATTTACATTGTTTTTGTGAATTCATTTATTAAATAGGTTTAATTGCATGAATGAAAGGAAAATTAAATTTTTTGTTATAAGAAAAAATAAATTTTTATATGATGTAAGTTTTAATTTTTTTTATAAAGCAAAAAGGAATGATTTTTACAAAGCAAAAGGAATGATTTTTGTATAAGTAACGAGTTAAAAATATGATTTTTATATTTTTAAATAATAAAAATATGATTTTTATATTTTTAAAGTATTAAAAATATAATCTTTACTATATAGAAGATGTAAAAATATGATTTTTGTTTATGTAGAGAATTAAAAATATAATTTTTACATGATAGAAATATTAGAAATATCATCTTTCTATGTGTAGAAAAAATAAAAATGTGATTTTTATAATGCTATATTTGAAAAGGCGAAAACTTTATATTTGAAAAGGCGAAATCTTTATATTTGAAAAGGCGAAGTCTTTATATAGAGAATAGCGAGGTAAAAATATAATTTTTATCTATATAGTAGCAATGTAAAAATAGAATTTTTATCCATATAGCGTGATAGTAAAAATTCGATTTTTATATATTGAATAGCATAGTAAAAATTCGATTTTTATATATTGAATAGCATAGTAAAAATTCGATTTTTACATATGTAGAGAATACGGGCAACGAAAGCGATAAAATGCGAGAACGACAAAGATTTCTATAAATGAAGTGTCGTGAAGTTGGGATAGCTTTCTGTGAGAATTTCTCACTCTATAATTTCTTTTTCTAGTTATATATATACTAGGATAAAGACAGTGTTTAGTAGCACCCGACACCCGTCATCCACAGACCATGGACGGCTTGTTTGTTAAATTGTTTGGTTGTGTAGTTGGTTAGTTTATTTGGTTTGAATTGTTTGGTGAAATGAATAGATTTGATTAATGTGTGAATGGCGTGGGCCTTCACTAGACCGGGGATAAGGCTAGGCCTCGTCCCGTTTCTAGTATCATGCCGTTATGCCGCCGAAATTTTCTAAAATAAGTTAGAAAAATAAAAATATCATTTTTATTTTGTAAATGAACGGAATAGAAATTCCCGTGTAAAAATAAAATATCTTATCGTTAAAATATAATTTTTAACGTGAATATGAATATAGTGAAAGTGAATAAACAAATATTCATTTACAAACCGGACGGTTTGTTTATGTACACTGATTCGACTGATATTGATTGGGTCGATAAATTTTACACATCGCCCAACTGCACAAATAAAATCTGTGTTTGATTGTTTGAAACCCCACACGGGTGTTGGGATGAAATTTGAAGTTCACTCATCCTGATTGATTAAATATGTCGATCGATTGATTGACAGGCTGTTATAAGCGTTAGATATCTATATATGATGCTTATACAGTGTAGTGCACTTTGGTTGATGGTTGATTATTTTTCAATGCTATTTTATACGTGTGATGTATGAAAATCCATATAATTAACATTATATGGTGATTGTTTGGGCCTCATTCCAATTTGAAAAAATAAAGAATATTATAAAATGAAGGTTCATGTGTTGACAGTACTCATCCGTTGAGATTAGTCATGTGTTGAACGAAATATTTTAAAAGTAGAAATATTTGAAATAGAAATATTTGAAAAAGAAATATTTGAAATAGAGTATTAGAAAATTGAAATACATGAAGCCGTGTTGATTAGATTGACGCCATTTTGACGTGAACGATATTTATATCAATTTTACTCATTTTGAAATGAATTGAATATGAAACGATTTCGAAATGAATTGAATATGAAGCAATTTCGAAATGAATTGAATATGAAGCGATTTCGAAATGAATTGAATATGAAACGATTTCGAAATGAATTGAATATAAAACGATTTCGAAATGAATTGAATATGAAACGATTTCGAAATGAATTGAATATGAAGCGATTTCGAAATGAATTGAATATGAAGCGATTTCGAAATGAATTGAATATGAAACGATTTCGAAATGAATTGAATATAAAACGATTTCGAAATGAATTGAATATGAAGCGATTTCGAAATGAATTGAATATGAAGCGATTTCGAAATGAATTGAATATGAAGCGATTTCGAAATGAATTGAATATGAAGCGATTTCGAAATGAATTGAATATGAAACGATTTCGAAATGAATTGAATATAAAACGATTTCGAAATGAATTGAATATAAAACGATTTCGAATTGAATTGAATAGAAAACAATTTTGATTTCAATTGAATATATAACGAATTTGATTTGAATTGAATAGAAAACCAATTTGAATTCGAATTGAATAGAAAACGAATTGAATTCAAATTGAATAGAAAACGAATTGAATTTAAATTGAATAGAAAACAAAATGAATCTGAATCGAATTAAAATCGGTTTGAATTGAAATCAAATAGAAATGAAAGTAAAAAGGATTTATAATAGGAAATTCAATTTTGATTTGAATTTGAAATAAAGGTTGTTTTTGAAATGAATTCAAAACTATTTATAAAATTCGTTTTTAATTAGTAATCGACGAAATATATATTATATATATTATATATATATATAATATAATGGCCTGAATAGAACGCGCTGCGCCGCGGCAGTTCGTGAATTTCGACCATTTATTTCAAACGGACATTACGGGAGATCCGACCGTCGGATTCTCCTAAAACCGGAACCGTTGGGTTAACGAATATTAGAAATTTGAAGTCTAACGGTTGGATTTGGAGATACGTCCAAATCAAATTTGGAAAAGGTCGCTGTAAGTGCAGTTCGATGGCCATTGATGGAAATCGACTGTACGGGCCTTGATAAAATTATTAAAAATAGAAATAATTTGTGTAAAATCATAAGAAATGATTTGGGAAAAATGGGGATGAAAAACTCCATATTTGAAAAGATAAAAATAGATTTTTATCGAAATGAACTAGTTTTGAACTAAAATTAAACTCGTTTATTTTTAAATAAATAAATTGAATTTGAAACGAGTTTTATATAGAATTGGTTTGTGGGTTTATCGTGAACGGTGTTTTAAATAACACTAGTTCTTTAACCCGATAATAAATAGAATGTGATTTGGGTTTGTCGTGAACTGTGTTTTAAATGACACTAGTTCTTTAACCCAGTAAAAGGAGTTTTAATGAATCTGCAATTAAATTGAAATGTGAATTGATAATTTAAATTATAAAATTTAGAAAGTGAGCGAGGATGGAGTATCACCAGATTTGCTCCAAAGCGATAGTTAAATCTTTAATTAGATTTGAACGTGAAATGGTAATTAATTTTACCGATAACACCATGGTGTTAGATATGGAGTATTACCAGTTTTGCTTCATGGGATGAATAGGTTGGGATTGGGAAATAAAATAAATAATTACTTCGGTGTGGTTCGCTAATCTCGACTAGTTTGGGAAACCATAATTTGGTTTGAAATGACATCCAAAGGAAGATTAAAGAATAAATTTTAAAGAATTTATCTTGGATAAAATTTATGGGAACCTTTCCCTAAGAATATGAAATTTAGAAACTAGCGGTAGGCTAGTTATGAAGAATGGTTTCCTGAATATTGATCTGATGTTGGTTTCGGCCTTCGGGGTTAATATTTGGGAAATTGCTCTCTTACTGATTTACGGTTAGTGGCTAATGAATTGGAATGAGGCATATGTTGTGTTTGTGTAACATTTGTTTTTAATATACGCGGGTTGTTCGGAAAGGCCGGGTTTATACCCATTCTGAATAACCGATTCGACGATATGTCGAAGATGAAGACGGTGGTCGAAGACCGGAAGTCTCCACATCGTTTGGGTGATTACTGATGATCTTGATTGGGCTGTACACCCAAGATGAGGGAATCAGTTGGTGGTCGTCCAGACGTACCTGGAGATCGATGGATATGCGAGGAAAGTGCCTCCGGTTTCGTTCAGACCCAGAACGAACTTGTAAATGGATTGTGTGTCTGACATTGGATTTTATTCTATGTTGATTGATTTCTGTTAAATATATATCTGTTTGGCGGCAGAGAATTTATTCTCTTGCTTAACGCCCTTCTCTGAGACGTACGAGCTTAGAGGTTATATATCGATAGATATCAATCGCATGGCATGAATTGCCTGTGTGACACACTGAGTTGCATGGATCAAGTCTTTTGTTGAAAAGCAAAGTCTTGTGGTTGATGATCAAAGCACAGCCTACGTGGCACATCTTTGTGTATAACGTGAATTCACGAGCCTCACACCTCGGTATGAGTTAAAAACGGGATAAGGACTGCAGGGAGAGCACGGCATTTCTTTCTAGCTTTGGTGGTGTCAGTGACTTACCAGCCCTGACATTTATATACTTTTCACCTATGTGGTTGTTGGATGAGGCGCCTCGATTTTAGGTCTGTAAGGACCGGGAAACGTGTGTTCAGGCATAATTAATCCTCAAACGTAAGAGAGGACCGGCCCAGAAGATCCAAGGGTTACCTAGAGTGTGTAGTCCTGAGGCATTTGCTAAAGTGTCTCGAAGCGGAGAGGAGCTTGCCCCTTGCCTCGACTCATAACGGAAATCCAATTTCCAATACGAGTATTTCGGTTTTAATTGTAGAACTAGTATGGCGACATGATATATGGTACCCATGTCGTCTATGATTTATATTTATGATTGAAATTGTTTTGACACTATACACTTATTATAGTATCAAATGATTTGTTTTAAACATACCAAGCATGTTTGGCTATTATAAGGGAAAACCCTATCCTCCGGCTTGCGTTGCATTGTGTGATGGGACCTGGGTCTTATAATAGCTTCATTTTTCGAAAAAGCATTGCGTTGGTTTCTCTATGCACTGGTATTCTTGGGAGGAAACCCGTTCCGTGTTATATGGCGTGGTCCCTTGAATTACTCTCTTTTAAAATAAAGTTTTAATAACTGTTTTAGTTCTCACACCAGTCACATGACTGACCTGGAGTTTATTGTTTTAACCTAAACTCTGGGTGCCCCTATTTTCGACACGGGCAGCTAGTAGTTTTGGTTTTGCAGATTTATATTCACAGGATCCTGATTTACAGCTGGAACGATGCTCGGAAAGCTCTGTATCCGTGTATTACTTTCAGTTGTGTTTTGTATTATTTTCTGCTGCTATGTAATTTATTGTAATCTATGATATTTATCGAATGTAATTTATTCATTTATACTCTGTATATTCTTGTATCTGATGGAATTTTTGTAATAGCAATAATATGTTCTTCTGTTTGTGTTCTGATTTGTCGTGTTCTCAACGATCAGGGGTTTCGAACGGTCTAGATCGGTTTAACGACTGATTCGGATCGAGCGAAATTCCCGATCGTCACATTTGGTATCAGAGCTTTGGTTTACAGAGCTCGAGAACAAGACACATTAGAACCATATGAAAGAATTCATCAGATATTGGATTAGTAATATCCAATTAGAATGACTCATTAGAGATAGGATCAGTAGTATCCTAGAACGAGTGTGAAGAGTATATTTTTCAAATGAAAACAATTTTGTTTTGAAAATTTAAATCGCTTTATACGTATTTGAATATTTATTTATTTTGAATTTGGACAATCCGCTATATAAAGATTTTGCATATACGCGTCATGAACGTATATTCGAAGTTTTAATATACCGGATAGATATAGAATTACACTCTAGTCGCCCGGAGATGATGTTGATAATGACCATGGCATCATCAATATTTATGTTCGTGTTTCGAAGGTGTGATTTCTATATACTTCCATTAGACTGGTGTGAGAACCAAAACTAATATAGCTAGAATTCATTGTTGTGAATTTGCATCAAAATGAGATTTTCTGTAGATATATCAAAATTATGAATTTGAAACTCTAATTCACTAATTGATTGATGTTTGTGTTGTTTGTTTAGTTGTTTGCTAATTTTTAACCATTTAGCCTAATTGAATCAAATATCGAACTATATTGAAAATTGGTCGCATTTGCTTGCGTATACATGTATATCTATTGAACAGGTCATAGCAAGGAGGCTAGAGCCGAAGAATAAAATTTGTTTGCCCGACAAATAGGTACATGTTTACTATAATTTACTATTTTGTTTGGGTGATGATTTTATGAGCCTATTGGATAGCCGCTTGGCTTTTTCTTTTTCTTTTTGAGATTAGAAGGCCTATATGGCAATTTCGAGATTTTCCCGTGGCTCTCGGTGCAAGGGAGGTTATGGCGAAATTTTTCGAAAATTTAGGGTGTTAGCCAAATTTTTGAAAATTTGAATATTCTCAGAAACTGAAAAGTTAGAGAATGGAAGCCAGACCGAATGTAGAGTTGATTAATCAAACCACTTTCAACTTTGTTCCTTTTCGGGGACGAAAAGTTTCAAGTGGGGGAGATTGTAATAACCCGGAAATTCTGGGCCAGTTTAAAATTTTTATTTTAGCAATTTTAGTGAATGTTGAACATTTAAAATAGATTATTTTAAATAATATCGACAAGAAATTTATTTTGAATATATTTAGAATGTATATATTATATACATCGTCGTTAGAATATAAATAATTATATATAATTATAAATAGAATTGAAAATGGCGCGGTAGTTCGATAAGTCGATTTCAAACTTCAATTGAATGTACCGGGTGCAAAACGATCCGGATTTTAGTGAAACCAAAAACATTAGGATCTATTTTAGAATATCTTTCCAACGAATCCGAAAAATCGAAATTTCATAGCGGGAATCAAAAGATATGTCCAGTTGAAAATTCTGAATAGTCGCTATGGAATTCAGGCCCTTAAAAATAGACATTTTGCAAACGACCTCGGATTTCGACGAAACCACTTTTGTTGGATCCACAGTGTCAAGTTATTGCTAGATTCCAGATTTCATAATTTTTCGAATCAATATGTGAGCGTGACAAAGGAAAACGCGTTTGACTCGTTTCAGTTGATTTTAATCGACTGGAAATTGGCCATTTTTCAAACGGTCTCAAAATTTGACGAAACTAGTTTTGTTAGGACCGTATCGTCAATATGAAGCTAGAAAATATTTTTCTGCAATTTTTAGAGTTAGTATGTGACCCCGGTAATTTGAAATGTACGTTTAAAATTCAATATAATGATTTAAATGTAAATTCAACGGAAACTGATCAAAACGATCGAATCAGCTTGCGATACATATCCCATTGTGTTCGGAATGGGGGTAATAAGCTATGGGCGACAGGCGGTGGGCCTCGTTTAGAGGTCGTATGTAAAAGTCAACTTTTTGAATTTAAAATTAATTGAAAATTTATTTCCTCTCTCCTCTCTTTATCCTCTCTCTAAACCCCACCGTATCATTTCAAAGCATAATGAAAATAAAAAAAAGGAAAAAAAAAATGAATCAAATCGATGCCACCCCCTTTCTCTCGCCGGCGCCTCCATCCGCCACCACCCCCACCCCGCATCCCCTCCGCCTGCTCGAGAGCCCCCCCGCTTCCGATGAAACCAACGCCCTAACCCAACCCCAAACCCATTGAAGCCGCCATCACCAGGACCCGCCAGACCCTCCACCACCAAGCCACAGCCCTTGCAGCCGCTACAGGCCCGAGCCGCCCCCTATGGCACCAACTCCGGTGATGAAGCCCCCCCTTGAGCAAAAACCAACGTGAAACTCCTCTTCCCTCCTAGATCCGAAAATTGTAAGCTTTTACTTTCATTTACATTGTTTTTGTGAATTCTTTTATGAAATAGGTTTAATTGCATGAATGAAAAGAAAATTAGATTTTTAGTTATAAGAAAAGTTAAATTTTTATATAATGAAAGTTTTAATTTTTTTTTATAAAGCAAAAAGGAATGATTTTTACAAAGCAAAAGGAATGATTTTTGTATAAGTAACGAGTTAAAAATATGATTTTTATATTTTTAAAGTAATAAAAATATGATTTTTATATTTTTAAAGTATTAAAAATATAATCTTTACTATATAGAAGATGTAAAAATATGATTTTTGTTTATGTAGAAAATTAAAAATATAATTTTTACATGATAGAAATATTATAAATATCATCTTTATATGTGTAGAAAAATAAAAATGTGATTTTTATAATGCTATATTTGAAAAGGCGAAATCTTTATATTTGAAAAGGCGAAATCTTTATATTTGAAAAGGCGAAGTCTTTATATAGAGAATAGCGAGGTAAAAATATAATTTTTATCTATATAGCAGCAATGTAAAAATAGAATTTTTATCCATATAGCGTGATAGTAAAAATTCAATTTTTATATATTGAATAGCATAGTAAAAATTCGATTTTTATATATTGAATAGCATAGTAAAAATTCAATTTTTACATATGTAGAGAATACGGGCAACGAAAGCGACAAAAGGCGAGAACGACGAAGATTTCTATAAATGAAGTGTCGTGAAGTTGGGATAGCTTTCTGTGAGAATTTCTCACTCTATAATTTCTTTTTCTAGTTATATATATATACTAGGATAAAGACGGTGTCTAGTAGCACCCGACACCCATCATCCACAGACCATGGATGGCTTGTTTGTTAAATTGTTTGGTTGTGTAGTTGGTTAGTTTATTTGGTTTGAATTGTTTGGTGAAATGAATGGATTTGATTGATGTGTGAATGGCGTGGGCCTTCACTAGACCGGGGATAAGGCTAGGCCTCGTCCCGTTTCTAGTATCATGCCGTTATGTCGCCGAAATTTTCTGAAATAAGTTAGAAAAATAAAAATATCATTTTTATTTTGTAAATGAACGGAATAGAAATTGACGTGTGAAAATAAAATATCTTATTGTTAAAATATAATTTTTAATGTGAATATGAATATAGTGAAAGTGAATAAACAAATATTCATTTACAAACCGAACGGTTTGTTTATGTACATTGATTTAACTGATATTGATTGGGTCGATAAATTTTACACACCGCCCAACTGCACAAATAAAATATGTGTTTGATTGTTTGAAACCCCACACGGGTGTTGGGATGAAATTTGAAGTTCACTCATCCTGATTGATTAAATATGTCGATCGATTGATTGACAGGCTGTTATAAGCGTTAGATATCTATATATGATGCTTATACAGTGTAGTGCACTTTGGTTGATGGTTGATTATTTTTCAATGCTATTTTATACGTGTGATGTATGAAAATCCATATAATTAACGTTATATGGCGATTGTTTGGTGTAACGGCTGGAAATTTTCGACTCCTCGAGAGTCAAAAATTCCGCGACGTTAGTGAAAGAATTTAGAAGGTGAGAAAGAAAAGATAGAACTAATAGAATAGAAGAAGAAGAAGAAGAACATCAGAATCATCAGAGTAACACGAATCTCACAGCGGAACGAATAACATATAATATATAACATAGCTTTGAAGTAAACAGTTATATATATACAATAGCACTTATCAGAGTACAACACTTACAACACAGCGGAAATAACTATAGCTATAAAATCTTGCAGCCTCCTGCTCCAAGCTCTCCAAGTATATCTGTAAATCCCGACTACTTGACTGCCCGTACAAATTTAGGCACCCAAGAGTTTAGGGAAAACAACAAAGTAAACTCCGGGTCAGTCATGTGACTGGTATGAGTAAAATAGTTTAAAACAGGTATAGGATATCTCATAAGACCACGCCGTGAATACGGAATGGGTTTTTCCCTTATGAGTATCTGAACAACTTTGACAAGCAATATCATTGTGATATTATAATAATGTCTAAGTACAAATAGGTATCAATGTAGCAGAAACGCTTGCATCTCACGTTCTACATACATAGTATAAAATCATAAACCGCAGGGCTCTTATCGGAAAATGGATTCCAACAAACAAGGTATGGGAGCACCTTCTGAATAGTGTACTCTAGAGGTGATACACTCAGGGTTCAACAAGAACGTCTTGCAACCCGGCCACACATGACCGCTCACTCATTTAGCTTGAGTGTCGCGAATATATTGCCACCACGGTTGTAGGCCATCAAACCGTCATCCGAAGATACAGAATCAAAAAGGAGTATAAATATGAATATTCTCTAGATCGGTGACAATACACCCAGCTTGGGAATGACCCAACTAGCCGTGCTGCCTAGCCCAACTTTTGTTACTTCCCGGTGTGAGGCTAGAAGCTACGTCTATCTTCAGAACATCTGATCACGATTCACTTTGAATGCCACATCGTCATACCCGCCAAATCACAAATTGACTTATCCAAAAATAACACGGGTATATAGCTAAGAGAAACGAATTCCTCCGCCACCAAACGTGAATACGTTTGAACAGATCAACTTACGCGATCCATTGGATATACTCTGTCAGACCTTCTTCCATATACGTTGCCCTGGGACTGGACAAACCGAAGGCACTATTCAATATATCCATCTTAGTCACTGTTATCTAAGACTTATACAACAGCCCTTGCACTTTACTCCGTCTTCAATTTATCTTTGGCAGATATTGCTCGCAACGCTTATGCCAATACAGAGTGGTTCTTTGGATAATAATCCAACCGGTCTCTCCATATTAACAACGTTAAAATGGTAAAAACTTTGATAGTCTGTGATTCAACTATCAAATGAAAACATGTCGGTGTACAAACAACGATCTTATTTCCAAATGGAAATTCGATCGATCAATCATCATATGTTCATATTTCCTTATTTCATATAATTAGAAAATATATGTTATTAATCATTGGAAAACATTTCCATAGCTTATTTTCACATCACTATTATTTCGCAACTATCAGTCCCTAACTGTAACTAGTATGAGAACAATTCTCTAAGTATCAATCCGGAAGGTCGAAACCAACATCAGATCGTCACTTAGAAAACCGTTCAACTTACCCTCTCCAGTCAGTTTCTGAATTTGCTTAACTCTATTTCTTAAATTCTTATCATGAAAACATTTCATCTTCTATGTTTAGAAAACATATCTAACTATATTTGGAAAACGTTTCCAAAACTCATTTACGGATTTCCAATGAACGTTGTATAAAACATCGTTACGCTTAATCCATTAATCGCTTATTACTTAACTATATTTCAAATCAACCTTTTCTATCGAACCACAACTATTCCTTTGTCAATTCTGAAGTCAATCAAGTTGGGGTATAATTACCTCTCAGACCTTAATTTAACAACGTCCTTTACTGTGAAATAGATGAAGCTCGTCACTCACTTTGTCCAATCATCTGTTTACGCAAATACTCGGATTCAGGTTACGAATCCACTTCTCATATGAAAACGTTTGATTATAACTATACCTTGATTTAAAACCCGGAAGGTAAATAGTACTTTCCCAAATTTGATATAATCGAATTCGACGTATAACTCTCTTTCGAGTAATCTCTATTCGATTAACTCTCCCTTTTTAATAACTTATATTCGATAAACTCTATTTCGATTAACTCCTATCGAATAAATCTTCTTGGTTGGCTCTATTTCATTAACTCTTATCGAATAACAAATATTCGAATAACTCTTCCTGGTTGGCTCTATTTCATTAACTCTTATCGAATAACAAATATTCGATTTTCTTAAATGTGTCAATTCTTATCGAATAACTAACATCCGATTTAACTTAAATGTATTTACTCTTATCGAATAACTTATTCGATTAACTCAACTTGATTTTCTTAACTCGATTATCTCAACTCGATTGCTTAACTCGATTACTTAACTCGATAAATCTTAACTCGATAACTTAACTTAACCCAAATCGATTAACTCAACTCTAATCGATTAACTAAATTTGATTTACTCCTTCGAATAACTCATTCGAATAACTTAATTGATTAACCCCTTCGAATAACTAATTCGAATAACTTACCTTCGAATAACTAATATTCGATTTACTCTAACTCGATTAACTTAATTCTAATCGGTTTACTCCATTTCGATTCAACTTAATTCAAATCGATTAACTTAACTCAAATTGATTAACTCTTTTCGAATAACTAAATTCGATTTAACTCTTCTCGAATAACTACATTCGATTAACTCAAATTGAATAACTAATATTCAATTAACTCTTACGTGTTTAACTCTATTCGAATAACTAATTCGAATAACTCTAATGTGTTTAACTCTATTCAAATATCTAATTCGAATAACTCATTTCAAATAACTAAATTCTGAATGACTCCTTTGGATTAACTAACTTCGAATAACTCCTTTGGATTAACTCTTCGACTAACTCCTTCGGATTTACTCTTCGATTTACTCCTTTGGATTAACTAACTCCGAATAACTCCTTAGGATTAACTCTTCGACTAACTCCTTCGGATTAACTAACTTCGAATAACTCCTTTGGATTAACTAACTCCGAATAACTCTTTAGGATTAACTCTTCGACTAACACCTTCGGATTAACTAACTTCGAATAACTCCTTTGGGTTAACTAACTCCGAATAACCAATATTCGATAACTCCTCTTCATATAAATAATATTCGATAACTCTTCTTAAATGAATAACATTTGATTTCTCCACTCGAATAAACTATATTCGATTACTCTTCTCTCGAATACACTATATTCGATACTCTACTTTGAATAAGTGATATTCGACAACTCTACTCGATTAACTCCACTTGGATAACTCTAACTGGTCAACTTTAACTGGCCAACTCTAACTGGTCAACTCTAACTGGTTAACTCTAACTGGTCACCTCTAACTGATCAACCCTAACTGGTTAACTCTAACTGGTCACCTCTAACTGATCAACCCTAACTAGTTAACTCGTCTCGATTAACTGAACTAATCCACTTAGTTTAACTTAGCTAATTCACGTTGATTAACTCTAGCCGATTCACTTAGTTTAACTCAACTAATTTACTTCGATTAACCACTTAGTTAACTTAACTAATTCACTTTGATTAACCACTTAGTTTAACTTAACTAATTCACATCGATTAATCCTTTAGTTTAACTTAACTAATTCACATCGATTAATCATTTAGTTTAACTTAACAAATTCACTTTGATTCACTGCTTAGTTTAACTTAACTAATTTACTTTGGTTAACTTAACCAATTACTTTGATTAACTCGACTAACTCGCTTTGGTTAACCTAACCAATTACTTTGTTTAACCCGACTAACTTGCTTTGGTCAACCTAACCAATTACTTTGTTTAATCCTTTATACTCGATTAACAAATATTTCTCCTTTATACTTGATTAACCAATATTTTCTTTTATACTCAAAATCCCCTTTTCTTTATAATATAAAATCCATCGATTTTATATAAATAAATTATTTTCAATTTATAGTTTGAAAATCTCTTTTCTATATCCTGGTATTTCTTATGGTTTTTAACACATCATCTAACAACGATGAATATCGTCCAACCACACATAATCACAATAGATTATATATATCACATTTATATATCACAATACATAAATTACAGTAAAAATAACTGTTGAGGAATCCAGTTGGATTCCTCCAACCTGTTTCCCTGCACCACAGATGTTAGACAACACTGGTATAATATTCTGATAAGCAGAATCAGCATAAAAATATTTATCGGTTTATATATATATATATTCCACTAACTGACTAGCAGTTCAATCAAACAGTCAACACAACGTCAAACAGACAATAGTTAACAGTTCTAAGAATACACTGTAAAAATAGAACTATTTAGAGTTGGTGAGTTTTACTCACATTGAACGATCATCGTCAATGACGATAACCATCGCTTGATTCAGACAATTTATTTTGCTATAAATTGTGACGGACTCCAATTGACTCGCGGTCAGTCCCATTGTGGATTGCTCGTCCATACGATCCCAACGCAACTTGCGGTTCGTCAATCCGATCTCGTATGACCAAGATATCGCATTCTGAAGTATTGTATACAATTGAATATATAAAATAAAACTTGGTATTTCTTAGATGGGCCTTAACCCCTATGATCCCACATCGGCCCACTTACCCTTCATTTAAATCGGACCTGAACCACTTTTCTTTCTTCCCCAAATCAAACTTCCTCCTACAGTATACTTCGATCTCAAAAATCCACCGTTGACCGCCTTTTACCCGTGTTCTCCTCCACCTCGGCCATCATTGGCCGCCGTAACCACCACCAATCACCTCGCCTCCTCATCCTCTACCCAACACGAATGGCCTCGGCCTCTCCGCCTGCATCGCGTCGAACAGCCTCCCCTCTCAGGTGCGACACCCACCCTGACCGAACAACCCCATACTTTGCCAAACTCTGCTACTCTCCCCTCTAATCAAACATCCAAACTCGAATTCGTGAATTGATGCTTCAAGAATCCACAACGACGAACCCTAGCTTCCGCTCACCATTTCCAGTGAACCAGGAAATGCGTCGAGTCCAACTCGAAATACCCAGAACCGAAGGATTTGCGAGGATGATTGCAACCATATGTATTAGAGGATTTATAGGATTTCTTTGCAATTGATTTTGATTTTCGTTTTCCTGCGTTTGAGTTTTTGTTTTGGAATTTGTTGCTGTGTTCTTGGTTCATGCTATTATATAGTGATGTTTGGGTTGGTAAGAATTGTGGTTGGCATTGGATGATGCGTGGCTGGTTGTAGATCCATAGAAAAATAGGGGGAGATATTTTTGAATTTATTTTATATTTTATTTTTGCCAATCTCTCGTTGTATCTGACTTCTAAAAATCTCTACGACTACGTAAAATACCCAAAAATCACCAAACTGGACATGCACTTTCAGCTCGACATTACGGTCCCAACGAAACTGGTTTCGTCGAATTCCGACTCCGTATGCTCACACAGCGTATTTTTAACCGTCGAAATACTGACTATTTTTCACTCTAAAAATCCCTGCGGTCACACACTGACTCTAAAAATCACGAAACTTGGAATCTAACAACTATTTGACATTGCGGATCCAACAAAACTGGTTTCGTCGAATTCCGACTTCGTATGAAAAAGCGGCTATTTTTAACGCTCTAAATAGCCTATTTAAATATAAAATTATATTTAAATATTATTAAATTAATTGTTTAAAATTAGTTATTATTGTCTGTATTCACAGTGTAATGCCGTACAGCTCTAGACTATTCCTGTATGTATTTACAACTCGATATTACATCGTCAGCGTTACATCGATGGTCGATTTCTATTTAAATCCGTATTTAAATATAATTAAATCGTTATGGTCAGGGCGCTGCATCTTTGAGAATTTGATTTGGACGTAACTCAAAATCTACACGACGAAATCCCGATCTCTCTCTTCCACTAGAAAGATATACTCCACCAGCTCCACACGTTTCTTGTTTCATAGCAATCCGATTTAAAACGAACCCTGTATACTTAGTTGAAGTCTAAATCGCCAAATAGCGAACTACCACGTCGTTACGCGCTCTATTCTAATTATAATATAATTAATACGTTTTAACGTCGATTATTAAATCGATTCGTTATTCAAATTCAATTCTAAACTGAATTAAATATTTTAGCTGATCCAATTCACACAGTATTGTGAATTCGGTGATTTCCGATTATTTCGACATTATAATATATTATTATATTATTTATTTTAATTAAATATTCAATATTATTTAATTCAAGTCATCGATATCGCTCAATCGATATTTAATAATTAAATAAATTAATTATTCGACAGCTAACAAAACGCGCCATTACAGACTTCCCCATTAAAATAATTTCGTCCTCGAAATTGCTAAGTTAGAGGTTGACCCTATATATTGGAACTCCTAAGATTGGTTTACCCCTTATTTCTGATTTCAACCGAACCACTTAATATCGACTGAAATATTTATTCTTCCGACTAATTAAAATTTTCAAAAATTCTGAAAATTTTCTAACGCTTTAAATTTTCGGAAAATTTTGCCATAACCTCCTTTGTACAGCCCTATCGGTAAAACCACAACTCGCCTCTCTAGGCCATCTCCAACCCAAAAAGAAAATCAAACAGCCAAGCGGCTTGCCGATTCGGCTCATAAATTTCATGCTTATATCAAAAATAAACTTGTACCTTTTTGTCGGGCATATCAACTCTTATCACTTTCAAATGTATCAACCCAACATATACCAATGTCATCTCAATCCAACCTTCAACTCAAACATTTGGTGCTATCCAAGTCAAATTCTATTCAAACTCCAATATCAGATTTCAAACTCTTAACCCATCAACTTAATTCCAATCCAGATTATTCTCTAACCAAATCCCGATTTATTTAACTTGGTTCAAGTTAAATTTTAATTTACTTATCTGTTTTTACCATCTTGATTCATTCAACTTAACAAGTTAAATCTTAAATTTCAAGATTTAAATTCCTGGGTTTTATTTCAAATCAATTTCAAATCCTAACACCAATTCAAAACCTTTGAATTTCTAAACAACTTGTTTTCTCAACACAATTCGAAAACAAAACCCTTGGTAGTAATCCGCCACTTAGAAACTCGAAAATCACACCGACGATGTATCGATCCATCCTCGGAATTATTTTCCAGTCATCCAGGTGAGTTAGATACTATATTTATTTCAAATTGAAAAACATTTTCAAAATCTCCCAGGAACTTAAAATTTCCTTATTTTAATCCCAAATTCTGATTTAAATTTCAGATTTTAATTCAACTGATTCCACGTATTTTACTTATAGGAATTCTGATTGGTTATTTATATATAACCATTTAATTTATAATCTTACTCGATTATAATAACAACCAATATATCTAATATATTAAAATTTTGATATATATATATATATATATATATATTTCTATATCAAAATATACTTTGGGTAATGTTAAATTCACTTACCCTTTTTCAAAACATATCGTGACGACCCATCGTATTCAAGTGTTTATTTACATCTACCGATACAGTGGATCAAACTGATCGACCAGAACTCATAAACAACTCAGCCAATGAATCTCCACAATATAAAACCATTTTATATCAAATACAAATACGCACTCGTATATATACACTCAATTTTAGTCTAGGGTATTACTAACCCTATCTCTACCGAGTCACGCCACAGAGCCAAGTAATTCTTAACTTAAGCTCTGATACCAACTGTAACGGCTGGAAATTTTCGACTCCTCGAGAGTCGAAAATTCCGCGACGTTAGTGAAAGAATTTAGAAGGTGAGAAAGAAATGATAGAACTAATAGAATAGAAGAAGAAGAAGAAGAACATCAGAATCATCAGAGTAACATGAATCTCACAGCGGAACGAATAACATATAATATATAACATAGCTTTGAAGTAAACAGTTATATATATACAATAGCACTTATCAGAGTACAACACTTACAACACAGCGGAAATAACTATAGCTATAAAATCTTGCAGCCTCCTGCTCCAAGCTCTCCAAGTATATCTGTAAATCCCGACTACTTGACTGCCCGTACAAATTTAGGCACCCAAGAGTTTAGGGAAAACAACAAAGTAAACTCCGGGTCAGTCATGGGACTGGTATGAGTAAAATAGTTTAAAACAGGTATAGGATATCTCATAAGACCACGCCGTGAATACGGAACGGGTTTTTCCCTTATGAGTATCTGAACAACTTTGACAAGCAATATCATTGTGATATTATAATAATGTCTAAGTACAAATAGGTATCAATCTAGCAGAAACGCTTGCATCTCACGTTCTACATACATAGTATAAAATCATAAACCGCAGTGCTCTTATCGGAGAATGGATTCCAACAGACAAGGTATGGGAGCACCTTCTGAATAGTGTACTCTAGAGGTGATACACTCAGGGTTTAACAAGAACGTCTTGCAACCCGGCCACACATGACCGCTCACTCATTTAGCTTGAGTGTCGCGAATATATTGCCACCACGGTTGTAGGCCATCAAACCGTCATCCGAAGATACAGAATCAAAAAGGAGTATAAATATGAATATTCTCTAGATCGGTGACAATACACCCTGCTTGGGAATGACCCAACTAGCCATGCTGCCTAGCCCAACTTTTGTTACTTCCCGGTGTGAGGCTAGAAGCTACGTCTATCTTCAGAACATCTGATCACGATTCACTTTGAATGCCACATAGTCATACCCGCCAAATCACAAATTGACTTATCCAAAAATAACACGGGTATATAGCTAAGAGAAACGAATTCCTCCGCCACCAAACGTGAATACGTTTGAACAGATCAACTTACGCGATCCATTGGATATACTCTGTCAGACCTTCTTCCATATACGTTGCCCTGGGACTGGACAAACCGAAGGCACTATTCAGTATATCCATCTTAGTCACTGTTATCTAAGACTTATACAACAGCCCTTGCACTTTACTCTGTCTTCAATTTATCTTTGGCAGATATTGCTCGCAACGCTTATGCCAATACAGAGTGGTTCTTTGGATAATAATCCAACCGGTCTCTCCATATTAACAACGTTAAAATGGTAAAAACTTTGATAGTCTGTGATTCAACTATCAAATGAAAACATGTCGGTGTACAAACAACGATCTTATTTCCAAATGGAAATTCGATCGATCAATCATCATATGTTCATATTTCCTTATTTCATATAATTAGAAAATATATGTTATTAATCATTGGAAAACATTTCCATAGCTTATTTTCACATCACTATTATTTCGCAACTATCAGTCCCTAACTGTAACTAGTATGAGAACAATTCTCTAAGTATCAATCCGGAAGGTTGAAACCAACATCAGGTCGTCACTTAGAAAACCGTTCAACTTACCCTCTCCAGTCAGTTTCTGAATTTGCTTAACTCTATTTCTTAAATTCTTATCATGAAAACATTTCATCTTCTATGTTTAGAAAACATATCTGACTATATTTGGAAAACGTTTCCAAAACTCATTTACGGATTTCCAATGAACGTTGTATAAAACATCGTTACGCTTAATCCATTAATCGCTTATTACTTAACTATATTTCAAATCAACCTTTTCTATCGAACCACAACTATTCCTTTGTCAATTCTGAAGTCAATCAAGTTGGGGTATAATTACCTCTCAGACCTTAATTTAACAACGTCCTTTACTGTGAAATAGATGAAGCTCGTCACTCACTTTGTCCAATCATCTGTTTACGCAAATACTCGGATTCAAGTTACGAATCCACTTCTCATATGAAAACGTTTGATTATAACTATACCTTGATTTAAAACCCGGAAGGTAAATAGTACTTTCCCGATTTTGATATAATCGAATTCGACGTATAACTCTCTTTCGAGTAATCTCTATTCGATTAACTCTCCCTTTTTAATAACTTATATTCGATAAACTCTATTTCGATTAACTCCTATCGAATAACTCTTCTTGGTTGGCTCTATTTCATTAACTCTTATCGAATAACAAATATTCGAATAACTCTTCCTGGTTGGCTCTATTTCATTAACTCTTATCGAATAACAAATATTGGATTTTCTTAAATGTGTCAATTCTTATCGAATAACTAACATCCGATTTAACTTAAATGGATTTACTCTTATCGAATAACTTATTCGATTAACTCAACTTGATTTTCTTAACTCGATTATCTCAACTCGATTACTTAACTCGATTACTTAACTCGATAAATCTTAACTCGATAACTTAACTTAACCCAAATCGATTAACTCAACTCTAATCGATTAACTAAATTTGATTTACTCCTTCGAATAACTCATTCGAATAACTTAATTGATTAACCCCTTCGAATAACTAATTCGAATAACTTACCTTCGAATAACTAATATTCGATTTACTCTAACTCGATTAACTTAATTCTAATCGGTTTACTCCATTTCGATTCAACTTAATTCAAATCGATTAACTTAACTCAAATTGATTAACTCTTTTCGAATAACTAAATTCGATTTAACTCTTCTCGAATAACTACATTCGATTAACTCAAATTGAATAACTAATATTCAATTAACTCTTACGTGTTTAACTCTATTCGAATAACTAATTCGAATAACTCTAATGTGTTTAACTCTATTCAAATATCTAATTCGAATAACTCATTTCAAATAACTAAATTCTGAATGACTCCTTTGGATTAACTAACTTCGAATAACTCCTTTGGATTAACTCTTCGACTAACTCCTTCGGATTTACTCTTCGATTTACTCCTTTGGATTAACTAACTCCGAATAACTCCTTATGATTAACTCTTCGACTAACTCCTTCGGATTAACTAACTTCGAATAACTCCTTTGGATTAACTAACTCCGAATAACTCTTTAGGATTAACTCTTCGACTAACTCCTTCGGATTAACTAACTTCGAATAACTCCTTTGGATTAACTAACTCCGAATAACCAATATTCGATAACTCCTCTTCGTATAAATAATATTCGATAACTCTTCTCAAATGAATAACATTTGATTTCTCCACTCGAATAAACTATATTCGATTACTCTTCTCTCGAATACACTATATTCGATACTCTACTTTGAATAAGTGATATTCGACAACTCTACTCGATTAACTCCACTTGGATAACTCTAACTGTTCAACTTTAACTGGTCAACTCTAACTGGTCAACTCTAACTGGTTAACTCTAACTGGTCACCTCTAACTGATCAACCCTAACTGGTTAACTCTAACTGGTCACCTCTAACTGATCAACCCTAACTGGTTAACTCGTCTCGATTAACTGAACTAATCCACTTAGTTTAACTTAGCTAATTCACGTTGATTAACTCTAGCCGATTCACTTAGTTTAACTCAACTAATTTACTTCGATTAACCACTTAGTTAACTAATTCACTTTGATTAACCACTTAGTTTAACTTAACTAATTCACATCGATTAATCCTTTAGTTTAACTTAACTAATTCACATCGATTAATCATTTAGTTTAACTTAACAAATTCACTTTGATTCACCGCTTAGTTTAACTTAACTAATTTACTTTGGTTAACTTAACCAATTACTTTGATTAACTCGACTAACTCGCTTTGGTTAACCTAACCAATTACTTTGTTTAACCCGACTAACTTGCTTTGGTCAACCTAACCAATTACTTTGTTTAATCCTTTATACTCGATTAACAAATATTTCTCCTTTATACTTGATTAACCAATATATTTTTTTATACTCAAAACCCCCTTTTCTTTATAATATAAAATCCATCGATTTTATATAAATAAATTATTTTCAATTTATAGTTTGAAAATCTCTTTTCTATATCCTGGTATTTCTTATAGTTTTTAACACATCATCTAACAACGATGAATATCGTCCAACCACACATAATCACAATAGATTATATATATCACATTTATACATCACAATACATAAATTACAGTAAAAATAACTGTTGAGGAATCCAGTTGGATTCCTCCAACCTGTTTCCCTGCACCACAGATGTTAGACAACACTGGTATAATATTCTGATAAGCAGAATCAGCATATAAATATTTATCAGTTTATATATATATATATATATATATTCCACTAACTGACTAGCAGTTCAATCAAACAGTCAACACACAGTCAAACAGACAATAGTTAACAGTTCTAAGAATACACTGTAAAAATAGAACTATTTAGAGTTGGTGAGTTTTACTCACATTGAACGATCATCGTCAATGACGATAACCATCGCTTGATTCAGACAATTTATTTTGCTATAAATTGTGACGGACTCCAATTGACTCGCTGTCATTCCCATTGTGGATTGCTCGTCCATACGATCCCAACGCAACTTGCAGTTCGTCAATCCGATCTTGTATGACCAAGATATCGCATTCTGAAGTTTTGTATACAATTGAATATATAAAATAAAACTTGGTATTTCTTAGATGGGCCTTAACCCCTATGATCCCACATCGGCCCACTTACCCTTCATTTAAATCGGACCCGAACCACTTTTCTTTCTTCCCCAAATCAAAATTCCTCCTACAGTATACTTCGATCCCAAAAATCCACCGTTGACCGCCCCCTTTTACCCGTGTTCTCCTCCACCTCGGCCATCATTGGCGCCGTAACCACCACCAATCACCTCGCCTCCTCATCCTCTACCCAACACGAATGGCCTCGGCCTCTCCGCCTGGATCGCGTCGAACAGCCTCCCCTCTCAGGTGCGACACCCACCCTGACCGAACAACCCCATACTTTGCCAAACTCTGCTACTCTCCCCTCTAATCACACATCCAAACTCGAATTCGTGAATTGATGCTTCAAGAATCCACAACGACGAACCCTAGCTTCCGCTCACCATTTCCAGCGAACCAGGAAATGCGTCGAGACCAATTCGAAGTACCCAGAACCGAAGGATTTGCGAGGATGATTGCAACCATATGTATTAGAGGATTTATAGGATTTCTTTGCAATTGATTTTGATTTTCGTTTTCCTGCGTTTGAGTTTTTGTTTTGGAATTTGTTGCTGTGTTCTTGGTTCATGCTATTATATAGTGATGTTTGGGTTGGTAAGAATTGTGGTTGGCATTGGATGATGCGTGGCTGGTTGTAGATCCATAGAAAAATAGGGGGAGATATTTTTGAATTTATTTTATATTTTATTTTTGCCAATCTCTCGTTGTATCTGACTTCTAAAAATCTCTACGACTACGTAAAATACCCAAAAATCACCAAACTGGACATGCACTTTCAGCTCGACATTACGGTCCCAACGAAACTGGTTTCGTCGAATTCCGACTCCGTATGCTCACACAACGTATTTTTAACCGTCGAAATACTGACTATTTTTCACTCTAAAAATCCCTGCGGTCACACACTGACTCTAAAAATCACGAAACTTGGAATCTAACAACTATTTGACATTGCGGATCCAACAAAACTGGTTTCGTCGAATTCCGACTTTGTATGCAAAAGTGGCTATTTTTAACGCTCTAAATAGCCTATTTAAATATAAAATTATATTTAAATATTATTAAATTAATTGTTTAAAATTAGTTATTATTGTCTGTATTCACAGTGTAATGCCGTACAGCTCTAGACTATTCCTGTATGTATTTACAACTCGATATTACATCGTCAGCGTTACATCGATGGTCGATTTCTATTTAAATCCGTATTTAAATATAATTAAATCGTTATGGTCAGGGCGCTGCATCTTTGAGAATTTGATTTGGACGTAACTCAAAATCTACACGACGAAATCCCGATCTCTCTCTTCCACTAGAAAGATATACTCCACCAGCTCCACACGTTTCTTGTTTCATAGCAATCTGATTTAAAACGAACCCTGTATACTTAGTTGAAGTCTAAATCGCCAAATAGAGAACTACCGCGTCGTTACGCGCTCTATTCTAATTATAATATAATTAATATGTTTTAACGTCGATTATTAAATCGATTCGTTATTTAAATTCAATTCTAAACTGAATTAAATATTTTAGCTGATCGAATTCACACAGTATTGTGAATTCGTTGATTTTTGATTATTTCGACATTATAATATATTATTATATTATTTATTTTAATTAAATATTCAATATTATTTAATTCAAGTCATCGATATCGCTCAATCGATATTTAATAATTAAATAAATTAATTATTCGACAGCTAACAAAACGCGCCATTACATTTGGGCCTCATTCCAATTTGAAAAATAAAGAATATTATAAAATAAAGGTTCATGTGTTGACAGTACTCATCCGTTGAGATTAGTCATGTGTTGAACGAAATATTTTAAAAATAGAAATATTTGAAATAGAAATATTTGAAAAAGAAATATTTGAAATAGAGTATTAGAAAATAGAAATACATGAAGCCGTGTTGATTAGATTGACGCCATTTTGACATGAACGATATTTATATCGATTTTACTCATTTTGAAATGAATTGAATATGAAACGATTTCGAAATGAATTGAATATGAAGCGATTTCGAAATGAATTGAATATGAAACGATTTCGAAATGAATTGAATATGAAGCGATTTCGAAATGAATTGAATATGAAGCGATTTCGAAATGAATTGAATATGAAATGATTTCGAAATGAATTGAATATGAAACGAAAACGATTTCGAAATGAATTGAATATGAAGCGATTTCGAAATGAATTGAATATGAAGCGATTTCGAAATGATTTGAATATGAAACGATTTCGAAATGAATTGAATATGAAGCGATTTCGAAATGAATTGAATATGAAGCGATTTCGAAATGAATTGAATATGAAGCGATTTCGAAATGAATTGAATATGAAGCGATTTCGAAATGAATTGAATATGAAACGATTTTGAAATAAATTGAATATAAAACGATTTCGAAATGAATTGAATATAAAACGATTTCGAATTGAATTGAATAGAAAACAAATTTGATTTCAATTGAATATATAACGAATTTGATTTGAATTGAATAGAAAACCAATTTGAATTCGAATTGAATAGAAAACGAATTGAATTCAAATTGAATAGAAAACGAATTGAATTTAAATTGAATAGAAAACAAAATGAATTCGAGTCGAATTAAAATCGATTTGAATTGAAATCAAATAGAAATGAAAGTAAAAAGGATTTATAATAGGAAATTCAATTTTGATTTGAATTTGAAATAAAGGTTGAAATTGTTTTTGAAACGAATTCATAACTTTTTATAAAATTCGTTTTTAAGTAGTAATCGACGAAATATATATTATATATATTATATATATGGTACCCATGTCGTCTATGATTTATATTTATGATTGAAATTGTTTTGACACTATACACTTATTATAGTATCAAATGATTTGTTTTAAACATACCAAGCATGTTTGGCTATTATAAGGGAAAACCCTATCCTCCGGCTTGCGTTGCATTGTGTGATGGGACCTGGGTCTTATAATAGCTTCATTTTTCGAAAAAGCATTGCGTTGGTTTCTCTATGCACTGGTATTCTTGGGAGGAAACCCGTTCCGTGTTATATGGCGTGGTCCCTTGAATTACTCTCTTTTAAAATAAAGTTTTAATAACTGTTTTAGTTCTCACACCAGTCACATGACTGACCTGGAGTTTATTGTTTTAACCTAAACTCTGGGTGCCCCTATTTTCGACACGGACAGCTAGTAGTTTTGGTTTTGCAGATTTATATTCACAGGATCCTGATTTACAGCTAGAACGATGCTCGGAAAGCTTTGTATCCGTGTATTACTTTCAGTTGTGTTTTGTATTATTTTTCGCTGCTATGTAATTTATTGTAATCTCTGATATTTATCGAATGTAATTTATTCATTTATACTCTGTATATTCTTGTATCTGATGGAATTATTGTAATAGCAATGAAATGTTCTTCTGTTTGTGTTCCGATTTGTCGTGTTCTCAACGATCAAGGGTTTCGAACGGTCTAGATCGGTTTAACGACTGATTCGGATCGAGCGAAATTCCCGATTGTCACATTATGGCCCGAAGCGTCGTTTTAAATAAATGGGCTATTTTAAAATGAATAAAAATAGCGATAAATCGTTATAAAATATTATAAACAATATGGATGTGATTTAGAAATTAACTGAAGGTTGGCTAAGTCGAATGGTTTCCTGGATGTTGATCTGATGTTGGTTTCGGCCTTCGGGGTTAATATTTGGGAAATCGTTCTCTTACTGATTGACTGTTAGTGACTAATGAATTGAAATGATGCGTGTATATGTTAGTGTTGCACTTGTTTATTATATACGTGAGTTGCTCAGAAAGACCGGGTTTATCCCATTCTGAATAACTGAATCGACGATAAGAAATCGAAGATGAAGACGATGGTCGAAGACCGGTGATCTTCACCTCGTTTGGATGGTAACCGAGGTCCTGATTGGGAGGCATCCCGAAATATGGATAATGAGTGGTGATCGTCCCGAGTACGTGGTGATCGATAGGTTTGCGAGGTATTTAGTGCCTCCGGTTTCGTTCAAACCCAGAAGGGACTTGTAAATGGATTGTGTGTCTGACATTGGATTTTATTCTATGTTGACTGATCTCTATTAAATATACATCTGTTTGGCGGTGGAGAATTTATTCTTTTGCTTAACGCCCTTCTCTGAAACGCACGAGCTCAAAGGTTGTATATCGATGGACATCAGTCGCATGGCATGAATTGCTAGTGTGACATGCCTAAGTGGCAAATGATCAGGGCTTCTGTTGAAAAGAAAAGTCTTGTAGTGATGATCAAAGGACCGCCTGTGTGGCGTAGCTTTGTGTATAATGTGAATTCGCGAGCCTCACACCCCGGTATGAACCAGAAACGGGAGAAGGACCTCAGGGAAGGCATGCGTTTCTTTCTAGCTAGGGTGGTGTCAGTGACCTACCAGCCCTGACATTTGTATATTTTTTACCTGTGTGGTTGTTGCTGTTGCGAGGCGCCTCAGTTAGATCGGACGATCCGGGTCCGATGGAGCCATTCGTTGGCTCATTTACACCCCAAAGGGTAGGGAAACGCATTGTTCAGGCATTTTAATCCACATCGGTGGACCGGCCCTAAAGATCCAAAGGCTTGACTGAGTACTTTCCTGTGGCTCAGGCTAGAGAGTCACGAATTCGATAAGGACTATCTTTTTCCTTGGTTCATGACGGAAATCCAATTTCCAAATACGCGACTGTGCGGTTTTGATTGTATACCTATATATGACGACATAGTGGTATGTGGCATTAATGCCGTCTATGATTGATAGTTATGATTTGAAATTATTTTCAAAACATATAAACACTAGCAATAATATCAAATGCTTTTGTTTTATTCGTATCAAACATATTTTGGCAGTTATAAGGTAAAAACTCTATCCTCCGGTTTGCGTTGCATTGTGTGATGGGAACTGAGTCTTATAATGGCTTCATTTTTATAAAAAGCATTGCGATGTTTAAAAGAATGATTTGTTTTAAAGCACTGGCAATCCAACGGAGTAAACCCGTTCCACGAAAGTGGCGTGGTCCTGTGATTAGCCATATTATAAATGTGTTGAGTAGATTTCTCATACCGGTCCCATGACTGACTCGTAGTTTGTTTCACTTTCAAACTCGGGTGCTCCTTTTTCTACACGGGAAGCCTTGTATTCAGGTTTACCTAGTTCTTTCTGGATAGCTGGAGCTGAAGATGGATTCTATCATTTATCTCTTTTTATGCTGTTCAGCTCCTATTGTACATTATGTTTGTTTTCCGCTATAGACATATATGTATAGTTGAACTGTATTTGTACTAAGTATGATCTTGTATACTATGTAACTCTGATGATTACTTTTATCCAGCATATTGTATTGTTCATTATCTGGTGTATTTATTTATTTCTGTTCTACTATTATCTGTTTCTGTGTTATATTTCACGGATTACCCTCGCCGCCGTCAGTACGGGGTTTGGGGTCGTCCCATACCATTATTTTTTATTTGCATCATAAACAACAGCTCTACATCATCGGCCACCAATTTCCACCCACTCGTTGGACCTTTCCATGCATATACTCCTCCAATTTCAGTGTACTCTAGATCTTCCTTGACAAACTCCATCAGTACTGTGTACGAAAACCTATTCAGGTTAACTCCCTTGGCAATAACCTCTTCTCCACCAACATATCCATTCTTCCCAAATTTTCCCTTGTGGTGGAACCTATGATTTGCCTCTATCCTACACAAAATGGAGAAATTAACATTAGATTGAAATAATTACAAAATAAAATAAACCAAGCGCATTATAAAATAAAACAGCCACTTCACTAACTTGTAATATAGGTAGAAACAGTAAAAAAGATACACAAAGAAGCCATAAATATGATACATCAGTTACAATATTTAATCAAGATAGAAAAAACATTTTCTTACTTAAATAGCATGCAGTTATTTTCCTTGAAACACCGTAAGTTTTGCAGTTATTTTCCTTTTCATTTTTTGCCCAATATAGCATGCAGTCATTTGGACATGCATGTATTGTTTGGCAATCGAGGCCTAAATTTACACATAAATAACATGCAGTCATCTAAACTTAGGAAGTTCTACCCATATTTTTTCCTCATTCATCACTAATTTTGCACACAAATAACATACACAAATATTATTTGGCCAGGACTATAAAGCAAAAAAAGAAAACACAATAATATTATATAAGCACTGCTCAACATAAGTTTGTTACAAAAATAAACATAATAAAATCAGGAATATGATTACACCTAAATACACAAGTAAGTCCGTAAATTAGGCAACAGTACAATCAAATTAGGAAATACTTGAAATATACATTGAGTGATAGCTTAAGCAGCAGATTAAATTGAAGCCCTAACTGAAATTTGAGACCCAAACGAACCGCAATTGAAGACTTAATTGAAACACCAAATCTCTAATTGAACTTGAACTCAAAATTGTCGTAATCGAACCACAAATAAGCTTGTAAACTTGAACTTTTAGCCCTAATTGAAATTACGAGTGAGAGTCTTTGACAGGTTGAGTGGCGGCATATTTTGTTAAGTTTTCGATCGAAACCCTTGAAAATTTTGCTAAGTATTTTGCCACTTTTTTTTTTGCTTCCCGCGTTAAATATTATCTCATGCGGATTGCTAACGTGGGCCATTGGATCGTAATCACCCTGATTGATAAATTTATTCATGTGGCTACTGCAACACCTTGGATATTCTATGGTAACACTTTGAAGCATGTGTTGCAATAGACAAAAATCAACATACCTATCGTTACATTGTAGCTAGCAACACCTTGGATTTTCGTTGCGGTAGACCATCTATGGCGTAGTGAGCATTCATGACATTTAGCATTCCCGGTTTAAGATCGTTGGGAGCTCTAGGACACAATGTTAACCAAATCCTTCTTTCTTGCAATTGACACACACGAGAGGCTTGGGGGCATTCGCGGAAGAAATGATCACGGGATCTACAATTAAAACATGACTTTTGGGTAGAAGGTGTTACACTAGGATGAGATCCTGTACTGCTTGCTTCTTCTTCTTCTTATGATGAAATGACTCAGATTTGTGGAAAGAGAAGTTCTTCTTGTTCATATTCTTTCGAGCCTTTAACTCATCACTAATATCCCTCTCCTTCTCGATTGATTCAAGATGAATCACTAAGTCAACTAACTCCTTAAAAGAAATCCTGAGTTGGAGCATTAAAGACTTCTTCAATTATTTCTTCTAACCATGCACAAGTTTCAGATTCTTCTTGTATAGTGTACTTATGTGCTTGATACCGTACTTAGATAAGCCTCAAAAGAAGACATCTACTTGGAATTGGAAAATTTTCCTTGGTTTAACTCAAGGAAACGATGAGCAAGGAGAGATTTCACATATTCAGGAATGAGTTTAAGCTCTAATCGTTCCTTTAACCATTTCCATGAAAAAACGGACTCATCCGTCTGGCCTATCAAGAGCCTTACCAATCCAATGCACATTCTTACAACATGCTAGATGTTATGACAAAACGATGATAGTCAGAAAGATCCATACAAGAAAAATGTGCTCTCATGTGCGCAACCATTTTTGGACTTCCAAAATGTTGTCTAATCCCTTAAAAGGCTTGCCTCTTAAATGAGGGAAGTCATAACAAATTCCCCCAAAATCATACTTGTGCGGAGGGGGTGAACGAGTAATAGATGGAGGTTGAGTACTATGAAATTTCTCCATGAACTACTTGACAAATATATAGACTCCTTCTAGATATAGGTTGCTAGAATGTCCAGCACCAGAACTATCACTGTGGGCTTTTTCATCCATAAGATAAATAGATAAGATAAAGATTATTCAAAGGGATATGATTATTAATTGAATTCAACATGGAATTAATTAAAATACATTCCAAGACGTGTTCCTAATTTGTATCTTCCCCTAACGACACTAAAGATTAAGGATATTATCAAGGATAATGATTGGATACTAACATATATATTATTCATCGATGTATTATAATACATGTTCTGCACAGTATTTATCATGTTTTATTCTAAAATACAATCTAATACCCAGCCATGATGCCCCACTCCGAAACCTACACTAACAAAGAGTAATACCATTTTCTAGTGCAGAGAATATGGTTGTTCAACAGTGACCATCCGTAAGCTTTTTCCTAAACGAGTATGGAATACGTTGATTTGGTGCTATATTTTTTTGTTACCTAATGTGGATCGACATTCCTGATTCAAATTTAATACAAAACTATAGTGGATAAGGATCCATCTAGATAAAATATGTAATATAGTTCACAGAATAGTAAACACACACACACAAATATATATATATATATATATATATATATATATATATATATATATATAAACAAATACACCATAAGTACAACATACAGAGTCACCTAAGTGATTGGTTCTTATGAACCATACATACATACATACATACATACATACATATATACATGCATATATATATAGAGAGAGAGAGAGAGGAGGGCTCTACTACACCTCTTATATTGCACGTGAACACTCCCCCTTAATCTCCACCACCCATTTTCCCACTCATTCTCTCTCTTTCCACTAAGAAATAATATTAAAATGGAAAGAGAGAGAATGAGCAGGGAAATGGGTGGTGGAGATTAAGGGGGAGAGTTCACGTGTAATATATGAGGTGTAGCGCAACCCTCCCCATATATATATATATATATATATATATATATATATATAGAAACAAATAGGTCTGCACAAAATAATATACATAAGGTATGATACATGCACAACATCAAAAGGAATTAGGATAGTCTATAGTAGAAGCAAGAAAAACGGAAGTCTAATGAAAGTGATTGACATGTAACTACTTTGTCTGAAACAAGTACATAAAATACACGGGTCAATCAATATTAAACAAGATAATTAGTGCATGATAAGTGAAGGATAGTGTAACATAGATGGTAATTCTTCTTAATAGAGAGGTAACAATGTAAGCACATAATGACATAGTATTAATGAGTAAAGTTCATCTAAATCATCATATAAAGGTCTCATGTATAAAGTAGTAGCAACTAACGAAGTATTTTTATTGACACCAATTGGCTTAATTAAACTCTAAAGCTAAGCTATATGAAACCTTACACATAAAAACACCAAGACGGAAATCATCAAAATCACCATGTATGAAACTCATTTAGGAGTTCAAAGCACCAAAATGTAACACCGAATTGTAATCACCATGTTTAAATCTTCAAATAGCTCTAACAATATGTATATAACAACGACACCAACATAATAGTGAAAATATATAGAAATCAAAGAAGTATAAAATATAGAAATAATATAAAATATGGATTCATATCACCATTGGCGAGCATAAGCTATGCTTACACATGCATTAACACCAAATGGCCAGAGCCTATCAATTACCATATAATAAATGTCCCACCAGTCTAATAAATGGCTCATATGCCTAATAAATGACCCACCAGTCTAACAAACGGTACATCTACCTAAACAATGGCCTGGAAAGAACAATAACATAATGTATCATAAGCTTTTAAATAGTAATTCGAACAACGACAACAATGCATCCCATACCATATGTTCTCATTTATTAGTTAACTACACGTCAGTCCACTCTGTGCTGATGTAGCTTCAATTGAGAAAGTTCGGAGTTAATGGTACAATAAACCTATATATTCCATTTTACTATGTATTCCATACCACTTGGTTTATTATATCGTTTAAATCGCTTCCTCATTTTCTTGATCGGTGCAGAAACATGTGATTTTATATAGAAAATATATACTTCGAGAAAACGAGTTTTAAAACAATTCCTAAAACAATTTAGAAATCATTTCTTTAAAACAATCTTGATTATACATTTACATAAAATAACTTTAAAATAATTATATTTGTATAAATCGGTAAAATTATTTTGTTTTAAAATTTGGTTTTTGAATCGAAAACTCTTTAGAAATCGGTTTAGAAAAGCATGTGCATAGAATCAGCAAAATCAATAGGAAACTCAATAACATCAGATTACACAAAACTCATAGAAAACTGTGAAGTCACTATACAAATTGATGTTGAATGTTAGCATTCCTACTTACAGGAAGTAGCTTTCTAAAATCAATTATTTGGCAACAAAATCATGAAAGGAAGCATCGTAAATTCAAAAATAAAATTTCAGGTATGCATGGAAAATTGACTCGACCTGGCACCAAAATCAGATGTGCAAGGTTGACCTCTCCAAAGGTCAAGTCGACCTATGGGTCGACCTGCCTCCTTCATCGGTTGACCTATAGGTCAATCCATATCGATCGTAGTTCGACCTATAGGTAGCATTTCCTACAGATGTTTTTTTTCCTGCTTTGATTGAAAGTTTGAGCCAAAATTTTGATAAGGTTTTAGCTTGAATTTGGACATGGTTTCAAGAAATATGAAGGGAAGTATACAAACTATAATCTTAAACCAATATAGCATGTTTTCGATGTAAAATCAAGGAAAAATAAGCTTACAAAGTTCGATAAACAAAAGATAATAATGTAAACATAAAACTTAAATTTTTGTTCACAGTAGACGAATTTAGCAATGGAAAGTTAGAGCAAACCAACATGAAACTTTTTTAGCTAGTTGTGTGAGGTGGAACTCACCTTAAACTGGAATTGTGGAATTGCAGCAATTTGAGTAGATTTATTTTTAAAAGAGGGAGTATCTAAGGTTCAAAGATGTTTCAGATAGCTGTAGAAATCAACATGCAGTCATCAAAGACAAATGAAACTTAGAGTGATTGTTTTTCTCAAATTTGGGAAATTTGATGTGATGAATCTTAGATTTTATGCAGATTACAAAATTTGCTAGATTTTATCTAAATTTAATTTGAAAATATCTTCAGTTTGGAGATTTTGAAGATGAAGGTTATTTTCTCACATTTTTAGTTATGGGGAAGAAGAAGGAAGCTGAAGAAGGAAAAATATGCATATTTCCACACTTTTCCTTCTTTACCTAACTTAATTTAGCTAGCTTGTATTAAGACATCTATTATTGCTAATAATGTTTAATACGGTTTTAGGCTATGTAACATCAATTAACACTTGTTTTATTTTATATTACACTATGTTACATAAATTAATTTGCATTTCTCATTGTTCTAACTTTATAAAAATTGTTAACAACATATTAAGATCATTTTAACCAAATTAAACAAAATTTGTAATGTAAACACAACAAAAAATTTACATTCTTAATAAAATACTTATTTTATTTTTTATTTGTTTCAGACTTACAGTTTTTACATTTAATTTACACCAAGTTCCTTGTTTTTCCGAAAAAATTGTAGAAACCATATTAAAATATTTTAACACTCAAATATTGATTTTTAATTAACATTGCAATTATTATATTTTCATTGCGACTCAGTTAAGTTTAAAAACACATTTTATACAACACAAATTCACTATTTGCAATCATTAGCAAAATTATTGCACTTTGGCAATTAAAATCTTTTTAATGCGTATTTTTGTCAAAAACTCATATTATAAAATTTTCTAAACTTCATTTTCTTTATATTTAAATTTTATTCAACAAATACATGTTTGAATTTAATTCTTCTACCTCATTATTTAAATCTAGCTTATCAATAAACCAACATATCTACACAATTTAACTCCAAATCCGATGGTTTATTCAACTTGTGAGATTGTATAATTATTCTCTCCAAATTTATTTTTATTTTCTCAATCAATAAATTACAAACACCATTATTATAATGGCCCGAATGTTCGTCCTCTTTGAGTCGACTAATAGCACCACATCTACAACCCAAATTGCACAGAAATACGCATCATTATTAAAAAGAAGTTAGAGGATGAGAAATAGAAAGAAAGAAATATTAGAATAGAAGAAAACGAAGATCACAAACTCACAGCGGAACGAATAAAATATATTAAATAACATAACTTTTGAAATATAAACCAGTAACTGTATATACATACCATTATCAGAGCACAACTAGTATTCCTGAAACAGTTATAAACACCTGTTTCCGGATACAACATAGTACACAGTGGAAATATGATAGTCTATAGCTAATTGTTGAAGCCTCCTGCTTCAAACTCCTCCAAGTGAATCTGTAAAATCCCGACTATTTGACTGCCCCTACAAATTTGGGCACCCAAGAATTTAGGGAAAACAAACAAAATAACTCTGGGTCAGTCATAGGATTGATGTGAGTAAACTCCAACCATTGGTTTAACTTTTAAAAATCCTTTCGAAAGAAATGATAATCATATGATTGATCCACACATAAACACGGATGATTTTTACCTTACGATAACCCAAAAATATTTTGATATCAAAATCCAGTGGTATTATAATAGTGTCTAGATCAAATAAATAGAAATTTAGTGGAATGCTTGCATCTCACGCTCCATATATAATATTAAATCAAAAACCGCAGGGCGCTTATTGGAGATTGGATTTCCAGCATGACAAGGTATGGAACCACCTTCCGATCAGTGTGCTTTAGAGAGGGTACACTGGGGTTCAACAAGAACTTCTTGCAACCCGGCCTACACATGAACGACCACTCATTTCGCTTGAGTGTATCGAATGTATATCACCAACGGTTGGGATCAGCAACCATTTCCCGAAAGGGACAACATCGATAGATTAAAGAGCAAATGGAATTTCTCTAGATAGGTGATTATACATCCTAATGGGAGCGAAACCACATAGCCATGCTGCCTGCCCGATTTTTGTCAATTCCCGGTTGTGAGGCTTAAGGTTTGAATTATCATCCACAACATCTGGCCACCATTCACTTTGAATGCCACATCGTCAGATCCATCAGAAACCACTAATTGATTCCTACAAAAATACTCAGATTGTTAGTCTAAAGAATTTTCCCTTCTTTGCCACCAACTTCATTCGTTTGAAGGAATCAACTTACGTAATCCCTTTGGAAATACTCTGTCAGATGGGTTTGGATAGTCTGAAGGCACCGTTCTATTAATCCATCTTAGGCAATTTCTACCTAGGATTAACAGAACAACCCTTGCACTTTACTTCGTCTTCATAATCTCTTCAACATAAGTTGATTCGTAACTCTTATGCCAATACATAGTGGTTTTCAGATATTAAATCTAAACCAAGTCTCTCTGTATTGACAACGGAGGTATAAAATAAATCAAAACTTTGATAGTCGGTGATTTAACTATAAAAGAAACATCCATACAATCAACGGTATTATTTCCAATTGGAAATTCTACCGATCAAGCATCACACAATACTAGCTCCTTTATATTGATTCCTTATTATATTATCGATTCCAATTTCCCATTTTCCCTTTTTAGATTCTTTTAAAATTCAATTATCTTTCTCGGTTATTGGAAAGCATTTGCAATATCATAATTCATTTATTCGAGAAAATATCTCTTATTTTAATTATTAAACATTTGTAAATATTCACGAATCCTTATTTCCTATATTCTGAAAATATACTTCACTAATATCGGAAAACATTTCCATATTCTATTTCATAATTCTTTATTCAACAATTTATTTCATTTTCTATGCATAGAAAATATCTCACATTTTATTTGGTGAAAACATTTCAAAAATCCTTTAAAATTAATGTGATGTTATAAAACATCGTTATTATAACTCAAACCATTAATCATATATTAACTAACCATATTGTTAACCAATCTTCACTATCGAACCTTAACTATTCCTCCATCAATCATGAAGTTAATCAAGTTGGGGTATAATTACCTCTCAGACCTTAATTGAACAACATTCTCGACTTTGAAATAGTCAAAGCTCACAACTTCAATCAAAACCTCGCTTACGCGACTTTCAGATTCAATCTAAAAACACACTTCTTTTATGGAAAAACATTGATTATAACAGTAGCGTTATAATCGCTGTTTCCAAATATTTGATTTATAAAACATTACTTATAATGGTAGCATTAAAATCGCTATTTAGATTTACAAAACATTTATTATAACAGTAGCGTTATAATCGCTGTTTAGATTTACAAAACATTTACTATAACAACAGCGTTATAATCACAGTATTTGATTCATAAAACATAAATTATAATGGTATAATTAAAATCGTTGTTTAGATTTACAAAACATTTATTATAACAGCAACGTTATAATCACTGTTTAGATTTACAAAACATTTAACTATAACAACAGCGTTATAATCGCTGTATTTGATTCATATTTCAAATCTAAATTTCATTTGCAAAATATTTCCTTTAAACCATTATTCACTTTAATTGTGAATATATTTCTTTATATATAATCAAATCATTTTGATTTCGTATTAGTTAATATTTTAACATAAATTCTATTTATAACTTCTATTCAGAATTTTCCATAAAATCTCATTCTTTTATTTTAACTTATTTAAAATCTCGTTTACAATTTAATTTATAATTTGCTATGTTCAAATCTCATTTCAAATATTGATTTCAAAACTAATTTCCACTTTTTCCTATAAAATCAAATTTTGGATTTATATTTAAATTTACCCAATGATAAATAATCTACTTTATACTTTCATTTAAAAACAACTTCTTGATTTGTCCATTTGAACATGTTTCAATTTTCAACTCTATTTGAAATTTTATTTCTATTTTGAAAATTTATTCCATCTTAAATTTCAACTTCCTTTCCCCCGTTCGGAAATATTTTACGGTATCTAACATACCGCGTTTTCTAGGGTCAGGTTAATTCAAACACAACATATCAAATCATGTATTATATAACACATCATATAGCACAATCAAATAAAAACAGTAATATAAATATTGAGGGATCCAGTTGTATCCCTCCAACCTGTTTGCCTGCATCCATGGATGTTAATCAACATCAATAAAATGTCAGAACTGATAATCGATCAACGATGTAATCATATCAACCAATTTTATCAACTATTCAACCAATCAACCATTTCACAGTATAAAATTATTGTAAATAAATTTAAACCCCGTTTATATAAAAATATAAATGAGTTATAGTTAGTGAGTTTACTCACCTTTTTTAACAGTTGACAATTCCCGATTGATTCATATGATTTCAAGCGAACGTTAAAATCATATAATATTCCAAATGCATCCCAATCATCCCATTCCAGCTCGTACCCGTAAGCTTCGCGATTTTGAATCCAATGATGTTTGTTTCGCCCCATTTTGTAAATCAACGCGTGTACTTCTTCCTGGAACCCCTTTTTTTTACAACATAATACGTCTTCCACATTCAACAACCATGAACACATCCCTTCCTCCAACGTCCAATCCTTCTCCCAAAAATGAATCTTGGCTTCATCAACATGATCATCAATATGCTCCATTGTGATAGTCTAAACTTGCTGAATAACACTTGCTTCGTTCGCCAGGTTAAGTTCTACTTTTTCACATAATAGCACAAAGAATACTTTAAACAGTTATATTTGGAAACGCTACAGGACCTTTACCATTTCCGCCTCCTATATTTTTTTTCCCACTGCATGACCAAAGTTGAGGCATGTAGTAGCCCAACCATTTCAATCCTTCACATGTTACGCCTCCTATATCCAAAACAAATACTATCTTCACCTTACTACTTCATGGCCAATCCACACTTCCTCTTTAACATGCTTGACTCATGTTTCCTCCTTCCAAGGAAAGATGAAGACCCAGTTTTCCAAAAACTTACTACAGGCTCCTTAACGCACACTCTGCATTTCCACTTCGTTACCTTTTCTCATCATCACATATATAACGTTTGTAACGACCAGGGATTTTCGGCCCCGAAAATCGACATAAATACCTTTACCATAACTTATGCCGACCTTCCAAACACCGAAAACACTGGAACGTTTATAGAAAGAAATTAGATGGTGAGATAAGAAAGAAAGAAAGTTAGAATAGAAGAAGAAGACGAAGAACCAACACAACACAGAGTCTCACATCGCAGCGGAACAAATATAATACAGAAATAAATCATTATTGAGAGCTTTTGAAAATACTTACAATATCAGAGTACATCAACATCTTTGGACAGTTATATAATCTGTCCTCATATACACAGCGGAATAAATACTAGATATCATTCGTCTGAACATCTCCAGCTCGTCTCTGGACTTCTCAGTACCTGATAACCTGAACTTGTACACCCCGGGCTAACCCGAGCATTTACAAAACACCGGGTCAGTCTGCTGAACCAGAATGAGAAAAACTCGCATAGTATTTAGGGTATCACGCAACTTGATTTTTGAAGTCAAAATCCTTTCGAAAGAAAAGGATAATCGTAAGACCAAATCCACATATAAACACGGACGGTTTTTGCCTTACGATAACCCAAAACATTTTTGAAACCAATATCTTTTCTGATATTATAATAATGTCTAAATACACGTAAATATCAATCTAATGGAACGCTTGCATCTCACGCTCCACATATATAGTATACAATCAAAACTACGGTCGCTTATTGGGGATTGGATTTCCAACTATGGAAAGGTATGGGACCACCTGTCGACTGTGTATCTCTAGAGATGAATACACTGGGTTCAACAAGAATGTCTTGCAATCCGGCCCTCACATGACCGACCACTCATTTCTCTTGAGTGTATCAAATGTATACCACCAATGGTTGGACTCAAACCACTGTTTCCTGAAAAGGGACAGCATCGAATAGATTAAAGAATGAAATGGATTTTCTCTAGATAGGTGATTATACACCCTAATGGGAGTGACCCACATAGCCATGCTGCCTGCCTAATTTCTGTCATTTCCCGGTTGATGAGGCTTGAGGTTATAATTTTTTGAACACCTGGCCACCATTCACTATAAATGCCACATCGTCAGATCTGTCAAGTCACTAATTGACGTCCACAAATATACTCTGGGAATAAAAGAAGTGCCCCTCCTTGCCACCACTCTATATATTTGTAAAAATCAACATACGTGGTTTCAGGAAATACTCTGTCAGACATTCGTCCATAGAAGTCATCCAGGAACATGATGAACCGAAGGTACTCTCCTACTGCATCCAATATAGGAATCACCCCATGGATCAGTAGCGATCGTCCTTGCAATCCACAGATTCCAACCACGACCGAACCCAGTATATCTCCTGGTCGAATTAGAGCTTATAAGTAGTACTTTTGTAAAGGACCCGAACTACCCCGGTCTCCGAAGAGAAGAGAAAGATCGAATTGTATTAAGAACACGACAAAATAGAACACAGACAGAAGAACATTTCATTGTTAATTACAGCAATTCATCAAAATACAAGAATATATATAGTATGAATAAATATTACACAGAAAATATCAGAGATTTAAATTACATTTAAATACATCGCAGTGGAAAATAATACAATACACAACTAGAAGTAATACATGGATACAAAGCTTTCCGAGTATCGTTCCAACTGTAAATCAGGATCCTGTGAATATAAATCTGCAAAACCAAAACTACTAGCTTCCCATGTCAAAATAAGGGCACCCAGAGTTTAGGTTAAAACAATAAACTCCAGGTCAGTCATGGGACTGGTGTGAGAACTAAAACAGTTATTAATCTTTATTTTAAAGTTAGGTAAATCAAGGGACCACGCTGTATAACACGGAACTGGTTTCCTCCTAAGAATACCAGTGCATAAAACAACAGCATAATGCTAAATAAAGAACAATGAAGCTATTATAAGAACCAGTTCCCATCACACAATGCAAAGCAAGCCGGAGGATAGGTTTTTTACCTTATAATAGCCAAGAATGCTTGATAAGTTTAAAACAAATCATTTGATACTATTATAAGTGCATAGTGTATAAAACAACTTCAAATCATAAGTATCAATCATAGACGGCATTAGCGCCCCTCCCACTATGTCGCCATACTAGGCTCTACAAATAAAACCGCAATTGTCATGTATTTGGAAATTGGATTTCCATCTGTTAACCGAGGCAAAAGATAGTCCTCACCGACTTCGAGACTCTCTAGCCCGAGCCTCAGGCAAGTACTCTGTCAAGCCTTAGGAGCCACAAGGCCGGTCCATCGATGTGGATTAAAATGCCTGAACACTGCGTTTCCCCACCCTTTGGCGCGTAAATGAGTCCAATGACCCCATCGGTCTCGGGTCGACCGATATATCGAGGCGCCTCGCAACAGCAACAACCACATAAGTCAAACTCGTCAGGGCGTGTAAAACCACTGAAGCCACTTCTAGCTAGAAAGAAATGCATGCCCTCCCTGGATCCTTCTCCTGTTTCTGTTTCATAGCCGGGGTGTGAGGCTCGCGAATTCACGTTACACAAAGCTATGCCACAAAGGCGGTGCTTTGATCATCAACCACAAGACTTTGCTTTTCAACAGAAGCCTCGATCAATTTCCACTTAGGCATGCCACACAGGCAATTCACTCCATGCGGTTGATATCCATCAATATATAACCCCTGAGCTCGTATGTTTGAGAGAAGGGCGTTAAGCAAGAGAATAAATTCTCCGCTGCCAAAAAGATATATATTTAATAGAAATCAATCACACAGACTAAAATCCAATGTCAGACACAGTCCATTTACAAGTTCGTTCTGGATCTGAACGAAGCCGGAGGCACCTAGTACCCCGCATATCCATCGATCTCCAAGTACGTCTGGACGATCACTAACTGATTCCCTCCTCTTGGGTCTACGGCCCAATCAAGATCATCAGTAATTATCCAAAGGACGTGAAGACCTCTGGTCTTCAACCACCGTCTTCATCTTCGACTCATCGTCGAATCAGTTATTCCGAATGGGATAAACCTGGTCTTTCTGAATAACTCGCGTATATAATAAACAAGTGTTACACAAACACAACATACGCCTCATTCCAATTCACCAGTCACTAACCGTAAATTAACAAGAGAATAATTCCCCAAACATTAACCCCGAAGGCCGAAACCAACATCAGATCAATATCCAGAAAACCATTCTTCTTAGCTAACCGACAGTTAGTTTCTAAATTTCACATTCTTAGGGAAAGGTTCCCATTAATTTTATCAAAGATAAATCCTTTAAATTTATTCTTTAATCTACTTTTGAATATCAAATCAAACTAGTTGGGATTAACGAACCACACCGAAGTAATCATTCATTTTATTTCCCAATCCGAACCTATTCATCCCATGAAGTAAAACTGGTAATACTTCATATCTAACACCACGGTGTTATCGGTAAATTCAATTACCATTCCACATTCAAATCTAATTGAAGATTTAACTATCGCCTAGAGCAAAATTGGTGATACTCCATTCCAAATCTTTTCAATCTAATTAAAGATTCATTAAAACTCCACTTAGTTTTAATCTTTAACTGGGTTAAAGAATTAGTGTCATTTTAAAACACGGTTCACGATAAACCCAAAATCACATTCCATTAATTATCGGGTTAAAGAACAAGTGTTAATTAAAACACAGTTCACGATAAACCCAAAAATCAATACCGATTCAATTCCAATTAACTATTATTTAATTGGCACACTTCATTAAATCGAAATAAAAGATTTAATCTTTTTCTCAACTGGGCTTAAGAACAGTGTTAATGAAGACACCATTCACGACAAACCAAAATCACATTTGATATTAAATACAAGGCTCTGAATAGAAAATATACCTGCTTATATTCAATATCAAATTCTACGGCCAACAAATATCGTATTGGAAATAACGATATATATATTTCTTTCAAATTTCCATAACAATATCTGTATAATCCCGAAATCCAACATCGAAATATTCCGATGACAATTTCGATTCAAATCCATTCCAATGCAATTATTGGAAATTCTGGTTATTTTCAAAACCATTTCAAATCCAATTTATTTATTTTAAAAATAAATAAATTATTATTCTAGTTCAAAACTAGTTCATTTCGATAAAAATCTATTTTTATCTTTTCAAATATGGAGTTTTTCATCCCAATTCTTCACAAATCATTTCTTATGATTTTACAAAAATTATTGATATTTTTAATAATTTTATCAAGGCCCGTACAGTCGATTTCCATCAACGGCCATCGAACTGCACTTATAACGACCTTTTCCAAATTTGGTTTGGACATAATTCCAAATCCAACCGTTAGATCTCAGATTTATAATATTCGTTAGAAAGCTCTTTTCGATATGAACCCAACGGTTCTGGTTTTAAGAGAATCCGACAGTCGGATCTCCCGTAATATCCGTTCGAAGTCAGTGGTCAAAATTTGCGAACTGCCGCGGCGCGGCGCGTTCTTTTCAGGCCATTATATTATATATATAATATATATAATATATACTTCGTCGATTTCCTTTTAAAACGTATTTTATAAATCGTTTTAAATTCGTTTTCAAAACGATTTCAACTTCCATCTCAAATTCAAATCAAAATTGAATTTTCCCTTACAAATTCGTTTTAACTTAATTTCAAATTGATTTCAATTCAAATCGATTTTCAGTTCAATTTCAATATGTTTTAAACTCAATTCAAAACGATTTCAATTCTATTTCAATCTAATTCGAATATCAATTCTATTCAGTTTAATTCGAATTTCAATTCTTTTCAATATAATTCAAATTTCTATTCTTTTCAATATAATTCAAATTTCTATTTCAAAATATTCGATTTTGAAATCACTGTTCAATATTATTCGATTTTCATTTCAAAATATTCGATCTTGAAATCACTTTTCAATAATTATTATAAAAACGAATATAATCGATATAAATATCGTTCACGTCAAAATGGCGCCAATCTAATTAACACGGCTTCATATATTCTATTTTCAAATATTCTATTTTAAATATTTCATTTTCAAATATTTCTATTCAAATGTTTTTTTTTTCAAAACTGGAATGAGGCCCAATCAATTACCATAGAATGTTAATTATATGGATTTTCTACAACACATGTATTCAATAACAACGATGAATAATCAAACATCATCCAAAGTGCATTTTACACTGTATAAGCATCAAATATAAATATTTAACGCTCATAACAGTCTGTCCATCTATCGATCGACATACAGCTAATTATTGGGACTAGTGTATGTCATATATCATCCCAATACTCGTGTGGGGTTTTCAAACAATCAAACACAGATTTTATTTGTGCAGTTGGACGATGTGTAAAATTTATCGTCCCAATCAGTATCAATCAAATCAGTGTATATAAACAAATCTCCGATTTGTTTATAAATATTTATTTATGTACACGTTAAAAATTCTATCTTCAACTATAAAATATTTTATTTCATTTCACATCACACAATCAACTACACATCAAAATCAAACAAACAAGCATACAAGCCGTCCATGGTCTGTGGACGACGGGTGTCGGGTGCTACTAAACACCGTCTGCATCCTAGTATATATTATTAACTAGAAAACAAAATTAAAAGGTGAGAAGTTCTCACAAAGGGCTCCACTACGCCGTGCTTTGCTTCTGAACTGCTGAACCGACTGGATTTGCTTGAAATTCCATTGCAGTCCATTTCCCGCCGTTTATAATAAAAATTATATTTTTATCGCTTCATTCAATAAATAAAAATCATATTTTTATTTCTATTTCATATATTTTTACAACGCTTCTTTCCACATAAAAATTATATTTTTATATTTCTACTACATATGTAAAGATCGAATTTTTATCATCTATATAATATAAAATCGTGTTTTTAATATTTCTACTATATAAAAATCACATTTTAACTTCGCTATTCAATATATAAACATCGAATTTTTACTTTGCTATTCAATATATAAAAATCAAATTTTTTACTTTGCAATTCAATATATAAAAATCGAATTTTTACTTTGCTATTCAATATATAAAAATCGAATTTTTACTTTGCTTTTCAATATATAAAAATCTCGCCTTTCCTTGACTAAAAATCCGACCTTTCTTCGAAATAAAAATCTATCTTTCTTCTAAATAAAAATCCGACCTTTCATCCAAATAAAAATCGATCTTTCTTCAAATAAAAAGATTAATCTTTTTATATTTGCTAATTCATATAAAACAAACTGATTATATAAATGTTAATTATATAAAATAAATTAAAAACAAAACTTACATCCATCGAAGAAGGAAAGAAAAGGAGCTTCGCTGTTGTCTTATGGCTCAAAGAGGAAAAGAGAGGAGCTGGGGTCTTCACGTCAGTCGAGGAGCACGAGGGGAGGTCGGAGCTGAAGAGGGGGGTGCGCGGGGTCTGGTCGGCGGCTAGGGTTCGGGAGGGGGGGTGTTGCGCGTCTCTCAGGTGGATGGGGGTAGCGCGTCGGCAGGAGGAGGGGGGAAATCGCGGCGGCGCCGCCGCCTGGGGGGTCACGATCTATTAGGCTAGGTTTTTTTCTCTTTTTTTTTTTTCTGTAAATCGATTTGTGAATAGAGAGAAGGAGGTGAAGGTTTAAAAAGAAAAATATATATATTATTTTATTTATTAAATTAATTCTAAAAAGCAACTTTTATTTTCGACCTCGAAATGAGACCCACCGCTTGTCGTCTATAGCTAATTACCCCCATTACGAACACAATGGGATATGTAATGTAGGATGATTCGATTGTTTCGATCAGTTTTCGTCGAAATCAACATATAACTCTATATATTGAATTTGAACGCGCATTTCAATTTACCGGGGTCACGTACTAAATCGAAAATTTCCAGAAAAATATTTTCTAGCTTCGTATTGACGATACGGTCCTAACAAAACTAATTTCGTCAAATTCTGAGACCGTTGGAAAAAAGGCCATTTTCCAGTCGATTAAAATCAATTGAAACTAGTCAAATGTGTTTTACTTCGCCACACTCACATATTGATTTAAAAATTTATGAAAATTGGAATCTAGCAATAATTTGACATCGCGGATCCAACAAAAGTGGTTTCGTCGAAATCCGAGGTCGTTTGCAAAATGGCTATTTTTAATGGCCGAAATTCTATAGCGACTATTCTGAATTTTCAATTGGACATAACTTTTTATCCCCGCTATGAAATTTCAATTTTTCTGATTCGTTGGAAAGATATTCTCAATTAGATTCAAATATTTTTGGTTTCACTAAAATCCGGTTTATTTTGAATCCTGAGTTTGAAATCGAATCGAACTAACGCGCCATTTTCAATTCCATTTATATATATATATAATAAATATTTATATTCAAACGATGATCTATATAAATATATTCGTTCGAATTCCATTCATAATAAATTTCTCGTCGTTATTATTTAAAATAATTCATTTTAAATAATCAAAATTCGCTAAAATTGCCAAAATAAAAAATTTAAATTGGCTCAGATTTCCGGGTTATTACAATCTCCCCCACTTAAAACATTTCGTCCCCGAAAAGGAACGAAGCCGAAAGTTGTTTAACAAACCAACTCAACTTCCAGTATTTTCACTACGGCTTAAGTTCTTCAACTTTTCAGTTTCTAAGAACTTTTCAAATTTTTCAAAAATTTGGCTAACACCCTAAATTTCCGAAAAATTTCGCCATAACCTCCCCTGCACCGGGAGCACCGGGAAAATCCCGAAATTTCCATACAGGCCCTCTGATCTCAAAAAGAAAAAGAAAAAGCCAATCGGCTCATAAAATCATCATCACCCAAACAAAAAAGTAAATTATGGTAAACATGTACCTATTTGTCGGGCAAACAATTTTATTCCTCTTCTCTAGCCTCCTTGCTGTGACCTGTTCAATGCAAGTACATGTATATGCATGCAAATGCGACTAATTTTCAATACAACTCAATATTTGGTTCAATTTGGCTAAAGGTTCAACGTTTTAATTAATCAAACTATAATCAAACAACACAATCAGCAATCAATTTGTTGATTACCATTTCAAATTCATAACTTTGATATATAGTCAAAAGTCACATTTTTGATGTCAAATCACAACAATAAGCCCTATCTAATTTTGGTTCTCACACCAGCCAATTGGAAATATATAGAAACCTCACTTTCTTCACTCGAACATAAATTCTAATGATGGAGCTCCATCATCAAAATCATCTCCGGGCGATTAGAGTGTAATTCTATATCTATCCAGTATATTAAAATTTCAAATACACGTGGATCAGACGTATAAGCAAAATCTTTATATACTAGATTGTCCAAATCAATATAAATAATCAAATACAAATAATTGATTTAAATTTCAAAACAAGATTTGTTTTCATTTTCAAAAATATACTCATCACACTCGTTCTAGGATACTACTGATCCCATCTCTGACGAATCATTCCCATTGAATATTACTAATCCAATCTCTGATGAATTCTTTCGTGTGGTTCTAACGTGCCTTATTCTCTGAGCTTTATAAGCCAAAGCTCTGATATTAAACTGTAAAGGACCTGAACTTCCCCGGTCTCTAAAGAGAAGAGAAAGAACGAATTGTATTGAGAACACGACAAAATAGAACACAGACAGAAGAACATTTCATTGTTAATTACAACAATTCATCATAATACAAGAATATACAGAGTATGAATAAATATTACACAGAAAATATCATAGATTTAAATTACATTTAAATACATCGCAGCGGAAAATAATACAATACACAACTAGAAGTAATACGCCGATACAAAGCTTTCCGAGTATCATTCCAGCTGTAAATCAGGATCCTATGAATATAAATCTGCAAAACCAAAACTACTAGTTGCCCGTATCAAAATAAGGGCAACCAGAGTTTAGGTTAAAATAATAAACTCCAGGTCAGTCATGGGACTGGTGTGAGAACTAAAACAATTATTAATCTTTATTTTAAAGTTAGGTAAATCAAGGGACCACGCCGTATAAAATGGAACGGGTTTCCTCCCAAGAATACCAGTGCATAAAACAACAGCGCAATGCTAAATAAAGAACAATGAAGTTATTATAAGACCCAGTTCCCATCACACAGTGCAACGCAAGCCGGAGGAAGGGTTTTTACCTTATAATAGCCAAGAATGCTTGATACGTTTAAGAAAAATCATTTGATACTATTATAAGTGCATAGTGTATTAAACAACTTCAAATCATAAGTATCAATCATAGACGGCATAAGCGCCCCATCCCACTATGTCGCCATACTAGGCTCTACAAATAAAACCGCAAATGTCACGTATTTGGAAATTGGATTTCCATCTGTGAACCAAGGCAAAAGATAGTCCTCACCGACTTTGAGACTCTCTAACCCGAGCCTCAGCCAAGCACTCTGTCAAGCCTTAGGAGCCACATGGCCGGTCCACCGATGTGTATTAAAATGCCTGAACACTGCGTTTCCCCGCCCTTTGGGGGCGTAAATGAGTCTAATGACCCCATCGGTCCCGGATCTACCGATATATCTGAGGCGCCTCGCAACAGCAACAACCACATAAGTCAAACTCGTCTGGGCATGTAAAACCACTGACGCCACTTCTAGCTAGAAAGAAACGCATGCCCTCCCTGGATCCTTTTCCTGTTTCTGGTTCACAACCGGGGTGTGAGGCTCGCGAATTCACGTTACACAAAGCTATGTCACATAGGCGGTGCTTTGATCATCAACCACAAGACTTTGCTTTTCAACAGAAGCCTCGATCAATTGCCACTTAGGCATGCCACACAGGCAATTCACTCCATGCGATTGATATCCATCAATATATAACCCCTGGGCTCGTACGTCTCAGAGAAGGGCGTTAAGCAAGAGAATAAGTTCTCCGTCGCCAAACAGATATATATATTTAATAGAAATCAATCACACAGACTAAAATCCAATGTCAGACACACAGTCCATTTACAGGTTCGTTCTGGGTCTGAACGAAAACGGAGGCACCTAGTACCCCGCATATCCATCGATCTCCAAGTATGTCTGGACGATCATTAACTGATTCCCTCCTCTTGGGTCTACGGCCCAATCAAGATCATCAGTAATTATCCAAACGACGTGGAGACCTCTGGTCTTCAACCACTATCTTCATCTTCGAGTCATCGTCGAATCAGTTATTCAGAATGGGATAAACCCGGTCTTTCTGAATAACTCGCGTATATAATAAACAAGTGTTACACAAACACAACATACGCCTCATTCCAATTCACCAGTCACTAACCGTAAATTAACAAGAGAATAATTCCCCAAATATTAACCCCGAAGGCCGAAACCAACATCAGATCAATATCCATAAAACCATTCTTCTTAGCTAACCGACAGTTAGTTTCTAAATTTCACATTCTTAGGGAAAGGTTCCCATTAATTTTATCAAAGATAAATACTTTAAATTTATTCTTTAATCTACTTTTGAATATCAATTCAAACTAGTCGGGAATAACGAACCACACCGAAGTAATCATTTATTTTATTTCCCAATCCCAACCTATTCATCCCATGAAGTAAAACTGGTAATACTTCATATATAACACCACGGTGTTATCGGTAAATTCAATTACCATTTCACGTTCACATCTAATTAAAGATTTAACTATCGCCTGGAGCAAAACCGGTGATACTCCATTATCAATCTTTTCAATCTAATTAAAGATTCATTAAAACTCCACTTAGTTTTAATCTTTAACTGGGTTAAAGAATCAGTGTCATTTTAAAACACGGTTCACGATAAACCCAAAATCACATTCCATTAATTATCGGGTTAAAGAGCAAGTGTTATTTAAAACACTATTCACGATAAACCCAAAAATCAATACCGATTCAATTCCAATTAACTATTATTTAATTGGCACACTTCATTAAATCAAAATAAAAGATTTAATCTTTTTCTCAGCTGGGCTTAAGAATAGTGTTAATGAAGACACCATTCACGACAAACCCTTATCACATTTGATATTAAATACAAGGCTCTGAATAGAAAATATAACGGCTTATATTCAATATCAAATTCTACGGCCAACAAATATCATATTGGAAATAAAAATATATATATCTTTCAAATTTCCATAACAATATCTGTATAATCATGAAATCCAGCATCAAAATATTCCGAAGACAATTTCGATTCAAATCCATTCTAATGCAATTATTGGAAATTCTGGTTATTTTTCAAAACCATTTCAAATCCAATTTATTTATTTTAAAAATAAATAAATTATTATTCTAGTTCAAAACTAGTTCATTTCGATAAAAATCTATTTTTATCTTTTCAAATATGGAGTTTTTCATTCCGATTCTTCACAAATCATTTCTTATGATTTCACACAAATTATTGATATTTTCTATAATTTTATCAAGGCCCGTACAGTCGATTTCCATCAACGGCTATCGAACTGCACTTACAACGACCTTTTCCAAATTTGATTTGGAAATAATTCCAAATCCAACCGTTAGATCTCAGATTTCTAATATTCATTAGAAAGCTCTTTTCGATACGAACCCAACAGTTCAGATTTTAGGAGAATCCGACGGTCGGATCTCCCGTAATATCCGTTCGAAGTCAATGGTCGAAATTCGCGAACTACCGCAGCGCGTTCTATTAAGGCCATTATATTATATATATGATATATATAATATATACTTCGTCGATTTTCTTTTAAAACGTATTTTATAAATCATTTTAAATTCGTTTTCAAAATGATTTCAACTTCCATCTCAAATTCAAATCAAAATTGAATTTTCCCTTACAAATTCGTTTTAAATTAATTTCAAATTGATTTCAATTCAAATTGATTTTCAATTTAATTTCAATACGTTTTAAACTCAATTCAAAACGATTTCAATTCTATTTCAATCTAATTCGAATTTCAATTCTATTCGGTTTAATTCGAATTTCAATTCTTTTCAATATAATTCGAATTTCTATTCTTTTCAATATAATTCGGATTTCTATTTCAAAATATTCGATTTTGAAATCACTTTTCAATATTATTCGAATTTCATTTCAAAATATTCGATTTTGAAATCACTTTTCAATATTTATTATAAAAACGAATATAATCGATATAAATATCGTTCACGTCAAAATGGCTTCAATCTAATCAACACGGCTTCATATATTCTATTTTCAAATATTCTATTTTAAATATTTCTTTTTTAAATATTTCTATTCAAATAATTCTTTTTCAAAACTGGAATGAGGCCCAATCAATTACCATATAATGTTAATTATATGGATTTTCTACAACACATGTATTCAATAACGACGATGAATAATCAACCATCATCCAAAGTGCATTTTACACTGTATAAGCATCAAATATAAATATTTAACGCTCATAACAGTCTGTCCATCAATCGATCGACATACAGCTAATTATTGGGACTAGTGTATGTCATATATCATCCCAATACCCGTGTGGGGTTTTCAAACAATCAAACACAGATTTTATTTGTGCAGATGGACGATGTGTATAATTTATCGTTCCAATCAATATCAATCAAATCAGCGTATATAAACAAATCTCCAATTTGTTTGTAAATATTTATTTTATATACACGTTAAAAATTCTATCTTCAACTATAAAATATTTTATTTCACTTCACATCACATCACACAATCAACTACACATCAAAATCAAACAAATAAGCATACAAGCCGTCCATGGTCTATGGACGATAGGTGTCGGGTGCTACTAAACACCGTTTGCATCCTAGTATATATTATTAACTATAAAACAAAATTAAAAGGTGAGAAGTCCTCACAGAGGGTTCCAAACCGTCGTGCTTTGCTTTTGAACTACTGAACCGTCTGGATTTGCTGGAAATTCCAACGCAGTCCTTTTCCCGCTGTTTATAATAAAAATTATATTTTTATCGCTTCATTCAATAAATAAAAATCATATTTTTATTTCTACTTCATATATTTTTACAACGCTTCTTTCCACGTAAAAATTATATTTTTATATTTCTACTATATATATAAAGATCGAGTTTTTATCATTTATATAATATAAAAATCGTATTTTTAATATTTCTACTGTATAAAAATCACATTTTTACTTCGTTATTCAATATATAAAAATCAAATTTTTACTTTGCTGTTTAATATATAAAAATTGAATTTTTACTTTGCTATTCAATATATAAAAATCAAATTTTTACTTTGCTATTCAATATATAAAAATCGAATTTTTACTTTGCTATTCAATATATAAAAATCGAATTTTTACTTTGTTATTCAGTATATAAAAATCTCGTCTTTCCTTGACTAAAAATCCGACCTTTCTTCTAAATAAAAATCGATCTTTCTTCTAAATAAAAATCCGACCTTTCTTCCAAATAAAAATCGATCTTTCTTCAAATAAAAAGACTAATCGTTTTATATTTTCTAATTCATATAAAACAAACTGATTATATAAATGCTAATTATATAAAATAAATTAAAAACAAAACTTACATCCATTGAAGAAGGAAAGAAAAGAAGTAGCTTCGCTGTTGTCTTGTGGCTCAAAGTGGAAAAGAGAGGAACTGGGGTCTTCACGTCAGTCGAGGAGCACGAGGGGAGGTCGGAGCTAAAGAGGGGGTGCGCGGGGTCTGGTCGGCGGCTAGGTTTCAGGGGGGGGGGGGGGGGGGTTGCGCGTCGCTCAGGTGGAGAGGGGGGAAGGGTAGCGCGTCGGCAGGAGGAGGGGGTAGCGCACCGGTAGGAGGAGGGGGGGGGGGGGGAAATCGCGGCGGCGGCGCCGCCTAGGGGGGGTCGCGATCGATTAGGCTAGGTTTTTTTTTCTTTTTTTTTCTGTAAATCGATTTGTGAATAGAGAGAGGGAGGTGAGGGTTTAAAAAGGAAAAAATATATATGCTATTTTATTTATTAAATTAATTCTAAAAAGCAACTTTTATTTTTGACCTCGAAACGAGACTCACCGCCAGTCGTCCATAGCTAATTACCCCCATTCCGAACATAATGGGATATGTATCTGTAACAACCCGAAAATCTGGGCCAGTTTAAAAATTTTATTTCGGCGATTTTAGCGAATTTTGATTATTTAAAATGAAGTATTTTAAAATAATATCGACGAGAAATTTATTTTGAATATAATTAGAACGTATATATTATATACGTCGTCATCAGAATATAAATATTTATATATAATTATAAATAGAATTGAAAATGGCGCGGTAGTTCGATAATTCGATTTCAAACTTCAATTGAACATACCGGGTGCAAAATAAACCGGATTTTAGTGAAACCAAAAAAAATGGGATCTAATTGATAATATCTTTCCAACGAATCCGAATAATCAAATTTTCATAGCGGGATCAAAAGATATGTCCAGTTGAAAATTCTGAATAGTCGCTATGAAATTCAGGCCCTTAAAAATGGACATTTTGCAAATGACCTCGGATTTCGACGAAACCAGTTTTGTTGGGTCCGTGTTGTCAAATTATAGCTAGGTTTCAAATTTCATAATTTTTCGAATCAATATGTGAGCGTGGCAAAGGAAAACGCGTTTGACCAGTTTCAGTTGATTTTAATCGACTGGAAATTGACCATTTTTCTAACGGTCTCAGAATTCGACGAAATTAGTTTTGTTAGGACCGTATCGTCAATACGAAGCTAGAAAATATTTTTTTGGAATTTTTCTGGTTGGTATGTGACCCCGGTAATTTGAAATGTACGTTTAAAATTCAATATAGTGATTTAAATGTAAATTTAACGGAAACTGATTGAAACGATCGAATCAGTTTGCGATACATATCCCATTGTGTTCGGAATGGGGGTAATACGCTAGGGACGACAGTCGTTGGGTCTCGTTTGGGGTTCAAATGAAAAGTCAACCTTTTGTGGATTAAATAGAAAATAAATTAAATAATATATATTTGCATATCACCCCCTCCCCTTTCCTTATCGTTCAGAACCCACCCTCCCCAAATAAAAAAAAAATGGCCGTTGACCATCGCTCCACTACCCGTCACCCCCCCCCCCCAACCGCCCGTCGCCCCTTCCCCAGTTCCTCCGCCTTCTCACTCCGCCTCGCCTCTATCTTCTCCACCTCCTTCGATTCAATTCGCAAGCCCTCAGCGCGTCGACGAACCACCAACACGCCCCACCCTCGACATCGATTCTTTCCGGCCTCCTTCAACGCCAAGCCTCCGCCCTCTCCTCGACCTCGGCACCGTCCCCCTCCTCTGAAAAGCGCCCAACCCCAAGACCCGGTAACCCAAAACCCCCCCTACACTACAAACCCGAAAAAAGGGCAAAGGTGAGTTTTTAATTAGGTTTAATTAATTTTAATTTAACTAAATAGGATTGTTTATAAAACTGAAATTAAAATTGATTTAAAATATATATATATATATATATATATGGCATTGATTTTTCAATTATGAATGGCATAGATTTTTCAAATGAAATTAGCGTTGTTTTTAAAATGAATTAGCATTATAAAAATATTTTTAAAGTAATAAGAATATGATTTTTATATTTTTAAAGTAATAAGAATATGGTTTTTATATTTTTAAAAAGTATTAAAAATATAGTCTTTACTATATAGCGATTATAAAAATATGGTTTTTATATTTTTAAAGTAGTAAAAATATAATCTTTTATATTGTAGAAAGATAAAAATATAATCTTTGCATAGTAGGAACTATAAAAATATAATCTTTATGAGATATAGAATGTAAAAATACCATCTTTTTATACGTAGCGAAATAAAAATCTGATTTTTATGATATATATGTTGAAATAAAGAGGTAATTTTTATAGTGATGAAATGATAATAAAATCTATATTTTCATAAAGGCGAAATCTTTAAAAGTGAAAAGGCGAAATCTTTAAAAGTGAAAAGGCGAAATCTTTAAAAAATGTGATTTTTATATATTGAATAGCAAAGTAAAAATTCGATTTTTGTATATTGAATAGCAAAGTAAAAATTCGATTTTTATATATTGAATAGCAAAGTAAAAATTCGATTTTTACATATGTAGTGGCTACGGGCAACGAAGATGGCGAAGATGCGATAGCGATGAAGATTTCTATCAATGAAGTGCCGTGGAGCTAGGATAGCTATTTGTGAGAACTTCTCACCTTTCAAATTCTTTTTCTAGTTATATATATATACTAGGATGCAGACGGTGCTTAGTAGCACCCGACACAATCGTCCACAGACCATGGACTTGTTTGTTTGGTTGCATAGATTAGTTATATGATGTGATTTGAATTTGGTTGTTTGGTGATTTGATTGATGTGTGAATGGCGTGGGCCTTCACTAGACCGGGGATAAGGCTAGGCCTTGTCCCGTTTCTAGTATCGTGCCGTTATGCCGCCGAAATTTTCTAAAATATGTTAGAAAAATAAAAATATCATTTTATTTAAAGAATGAACTGAATAGAAATTCATATGTTAAAATAAAAGGTAGTATCGTTAAAAATATGATTTTTAACGTGAATATGAATATAGTGAAAGTAAATGAAATAAAATATTCATTTACAAACCGGACGGTTTGTTTATGTACACCTATTTGAAGGACATTGATTGGGTCGATAAATTTTACACATCGCCCAACTGCACAAATAAAATCTGTGTTTGTTTGTTTGAAACCCCACACGGGTGTTGGGATGAAATTTGAAGTTCACTCATCCTGATTGATTAAATATGTCGATCGATGGATTGACAGGCTGTTATAAGCGTTAGATATCTATATTTGATGCGTATACAGTGTAATGCACTTTGGTTGATGGTTGATTATTTTTCAATGTTATTATATACATGTGTTGTATGGAATCCATATAATTAATTTTATATGGTAATTGATTGGGCCTCATTCCAGTTTAGAAATAGAAATATTTGAAACAGAAATATTTGAAATAGAATATTTGAAAATAGAAATTTATGAAGCCGTGTTGATTAGAGTGACGCCATTTTGACGTGAACGATATTTATATCGATTTTATTCATTTCGAAATGAATTGAATTGAAAACGATTTCGAAATGAATTGAATTGAAAACGATTTCGAAATGAATTGAATTAAAAACGATTTCGAAATGAATTGAATTGAAAACGATTTCGAAATGAATTGAATTGAAAACGATTTCGAAATGAATTGAATTGAAAACGATTTCGAAATGAATTGAATTGAAAACGATTTCGAAATGAATTGAATTGAAAACGAATTCAAATTGAATTGAAAGCGAATTGAAATGAATTCAAATTGAATTGAAATTTGAATTGAATAGAAATGAATTTTAAAACGAATTTATAAAGAAGAATTCAATTTTGATTTGAATTGAAAAGGAAGTTGAAATTGCTTTTGAAACGAATTTAAAACTATTTATATAATTCGTTTTAAATAGAAATCGACGAAATATATATTATATATATTATATATATAATATAATGGCCTGAATAGAACGCGCCGCGCCGCGGCAGTTCGCGAATTTCGACCATTGATTTCAAACGGACATTACGGGAGATCCGACTGTCGGATTCTCCTAAAACCGGAACCGTTGGGTTCGTATCGAAAAGGGCTTTCTAACGAATATTAGAAATTCAAAATCTAACGGTTGGATTTGGAGATACGTCCAAATCAAATTCGAAAAAAGGTCGCTGTAAGTGCAGTTCGATGGCCATTGTTGGAAATCGACTGTACGGGCCTTGATAAAATTACTAAAAATAGTAATAATTTATGTAAAATCATAAGAAATGATTTAGAAAGAATTAGGATGAAAAACTCCATATTTGAAAAGATAAAAATAGATTTTTATCGAAATGAACTGGTTTTGAACTAGAATTATAATTCTATTTATTTTTAAATAAATAAATTGAATTTAAAAAGGGTTTTAAAAATAACCAGAATATCCAATGATTGCATTGGAGTGGATTTGAATCGAAATTGTCTTCGGAATATTTCGATGTTGGAATTCGTGATTATACAGGGGTTGTTATGGAAATTTGAAAGATATATATTTATATCGTTATTTCCAATATGACATTTGTTAGTCGTAGAATTCGATATTGAATATAAGCCGATATATTTTCTATTCAGAGCCTTGTATTGAATATCGAATGTGATTTGGGTTTGTCGTGAATGGTGTCTTCACTAACACTGTTCTTGAACCCAGTTGAGAAAAGATTAAATCTTTTTATTTAGATTTAATGAAGTGTACCAATTAAATAATATTTAATTGGAATTGAATGGATATTGATTTTTGGGTTTATCGTGAACAGTGTTTTAAACAACACTCGTTCTTTAACCCGATAATTAATGGATGTGATTTTGGGTTTATCGTGAACTGTGTTTTTAAAATGACACTGATTCTTTAACCCAGTTAAAGATTAAAACTAAGTGGAGTTTTAATGAATCTTTAATTAGATTGAAAAGATCGAAAATGGAGTACCACCAGTTTTGCTCCAGGCGATAGTTAAATCTTTAATTAGATTTGGACGTGAAATGGTAATTGAATTTACCGATAACACTGTGGTGTTAGATATGAAATATTACCAGTTTTACTTCATGGGATGAATAGGTTGGGATTGGGAAATAAAATAAATGATTACTTCGGTGTGGTTCGCTAATCCCGACTAGCTTGAATTGATATTCAAAGGAGATTAAAGAATAAATTCAAAGAATTTATCTTGGATAAAATTAATGGGAACTTTTCCCAAAGTATAGGGATATTTGAATAAAAGAATATTCTGAATTGGAATGAGGCGTATGTTGTGTTTGTGTAACACTTTGATAATATATACGCGAGTTATTCAGAAAGACCGGGTTTATCCCATTCTGAATAACTGATTCGACGTGGTGTCGAAGATGAAGACGGTGGTCGAAGACCAGAAGTCTTCACGTCGTTTGGGTGATTACTGATGATCTTGATTGGGCTGTACACCCAAGAAGATGGAAACAGTTAGTGATCGTCCAGACGTACTTGGAGATCGATGGATATGCGGGGTACTAGGTGCCTCCGGTTTCATTCAGCCCCAGAACGGACTTGTAAATGGACTGTGTGTCTGACATTGGATTTTAGTCTGTGTGATTGATTTCTATTAAATATATATCTGTTTGGCGACGGAGAATTTATTCTCTTGCTTAACGCCCTTCTCTGAGACGTACGAGCTCAGGGGTTATATATTGATGGATATCAAACGCATGGAGTTAATTGCCTGTGTGGCATGCCTAAGTGGCAATTGATCGAGGCTTCTGTTGAAAAGCAAAGTCTTGTGGTGATGATCAAAGCACGGCCTTTGTGGCGTAGCTTTGTGTAACGTTTACTTCGCGTGTTTCACACCCGGTATGAACCAAAAACGGGAGACGGACCTCAGGGAGGACTTGCGTTTCTTTCTAGCTAGAAGTGGCGTCAGTGGTTTTACACGCCCTGACGAGTTTGACTTATGTGGTTGTTGCTGTTGCGAGGCGCCTCGGTTATATTGGTTTCGGCCGATGCATTCTGGTCGGCAGACGGACCAGACTTACACCCCATAGGGTGGGGAGACGTAGTGTTCAGGCATAATAATCCACATCGGTGGACCGGCCCTGACGATCCATGGGGCAGTTGCGGCTGTTCCTGAGGCTCGGGCTAGATAGTCTCGAATCAGTTGAGGACTATCTTTTGCCTCGGTTCATAGACGGAAATCCAATTTCCAAATACGTGACTTTGCGGTTTTATTTGTAAACCTATATATGGCGACATAGTGGCATGGGACGCTTATGCCGCCTATGATTGATACTTATGATTTGAAGTTGTTTTATACACTATGCACTTATAATAGTATCAAACGATTTGTTTTAACGGTATCAAGCATTCTTTGGCTGTTATAAGGGAAAACCCTATCCTCGGCTGCGTTGCATTGTGTGATGGGACCTGGGTCTTATAACAGCTTCATTTTTTTTCTTTATTTAGCATTGCGCTGTTTGTTTTATGCACTGGTATTCTTGGGAGGAAACCCGTTCCGTGTTATACGGCGTGGTCCCTTGATTTACCTAACTTTAAAATAAAGATTAATAACTGTTTTAGTTCTCACACCAGTCCCATGACTGACCTGGAGTTTATTGTTTTAACCTAAACTCTGGGTGCCCTTATTTTGACACGGGCAGCTAGTAGTTTTGGTTTTGCAGATTTATATTCACAGGATCCTGGATTACAGCTGGAACGATATCCGGAAAGCTTTGTATCCGTATATCTCTTCTAGTTGTGTATTGTATTATTTTCCGCTGCGATGTATTTAAAGGTAATTTAAATCTCTGATATTTCTGTGTAATATTCTTTTATACTCTGTATATCCTTGTGATCTGATGCATTGTTGTAATATACAGTGAAATGTTCTTTTATATGCGTTCTGATTTGTCGTGTTCTCAAACGATAGGGCGGTTTCGAATGGTCTGGGTCGGTTTAGCGACTGGTTCGGACCGAGCGAAATTCCTAGCCGTCACAGTTGGTATCGGAGCTTTGGTTTACAAAGCAGAGAACAAGACACATTAGCACCGTACGAAAGAATTCATCAGATATTGGATTAGTAATATCCAATTAGAATGACTCGTTAGAGATGGGATCAGTAGTATCCTAGGACGAGTGTGAAGGGTATATTTTTAAAATGAAAACCAATTTTGTTTTCAAAATTTAAAATCAATTATTCGTATTTGATTATTTAGTTTATATTGATTTGGACAGTCCTGTATATAAAGATTTTGCATATACGCCTTGCAAACGTGTATTTGAAATTTTAATATACTGGATAGATATAGAATCACATTCTAGACACCCGGAGATGGTTCTGATGATTGATCGATCATTATCAGAATTTATGTTCGTGTTTTGAAGATGTAATATCTATATATCTCCTATTGATTGGTGTGAGAACCAAAATTAGATAGGGCCTATTGTTGTGAATTGGCATCAAAAACATGATTTTTGTATATGTATCAAGTTATGAATTTGAAACTCTAATTCACTAATTGATTGATGTTTGTGTTGTTTGTTTAATTGTTTGATAATTTTGAACCATTTAGCCTAATTGAAACAAATATTGAATTGTATTGAAAATTGGTCGTATTTGCTTGCATATACATATACTTATATTGAACAGGTCATAGCAAGGAGGCTAGAGCCGAAGAATAAATTTTGTTTGCCCGACAAATAGGTACATGTTTACTACATAATTTACTGTTTTGTTTGGGTGATGATGATTTTATGAGCCTATTGGCTAGCCGCTTGGATTTTTCTTTTTCTTTTTGAGATCTGAAGGACCGGGGAAGCTATTTGAAATTCCCCGATGCTCCCGGTGCAGGGGAGGTTATGGCGAAATTTTTCGAAAATTTAGGGTGTTAGCCAAATTTTTGAAGAATTTGAAAATTCTCAGAAACTGAAAAGTTAGGGGATGTAAGCCAGATCGAACGTAGTGTTGATTAATCAAACCACTTTCGACTTTGTTCCTTTTCGGGGACGAAAAGTTTTAAGTGGGGGAGATTGTAACAACCCGAAAATCTGGGCCAGTTTAAAATTTTTATTTCGGCGATTTTAGCGAATTTTGATTATTTAAAATGAATTATTTTAAAATAATATCGACGAGAAATTTATTTTGAATATAATTAGAACGTATATATTATATACGTCATCGTTAGAATATAAATATTTATATATAATTATAAATAGAATTGAAAATGGCGCGGTAGTTCGATAATTCGATTTCAAACTTCAATTGAACATACCGGGTGCAAAATAAACCGGATTTTAGTGAAACCAAAAATAATGGGATCTAATTGATAATATCTTTCCAACGAATCCGAATAATCAAATTTTCATAGCGGGGATCAAAAGATATGTCCAGTTGAAAATTCTGAATAGTCGCTATGAAATTCAGGCCCTTAAAAATGGACATTTTGCAAATGACCTCGGATTTCGACGAAACCAGTTTTGTTGGGTCCGTGTTGTCAAATTATAGCTAGGTTTCAAATTTCATAATTTTTTGAATCAATATGTGAGCGTAGCAAAGGAAAACGCGTTTGACCTGTTTCAGTTGATTTTAATCGACTGGAAATTGACCATTTTTCTAACGGTCTCAGAATTCGACGAAATTAGTTTTGTTAGGACCGTATCGTCAATACGAAGCTAGAAAATATTTTTCTGGAATTTTTCTGGTTGGTATGTGACCCCGGTAATTTGAAATGTACGTTTAAAATTCAATATAGTGATTTAAATGTAAATTTAACGGAAACTGATTGAAACGATCGAATCAGTTTGCGATACATATCCCATTGTGTTCGGAATGGGGGTAATACACTAGGGACGACAGTCGTTGGGTCTCGTTTGGGGTTCAAATGAAAAGTCAACCTTTTGTGGATTAAATAGAAAATAAATTAAATACTATATATTTGCATATCACCCCCTCCCCTTTCCTTATCGTTCAGAACCCACCCTCCCCAAATAAAAAAAAATGGCCGTTGACCATCGCTCCACTACTCGTCACCCCCCAACCGCCCGTCGCCCCTTCCCCAGTTCCTCCGCCTTCTCACTCCGCCTCGCCTCTATCTTCTCCACCTCCTTCGATTCAATTCGCAAGCCCTCAGCGCGTCGATGAACCACCAACACGCCCCACCCTCGACAGCGATTCTTTCCGGCCTCCTTCAACGCCAAGCCTCCGCCCTCTCCTCGACCCCGGCACCGTCCCCCTCCTCTGAAAAGTGCCCAACCCCAAGACCCGATAACCCAAAACACCCCTACACTGCAAACCCGAAAAAAGGGCAAAGGTGAGTTTTTAATTAGGTTTAATTAATTTTAATTTAACTAAATAGGATTGTTTATAAAACTGAAATTAAAATTGATTTAATATATATATATATATATATATATAAATGGCATTGATTTTTCAATTATGAATGGCATAGATTTTTCAAATGAAATTAGCGTTGTTTTTAAAATGAATTAGCATTATAAAAATATGATTTTTATATTTTTAAAGTAATAAGAATATGATTTTTATATTTTTAAAGTAATAAGAATATGGTTTTTATATTTTTAAAAAGTATTAAAAATATAGTCTTTACTATATAGCGATTATAAAAATATGGTTTTTATATTTTTAAAGTAGTAAAAATATAATCTTTTATATTGTAGAAAGATAAAAATATAATCTTTGCATAGTAGGAACTATAAAAATATAATCTTTATGAGATATAGAATGTAAAAATACCATCTTTTTATACGTAGCGAAATAAAAATCTGATTTTTATGATATATATGTTGAAATAAAGAGGTAATTTTTATAGTGATGAAATGATAATAAAATCTATATTTTCATAAAGGCGAAATCTTTAAAAGTGAAAAGGCGAAATCTTTAAAAAATGTGATTTTTATATATTGAATAGCAAAGTAAAAATTCGATTTTTGTATATTGAATAGCAAAGTAAAAATTCGATTTTTATATATTGAATAGCAAAGTAAAAATTCGATTTTTACATATGTAGTGGCTACGGGCAACGAAGATGGCGAAGATGCGATAGCGATGAAGATTTCTATCAATGAAGTGCCGTGGAGCTAGGATAGCTATTTGTGAGAACTTCTCACCTTTCAAATTCTTTTTCTAGTTATATATATATATACTAGGATGCAGACGGTGCTTAGTAGCACCCGACACAATCGTCCACAGACCATGGACTTGTTTGTTTGGTTGCATAGATTAGTTATATGATGTGATTTGAATTTGGTTGTTTGGTGATTTGATTGATGTGTGAATGGCGTGGGCCTTCACTAGACCGGAGATAAGGCTAGGCCTTGTCCCGTTTCTAGTATCGTGCCGTTATGCCGCCGAAATTTTCTAAAATATGTTAGAAAAATAAAAATATCATTTTATTTAAAGAATGAACTGAATAGAAATTCATATGTTAAAATAAAAGGTAGTATCGTTAAAAATATGATTTTTAACGTGAATATGAATATAGTGAAAGTAAATGAAATAAAATATTCATTTACAAACCGGACGGTTTGTTTATGTACACCTATTTGAAGGACATTGATTGGGTCGATAAATTTTACACATCGCCCAACTGCACAAATAAAATCTGTGTTTGTTTGTTTGAAACCCCACACGGGTGTTGGGATGAAATTTGAAGTTCACTCATCCTGATTGATTAAATATGTCGATCGATGGATTGACAGGCTGTTATAAGCGTTAGATATCTATATTTGATGCTTATACAGTGTAATGCACTTTGGTTAATGGTTGATTATTTTTCAATGTTATTATATACATGTGTTGTATGGAATCCATATAATTAATTTTATATGGTAATTGATTGGGCCTCATTCCAGTTTAGAAATAGAAATATTTGAAATAGAAATATTTGAAATAGAATATTTGAAAATAGAAATTTATGAAGCCGTGTTGATTAGAGTGACGCCATTTTGACGTGAACGATATTTATATCGATTTTATTCATTTCGAAATGAATTGAATTGAAAATGATTTCGAAATGAATTGAATTGAAAACGATTTCGAAATGAATTGAATTGAAAACGATTTCGAAATGAATTGAATTGAAAACGATTTCGAAATGAATTGAATTGAAAACGATTTCGAAATGAATTGAATTGAAAACGATTTCGAAATGAATTGAATTGAAAACGAATTCAAATTGAATTGAAAGCGAATTGAAATGAATTCAAATTGAATTGAAATTTGAATTGAATAGAAATGAATTTTAAAACGAATTTATAAAGAAGAATTCAATTTTGATTTGAATTGAAAAGGAAGTTGAAATTGTTTTTGAAACGAATTTAAAACTATTTATATAATTCGTTTTAAATAGAAATCGATGAAATATATATTATATATATTGTATATATAATATAATGGCCTGAATAGAACGCGCCGCGCCGTGGCAGTTCGCGAATTTCGACCTTTGATTTCAAACGGACATTACGGGAGATCCGACTGTCGGATTCTCCTAAAACCGGAACCGTTGGGTTCGTATCGAAAAGGGCTTTCTAACGAATATTAGAAATTCAAAATCTAACGGTTGGATTTGGAGATACGACCAAATCAAATTCGAAAAAAAGGTCGCTGTAAGTGCAGTTCGATGGCCATTGTTGGAAATCGACTGTACGGGCCTTGATAAAATTACTAAAAATAGTAATAATTTATGTAAAATCATAAGAAATGATTTAGAAAGAATTGGGATGAAAAACTCCATATTTGAAAAGATAAAAATAGATTTTTATCGAAATGAACTGGTTTTGAACTAGAATTATAATTCTATTTATTTTTAAATAAATAAATTGAATTTAAAAAGGGTTTTAAAAATAACCAGAATATCCAATGATTGCATTGGAGTGGATTTGAATCGAAATTGTCTTCGGAATATTTCGATGTTGGAATTCGTGATTATACAGGGGTTGTTATGGAAATTTGAAAGATATATATTTATATCGTTATTTCCAATACGACATTTGTTAGTCGTAGAATTCGATATTGAATATAAGCCGATATATTTTCTATTCAGAGCCTTGTATTGAATATCGAATGTGATTTGGGTTTGTCGTGAATGGTGTCTTCACTAACACTGTTCTTGAACCCAGTTGAGAAAAGATTAAATCTTTTTATTTAGATTTAATGAAGTGTACCAATTAAATAATATTTAATTGGAATTGAATGGATATTGATTTTTGGGTTTATCGTGAACAGTGTTTTAAACAACACTCGTTCTTTAACCCGATAATTAATGGATGTGATTTTGGGTTTATCGTGAACTGTGTTTTTAAAATGACACTGATTCTTTAACCCAGTTAAAGATTAAAACTAAGTGGAGTTTTAATGAATCTTTAATTAGATTGAAAAGATCGAAAATGGAGTACCACCAGTTTTGCTCCAGGCGATAGTTAAATCTTTAATTAGATTTGAACGTGAAATGGTAATTGAATTTACCGATAACACTGTGGTGTTAGATATGAAATATTACCAGTTTTACTTCATGGGATGAATAGGTTGGGATTGGGAAATAAAATAAATGATTACTTCGGTGTGGTTCGCTAATCCCGACTAGCTTGAATTGATATTCAAAGGAGATTAAAGAATAAATTCAAAGAATTTATCTTGGATAAAATTAATGGGAACTTTTCCCAAAGTATAGGGATATTTGAATAAAAGAATATTCTGAATTGGAATGAGGCGTATGTTGTGTTTGTGTAACACTTTGATAATATATACGCGAGTTATTCAGAAAGACCGGGTTTATCCCATTCTGAATAATTGATTCGACGTGGTGTCGAAGATGAAGACGGTGGTCGAAGACCAGAAGTCTTCACGTCGTTTGGGTGATTACTGATGATCTTGATTGGGCTGTACACCCAAGAAGATGGAAACAGTTAGTGATCGTCCAGACGTACTTGGAGATCGATGGATATGCGGGGTACTAGGTGCCTCCGGTTTCGTTCAGCCCCAGAACGGACTTGTAAATGGACTGTGTGTCTGACATTGGATTTTAGTCTGTGTGATTGATTTCTATTAAATATATATCTGTTTGGCGGCGGAGAATTTATTCTCTTGCTTAACGCCCTTCTCTGAGACGTACGAGCTCAGGGGTTATATATTGATGGATATCAAACGCATGGAGTGAATTGCCTGTGTGGCATGCCTAAGTGGCAATTGATTGAGGCTTATGTTGAAAAGCAAAGTCTTGTGGTGATGATCAAAGCACGGCCTTTGTGGCGTAGCTTTGTGTAACGTTTACTTCGCGTGTTTCACACCCGGTATGAACCAAAAACGGGAGACGGACCTCAGGGAGGACTTGCGTTTCTTTCTAGCTAGAAGTGGCGTCAGTGGTTTTACACGCCCTGACGAGTTTGACTTATGTGGTTGTTGCTGTTGCTAGGCGCCTCGGTTATATTGGTTTCGGCCGATGCATTCTGGTCGGCAGACGGACCAGACTTACACCCTATAGGGTGGGGAGACGTAGTGTTCAGGCATAATAATCCACATCGGTGGACCGGCCCTGACGATCCATGGGGCAGTTGCGGCTGTTCCTGAGGCTCGGGCTAGACAGTCTCGAATCGGTTGAGGACTATCTTTTGCCTCGGTTCATAGACGGAAATCCAATTTCCAAATACGTGACTTTGCAGTTTTATTTGTAAACCAATATATGGCGACATAGTGGCATGGGACGCTTATGCCGCCTTTGATTGATACTTATGATTTGAAGTTGTTTTATACACTATGCACTTATAATATTATCAAACGATTTGTTTTAACCGTATCAAGCATTCTTTGGCTGTTATAAGGGAAAACCCTATCCTCGGCTGCGTTGCATTGTGTGATGGGACCTGGGTCTTATAACAGCTTCATTTTTTTTCTTTATTTAGCATTGCGCTGTTTGTTTTATGCACTGGTATTCTTGGGAGGAAACCCGTTCCGTGTTATACGGCGTGGTCCCTTGATTTACCTAACTTTAAAATAAAGATTAATAACTGTTTTAGTTCTCACACCAGTCCCATGACTGACCTGGAGTTTATTGTTTTAACCTAAACTCTGGGTGCCCTTATTTTGACACGAGCAGCTAGTAGTTTTGGTTTTGCAGATTTATATTCACAGGATCCTGGTTTACAGCTGGAACAATATCCGGAAAGCTTTGTATCCGTATATCTCTTCTAGTTGTGTATTGTATTATTTTCCGCTGCGATGTATTTAAAGGTAATTTAAATCTCTGATATTTCTGTGTAATATTCTTTTATACTCTGTATATCCTTGTGATCTGATGCATTGTTGTAATATACAGTGAAATGTTCTTTTATATGCGTTTTGATTTGTCGTGTTCTCAAACGATAGGGCGGTTTCGAACGGTCTGGGTCGGTTTAGCGACTGGTTCGGACCGAGCGAAATTCCTTGCCATCACAGTATCGTAGGCTGATTCGATTGTTTCGATCAGTTTTCGTCAAAATCAACATATAACTCTATATATTGAATTTGAATGCGCATTTCAATTTACCGGGGTCACGTACTAACTCGAAAAATTCCAGAAAAATATTTTCAAGCTTCGTATTGACGATACGGTCATAACAAAACTAATTTCGTCGAATTCTGAGACCGTTGGGAAAATGGCCATTTTCCAGTCGATTAAAATCAACTGAAACTGGTCAAACGTGTTTTACTTTGCCACGCTCACATATTGATTTGAAAATTTATGAAAATTGGAATCTAGTAATAATTTGACATCGCGGATCCAACAAAAGTGGTTTCGTTGAAATCCGAGGTCGTTTGCAAAATGGCTATTTTTAATGGCCGAAATTCCATAGCGACTATTCTAAATTTTCAACTGGACATAACTTTTTATCCCCGCTATGAAATTTCAAATTTTCTGATTTGTTGGAAAGATATTCTCAATTAGATTCAAATATTTTAGGTTTCACTAAAATCCGGTTTATTTTGAATCCTGAGTTTGAAATCGAATTATCGAACTACCGCGCCATTTTCAATTCCATTTATATATATAATAAATATTTATATTCGAACGACGATCTATATAAATATATTCGTTCGAATTCCATTCAAAATAAATTTCTCGTCGTTATTATTTAAAATAATTCATTTTAAATAATCAAAGTTCGCTAAAATTGCCAAAATAAAAATTTTAAATTGGCTCAGATTTCCGGGTTATTACATCTTTCGTTTTATGAAGATCTATGGTCTTCACATGCTCCATCTTGATCGTCGTCTGATCTCTTCTATATATATCGTATTTGTTGGTCGGAATGGTTTTCGAATATACATTCGAACCCGATCTTTCCATACCAACAATCGTAAAGGTCAGACTTGATAGTCGGTTATTTAACTATCAAGTAATCATCCATGAAACCATAAAAACAGATTTACTGGTTCAGTACCCAGCATCACTTGGCTTTTAAAATTTATCGCCCAATCTCCCTTTAATTCTGTTACTAGGGAAAATATAATCTCATATCATTCCCGTTACTTTGGAAACTTTATCATACACTCTCACCGTTACCAATTAGTATCATCTTTGGATCATCCCGAAGTCGTTCAAGTTGGGGTATTTTAATTACCTCTCAGACCTTGATCAACAACGTTCCTATCTTTAGATACATACGAGTTATAATTTAAGAACCGATATTATTTTTTCAATTCCTATTTCTAATCTCGTTTACCAAGCTCACATTAAAATCCCTTCCTCGGGGAATCTCCTTTCAATTTTTTTGGTTTAACTCAATTCCATTATTGGGCATTTCCAATTTAAAAATGCCATTTAAACTCATATTCCATTATAAACTTAGTTTATAAATTTTAGGTTTAATATAAACCCTCTACATCTTCACCTTCCTTTACTTAATTCAAACGTTAAGTAAAACTTTTCATTTAAGCTAGGTGTTCGATTAGACCTCTTTATTGCTTCATTATAAAACTTGAGTTTCTAATAATAAAACTCATCCCTAGCCTCTTTTCAACGTTCGATTTCATTTCTTTTCAAACTTGGTTACTTAAGTGTATTTCATTACTGATTACTCTAACAACTCATTCATTTCAACATTAATCATTTCAAATAAATTAATTCCTATATTAACTAGAATAAATAATAAATTCCCTTTTTAAAACCTTACTAGGATTAACCAATTATTCATTTAGTTATTTCACTAATTTAAAGTCTAACTTAGTTTAAATGGTCAATTCAATCAACACAAAGATGATTACTCTTCTAACTAATCCTATTTAATTCCACTTTTAAATTAATTAAAATATAATTAATTTAAACAACTTTATTTAATCGTTCACGATTAATCAAATACTTAACTGCTAGATATTTCCTGCTCATTTGTTTATAATTCTTATCAACGTAAGAAATTTGTTTTATAAAAACCATTTCATAATTTCTATATAAACTTTAAATAATTAAATATTTATTTCCCTTTTAAATAACCTTTCAATGTAATAACTTTCAAAATCTATTTTCTTTATAAAATATATTTATAACTCAAATATTATCGATTCACTATCGATAAAACCCATACTTTATAAATCGATTGATTTATAAGCCAGGTGATGCCAACTACTCAACCCATACCATCCATTGGTTAACATCAGGACAAATGTTGAAACATGGTTCAATAATCAATAATAATCAACCATTCCTTTTTATTTGACTGATAATTTTTACAATGATCATCAATCATTTAACAGCCAATTCAAATAATTCAAACCATTTCAAACACGTTTATAAATGTGACCAATCAAGGGAAATTACTTTATTTGGGTCAAATCATAACGATTGGTGTTTTTGAAATTAAACAACCGTTTAATTTCATTTATTGAATCAACAATAAATATACTTAACTAGCAAACAGTCAATCACTAACAACCAGAATACGCAAAATAAAAACCCAATTTATATAAAATAAAAATGGGAAGAGCTGAGTGAGTTTAACTCACCGTTGATTTGAATTTGTTAATAAACAGTTTGTTTTAGTCAATTTAAACTGACGTTTAATTCGACCAAAATTTCCAGTTGTTTCCGATCCTGGCCAACTCTACTCCATCTCGAAGTTCTCGTTTTTATGGTCCCAACGCAACTGACCGTACTAAAATCTGTTAACGTATGTGCGAGAAATTACATAAACAAGTTTTATAAAAATTAAATTATTTTATACATGGATTTTATTTTTAATCGGGCTTTTACCTTTATCCTTGGCCCAGACTTCCTCAAACCCGCTTCCCCTTAAAAACTTCTGATCGAAACCCTTATCCTCATTTAGTAAACCGCCTCCATAAAACAGCTTCCATGTCAGATTTAAAACCCTAGCCCCTTCGGTCTTCAGCAGCAATCGAGCTTCATCGCCTCGCGCAACCTCTCTTCTGATCCTCCCTTCTGCGTCTTCAACCGATCTGCCCAACCCCGAAATCAGCTACTACAACATCCATGTCACCACCGTTCTTCAATCAACCCCTATGCCAGAAAATCATCAAAAGCTCCTCGAAATGAAGACCGTGCAATACACAACTAAGTGTTTTAATTTGATTTCGAATTTCAGTATAGTTTGTTTGTGATTTTTTTGGTTTTTCGAATGGTTTCTTCTGTGATTCGGATTGTTGTTGGAATGGTGAAACACCCCTGTATTTATAGTGCGATTTTGATTAAGATAACAACCACGTCCATCAATATAGGTTCAGCGATCCCTAGCTTAGGCCATTTGCACCATATTCACTTTGCAGATTTCGTGTACTGTGGTAGGAATTCATAGCTACGTGATGGCCTATGGCCGAGATTTTGTTGATCAGTTCACATGGATTTTTATCCAACCTGATAGGTTAGGTGATTGTAGCAATGTCTAGTTATTTCAATCAGAGATATCGAATCTGTAATATAGATTTTTTTTTCTCATTTTTAAATATATGTAAACAGTGAATTTGTATCACAGATTCACTGTACATACATGTGCATTTACTGTTTGATTGTCTATAAGGATTTGACGTTAAAATATATGCATATCTGGTTTCAGCAGATTGTATATTTCCAGCTGTTCATATGCTATTCTTGTGCTGTTAAGATTTGGTGTTATATTATACATACATTTTATTTTATTTTTGGATTTGACCATACAAATTTTGTGTACACGAATACGCATGTCAGTCCCTTTTTTCTTAGCTGTTTAGGACATGTTCTTAGCTGTTTTAGTTGTTGATGTATACAGTTTCTAGCTATTCATGTATAAATTTATGGTATATCTTTTTAGCTGTTTGTGCTTGTAGAGACATACTCATCTCACTGTTTCATGAAAGAAACAATACATGACATCGAAAATTTTAAAATGAATTGTTCTGGGTTTTCGCATTAGTATAGGAAAGGATATGTGAATATATATATATATATATATATATATATATATATATATATTGTTTTTCTTACGTGTGATATCTTCTTCCTTTACAGCTATATATTTGGGTACATGAACAAGCTATCATGTATTGGAAAAGAAAGCTTGGTTGCTGCGCTATATTTTGTAGAAAATTTTGACGATTTCACATTGGATTACATGTGCTATTGAATTGTTTATTCCCTTTTCAAATTTGAAACAATGACATGCATGTGTACGGCAGAATTTGGTTGTACCTCAGATTTACTATTTTAATTGATGTAGATCTGATAGTATGAATACATTTAATTTTAGTTGTTTTATATTTGTAAATTGATGGTGTAAATTTATACATATATATATATATATACTTTTAGCTGTCTCACTTATTTGTATTGATGACATAAATATATGTACATTTATTGTTTCCTTTAGCTATTCGGCTTTGTGTATCTGATGTAGAATATATACATATACCAGTTTCTTTGTACATTTCTGTGTGCTTATATTAATTGTCTATGTGTAACTAGGAGTAGGTAGATGAAGTATGAATTGCAAGTGTCAAATGAGTTGTACATTCACCATTTTTTTGTCTAATTACTAGATTCTTATATGTAGCGTTGGTTTAAAATAAGTCTTGGCTTGCATTACTAATGAGTTTACTAAAAGAAAACTAAATTAAACGAGAGCGGATGGATTCAAGCACAAATAAGGGATTGATCTCGCTTGAAATTAGAAACGATGCTTAACATCGTGTACATCTCTAGTGTACATTAGCCCCCTTCTGATGAACATTAATGTTGGGAAAATGGTTGTGCGTTTAATAACGATAAGGATTATATATCGATGTCAATTAATATGGCAAAGGAAATTATCTTCTGTATATAATAATATTATGTTATTATTAAATTAAATTAAACCGCTAAGTTTAACGATAAATTAATATCATCATTAAAATAACAGTTTCAATTTCAAACAATACAAAAGTCAAAACTTAACATTACAAGCTTTTGTTTTAAACGATATTCCATTTATATTAAATTCTTTTATATAAACAAAATGTTATAATTTAAAAACGATTTCATAGCGACTATTTTAAAATTTGAATTGGACGTAACTTGAAATCTACAAGCTGGAATTTCGATTTTTCTCTTTCATTAAAAAATATAATCGAACCGGTTCAAACGTGTCTCGTTTCACAAAAATCAGACTTATATCGGATCCCGTATATTCAGTTAAAGTTAAAATCGAAAATTTTGAACTACCGCGTCGTTTCGAGCTCGTTTTAAATAATATATAAATATATATTCAAACTCTATTTTAGTTATATAAATTAGATTAAAAATACATTTAAATATTCTAATTTAAATGGCCGAAAAATCTAGGACATTACAACGTTGACTTTCTCTCCCTCTAGTACCCTTACTTCCGAACTCCATAAAGATCTCGACTTTGCTTCACCTGAGAACAGCTTGACCTCTCCCTACCGAACCTCATGTTACCCTTTATTTCACTCATCTTCACCTTAAACATCACCTGAGTCGAGCTATGTTGTGCCAGCTCCAGGGTACAGTGACCGAAAAACTTCAGTTCCCAAGACCCGCGAGATAAAAGTGGATCGAACTAAGCGAACTACACATGAACTTGAAGAGGCAGAAAAAGGGAACTTGAAAATACAAGTGTTTCGGTTTATAGAATTTTAGTTGACTTATGGTGGATTTTTGATTAACTTGGTTTCAATTTTGAGGCAAGGTTTCGGTTTCTCAATTTTTTTTAGAACGAGATAAAGGACACAGTATTAAAGGGGGAGGATAGCTTGGCACTCGCGGTTACTTGGTACTCACGGTTTACAAACCGTGGAGGGCATGACACTTAACCCTTCTCAAAAAGAAAAAGAATATTTTTCCCATTTTAAATTAATCGCTGTTATGAGGATTAGCAGTCATGTTGTTGAAAACGTAGAGAACGGATATGAAAACTTATTGGCAGCCACATCTTTTTGATACTTAACCATACCATTTTGTTTCTATACAAAGGTATTAATAATTTATTAACTCTGTACACAGTATTAACACTATAATCTTTGCGTAGCATTTCCTTGGCTGTCAGGCTAAGTATATATATATATATATATATATATGTGTGTGTGTGTGTGTGTGTGTGTGTGTGTGTGTGTGTGTTTTAAAGTTTAGATGTACCGTGTTCCGTAAAAATTACGTTTATGTCTAAGGCGCTACAGACAGAAATAAGAATACAGTTGTGTTAAGCGCGGTACCACGGTCCCAAAAATATAACAATATCGGTAGTTAAACTTATATTGTGAAACCCCAAAATGCTGATATAGAGTGTAAAACACTCCAAATAAAAAGTAGCTTATTTTTTCAAAATAAAAATTACCAAAAAATTCTATAAATTGAATTATAACTACGTCCCAAAAATCTTGCAATAATAATCCATTTCGGATTTTATAAAATTAATCTCATTATAACCACATTTAGTTTTGAAATTAAATCGATTCAATTTCAAAATAAACAAATAAAATACATATCTAATCTGAATATGTACATATAGCTTCAAAATAATCTAATTTAAATTTTAAAATCAATATGTCTATTTTTATGTTAAATGATATTCAATAAAATCCATTTATTTTATTAAATAAATTCCTTATAAAAATCCATTTTATAATTAAAATAGAATACTTAAAGCCAATTTAATATTCAAAATTAAATGGCTCAAAAAATCCGGGTCATTACAATTATAATGTACTTACACTGGTAATCACAAAAGCAGAGTTGTTACACCTAAGCTGACGCAACACGAGGGACTTCGGATAGTAAGGCAACAACAACTATTTGGTGTATTTTTTTGGAGAATATAGTGTTTCATACTGTTGCTAAAGAAACATCCAATTATATAATTTGGAATAAATATATTGAAGAATTCACGAAAAATAAGGTTCTTCTTAGGAGAAAATTAGTGAACGTGGAGCTTAAGGTAGGTGGGTTAACTTGAGATTATCTCAATGATCCTTTGGCAATTGTGAACCAACTAACTGCTGTAAATTATAAGGACACTGATGAAACATAAGCCTGTTTTTTGATGATTTCATTATCAAAGAGTTCATAAATGCTTTTGATTTCATTCAATGACTCATATGATAGGGTTCTTTCAATACGACTGATCATTAGTAGCCTACTTAATGAGGTAATGCGGAAAATGATCCTAATAGATGGAAAATATAATGAGTAAACATAAAGTGGACATCCAATTGAAGTGGTCATTTTTTCTTGGAGGGATTAAATAGATTGAACAAAGGAGGAACTTCTATTTGTTATTACTATGAAAAATCTAGTTATTAACTAAGATTTTGTAGTAAGTTTTAAAAGGACAAAGAAAGAATGAAAACTATAGTAAGACAGAGACAAGCTTGGTGAAGTTAAAGATGACACGGTGAATATTGGCGCTAGTAATAATATTTACCATATTAAATGAGATAAAGTAGATGAGCTTGGGTTTCATATTTCTATATATCACCTAAATGAAGCATTCATCTATTATATTATATGAAAGCACAATCGTTCTACAGAGGCCTTTCAGTTCCACTTTTAACAAAAAAACAAGAATTTGCCACTTGTTGTAACAACCCGAAAATCTGGGCCAGTTTAAAAATTTTATTTTGGCAATTTTAGCGAATTTTGAATATTTAAAATAGATTATTTTAAATAATATCGACGAGAAATCTGTTTTGAATATAATTCGAACGTATATATTTATACGCGTCGTCGTTAGAATATAAATAATTATATATAATTATAAAAGGAATTGAAAATGGCGCGGTAGTTCGAAAATTCGATTTCTAATTTCAAATGAATATACAGAATTCAATATAAGTCAGAATTGAACGAAACAAGAAATATTTGAATCTGTATAACTATATCTTTGTAATGAAGTTAACAAACTGGGATTTCATCTTAGAAATGATAAGATATGTCCAGTTAAAAATTAGAAATAGTCGCTGTGGAATTTATATATATTTTTATATATATAAGGCCCTTAAAAATAGCAATTTTGCAAACGACCTTGGATTACGACGAAACCAGTTTTGTTGGGTCCGTGATGTCGAGTTATTGCTAGATTCCAAATTTCATAATTTTTCGAATCAATATGTGAGCGTGGCAAAGGAAAATGCGTTTGACCATTTTCAGTTGATTTTAATCGACTGGAAATTGGCCATTTTTCAAACGGTCTCGGAATTCGACGAAACTAGTTTTGTTAGGACCGCATCGTCAATACGAAGCTAGAAAATATTTTTCTGGAATTTTTCTAGTTAGTATGTGACCCCGGTAATTTGAAATGTACGTTTAAAATTCAATATAGTGATTTAAATGTAAATTTAACGGAAACTGATTGTAACAGCCGAATCAGCTGACGATACATATCCCATTGTGTTCGGAATGGGGGTTAAACGCTATGGACGGCAGGTGGTGGACCTCGTTTAGAGGTCGTTTGAAAAAGTTGACTTTTTGTATTAAAATAAAATAATTAAATAATTAAAATAATAAAAAATTAAACTTCCCCCCCCCCTTTTCTTCCTCGATGGCCCCCCCCCGATTCAGTTATTTACAAAGCAAATAAAAAAAAAAAAAAAAAGAAGACGAAACCCTAAATACCCGAAGCCGCCGCCCTCTGACGTTCGAGCCATCGCCAGCGCCGCCGCTCCGATCCTGGAAGCCATCGCCGAAGCCACCGCCTGACGCTGAGCCGCCCTCGCAACATCCTCCTCCCACCGAACGACGCATCGAAGCAGAAACCCTCGCATCCCTCTGAACCACCGTCACCTCGTCGAACCCCTGAACCACCGACGCCACGAGCCACGGCCGAGCTAGGTGAGCGTTTAATTGGTTTTATTTTTATTTTTGATTTTTGTTTTGTTTTACAGAAAATTAAAACTGTTTTTTTTTGATTTAAAAACTGTTTTAAAAATGAAATATAAAACTGATTTTTTGTTTTAAGTTTTTAAAACAGAATTTTAAAAGATTTTAAAACAGAAATTTCAAAAACAGAAATTTTTAAAAGAGATTTTAAAACTGTTTTTAAAAGAAATCAAAACAGAATTTTTAAAAAAGGAATAAAAAGTAAAACTGCATTTTTTAAAATTAGTAAAAAACTGCATATTTTTTTTAAAAGTAAAAAACTGAATTTTCTTTATTTTTAAAACTGTTTTTCTTTTATTTACTTTAAAGCTAAATTTTATTTTATGTTGTAAGTGATAAAAATGTAATCTTTTATATAACATGGAAGTAAAAAAATATAATTTTTCTATATTGAATAGCGAAGTAAAAATATAATTTTTCTATATTGAATAGCGAAGTAAAAAATATAATTTTTCTATATTGAATAGCGAAGTAAAAATATAATTTTTCTATATTGAATAGCGAAGTAAAAATATAATTTTTCTATATTGAATAGCGAAGTAAAAATATAATTTTTCTATATTGAATAGCGAAGTAAAAAATATAATTTTTCTATATTGAATGGCGAAGTAAAAATATAATTTTTATCTATGAACTTTGAACTAAAAATTCGATTTTTATATATTGAACTTTGAAGTAAAAATTCGATTTTTATATATATAGTGAATACGGGCAACGAAGATGACGAAGGTGCGATAGCGATGAAGTTTTCTATCAGTGAAGTGCCGTGGAGCTAGGATAGCTATAGGTGAGAACTTCTCACTCAAATTCTACTTTTCTAGTTATATATATATATACTAGGATGCAGACGGTGCTTAGTAGCACCCGACACAATCGTCCACAGACCATGGACTTGTTTGTTTGGATGTTTGGTTATTGATTGCGATATTGGTTTGAATGTGGTTTGTGGCGTGAAAAATCGAATCGATAAGTTGGTTAGGATTAGACGTGCGCCGTTATAAGGCGAAGGAGTAAGGCTAGGTTAGACCCTTACTCCAAATTTTGTGGTTTGCATAACGAAATGAATTTGATTGATGTGTGAATGGCGTGGGCCTTCACTAGACCGGGGATAAGGCTAGGCCTTGTCCCGTTTCTGGTATCGTGCCGTTATGCCGCCGAAATTTTCTAAAATAAGTTAGAAAAATAAAAATAGCATTTTATTTAAAGAATGAACTGAATAGAAATTCATATGTTAAAATAAAATGTGTTACCGTTAAAAATATAATTTTTAACGTGAATGTGAATAAATAAATATTCATTTACAAACCAGACGGTTTGTTTATGTACACCTATTTGAATGACGTTGATTGGGTCGATAAATTTTACACATCGCCTAACTGCACAAATAAAACATGTGTTTGATTGTTTGAAACCCCACACGGGTGTTAGGATGAAATTTGAAGTTCACTCATCCTGATTGATTAAATATGTCGATCGATTGATTGACAAGCTGCTATAAGCGTTAAATGTCTATATTTGATGCTTATACAGTGTAGTGCACTTTGGTTGATGGTTGATTATTTTTCAAGGCTATTATACATGTGTTGTATGAAAATCCATATAATTAACTTTATATGGTAATTGATTGGGCCTCATTCCAGTTTTGAAAAAGAAATATTTGAAAAAGAAATATTTGAAATAGAATATTTGAAAATAGAAAATTTATGAAGCCGTGTTGATTAGATTGACGCCATTTTGACGTGAACGATATTTATATCAATTTTAAGCGATTTCGAAATGAATTGAATTGAAAACGATTTTGAATTGAATTGAAAACGATTTCGAATTGAATTGAAAACAAATTGAAATGAATTCAAATTGAATTGAAATTTGAATTGAATAGAAATGAATTTTAAAACGAATTTATAAAGAAGAATTCAATTTTTATTTTAATTGAAAAGGAAGTTGAAATTGTTTTTGAAACGAATTCAAAACTATTTATATAATTCGTTTTAAATAGAAATCGACGAAATATATATTATATATATTATATATAATATAATGGCCTGAATAGAACGCGCCGCGCCGCGGCAGTTCGCGAATTTCGACCATTTATTTCAAACGGACATTACAGGAGATCCGACCGTCGGATTCTCCTAAAACCGGAACCGTTGGGTTCGTATCGAAAAGAGCTTTCTAATTAATGTTAGAAATTTGAAATCTAACGGTTGGATTTGGAGATACGTCCAAATCAAATTCGAAAAAGGTCGTTGTAAGTGCAGTTCGATGGCCATTGTTGGAAATCGACTGTACGGGCCTTGATAAAATTATTAAAAATAGTAATAATTTGTGTAAAATCATAAGAAATGATTTGTGAAAGTTTGGGGTGAAAATCTCCATATTTGAAAAGATAAAAAAATGGATTTTTATCGAAATGAACTAGTTTTGAACTAGAATTATAATTCTATTTATTTTTAAATAAATAAATTGAATTTGAAATGGTTTTGAAAATAACCAAAATTTCCAATGATTGCATTGGAGTGGATTTGAATCGAAATTGTCTTCGGAATATTTCGATGTTGGAATTCGTGACATTACAGGTGTTGTTATGGAAATTTGAAAGATATATATTTGTATCGTTATTTCCAATACGACATTTGTTAGTCGTAGAATTCGATATTGAATATAAGCCGATATATTTTCTATTCAGAGCCTTGTATTGAATATCGAATGTGATTTGGGTTTGTCGTGAATGGTGTCTTCACTAACACTGTTCTTGAACCCAGTTGAGAAAAGATTAAATCTTTTTATTTAGATTTAATGAAGTGTACCAATTAAATGATATTTAATTGGAATTGAATTGGTATTGATTTTTGGGTTTATCGTGAACAGTGTTTTAAATAACACTTGTTCTTTAACCCGATAATTAATGGAATGTGATTTTGGGTTTATCGTGAATCGTGTTTTAAATGACACTGATTCTTTAACCCAGATAATGATTAAAACTAAGTGGAGTTTTAATGAATCTTTAATTAGATTGAAAAGATCGAGAATGGAGTATCACCAGTTTTGCTCCAGGCGATAGATAAATCTGTAATTAGATTTGAATGTGAAATTTAGAAACTAACTGGCGGTTAGCCAAGCAGAATGGTTTTCTGGATATTGATCTGATGTTGGTTTCGGCCTTCGGGGTTAATATTTGGGGAATTATTCTCTTGATTAATTTACGGTTAGTGACTAATGAATTGGAATGAGGCGTATGTTGTGTTTGTGTAACACTTATTTAAAATATACGCGAGTTATTCGGAAAGACCGGGTTTATCCCATTCTGAGTAACTGATACGACGATAAGTCGAAGACGAAGACGATGGTCGAAGACCGGAGGTCTTCACGTCGTTTGGGTGATAACTGATGATCTTGATTGGGCTGTACACCCAAGAAGATGGAAACAGTTAGTGATCGTCCAGACGTACTTGGAGATCGATGGATATGCGGGGTACTAGGTGCCTCCGGTTTCGTTCAGACCCAGAACGGACTTGTAAATGGACTGTGTGTCTGACATCGGATTTCATTCTGTGTGACTGATATCGGTTGCATAGGATGGCTTGCCTGTGTGGCATGCTAAGATGCAAATGATCAAGGCTTCTGTTGAAAAGCAAAGTCTTGTGGTTGATGATCAAAGCACGACCTTTGTGGCGTAGCTTTGTGTAACGTTTGATTCGCGAGTTTCACACCCGGTATGAATCAAAAACGGGAGACGGACCTCAGGGAGGGCATGCGTTTCTTTCTAGTTAGAAGTGGCGTCAGTGGTTTTACACGCCCTGACGAGTTTGACTTATGTTGTTGTTGCTGTTGCGAGGCGCCTCGGTTATATCGGTTTCGGCCGAATGCATTCTGGTCGGCTGACGGACCAGACTTACACCCCATAGGGTGGGGAGACGTATTGTTCAGGCATAATAATCCACTCCGTGTGGACCGGCCCTGACGATCCAAGGGGCAGTTGCGGCTGTTCCTGAGGGGCGGGCTAGAGCGTCTCGAATCGGTTGAGGATCTTGCCCCTAGCCTCGGTTCATAGATGGAAACCCAATTTCCAAATACGTGACATTTGCGGTTTTATTTGTAAACCTATATATGGCGACATAGTGGTATGGGGCATTCATGCCGCCTATGATTGATACTTATGATTTGAAGTTGTTTTATACACTATGCACTTATTATAGTATCAAATGATTTGTTTTAAACGTATCAAGCATTCTTTGGCTGTTATAAGGGAAAACCCTATCCCCCGGTTTGCGTTGCATTGTGTGATAGGAACTGGGTCTTATAACAGCTTCATCTTTCTTTATTTAGCATTGCGCTGCTGTTTTATGCACTGGTATTCTTGGGAGGAAACCCGTTCCGTGTTATACGGCGTGGTCCCTTGATTTACCTAACTTTTAAAATAAAGAATAATAACTATTTTAGTTCTCACACCAGTCACATGACTGACCTGGAGTTTATTGTTTTAACCTAAACTCTGGGTGCCCTTATTTTGACACGGGCAGCTAGTAGTTTTGGTTTTGCAGATTTATATTCACAGGATCCTGGTTTACAGCTGGAACGATATCCGGAAAGCTTTGTATCCGTATATCTTCTTCTAGTTGTGTATTGTATTATTTTCCGCTGCGATGTATTTAAATGTAATTTAAATCTCTGATATTTCTGTGTAATATTCTTTTATACTCTGCATATTCTTGTAATCTGATGCATCGTTGTAATATACAATGAAATGTTCTTTTATATGCATTCTGTTGTGGTTTGTTCTCGAACTATCCGACGCTTTCCTTTACGGGGAAGTTGCGGGTCTTCACATTTGGTATCAGAGCTTTGGTTTACAAAGCAGAGAACAAGACACATTAGAACCGTACGAAAGAATTCATCAGAAATTGGATTAGTAATATCCAACGAGAATGACTCATTAGAGATGCGATCAGTAGTATCCTAGAACGAGTGTGAAGAGTATATTTTTGAAAATGAAAACAAATTTTTGTTTTGAAAATTTAATCAATTATTCGTATTTGATTATCTATTTAAATTGATGTGGACAATCCAGTATATATAGATTTTGCGTATACGTCTGATCCGCGTGTATTCGAAGTTTTAATATATTGGATAGATATAGAGTCGCACTCTAGTCGCCCGGACATGGTCCTGATGATGAAGTATACCATCACCAGCATTTATTTTCGAGTAACGAAAGTATGATATCTATATATTTCCATTAGGCTGGTGTGAGAACCAAATCTTATATAGCTAGAACACTTTGTTGTGAATTGGCATCAAAAACAAGATTTTCAGTATATATATCAAAATTATGAATTTGAAACGTTAAATTCACTAATTGATTGATGTTTGTGTTGTTTGTTCATTTGTTTGCTAATTTTAAACCATTTAGCCTAATTGAATCAAATATTGGATTATATTGAAAATTGGTCGCATTTGCTTGCATATACATATACTTATATTGAGCAGGTCATAGCAAGGAGGCTAGAGCCAGAGAATAAAATTTGTTTGCCCGACAAATAGGTACATGTTTACTACATAATTTACTGTTTTGTTTGGGTGATGATGATTTTGTGAGCCTATTGGCTAGCCGCTTGGCTTTTTCTTTTTCTTTTTGAGATCTGAAGGACCGGGGAAGCTATTTGAAATTCCCCGATGCTCCCGGTGCAGGGGAGGTTATGGCGAAATTTTTCGAAAATTTAGGGTGTTAGCCAAATTTTTGAAATTTTGAAAATTCTCAGAAACTAAAGAGTTGGAGAATGGAAGCCTGATCGATCGTAGAGCTGAATAATCAAACCACTTTCGACTTTGTTCCTTTTCGGGGACGAAAAGTTTTAAGTGGGGGAGATTGTAACAACCCGAAAATCTGGGCCAGTTTAAAAATTTTATTTTGGCAATTTTAGCGAATTTTGAATATTTAAAATAGATTATTTTAAATAATATCGACGAGAAATCTGTTTTGAATATAATTCGAACGTATATATTTATACGCGTCGTCGTTAGAATATAAATAATTATATATAATTATAAAAGGAATTGAAAATGGCGCGGTAGTTCGAAAATTCGATTTCTAATTTCAAATGAATATACAGAATTCAATATAAGTCAGAATTGAACGAAACAAGAAATATTTGAATCTGTATAACTATATCTTTGTAATGAAGTTAACAAACTGGGATTTCATCTTAGAAATGATAAGATATGTCCAGTTAAAAATTAGAAATAGTCGCTGTGGAATTTATATATATTTTTATATATATAAGGCCCTTAAAAATAGCAATTTTGCAAACGACCTTGGATTACGACGAAACCAGTTTTGTTGGGTCCGTGATGTCGAGTTATTGCTAGATTCCAAATTTCATAATTTTTCGAATCAATATGTGAGCGTGGCAAAGGAAAATGCGTTTGACCATTTTCAGTTGATTTTAATCGACTGGAAATTGGCCATTTTTCAAACGGTCTCGGAATTCGACGAAACTAGTTTTGTTAGGACCGCATCGTCAATACGAAGCTAGAAAATATTTTTCTGGAATTTTTCTAGTTAGTATGTGACCCCGGTAATTTGAAATGTACGTTTAAAATTCAATATAGTGATTTAAATGTAAATTTAACGGAAACTGATTGTAACAGCCGAATCAGCTGACGATACATATCCCATTGTGTTCGGAATGGGGGTTAAACGCTATGGACGGCAGGTGGTGGACCTCGTTTAGAGGTCGTTTGAAAAAGTTGACTTTTTGTATTAAAATAAAATAATTAAATAATTAAAATAATAAAAAATTAAACTTCCCCCCCCCCTTTTCTTCCTCGATGGCCCCCCCCCGATTCAGTTATTTACAAAGCAAATAAAAAAAAAAAAAAAAAGAAGACGAAACCCTAAATACCCGAAGCCGCCGCCCTCTGACGTTCGAGCCATCGCCAGCGCCGCCGCTCCGATCCTGGAAGCCATCGCCGAAGCCACCGCCTGACGCTGAGCCGCCCTCGCAACATCCTCCTCCCACCGAACGACGCATCGAAGCAGAAACCCTCGCATCCCTCTGAACCACCGTCACCTCGTCGAACCCCTGAACCACCGACGCCACGAGCCACGGCCGAGCTAGGTGAGCGTTTAATTGGTTTTATTTTTATTTTTGATTTTTGTTTTGTTTTACAGAAAATTAAAACTGTTTTTTTTTGATTTAAAAACTGTTTTAAAAATGAAATATAAAACTGATTTTTTGTTTTAAGTTTTTAAAACAGAATTTTAAAAGATTTTAAAACAGAAATTTCAAAAACAGAAATTTTTAAAAGAGATTTTAAAACTGTTTTTAAAAGAAATCAAAACAGAATTTTTAAAAAAGGAATAAAAAGTAAAACTGCATTTTTTAAAATTAGTAAAAAACTGCATATTTTTTTTAAAAGTAAAAAACTGAATTTTCTTTATTTTTAAAACTGTTTTTCTTTTATTTACTTTAAAGCTAAATTTTATTTTATGTTGTAAGTGATAAAAATGTAATCTTTTATATAACATGGAAGTAAAAAAATATAATTTTTCTATATTGAATAGCGAAGTAAAAATATAATTTTTCTATATTGAATAGCGAAGTAAAAAATATAATTTTTCTATATTGAATAGCGAAGTAAAAATATAATTTTTCTATATTGAATAGCGAAGTAAAAATATAATTTTTCTATATTGAATAGCGAAGTAAAAATATAATTTTTCTATATTGAATAGCGAAGTAAAAAATATAATTTTTCTATATTGAATGGCGAAGTAAAAATATAATTTTTATCTATGAACTTTGAACTAAAAATTCGATTTTTATATATTGAACTTTGAAGTAAAAATTCGATTTTTATATATATAGTGAATACGGGCAACGAAGATGACGAAGGTGCGATAGCGATGAAGTTTTCTATCAGTGAAGTGCCGTGGAGCTAGGATAGCTATAGGTGAGAACTTCTCACTCAAATTCTACTTTTCTAGTTATATATATATATACTAGGATGCAGACGGTGCTTAGTAGCACCCGACACAATCGTCCACAGACCATGGACTTGTTTGTTTGGATGTTTGGTTATTGATTGCGATATTGGTTTGAATGTGGTTTGTGGCGTGAAAAATCGAATCGATAAGTTGGTTAGGATTAGACGTGCGCCGTTATAAGGCGAAGGAGTAAGGCTAGGTTAGACCCTTACTCCAAATTTTGTGGTTTGCATAACGAAATGAATTTGATTGATGTGTGAATGGCGTGGGCCTTCACTAGACCGGGGATAAGGCTAGGCCTTGTCCCGTTTCTGGTATCGTGCCGTTATGCCGCCGAAATTTTCTAAAATAAGTTAGAAAAATAAAAATAGCATTTTATTTAAAGAATGAACTGAATAGAAATTCATATGTTAAAATAAAATGTGTTACCGTTAAAAATATAATTTTTAACGTGAATGTGAATAAATAAATATTCATTTACAAACCAGACGGTTTGTTTATGTACACCTATTTGAATGACGTTGATTGGGTCGATAAATTTTACACATCGCCTAACTGCACAAATAAAACATGTGTTTGATTGTTTGAAACCCCACACGGGTGTTAGGATGAAATTTGAAGTTCACTCATCCTGATTGATTAAATATGTCGATCGATTGATTGACAAGCTGCTATAAGCGTTAAATGTCTATATTTGATGCTTATACAGTGTAGTGCACTTTGGTTGATGGTTGATTATTTTTCAAGGCTATTATACATGTGTTGTATGAAAATCCATATAATTAACTTTATATGGTAATTGATTGGGCCTCATTCCAGTTTTGAAAAAGAAATATTTGAAAAAGAAATATTTGAAATAGAATATTTGAAAATAGAAAATTTATGAAGCCGTGTTGATTAGATTGACGCCATTTTGACGTGAACGATATTTATATCAATTTTAAGCGATTTCGAAATGAATTGAATTGAAAACGATTTTGAATTGAATTGAAAACGATTTCGAATTGAATTGAAAACAAATTGAAATGAATTCAAATTGAATTGAAATTTGAATTGAATAGAAATGAATTTTAAAACGAATTTATAAAGAAGAATTCAATTTTTATTTTAATTGAAAAGGAAGTTGAAATTGTTTTTGAAACGAATTCAAAACTATTTATATAATTCGTTTTAAATAGAAATCGACGAAATATATATTATATATATTATATATAATATAATGGCCTGAATAGAACGCGCCGCGCCGCGGCAGTTCGCGAATTTCGACCATTTATTTCAAACGGACATTACAGGAGATCCGACCGTCGGATTCTCCTAAAACCGGAACCGTTGGGTTCGTATCGAAAAGAGCTTTCTAATTAATGTTAGAAATTTGAAATCTAACGGTTGGATTTGGAGATACGTCCAAATCAAATTCGAAAAAGGTCGTTGTAAGTGCAGTTCGATGGCCATTGTTGGAAATCGACTGTACGGGCCTTGATAAAATTATTAAAAATAGTAATAATTTGTGTAAAATCATAAGAAATGATTTGTGAAAGTTTGGGGTGAAAATCTCCATATTTGAAAAGATAAAAAAATGGATTTTTATCGAAATGAACTAGTTTTGAACTAGAATTATAATTCTATTTATTTTTAAATAAATAAATTGAATTTGAAATGGTTTTGAAAATAACCAAAATTTCCAATGATTGCATTGGAGTGGATTTGAATCGAAATTGTCTTCGGAATATTTCGATGTTGGAATTCGTGACATTACAGGTGTTGTTATGGAAATTTGAAAGATATATATTTGTATCGTTATTTCCAATACGACATTTGTTAGTCGTAGAATTCGATATTGAATATAAGCCGATATATTTTCTATTCAGAGCCTTGTATTGAATATCGAATGTGATTTGGGTTTGTCGTGAATGGTGTCTTCACTAACACTGTTCTTGAACCCAGTTGAGAAAAGATTAAATCTTTTTATTTAGATTTAATGAAGTGTACCAATTAAATGATATTTAATTGGAATTGAATTGGTATTGATTTTTGGGTTTATCGTGAACAGTGTTTTAAATAACACTTGTTCTTTAACCCGATAATTAATGGAATGTGATTTTGGGTTTATCGTGAATCGTGTTTTAAATGACACTGATTCTTTAACCCAGATAATGATTAAAACTAAGTGGAGTTTTAATGAATCTTTAATTAGATTGAAAAGATCGAGAATGGAGTATCACCAGTTTTGCTCCAGGCGATAGATAAATCTGTAATTAGATTTGAATGTGAAATTTAGAAACTAACTGGCGGTTAGCCAAGCAGAATGGTTTTCTGGATATTGATCTGATGTTGGTTTCGGCCTTCGGGGTTAATATTTGGGGAATTATTCTCTTGATTAATTTACGGTTAGTGACTAATGAATTGGAATGAGGCGTATGTTGTGTTTGTGTAACACTTATTTAAAATATACGCGAGTTATTCGGAAAGACCGGGTTTATCCCATTCTGAGTAACTGATACGACGATAAGTCGAAGACGAAGACGATGGTCGAAGACCGGAGGTCTTCACGTCGTTTGGGTGATAACTGATGATCTTGATTGGGCTGTACACCCAAGAAGATGGAAACAGTTAGTGATCGTCCAGACGTACTTGGAGATCGATGGATATGCGGGGTACTAGGTGCCTCCGGTTTCGTTCAGACCCAGAACGGACTTGTAAATGGACTGTGTGTCTGACATCGGATTTCATTCTGTGTGACTGATATCGGTTGCATAGGATGGCTTGCCTGTGTGGCATGCTAAGATGCAAATGATCAAGGCTTCTGTTGAAAAGCAAAGTCTTGTGGTTGATGATCAAAGCACGACCTTTGTGGCGTAGCTTTGTGTAACGTTTGATTCGCGAGTTTCACACCCGGTATGAATCAAAAACGGGAGACGGACCTCAGGGAGGGCATGCGTTTCTTTCTAGTTAGAAGTGGCGTCAGTGGTTTTACACGCCCTGACGAGTTTGACTTATGTTGTTGTTGCTGTTGCGAGGCGCCTCGGTTATATCGGTTTCGGCCGAATGCATTCTGGTCGGCTGACGGACCAGACTTACACCCCATAGGGTGGGGAGACGTATTGTTCAGGCATAATAATCCACTCCGTGTGGACCGGCCCTGACGATCCAAGGGGCAGTTGCGGCTGTTCCTGAGGGGCGGGCTAGAGCGTCTCGAATCGGTTGAGGATCTTGCCCCTAGCCTCGGTTCATAGATGGAAACCCAATTTCCAAATACGTGACATTTGCGGTTTTATTTGTAAACCTATATATGGCGACATAGTGGTATGGGGCATTCATGCCGCCTATGATTGATACTTATGATTTGAAGTTGTTTTATACACTATGCACTTATTATAGTATCAAATGATTTGTTTTAAACGTATCAAGCATTCTTTGGCTGTTATAAGGGAAAACCCTATCCCCCGGTTTGCGTTGCATTGTGTGATAGGAACTGGGTCTTATAACAGCTTCATCTTTCTTTATTTAGCATTGCGCTGCTGTTTTATGCACTGGTATTCTTGGGAGGAAACCCGTTCCGTGTTATACGGCGTGGTCCCTTGATTTACCTAACTTTTAAAATAAAGAATAATAACTATTTTAGTTCTCACACCAGTCACATGACTGACCTGGAGTTTATTGTTTTAACCTAAACTCTGGGTGCCCTTATTTTGACACGGGCAGCTAGTAGTTTTGGTTTTGCAGATTTATATTCACAGGATCCTGGTTTACAGCTGGAACGATATCCGGAAAGCTTTGTATCCGTATATCTTCTTCTAGTTGTGTATTGTATTATTTTCCGCTGCGATGTATTTAAATGTAATTTAAATCTCTGATATTTCTGTGTAATATTCTTTTATACTCTGCATATTCTTGTAATCTGATGCATCGTTGTAATATACAATGAAATGTTCTTTTATATGCATTCTGTTGTGGTTTGTTCTCGAACTATCCGACACTTTCCTTTACGGGGAAGTTGCGGGTCTTTACACTTGTCTACAACGAAAATCGGATGGCTTCGATTCCTTGAACGTGTTCTGGACTTCCGCTACCAGCCTACAGCCCTTTCATTTCCAATCCACTCAAAAATTCATGCTCTTGCCACCTGTCCATAAAAGACATCCAGACCGTTTAAGCCATGTACACGATGAGAAGAATAAAAAAAATCAACCAAAACTCATCTCTATCAACCCTTATCCCTCAATTTTCGATGTCTTGATCCCTCTTATTTTCTATCCCTTGATATTTTCCTTCCTCCTTTTTGACTCCTGCAGTGCTGCTAGTCTGCCCTCCCGATTCCGCTGTCACTTCGTGTCTTCACGCCGGCTACACAACCAACTTGTGCGCCCTTTGGATGAAAGAGGTAGCTTCCTCTTTTCCCTCTTTCCCTTTCGTTCTTTTTTCTTGCTGATCTTAAGCATTTCCCATTAACCTAGCGCTGCGCCTTCCTTTGATTGCCGCGTTCGGGTCCGCCAGCGCCGCTTTGATTCAAGTATTGATTTTCCTATATCGTTTTGACTAAAATGGATCTAAAGATGTAAATGAATAATTGTAACGAAACTACTTTCTTACAATTATTTGAAGAAACACAACAACCACTTTTGGTTATAGTTATTTTAGTAATACACATCTGAATATACTTATAGCCATCAGATGACGATAACTGATACTGAAAGTGACTCTAAGTAGACTAATGGTGATGGCACCGAATAACATAATTGCAACACATATTACATTACATATTACCTTTAATGGAAATGTTATAAAATATCCAATGGACAACACATAGTTTTTAATTTTGAAATGTTTGTTTATTTCTTATATTTAGAAAGTTATGTAGTTCAGGCGACATGATTAACTTTACATTATAGTTTACGGTTCAATTTTCTGTACAGCCTAGGTCAAGTTGTTATTTTCAGACTTTGTGCATACCGTATGATTTTATTTATATGTATTATTGTTATAAATCAAATATTTTGAATTTTTAAATTGGCAGTCATGTAGTCCAGAACCATGTTGTCTCTTTAAGCTATCACCTCTAGCTTTCGTATTGCATCTTTTTCAGTACTTGATATAGCTAAATGTGGTTGGAGCATTTACCACCTTCATATAGGGATTTATGGACTTATTTTCTATTTGGATTGGGTATTATGATAATGAAAGTTGTTAAATATTGATCTTGGTGAGACCTTTGTTAATTCAGTGTTTCGTTCTGCCTAATTTCCCTAATTTCCAAATTGTAGGATACATAAGCATATGGATATGATATGACTTTAGCAGTCATAGCAAAGATGATACATGACGTTTAATTTAGGAGATGTAAGGTAAACATTCCAGCACTTTCCTTTTCTTTTAATTTCATGTATAAGTTTTATGCTTCATTCATGTATGCACAATTTTTGATGCATAAATATGAGCTAATGTTACAAGTAGTTGGTTTTGCATTCACTCAATCATTGAATGAAGAATTATTTGTGCTCAAATTTATATACTGGATGATGAAATTGGGTTCTGATTCCCCTTTGTAGAATATTTAAGAAGTTTATTCACTTGGTTTTTATAAGTTAAGTATCATTTTTCATAATAATGGATGAACTGAAGCCCTTGCACCTTTACATTTTGAAAGTTACCAGTGAGCTTTATCAATATGCTCTTCCTTATCCAAATGGAGAAGGTAAATTATTTGCGTCTCTAGCTGAATTATTAGACAATGACCTACCTCTACCATCTGATATTTTAAATAATTTGTTTAAACCTTTTTTAATCTAACCAAGTTTTGTATGTGTACGTTTTTATCCAGTATTCCTATCTCATGAATTTTTTTGTACAGTGTTTGTAATGTAAACCTGCAAACAGGCATAGTAAGTCACTATTAGTTTTCAATAATATATGCATTGTTAATTTCACTTAATACATGCTCACTTCTCTTGTTGTTCATATATTTTTCATTTTTATATATGTCGACTCAACTATATAGGCATTATATAAGGGGTGTGTTGCCAATGTGCCGCTCTTTTTTGTTATACTTTTAAGATGATATAACCTTTGAAATTCTTATATTTCATCAGGAATGAGAGTGGGTATGCTTCAGGTTTTGGAGGCTACAACTCCAATGTTGCTTTTCTGCCTTATGAATAGCTTCCAAAGCAGAGGGAGAATTTTTCTGCAACTGTAAGTGTTTCAGAGTACCAATGAATTTAGCATTTTTACTAATTCAAGTAGATAATTTATTTTATTTCATTATTTTTTTAACAATCAGAACATAACTTCCTAAATTGACATATCCTATGATGCAAACAATATGAAGTAATGTATATATAGTTCAGTTGTTGTTTGTAAATTGACATATTTACAAACAACATTGAATCACTGTATCCTTTCTTTTATAAAAGCCAATATAAAGTGGTCATAATAATCGAAGGTTTTTCCCATTACATATTATGTTTTGTTGTGTATTATACTGTTCGAGTCACCCGTATATTGATTTTAACCTATTTAGTTAAAACTTTGATGCTACTCTCTCCTTACATTATTGTTTGTAAATATGTGGAGTTAGAGGAGATGAAGTTTTTTTGCCAAGTGCTCGATGTAAGAATTTAAATTCGTTATGCCTATTGTAAATATTTTGTTCTTTTGTATTTCACTTAAGATAAGACTTTCATTTTCATTTTTTGTTTATTTGTAAGTATGTTTTAATATCAGTGTATAGTGGTTTAATTTGTCTGATTTGCTTATGAATATATCCGACCAATAAACACACAACATTCTAATCTTTTAGGTGAATTACATTATGTTTATTTTCATTTTTCTCATGTTGAAAGATTATCATTCCAGTATCATATAAGAAAAGGTTGCAAAAAAAGAGATTATATATATTGGTGCACGAAAGATAAATTACTACTCTATCCCAAAACTAAATTGAATTTGAGGATTTAGAAGCATAGAAAACCACTAATCATATTATATTTTTCAGTGTATTATATATCTAACACTTGAGAAATATGTTTAAAACTTAAAATTTTAAAATTTGATTATGTTCACATGTAATTTCAAAGGTATCTATAATTTTAATTCTATTATATTAGCATAAGCAAAATGTGTATTAATCATAAGAATATAATGGTCAGTATAATTTATTTTTGTAGATTTTACTAGTATCCATTAATTGGTATTTCTAATTATGCTATGTATAGTGATGTATCTATACCAGTTCTTTGTTGAATTTGTTTCAAGATGTATTCTACTTCCTTTATTCAACATTATAATTGATTAATTCCTACATGTTTATGGGTATCATGAGTTCTTATAGCGTCAACTATTAAATTCCTGTTCTTTTTCTTTACCGAGGGTTGATAAGTTATTAGATTACATTGCCGAACACAAGTTAAGTTGAACATAAGTTTATGATAGCTTCTGCTATTTCAGTTTGTAACTTTTCCTATTAACAATTGAAGAGCATTTGTGTGCAAATATATATCGATGATGATAATAATTAAAAGCAACGAAATAATTTCACATATGATAAATTGTTAGATTTTACATCTAGTCGTTATTTTATATTGTTATTTTCGATCTTAGACCAACTCATCCTATTTCAAACTTTTCCTTTGCAACCATATTTGTTTGTGTGTTTATCACAATATTTGCTACCAATATAAAATTAGAGATCTTTGTAGGCATATACGATGTATTTGAAATTTGGCTTCTTATTTAGTATTTGAAATTTAGTTATTGCAAACTTACTGTACAATGAACACTTGATAATTATTTAAATAAAATTATAGCATAAATAATTTGTGATAGTCCCGCATGATTTATGCCCTCATAAAATATAGGATTTCAGAAAATTTATGGAGTGGTTGTAAGAGTAGTTGGCATAATTTAGAATCCATTAACATTTTGTAGGCATGTGTTATGCAAACAATATGTTCTTAGAACACAAAATGAGAGCATAAATAATTTGCAATAGTCCTGCATGATTTATGCCCTCATAAAATATAGGATTTCAGAAAATTTATGGAGTGGTTGTAAGAGTAATTGGCATAATTTAGAATCCATTAACATTTTGTAGGCACGTGTTATGCAAACAATATGTTCTTAGAACACAAAATGAGAGACGTTAGTTATGCATTTCAATATCAGTTTATTTGCTTAAGCACCTTTTCGGCTTTTCCATATATTGGAAATTCACATGGTAGTCATTATATCATCGTTTGGCCAACTTTATAATTGCCCCAAAATTTTGCTTACACTATATGCACATCTTTCCTATATTCAAGCTGATATAACGTTAATGTAGAACTATTAATATGTAACTTATTTACTATCACATTTTAAATATGTCATTATGAAATAGTATGGCAGCTGCCTCTAAATTCTACTTTCATGTACCTTGGTCTTTTTAAAAGTTAGACCAACGACCTTATTTTATAATATACAATATTCTCTATTCATAATGTTTTCTAACTATACATGTAATTTCACTAGGCCAGCTATACAAAATATATATGCCTATAATTTCAAGATAATTCAAGTATTGAAAGGAAAAAAAAATTGGATACTCATTGGATGGCTTCATTTTAGAGCATGTAATAATTAAGAATTCCAACTAATTTCTAGCCCTATACTATTTATTCCTTACCAAGCTATGTGTTTAATATATCTTTTAGTTATGTATATTAGTAATACAAATTTTATTTTCTTTCCCTTCGGTTGTACTTTCCCTCCTCTGTTATGATCCTCTTTCTTTTTAACTAGTGTAGAACTTACAATGGTAGAAGAGGGCAACAACTATGTTTCTCTAACTAATAACAATAATATTTAATTTTGTCTTGAATTCCTACAGTCTTGGTCGATCAACTGCAAGATTATAGTAGTACAATAGCACTAATTGGCAAACGAATTCACGAAACTAAAATGTTACCGACTATTTTTGTTTTCATTAAACATCAGCTGTTAAAATTTTACAAGTTCCATTATTCACGATCATATGGTTAGCAATAAGTTATGATGTCACTACTGAATAATACACAAGTTTATTATGACCTAAATAGTTTCAGCGTTGGAATTAACAGAAGTTTACCTTTATTTTTAGTTGGTAATGATGCTATCTCAATATCTCAATGCCAGTTTACAAATGTGTAACTTCACTTGAAGCCAAGGAGGCTATAAAAATTTTGAATAAATATTTACCAAAAATTTAACAATTTTTTTGTAGAAGATATTGTGACCACTTTCTTTTTTAAATTCATATATTTTATAATAAATGATAAATCTTTCCTATGTTCTACATTAAAATGAGATAGTATTTAATTAACGTTTTTTTTTGGTTCTGAGGCCTTAAGTTTAAAAGCTAACATGATTATTCAACTAATACGGTTGATGAACATAAAAGTACTCTTTCAAATAAGGATCGGGCATGCATCTTAGGTTGAATTATGAGATAGTCTACATATTGGGTTTGAATGAGTAGCATCACGTATGTAATCTTTTTTACTTTATTTTATTTGATATGGTATGCTTTTTATATATTTTCTATTGCTCTAACGCCATAAGGTTTTATGAACCTTTTTTTGATTCAAAATTTGAATATAGTTTATATACTACAATGTGTTGTGAATTATTAGTAGCTGGTTTTAAATGACGGTATACAGAAAGTATATTATTCTGAAAATATATGTTTTAGTACAATTTAACACAAATAAGTAAATGTATCTGAAGATGGCGTGTATTAATTCAGACCCTCAACTATTCTTGATGATTGTTAGACCAATACAGATTTCTACTGATGTAATGGTTTGTTGCACTTATTCACTTCAGTGGTAGCAAGTTATGCAATTATTATAATGTATATGTGCTTACTTCTAGAGTTTACTGCTCAATTCTTATAATTCATCAACTCTTTAAATATCCTCACAATTTCATAACTAACTGCATAAAACTATTCTAAACTCTTTTCTTAGTTGCTGTCACGAAACTTTTTTAGGCATAACCATGCACTTAATGCTGAAATCCATGTTCTTTTGTTGTTTTATTTCAACTTATTTTAAAATTTCCACTTTTCCAGGACTTGATCGATAGCAGCATTTGGACTTTAGGTTAAAGGAGCGAAGAAGACTACAAGTGAATCAACCAATTCATGGAGGCAGATTTTTTTAATAATAATACATCATTTGATCTCTACTGTTTAGTTATTATTATTACATGGTTAAACTTGCTTGCCTCTTATTGCAAGCTTTGATAACAGAGAGAGAGTGAAGAAGTGTAACCTTAATCTGATAAGATGTAAAACAAACAACAAAAACATCCATAGCTACGTGGTCTGTAAATCAAAGTGAATGCTATCATCTCAAACATATGTTAAAAAATTATTTCCATATGCTTGGTTTATAAACTAGCGTTTGTGCCTATTGACAAATAAATTATTTTGTTTCCACCTTAGCTTATTTTATTATGCAAATTTGTACAATAATATTGTCATCTTAAACTGTAGGCATAATTACATTATTTGATTAGTTAATACGATTTCTTTTTGGAAACCTTGATTTGTTATGCAAATTTGAACATCTAATATACTGTTATGCAAGTTGCAGTTAGCATAAGTGTAATTAGTTTTGTATTTAACCATATATTATTATTATTATGTTTTATACTGGGCCTTATTTTGGAAATGGTAATGAATATTTTTAAGTTCAAACAAATTATTGTAAGGTCAAGTAGCCAAATATTATACAATATTTCCAATGTAACCTTATAGCGATGTCCCGTGTGCATAGCACGGGTTCACACTAGTTGATTATAAAGAGCAAGGTAGCACGATGGAATCATCTAGTGGTAAAGATGTTACCATAACTGGTATTTGTTCTGTTTGCCCAACGATGTATAATAGAAGAGAGGTAAAATCCATGGGAAGTAAGCATGTCCCAAAATTAAGAAGAACCATATTTTAATAGGATGGTTGGAAGAAAAGGTTGAAACTTTAGACCTAAGGTGCACTTACTAAGTTTCAAAGGTAACATGGAGGCATTGCACACAAAAAGTGATGTGAATATGTATATAAATTACTTGGAATAACAATAGAGAATGAAAGGACTTCTTGTAGTGATGCTGGAGAGATAAGTCTATCTGAACTAAGGTGAATCAACCAAGAATAGCTGCAGTGACTGCATGGAGACCTCTATCATACTACAAACTATTTTGAGTTATTAGTTATGCATATTTTTAATTAAAGGGCCATGCATATTTGGGTATTTGGAAGTTGGTAAAGGATGTTTTTGCATAAAGACATTTATTGCGATCATGATATTAGTGATTATATGAAGTATGAGGATGTATATGGAGTTAGTAGATTTTATGGAAAATCATATCAAGGTGGAAATGATTAGATTTTAATGATATAATATTTCAAACTTAAGTGGATTTTGGGGATACTTGATTAACGGGTGAATTATGACGCAAGTTCATTGCCTTCTTTACAGATTCCGTGAATTGATTAATTGCCTCTTCTATTGAATAAAGAAGGTGATAAATTACATATATGGGAGATATTTATTTTGGTAAATGGAAGTATATCAGCCTATTCCTTATTTAACTGACCAGTAAAGGCACTTAATCAAATTTATTATTATAAATAAACATATGCAAAGTTCATTGGATGTGTGTAATTTTTCTAAAGTACTTGGGATTAAGTTTCTTAACAATGTTTATTCTGTTATTAATCATTTGGTGAACAAATAAAGGTTTTGTTTTGAGGACTATGATTGTCATTGCCTTTTTTAAAATCTAATTATGAAGGGATCTTAGAAAACGCCGCAACTACTATTAATCAAAACAAAAATAGTAACCATCAAACATGGCACATGTCACTCAAATCAGGTGTTGTTGGATATAATGATGAATAATATGATAAAATCATCGGTTAAAGATTTGATCATCTTGGCTTCATAAATGTTAAAATCCGTGCCACTTTATAAGTTAAGGTGCTAGACCACCATTATAAGATCTTGGTAAGTTTCCTTACATACCCACTTTTGATGAGCATATATCGAAACCTCCGAGTTATCAATGATCCATTAGCAAATGTTCCAATAATGAAACAATCATAAGTTTATAACATCATACTTGCCTTCTTGGACCATCGCCAAATGTTGTTAACATTTTCCCTTATAAGAATTCGATTAAAACAACCCAAACCCTTGAGTTATCCAAGTTCAAAATATTTTCGGTCACTTTACAAAACTCCAAGAGTTCCCTTCTGTGTCAATCCCAAAGTAATGCCTCAATTCCTTATATTGATCCTGAAGCAACTCAACATTTCCTCATGCCGAGCTGGTGCCAGTCCCATAGATCAATTGGTGTTTTTTTAATGTATCACGGGACAAACATCAAAATTTTATGTGATCGATCATAGATCCTTCCTACTCTATGCCAAATACCTTCGCAAAATATGGAATCAATAAGTGATGAAATAACAATGATAAATGGTAATTGATCCCTAAATTGTATCACATTATTTTTGAGTTTTTCTTGTGTTCCCAAGGCTAAGTCTGAGAGTTCCTTTCTTGTTTTCCCTTCTTATCAAAATCCTAATTCTTAGCTACATTTTTAAACTTGGATCAATTCAATATTCTCATTTTCCCTCATGTAGGCACCTCCAAATCCCAAATTAAGCATAGATTTAACTTTATATTAGTCTTATGCATCAATCAAAACGCTTTCCTTATGCAATTTTGCATAAAATACCTTAAAAGTCACTCAGTACTAATCCATATAGACTAGTGTTGATCGATCAATACTGTAATTTTTTGTTAACTTGATTTTCCATCCTTTTACATCGACCCTCATTTAAGTTTCTATTTGGTTTTATGTGCAATTTCCTTTGCATTGATATCACTTTGACTATTATAAAACGTATTCACTAGAACTTGTTTGATCGTGAAACGCCCCACCTCCGTTAGGGTCACTCTCAAGGGGAATGCCCTAATTTTGGTGGAGGTTTATAAGTATAAGTCACATATATACAAGACAGATATAAGAACACATATTTTTGAACAGCAGAAAAACAACAACATCTTTTATTTCATCAAAATACGTGTTCACAAAAACATGCCATACTTGTCTTACAATTCTTCCAAAAACATAATATCTTCATAGCTGTCTTGATTACATTATTAAAGAAGCATAAAGAAAACATAAATAAACAGCAAAAGTCCCATAATTGTTGCCCAATGCCATAGTCCAAAACGGAAAAGATCCAAGCAATACATTCTTTCTCTTCAAGCTGGATGTGAAATCTGGTCAAGCTGCGGTATTCCCTCCCTGTGGACCTGGGGGGGGGGGGGGGGGACGAAAGAAAAGAAGGCGAAAGAAAAGTATAGTCAGACATAAAGCCTGAGTAAGTCTAGGACTATTCAGTCTATGAATAAAGAACTGGGTATGATAAATATAAACTGGAAATGGGAAAGCACCATAAACTAAGTTAAGTTGTCTAGGGTCGAATATACTATCGTACCCCATATTAATCTCTGTACCCATATAAACTAGTTCCCAACAGGCACCCCATAATCAGGGTGAAGTGATCCATTTCTGATGATCGGCTCCTACTCGCATAGTTACATGTGTCTTACGGCCCCCGTTGTTGTAGTTACCTATGCTGGTCCCACCACAGGGTGTATCAAGTCCCATGGTGGCGGCCCGACACAATTCTAGAATGCACAAGTATGCTACTGGTGCCCAGTGCCTTAATTTTCTGCGCCGGAGTGTGTGCACGCCCGCACCCCGTTAGAACCTACACTGCTGCACCACTGCCGTCGATTTGACCTCTTAAAGTCAGCCCAGTAATCGTGCCCCACCCTGCCTAGTTCAGGGTATCCTGATACACCTTGTAGGGTTACTGCTGAAAAGGGTCCCCCGCTACTAGGTTTTCTATTTCTAGCCAACATGCTAAGTTGGTTAAGTATTTTATAAACCTAACCCCCAATCAGTCTGTATAGTTTAGCATGTTCCATTTTGATTAAGTATTAATATAATTTACTTAATCCTATCAATTCTGACTCAGCCTTAATTGTCTTATTAAAGCCTCGACCTCTCACATTAGACAGGTATTGTTGTGGCTGCCTGTTGCTGGTTGGGTCCGGGCAGTCTTACGCCACAACTCAGTCTAACCTCGGGTCCTTATTGGGCTCTGTGTTTAACCACCCACATTGGATAGGTATTGTTGCGACTACTGGACAGCCGGGCGGTTCCGGGCAGGTTTACATCACAACTCAATCCAACCTCGGGTTAAACACATCGTATTTTCTACTTTTACATATTTTGTCTCTTTTCTTTTTATATGTAAACATTTGCGGCCCATTATTCAAATTCATCTTTATTGATTAAAATTTATTTATGCCACTTAATTGTTTTTCAAGGTTGTTGGCATGCATCAAACATGCCAACACATATGTTCTGTATTTTAACCCCAAACGTCATTACCCCCGTTTTACACGTTCGCTACAATGTAAGGTGTGTTGGGTTTAATATTTAAACCCAATTTAGACATATAAAAAGGGGAGGCTTATAACATGGTGTTTATATGGTAACATGAAAAAGGGGAGTGTGAACGCATGAACTTGCAACGAATGATTCAATTAACATAAAGTAGGCACATGTGAACTTGCAATTGTAACAGCATATAATTATGGCATAAACAATACTTAAACATGAATCATTCTATTCATATAATCATGGCATAAACAATACTTTAACATGAATCATTCTATTCATATGATTATGGCATAAACAATACTTAAACATGAATCGTTCTATTCATATAATCGTGGCATAAATAATACTTAAACATGAATCATTGTAAACTTGCAATTGGGATGTAAATCTAACTTAATTGTGTCACATATATCACCATATGGTTTTGATAACAACTTAGGCCTAAAACATGTTTCAACTAGGCATAATACCAAACATAGTTTAGTCATGTTCATAAAGTTGCTTACTTTTGTTTCTAACACAAAAGTATGATTTGCCAATTTCAACATAGATTCATATAAATCATAGTACTTAGCCTAGTCCAATTACACACTAAAAGTTATCATAAAAGTATGTACATCTTATTAGCATAATAACGAATCATATACTTGCATGAATTCCAATTAAAATTCCACAACATATGGTTGTCAACATAAATCATATACTTGTATGAATCCAATCATATACCATAGCATTTCCAAATCGTTTAGAGTCAAAATAACATACAATTATAGATTATTATCGCCACAATTCCATTTCGTTGTTAACTTCCAACGCAAATCACATACTTGCAAATATCCAATCGTATACCATAACATTCCCAAATCGTTATAATCAAAATAACATACAAATATAGATTATTATCGCCACAATTCCATTTTGCATTTTACACAAATCAAATGCAATTAATTATTCACATCGGAATAGCACTCTACTTACAACGTATGACGAATCTTCAATTCAGGAATCTGAATTATGAATTTGGAGATGCTATCCTTTGTTGTAGGCGTTGTTTTGATTGATTTGACGTTGCTTTAAGCTTTGAATTATCTCCTAATTGTCTCCCAATTTCTGACGGCTATCCTTAATCTCTCCTCAGCAGCATGACGGTCTCATCTCCATTTTAGTTTGTGTGAATTAGGGTTAGTCCTAGGTCCTTTTTATAGAGTTTGTGAGCTGATTTAGACCGTCGATGGAGCTTGGTTTAATAATAACCGTTCGTTCAAAGGAGGGACCAACCAAGAGCTGACACCTAGCCTTAGTGACAAGGCAAGGCTCAGAAAATCGACCAAACACAGACTAGGCCAGCCAGGGTGGGCTGGGTTCGACCTGGCTCAGGAGCCTGGTCGACACCTCAGTCGACACCGTGTCGACTTGGCAGTCGACACGGGTGACCCAAGTCGACTGCCTAGTCGACCTAGGTGTCTTGGGCAGCAATTTTCCCGCCCTGGCCAATTGGGCCCGATTTTTGAATTTTAAACTTAGTTTCTAAGCTGTTTCGGTCTGTTTGGATTTTAAACTAAATTCTGAAACTTCCAGAGGCCATATCTTCTTCATACGGAGTCCGTTTTACGCAAACTCGGACTCTATCTCAAGCAGAATTCCGAGACGAATGCAATGGCGTATCCCATTTCCCTTAATTTTTTGATTTGAAATTAATTATACTTTAATTTGTGAATTTCACTGTTATAGAATACACGGGGTGTTACATTCTCCCCCACTTAAAAGGATTTCGTCCCCGAAATCTTCAAGTTTAGGAAGAGTGTATATCCTAACATCCAAACATCCATCTACTCATCCATCAAACATGAGCATCCATTGTCCTTAAAAGACTTCTAATGCTTCATGATCATATGCGAAGTGCGTGTGTGTACATGTACTTATCTAATGCAAAATCAGGCGGTCTACTGATTCAGTTGACCTCCTTAATGCGAATTATGTAAGTGCCATGAATCCATTATGTATGCAAATTTTCCTATTCATGATTCTACATGAGTGCACAATTATTCATACAAATGCAAAATCCATATGACAACACATTAAAGTTCAACCATATACGAATGCAAACATATGTGCATATGCAATATGAAGTGACTGAGCCGATCTAAAACCTAGATTGTGTGTGTATATGCAACCACGAGCAACCACTAGCAATCACTTGCAACCACTTGCAACCATCATCCATAACATGTTTCAATTACATGTTTTCATCCAAAGGGTTTCTTCCTAAAAGATAAGGTCGAGGAAATATACCTAAAAAGATAGATAAAAGCGCAACTTAAGGAAAAAGGAAAGATCAAAGATGTACCCTCGAAAAGAAAAGGATAGGCTGCGCGTACTCTAGCTTCAGTTTCCCAAGTTGCATCTTCTTCGGCGTCGCTCCACTGAACTTTGACGAGCTTGACTTCGTGGTTGCGTAGCTTCTTCACTTCCGTTCCTAATATGCGGGTTGGAACTTTCCTTATGGTTGCTTCGTGTTCCACTTCAGCTTCTTCTAGGATATTTGGCTCTGCCACTTCAGCAGATTCATGTAGACATTTTCGGAGGTGTGAAACTGAAAGACGTTGTGAACTCCGGCCAATTTTTCGGGTAGCTCTAATCTATAGGCCATTTTCCCAATTTTCTCGATGATAGGGAATGGCCCTATGAACCTTGGTGCTAGCTTTCCTGTGGTTCCAAAACGAATAACGTTCCTTAGCGGAGATACCTTAAGAAAAACTCCGTCCCTAACCTCAAATTCAAGGTCGGTCCTCCTCTTGTCGACGTGGGACTTTTGTCTGTCTTGGGCTGTCTTCATCCTTCTTCGTATTAAGTCTACTTTCTCTGAAGTCTCTCGGATCATATCTGGTCCAAGTATGAGCTTATCAGTAGACTCCTACCAACAAGTGGGCGACCGACACAGTCTTCCATATAAAGCTTCGAAGGCGCCATTCCGATGGTTGCTTGGCAGCTGTTGTTGTAGGCAAATTCCACCAAAGGAAGATGGTCTTCCCATGTCCCTCCGAAGTCAAGGACGCACAGTCTTAAAAGGTCCTCCAAAACTCTGTTCACTCTTTCTGTTTGGCCGTCGGTTTGGGGATGATAGGCTGTGCTTAAGCATAAATGTGTGCCTACCGCTTCTTGTAGACTCCGCCAAAACTCACTTTTGAAGATAGGGTCTCGGTCACTAACAATGCTCGATGGTATTCCATGGAGTCGAACAATTTCGTTGAGGTAAAGAGATGCTAGAGATGAGGCAGTTCTTTTACTTTTGACAGGTAAAAAGTGGGCGCTTCTAGTAAGCCTATCCACTATTACCCAAATGCTAGTGTTGCCTCTCCTTGACCTAGGCAGCCCATCAATGAAGTCCATTGAGATGCTATCCCACTTCCACTGCGGGACCTCTAGAGGATGTAGCAGACCGCCAAGCTTTTTCTATTCCGCCTTAAACTGTTGGCACACCATACACTTAGAAACGAAATCTGCCACGTCCTTCTTCATGCCGTTCCAAAAGAAAGTTCGCTTTATGTCCTTGTACATTTTATCTCCGCCCGGATGTAACGTCATCTTGGAGTGATGTGCTTCCTCGAGAACCTTCTTTACTAAATCCTTTGTTTGTGGGACACATAGTCTTCCGTCTCGCCTCAGCCAACCCTTATTGTCGATGGAGTATCTGTTGAGGTGACTTGAAGTCTCACCCCTAATTAGCCTATCAATCGTCTCCACAAGCTGAGGGTCTTCGCGTTGTGCTATCCCTATTGAGTCCACTAAAGTCGGGCATACTTCGAGAGATGCTAGCAAGCCTGGTACAAAATCGGAGGATGGCCTAAAGTCAAAACTGGCTATAAACTCTAGGCTTTGTCTTTCAACAAACAGCGGGCTTAGGGTCAGTTTCTTTTGGCTCAACGCGTCTGCCACTACGTTGCCTTTGCCCGCAGTATAGGAGATCTCGAAATCATACGAGGCAAGAAACTACATCCATCTCTGTTGCCTCAAGTTAAGGTCCTTCTGCGAGAAAAGGTATTTCAACGATTTATGGTCAGTGTAAAGTTCGAACTTCTCACCTAGGAGATAGTGTCGCCAAGACTTGAGTGCAAAGACGATGGCAGCTAACTCAAGATCGTGGGTCGGGTAGTTCTTTTCGTGCACTTTCAATTGTCTCCCGCCATAAGCTACTACCCTTCCTTCTTGCATTAAGACGGCGCCTAGCCCTGTCCCACATGCATCTGTATAAACTGTGAACATCTTGCTTCCATCTGGCAACGTTAAAACTGGGGCTGTTGTAAGAGCCCTTTTCAGTCGCTGGAAAGCAAACTCGCAATCCAAGTCCCAATGGAACACTAGATTCTTCTTGGTCAACTTTGTGAGCGGAGCTGATATCTTCGCAAAGTCTCTGATGAATTTTCGATAGAAGCCTGCTAGCTCGAGAAAGCTTCGGACTTCTGTTGCGTTCTTTGGCGTCTTCCAATCCTGCACCGCTACTACCTTAGCAGGGTCCACTGCTAACCCTTCTTTGGATACTATGTGCCCAAGGAACCTCACTTCTTCTCTCCAAAAGTGGCATTTGGAGAATTTGGCTTTTAGCTGATGGACTCATAGAGTTCCATGATTGCTCTCAAGTGCTGAGCGTGTTCCTCTTCACTCTTTGAGAAGATAAGGATATCGTCTACGAAGACCACTACGAACTTATTGAGGAAATCTCTGAATACCCTACTCATTAGGTCCACGAAGTAAGCAGGTGCGTTTGTCAAGCCGAAAGGCATGACAAGCCATTCAAAGAAGCCATCTGGGTTCTGAATGCCGTTTTATCGATGCTATCTTCAGCCACCCTTAGCTGATGAAAACCGGTCGCTAAATCGAGTTTGGAGAAAACAGACGCTCCTACAAGCTGATCAAACAGATCGTCAATTCTGTGGAGAGGGTGCCTATTCTTTTTCGTTAGCTTGTTGAGCTCCCTATAGTCAACGCATAGACGGAGTGAACCATCCGCCTTTGTAGCGAACACCACTGGAACGCCCCATTCTGAAATGCTCCTCCTAATGAACCCCTTCTCTAAAAGCTCTTTAGTCTGTTTACTGAGCTCTTTCCTTTCCCGTGGAGCCATGTGTCTAACGGGCAACGCAACGGGCTTTGCATTATCTACAAGATATATGCGGAAGTCTATCTCCCGCTTCGGAGGCAAGCCCTTCACCTCTTTGAAGACATCCGGATATTACCAGACCACTCTAACTGATTGCAAATTTTCGACAGAGGCATCTAGCGATTCAAGATAACTAAGCATAACCGCATACGAGGGATTACAAGAAATTTCCAAAGTGTTACCGAGCTGGGTCAGGAGCCTAACAACCCTTTTCTCACAATCAAGGATGGCCCCATTACTGGATAACCAATCCATGCCCAAAATCAAACCATATCCCGAAAAGCCCAAAAAAAGGCACTACATTTAAATTCTACGCTTAGAATAGAAATTTTCAATCCCAAACAGATCATAGTCAAATGAGCCGGGCCCCCAATTGGGTTTGAAACAATTAAGGGGTCCTCTACCATACTAGTTTTTAGGTGCAGAGATTCTACTAAAGCAGATGAGATAAAGGAGTGTGATGCGCCAGAATCAAATAAAGTGCGAACGGGGTGATCATAAAGATAAACTACACTTTCTACAGAAGTATTTATACCTCGTTGTTGCAGAGGTGGCGCTTCTAGAACATGAACCTGTGCCCCTGAGGTGGATCCAGCCCTCTGCCCCTGTCCTCGTTTCTTTGGGCAGTCCTTTTCCATGTGGCCTATCTCACCGCAAGAAAAGCACCTGCCATTCATCTTGGCCTTCTTTTTCCGGTAATCTTTTACTAAGTGCCCCACTTTACAATAGAAATTACACTTCCTCTTCTCTTTGTTGTCTTTCCCGCCCTTCTTAAAGTCTGTCTTCTTAGGCTGTAAACCCTCTTTCTTCCCTTGAGAGCTTTCTGCCTTTGTCTCCTTCATGCCCTTATCCTCTTCGTTCAGCAATGCCATCTGTACTAGCCTTTCATATGTAGCTCCCATGGGTATATGGGTCATGGCCAAACTGTGTAATGGCTCATTCAACCCTTTAACAAAACGGAGAGCCTTCTTGTGCGGGGTGTTGACTAGGTCCAGTCCGAACCTAGCTAGCTCATCGAACTGATTAACATACTCTTTGACTGTCTTGTTCCCTTGCTTAAGAAATAAGAATTTTTCCAACTGCAAACTCCTTTCCGCGTCTGAGAGAAATTTAGCCTCAAACCTTGCCCTAAAGTCCTCCCATGTTTCCACTAGTCTTTCTGCATTGGTGACTTCCCACCAGTAGGAAGCCTCACCTTTTAGTAGCCATACTGCCAGTTGTACTTTCTGCCTATCTTCTACCTCAAAGATGACGAATAAGTCCTCGGTTTCTTTCAGCCAATTTCTAGCTGCCACGAAGGACTCAGTTCCATGAATTTTTTTTCCTCCCATAGCTTTAAAATCTTTACATATCTTAGCAAAAGTGTTTTCCCGCAGAGGAGGTGGAGGAAGAGGTGCTGCTGCAGCTGGATGATTTCCTGCAGCTGGGGGAGGAGGAACGGTAGGACCTGGCTGAGTGGCCCTTGCTTCTAAGAACCGTCTAAACCAACCAGGTATTGGTACACCCTCTGGCAAGTTAAGTTCTTCGGACATGCTGAAACAAAAAGGATAGATTCAAAACGAAGGATAAGAGATAGTACCTATGGCTTTGAGGGACTTTGCCTTTTTAAAATATAATATTTTATCTTTTTAAAATGCTTCTTTAAATTTTCAAAACTTTTTATCTTCTCTGGTAAACCTATGCTCTGATACCAAGTGAAACACCCCACCTCCGTTAGGGTCACTCTCAAGGGGAATGCCCTAATTTTGGTGGAGGTTTATAAGTATAAGTCACAGATATACAAGACAGATATAAGGACACATATTTTTGAACAGCGGAAAAACAACAACATCTTTTATTTCATCAAAATACGTGTTCACAAAAACATGCCATACATGTCTTACAATTCTTCCAAAAACATAACATCTTCATAGCTGTCTTGATTACATTATTAAAGAAGCATAAAGAAAACATAAATAAACTGCAAAAGTCCCATAATTGCTGCCCAAAGCCATAGTCCAAAACGGAAAAGATCCAAGCAATACATTCTTTCTCTTCAAGCTGGATGTGAAATCTGGTCAAGCTACGGTATTCCCTCCCTATGGACCTGGGGGGGGGGGGGGGGGACGAAAGAAAAGAAGGCAAAAGAAAAGTAGAGTCAGACATAAAGCCTGACTAAGTCTAGGACTATTCCGTCTATGAATAAAGAACTGGGTATGATAAGTATAAACTGGAAATGGGAAAGCACCATAAACTAAGTTAAGTTGTCTAGGGTCGAATATACTATCGTACCCCATATTAATCTCTGTACCCATATAAACTAGTTCCCAACAGGCACCCCATAATCAGGGTGAAGTGATCCATTTCTGATGATCGGCTCCTACTCGCATAGTTACATGTGTCTTACGGCCCCCGTTGTTGTAGTTACCTATGCTTGTCCCACCATGGGGTGTATCAAGTCCCATGGTGGCGGCCCGACACAATTCTAGAATGCACAGGTATGCTACTGGTGCCCAGTGCCTTATTTTTCTGCGCCGGAGTGTGTGCACGCCCGCACCCCATTAGAACCTACACTGCTGCACCACCGCCGTCAATTTGACCTCTTACAGTCAGCCCAGTAATCGTGCCCCACCCTGCCTAGTTCAGGGTATCCTGATACACCTTGTAGGGTTACTGCTGAAAAGGGTCCCCCGCTACTAGGTTTTCTATTTCTAGCCAACATGCTAAGTTGGTTAAGTGTTTTATAAACCTAACCCCCAATCAGTCTGTATAGTTTAGCATGTTCCATTTTGATTAAGTATTAATATAATTTACTTAATCCTATCAATCCTGACTCAGCCTTAATTGTCTTATTAAAGCCTCGACCTCTCACATTAGACAGGTATTGTTGTGGCTGCCTGTTGCCGGTTAGGTCCGGGTGGTCTTACGCCACAACTCAGTCTAACCTCGGGTCCTTATTGGGCTCCGTGTTTAACCACCCACATTGGATAGGTATTGTTGCGACTACTGGACAGCCGGGCGGTTCCGGGCAGGTTTACATCACAACTCAATCCAACCTCGGGTTAAACACATCGTATTTTCTACATTTACATATTTTGTCTCTTTTCTTTTTATATGTAAATATTTGCGATCCATTATTCAAATTCATCTTTATTGATTAAAATTTATTTATGCCACTTAATTGTTTTTCAAGGTTGTTAGAATGCGTCAAACATGCCAACACATATGTTCTATATCTTAACCCCAAACGTCATTACCCCCGTTTTACACATTCGCTACAATGTAAGGTGTGTTGGGTTTAATATTTAAACCCAATTTAGCCATTTAAAAAGGGGAGGCTTATAACATGGTGTTTATAAGGTAACATGAAAAAGGGGAGTGTTTAACATGAATCATTCTATTCATATGATTATGGCATAAACAATACTTAAACATGAATCGTTCTATTCATATAATCGTGGCATAAATAATACTTAAACATGAATCATTGTAAACTTGCAATTGGGATGTAAATCTAACTTAATTGTGTCACATATATCACCATATGGTTTTGATAACAACTTAGGCCTAAAACATGTTTCAACTAGGCATAATACCAAACATAGTTTAGTCATGTTCATAAAGGTGTTTACTTTTGTTTCTAACACAAAAGTATGATTTGCCAATTTCAACATAGATTCATATAAATCATAGTACTTAGCCTAGTCCAATTACACACTAAAAGTGATCATAAAAGTATGTACATCTTATTAGCATAATAACGAATCATATACTTGCATGAATTCCAATTAAAATTCCACAACATATGGTTGTCAACATAAATCATATACTTGTATGAATCCAATCGTATACCATAGCATTTCCAAATCGTTTAGAATCAAAATAACATACAAGTATAGATTATTATCGCCACAATTCCATTTCGTTGTTAACTTCCAACGCAAATCACATACTTGCAAATATCCAATCGTATACCATAACATTCCCAAATCGTTAGAATCAAAATAACATACAAATATAGATTATTATCGCCACAATTCCATTTCGCATTTTACACAAATCAAATGCAATTAATTATTCACATCGGAATAGCACTCTACTTACAATGTATGACGAATCTTCAATTCAAGAATCTGAATTCTGAATTTGGAGATGCTATCCTTTGTTGTAGGCATTGTTTTGATTGATTTGACGTTGCTTTAAGCTTTGAATTATCTCCTAATTGTCTCCCAATTTCTGACAGCTATCCTTAGTCTCTCCTCAACAACATGACGGTCTCATCTCCATTTTAGTTTGTGTGAATTAGGGTTAGTCCTAGGTCCTTTTTATAGAGTTTGTGAGTTGATTTAGACCGTCGATGGAGCTTGGTTTAATAGTAGCCGTTCGTTCAAAGGAGGGACCAACCAGGAGCTGACACCTAGCCCTAGTGACAAGGCAAGGCTAAGAAAATCGACCAAACACAGACTAGGCCAGCCAAGGTGGGCTGGGTTCGACCTGGCTCAGGGGCCAGGTCGACACCCCAGTCGACACCATGTCGACTTGGCAGTCGACACGGGTGACCCGGGTCGACTGCCCAGTCGACCTGGCTAGCCCCAGGTCGACTGCCAAGTCGACCTGGGTGTCTTGGGCGGGAATTTTCCCGCCCTGGCCAATTGGGCCCGATTTTTGAATTTTAAACTTAGTTTCTAAGCTGTTTCGGTCTGTTTGGATTTTAAACTGAATTCTGAAACTTCCAGAGGCCATATCTTCTTCATACGGAGTCCGGTTTACGCAAACTCGGACTCTATCTCAAGCAAAATTCCGAGACGAACGCAATGGCGTATACCGTTTCCCTTAATTCTTTGATTTGAAATTAATTATACTTTAATTTGTGAATTTCACTATTATAGAATACACGGGGTGTTACAGATCGTTCCGGATCTTTCGTCGATTATGTAATTATCTTAGATAGCTAATCATTTATGTAGGATCTAAATTATCTCTAGAGGGAAAAGGGGTGAATAGGGTTTATCGCAGATTTTTGCTGAATATTTAAACAATAACAACATAGATAATAATCAAAATAAATGCAGAAAATAAATAACACATTGATATACCCAGCTTCGGCAAAACCATGCCAACTGCTGCATTCCCCTAGGTTTCTACTAGGAGTTAAAACAATCTTTACGCTTACAATCCCCTGTAAACTCGCGACACTCGCTCCCAACTGTTCTTAACTCTACGTTCAAAACCCTGCATTGGTTTCTATCCCCGAAACCAGATTTCCCCAAATTACAAACCGCGTAATTCATCTCCCTAGTTTTAGAGACAAACTAGCAAACTCTAATTTGATTACAACTTGAATCTAAAGACGAATAAAAAACAAAAAATTAAAAAAATAAAAAACAAATAGAAACCCTAGTTTTAACTAAAAACCCTTTAAAAACAAAACCCTAGTTTATAAGTCCTTTTCTCTTTTAAATCCTAGCCGACCTCTTTTAATTGTCTTCACACTTCATTTTTTGACCCGATCTCTTTTTCTCTATGGAGATAAAAGTGGTGGCTCCTAGGGTTTCTTCCAATCTACCCAAATTAATTCGATTTTGATGGCTCTTGTAATTTCCCGGAAATTCCAAGCCAATTTTAAAATTTTATTTTGCCAATTTTGATGAATTTTGAATATTTTTAATGAATTATTTTAAATAGTAACAATGAGAAATTTTATTTGAATAGAATTGGAATGTATATACTTATTCGAATCGTCGTTAGAATATAAATATTTTATTTTAATTATAAAAGGAATTGAAAATGGAGCGGTAGTTCGATAATTCGATTTCGAAGTTCAAATGAATGTACTGGGTGCAAAATAAACCAGATTTTATCGAAACCAAAAATATTAGAATCTATTTGAGAATATCTTTCCAACAAATCCAAAAAATCGAAATTTCATAGCGGGAATCAAAAGAAATGTCCAGTTGAAAATTCAGAACAGTCGCTATGGAATTCTGGCCCTTAAAAATTGAAATTTTGCAAACGACCTCGGTTTTCAACGAAACCACTTTTGTTGGATCCGCGATGTCAAGATATTGCTAGATTCCAAAATTCGTAATTTTTCGAATCAATATGTGAGCGTGGCAAAGGAAAACGCGCTTGATCATTTTTAGTCGATTTTAGTCGACTGGAAAATGGCCATTTTTCAAATGGTACCTGAATTTTATGAAATTAATTTTGTCAGGATCTTATTGTCAATACGAAGCTAGAAAATATTTTTTGGGAATTTTCTAGTTAGTATGTGGCCCCGGTAAATTGAAATGTGCGCTCAAATTCATTAGATAGAGTTATATTTTGATTTTGACAAAAACTGATCGAAACGATCGAATTGGCCTACGATACATATCCCATTGTGTTTGGAATGGGGGTACTTAGCTATGGACGACAGGCGGTGGGTCTTGTTTCGAGGTCAGAATAAAAATTACCTTATTGAAATAAATAATTAAATAAATAAAAAAATATAAACTCTCTCTCCTCTACCCCTTACTTTCTCTCAGGCCCCCCCCGGTCAGTTTCATTTCAATGAAAAAAGAAAAAGAAAAAAATAGAAGGAGGACGGAGGCGGAAGAACCACCATCGCGCCCCCCCAGGCGGCGCCGCCCACCACCGGGCTCCCCCACCCGACGCGTCCCCCCTCCCTTCTTCTCCTCCCTCCTCTTCCACCGCAACTCCCCCAAGGCCAAAAACCCTCATGCCGAGCCCTACGCCGCCCGATCCAGCCACCTCCGAGCCCCCCCAACGCTTGAGCACCTCGCGCGAGCAACCCCCCTCCCCCCCCCCCGCCAACGGTGATGAACCACCCCTCCTCCTCCACTTAGAAAAGTAAGTTTTTATTTACTTATCTAAATTTATTTTCAGTTCTTAATTAGATTTAGCATTTATATAATCAGTTTTTTATGAATTACAATATAGAAAGCTTTGATTTTTATTTATATTAGCAATATAGAAAGCTTTGATTTTTATTTATATTGTTAATATAGAAAGCTTTGATTTTTATTTATATTAGCAATATAGAAAGCTTTGATATTTATTTATATTGTTAATATAGAAAGCTTTGATTTTTATTTATATTGTTAATATAGAAAGCTTTGATTTTTATTTATATCGTTAATATAGAAAGCTTTGATTTATATTTATATTGTTAATATAGAAAGCTTTGATTTTATTTATATTGCTGACATAGAAAGCTTTGATTTTTATGTTAATAAAAATAAAGATTTGTTTTACAATGACGTTATAATTTTTATATGTGAATGGTGATAAAAAGATTTGATTTTCTTTTATTTGCATAAAAATATGATTTTTAGTGTAGTAAAAATAGAATTTTTATCTATATAGTAGCGGTGTAAAAATAGAATTTTTATCTATATAGTAGCGGTATAAAAATGAGATTTTTATCCATATAGAGTGATTATAAAAATGTGATTTTTATATACATAGCAACAATATAAAAATGTGATTTTTATATATGTAGTGGCTACAGACAGTGAAATTGACAAAAAGGTGAACACGACGAAGATTTCTACATATGAAGAGTCGTGGCATTTGGTTTAGCTAGTCGGTGAGAATTTCCCACTTTAACTCTTGTTTTCTAGTTAAAAATATATACTAGGATGCAGACGGTGCTTAGCAGCACCTGACACCCGTCGTCCACAGACCATGGACGACTTGTATGCTTGTTTGTTGTGTTCTGAAGTTTGTTTGTGATGTTGATGTGAAATAGATAGTGAAAATCATGTGCTGAAATAAATTAATTATCGTTAAAAATATAATTTCTAATGTGAATGTGAATAAATAAATATTCATTTACAAACCGGACGGTTTGTTTATGTACACCTATTTGAAGGATATTGATTGGGACGATAAATTTTACACGTCGCCCAACTGCACAAATAATATTTAGTGTTTGTGGATTGAAACCCCACACGGGTGTTGGGATGATATTTGGTGTACACTAATCCCAATTATTTAGTTGTATGTCGATCGATTGGTCGACAGACTGTGTAAGCGTTAATTATTTATATTTAACGCTTATGCAGTTGTGTGGTGCACTTTGGATGATGGTTGATTATTTATCATTGCTATTTATATACATGTGTTGTATGGAAACCATATAATTAACATTATATGGTAATCGATTGGGCCTCATTCCAATCGGGAAATTAAAGAATACTATAAAATATATATTCATTTGTTGAATAGAATAACGAAGTTATTGAAATATATAAAGCCGTGTTGATTAGAATTGCGCTATTTTGACGTGAACGATATTTATATCGATTATATTCGTTTTTGTAATGATTATAGAAAAGGAAGTGATTTCAAAATATAACATTTTGAAAATATTATCATTTATATAGTAATGATATGGAATATTCAATTTTGATTCGAAATTGAATAAGAAGTTGAAATCGTTTCGAAAACGAATTTAAAACGATTTATAAAGTACGTTTTGAATTGAAATCAACGAAATATATATAATATATATATTATATATATTAAATGGCCAGAATAGATCGCGTCGCGCCGCGGCAATTCGCGAATTTCGATCATTGGCTTCGAATTGACGTTATAGGAGATCCGACCGTCGGATTCTCCTAAAACGAGAACCCTTGGGTTCGCATCGAAAAGAGCTTTCCAATGAATATTAGAAATTTGAAATCTAACGGTTGGATTTGGAATTATGTCCAAATCAAATTTGGAAAAGGTCGTTGTAAGTGCAGTTCAGTGGCCGTTATTGAAAACCGAATGTACGGGCCTTGATAAAATTATTAAAAATATTAATAATTAGTGTAAAATCATAATATATGAATTAGAAAGAACTGGGATGGAAAATTCCACATTTGAAAGGATAAAAATATATTTTTATCGAAATGAACTATTTTTGAACTAGAATAAAAATCTAATTATTTTTAAATAAATAAAATTGGATTTGAACTGGTTTTAAAAATAATCAGAATTTCCAATACGTGAATTGGAATGGATTTGAATCGAAATTATCTTCGGAATATTTCGATGTTAGATTTCGTGATTATACAAATATGGTTGTGGAAATTTGAAAGATATATTTTATATCGTTATTTCCAATACGATATTGGTTGGTTTCAGAATTTGATATTGAATATAAGCCGGTATATTTTCTATTCAGAGCCTTGTATTTAATATCAAATGTGATTTGGGTCTATCGTGAATGGGTCTTCATTAACAGTGTTCTTAAACTCAGTAGAAAAAATTAATAGAAAGTGATTTTGGGTTTATCGTGAATCGTGTTTTAAAGTGACATTGGTTCTTTAACCCAGTTAAAGACAGGATACTGATTTTTGGGAAGATTAAAACTAAGTGGAGTTTTAATGAATCTTTAATTAGATTAAAGTGATCGAGGATGGGGTATCACCAGTTTTGCTCCAGAGCGATAGTTAAATCTTTAATTAGATTTGAACGTGAAATGGTAATTAATATTTACCGATAACACCGTGGTGTTAGATATGGAGTATTACCAGTTTTGCTCCATGGGATGAATGGGTTGGGATTTGGAAATAAAATAAATAATTACTTCGGTGTGGTTCGCTAATCCCGACTAGTTTGGAAAACCATAATATGGTTTGAAATGATATCCAACGGAAGATTAAAGAATAAATTTAGAAGAATTTATCTTTGATAAAATTTATGGGAACCTTTCCCTAAGAATGTGAAATTTTGAATAAAGGAATATTCTGAATTGGAATGAGGTGTATGTTGTGTTTGTGTAACAGTTGTTTATTATATACGCGGGTTGTTTGGAAAGGCCGGTTCTATACCCATTCTGAATAACCGATTCGGCGATAAGTCGAAGATGAAGACGGTGGTTGAAGACCGGAAGTCTTCACATCGTTTGGGTGATTACTGATGATCTTGATTGGGCTGTACACCCAAGAGAAGGGAATCAGTTGGTGATCGTCCAGACGTACTTGGTGATCGATGGATATGCGAGGAAAGTGCCTCCGGTTTCGTTCAGACCTAGAACGAACTTGTAAATGGACTGTGTGTCTGACATTGGATTTTATTCTGTGTTGATTGTTCTCTATTAAATATACATCTGTTTGGCGGAGGAGAATTTATTCTCTTGCTTAACACCTTTCTCTAAGAGATACGAGCTCAGAGTTTGTATATCGATGGACATCAGTCGCATGGAGTGAATTACCTGTGTGGCACGCCTAAGTGGTAGATGATCAAGGCTTCTGTTGAAAAGCAAAGTCATATGGTTGATAATCAAAGCACGGACTGTGTGGCGCAGCTTTGTGTATAGCGTTAATTCGCAAGCCTCACACCTCGGTATGAGTCAAAAACGGGATAGTGATTGCAGGGAGAGTACGACGTTTCTTTCTATCTAGTGGTGGTGTCAGTGCTTAAACTGGCTGACATTTATATACTTTTCACCTGTGTGGTTGTTGCAATGCGAGGTGCCTCGAATATATGGTCGATAACTGGCACAATGTGAGCCGATGTACAGACCATTATATAGGTCCTATAGGACCGGAAACGTGTGTTTAGAAATTGTCAATCCTCAAAAGTAAGAGAGGACTGGCCCTGAAGATCCAAGGATCGCTGTGTGTGGTCCTGAGACATTTGCTAGAGTGTCTTGAATCGGAGAGGATTTTTCCCCTTGCCTCGACTCATGATGGAATCCAATTTCCAATACGTGATATTTCGGTTTTATTTGTAGAGCCTAGTACGGCGACATAGTGGTATGGGTCACTTATGTCGTCTATGATTTATACATTATGATTGAAGTTTTTTTCTTCACTTATAATAATAATAAAATATGAAATTTAGCTTACCAAGCATTCTTTGGCTATTATAAGGTAAAAACCCTATCCTCCGGCTTGCGTTGCATTGTGTGATGGGACCTGGGTCTTATAATAACTTCATTTTTCTTTATTTAGCATTGCGTTGTTTGTTTTATGCACTGGTATTCTTGGGAGGAAACCCGTTCCATGTTATACGGCGTGGTCCCTTGATTTATCTAACATTAAAAATAAAGATTAATAACTGTTTTAGCTCTCACACTAGTCACATGTCTGACCTGAAGTTTATTATTTTAACCTAAACTCTGGGTGCCCCTATTTTCTACACGGGCAGCTGGTAGTTTTGGTTTTGCAGATTTATATTCACAGGATCCTGATTTACAGCTGGAATGATGCTCGGAAAGCTCTGTATCCGTGTATTACTTTCAGTTGTGTTTCGTATTATTTTTCCGTTGCTATGTAATTTATTGTAATCTCTGATATTTATCGAATGTGTATATTTATTTATACTCTGTATATTCTTGTATTCTGATGGAATTATTGTAATAAACAATGAAATGTTCTTCTATTTGAGTTCTGATTTGTCTTGCCCTCAAAGCAATCCGTGCTTTTCTTACCGGGGAAGCTCGGGTCGTTATAAAGTGGTATCAGAGCTTTGGTTTACAGAGCTCAAGAACAAGACACATTAGAACCAAATGAAAGAATTCATCAGATATTGGATTAGTAATATCCAGTGAGAATAACTCGTTAGAGATAGGATCAGTAGTATCCTAGAACGAGTGTGAAGAGTATATTTTTCAAATGAAAACGAACTTTGTTTTGAAAATTAAATTCAAGTATACATATTTGAATATTTTATTTATATTGATTTTGGACAATCGAGTATATAAAGGTTTTGCATGTACGCGTCACGAATGTATATTCGAAGTTCTAATATACTGGATAGATATAGAAACACATTCTAGACACCCGGGGATAATTCTGATGATGTGGCCACATCATCAGTATTTATGTTCGTGTTTCGAAGGTGTGATATCTGAATATTTCCATTAGACTAGTGTGAGAACCAAAAATAGATAGGTTTATTGTTGTGATTTGGCATCAAAAACATGACTTTCTGTATATATATCAAAATTATGAATTTGAAACGTTAATTCACTAATTGATTGATGGTTGTGTTGTTTGATTATTGTTTTGATTAATTGACATTTTGGACCATTATGCCAAATTGAACCGAACATTGAACTGTATTGAAAAATGATTACAATTGCATGCATATACATGTAGTTACATTGAACAGGTCATAGCAAGGAGGCTAGAGAAGAGGAATAAAATTGTTTGCCCAGCAAATAGGTACATGTTTATTGTATTTCTTGGGTTTTGGATGATTTTATGAGCCGATTGGCTAGCCGCTTGGCTTTTTCCTTTTATTTTGGATTGAAGAAGGCCATGGGAGGCTATATGAAACATCCCGAAGTCCCCGGTGCAGGGGAGGATATGGCGAAATTTTTCAAAAATTTAGGGTGTTAGCCAAATTTTTGAAAAATTTGAAAAGTTCTTAGAAATTGAAAAGTCAAAGAACTTAAGCCGTAAAGAAAATAATGGAAGTTGAGTTGATTAGCTAAACAACTTTCAGCTTTGTTCCTTTTCGGGGACGAAAAGTTTTAAGTGGGGGAGATTGTAATAACCCGGCAATTCTGAGCCAATTTAAAAATTTTATTTTGGCAATTTTGATGAATTTTGAATATTTAAAATGAATCATTTTAAATAATAACGAGGAGAAATTTATTTTGAATAGAATTGGAACACATATATTTATCGTCGTTGGAGTATAAATATTTTATTTTAATTATAAAAGGAATTGAAAATGGTGCGGTAGTTCGATAATTCGATTTTGAAGTTCAAATGAATGTACCGGGTGCAACTGGATTTTAGCGAAACCAAAAATATTAGAATCTATTTGAGAATATCTTTCCAATGAATCCGAAAAATCGAAATTTCATAGCGGGAATCAAAAGATATGTCCAGTTGAAAATTCAGAATAGTCGCTATGGAATTCTGGCCCTTAAAAATGGAAATTTTGCAAAGGACCTCGAATTTTGACGAAACCACTTTTGTTGGATCCGTGATGTCAAGATATTGCTAGATTCCAAAATTCGTAATTTTTCGAATCAATATGTGAGCGTGGCAAAGGAAAACGCGCTTGACCTGTTTAGTTGATTTTAATCGACTGGAAAATGGCCTTTTTTCAAAATGTCTCGGAATTTGACGAAATTAGTTTTCTTAGGACCGTATCGTCAATACGAAGCTAGAAAATATTTTTCGGGAATTTTTCTAGTTAGTATGTGGCCCCGGTAATTTGAAATGTGCGTTCAAATTCAATTTATAGAGTTATATTTTGTGTTTTATGAAAATTGATCGAAACGATCAAATTGGCCTATGATACATATCCCATTGTGTTCGGAATGGGGGTAATTAGCTATGGATGACAAGCGGTGGGTCTCGTTTCGAGGTCAGATTAAAAAGTACCTTTTTGAAATATATAATTAAATAAATAAAAACTCTCTCTCCTCTACCCCTTACTTTCTCTCAGGCCCCCCGTTAGATTCATTTCAACGAAAAAAAATAAAAAGAAAAAAAATAGAAGGAGGACGGAGGCAGAAGAACCGCCTTCGTGCCCCCCCAGGCGGCCCCGCCCACCGCCGGGCTCCCTCGCCCGATGCGTCCCCCTCTCTCTTCTTCTCCTCCCTCCTCTTCCACCGCAACTCCCCCAAGGCCAAAAACCATCACGCCGAGCCCTACACCGCCCAATCCAGCCACCTCCGAGCCCCCCCAGCGCATGAGCACCTCGCGCGAGCAACCCTCCCTCCCCCCCGGCCGACGGTAATGAACCACCCCTCCTCCTCCACTTAGAAAAGTAAGTTTTTATTTACTTATCAAATTTTATTTTTAGTTTTTATTTAGATCTAGCATTTATATAATCAGTTTTTTTTTATGAATTAACAATATAGAAAGCTTTGATTTTTTTTTATATTAGCAATATAGAAAGCTTTGATTTTTATTTATATTAGCAATATAGAAAGCTTTGATTTTTATTTATATTAGCAATATAGAAAGCTTTGATTTTTATTTATATTAGCAATATAGAAAGCTTTGATTTTTATTTATATTAGCAATATAGAAAGCTTTGATTTTTATTTATATTGTTAATATAGAAAGTTTTGATTTTTATTTATATCGTTAATAAAGAAAGCTTTGATTTTTATTTTTATTTTTAATATAGAAAGCTTTGATTTTTATTTATACTGCTAATATAGAAAGCTTTGATTTTTATTTATATTGCTAACATAGATAGCTTTGATTTTTATGTTAATAAAAATAAAGATTTGTATGACAATGAGATTATAATTTTTATATGTGAATGGTGATAAAAAGATTTGATTTTCTTTTATTCACATAAAAATATGATTTTTAGTGTAGTAAAAATAGAATTTTTATCTATATAGTAGCGGTGTAAAAATAGAATTTTTATCTATATAGTTGCGGTATAAAAATGAGATTTTTATCCATATAGAGTGATTATAAAAATATGATTTTTATATACGTAGCAACAATATAAAAATGTGATTTTTATATATGTAGTGGCCACGGACAGTGAAATTGACAAAAAGGCGAACACGATGAAAATTTCTATATATGAAGAGTTGTGGCATTTGGTTTAGCTAGTCGGTGAGAATTTCTCACTTTAGCTCTTGTTTTCTAGTTAAAAATATATACTAGGATGTAAACGGTGCTTAGCAGCACCCGACACCCGTCGTCCACAGACCATGGATGACTTGTATGCTTGTATGTTGTGTTCTGAAGTTTGTTTGTGATGTTGATGTGAAATAGATAATAAAAATCATGTGTTGAAATAAATTAATTATCGTTAAAAATATAATTTTTAACGTGAATGTGAATAAATAAATATTCATTTACAAACCGGACGATTTGTTTATGTACACCTATTTGAAGGATATTGATTGGGACGATAAATTTTACACGTCGCCCAACTGCATAAATAATATTCAGTGTTTGTGGATTGAAACCCCACACGGGTGTTGGGATGATATTTGGCGTACACTAATCCCAATTATTTAGTTGTATGTCGATCGATTGGTCGACAGACTGTGTAAGCATTAATTATTTATACTTAATGCTTATGCAGTTGTGTGGTGCACTATGGATGATGGTTGATTATTTATCGTTGCTATTTATATACTTGTGTTGTACGGAAACCATATAATTAACATTATATGGTAATTGATTGGGTCTCATTCCAATCGTAAATTTAAAGAATATTATAAAATATATATTCATTTGTTGTAATGAAGTTATTGAAATATATAAAGCCATGTTGATTAGAGTTGCGCTATTTTGACGTGAACGATATTTATATCGATTATATTCGTTTTTATAATGAATATAGAAAAAGAAGTGATTTCAAAATATAACGTTTTGAAAATATTATCATTTATATAGTAATGATATGAAATATTCAATTTTGATTCGAAATTGAATATGAAGTTGAAATCGTTTCGAAAACGAATTTAAAACGATTTATAAAGTACGCTTTGAATTGAAATCGACGAAAAATATATATTATATATATTAAATGGCCCGAATAGAACGCGACGCTTCCCTACAGTTCGCGGATTTCGACCGTTGACTTCGAATAGACGTTACGGGGGATCCGACCGTCGGATTCTCCTAAAACCGAAACCGTTGAGTTCGTATCGAAAAGAGCTTTCCAATGAATATTAGAAATTTGAAATCTAACAGTTGGATTTGGAATTATGTCCAAATCAAATTTGGAAAAGGTCGTTGTAAGCGCAGTTTGGTGGCCGTTATTGAAAACCGACTGTACGGGCCTTGATAAAATTATTAAAAATATTAATAATTTGTGTAAAATCATAATATATGAATTGGAAAGAACTGGGATGAAAAATTTCACATTTGAAAGGATAAAAATATTTTTTTATCGAAATGAACTAATTTTAAACTAGAATAAAAATCTAATTATTTTTGAATAAATAAAATTGGATTTGAACTGGTTTTAAAAATAATCAGAAATTCCAGTACGTGAATTGGAATGGATTTGAATCGAAATTATCTTCGGAATATTTCGATGTTTAATTTCGTGATTATACTGATGTGGTTGTGGAAATTTGAAAGATATATTTTATATCGTTATTTCCAATACGATATTGGTTGGTTTCAGAATTTGATATTGAATATAAGCCGGTATATTTTCTATTCAGAGCCTTGTATTTAATATCAAATGTGATTTGGGTCTATCGTGAATGGGTCTTCATTAACAGTGTTCTTAAACTCAGTAGAAAAAATTAATAGAAAGTGATTTTGGGTTTATCGTGAATCGTGTTTTAAAGTGACATTGGTTCTTTAACCCAGTTAAAGACAGGATACTGATTTTTGTTAAGATTAAAACTAAGTGGAGTTTTAATGAATCTTTAATTAGATTAAGGTGATCGAGGATGGGGTATCACCAGTTTTGCTCCAAAGCGATAGTTAAATCTTTAATTATATTTGAACGTGAAATGGTAATTAATATTTATCGATAACACCGTGGTATTAGATATTGAGTATTACCAGTTTTGCTCCATGGGATGAATGGGTTGGGATTGGGAAATAAAATAAATAATTACTCCGGTATGGTTTGCTAATCCCGACTAGTTTGGAAAACCATAATATGGTTTCAAATGATATCCAAAGGAAGATAAAAGAATAAATTTAGAAGAATTTATCTTTGATAAAATTTGTGGGAACCTTTCCCTAAGAATGCGAAATTTTGAATAAAGGAATATTCTGAATTGGAATGAGGCGTATGTTTTTTTTTGTGTAACATTTGTTTATTATATACGCGGGTTATTTGGAAAGGCCGGGTCTATACCCATTCTGAATAACTGATTCGGCGATAAGTCGAAGATGAAGACAGTGGTTGAAGACCGGAAGTCTTCACATCGTTTGGGTGATTACTGATGATCTTGATTGGGCGTACACCCAATAGGAGGGAATCAGTTGGTGATCGTCCAGACGTATGTAATGACCCGGATTTTTGGCGACTTTGGTTATTGACATAAGGACGATGTCGATAACCAAAACATCGAAAAATCCTGGTAATTAGTGAAAGAAATTAGAGGGTGAGGAAAGATAAGATAGAAACTTAGAATAGAAGAAGAAGAAGAAGAAGAAGAAGAACACAACATCAGAGTAACACGAATCTCACAGCGGAACGAATAAATATATTTCATAACATAACTTTGAAATACAAACTTGGTACTTGAATATACATATCATTATCAAAGTACAGCACTTACAACACAGCGGAAATAACTATAGCTATATGATCCTGAAGCCTCCTGCTCCAACTCTTCCAGTATATCTGTAAAATTCCGACTACTTGACTGCCCGTACAAATTTAGGCACCCAAGAGTTTAGGGAAAATAACAAAGTAAACTCCGGGACAGTCATGGGACTGGTATGAGTAAAACAGTTTAAAAACAGTTTGAACAAGTACACGATATCTCATAAGACCACGCCGCATAACGGAACGGGTTTTTCCCTTATGAGAATCCAAAATATCTTTATATCAAAAACCTTTTGATATTATAATAATGTCTATCAACCACAGTATATATAATCAACTAGCAGAAACGCTTTCATCTCACGTTCTACATATGTAGTATACAATCAAAACCGCAAGCACGTATTGGGTAATGGATTTCCAACTATGACAAGGTATGGAACCACCTTTCACTCACGTACCTCTAGAGAGGAATACACTGGGTTCAACAAGAACATCTTGCAACCCGGCCACACATGACCGACCACTCATTTCGCTTGAGTGTATCGAATGTATATCACCAACAGTTGGGATCAGCAACCGTTTCCCGAATGGGACAACATCAACAATAGATTTTTAGAAATGAATGAAACTCTAGATCATGTGATTATACACCCTACTTCGGTGCGACCGACTTAGCCATGCTGCCTGCCCGATTTCTGTCATTTACCGGATGATGAGGCTAGAAGCTACGCTTTATCATCATACCACTTTCACTTCGAATGTCACATCATCAAATCCATCAAATCACCGATTGACGTCCTCAACCATACATTATGTGTTAGCTAAAAGAAGTTTCCTTCTCCGCTTCCACTCTTGGTACGGTTGGAGAAATCAATACACGTGATCATCTGGAAATACTCTGTCAGACATCCGTCCATACAAGTCATCCAGGAACAGGATGAACCGAAGGCACTATTCTGTAAATAGGATAGCCCTTGCATAACTCCGTCTTCAATTTCCTTTGGCATATATGATTCGCAACGCTTATGCCAATACAGAGTGGTTCTTTGGATAATAATCCAACCGGTCTCTCCATATTAACAACGTTAAAATGGTCAAAACTTCGATAGTCTGTGATTTAACTATCGAATAAAAACAGGTGTGCAAACAACGATATTATTTCCAAAATGGAAATTTATATCGATCAAACATCATTCAACTTTGATCTCTTTATTTCATAAATTTACTTATCTCATGTTTCCCTATATTCAATGTTACCTATTTTCTAAATTTGGAAAATATACGTTATTAACAATGGAAAACATTTCCATTTCCTTGTTTACTTTATTAGAAAACATTTCTGGTTTCTTATTTGGAAAACATTTCCAAATCTTCTCCATTGGACTTAGACAGATGTTTAACAAACCATCGCGATGCCAACTCAAACCATTTCCTTTACTGTCGAACCTTAACTATTCCTTAGTTAATAATGAAGTCAATCAAGTTGGGGTAGAACTACCTCTCAGACCTTAACTGAACAACATTTCTAACTTTGAAATAGGCAAATTTCACTTTATATCCCTTTTACTAACTTCCTTACTTAACCCTCCTTCGAATAGCTATATTCGATTGACTCTTTTCACTTAATTCTATTTGATTACCCCTTATCAATTAACTCTATTGGACTAACACTATTGATTTACTCATTTCACTTAACTCCTTTCGAATAAACTATATTCGATAGCTCCTTTTACTTTCTTTGAATAAACTATATTCGATTAACTTGTTTGCTTCTATTCGAATAACTATATTCGATTAACTCATTTGCTTCTATTCCAATAACTATATTCGATTAACTCATTTGCTTCTATTCGAATAACTATATTCGATTAACTCATTTGCTTCTATTCGAATAACTATATTTGATTAACTCATTTCCTTCTATTCTAATCGATTAAACTAACATCGATTATCTTCTTTTAACTTTATCACTAATCGATTAACTAACATCGATTAACTTCATTTTAACTTTATCACTAATCGATTAACTAACATCGATTAACTTCTTTTTAACTTTATCACTAATCGATTAACTAACATCGATTAACTTCTTTTTATAAACTACGTTTTCCGTTACAACTATTTCCTTTTTATAACGTTTACTTGCCGTTACAAATATATCCTATTTATAACTTCTATTTACCGTTACAAATATTTCCTATTTATAACTTCTATTTACCGTTACAAATATTTCCTATTTATAACTTCTATTTATCCTCTAAATAAATATTTCTTTTCTATTTCTATTTATTTTCTAAATAAATATCCCTTTTATAAAACCGTGTTCGTTTTATAAATAATTCCTTTTATAAAATCCTGTGATTTTATAAAATTCCTTTATTTCAATATACATTGAAATACTTCTTTTTACATCCCAGGGTCTTTTATGATATTTAAAATATCGAATAAAAATGATCAATATCATTCCAACACCCATAATCCATAACAGATTATATAACACATCATATATCACAATATATGAAAACAGTAAAATAAATGTTGAGGAATCCAGTTGGATTCCTCCAACCTGTCTCCCTGCATCACAGATGTTAAACAATATAGATAACATCACTTTTCAGTTCTATATGATATATTCTGTTAAACAGAATCAATATAGAAAATTAACTAACTGACTAGCAGTTCAATCAAACGGTCAACATACAGTATCAGCCAATATCTAACAGTTCTAAAAATATAACATGAAATTATAAACGGTTCAGAGTTAGTGAGATTTACTCACATTGGCGCGTTAACCGTTAAATAACGGTTTGCGTTATTTGACTTGAATCAAACAATTTATTTCGTCATAAATTCAAACAAGCGCCAATCCAATCCCAGTCAGTTCCATTGGGTAGTGTCCGTCCATACGATCCTACCGGATCTTGTTTCGTCCAATTCTGACACCGTATGAAATAGATATACATTTTTAAAGTTTGATCTAATTTTGAATTAAAATTAAACTAGTAAAAGTGATTAATGGGCTTTAACCTTTTAATTTTTCTCCCGGCCCATCAACAAATCCCAGGCCCAACTTTACCACGCCCAATTCCCTTTCTTCTCCAAATCTAACTTCTGCTCCTCCCTCCCCTGTGCACAACCGTGCAACTTCACCAATGATACCGAGCCATAGTGCTCCGTTCGACGAACGGTCTTCGCTAACACGTCGGCTACCTCGAGCTCAACTTGCTCATCGCCATTTTACATCACTCGATCCACCCAGTCAAAACCCGTCCTCTTCCTCCCAATAATTTGACCCACGTCTGACCGTATCCTGCTACTCCCTGAGTCAACAACCAACTCCACCGCCACCGTCAAACTATCCAGCCCGTCCTCCTCTACCCAATGACACCCTCTATTCCAAGCTCGAACACAATGTTCAAAACTAACCTGTAGCTTCACTATGCTACAGTGAATGTCGCACTGCTCCCTAGTCCATCGGATTACACCAGAATGCCACTAGTCGACTTGCCTTGTCCAGCTGAGCACCACCGTCCCCTCGATTACACCTCCGGCCTCCCTTATTTCCTCCTCGTCCAAGCCCTAGACCACAAAAAATGTGCACTGCTCTATTTACAGCGAACCGAAATTTCTGTCAAACCCAAATTTGTACATGTCCTATTGAAGATCTTTCTTCTATGAGTCAAAGGAATCCTACTTTGCTTTATTTCGTGGAGAATTTAGAAGTTATGTATTCTCAGTTTTTTTGTCAAGAATTTGGCGGCTGAGAGTTTATTTACTACCGAGAAAAATGTTCAAGGGTCTTGAGGATAAGGATCTTATATAGGATTTAGTTTGCTTTTGTCTTTTGGATACATTGAAGGCTACGTCTTTGTTTTTGGGCCATGGAGAACTGGCGGATGAGAAGAGGAAAACGTGCCTTGTATAGGTTCACTCAAAAACAATTCCAACTTTATTTCATTAATGTATTTAAGGTTTGGTTTTTTTCAAAGTATCATGTTACATAAATTCCATTCACGTATGGACAGAAATAAAGATACTGTTGTATCGAGCTCGGTTCCACGACCCCAAAAATATAATAATACCGGTAGATTAACTCATATTTTGAAGTCCCAAAATGTTGACTACAGGGTGCAAAATAGTCCAAATAAAAAGTTGTGTATTTAATTAATTAAAAATTTCAGTAAAATTCTAAAAATTAAATTATCACTATGTCCCAAAAGAACCTTGTCTAAATTCAAACTCCATATCTAGTTATATTGAAAAACCCTTTTAAAACGTAAATCAAGCGTCGCAAATCATTAAGGAATTCCATAGCAACTTTTCTGAAATTTGATTTGGACATAAATCAAAATCTACACGACGAAATCCCGATATTTCTCTTCCACTAGAAAGATATACTTCACCAGCTCCACACATTTCTTGTTTCACAGAAATCCGGCTTAAAATGAATCTTGTACATTCAGTTGAAGTTCAAATCGCCAAATAGCGAACTACCGCGTCGTTACGCGCTCGATTATAATTATATTATAAACTATACGTTCAACTGTCGACGATTGAATATATTCGTTATTCAAATTCAATTCCAAGCTGAATTAAATATCAAAGATGATCTGTTTCACACCATATCGTCATTTCAGCCAATTCTGATTATTTCAGAATTAAATATATTATTTAATTTATTATTTAAATTAAATATTCACCATTATTTTATTCCACGACCATTTAATTCACTAAACCACCATATATATAATTAAATAAATTAATCATAATACCCCTGCCAATGCGGGTCATTACAATCTTCTCCACTTAAAATAATTTCGTCCTCGAAATTGCTAAAAGGTAGAGAACGACCCTATCGACTGGTTAGAACATATTTGTTCACTTCTTAACTTCAGTTTCAACTGAACCAATTTAATTTCAATTAAATTATTAATTAATTCTTATCAACGAAAATTTTCAAAAATCCTGAAAATTTTCTAACGCCTTAACTCATCGAAAAATTTCGCCAGCACCTCCTTTGTATGGCTCAATCGGTCAAACTCTAACTCGCCTCTCTGGGCCATCTCCATCTCAAAAGAAAAACAAACAGCCAAGCGGCTTGCCAATTCGGCTCATCAAAATCTCATACCATGTGAAATATAAACATGTACCTTTTTGTCGGGCATATCATTATATTACTTCCATCTGCTATCAATTCAGCATATACCAATGTCATGCCAATCAAACTCCAAATCAGTTTTATCTCCAACACAACCACTCGTTTTTATCCGAGCCAAATATCATTTCAACTCGAGTTTCTTCTCGATTCCCAACTCTTAACTTAATTGTCACATTATACTTCAAATTTGAATCTCACATTCCAATTTGTCTTGATATCATTCTAATTCAATCTCAGTTACCACTTTACTGGCTTTACTTTAATTCAAATCTGCTTTCACAAATTTCTGTTAAATTTGTTTTTAATTCAACCAGTCTTTCTCAGGTAGTTTTTAAACAGTTTAATCTTTTAAAAAATCAAATTTTCCTTTTTGAAATCCAACTGAGCCCTTAATTATTATTCTATTAGTTAAATCACTTCTCTATTTCTTTATCAATATTTGTTAACCAAATATTTTCAATAACCATATTGGCCTTTTATGTTATTTGGAAAACATTTCCGAATATCGCCTTCCTTTATTTCTAATCTTTAGAAATATATGCTATTTATAATTGGAAGATATTCCAATTTCTTATCTCTTTTCCCATTTTGTTTATTTCTATACTTAGGAAATATTCTTTATTGTATTCCAAGCTTACACTTATTTGGGTTAAAACGCATGTTGTGTAAAATATCGTTACGACAACCCAAATACTATATTCAACTAACTCTTATTCAACATCGATCTTCGAGCCTGAAATCTTATTATTTATTTGTTAATAATGAAATCAATCAAGTTGGGGTATAACTACCTCTCAGACCTTGACTGAATAACATTTATAACGTCAAAACAGATATGACTACTTACTCGAATAATCAATACCATACAACTACTTATTCACTTTTAAACACGTATACGCTTCCTCTTTCTATTCTTACTAGATTTTATTCTAGACTTCCTTTTTGATTATACTATTCTATTTCTAAGTTCGTTTCCTTATCGACTTCTATATATATTGATATATAGATTTCTAGTTATCAGATTATCTTAAAAATATTCTCACTCCTTAAATTCTCGGAAAAATTCGCCATAACCTCCTTTGTATTAGGAGCATCGGGATATTTCAAATAGCCTCCCATGGCCCTCACCAATCCAAAAGAAAAAGAAAAAGCCAAGCGGCTAGCCAATACGGCGCATAAAATCTCATATATGAATTAAATACATACCTTTTCGTCGAGCATTCTATTTATATACCTTCATACCTTATCCATACCTATCTCATGTATATTTATACATTTCTAATTCATTTCAACTTAATCCAATCGTTTTAACTTAGTTCGTTAAGCGATTTTCAAATTACTGGTTTTCCCATTTCACCTTCATATTTGAGTATACATGTTCAAATATAGGTTTAACTTGTTTATCAACTAATTGAATTCCATTTCAATTTTAAGTTCTATATTCGATTTCGAATATCCATTTACAAATCCAATCCAACTTTCAAAGTTCAACTTCAAATTCAAAATTCAATTAACTAAATCCTCTTCGACTTAGTTAATTCCATTCAATTTCTATTCAAATTTTATATTTGAATTTCGTTTCAATTTCCTTATTCAGATTCCATATATGAATTTCATTTCAAATCTCTTATTCAAATTCCATTCGATTTCTCTTATGTCAAATTTTATTCGATTTCTCATATGTCAAATTTTATTCGATTTCTCATATGTCAAATTTTATTCGATTTCTCACATGTCAAATTTTATTCGATTTCTCATATGTCAAATTTTATTTGATTTCTCACATGTCAAATTTTATTTGATTTCTCATATGTCAAATTTTATTTGATTTCTCATATTCGAATTCCTATTTCAAATTCTATATCACTTCCATTGAATTTCACATATTCAAACTCCCTTTAAATTTCTATATTCAATTTCTATTTCACTTTCGGTATTCAAATCCTATATTTTCAAACTCTATTGAATTATATATTCCAATTCCCATTTCAACTCTATTTGAAATCTATATTCGAATTCCTATTTCAAACTTTCCTTATTCATTCTTCAAATAAGTCTTGATTGCAATTCCATTTGAAATCGATATTTCTTCCTTTGGAAGATAGATTTCCCTTTCAATTTCACACTTGTATTTTATTTCTGAATTATCCAATGATAATTCTTTTCACTTCATTTTATAAACTTCGTTTATAAAAGAACTATTTATAAACTTCGTTTATAAAGGAGCTTCTCGTTTTATTTCTTTTAAAACAAGTTAATATTTCAAATCTATTTAAAAATTCCAACTCTATAATTTAAATTCCATTTTGAAATTCAACACACTTGTCTTTCCCAAAACAAATTCAAAACAGTATCTTTGGTAGTAATTCGTCACTTACAACTCGAAAATGGATACTGATGATGCAGCTGTCATCATCAGAATCTATTTCCCAGCGATCGAAGTGAGTTCAATACTATAAAACCATTTCTAAACATTTCCACTTTGAAATTCATTTCAAAATATAATTCACATTGCTTGTAAAACAATTTAAAATCTCCCAGGATCATAAATTTTCCTTATTTTTAAACCAAATCCATTTACAAACACTTATCCAATTCTCCAGAGTTTTAATTCAATTTCTGGTTTAAATTTTAGATCTAACTCATCTGATTTCACGTATTTCACTTATATGAATTCTGATTGGTTATTCACATAACCATTTAATTTATAATCTTACTCGATTATAATAACAACCAATATATTCACTATATTATAATTTTGATATATATATTTCTCTATATCAAGATATACCTTGGGTAAACTTATTTTAATTTACCCTCTTTTCAAAACATATCATGTCGACCCATCGTATTCGAGTGTTTAGTAACTCCTACCGATACAGTGGATCAAACTGATCGACCAAAATTCACAAACGACTCAACCAATGAATCTCCACAATATAAAACAATTTTTATAACAATAGCAAATACGCTCACTCGTACATATACACTCAATCTCAGTCTAGGGTATTACTAACCCTATCTCTACCGAGTCACGCCACAGAGCCAAGTAATTCTTAACTTAAGCTCTGATACCAACTGTAATGACCCGGATTTTTGGCGACTTTGGTTATTGACATAAGCACGATGTCGATAACCAAAACATCGAAAAATCCTGGTAATTAGTGAAAGAAATTAGAGGGTGAGGAAAGATAAGATAGAAACTTAGAATAGAAGAAGAAGAAGAAGAAGAAGAAGAACACAATATCAGAGTAACACGAATCTCACAGCGGAACGAATAAATATATTTCATAACATAACTTTGAAATACAAACTTGGTACTTGAATATACATATCATTATCAAAGTACAGCACTTACAACACAGCGGAAGTAACTATAGCTATATGATCCTGAAGCCTCCTGCTCCAACTCTTCCAGTATATCAGTAAAACTCCGACTACTTGACTGCCCATACAAATTTAGGCACCCAAGAGTTTAGGGAAAATAACAAAGTAAACTCTGGGTCAGTCATGAGACTGGTATGAGTAAAACAGTTTGAACAAGTACACGATATCTCATAAGACCACGCCGCATAACGGAACGGGTTTTTCCCTTACGAGAATCCAAAATATCTTTATATCAAAAACCTTTTGATATTATAATAATGTCTATCAACCACAGTATATATAATCATCTAGCAGAAACGCTTTCATCTCACGTTCTACATATGTAGTATACAATCAAAACCGCAAGCACGTATTGGGTAATGGATTTCCAACTATGACAAGGTATGGAACCACCTTTCGCTCGCGTACCTCTAGAGAGGAATACACTGGGTTCAACAAGAACATCTTGCAACCCGGCCACACATGACCGACCACTCATTTCGCTTGAGTGTATCGAATGTATATCACCAACAGTTGGGATCAGCAACCGTTTCCCGAATGGGACAGCATCAACAATAGATTTTTAGAAATGAATGTAACTCTAGATCAGGTGATTATACACCCTACTTCGGTGCGACCGACTTAGCCATGCTGCCTGCCCGATTTCTGTCATTTACCGGATGATGAGGCTAGAAGCTACGCTTTATCATCATACCACTTTCACTTCGAATGTCACATCATCAAATCCATCAAATCACCGATTGACGTCCTCAACCATACATTATGTGTTAGCTAAAAGAAGTTTCCTTCTCCGCTTCCACTCTTGGCACGGTTGGAGAAATCAATATATGTGATCATCTGGAAATACTCTGTCAGACATCCGTCCATACAAGTCATCCAGGAACAGGATGAACCGAAGGCACTATTCTGTAAACAGGATAGCCCTTGCATAACTCCGTCTTCAATTTCCTTTGGCATATATGATTCGCAACGCTTATGCCAATACAGAGTGGTTCTTTGGATAATAATCCAACCGGTCTCTCCATATTAACAACGTTAAAATGGTCAAAACTTCGATAGTCTATGATTTAACTATTGAATAAAAACGGGTGTGCAAACAACGATATTATTTCCAAAATGGAAATTTATATCGATCAAAGATCATTCAACTTTGATCTCTTTATTTCATAAATTTACTTATCTCATGTTTCCCTATATTCAATGTTACCTATTTTCTAAATTTGGAAAATATACGTTATTAACAATGGAAAACATTTCCATTTCCTTGTTTTCTTTATTAGAAAACATTTCTGGTTTCTTATTTGGAAAACATTTCCAAATCTTCTCCATTGGACTTAGACAGATGTTTAACAAACCATCGCGATGCCAACTCAAACCATTTCCTTTACTGTCGAACCTTAACTATTCCTTAGTTAAAAATGAAGTCAATCAAGTTGGGGTAGAACTACCTCTCAGACCTTAACTGAACAACATTTCTAACTTTGAAATAGGCAAAGTTCACTTTATATCCCTTTTACTAACTTCCTTACTTAACCCTCCTTCGAATAGCTATATTCGATTGACTCTTTTCACTTAACTCTATTTGATTACCCCTTATCAATTAACTCTATTGGACTAACACTATTGATTTACTCATTTCACTTAACTCCTTTCGAATAAACTATATTCGATAGCTCCTTTTACTTTCTTTGAATAAACTATATTCGATTAACTTGTTTGCTTCTATTCGAATAACTATATTCGATTAACTCATTTGCTTCTATTCCAATAACTATATTCGATTAACTCATTTGCTTCTATTCGAATAACCATATTCGATTAACTCATTTGCTTCTATTCGAATAACTATATTTGATTAACTCATTTCCTTCTATTCTAATCGATTATCTTCTTTTAACTTTATCACTAATCGATTAACTAACATCGATTAACTTCATTTTAACTTTATCACTAATCGATTAACTAACATCGATTAACTTCTTTTTAACTTTATCACTAATCGATTAACTAACATCGATTAACTTCTTTTTATAAACTACGTTTTCCATTACAACTATTTCCTTTTTATAACGTTTACTTACCGTTACAAATATATCCTATTTATAACTTCTATTTACCGTTACAAATATTTCCTATTTATAACTTCTATTTACCGTTACAAATATTTCCTATTTATAACTTCTATTTATCCTCTAAATAAATATTTCTTTTCTATTTCTATTTATTTTCTAAATAAATATCCCTTTTATAAAACCGTGTTCGTTTTATAAATAATTCTTTTTATAAAATCCTGTGATTTTATAAAATTCCTTTATTTCAATATACATTGAAATACTTCTTTTTACATCCCAGGGTCTTTTATGATATTTAAAATATCGAATAAAAATGATCAATATCATTCCAACACCCATAATCCATAACAGATTATATAACACATCATATATCACAATATATGAAAACAGTAAAATAAATGTTGAGGAATCCAGTTGGATTCCTCCAACCTGTCTCCCTGCATCACAGATGTTAAACAATATAGATAACATCACTTTTCAGTTCTATATGATATATTCTGTTAAACAGAATCAATATAGAAAATTAACTAACTGACTAGCAGTTCAATCAAACGGTCAACATACAGTATCAGCCAATATCTAACAATTCTAAAAATATAACATGAAATTATAAACGGTTCAGAGTTAGTGAGATTTACTCACATTGGCGCGTTAACCGTTAAATAACGGTTTGCATTATTTGATTTGAGTCAAACAATTTATTTTGTCATAAATTCAAACGAGCGCCAATCCAATCCCAGTCAGTTCCATTGGGTAATGTCCGTCCATACAATCCTACCGGATCTTGTTTCGTCCAATTCTGACACCGTATGAAATAGATATACATTTTTAAAGTTTGAACTAATTTTGAATTAAAATTAAACTAGTAAAAGTGATTAATGGGCTTTAACCTTTTAATTTTTCTCCCGGCCCATCAACAAATCCCGGGCCCAACTTTACCACGCCCAATTCCCTTTCTTCTCCAAATCTTACTTCTGCTCCTCCCTCCCCTGTGCACAACCGTGCAACTTCACCAATGATACCGAGCCATAGTGCTCCGTTCGACGAACGGTCTTCGCTAAAACGTCGGCCACCTCGAGCTCAACTTGCGCATCGCCATTTTACATCACTCGATCCACCCAGTCAAAACCCGTCCTCTTCCTCCCAATGATTTGACCCACGTCTGACCGTATCCTGCTACCCCCTGAGTCAACAACCAACTCCACCGCCACCGTCAAACTATCCAGCCCGTCCTCCTCTACCCAATGACACCCTCTATTCCAAGCTCGAACACAATGTTCAAAATTAACCTGTAGCTTCACTATGCTACAGTGAATGTCGCACTGCTCCCTAGTCCATCGGATTACACCAGAATGCCACTAGTCGACTTGCCTTGTCCAGCTGAGCACCACCGTCCCCTCGATTACACCTCCGGCCTCCCTTATTTCCTCCTCGTCCAAGCCCTAGACCACAAAAAATGTGCGCTGCTCTATTTACAGCGAACCGAAATTTCTGCCAAACCCAAATTTGTGCATGTCCTATTGAAGATCTTTCTTCTATGAGTCAAAGGAATCCTACTTTGCTTTATTTCGTGGAGAATTTAGAAGTTGGGTATTCTCAGTTTTTTTGTCAAGAATTTGGCGGCTGAGAGTTTATTTACTACCGAGAAAAATGTTCAAGGGTCTTGAGGATAAGGATCTTATATAGGATTTAGTTTGCTTTTGTCTTGTGGATACATTGAGGGCTACGTCTTTGTTTTTGGGCCATGGAGAACTGGCGAATGAGAAGACGAAAACGTGCCTTGTATAGGTTCACTCAAAAACAATTCCAACTTTATTTCATTAATGTATTTAAGGTTTGGTTTTTTTTCAAAGTATCATGTTACATAAATTCCATTCACGTATGGACAGAAATAAAGATACTGTTGTATCGAGCTCGGTTCCACGACCCCAAAAATATAATAATACCGGTAGATTAACTCATATTTTGAAATCCCAAAATGTTGACTACAGGGTGCAAAATAGTCCAAAAAAAAGTTGCGTATTTAATTAATTAAAAATTTCAGTAAAATTCTAAAAATTAAATTATCACTATGTCCCAAAAGAACCTTGTCTAAATTCAAACTCCATATCTAGTTATATTGAAAAACCCTTTTAAAACGTAAATAAAGCGTCGCAAATCATAAAGGAATTCCATAGCGACTTTTCTGAAATTTGATTTGGACATAAATCAAAATCTACACGACGAAATCCCGATATTTCTCTTCCACTAGAAAGATATACTTCACCAGCTCCACACATTTCTTGTTTCACAGAAATCCGGCTTAAAACGAATCTTGTACATTCAGTTGAAGTTCAAATCGCCAAATAGCGAACTGCCGCGTCGTTACGCGCTCGATTATAATTATATTATAAACTATACGTTCAACTGTCGACGATTGAATATATTCGTTATTCAAATTCAATTCCAAGCTGAATTAAATATCAAAGATGATCTGTTTCACACCATATCGTCATTTCAGCCAATTCTGATTATTTCAGAATTAAATATATTATTTAATTTATTATTTAAATTAAATATTCACCATTATTTTATTCCACAACCATTTAATTCACCAAACCACCATATATATAATTAAATAAATTAATCATAATACCCCTGCCAATGCGGGTCATTACACGTACTTGGGGATTGATGGATATGCGAGGAAAGTGCCTCCGGTTTCGTTTAGACCCAGAACGAAATTGTAAATTGACTGTGTGTCTGACATTGGATTTTATTCTGTGATGATTGACCTCTATTAAATATACATCTGTTTGGCAACGGAGAATTTATTCTCTTGCTTAACACCCTTCTCTGAGGCATACGAGCTCAGAGGTTGTATATCGATGGACATCAGTCGCATGGAGTGAATTGCCTGTGTTGCATGCTTAAGTGGCAGATGATCAAGGCTTATGTTGAAAAGCAAAGTCTTGTGGTTGATGATCAAAGCACGGCCTATGTGGCACAGCTTTGTGTACAGCGTTAATTCGCGAGCCTCACACCTCGCTATGAGTCAAAAACGGGATAGTGACTGCATGGAAAGCACGACGTTTCTTTCTAGCTAGTGGCGGTGTCAGTGCTTAAACGGGCTGATATTTATATACTTTTCACCTGTGTGGTTGTTGGAATGCGAGGCGCCTCGAATATATGGTCGATAACTGGTACTATGTGAGCCAACGTACAGACTATTATATAGGTCCTATAGGACCGGGAAACGTGTGTTCAGGAATTGCCAATCCTCAAAAGTAAGAGCGGACCGGCCCTGAAGATCCAAGGATCGCTGTGTGTGGTCCTGAGACATTTGCTAGAGTGTCTCGAATCAGACAGGAGTTATCCCCTTGCCTCGACTCATGATGGAATCCAATTTCCAATAAGTGATATTTCGATTTTATTTGTAGAGCCTAGTACGGCGACATAGTGGTATGGGTCACTTATGCCGTCTATGATTTATACATTATGATTGAAGTTGTTTTCTTCACTTATAGTAATAATAAAATATGAAATTTAGCGTATCAAGCATTCTTTGGCTATTATAAGGTAAAAACCCTATCCTCCGGCTTGCGTTGCATTGTGTGATGGGACCTGGGTCTTATAATAGATTCATTTTTCTTTATTTAGCATTGCGCTGTTTGTTTTATGCACTGGTATTCTTGGGAGGAAACCCATTCCGTGTTATACAGCATGGTCCCTTGATTTATCTAACTTTAAAAATAAAGACTAATAACTGTTTTAGTTCTCACACTAGTCACATGACTGACCTGGAGTTTATTGGTTTAACCTAAACTCTGGGTGCCCCTATTTTCTACACGGGCAGTTGGTAGTTTTGGTTTTGTAGATTTATATTCACAGGATCCTGATTTACAGCTGGAACGATGCTCGGAAAGCTCTGTATTACTTTAAGTTGTGTTTTGTATTATTTTTCCGCTGCTATGTAATTTATTGTAATCTCTGATATTTATCGAACGTGTATATTTATTCATACTCTGTATATTCTTGTATTCTGATGGAATTGTTGTAAAAATCAATGTAATGTTCTTCTGCTTGAGTTCTGATTTGTCTTGTCCTCAAAGCAATCCGTGCTTTTCTTATCAGGGAAGTTCGGGTCGTTATAGCTCTGTAATTGGATTCTTTGCAAAATGATTGACCGTGCTCGTTCCCTTCAATTTCATGCTGCCGCTTTCTCTTAAATGATTCTCGGAATATCCAGTGACCTTCCTCGTTGCTTGTTTGAATTAAAATGCTTTGATTTGAATCCAAGTTACTTGCTTGTTCTCTGATATGATTATTAATTCAAATTTTTCTTTTATTGTGCTTGAACATGGATAGTTTAAATGCTGGTGATGATTGGTGTTTATATAGGATTAAAAATCCGTAAATATCTCTAATTTCATATGTTGATTTGGTTATGATATATATAAGAAAACATTGGGGCTTTTTGAAATCTTCGGTTTCATATTTGATGGACTTGAAAGCTTCGACCTTTATGTAATATTTGCGTGTGACTTGTGGACTTTGAAATGGTCTTTATCCTTGAATCAATTTTTCTGGAGCTTCGATTACACGCTTTTGAACTGAAATATCTTCAAAAAATCTGCTTTTAAAAATATGAACAAACATTCTCTTTGCTTTTCCAAAGACTATAGACTGATGCCATACACTTTGATTGATAAGAACAGATACTATGCTTGACTTTTCCTTGCAATTTTCTGGTACTTTTGCTTGATAACTTTTTGAACTGATAAGAGCAGATACTTGAACAAATTGAACTGGCTCAATTTTGCTGCTTCACATAAACAAAGATATGAATAGATATTTTACATGAACATGCCTTTGCGTTGATTAATTCGAATTATAAACATGTGGATGAACTTGAGTTTGAACTTGATCCTTATATTGCTGATTCACCACTTTCATGTTGAACTGCTTATATATTTTGTTGTGTGCATACTCATCACTTGTATTGTCTGTGATGATAGTTTGCTTTACCCATGTAGCACCCATGCTAGCTTGAAAAAGATTACACACTCATGTGTTCATTGAGTTGCATTTCCTGTTGCGTATCGATGCTCGATCACACTGCACTTTGTATTCTTGTATGCTGTGTGAACCTGAAATTACACATGAGCACACATGTATACTCTAATTTTTGTTGTACCATGCTACATTCATTTGCATGTGTCTTCTTCATTCCTTGTTGCATGCTCACATATTGCTGAACCAAGAAGTTGTTTCTCTTGTGCACTTGCATGTATTTGATACTTGCATGCTCTTATGTAGTCAGATTTTATCTTGAGCTCCTCAACGCCCATGTTTGCTGTGTGCACCACGCAGAAATGTATTTGTACACAATCACTTGCTTGTTGTAGTTGTATATTATGTCTTGCTCTGTCTTGTCTTTCACTGTCTTTAACCATAACATTGAACCAGTCTTGTTCATGGATTGAAATTGGCTTCACTTTTATTTGCTGCATACTTGTTAGATGATATACTCGACCACTTTTCATTGCTGCTTTGATTCGAACCATCATTGTAACACACCATATTTTCTGTGAACATTAAAGTAACAAATTAAAGAATACTTAATTTTAAAAGTGGGAATTAAGGGAAACGGGTTCGACCATTGCGTTCGTCTCGGAATTCTGCCTGAGATAGAGTCAGAGTTGCTTGAATCGGACTCCATATAAAGAAGTTATGGAGTTCAAAAGATTTCAAGAATAAACAAAAAATAATAATTAAATAATAAATCCAGTTCAAAATTCAAAATTCAAGCAGAACAGGCAAAGCGGGAAAATCCCGCTCAGAGTGTCGATCCCCCCCTGTAAGGAGTTGACCCCTTTGAGACCCAACTCCTGCGATGAATTTTTATAGTCCCGAGCTGATGTGGCCTTCTCTGATTGGCCAATGACTGATTTCTGAGGTATTAGGGCATATATTTCATGCTACGGTTGGCTAGATGAAACGTCTCTTTGGTTTGATGGCTCTGATTTCTCCTAGACTAATCTAAAGGCTAGAATTGAACCTAGACTTCTATATAATCACCCCAAACCTCAGCACTAGAACTCATTCTATGAAGCTGTCATGTTGTTCGTCTATAAGCAAGCCTAGCCTCCTTCATCTTCTCTTAACTAGAAAAATAAATCCAAACTAGTAATCGATTAGAAGAACTTTAAATCAAATGTCTACATCATAGGATAACTTTTCAAATTCAGAAATCAGATCCCAGAAATCAAGATCCATCCTTTTTCTATAAATTCAGTTATTATTTAGATTTAAACATCTAATAGAAATCATGACAATAATAACTGGATCTAGAACTATGCCTACTTCTTTCGTGCCTATCCTTTTGTCAATTCTGAATTGCCTATGCCTATGAGACTATTATGACGGATGTAATGACACCTATCATTCCTATGAGACTATCGTGATTGACATAATGAAACCTAACATGCCTATGAGACTATTGGATTGACAAAATGGAACCTATCATGCCTATTGGACTATTGTGACTGACATAGTAAAACCTATCATGCCTATTGGACTGTTGTGACTGACATAGTTAAACCAATCATGCCTATGTGACTATTAGGACTGATACCATTGAACCTATCATGTTGTATTAAATTTTTGGTTCTTTTATGTATGTAAGTTACATGCTAAGTTATGTTCGTACATGCTTACATGTTTAGATCCAAGCTAGTACCCATGTTTAAAGTCTATATAAGTTCATGCTTATACAATTAGATCTATGCTAGTTCGCATGTTGTTTGGGTCTAATTTAAATGTAAGAACACGTTCATGCGCTTAATTAAGTTTATGTTGTTCTATCCCAAATTTATACTTTGATCTATATTGTTTATGCCTGTTGGAATTTTACATGTCCCTTTCTTTTCCCTTTTGCTTATAAGTTAGGCTAATTTGCGAGCCTAACGTTCTATGTGAGTTATGCAAACGAATAACGGGGGAGACGTTGGGGAAAAATATTAAATTACATGCTATTGGCATAGATTGGCTCATAATCATGTAAATAATTAGTAGCATGAAATGGTAGAATTTGTATACCTAGAATTATGGACTTAATTTAGAGGGTAAATGGGACATGACTTGATTTGACAACACTTTTGGATAATTTACATATAAACATGAATGGTAAATATGTAATTTAATTAAAAGATGAATATGCCTATCCCGAGGTTAGATGAGTTGCGGTGTAAGACAGCCCGGAACCGCCCGACACAACCAATGACCGCAACAATATAGATCTAATGTGAGAGGTTAGCGCATTAAGCCCCAAAAACCCGAGGTTAGATTGAGTTGCGGTATAAGACTGCTCGGAACTGCCCGGCACATCTAGCGACTGCAACAATACATATCTAATGTGAGAGGTTGGTTCTTTTGAATGAATTAAAGCTAAGGAACAAACATTCTAAGAATGGTAGGGTTAAATTAATTAAGGAAACACTTAACCAATGTAGCATAACAAGTGGTAGGGTTAAGTAACACAAGAGGGAAACACTTAACCAATGTAACATGACCAGTGGTATGGTTAAGTTAACACTTAACCAATAAACGAGTGGGGTTAAGTTAATGGGATACACTTAACCAATATAATATGATGAATGAACAGGGCTAAGTTAATAGAAAACACTTAACCAATTACAAACATGATGAATGAGAAGGGTTAAGTTAATAAGAAACACTTAACCAACATGACATGGCGTGTGGATGGGTTAAGTTAACTTCAATGAAAGGATAACACTTAGCCAATTTGGGGTTATACGAATAGACCCTAGAAAATCCTAGTAACAGGGACCCATTTCAGCAGTAACCCACATAGATGTATCACGGTACCCGGAAACTAGGCAGGGTGGGGCACGATTATTGGGCTGATTATAAGCAGTCAAAATAGAGGCTGGTGGTGCAGCAGTGTAGTTCCGACGGAGTATGGGCGTGCACGTGCTCCGGAGTGGAAAAGCAAGCATTGGGCATCAGTAGTATACACTGTTCATGTTGGATCATGTCGGGTCGCCATCATGGGAATTGATACACCCCATGATGGGGCCAGCACATGTATCTACATACAAGCGGGGCCGAATGACATAAGTAATGAATGCATATAAGTGAGGTCAAATGACACAAGTAATACATACATGCGAGTTATAGAGCCAATCAATAGGGTAGTAAGGGTACATCTAACATCTTCATAGCAATTAGGCTGATTGAGATAAGATCCTCAGACTAGATGTACACCTGAAGGCTTGCGGGGTTAGGATCACCTTATTATATAACGTAGGATACTAGTTGGGACACTAGTAGGGGATACAGATCTTTTTTCATAGGATACTAGTTGGGACACTAGTAGGGAATACAAATCGTTCTATAAAAGACACTAGTTAGCATGCTAGTTGGGTGGTGTAGCGAAAATAGGAAATCGGAGAAAGAACCGAAGCGCATTCAGTGTATCTTGCCTTGTCATATCAAATGGTGCGGTGTAATCTTGTAATAATGCGGTAACATAAGGTTGGTTGAGTTGGGTAATTCCTTGGGGGTCAATCCGACGTTGATTTTGGTCTTCGGGATTGATACTCAGGGAGTTATTCTCTTAACCAAGGTGTCTTATTAAATATTGCAGTGTAGGAAATATCTTAATAACCCGGAGCGCAATCGTCATATCTTGTTCATCTTGTGTACCTTGTCATATCTAACGATCATCATTTGTTGTCTTTCTAAGCTTATTATCATGGTTATGTCTGGTATTCAGTTTATTCACGTCATGATCCTTTTACCTGCTTACATGCTGAATAATCACTGGACTTACTAGACTTATGTCTGACCCGTTTTCTTTCACCTTCCTTTATTCCGTTTTCCCCCTCCCAGGTTCACAGGGAGGGAATAACACCACTTAGCCCAGTTTTCTTTCTAAGCTCGAAGATAGACGATGTATTGCTTTGGACACTATTTTCCACTACTATGGCTGGCTCATGCTTTATTGGGGAATATCATTGTCGTTTTATGCTTCTTTATTTTCTTAAACAAGATAGATGCTTGTTTTAATGGGTAAGCGTGGTTTGGTGTTGGAAAACAATCTTTGTACAAGCTGTTTTACCAAGCAGCTATTTTATCAATGAAGTAAAGTTTTATATATTTTCCGCTGTTTAAAAATTTTGTCTGTTTTGTAATTTATCTGTTCTATACACTTATGACGCTCCACCGAAGTTAATGCATTCCCTTTGTGAGTGACCTTAACGGAGGTTGGGTGTTACACGTAGTTTCAGAGCTAAAGGTTACCAGAACAGATAAAGGATTTTGAAACCTGTTTTCAAAAGCATTTTTATAAAGAAGTATTTTCTAAAACATGTTTTGAAGAAGTGTTTTCTTAGAGAAAAGTATTGTTTTTAAAAGGCATATTCCCCAAAGCCATATGCACCATCTTCCGGTTCTTTATTTGAATCTCTTCTTCCTCTCTTTTCGCCATAGTTTCATAGACATACGGCATATGTCGAGGGCAAAGTAGTGCCCAACCTCCATCTGTGGCCGCAGTAGTTTCACCTGTGGCTAATCTTCTTTCAAGCTTTGTAGGTTGTTGTGCGATGGTGGTAGTTTCGAGAAACTTGTCAACAAGCTACCCAAGGATAGTAAGGATAAGAATAAGGGAGTTTGGGCTAAGAAGCACAAGCCCAAGGATAAGGAGCTTGTTGATATGGCTTAATCCACGCAGAAGGAGAAAGGTGAAAAGAAAGAGGACAAAGTAGAAGAATCACAAACAAGGGATTGGAATACAAGAAGAATGGAAGAAATAGTATATCCCACGATAAGATGGAGTGTCTTTTCTATGGTATAGTGGATCATTCAATTGTAGGAAAAAGAAGGCAGGGTGTTGTTTTCAGTATGGTGGAGAAGGGCATTTTATCAAGGATTGTCGAAGGACAAGGACAAGGGCAAAGGACATAATCTCCTAGCGGGCAATTCCATGCTCTCACTACTAGTGTACCTAAGAGAGGTAGGAACATTTCTGTTGAAAGTTTAGTTTTTCTTTTCAATCATCCTGTTAGAACCTTATTTGATTCTGGCACTTCACATTCTTTTCTATCTGCTTCCATAGTTGAGTCTCTGCACCTTAGTACTAGTATAGTAGAAGATCCCATTATTGTCTCAAATCTAGTTAATGGTTCGGCTCATTCATCTATGATTTGTTTGGATTTGGGAATATCTATACTAAGAATTGAGTTTAGATATAATGTTTACGTTTTTGGTTTCAGAGGCTATGGGTTGATTCTAGGGATGGATTGGTTATCCAGTAATGGTGCCATTCTCGATTGGGAAAGGAGGGTAGTTAGACTTTTGAGTTGCCTCGGTAATACCCTCGAAATCTCGTGTAACCCTAAGGGTTCTGTCATGCTTAGTTACATAGAATCTCTTGATACATCTGTTGATAATTTGCAATCTTTTCAAGTAGTCCATGAGTATCCCGATGTCTTTGATGAAGCGAAGGGTTTACCCTCAAAGCGTTAAATAGATTTCCGCATATACTTGGTTGATAACGCCAACCCAGTTGAATTGCCGGTACGACACATGGCTCCAAGGGAAAGGAAAGAGCTCAGCAAGCAAGTTAGAGAGTTGCTTGAAAAAGGGTTCATAAGGCGAAGAATTCTTGAATGGGGTGCTCCGGTAGTATTCGCTACTAAGGTGGAGGGTTCACTTCACTTATGCGTGGATAATAGAGTATTAAACAAGCTGACTAAGAAAAATAGGCATCCACTTCCAAGAATAGATGATTTGTTTGACTAGCTTGTAGGTGCGTCTGTTTTCTCCCAAGTAGATTTAGTTACAGGGTTTCATCAGCTAAGGACAGTATATGCAAGATTGCTTTTAGGACCCCTGACGGTTTCTTTAAATGGCTCGTCATGCCTTTCGGTTGCACGAATGCGCCCGCTCATTTTGATGACTTAATGAATAGGGTATTTAGGGAGTTCTTTAATAAGTTTGTAGAAGTCTTCGTGGACGATATCTTGATTTTCTCAAAGAACGAAGGAGAACATGCTTTGCATTTAAGAGAAGTCATGGATACACTTCGAGCACATCAACTTAAGGCGAAGTTCTCCAAAATGTCACTTTAGAGAGAATAAGTAAGGTTTCTAGGACATGTGGCATCCAAAGAAGGGATAGTAGTAGATCCCATAAAAGTAGTTGCGATGCAAGACTGAAAGGTCCCAAGGAATGCAATAGAAGTAAGAAGCTTTCTTGGACTAGCGGGTTAATATAGGAAGTTCATTAAGAACTTGGCGAAGGTATTAGCCCCACTTATTGGATCAACGAAGAAGAATCTAACCTTTGCTCGGGATATTGATTGTGATGTCACTTTCCAACGATCGAAGAGGGCTCTTAAAACGACCCCAGTTTTGACTTTTACCTTACGGTAGTAAAAGGTTTATGGTATATACGGATGCATGCAACACGAGACTAGGCGCCATTTTGATGTGAAAAGGAAGGGTAAGGTCATAGCGGGTGCCTTAAGAAGAAAAAGACTGACTTCAAGTACTCTTTATGTGAAAAGGAAAAGTTCAGAATACACGTCAACCTTTGATTTTATAACCTTCGGTTAAGTTAGTAGTTGACATCGCTAGGAGTAAGACCAACGCTTTTGGATCAAATAGGGACTTCACAAAGAAAAGACTCTTAGATAGTTGACGCAATAGATAAGTTAAGTAGAGAAGAGACCTCTAATCACCTTATTAACTACACTTGGTAACATGGTTAGCATCTGTTTATTTTCAAGCGGTAGTTCTTCCATATGGAATACCCTCTAGTGAATTTTGAAGAACCTTTGAGGAAATGTTAGCATGACACAGTAGAAGTTGTAGTCCTGATTATACTAGAAGGAGAAGAGGTAATGGGTTCCAACTCACACTTTGGAAACAGAAATTAAGAAGCTACGTAATCGTGAAGTTAAGATAGTCAGAGCACAATGGGGTGAAGCTCAAGAAGATGCGACTTAGAAGGCTGAAGACTAGATACGCGCATCATACCATTTTTGAGGGTATATCCTTGATCTCTCTTTTTCTGTAAAGTTTATTTGCATGCTAGTCTTTGTAACGACCCACATTCTACGCATCGAAGGATCGTAGAATATTTATTTCTTTCACATGCGAAGTCGTATAGTCATGTAACTTTAGGAGACGACTATTGGGGTCATTTCCCATATTCATGATTTTTACCGATTTTCAAATGACCGTTTTGCCCCTAGTTAATATTTTTTTGGCCATAACTTTTTATTGGAAGGAGTTTTGACTTGAAACCACTTCCATAAGATCTGGATGATGGTTTACCTTTCCATAGAGTGGTCACATTAGCCAAACAGACTCACTGTTTGGGAGATATAGCTGAAACAAGTTTCAGATGGTGAAAAACAGCTTAATTGGGTTTGACAACTAGGCCCAAAAAGGGGAATTTCAGGATAAGTGCTGGTAGGGTTTAGAGAACACCCTTTTTCTTACTTTCACAGCCACCACTTTCATTCTTGGAACCCTAGTAATGGCCTCCAACATCTAAAACACCCCAAATCACCTTCTAATCGCTAATTAAGCTAAATCTACATCAAATCAAAGAGGATTAACACAAGAATCAAGGTAGAACTACTGTATAGGAACAGCGTCAAACAGAGAATCATTTCAGATTTAATATTTTTATTGTAGCTAAGGTGAGTGATTTGCATAGTTCCTCACTAATTATGGTTAATTAAGGGTAATTAGTGATAATTAGTGAATTTATACATGTTAAAAATCTGGAAAAATATTGATAAATTTCGAAATATTGTTTTAGGCCTATGTTAGAAAATTTGGTTAATACGGTTAAGTTTTACTAATCCTATCATTAGTTTTTCTTAAACATGCTTAAAGGAAAATATGGGATTTTGGCAATGTTTGATCCGTTTTAACATATCAAGTTGTCATTTTGGTGTTTGTGGTTGATGTTATATGTTGCTATGACTATTTGGCATGAATTGTGATTGTTTAGAATAGTTAGAATGGTCGAAAACGCCGTCCAATGGCGTGAAAACAGTCGCTGGAAGTTACAGGAAAAGTGCAGGCTATGACCCGAACCGGATCGGATCGGATGGGGAGGCCCGAACCCACCCGTTCGTGTAGTCCATCCACGAGTCGCCCCTTGCATCCAAACCGAACCAGTACGCCATGAGTTGACTTGAATCTTGGAGGAGACCACGACCGGACCAATCCAATGTTGGGGAAGAAGACCAAAGTGAAGCCACCACGAGACATGTACTCCGACCCGGCCTGGGGTGCCATCAGAACCGATAGATCGTGGAGTGCTTATCCGAACCGACCCAGTGAAATGCTTCGATCCGAACCGATCCAGCTGGGGAACCACGATACCCGACCCGAACCGGTGCACCATGGAGGAGCTTGAGGAATTCGACCCGATCCGAGGTGATAAAGGCCACGAGCCGAACCGAAGAACTTGGACTTGAAGTGTGGACCACGAACCGACCCAGGAGCACGATCTGAGGCAAGGTAAAGTGAAGAACCGAACCTATCCGGAGATGAAGACAAAAACCAGAGATGCAAAGGTAGTCCAAGTGGGAAGTTTGTACTCAGGATCCAGTTGGGAACCAATGAGTCAACTTCATGAGTTGGGCTTTGCTGCGGGATGCTGGCTAAGTGGTTATCGACGTCTATAGCTTTGATTCACCACCAAGATGGATGTTAGGCTACGTAACAGTGCAGTGGGGTAGTTACTACTCCATGGGGCAAAGTGATCCTAGCAAGGCTATGAGCCAGTGCAGTGGAGTTGTTATGACTTCATGGGGCAGAGTAGACATAGCAAAGACTAGTGGCTATGGATCAGTGCAGTGGTGTCATTATGACTCCATGGGCCAGAGTGATCATAGCAAGGAATAGGGTGATCAAAGTAGTGGATATCGTATGCTTTACGCACTGAGTAAGAGATGTGCGGATGGTTGCTATGTTTGATTGGTTGCTTTCACTATGTCATGCACAACCCTACCCCTGTATTCTTTATACCATATGTTAATGGCACCTTAGAATATTGAGCGGTATGTTGTGCTAACTCTTTGGTTGCAGGTCCAGTTTCAGGTATGGTTTAGTACACCTATTATTGTTCTGTTTTGATGCTTATCGCTCATACCAGACTTTTGGCTGACCCAGAGTTTTATGTCTCTTCTTATTACTTTGGGTGCTCTTAAACTGGCAAACTAGAGATAGGTTAGGTGGTATGCACGGGTAGCTTTACCAAAGACGAGCAGGAGGCTCCCACGTATGATATATATATATTCTCCATGTGTTGCTGTTGGTCACTACTTTGGGCATTAGTATTGTACCTTTCCTTTCTTTTGCTTTAGAGACAGTTTTAAAGTTGTAATAATGATGATGTGGAACATAAGCTGCATTTGGATTTTCCGCTGCTATGATGTTTAGTTTCAGCTTATGTACTGTCTCACCTGTTTTATGTCAAGTATGTTATTATTATATTTTACTTCTTACGCTGTGAGGCATTCTATAGGTTCTTTATTAGTTCACCAGTAAGTCCTTTTCTTTTCCCTTTCTTTGGCGACCGTCCTGTGCCAGTTGGACATCGGCACAACGCATTTTCATGGGAAATGTCAGCTGGTGCGGGGCGGGCCGTCACACTTGGTATCAGAGCTCTAGGTTGCTTAGTTAACCTAGGGAAAGATACCAAGGAGAGATAGTACGTATATGACAGCGCATATTTGTGATTATTTTGGTTTTCAAAAGCTATATATACACACACACACACTATTAGTATAGCTAAGGATGAAGTCGCATTGCACTGACACCACAAAGAGGATGGTTAACCGTTTCTCTTTACAGATTGAACGATGAACCGATGTACGAGGGGTGCTGGTAGAGGAGCCTAGATTGGGAATGCTCCTGATATGAGAGATATGTTTACTGATTTCATGAGAGAGACGCTTAGGGACGTTCAAAGGGCAGTCCCTAATGCTGCAAATGGTGGTGGTACAACGGTGCAGGCGCCTAAAGCTGATTTCGCCAAGCTTTGCAAGGATTACACTAGTCTTGGTGGAAAGCCATTCCACAACATGGAATCGGCTAGGATATTCAGGATTGGTTGGATAGCTGTGAGCGTATCTTCGAAGACTTAGGTATCGAGGATGCGATGAAGAGAAAGCTAGCGCCCCATCAGCTGCAAGGACGGGCAATGAATTGGTGGAATGCTATCAAGGCAGCTACTCTAGAGGACTAAGTTACATGGGACCAGTTTAAGGCCCGATTTTGTGAAAAAATTATTCCAGCTGCCCAGAAGTCAGAGTTGTTTAGGAAGTTCTTGGAGCTAAAGCAGAATGGTAGAGCTGTCTCGGAATATATTGCTAAGTTCGATACATTATCAAAGTATGGATTATCTCTTATCGATACTCCCGAGAAGAAGAACGAAAAGTTCATAACTGGCTTAGATCGTTACTTGGGGGAAAGGCTTATTAACCACATCGATGAGACCTTTGAATCGATTGTGGGGAAAGCATTGAGGTCAGAGAGTCTTCACCCTAAGTCGAAGGCTGAGGTTGCATCTGCTGAGGAGCCATAGCCGCAAGCAAGCGGTGGAGGCAAGAATGGTTCTCAGAATAAGAGAAAGCAGAATCAGACCAAGGATGACCAGAAGAAAAAGAATAAGAAAGATGTTGAGTGCTTCAGCTGTGGTAAGAAGGGCCACTATGCCAAAGACTATCGGGCTAAGCCAACGGATTGGAAGTGCTTCAACTGTGGCCAAGTGGGACATCAAGAGGACAAGTGTCCGCAACCCCCTAAGGAAAATCAGATTGTGAAAGCATATGCTATCATTGCTGTTCCTTCTTCGTCGAATGCCCCAACTGCAGCGGAGAAAGGAAAGAATGTTGTTGTTCAAGGTATGCTTTCTGTTTATGATGTTCCTGTTCTAGTATTGTTTGATACCAGAGCTTCCAGTTCCTTTATATCTAGTGACTTGGTAGATAAGTTGGGATTGGAGCCCGAGATGGTCGATAGACCTTTAGTAGTGATGAACTCGATTGGTGGTTCGACTAGCCTTAGCATGATTTGTCATAATGTGGTCTTATCGAGTCATGGATTCATGTTTGTTTGTGATTGTTTTGTTTTGGGCTTTACTGGGTTTGGCATTATTTTGGGAGTCGATTGGCTCTAGAGATACGGGGTGGTGGTACACTGTGAGGGCTTTTTGGTGAAAGTTAAAGCGGATGATGGGCGGAGGATAGTGTTTGGTGGTCTACCTAATTATGGGGTAATGGCTAGTTTTCTAAATTCCCTCGACATCCTGCATGATGAGTTGTCAGATGTGCATGTGGTTAGCTAGTATCCGGACGTCTTCGAGGAAGTGACCGGACTTCAACCACACAGAGAGATTGAGTTCCGTGTTGATTTGTTAAAAGATGCCAGACCTATAGTGATGCCACTTCGTCGTATGGCGCCAATGGAGCAGCGAGAGCTCGGGGTGCAAGTAGGCGATCTTTTGAAGAAGGGATTTATCAGAAGAAGTGTTTATGAGTGGGGAGCACCAGTTGTGTTTGCTACCAAGGTAGATGGTTCCCTACGTTTGTGTGTGGACTACCGCGAATTGAATAAGGTGACGAGGAAGAATAAGTACCCTCTACCGCAGATAGATGATTTGTTTGATCAGTTGAGTGGCGCGAGAGTATTCTCCCAGTTGGATCTCATGACAAGTTTTCATCAGCTTAGAGTGGAAGCTGAAAGTATAGCAAAAACGACATTTTGGACGCCATCTGGATTTTATGAGTGGTTGGTCATGCCATTCGGGTTGACCAATGCACCAGCATATTTTGTGTATCTTATGAATAGGGTATTCAGAGATTAGTTGAATAAATTTGTCCTTGTGTTCATGGACGATATACTTGTTTATTCGAGGACAGAGGAAGAACACAAGGAACACTTGAGGATAGTGATGGAGGTGTTGAGAAAACACCAATTGAAAGCAAAGTTTTCTAAATGTCACTTCTGGAGAAGGGAAGTGAGATTCTTGGGCCATGTTGTTTCAGAAAATGGTATCGCCGTGGACCCTACGAAGGTGGCTACGGTACAAAATTGGTCTACGCCCAAGAATGCAACGGACATAAGAAGTTTCTTGGGGTTAGCTGGATATTATCATAAGTTTATCCAAGACTTCTCCAAGATATCAGCACCGTTGACTCAGTTGACCAAGAAGAATCAAGCCTTCGTCGGGGACGAAAAGTGCGAGAATGCATTCAAGAGCCTAAAGGAAAAGTTGACATGTGCATCAGTGTTAGTCCTTCCTAAGGGGAATGAAGAGATGATAGTATATATGGATGCATGTGGTACCGGACTAGGTGCTGTATTGATGCAAGGAGGTAGGGTTGTAGCTTATGCAAGTCGACAACTGAAACCGCATGAGAAAAGATATCCTACCCATGATTTGGAATTGGCAGCGATCGTGTTCGCATTGAAGATGTGGAGACATTATCTCTTGGGAGAAAGATTCGAGTTGTTTACCGATCATAAATCGTTAAAGTATCTCTTCTCTCAGAAGGATCTAAATCTCCGACAACAAAGATGTTTAGAATTCTTAGCTTCCTATGATTTCGATATCGCATACACACCAGGAAAGGGCAATGCGGTAGCTAATGCATTGAGTAGAAGACATGCCAGTTTAGGGGCTATGTTTCTAGAATGGGAGCAACTAGAGTACATCGCTGGGTATGATTTCAGACCAAAGTGCGAATTGGATCCAAAAATGTTAGCAAGTTTGACGATCAGACCAACTTTAATTGAGCGGATTGGTTCCAAGTAGAGGGACGATCCTAACCGATTTGAAATCATCTCCAAGTTATAGTTCGGTATCGATGAGGAGATGAACAAGTATGGGATTGATCGAGATAGATGGCTTAGAAAGAATGGAAGACTAGTTGTGCCCAATGTCAGTGGATTGAGAGATGAAGTGCTTAGAGAATGTCATCACTCAAAACTAACTATACACCCCGGTGGTAATAAAATGTATCGGGACATGAAGTAGACCTACTACTGGGAGGGGATGAAAAGAGGCGTTGGGAAGTTTATATCCAAACGCATTAATTGCCAGCTAGTTAAAGCTGAGCAAAAGAAGCCTAGTAGTTTACTGCAACCATTAGAAGTTCCAGAATGGAAATGGGAACAAGTCTCAATGGATTTTCATTGATGGGTTACCAAGGACTAGATCGAGCCATGATAGCATTTGGGTGACTATGGACCGATTGACCAAGAGTGCAAGATTTATGCCCGTCAAGTCGAATAGAACTGCAGCTAAGTTAGCTGAACTCTATGTAAAGTGGGTAGTGAGATTTCATGGAATACCCAAAGGTATTATGAGCGACCGAGATCCGTTGTTCACTAGTGGATTTTGGAAGAGTTTACAAGAGGCGTTAGGATAAAAATTACGTCTCAGTACCACATATCATCCTCAAACCGATGGTTAGAAAGAGAGGGTGAATCGTATATTAGAAGATCTCCTAAGAGCTTGCATATTGTATTTTGGTGGATCATGGGATGACCATTTGCATCTAGTAGAGTTTGCCTATAATAATAGTTATCAATCCAGTATTGGTATGGCCCCATTTGAAGCTTTGTATGGAAGACCGTGCAACTCACTGTCGTGTTGGTTAGAAACTGGTGAGAAGTTTGTGCTTGGACCAAAAACTTCAGCTAAGATTAAGGTTATCCAACAGCGAATGAAGACTGCCCAGGATAGGCAGAAAATTTATGCCAATAAGAGGAGAGGAGAATTAAAGTTCTTCATTGGCGACTTGGTGTTTGTTAAGATTTCTACGTTGAAGAGCGTGATACGATTTGGCAGGAGAGGCAAGTTGATACCAAGATTTGTTGGTCCATTCCTAGTTCTTGAGCAAATTGGGAATTTGGCAGATAAAGTTGAATTACCAGACAAGATGCAGGAGTTCACAAAGTATTTCATGTGTCCCAGTTAAGAAAGTTCGTGCACGACCCCGATGTAGCTATTTCACCAGATCAGTTGGATGATATCGAGGTTAAACCCAAGGCGGTTGGGAACCGCAAGCCTATGCATATTGTTGGGAACAATACGAAGCAACTTCAAAGGAAGGTGGTGAAATTGGTCAAAGTTCAGTGGGGCGAGAATGAGAATGACTGTACTTGGGAGACAGAGGAGAGCATTAGGAAGACGTATCCAAAACTCTTCGCCGGGTAAGATTTCAATTTCGAATTAGTCTTTCCGCATGCTAGGATAGGCTTGTTTTTTTTGTTTTGCATGTTTGCTTGTTGCATGTGGCAGGTAGGCATGCGAGATCCTTTGTATGTTTTGAGTTAAGGAATTTCGGGGACCAAATTTCCTAAGGAGGGGGAGAATGTAACAACCTACATTCTACGCATCGGAGGATCGTAGAATATTTATTTCTTTCACATGCGAAGTCGTATAGTCATGTAACTTTGGGAGACGACCATTGGGGTCATTTTCCATGTTCATGATTTTTACCGATTTTCAAATAACCGTTTTTCCTAAGGAGGGGGAGAACGTAATGACCCGCATTCTACGCATCGGAGGATCGTAGAATATTTATTTCTTTCACAAGCGAAGTCGTATAGTCATGTAACTTTAGGAGACGACTATTGGGGTCATTTCCCATGTTCATGATTTTTACCGATTTTCAAATGACCTTTTTGCCCCTAGCTAATTTTGTTTCGGCCATAACTTTTGATTGGAAATGAGTTTTGACCTGAAACCACTTCCATTAGATCCGGATAATTGTTTATCTTTTCGTAGAGTGGTCACATTAGCCAAACGGACTACCTCTTTGGGAGATATGGCTGAAACAAGTTTCAGATGGTGAAAAACAGCTTAATTGGGCTTAACAGCTAGGCCCAAAAAGGGGAATTTCAGGATTTGTAGTATTTAAGTGCTGTTAGGGTTTAGTGAACACCCTTTTTCTCACTTTGACAGCCGCCACTTTCATTCTTGGAACCCTAGTAATGGCCTCCAACGTCTAAAACACCCCAAATCACCTTCTAATCGCTAATTAAGCCAAATCTACATCAAATCAAAGAGGATTAACACAAGAATCGAGGTAGAACTGCTGTATAGCCTTGGGAATAGCGCCAATCAGAGAATCATTTCAGATTTAATATTTTTATTGTGGCTAAGGTGAGTGATTTGCATAGTTCCTCACTAATTATGGTTAATTAAGGGTAATTAGTGATAATTAGCGAATTTATACATGTTAAAAATCTGGAAAAATATTAATAAATTTTGAAATATTGTTTTAGGCCTCCGTTAGAAAATTTGGTTAATTTGGTTAAGTTTTACTAATCCTGTCATTAGGTTTTCTTAAACATGCTTAAGGGAAAATATGAGATTTTGGCTATGTTTGATCCGTTTTAACATATCAAGTTGTCATTTGGTGTTTATGGTTGATGTTATATATTGCTATGACTGTTTGGCATGAATTATGATTGTTTAGAATAGTTAGAATGCTCGAAAATGCCGTCCAGTGGCATGAAAATAGTCGCAGGAAGTTACAGGAAAAGTGCAGGCTGTGACCCGAACCGGATCGGATCGGATGGGGAGGCCCGAACCAACCCGTTCGTGTAGCCCATCCACGAGCCGCCCCTTTAACCCAAACCGAACCAATACACCACGAGTTGACTTGAAGCTTGGAGGAGACAACGATCGGACCAATCCAACGTTGCGGAAGAAGACCAAAGTGAAGCCACCACGAGACATGTGCTCCGACCTGACCCGGGGTGCCATCCGAACCGATAGATCGTGGAGTGCTTATTCGAAACGACCCAGTGAAATGCTCCGATCCGAACCAGTCCAGCTGGGGAACCATGATGCCCGACTCGAACCGGTGCACCATAGAGGAGCTTGAGGAACTCGACCCGATCCGAGGTGATGAAGGCCACGTGCCGAACCAAAGAACTTGGGCTTGAAGTGTGGACCACGAACCGAACCAGGAGCACGATCTGAGGCAAGGTAAAGTGAAGAACTGAACCGATCCGGAGACGAAGACCAAAACCCGAGATGCAAAGGTAGTCCAAGTTGTAAGTTTGTACTCAGGATCCAGTTGGGAACCAATAAGCCAACTTCATGAGTTGGGCTTTGCTGCAGGACGCGTGCTAAGGGGTTATCGACGTCTATAGCTATGATTCACCACCAAGACGGAAATTAGGCTACATAACAGTGTAGTGGGGTAGTTACTACTCCATGGGGCAGAGTGATCGTAGCAAGGCTATGAGCCAGTGCAGTGGAGTTGTTATGACTTCATGGGGGCAGAGTGGACATAGCAAAGACTAGTGGCTATGGATCAGTGTAGTGGGGTCATCATGACTCCATGGGGCAGAGTGATCATAGCAAGGAATAGTTTGATCAAAGTGGTGGATATCGTATGCTTTATGCACTGAGTGAGAGATGTGAGGATGGTTATTATGTTTGATTGGTTGATTTCACTATGTCATGCACACCCCCACCCCCGTATTTTTTATACCGTATGTTAGTGGCACCTTAGAGTACTGAGCGGTATGTTGTGCTAACTCTTTGGTGTAGGTCCAGGTTCAGGTATGGTTTAGTATACCTGTTATTGTTCTGTTTTGATGCTTATCGCTCATACCAGACTTTTGTCCAACCCAGAGTTTTATGCCTCTTCTTATTACTTTGGGTGCTCTTAAACGGGTAGACTAAGGACAAGTTAGGTGGTATGCACAGGTAGCTGTACCGGAGACTAGCAGGAGGCTCCCACGTATGATATATATATTGATATTCTCCCTGTGTCGCTGCTGGTCACTACTTTGGGCATTAGTATTGTACCTTTCCTTTCTTTTGCTTTAGAGACAGTGTTAAAGTTGTAATAATGATGATGTGGAACATAAGCTGTATTTGGATTTTCCGCTGCTATGATGTTTAGTTTCAGCTTATGCACTGTCTCACCTGTTTGATGTCAAGTATGTTATTATTATATTTTATTCCTTGCGCTGTGAGACGTTCTACATGTTCTTTGTTAGTTCACCTGTAAGTCCTTTTCTTTTCCCTTTCTTTGGCGATCGTCCCGTGCCAGTTGGACATCGGCACATCACATTTTCGTTGGAAATATCGGCTGGTGCAAGGCGGGCCGTCACAGTCTTTATCTTTTAAGTATATCCTCTCGGTCCTATACTTGGTCCTTAGGTAGAAGCCAATGGATGTAAACATGTGTTGAGGCATGTTATGTTTGGTGGATGCAAGTGGATGTAAGTGTTTGCTAGTGGTTGCTCATGGATGCATATACACACACATTAGGTACTAGATCGGCTTAGTCACTTTCATATTGCATATGCATATATGTATTTGTATATAGATTGAAACTTGATGTGTTGTCGTATGGGTGTTGCATTTGTACGAATGATTGGGCACTCATGTTGAGGTTATAAAATACGATTAGGAGTAATTTCATACATGATGGACTCATAGCACTGACATAATTCGCATTAAGGAGGTCAACTGAATCAGTAGACCGCCTGATTTTGCATTAGATAATGGCATGTACACACACTATGCATACGATCATGAAAGCATTATAAATATTTTTAAGGACAATGGAAGCCTGTGGTTGATGGTTGAGTAGATGGATGTTGGATATTAGGATACATTCTTCTTAACTTGGAGATTTCAGGGACGAAATCCTTTAAAGGAGGGGAGAATGTAACACACCGTATTTTCTATGAACATTAAAGTAACGAATTAAAGAATACTTAATTTTAAAAGTGGGAATTAAGGAAAACGGGTTACGCCATTGCTTTAGTCTCAGAATTTTGCTTGAGATAGAGTCCGAGTTTGCGTGAATCGGACTTTGTGTGATGAAGTTATGGAGTTCAGAAGATTTCAAGAATAAACAGAAAATAATAATTAAATAATAAATCCAGTTCAAAATTCAAGCAGAATAGGCTGAGCGGGAAAATTTCCGCCCAGGGTGTCGACCCCCTAGGGGGAGTCAACATAGGTGTCGACCGCCCTATAGGTGAGTCGACATAGGTGTCGACCCCCTGTAGGGAGTCGACCGCTTTGAGATCCAGCTCCTATGATGAATTTCTGTAGTCCTGAGCTGATGTGGCCTTCTCAGATTGGCCAATGACTGATTTCTGAGGTATTAGGGCATATGTGTTATTCTTACGGTTGGCTGGATGACACATATCTTTGGTTTGATGGCCCTAATTTCTCCCAGACTAGTCTAAAGGCTAGAATTGAACCTAGACTTCAATATAATCACCCCAAACCTCAACCCCAGAACTCATTCTATGAATCCGTCATGTTGTTCGTCTACAAGCTAGTCTAGCCTCCTTTATCTTCTCCTAACTAGAAAATTAAATCCAAACCAGTAATCAATTAGAAGAACTTCAAATCAAACGTCTACATCAAAGGATAGCTTTTCAAATTCAGAAATCAGATCCCAGAATCCGTCCTTTTTCTATAATTTCATTTATTATTTATATTTAAACATCTAATAAAAATCATGACAGTAATAACTGGATCTAGAACTATGCCTAATTCTTTTCGTGCCTATCCTTTCGTCAATTCTGAATTTCCTATGCCTATGAGACTATTATGACTGATGTAATGACACCTATCGTGCCTATGAGACTATTGTGATTGACATAATGAAACCTAACATGCCTATGAGACTATTGGATTGACAAAATGGAACCTATCATGCCTATTGGATTGTTGTGACCGACATAGTAAAACCTATCATGCCTATTGGATTGTTGTGACTGACACAGTAAAACCTATCATGCCTGTTGGATTGTTGTGACTGACATAGTAAAACCTATCATGCCTATGAGATTATTGGGACTGATACCATTGAACCTATCATGTTGTATTAAATTTGTGGTTTTTTATGTATGGAAGTTACATTCTAAGCTATGTTCATACATGCTTACATGTTTAGATCCAAGCTAACACCCATGTTTAAGATTAATATAAGTTCATGCTTATACAATTAGATTTATGCTAGTTCGCATGTTATTTGGATCTAATTTAAATGTAAGATCACGTTCGTGTGCTTAATTAAGTTTATTTCGTTCTATTCCAAATTTATACTATGCATGTTGATCTATATTGTTTATGCCTGTTGGAATGTTACATGTCCCTTTCTTTTCCCTTTTGATTATAAGTTAGGCTAATTTGCAAGCCTAACGTTCTATGTGAATTATGTGAACGAATAACGGGGGAGACGTTGGGGAAAAATATTAAACTGCATGCTATTGGCATAAATTGGCTCATAATCATGTAAATAATTAGTAGCATGAAATGGTAGAATTTGTATATCAAGAAATATGGACATAATTTAGAGATTAAATGGGGCATGACTTGATTTGACAACACTTGTGGATAATTTACATGTAAACATGAATGGTAAATATGTAAATTAATTAAAAGATGAATATGCCTAACCCGAGATTAGATAGAGTTGCGGTGTAAGACTTCCCGGAACCGCCCGGCACATCCAGCGACCGCAACAATATAGATCTAATGTGAGAGGTTATCGCATTAAGCCTGAAAAACCCGAGGTTAGATTGAGTTGCAGTGTAAGACTTCCCGGAACTGCCCGGCACATCCAGCGACTGCAACAATACATATCTAATGTGAGAGGTTGGTGCTTTAATGATTGAATTAAAGCTAAGGAACAGACAGGCTAAGAATGGTAGGGTTAAGTTAATTAAGGCAACACTTAAACCAATGTAACATGACAAGTGGTAGGGTTAAGTAACACAAGAAGGCAACGCCTAACCAATTTAACATGACTGTGGTAGGGTTAAGTTAACACTTAACCAATGAACGAGTGGGGTTAAGTTAATGGGAAACACTTAACGAATATAATATGATGAATGAACAGGGTTAAGTTAATAGAAAAAACTTAACCAATTACAAACATGATGAATGAGAAGGGTTAAGTTAATAAGAAACACTTACCCAACATGACATGGCGTGTGGATGGGTTAAGTTAACTTGTATGGATGGATAACACTTAGCCAATTTGGGGGGGGGGTATACAAATAGACCCTAGAAAACCCTAGTAATGGGGACCCATTTCAGTAGTAACCTGCATAGATGTATCACGGTACCCTGAAACTAGGCAGGGCATGGCACAATTACTGAGCTGATTATAAGCAGTCAAAATAGCGGCGGGTGGTGTAATTCCGACGGAGTATGGGCTTGCACATGCTCTGGAGTGGTAAAGCAAGCACTGGGCATCAGTAGTATACACTATGCGTCTGGAATCATGTCGGGTCGCCATCATGGGAATTGATACACCCCATGATGGGGCCAACAAAGGTATCTACATATAAGCGGGGCCGAATGACACAAGTAATGAACGCATACAAGCGAGGTCAAATGACACAAGTAATACATACATGCGAGTTAGGGAGCCGATCAATAGGGGAGTAAGGGTACATCTAACATCTTCATGGCAATAAGGCTGATTGAGGTAAGATCCTCATACTAGATGTACACCTGAAGGCTACCACAATTGCGGGGTTGGGATCACCTTATTATATAACGTAGGATACTAGTTGGGACACTAGTAGAGATACAGATTCTTTTTCATAGGATAATAGTTTGGACACTAGTAGGGAATACAAATCGTTCTATAAAAGACACTAGTTAGGATGCTAGTTGGGTGGTATAGAGAAAATAGAAAATCAGAGAAAGATTTGAAGCGCATTCAGTGTATCTTGCCTTATCATATCAAATGGTGCGGTGTAATCTTGTAATAGTGCGGTAACAAAAGGTTGGTTGAGTTTAGTAATTTCTTGGGGGTCAATCTGATGTTGATTGCGGTCTTTGGGGTTGATACTCAGGGAGTTACTCTCTTAAGCAAGGTGTCTTAGTAAACAATGCGGTGTAGGAAATATCTTAATAACCAGGAGCACAATCATCATATCCTGCTCATCTTGTGTACCTTGTCATGTCTAACGATCATCATTTGTTGTCTTGCTATACTTATTATCATGGTTATTCAGTTTATTCACGTCATGATCCTTTTATCTGTTTACATGTTGAATAATCTGTGATAACCCCAAACTTCCACGGAGTGAAAGTAAGGAATAATCATTTGGAATACAACATAAATACAACAATACAGATCACAGATACAACATAGCAAAGGAAAACTATAGAATAATAACATCATAGCAGCAGAAATATGAATGTCATCAACCATAGAATTCCACAGTCACAGAGTCCTAAATTATTCCATCAAGTTCAGCAAAAGGAGATAAGTTTCAAAATTCAAAATAGAACAACAGGAAATAGAATAAGTTTGGATGTCTCAAAGTCTAAAGATAAAATGCAACAAAAGACAAATGATAGATAGTCTTTATAGCTCCAAATCATCACCTCAACTAAGCAACTCCAAGAAAGCTCCAAAGACAGCGACTCCAAAGAAAATGAAACATGTTACTTGGCTGCCCATGTAGAAAGGAGAGCACCCGAGTTTGAAAAGGTGAAAACAAACTACGAGTCAGTCATGGGACCGGTGTGAGAATTCTTAACTAATTTAATTGATAGTAATAAGGAAAATCCAAGACCACTCCACTAACGTGGAACGGGTTTTATTTCAATGGACTGCCGTGCATAATTTAAGGTGACTGAACATATAAATAAGTAAATCGTAAAACAACGCAATGCTTTTGAAAAAATGGAATCATCACAAGAATCAAGTCCCATCACACAATGCAACGCAAACCAGAGGATAGAATTTAACCTTATGATGATTAAACATGCTTAGTACGATAAAAACGAATTTGATATTATTATTAGTATATATATGTTTCAAAAACATTTCAAAGTAAATGTATCAATCCTAGGAAGCATAGCTACCATATACTATGCCTCCATACTAGTAATACAATCAAGTCCGTAGGTTCGTATTGGGAATTTGGTTTTCCATCATGAGTCAAGGCTAAGAACGATCTCCTTACTGATTCGAGACACTCTAGCTAATGTCTCAGGATCCTCCGCAGTGAAACCTTGGAAAGCTGCAGGGCCGGTCCACACATACGATTTTGCGGATTAGTTATTCCTGAACACACGTTTCCCGGTCCTATAGGACCTAACATCTGAGGCGCCTCATTCCGTCTTCTACATAAGCAAAATGTCCGGCTGAGTAAAACCCAAACACCACTTCTAGCTAGAAAGAAACGTGCTGCTCTCCCTGCGTTCCCTTGCTCTGTTTTAGACTCAACCGGTTTGTGAGGCTCGTGAAGCTACGTAATACACAAAACTATACTTATTCAAGTTGTGCTTTGATCGTCACCACAAGGTTCTGCTTTTCAACAAGAAACCTTGATCACTGCATCTTGGTATGCCACACTGCCAATCCATGTCATACTATTAATCTTTTGCCGAAATATACAAAAGGGTGTTAAGCAAGAGAATAAATTCTCCGCCACCAAACATTCATACATTCGGCATAAAATTAATAAATATAATATAAAGGAGTACAATGTCGGACACACATTCCATTTATAAGCCCGTTCTTGGTCTGAACGAAACTGGAGATACTCTCATCCCGTATGTCCAGTACGGAAAGGAGGTACCCGCATATCCATGAAATCAACATGCACGTTTGGGCAATTACCCGGACCCTTGAATTGGGAGCAAGTCAATTCAGGGTCTTGATCGTTATCCATTCGAGAGAAGATTTACGGTCTTCATTCGCCGTCTTCAAACTTCGATTTTTAGACGTCGTTTTATTATTTGGAATGAGTTTAAACTCGGACTTTCCAAATAATTCTCACATATATAATTTGAAAAATCATTTTTACAACGCTATATTATTTTGTAATGATTAATTCCTATTTTCAATTATTTGAAATAATTAAATTTTTATTTAACGACGCTTCTGGTCAGTGGGCGACCTTGGTGCTGTTTTCAACCAATTTTGATTTACACATTTCTCAAAATCTAACCGTTGGATTTTAACGTAGTTTATATCGTTGGCAAGATCTTCCGAAAGCGGTCATAATGGTTTTTGTTTGGGGAAAATCCGACGGTCGGATATTTTGGTATAGTCGTTTAAAGGTACGATTCCAAAACGTGAACTACTACGCTCAATTCGTTTAATTTTAATTATATCTATATATAAATATATAAATGTAAACGTTTAACCATAATAACGTCTTTCAATCCGACAACAAACTAAACAACTACCGACATCCGTTCATTTTTAATTCATTTAAAATTAAAGATAATATTTCAGCATAAAAAAACATTATTTTATTCCTTTATTTACATTAGAAATGTAAATTATAATTCAAAGTCCAATTTCACCTTTTATTCTTTAATTCTTATATTTACACAGAAATGTAAATTATAATACAATGTTGAATTCCATTCTTTATTCTTTTATTTACATTAAAAAGGTAAATTCCAATTTTTTGTCATCACAATGTAAAATCACCTTTTTAATTACAACGTAAATTGTAACTAACATTATAATGTAGAATTTCTATCCTTTAATTGCAATGTAAAATCTCCTTTTTAATTACAACGTAAAATCCTCCCTTTTTATTTACAATGTAAATTGTAATTCACATTACAACGGTAGGATCTTATTCCTTAATTACATTGTCAAATCCTTCTATTTAATTACATTACAAATGTAATTACATTACCGGTGAAAAATTCTATCTTTATAAATTACATTGAAAATGTGATTTTGATTCCATTGTAAAGTTTCTCTTATTAATTACATTAAAAATGTAATTAACATTATAACGGAAAATTCCTATCTTTTAATTTGTCTCTTAATTTACAATACAAAATCCTACTTTTTAATTACATTAAAAATGTAATTTATATTAGATGTCAAATCTTGCTTTCTAATTTTCAATGTAAATTTTTATACTTTAATTACAGATCAAAATGTAATTTTATTTACGATGCAAATTCTTATTCTTTCATTTACATACAAAAATGTAATTTTATTTACAGTGTAAAATCTTATTCTTCAATTACATATAACAATGCAATTTTATTTTCAATGCAAATTTTTCTTCTTTAATTACATTAAAAATGTAATTTTAATTACACCGCCAAATTCTATCTTTTTAATTAAAAAAATGTAATTTATATTACATGTCAACTCTTGCTTTTTAATTTGAAATGTAAATTTTTGTACTTTAATTACACATAAAAATGTAATTTTATTTTCAATGCAAATTCTTCTTCTCTAATTACATATAAAATGTAATTTTAATTTACAATGTAGATTTCTCTTCTTTGATTACATATAAAAATGTAATTTTAATTTACAATGTAAATTCTTATTCTCTAATTACATATAAAAATGTAATTTTGATTACAATGCAAATTCTTATTCGTTGATTACATATAAAAATGTCCTTTTAATTTACAATGTAAATTCTTATTCTTTGATTACATTAAAAATAAAGATAATTTCTTTTATGGTGCAATATCATACTTTAATTACATAAAAAAATGTAATTTCTTTTACGTACAAATTTTGATCTTTTTACTTTTAACAAAAAGTAAATCTTTTCCATACCGTCATCTTTTCCATTTTGATTTTAATAAAAACCCAATCTTTACCATACCGTTATATTTTAATTTAACAACCACATAACAATATTTTATTAAACTAACAAGATCTAATTCAACCAAATACAACAAGGTGATGTATATAATTATTTTTCCATGATTCACAGAATAACGACCAACATAATACAACCAAATATTTAAACAAATAATTGGTTCTAATTTACTATCACACACAGATCTAAACTTTTGACTATCAGATCTAGCATCATACATCACACAACAACAGATCAATCATTCAGAATATTATCACATCGTAGATCTAGTTCATGGACAATTCAACATATTTAAATAACTAGAGAATAATAATTAAATTGATTTAATTATTTGAAATAGGATCTCACCTTGATTGGATCAGTATTAGAAATTCAAACGTGTTCAGAACTGGTCCCAATTGCTTTCAAGAGGTTCTATTTGATGTTACGGTTCAAACGGATCTGAAAATTTTCAGTTTGGAGTTCGTATGAACAAATTATCAATTATTATTTACAACTGCAATTGCAACAGAAATAAGCGTCGCAAATCTGAGTGAAAATCATACCGTTATTTTCAGTATTGTTCAAATCTTTGATTTTAATTTTCGGGAGATTTATGCAGTAACTTTCGGAGAGGTTTGCGCGACGTTAGAGAGCTAGGAGAGGGGAGCTTGCGCCTGGAAGGGGAGAAGAGCGATCGCATGTGGAGGCGGGGGCGGGGCTCGATGGCGCGGGCTTTGGGGGGGCACGACGGTGGCTATAGGTCATGGGGAGGTCCGATTTTGGATGAGATCGAAGAGGGGATTGAGTATTTCGAAAAGTTCAACTACGGTGGGTTCTGAAACGGAGTGTAGAGGGAGAAATCGGAGGAAGAAAATTCGAAGGGTATGGGTTATGCGGCGGCTGAAGGAAACGGGGAAGAAGGGTACTGTAGCATACGTATTTATACTAGTATTTAGGGCGTATTTTCTTTTTATTTTTACTTTAATTAATTTCAAAATTAGGGTTTTTCCGTCCGATCTCCAAACGGAGCCCAACGACTGTCGAACAATATATTTTGACGCCTTCTGAACGCGATGGCGCTAGTGCCGAAGTCTAATTTTGAAGTTACAGCATGTTTCTTTTATTTTTAAAATAAATCCTTAATATTTAATTCGAACGTACTTTTTAATTTTATTGGGGCCGCATACGAACTCAGAAAAATCCAGAAAAATTATTTCTGGCTTTGTTTTGACAATCTGGTCCTTACAAAATTAATTTCGTCGAATTCTGAGGCTATTTAAAAAATGGCTATTTTCTAGTTGTTCGAAATTGACTGAAATTTACAAAACACATATCTATTTTCCACGGTCACAAATTTATTCCGAAAATTATGGGAATTTAAACCAAGCAATAATTTGACATCCTGGATCCAACAAAAGTGGTTTCGTCGAAAACCGAGGTCGTTTTCAAAATGGCTATTTTTAATATTAAAAAAATATATATAGAAATTCTACAGCGACTATTCTAAAATTTCAACTAGCCATAACTTTTATTTCCCGCTATGAAATTTCGATTTTTTCGGATTCCTTTGAAATATATTTTTAAATAGATTCTAATATTTTTGGTTTCACCAAAATCCGATTTATTCTGCATCTGGTACAGTCAGTCAAAGTTTAGATTTGACTTTTCAAACTACCGTGCTATTTCTAATTCCTTTTATAGCTAAATTAAATATATTCGTATTAACTTCGATTAAAATAAACTTCTAGTCGTTATTATTTAAATAATTTATTTCAAATATTCAAAATCCCTTAAAATTTCTAAAATAAAATTTTTAAATTGGCCCCAAATTCCCGGTTGTTACAATCACCCCCACTTAAGAAACTTTAATCCTCGAAAAGGAAAAAGGAAAAAATAGAAGAGTAGGAAATAACACAGAGAATGTAAAATATTTTAAATTATAAATTTCTTAACCTTGTTGCTGGAAATAAAGCTCCTTGATGCGTCCGTGTCAAACAAAGCAGTCTTAGGAATGTTTTTAACAGAAATAGTACCACCTAAAACATCAGGTTTACCTGCTTCTTCAGAAGAAGTAGGTGCGGAAGAAGGTGGTGCACTTGCTCCCTCGTACACATGGGCAACTTGGGCACTCCTCAATAGTGAATAATCAGCTTTGACGTGACCCTCTTTATGGCAGTTATAGCATTCTCTAGTGTCCTCTCTTCTGGCCTTCTTTGAATTCCTGCACTGCTTGCTATAGTGTCCAAATTTTTGGCAGTTGTAGCATTGCACCTTAGTCTTATCACGAGTCTTAGCAGCTCCAGAACTGCTTCCTTTAGTTTTCTTCTCGGGTTGCTTCCCTTTATTATTATTGTTGGCCAAGCTCCTTTCTCTATCTTGCTGTGAACTCTTCTTGTCCTTCTCCTCATAGCGACAGGAAAACTCATCATAAAACCTTTCCACCTATTGCCTTGCAATATACTTTTCATTAAACAACTCTTTAAATTTGGTCCAAGTCATATTTTCTTCATCTTCTCCTATATTGACTACTTCCCACCAATTCCGTGCTTCGCCTTGGAGCAGCCATGAAGCAATAAATCTCTTTCTTTGATCTTCTATTTCTGGCGCTCTAAATATCTTTTCACAATTCTTAAGCCATGCCTGAGCCTGTGTCACAGTCTCCGTACCTGTGAATGGAACTCCATCTAAATTCTTAAAATCCTTCGCTACCCTCACCAAGTCAAAGGGCTGCAGTGGTGGTAATGGTGGTGGCTGTTGAACTGTGGGCTCCTCAGTTTTAGCAACATTTCTCCTCCTTGCTCTAGTCTAGCAGCTCTAGCGTCAGCTGTACTCATTTTTTGTTAGTTCTGTACGATCCAGGAAAGAGTCAGAACAACTGTAATGGTGATTTTAAGAAATGATAAAAATAAAGGATAGATAAAAAAGATGGCGATAAAATGACTGACTATTATGTAATTCTAATGAACTGTTCGCCATAGAATAATGTAATTCTACGTAAATGAATTATTATTAATATGTTACATTCCAAAGCTATGTTTAACCAAAGCTCTGATACCAACTGTGATAACCCCAAACTTCCACGGAGTGAAAGTAATGAATAATCATTTGGAATACAACATAAATACAACAATACAGATCACAAATACAAAATAGCATAGGAAAACTATAGAATAATAACATCATAGCAGCGGAAATATGAATGTCATCAACCACAGAATTCCACAGTCACAGATTCCTAAATTATTACAACAAGTTCAGCAAAAGGAGATAAGTTTCAAACTTCAAAATAGAACGACTGGAAATAGAATAAGTTTGGATGTCTCAAAGTCTAAAGATAAAATGCAACAAAAGACAAATGATAGATAGTCTTCATAGCTCCAAATCATAACCTCAACTAAGCAACTCCAAGAAACCTCCAAAGATAGCGAGTCCAAAGAAAATGAAACCTGTAACTTGGCTGCCCGTGTAGAAAAGAGGGCACCCGAGTTTGCAAAGGTGAAAAAAAACTATGAGTCATTCATGGGACTGGTGTGAGAATTCTTAACTAATTTAACTGATAGTAACAAGGCAAATCCAGACCACGCCACTAACATGGAACAGGTTTTATTCCAGTGGATTTCCGTGCATAATTTACGGTGACTGAACATATAATTAAGTAAACCGTAAAACAACACAATGCTTTTGGAAAAATGGAATCATCATAAGACTCAAGTCCCATCACACAATTCAATGCAAACCAGAGGATAGAATTTTACCTTATGATGATTAAACATGCTTAGTATGATAAAAACGAATTTGATATTATTATTAGTGTATATATGTTTCAAAAACATTTCAAAGTAAATGTATAAATCCTAGGAAGCATAGCTACCATATACTATACCTCCATACTAGTAATACAATCAAGTCCGTAGGTTCGTATTGGGAATTTGGTTTTCCATCATGAGTCAAGGCTAAGAACGATCTCCTTACTGATTCGAGACACTCTAGCTAATGTCTCAGGATCCCCCGCAGTGAAACCTTGGAAAGATGCAGGGTCGGTCCACACATACGATTTTGCGGATTAGTTATTCCTGAACACACGTTTCTCGGTCCTATAGGACCTAACATCTGAGGCGCCTCATTCCGTCTTCTACATAAGCAAAATGTCCGGCTGAGTAAAACCCAAACACCACTTCTAGCTAGAAAGAAACGTGCTGCTCTCCCTGCGTTCCCTTGCTCTTTTTTAGACTCAACCGGTTTGTGAGGCTCGTGAAGCTACGTAATACACAAAACTATACTTATTCAAGTTGTGCTTTGATCGTCACCACAAGGTTCTGCTTTTCAACAAGAAACCTTGATCACTGCATCTTGGTATGCCACACTGCCAATCCATGTCATACTATTAATCTTTTTCCGAAATATACAAAAGGGTGTTAAGCAAGAGAATAAATTCTCCGCCACCAAACATTCATACATTCGGCATAAAATTAATAAATATAATATAAAGGAGTACAATGTCGGACACACATTCCATTTATAAGCCCGTTCTTGGTCTGAACGAAACTGGAGATACTCTCATCCCGTATGTCCAGTATGGAAAGGAGGTACCCGCATATCCATGAAATCAACATGCACGTTTGGGCAATTACCCGGACCCTTGAATTGGGAGCAAGTCAATTCAGGGTCTTGATCGTTATCCATTCGAGAGAAGATTTACGGTCTTCATTCGCCATCTTCAAACTTCGATTTTTAGACGTCGTTTGATTATTTGGAATGAGTTTAAACTCGGACTTTCCAAATAATTCTCACATATATAATTTGAAAAATCATTTTTACAACGCTATATTATTTTGTAATGATTAATTCCTATTTTCAATTATTTGAAATAATTAAATTTTTATTTAACGACGCTTCTGGTCAGTGGGCGACCTTGGTGCTGTTTTAAACCAATTTTGATTTACACATTTCTCAAAATCAAACCGTTGGATTTTAACGTAGTTTATATCGTTGGCAAGATCTTCCCAAAGCGGTCATAATGGTTTTTGTTTGGGGAAAATCCGACGGTCGGATCTTTTGGTATAGTCGTTTAAAGGTACGATTCCAAAACGTGAACTACTACGCTCAATTCGTTTAATTTTAATTATATCTATATATAAATATATAAATATAAACGTTTAACCATAATAACGTCATTCAATCCGACAACAAACTAAACAACTACCGACATCCGTTCATTTTTAATTCATTTAAAATTAAAGATAATATTTCAGCATAAAAAAACATTATTTTATTCCTTTATTTACATTAGAAATGTAAATTATAATTCAAAGTCCAATTTCTCCTTTTATTCTTTAATTCTTATATTTACACAGAAATGTAAATTATAATACAATGTTGAATTCCATTCTTTATTCTTTTATTTACATTAAAAAGGTAAATTCCAATTTTTTGTCATCACAATGTAAAATCACCTTTTTAATTACAACGTAAATTGTAACTAACATTATAATGTAGAATTTCTATCCTTTAATTGCTATGTAAAATCTCCTTTTTAATTACAACGTAAAATCCTCCCTTTTTATTTACAATGTAAATTGTAATTCACATTACAACAGTAGGATCTTATTCCTTAATTACATTGTCAAATCCTTCTATTTAATTACATTACAAATGTAATTACATTAACGGTGAAAAATTCTATCTTTATAAATTACATTGAAAATGTGATTTTGATTCCATTGTAAAATTTCTCTTATTAATTACATTAAAAATGTAATTAACATTATAACGGAAAATTCCTATCTTTTAATTTGTCTCTTAATTTACAATACAAAATCCTACTTTTTAATTACACTAAAAATGTAATTTATATTAGATGTCAAATCTTGCTTTCTAATTTTCAATGTAAATTTTTATACTTTAATTACAGATCAAAATGTAATTTTATTTATGATGCAAATTCTTATTCTTTCATTTACATACAAAAATGTAATTTTATTTACAGTGTAAAATCTTATTCTTCAATTACATATAACAATGCAATTTTATTTTCAATGCAAATTTTTCTTCTTTAATTACATTAAAAATGTAATTTTAATTACACCGCCAAATTCTATCTTTTTAATTAAAAAAATGTAATTTATATTACATGTCAACTCTTGCTTTTTAATTTGAAATGTTAATTTTTGTACTTTAATTACACATAAAAATGTAATTTTATTTTCAATGCAAATTCTTCTTCTCTAATTACATATAAAATGTAATTTTAATTTACAATGTAGATTTCTCTTCTTTGATAACATATAAAAATGTAATTTTAATTTACAATGTAAATTCTTATTCTCTAATTACATATAAAAATGTAATTTTGATTACAATGCAAATTCTTATTCGTTGATTACATATAAAAATGTCCTTTTAATTTACAATGTAAATTCTTATTCTTTGATTACATTAAAAATAAAGATAATTTCTTTTATGGTGCAATATCATACTTTAATTACATAAAAAAAATGTAATTTCTTTTACGTACAAATTTTGATCTTTTTACTTTTAACAAAAAGTAAATCTTTTCCATACCGTCATCTTTTCCATTTTGATTTTAATAAAAACCCAATCTTTACCATACCATTATATTTTAATTTAACAACCACATAACAATATTTTATTAAACTAACAAGATCTAATTCAACCAAATACAACAAGGTGATGTATATAATTATTTTTCCATGATTCACAGAATAACGACCAACATAATACAACCAAATATTTAAACAAATAATTGGTTCTAATTTACTATCACACACAGATCTAAACTTTTGACTATCATATCTAGCATCATACATCACACAACAACAGATCAATCATTCAGAATATTATCACATCGTAGATCTAGTTCATGGACAATTCAACATATTTAAATAACTAGATAATAATAATTAAATTGATTTAATTATTTGAAATAGGATCTCACCTTGATTGGATCAGTATTAGAAATTCAAACGTGTTCAGAACTGGTCCCAATTGCTTTCAAGAGGTTCTATTTGATGTTACGGTTCAAACGGATCTGAAAATTTTCAGTTTGGAGTTCGTATGAACAAATTATCAATTATTATTTACAACTGCAATTGCAACAGAAATAAGCGTCGCAAATCTGAGTGAAATTCATACCTTTATTTTCAGTATTGTTCAAATCTTTGATTTGAATTTTCGGGAGATTTATGCAGTAACTTTCGGAGAGGTTTGCGCGACGTTAGAGAGCTAGGAGAGGGGAGCTTGCGCCTGGAAGGGGAGAAGAGCGATCGCATGTGGAGGCGGGGGCGGGACTCGATGGCGCGGGCTTTGGGGGGGCACGACGGTGGCTATAGGTCACGGGGAGGTCCGATTTTGGATGAGATCGAAGAGGGGATTGAGTATTTCGAAAAGTTCAACTACGGTGGGTTCTGAAACGGAGTGTAGAGGGAGAAATCGGAGGAAGAAAATTCGAAGGGTATGGGTTATGCGGCGGCTGAAGGAAACGGGGAAGAAGGGTACTGTAGCATACGTATTTATACTAGTATTTAGGGCGTATTTTCTTTTTATTTTTACTTTAATTAATTTCAAAATTAGGGTTTTTCCGTCCGATCTCCAAACGGAGCCCAACGACTGTCGAACAATATATTTTGACGCCTTTTGAACGCGATGGCGCTAGTGCCGAAGTCTAATTTTGAAGTTACAGCATGTTTCTTTTATTTTTAAAATAAATCCTTAATATTTAATTCGAACGTACTTTTTAATTTTATTGGGGCCGCATACGAACTCAGAAAAATCCAGAAAAATTATTTCTGGCTTTGTTTTGACGATCTGGTCCTTACAAAATTAATTTCGTCGAATTCTGAGGCTATTTAAAAAATGGCTATTTTCCAGTCGTTCGAAATTGACTGAAATTTACAAAACACATATCTATTTTCCACGGTCACAAATTTATTCCGAAAATTATGGGAATTTAAACCAAGCAATAATTTGACATCCTGGATCCAACAAAAGTGGTTTCGTCGAAAACCGAGGTCGTTTTCAAAATGGCTATTTTTAATATTAAAAAAATATATATAGAAATTCTACAGCGACTATTCTAAAATTTCAACTAGCCATAACTTTTATTTCCCGCTATGAAATTTCGATTTTTTCGGATTCCTTTGAAATATATTTTTAAATAGATTCTAATATTTTTGGTTTCACCAAAATCCGATTTATTCTGCATCTGGTACAGTCAGTCAAAGTTTAGATTTGACTTTTCAAACTACCGTGCTATTTCTAATTCCTTTTATAGCTAAATTAAATATATTCGTATTAACTTCGATTAAAATAAACTTCTAGTCGTTATTATTTAAATAATTTATTTCAAATATTCAAAATCCCTTAAAATTTCTAAAATAAAATTTTTAAATTGGCCCCAAATTCCCGGTTGTTACAATCACCCCCGCTTAAGAAACTTTCATCCTCGAAAAGGAAAAAGGAAAAAAATAGAAGAGTAGGAACTAACACAGAGAATGTAAAATATTTTAAATTATAAATTTCTTAACCTTGTTGCTGGAAATAAAGCTCCTTGATGCGTCCGTGTCAAACAAAGCAGTCTTAGGAATGTTTTTAACAGAAATAGTACCACCTAAAACATCAGGTTTACCTGCTTCTTCAGAAGAAGTAGGTGCGGAAGAAGGTGGTGCACTTGCTCCCTCGTACACATGGGCAACTTGAGCACTCCTCAATAGTGAATAATCAGCTTTGACGTGACCCTCTTTATGGCAGTTATAGCATTCTCTAGTGTCCTCTCTTCTGGCCTTCTTTGAATTCCTGCACTGCTTGCTATAGTGTCCAAATTTTTGGCAGTTGTAGCATTGCACCTTAGTCTTATCACGAGTCTTAGCAGCTCCAGAACTGCTTCCTTTAGTTTTCTTCTCGGGTTGCTTCCCTTTATTATTATTGTTGGCCAAGCTCCTTTCTCTATCTTGCTGTGAACTCTTCTTGTCCTTCTCCTCATAGCGACAGGAAAACTCATCATAAAACCTTTCCACCTATTGCCTTGCAATATACTTTTCATTAAACAACTCTTTAAATTTGGTCCAAGTCATATTTTCTTCATCTTCTCCTATATTGACTACTTCCCACCAATTCCGTGCTTCGCCTTGGAGCAGCCATGAAGCAATAAATCTCTTTCTTTGATCTTCTATTTCTGGCGCTCTAAATATCTTTTCACAATTCTTAAGCCATGCCTGAGCCTGTGTCACAGTCTCCGTACCTGTGAATGGAACTCCATCTAAATTCTTAAAATCCTTCGCTACCCTCACCAAGTCAAAGGGCTGCGGTGGTGGTAATGGTGGTGGCTGTTGAACTGTGGGCTCCTCAGTTTTAGCAACATTTCTCCTCCTTGCTCTAGTCTAGCAGCTCTAGCGTCTGCTGTACTCATTTTTTGTTAGTTCTGTACGATCCAGGAAAGAGTCAGAACAACTGTAATGGTGATTTTAAGAAATGATAAAAATAAAGGATAGATAAAAAAGATGGCGATAAAATGACTGACTATTATGTAATTCTAATGAACTGTTCGCCATAGAATAATGTAATTCTACGTAAATGAATTATTATTAATATGTTACATTCCAAAGCTATGTTTAACCAAAGCTCTGATACCAACTGTGATAACCCCAAACTTCCACGGAGTGAAAGTAATGAATAATCATTTGGAATACAACATAAATATAACAATACAGATCACAAATACAAAATAGCATAGGAAAACTATAGAATAATAACATCATAGCAGCGGAAATATGAATGTCATCAACCACAGAATTCCACAGTCACAGATTCCTAAATTATTACATCAAGTTCAGCAAAAGGAGATAAGTTTCAAACTTCAAAATAGAACGACTGGAAATAGAATAAGTTTGGATGTCTCAAAGTCTAAAGATAAAATGCAACAAAAGACAAATGATAGATAGTCTTCATAGCTCCAAATCATAACCTCAACTAAGCAACTCCAAGAAACCTCCAAAGATAGCGAGTCCAAAGAAAATGAAACCTGTAACTTGGCTGCCCGTGTAGAAAAGAGGGCACCCGAGTTTGCAAAGGTGAAAAAAAACTATGAGTCATTCATGGGACTGGTGTGAGAATTCTTAACTAATTTAACTGATAGTAACAAGGCAAATCCAGACCACGCCACTAACATGGAACAGGTTTTATTCCAGTGGATTTCCGTGCATAATTTACGGTGACTGAACATATAATTAAGTAAACCGTAAAACAACACAATGCTTTTGGAAAAATGGAATCATCATAAGACTCAAGTCCCATCACACAATTCAATGCAAACCAGAGGATAGAATTTTACGTTATGATGATTAAACATGCTTAGTACGATAAAAACGAATTTGATATTATTATTAGTGTATATATGTTTCAAAAACATTTCAAAGTAAATGTATCAATCCTAGGAAGCATAGCTACCATATAATATGCCTCCATACTAGTAATACAATCAAGTCCGTAGGGTTGTATTGGGAATTTGATTTTCCATCATGAGTCAAGGCTAGGAACAATCTCCTTACTGATTCGAGACACTCTAGCTAATGTCTCAGGATCCCCCGCAGCGAACCCTTGGAAAGATGCAGGGCCGGTCCACACATACGATTTTGCGGATTAGTTATTCCTGAACACACGTTTCCCGGTCCTATAGGACCTAACATCCGAGGCGCCTCATTCCATCATCCACATAAGTAAAATTTCGGGTCGTATAAAACCCAAACACCACTTCTAGCTAGAAATAAATGTGTTGCTCTCCCTGCGTACCCTTGCTCCGTTTTAGACTCAACCGTTTTGTGAGGCTCGTGAAGCTACGTAATACGCAAAGCTATGCTTATTCAAGCTTTGCTTTGATCATCACCATAAGGTTCTGCTTTTCAACAAAAAACCTTGATCATTGCATCTTGGTATGCCACACTGCCAATCCATATCACATTATTAATCTTTTGCCAAAATATACAAAAGGGTGTTAAGTAAGAGAATAAATTCTCTGCCACCAAACATTCATACATTCGACAGAAATTAATAAATACAATATAAAGGAGTACAATGTCAGACACACATTCCATTTATAAGCCCGTTCTGGGTCTAAACGAAATGGGAGATACTCTCGTCCCGTTTGTCCAGTACGGAAAGGAGGTACCCGCATATTCGTGAAATCAACATGTACGTTTGGGCAATTACCCTGACCCTTGAATTGGAAGCAAGTCAATTCAGGGTCTGGATTGTTGTCCATTCTAGGGAAGATTTATGGTCTTCATTCGCCGTCTTCAAACTTTGATTTTTAGACGTCGTTTGATTATTTGGAATGAGTTTAAACTCAGACTTTCCAAATATTTCTCGCATATTTAATTTCAAAAACCATTTTTACATCGCTATATTATTTTGTAACGATTAATTCCTATTTTTAATTACTTGAAATAATTAAATTTTTATTTAACGACGCTTCTGGTTAATTGGCGACCCTGGCGCTGTTTTTAACCAATTTTGATTTACACATTTCTCAAAATCTATCCTTTGGATTTTAACGTAGTTTATATCGTTGGAAAGATCTTCCCAAAGCGGTCCTAGTGGTTTTCATTTTGGGAAAATCTGACGGTCGGATCTTTTGATATAGTCGTTTAAAGTACGATTCCAAAACGCGAACTACCGCGACCGATTCGTTTAATTTTAATTATATTTATATATAAATATAAACGTTTAACCATAATAACATCATTCAATCCAATGTCAAACTAAACAACTACTGACACCCATTCATTTTTAATTCATTTAAAATTGAAGATAATATTTCAGCATAAAAAAACATTCTTTTATTCCTTTATTCCTTTATTTACATTAGAAATGTAAATTATAATAAAAAGTCCAATTTCTCCCTTTATTCTTTAATTCTTATATTTACATAGAAATGTAAATCATAGTACGATGTTGAATTCCATTCTTTATTCTTTTATTTACATTAAAAATGTAAATTCCATTTTTTTGTCATCACAATGTAAAATCACCTTTTTAATTACAACGTAAATTGTAACTAACATTATAATGTAGAATTCTATCCTTTAATTGCAATGTAAAATCTCCTTTTTAATTACAATGTAAATCCTCCCTTTTTATTTACAATGTAAATTGTAATTCACATTACAACGGTAGAATCTTATTCCTTAATTACATTGTCAAATCCTTCTATTTAATTACATTACAAATGTAATTACATTAACGGTGAAAAATTCTATCTTTATAAATTACATTTAAAATGTGATTTTGATTCCATTGTAAAATTTCTCTTATTAATTACATTAAAAATGTAATTAACATTATAATGGAAAATTCCTATCTTTTAATTTGTCTCTTAATTTACAATACAAAATCCTACTTTTTAATTACATTAAAAATGTAATTTATATTAGATGTCAAATCTTGCTTTCTAATTTGCAACGTAAATTTTTATACTTTAATTACACATCAAAATGTAATTTAATTTACTATGCAAATTCTTATTATTTCATTTACATACAAAAATGTAATTTTATTTACAGTGTAAAATCTTATTCTTCAATTACATATAACAATGCAATTTTATTTTCAATGCAAATTCTTCTTCTTTAATTACGTTAAAAATGTAATTTTAATTACACCGCTAAATTCTACCTTTTTAATTAAAAAATGTAATTTATATTACATGTCAACTCTTTCTTTTTAATTTGAAATGTAAATTTTTATACTTTAATTACACATAAAAATGTAATTTTATTTTCAATGCAAATTCTTCTTCTCTAATTACATATAAAAATGTAATTTTAATTTATAGTGTAGATTTATCTTCTTTGATTACATATAAAAATGTAATTTTAATTTACAATGTAAATTCTTATTCTCTAATTACATATAAAAATGTAATTTTGATTACAATGCAAATTCTTATTCTTTGATTATATATAAAAATGTCCTTTTAATTTACAATGTAAATTCTTATTCTTTGATTATATTAAAAATAAAAACAATTTCTTTTATGGTGCAATATCATACTTTAATTACATAAAAAAAATGTAATTTCTTTTACGTACGAATTTTGATCTTTTTACTTTTCACAAAAAGTAAATCTTTTCCATACCGTCATCTTTTCCTTTTTGATTTTAATAAAAACCCAATCTTTACCATACCGTTATATTTTAATTTAACAACCACATAACAATATTTTATTAAACTAATAAGATCTAGTCCAACCAAATACAACAGGGTGATGTATATAATTATTTTTCCATGATTCGCAGAATAACAACCAACATAATACAACCAAATATTTAAACAAATAATTGGTTCTAATTTACTATCATAGTACAGATCTAAACTTTCGACTATCAGATCTAGCATCATACATCACACAACAACATATCAAACATTCAGAATATTATCACATCGTAGATCTAGTTCATGGACAATTCAACATATTTAAATAACTAGAGAATAATAATTAAATTGATTTAATTATTTGAAATAGAATCTCACCCTGATTGGATCAGTATTAGAAATTCAAACGTGTTCAGAACTGGTCCCAATTGCTTTCAAGAGGTTCTATTCGATGTTACAGTTCAAACGTATCTGAAAATTTTCAGTTCGGAGTTTGTATGAACAAATTATTAATTACTTTTTACAACTACAATTGCAATAGAAATAAGCATTGCAAATCTGAGTGAAATTCATACCTTTTTTTTCATTTTTGTTCAAATCTTTGATTTGAATTTCCGGGAGATTTACGTAGTAACTTTCGGGGAGGTTTGTGTGACGTCAGAGAGCTAGGAGAGGGGAGCTTGCACCTGGAAAGGGGGGAAGTGCGATCGCCTTTGGAGGTGGGGGCGGAGCTCGATGGCGGCGGGCTTTGGGGTGGCACGGCGGTGGCTATAGGACACGAGAAGGTCCGATTTTGTTATGAGATCGAAGAGGGGATTGAGTACTTCGGAAAGTTCAACTACGGTGGGTTCTGAAACAGAGTGTAGAGGGAGAAATCAGAGGAAGAAAATTCAAAGGGTATGGGTTATGCGGCGGCCGAAGGAAACGGGGAAGAATGGTACTGTAGCATACGTATTTATACTAGTATTTAGGGCGTATTTTCTTTTTTATATTTAATTTAATTAATTTCAAAATTATGGTTTTTTCGTCTGATCTCCAAACGGAGCCCAACGACTGTCGAACAATATGTTTTGACGCCTCCTGAACGCGATAGCGCTAGTGTCGAAGTCTAATTATGAAGATTACAGCATGTTTCCTTTATTTTCAAAATAAATCCTTAATATTAAATTCAAACGTACTTTTTAATTCTACCGGAGCCACATACGAACTCAGAAAAATCCAGAAAAACTATTTCTGGCTTTGTTTGGACGATACGGTGCAAACAAAATTAATTTCGTCGAATTCTGAGACTGTTTGAAAATTGTCTATTTTCAAATCGATCGAAATTGACTGAAATTTACCAAAAACATATCTATTTTCCACGATCCCAAATTTATACCAAAAATTATGGGAATTTAAACCTAGCAATAATTTGACATCTTGGATTGAACAAAAGTGGTTTCGTCGAAAACCGAGGTCGTTTGCAAAATGGCTATTTTTAATATTAAAAAAATAGAAATCCTACAGCCACTATTCTGAAATTTCAACTGGCCATAACTTTTAATTCCTTCTATGAAATTTTGATTTTTTGGATTCGTTGGAAAGATATTTTTAAATAGATTCTAATATTTTTTGTTTCACCAAAATCCTACTTATTCTGCATCAGTACAGTCAGTCAAATTTTAGATTTGACTTTTCAAGCTACCATGCTATTTCTAATTCCTTTTATAATTAAATTAAATATATTCGTATTAACTTCGATTAAAATAAACTTCTAGTCATTATTATTTAAAATAATTTATTTATATATTCAAAATCCCTTAAAATTTCTAAAATAAAAATTTTAAATTGGCCCCAAATTTCGGGTTGTTACATAATCACTGGACTTAGCAGACTTTTGTCTGACCCGTTTTCTTTCACCTTCTTTTCTTCTGTTTCCCCCCAGGTTCACAGTGAGGGAATAACACCACTTAGCTCAGTTTTCTTTCCAAGCTCGTAGATAGATGATGTATTGCTTTGGACTCTCTTTTCCACTACTATGGCGGGCTCATGCTTTATGGGGGAATATCATTGTCGTTTTATGCTTCTTTATTTTGTTAAACAAGACAGATGCTTGTTGTAATGGATAAGGGTGTTTTGGTGTTGGAAAACAATCTTTGTACAAGCTGTTTTACAAAGTTGTTGTTTTATCAATGAAGTAAAGTTTTATATATTTTCCGCTGTTTAATAATTTTGTCTGCTTTGTAATTTATATGTTCTATACACTTATGACGCTCCACCAAAGTTAATGCATTCCCTTTGTGAGTGACCTTAACGGAGGTGGGGTGTTACGCTGATCTGTGTTGAACTTTCACTTGAATGTTTATTGTAGCGCTGAGTCGAGTTGGTCCTCGCGGCTGCTTCTCAGTTGCTTGCTACATTCTGATTGGCGAGGTAGTGCACACGTGTGTCTATATATACATACATATATATATATATATATATATATAGACGTGTGTACATGCAACCGTTAGACAATTTTTCATGTCCCTGCAAATCAGACTAAGTCTGGAAAAATGATGAGAAACACACCATAATTCTGAGGCAAATAAAATTAAAAAATAAATTTTTATTTGCTTGTATTCAGTTTCATTTCTATTGCAGTATACTGTGTGTGTTTCATGTGACAATTAAGCAGATTGGACTGACTGAAACCCGTGAAGACAGAAGACTGAAGATGACAGAGAAAAATATATAAGAATATCTGTACATGAGTGGGTCTATAAGCTGAGTGTAGTGCATATGAAAATGTACTAAGTGATGAATGAACTGTAGTGAGGAATTGTGAGAGAATTGTACTAATATATGTAATAAACAAATTTGATTGAAATAAAATACTATTTTATTGTTGTCAAACAAACTTGTCTATCGTATTCCGTTTATTTACAAGTACAATCTCATGTGAATTGAATAAATAGTGGAGTTATAAATTAGTTATAATGTCAGAATGTTTGAAATATAATATTCAATTTAAATATAATACTGTATGAATATATGAATGTTTGTACAGTCATGTTCTATTTAAATATAAATATTATATTCCTTTCTGTGATGTATATATATATATATAACAGCACAGTAAAAAACACATTTAAAATAATATTTATTTGGTTGTTATCATCAAACAAAAATCATATAATTGTGTATACAACTACGTCATATATGATAGTCTCCCCCTTTTAATGATGACAAACAAATAAAAGATTTTGAGCACAATAAATGTGTTTGACAATGAATATTGAACTCCCCTATTTATTAGCTTCCCCTTTTTGTTTGCTCCCCCTACAACTAAACTCCCCCTATATATGTGGAAAATATGAATGATGAAATCCAATTGACCATTCTTTCCTCTAGATATTTAATTTCCAATCTTAAAATATTTTTGAATTAAATACTCATCAATCAAAATCTTGACCATTAATTCTCCCCCTTTTGTTATCATCAAATGAATAATAGAGATCGAAACAGTGATGAATTTAGACCATAAATATAAATTCAAATTAAGAGAGAGAATATCTATCGCAAATCCCATTTAATCAAACAAAAATCATAATAATCTTTAAATCAGAAGAAAATTTCCCTTTCACAATGAATGGATTTACGATGGATTTTATAGAATGAGGAGAGTTCAATAAAAATTGAATTTTTGAATATGAGTTTTAAAGATTTTAAATAAGCTCAAACTGTGTTAAGCACTTGCTAACCACAAATAGCCCAAAGGTCTTTTAAATGGGGTTAGTAATAACTTAACTTTATCCTCTCTAATGAGTTCCATCCATGCACAACCCAAAGGTCTTTTAAGTGAGAATGGAAGCACATAGAGATTAAGGTAATTCACCCACGCATAACCACGAGAACTTTTAAATGGGAGTGAATACCAAGGATAAATTATACATATTTTTTTTTTTTTTTTTTATTTTTAATTCCAAGAATAATTAGAACTCCCCAAATTAAATAAAAACATGATAAATGATAGAAATATGGTAGATATAGAAGATGATCATGAAATAAGCTCTAATTCAAAGATGTTATAAAATCCGTCCAATCATCGTGAGATTTAAAATAACATCTCCTCTAGTTATGAATTATACCACAGTCACAACTCATCACAATTTCAGATCTATTAATAATTTTGATGAGACATAAAACGTTCAAATCAATCAATAATTTCAATTTTTGAATATATAATCAAAAATAATTTTAAAATTGAAAATATCAATTTCAAGAGGAGGTTTTGAAAATATCAACGCAATTTTGAAAATCAGTTTCAAAAATCAACCAATAGAGTATGAAATTATCTAATATTTCAAATGATGATTGCTCCTAGACAAATTTAAAACAACTTATATATTTACATCAAATTGTCTATGGAATTTAAAGATATTTGGTCATTGATTTTCCAACTCATCATTTAATCACCATCACGCATAAAACGAATCAAATCAATTTCTTATCAGAGCAGCACAAGATCATTTTCAAAGCAAGAATCACAAGTGAATTTTTCAGAGAATTTGTTAAACAAGCACAAGAAATAGTCGGCGATCAAATCTGAAGATAATTATTTGAAATTACTTTTAAAAAATCAATTTTTTTTTATAATCCAAGAAATTCAACAATCAATAATGAATGGTTTCAAAATCAAGCCAAATGAAATTTTCACAACTAATCAATCATGGCTTTCAAGTAGTCCACTGTATTGAGTACAATTTTGTTTTCAATATTTTCCAAAGTGAATAAGAAGAAACTCAAAACAGCTAAAAATGTATGAAATTTCATTTGTATACAAGAACATCATTAATTTTAAAATTTTGATTTATAGTGTTCAAGATGTTCTCAAAGTTATGACCCTGTCAACATAAATCAACATAAAATAAAATAAAAAAATAAGATTAAAAGGAAATAAAATAAAAAACAAGAGTTTTGAGATCATACCTGTCTTACCATAATCAAAGTGAACCAATAAACCTCCAACTCAGAATCCATGGCTAAGGAACCCCAAATAATTCGATAATATGAAACAATTTGAATTTTATCTCTCTTTTAAGCACAGTCGTTCCTTAGCCTCCCTTGGTACCTAAAAGATTATAGGATCGAATGGTCTAACAAAAGTTGTTTCACCACTCTTATCTTCGTTTACACATTTTTGGTACCCAAACCCGTTTATATAACAATCCATTACTATCCACAATAGTGCCCTTTGGAACCCAAATTCGTTTAGGCTTATTCAAAATAATTTTGTTATTTTTTGGAATCGAAACATCTCCAATGAATTGTTTTTAAATGAGTTATTATTTTGTGTATGATTTAAAAACCCTTTGAAATTATTAGATTTCAAATTTTCAATTTGATTGTTTTCAAAGTTGTTTAAAGGTTTTTTAAAATCATTAGGATTTTTTTTCAACTTGATCAAATCCAAAACCAAGTCCCTTTTTATTCTGCACAAAAAAATTGGTTTTTTAACAACATATTCAACAATTTCTCTCCTTTAGAAAATTTAGTCAAAGTTGACTTAAGTCGTTGAATTTTAAATTTAAGCTTGCTATATTCTTTCATTAAATTTAATCAATGATTAATAGCGATTTTCCTCTTTTCAGCATCAATTTGTTTTAAAAACAAATTTTCGTTTTCAAGCGCTTTGATTTTAGCATTGGACTTAGAAAATTCAATTTCAAATTGTTTTCGCTTTTCAAAATCAAGTTTTCCAGATTCTCTAAGCTTTTCAATCTCCTTCTCAAAATCACGATTTTCATTTTTCAAATTCACGTTTTTACTTTTAAGTAATTCAATATCAGTTTTGAATTTCAAAGGATCATTACTCAAATTGACATTTTTTGCATTATGAAAACCATGAATTCTTAATTTTTTCAAGTTTTCTTTCTAGACTGTTATTCTCTTGAACTAGTTTTGACCTATCAAATTTTAGTTTCTTAACTTTTAGTTTAAGAGAATCAATGGTTTTTGTGAGATCGTGACACATTAAAATTAATTCTTTATAAGTAAAATTCAATACCTCACTTGAATCCTCTTCACTACTATCCGAATCAAACTGAGCCATAAGACACAAATTAGCTTCCTCTTCATCACTTTCAAAAACTTCTTGTCCTTCCTCATCATCTAATGTAGCAGCAAAAGCCTTCTTCTTTTTTCTGAACTTCTTCTTCTTTTCATTTTTTAGCTGTCGGCAATTTGGTTTGATATGTTCGGGTTTATTGCAATTGTAGCAAAACACTTCATCGTCTGAACTTTCTGAACTTTCGGATTTGATAGTTTTTGAATTCTTCTTTTGTGGCTTGTAATTTCCTTTGGCCCACTTTCTCAAAACCATGGCTACATCTTCAGCGGGATCTTCATCAACACTGTCAACAGTATTATTTAGAGCGATCGTCTTTTTCTTAGATTCAAAATTCTTTCGTTCTTCTCTTGCTTTTAACTCCATCTCGTAAGTAATCAGATTTCTGATCAACTCTTCCATGCTTATTTTATTCAAATCTTTTGATTCTTGAATCGCCGTCACCTTAGCTTCAAAATTCATCGTTAGCACTCTCAATATTTTTCTGACCAATTCTACTTCAGTATAAGTTTTGCTAAGAGTTTTGCATTGTAGACTAGTGATGAGAAGCATCCATACATCTCTTTTATATCTTCGCCCTTTTACATAGAGAAATTTTTATATTCGTTGCTTAGTAGACCGAGATGAGATTCCTTAACTTGAGATGTACCATCATGTGTAACCTCCAATGTATGTCATATTTCCTGTGCCGTTTCACAATGAGAAATTCGATTACATTCAGTTTTATCAAGAGCACAGAGTAAAGCATTCATCGCTTTGGCATTAGTTGAAAATATTTTTTTATCATTAGCATCCCACCTATCTTTTGATTTAGGAATTTCAACACCATTAACAATAATAGTGGGAGATCTATAACCCGTTTCAATGATATCCCGCACATCATAATCGACTGAACTCAAATAAATTTTCATCCTAGATTTCCAATAAGCATAATCAGTTCCATTAAACATTGGTGGCCTAGTTATGGACTGACCCTTAGAAAAAGCATTATTAGAAAGATTCATGACTCTAGAGTTAAAATAAAATAAAAAATACCTTCTCTGATACAACTTGTAGGATATAAATTAACCCTTGAGGGGGGTGAATAGAGTTTATCACTGATTTTTGCGGAATAATTAAATAATAACAACACAGATAATAATCAAAATAAATGCGGAAAATGAATAACACAGGGATATACCAACTTCGGCAAAAACCCTGCCTAATGCTGCATTCCTCAAGGTTTCTTATAATGTCCCATTTTCAGTACCAATTTAAGCTGACATTTTACTACCACTGTCAACCCAAATTATACAGAAAAGCAGAATGTTAAGAGAAAGAAGTTAGAGGATGAGAAAGATAAGATAGAACTAATAGAAAAGAAGAATAAGAAGAACATCAGAATCTCACAGCGGAATGAATAAAATATAATTTATCAAATCACTTTATACAAAAAGAAACTGTATATATACATACCAATCATCAGAGTACATCATATATCAGACACAACGGAAAATAACTAACAGTGAAGCCTCCTGCTACCAGCTCTTGAACTCCAAGCGGAACCCGAACCTGTAAATATGCTTGGTCTGACCCGAGCACATTTGATTTAAAACAAAATTCACACGGATCGGTCTGGAATACTTTCAGTGGTAAATTTACAATAAACAGTTGCTTAATTTTTGAAATCCTTTCTGAAAGAAAAGGATAATAGTAAGACCAGCCCACACATAAACATGGACGGTTTTTACCTTACTATAACCCAAAACAGTTTTGATATATCAATATCCAGTGATATTATAATAGTGTCTATCAATCACAAATAAATAACCAAGTAGTAGAACGGTTGCATCTCATGCTCTACGTATTTATTCTATAATCAAAAACTGCGAGCGCTTATTGGAGATTGGGTTCAAACAGACAAGGTATGGGAGCACCTACCGATCAGTGTACTCTAGAGGGTCTACACTGGGGTTCAACAAGAACATCTTCCAACCCGGCCTCACATGACCGACCACTCATTTAGCTTGAGTGTATCAAATATATTGCCACCACGGTTGTCGGTCGTTCAACCGTTTTCTGAAGATATAGAATCGAAAAGAAGAACAAATATGAATTTTCTCTAGATCGATGACAATACGCCCTGCTTGGGTATGACCCAACTAGCCATGCTGCCCTGCCCAACTTCTGTCATTCCCGGTTGTGAGGCTAGAGGCTACGTCTATCTTTCTGAACATCTGATCACCATTCACTTTGAATGCCACATCGTCAAATCCGTCAAATCACTTTTTGACGTCCACAAAAATACTATAGCAGTTAAGCTAAGAGAAGTGCCCCTCTCCGCCACCAACTATGATGCGTTTGTAAAAATCAACGTACGTGAGTTTTCAGGAAATACTCTATCGGACACTCATCCATGCAAGTCATCCAGGAACAGGATTAACCGAAGGTACCCACCTACCGCATTCTATATAGGAATCACCCCAAGGATTAGTAGCGAGTAGTCCTTGCAATCCGTAGATTCCAACCACGACAGAATCACAGTGTATCTCTTTTAGTTTGGGAGCTACCCAGAGATTATAAGTAGTTCTTCCGCTTATGAAGTCTACGGGTCTTCAATGCTCAGTCTTCAATCTCTTCCAGTTAGCTTCATTCGCAACATTGAATCGAAGTGGTTTTGGGACTAGTTCCCATCCCGGTCTCTTCGAAACAACACGTCAAAAGGTCCAATAGGATATTTTATTGATAGTCGGTGTTTTAACTATCAATGGCAGTAATATTGTTAAGTACATTGGCAGCTCCGACCCTTTGATAAAACTCATTTGTTTAAACCTATTATATCGATTAATATCGTTATAATATCATAAACCCTTCCTATTTCCTTTATCTGGGAAATATCACTTTATTTTCTACAAAATCCCCTTTTTAACTTTACTTAATATATTACCCACTTAAAGGTATAACTCCAATTATTAATTCTCGTACGGTCAAAACGATGTCAAACGACATTTTAGGTATTATAAAGGCCTATTGGTTTTATTAAACTCATACTTCAAATATTATTCTTTCTTCAAATCACTATGGAAACATATAATTCAAATTCAATTATTTACTTTTGTTTTCATTCAACATTACCCTTTCCATTTCTTCGAAAACCATTTGTTATTTACTTGTTACTTAGAATAAGTGTATTTCGATCCATATTATTTCATTACGCTTTGGCTCGGGCCAAACAAATGTTAGATTATACATTTGTTTATCTTTAAACCAATTGTTCAATTATGATTTTAAGTCTTGTAAATGTTGTGATATAATAAGCTGATCTCAAATCCATTTACCATTTCAAACTGAATATCGTCCATCGATAATAGTGAAGTCGTTCAAGTTGGGGTATTTTAATTACCTCTCAGACCTTGATCGACGACGTTCTTATCTTAAGACAATAAAAGTTTATAATTCAAAACTCCACTATGTTATTCCTATTTCATTTTCTATTCAATGATATCATTAAATTGTTTAAAATAAACAATTAATCCAATTCCTTAACCTATCGGTTACTTTTAATCCAATTCCCTAACCCGTCGGTTAATTTTCCTATTTATCTTAATAATGACATGAAAATTCGTTATGTATATGATGCTTAACAATTTCGATAATCCATGATTATAAATAAAATATATTTATAATCCTTTTATTTAAATAATTATTATTCGAAAACCCCGACTCAGTTATAAGAATATATTTTATAATAGAAAACTCCATCAGTTCGCCTAACGGTAAAATGACGTCTTTAAACGATGGATATCAGGTCATCTGCTGCCAATAACTTAATCAATATTGTTTATTGATTAAAGCACAACAATCGTTGAATAGACGTTCAACGATCAACATCCATTCAACCATAAATGTCCGAACAGGTTATAATATCATTTGGGGTAAATAATTCATGTGTGAGCAATAATGGAAAGTCAACAATATATAATTTATTTGAAGAATTCGGTCGGATCCCTCCAACCTGTTCGTCCCAACATATCAGATCATGATATAATTTTTATAACAGTATATAAACAAACCATTCCATACGACATAATTATAATGTCGATGATTATCACTAGGCAACCATGGCATCCAAACAACCAATTTAACGGTGAATTATATTTATATGAATTTAACACATCATGGTAATCCAGAAAAGTGTGAGAATTAACTCATCTTTGTTTGTGATCGACGGTTTCAGCGTTCGTTTAATTTTAAATAGTAGTTTAAAATTAAACAGAAATTCTCTTTGTCTCCGATCCCTTCCGAATCATCTCAATAGCGTAGCGCTCGTTACTGTGATTCCACCGTTTTCGGTTTCGCCTAATTCTAATCATTACTTAAACCACCAATCATTAGGCTTAGGCGTCTTTCGCCCTCCACGTTCATGAACATGTCGTCCATTGGTTTACTCTCGTCCATTATGCTGCTCCACAAATATACAAATTCGAAACCCCCTTCACGAAAAACATAGTCATTCTGTTCCCACATGTCTGTTCCTTTCCATATAATTCAAACAGCATTTCCATACAACTGTTTTCTCCAATGCCAAATACCCGCTGCTGCTAGTCCAATGTTGAAACCATTTTGCAGTAACACGAAGACAACACCTATATCACGCATGCTCCCTTTTCAGATACATACAACGCACGCATAACCCCATGCTTAGTGGCTTATATTCACCATCCCATGCTACAACTTCAAATGCCCTTTTTCACGCTTCTATTTCAATTTGCACGCAAGCCCATCCTCCATGCACCCAGACATCTTCTACCCATTGAACTCACGATCTCCTTTGGTTATTCCCCATTTCATGGAATTTTGCACGTCTTAACACATCACCGCCCTCAACCGAGTTTGCTCCACCGCACACTGCTTGTTCCAGTTCCAACCGTTGCTGTGAGTGTGCCAATATCTGCACCTAAACGTGATCACTCCTAGGACATCACAACGCCCTTTTATCATCAATAGCAAATGAAATAACTCCACCTTTCCTTAAAACATCCACTTCCATCCTCAATACTTTATTTCTCCTCGTCATGCATTTTCCTGTTACCTCACGTATGATTAACGAATTGGACATCAGCCCTTCCTTCGCTGTATTGGTTTGATGCTCCCTGTAGCATTTCTTTACCATGTATCATGAAGTACAACGCATTTCTCAACTTTCCTCTACCATGTTTTTCGAACAACTCAACACTCAACTCACCTTGTTAACCGATCCCATAATCCATGCAACGGTCCAGATCCAAGATTCGCCATGTTGAAATATAAAACCACAACATAACTGCTAATCCCCTTTCTACTTCGAGCTTCCCCCTCTTCTTGCTTGAAAGTTGAAACAGCGCCCTCCTTTGTTTAACTGGAAAACAAATATCACATCCGAGGCTTCCTTTCATGCATCACATAACTTCATTCGTCACGTCCATATGTCTCCTTCACGTAAAACACTCCAAAGCCATTAGTTTTCTTCATGTCACATTCACTACTTTACAGCCAAACATATGTTCATGCATCACACACTATTCCCAGATCCAAGAGACCATCCTTTTCCTGGTAAACACTCAATTTATCTCCTGTTTTTCAACACCGCACTCATTCCGCTATATCACGCTATGCACCCCTACTTCGTTTGAGAACATGCTGAGCTTCTCATCTCCTCGGCCAGCGGCTTGATCCCACCTCCACAGACTCCAGCATTTCCCGGGTGCATCTCGTTTTCAGCATAGCTCACGCAACAATGATGTTGTTGTGTTTCGTTTCCTCTTACTCTTTACTTGCGATGCATAAATTCACTTCACGATACCCCCTTCAGTAATACCATCCACAAACGCAACTAGCAGCAGACAACTCCTCATGAACGCCACAAAGGAATGCGTTCTCGGCCTCCTATGCCAAGCTATAGTGGAATACGAAAAGGTCTGGTACCGTGCTATACAGAAATTTTATCATTGTCGGACTGCTATCGACAAAAATAAAATTACTGCCATATCGACCAACGCCCCACGATTCCAAAAATAAAATAATATCGGTAATTTAACTTATATTGTGAAACCCCAAAATGCTGATACAGGGTGCAAATCACTTCAAATAAAAAGTGGCGTATTTAATTAATTAAAAATTACAGTAAAATTTTAAAAATTAAATTATACCAATGTCTCAAATATCTCGGCCAAATTCGAAGCCAATAATTAATTACAATTAAATTATCGTTACGGTTTATAAATGATTCCATAACATTTTTCTGAGAATTTGAATTGGCCATAACTTAACATCTGTACAATGAAATCTCAATTTTTCTGCTTTATAAAAAAATTATCATCTAGTCGATTCAACAATTTCTTGTTTCACTGAAATCCGACTTATATCGGATCCTGTATAACCAATTGAAGTTTTAATTGTAAATTACGAACTGCCGCGCCATTTCGAGCTCGTTTTAATTAATTTATAATATATATATATATTTATAATATATATATATATATATATATATATATATAAATTCGAACTCCATTTTAAATAAATAAATTTGATATATATTCTATTTATATCACCAAATCAATATTAAAAACAGATTTTAATATTCGTAATTAACGCTCGAAAATCTGGGATGTTACATTTCTACTAGGAGTTAAAACAATCTCTACACTTACAATCCCCTGTAAACTCGCGACACTCGCTTCCAACTGTTCTTAATTCTATGCTCAAAACCCTGCACTAGCTTCTATCCCCAAAACCAGATTTCTCCGAATTACAAACCCCGTAATTCGTCTCCCTAGTTTTAGAGACAAACTAGAAAACTCTAATTCGATTAAAACTTGAGTCTAAAGACGAATAAAAAACAAATAATAAAAACAAATTTAAAAACAATTAGAAACCCTAGTTTTAACTAAAAACCCTTTAAAAACAAAACCCTAGTTTATAAGTCCTCATCTCTTTTAAATCTTGGCCGGCCTCTTTTAATTGTCTTCACACTTCATTTCTTGACCCGGTCTCCTTTTCTCTATAGAGATAAAAAAGGCAGCTCCTATGGTTTCTTCCAATCTTTCCAAATTAATTTGATTCTGATGGCTCTGTAATTGGATTCTTTGCAAAGTGATTGACTGTGCTCGTGCTCTTCAATTTCAGGATGCCGCTCTCTCTTGAATAATTATCTGAGTATCCAGTGACCTTCCTCGTTGCTTGATCGAATTGAAATGCTTTGATTTGGATCCAAGTTGCTTGCTTGTTCTCTGGTATGATTTTCAATTCGAATTTTTCTTTTATTGTGCTTGAATTTGAATAGTTTGAATGCTGGTGATGATTGGTGTTTAAATAAGATTAAAAATCTATAAATATCTCTGATTTCATATGTTGATTTGGTTATGATATATATACGAAAATATTGGGGCTTTTTGAAATCTTCGGTTTCTTATTTGATGGACTTGAAAGCTTTGACCTTTATGTAATATTTGCGTGTGACTTGTGAACTTAGAAATGGTCTTTATCCTTGAATCAATTTTTCTGAAGCTTCGATTACACGCTTTTGAACTGAAATATCTTCAAAAAATCCGTTTTTTAAAATATGAACAAACATTCTGTTTGCTTTGCCAAAGACTATAGGCCGATGGCATACACGTTGATTGATAAGAACAGATACTATGCTTGACTTTGCCTTGCAATTTTCTGGTACTTTTGCTTGATAACTTTTTGAACGGATAAGAGCAGATACTTGAACAAATTGAACTGCCTCAATTTTGCTGCTTTATATAAAAAAGGATATGAATAGATATTTTACGCGAACACGCCTTTGCCTTGATTAATTCGAATTATAAACATGTGGATGAACTTGGTTTTGAACTTGATCCTTATACTGTTGATTCACCACTTTTGTGTTGAACTGCTTGACCATGTATATATTTTGCTGTGTGCATACTCATTACTTGTATTGTCTGTGTTGATCATTTGCTTTACCTATGCTGCACCCATGCTAGCTTGAAAAAGATTACATATTCGTGTGCTCATTAACTTGCATTTCCTATTGTGTACCGATGCTCGACCACACTGCACTTTGTATTCTTGTATGCTATGTGGACCAGAAATTACACATGAGCACACATGTATGCTCTAACTTTTGTTGTACCATGCTACATTCATTTGCATGTGTCTTCTTCATTCCTTGTTGCATGCTCACATAAGTTTGGTGAACCAAGAAGTTGTTCCTCTTGTGCACTTGCATGTATTTGATACTTGCATGCTCCTGTTTAGTCAGATTTTATCTTGAGCTCCTCAACACCCATGTTTGCAGTGTGCACCACGCAGAAATGTATTTGTACACTATCACTTGCTTGTTGTAGTTGTATATTCTGGCTTGCTCTATCTTGTCCTTCACTGTCTTGAACCATTACACTGAACTAGTCTTGTTCATGGCTTGAAATGGGCTTCACTTGTATTTGCTGCGTACTTATTACATGACATACTCGACCACTTTTAATTGCTGCTTTGATTTGAACCATCTTTGAGCTGTGTTGAGCTTTCACTTAAATATTTGTTGTAGCACTGAGTCGAGCTGGTCCTCGCGGCTGCTCCTCAGCTGCTTGCTACATTCTGATTGGCGAGGCAGTGCACACGTGTGTGTATATATATATACGTGTGTACATACAGCCGTCAAACAATTTTTCATGTCCCTGCGTAACACACCAGTCTAGAAAGATGGTGAGAAACACACCGTAATTCTGAGGAAAATAAATTTTTATTTGCTTATATTCAGTTTCATTTCTATTGCAGTATACTGTGTGTGTTTCATGTGACAGGTAAGCAGATTGGACTGACTGAAACCCGTGAAGACAGAAGACTGAAGATGATAGAGAAAAATATATAAGAATATCTATATATGAGTGAGTCTGTAAGCTTAGTGTAGTATATATGAAAATGTACTAAGTGATGAATGAAATGTAGTGAGGAATTATGAGAGAATTGTACTGATATATGTAGTAAACAAATTTGATTGAAATAAAATACTATTTTATTATTGTTAAACAAACTTGTCTATCGTATTCAGTTTATTTATAAGTACAGTCTCATGTGAATTGAATAAATAGTGGAGTTATAAATTAGTTGTACTGTTGGAATATTTGAAATATAATATTCAATTTAAATATAATACTGTATGAATATATGAATGTCTGTGCAGTCGTATTCTATTTAAATATAAATATTATATTCCTTTATGTGATGTATATATATAACAATACAGTAACAAACACATTTAAAATATTATTTATTTGGTTGGTATCATCAAACAAAAATCATAAAATTGTGTATACAACTGCGTCATGTACGATAATTTAACCACTCCTTTGAACATGATTCTTGCCATTAGAATAATTCCATCCCCAAAGTCTGTATCGATAAGTGGTTTCAACCAATCCAAATATGCAGACACATAAATAACGGGTTTTAACTAGGGCTGTCAATTTCCTACATGACTCGAAACCCGAAGAAAAATTAACAGGTTAACACAACCAATTTAATTGGCGGGGCATTTTTGGGTCACCCGAATTTGACTTATTTATAAATGGGTGGGTTTAGGGTTGACCCACTAACCCGAGTTTGACCTGCCAAACCCAATTATATGATGTATCTCTTCTGTACTATTAGTCTTTTATGTATGTTGTTAGTGTTAGTTTTTTATATATGTTGTTAGTGTTAGTCTTTTATGTATGCAGTAATCAGTATGCTCGTATAATCTTGTGTAACCTATTATATTTTACTAATTTATTCTTGTATGCTATTAGTTATATTTTACTTACAAAAACTGTATCTCTTCCACACTGTAAGTATTTTATCTATGTAGTATGCTCATATATTCTTATGCGTTGAGAATGATTTTTGATATGGTGATTCAATGCTTTATATATCTACTACCTGCCCGTTGGTGACTTTATAATTTATTTCTGTTGATGATTATATAATAGTGCTTCCTATTGATTATTTGGTTCTTTGGTTATTTGTATTAGTGGGAATTATTTACTAATGGGTCAAATGGTTAACCCGACCCGAAAAAATCCAACACGACCCGTTTAGTTAAAAGGGTCGGATCAGGTCGGGTCAACCCATTTATAAACGGGCCAGGTTCGTGTGTGGAAAAAATGACCCGTTTAATAAACAAGTTGACCCGATCTCTTTATAAATCAACCCAAACTCGACTTGACCCGACCCGACATGACCCATTGATAACACTATTTTAACTAATCTAAATATTCAAACATACATTTCAAACAAGCATCGTATTCATACTATACAATCACCACAACAATCATACCTTATATGGCATTCATATGATAATTCACAGAATATATATTAGAACCTATTTGATACCATTTAAATTTGTTTATAAATTATTTATAGTTTCAAATAAGTAAAAAATCGTAATTAACTTCAAAGATGGTACTAAGTCGTTGAATCACCATGAAATAACCATGTATTAAAACAATAATATTATACTAGTTTAATCAAGATGGAAATATGTGAATTTGATTTTGACAACAATAATTATTATTAGAATCAAATTATAACATTTCCATTTTAATCAAACTAGTATGATATTACCAATTTAAAACAGGGTTATAACATAATTTTCTACAATAACATCTTTTATTTATTAAGTATATTTTTCTCAATTTAAAATTCAAATACACATATATCATTTGCAATTCAACACTTTATATCTATTAATTGCTTAGCCATTTATAATATTTCCTAATGAATTGACTTTATGGAAGTAGTTGGCTCTTATTAATAGTTGGATTTGTTTAGACTGAAATGATACTATAAATTGTTTGAACAGTGATATCTTATTCAATTCTACATTTTAAACTGCTCATAAACAAAATGAATGTGAGTGCAAACAAAAATGCATTTCAATCAAATAACAAAAATGACCATCAGCGAAAGGAAGTCTTCTAGCTTCTACTATACGCTCTGATCATTAGGAGATCATGATAGAAAAATTCAATTTTATATCATCTGTAGTCCCCTTTATGCTATCAATTAGATAACACTCTTTATAAAAGTGAGTTCCAAATTAAAAATCATTTTCACGATAAAGAGTTTTAAGGATTATCACCCCTGTTACCTTGTTGTTACTAACAGAATCGACAAGGCCTATTTCTAGCTCATTTTCCAATACATATGGCTAATCACATGTGTACTCGTCATCATTGTTCATAGTTAATAAGGTTTTCTTTAAAAATGGTTCATAGTTGTATTTTTGTTGATATGGCTATTCATAATGAAGAATTTCTTACTTTTGGTGAACAAAATTCAGTTGATACATAGATTTCTCAGGATAAAGAGAGAAAGTTTGTCAAAATAAAAGGTGCTCAGTAAAGAGTAAGGCCAAAATGAGAAAAGCTGATGTCAATTGCCATAAGGGTGGTAAGAAAAGCCATTATGCCAATGAGTCAATCAAGAAAGGTCAAAACAGATGTTGGAAAAGGTGCTTTAAATGCCTCAGCTGAGGCGTTATAAGAAGAAGTGTCCAAAAGCGGCTAAGGAGAAAGTTCTTGCTTTGGAATCATCTTCATCTAAAGCTAACGCGACTAAGAAAGGATAAGCTATGATGAAAGGTACGCTTTTGATTTGTAGCATATCTGTTGAAGTATTATTTGATATCGGTGCATCATATTCATTTTTTTTCCAAATGTTTGGTAGATAAGTTTTCATTAGAGCCATCATACCTTATTACCTCCGTTGGGGTACCAAATCTGATAGGAAGTTATGCAACTCTAGGGATAAGATACAATAACCTAAAATTATAGTTGTTGGGTTATATTTTTGCCTGTAATTTATGTGTTTGGTTTTTTGAGTTTTTTCAAGTATGGATTGGTTGAATTATTATGATGTTGGGATATCATGACATTATAGGAAAATATTATTAAGACATCCTAGTGGAAGTAATCGAATCGTATATTCTACGGAGACTGCAAGTTCTTAGATTCATATTTTGTTAAGTGCATCGAAACTAGAAGATGAAGTGAGTCAAATTCTAATGGTTAGGGAATTCGTAGATGTTTTTGAGTAGGTAACGAGTTACCACCCAAAGGAGAAATAGAGTTCCACATAGGTCATATACCTAGAGATAAACCAGTTAGTAGGCCACCTAGTAAGATGCCACTTTCAGCAATGAAGGAACTGAAGATTAGCTAGTGGAATTCAAAGGAAACAGTTTTATACATCCAAGCATTTAGAGTTAGCAACTGTTGTCTTTGCTTTGTAGATTTTGAAGCATTACCTCTCAGGGGGAAAGTATGAGTTATTTACATATTATAAGTCTATAGGGGTAATTATTCTTTAAAAAAAGGAGTTGAATATGAGACATCATATATAACTAGAGTTTTTGGCACATTAAGATTTGGGCATTGAGTATACACTTGGAAAAGGGAATGAAATTGCTGGCGCCTTTAGTAGGAAACAGTAAGATATGGTGTTAGCCATTTAGTGGAATGGAAATTGTTAAAGACATTGACTGATTACATGTGTGAACTAGGTCGACAGTAAGTTCGAGCCAACTGTAACGACCCGCCTTTTTGCCCGATTTTCGGCGGTAATTAAACCGACTTAAACCGTTCATAAAGACGAATTGTTATGGGTACATACATATATTGAACAAAATAACAGAACCTTTCATTGCAATTTTACAATGTTACATCAGAGTTACAACTATATACACAGCGGAAGAAAAGAAAATATACTTTCAGCGGAAGAAAATCGTATGATATAGCAGAAGCTGCCATCTCTTGCATGAACTCCAACTCTAAAAGCACTTTGAATCCTGCTCCAACGATCTATAACTGCAAACTAAACTACTAGCTGCCCGTGCAAAATTATGGGCACCCAGAGTTTAGGTGAGGGAACAATAAACTCCAGGTCAGTCGTGGGACTGGTGTGAGAACTCAAAACAGTTATTATTAGGTTCATTTTAAAGTTGGGAATTTCACCGGACCACGCCGCTAACGCGAAACGGGTTTACTCCATGTGAATACATATAAATACGCAATGACCTTTCTAAAATGAAGTTATCATAAGCTCGTCCCACATCACACAATGCAAGCGCACACCAGATGGGCGAGGTTTATCTTATGATAACCAAACATGCTTTCATACGTAAAATCCTCTTTCAAAGCCATAATATATATATATAGTGTGGAAAACATTTCTCAAATAAATGTATTAATCCTAGACGGCATAATACCCCATCCTATTATGTCGCCATATATATATATATATATATATATATATATATATATACAAACCAAAATCGTGTGGTACGTATTGGAGATTTGGTTTCCAACTTGATGATTCCTGGCACGAAAGATCAATCGGAACACAAACGAAATGTAAACAAGGGTTTTTCATCCAGACGCGGACACCAATACAAATCGCGAGGTAGATCAACGGTTTTCGACCAGACACGGCCCCCCGAACATACCCTATTCCATAAGTCATAAGTGGTTTCCCACTGTTGCAGCAGTCATCATCAATTCATATATATACCACTGTTGCAGCAGTCATCATCAATTCAACAAATTTTAGTTATCTCAGTTAATTATAATTAACTAATTTGAACAAATAATTTTAAATTAGAAGTTCTCACCTAACAGCTCTCCAAATCTTCACGGTAGGCGAGCCTAATTGAGTGAATCGTCGGACAGTATTTCGGCGCAGCGTCTTCTTCACAATATATATATATAATATAATATACACTAATCTTTTTTTATATTATAAGAGGAGGAAGAGGAGAAATGACGAACTTTGGCAAGGTGGTGGTGGAAAGGAGGAAGACTTATGCCATGGAAACCATGGCCATAAGCTTTAAGAAAAAGAGAGAAAGAAAAGAAGTGAGAATGAATGAAAAAGTGGAAGGAAAGGGTGGTATTTAAAGGAAAAGAGGAGTAAGGAGAGAGTGACACATCATAGGACATGTGTATTACATGCATGGAATGTTGCATGAAAAATTACAAGTGTCTTAACACTTGTAAAAAGGAGAAGGAATGTGCTTTTGGTAGCATTTACCTTAAACGTTATGAAAACAAACAGCAACGCATTATACTAATGCTATTAATTTATGTTATCTTTTGACAAATCCGATCGAATGACAAATAGTATCAATAAATCCAAACTTATTAATAATCACTCTCATTTATAATTCAAGTAAAACTTATCATATAACTTATCAAAATAAATAAAATAATAATTATTATTCTTGTAAAATCATAAAATAAATTATACTTTACTAAATTCATATTTTTACAAATCAATATTATCAAAATCAGAAAATATCATTACTTAAACATAAATCTTATAATTATAATTTTCAAAATAAGTTTTCTTATAAAATCATAATAAATAAAACAAAATACTTATACAAAGTTAAAATTCATATTTAAACCTAATCAATTTATATTCATAAATTCTAAAATTAAACAAATAAAAATCCAAATCAAACATAGTTAAAATTCTGGGATGTTACATTCACCCCCCCCCCTTAGAAACTTTTCGTCCTCGAAAAGGAAGTCGAGTAAATTTATACTCCTTCACAAATTTTAAATTCCAATTTCTCTCTCAACATACCAGAAATGTAATGGTCAGAACCAAGGCTCACATCATTCTCAGGGTACTCTGTCTGATTCTCACTAAAGGTAGAGTCTAAGGTTACTTCTATGATCTCGTGATTACTAGGGTCGTCACGGTCATGATTAAAATCAAATTATCTGAGTTAGATCCAGAGTTGCTACCATTACCACAAAAGAGAAACTGGGATAGATACTGTCTAGTACTTAGATGTCTATGACCCTAAAAATTTAAAGTTTAGAAATTGTCTTTCTAACTTACACTTACGGAACCCATGTTTTTTCTTATCAATTATAAGACTAAGTGCTTAAATTAGAAATTTAAATCCAAGTTCTCAAATAAATCTTTTCCTCTAATCATTCAATTATCTTGCAAAATAACATCTTGGCTAAATTCAGTATTAGAAATTCTATTGCTCTCAACACAAATCAAGTTCAATTTTAGAGATAATTCAAAATACTAGTTTCAATCTAAATTAATTCGCTTGTCCAAGGCTTTATCTGATCAGGGAAAAAGGAAGAATTCCGAAATAAAGTTGAATAATGACAATTCGGGGTGATATTCAAAATATGACAATGGGTTGAGCAAAACCCAGCGACAAGGGAAGAGATAGAATTATATTTCCGAAATACTCATTCTATTTCAAATTTTTATTTCAATCGTTTCCAATATAATCTCATATTAACCCATTTATAAGTTAACTTTTATACTCATTTAATATTCAAATTTTTGTTTTCATATTCACCTAATCGAACTTTAAAATTCAAAATATATAAAATCTCTTTTTCATTCTTGTTAAAATGTCATGTCTTGTTTAGAAACATTTTCTTACTTAACTAGCCGTACAATCTCTTAAAACAGTTTTATTTAAAATTACCAACACGCTTCCTCTGCGCACTCTGATTATGCGTATATTCAAACTAGTATTGGTAAAACATCCCAAAACATAGATTTCAAAATTTCCGGAACCAAATCCTCAAAATTAATATTTAAAAATCCAAATTTTTCTTGCATAAGTTGGATTCTATATTTCAAAGAAAGCTCATTTATTGAGGTTTTGTTACAAAATATCTTGGACAAATTAAAGTTATCGACACGGTTTCACACGGCACAAAGAGGCATACATAGATCAAGTCAAAATTCCATGTGCTCAAGTCAAGTGAAGATGCATAGAAGTTCCATGCTAATTTGTGCATGAAAGGTATACATAGACCAAATCAGGTTTCATGAGCTTGGAATAGAAATTCAACATCTACTGAGCATCAATAGGTGCGAACGTTCGAATCAAATACTTGGCCAAATGCACATGATACAAAGGTATGGATGACACTACTCAATAGCAGATGGTTGGAATTTCAGTCTATCCCAAGATGGGAACTCACATGCAAACAAGGATACAAATTCTAACAGTTTAATCATGGGATACTCGTTAAATTTTCATAATTTTCCTCTTGAATAAATCTTACTTTAACAACTTCATTTTCTTCCTTGTGCTTTAAGTGAATACTTGTTGAGAAATTTTCGTATGACCCACTCGTTCATGCCGGTTTCTCTTAACAAGGGAAAATATAAAATTCAATCGATTTGTTCAATACATATCCCATTTTATCATATTAACCTTGTTTCTCGAAATTCGTATAGCTTCAAGTGAGAAAATCGGTCTTCTCCCCTACTTAAGACATTTACCATAATTTGATTAAATTGCATCATCAAAATCGAAATATGGGGTGAACCAAGCTCGCTTTCATGCATTTTCAAAATTTCACTTTTCAGTTCTTCAAGTGAGATTAGCTTCTAAAATATATCCTTGCGGTTTTGACAAAATAGTCTGATTCATGCTTCTAATTATCAGTTAAGTATGCGTTTAACTTAACTACCTTATGTTAAATTCATTTTTCGCATATACCATTTCATAACATAATACATTCAATACTTCGAAAGTCATTTGTGAAATCAATTTTACAATTATGAGGACGTCGCAAAACACTTTCGATTGTTTATCTATACAGCTTTAAGTACTTCTTGATGTCTCGATCAGAAACATATAGTCATCCCACTTTCGAAACCCAAAAATAAGACTGATGATGATCGATCAATCACCAGAATTATCCCCAAGCGACTAGAATGTGATTCTATATCCATCAAGTATATATTGGGTTTCATATATACGTTAGCTAGGCGTATATGCAAAATCCTTACATACTTGATCGTCCAACCTTGACGTCAAATAAATACTCGCAACCGTTTTTATTACACGCTGATTATCCTTCAAATCTATAGCTTTGAATTAACGATCTTCTTATCTCAATCCTTTATATATAGGTTGCAAAGTATTTTGAAATTCTCATTCCAAGCTCGAAGTTTTTCTTTCAATACGCTTATTAAAGCCAATTCATTAATCGCTTATTTCTCGATAACTCCGAACAGATCGACGCTGGATTTTCGAAGTTTTATCAGAAAGAGCCCTTTTTATTTTGAAAGTATTTCCTTTAAAAATCTTATTTTCAAATCTTCTTCAAAATATTTTATTTCAAATAATTATTATTTTCAAAAATGATTTACTTGTACAAAAATACCTTATATAGATTTCAAAAATACGCTCTCTCATCATAATATTCCGAAATCTCATTCTAGGGCATTTCTAACCCTATCTCTAATGAGATACTATAGCTCTGATGAGTCCTATCCTTTGTTCAAAATATGTTGTACCCGATAGCTTTGTATAACCAAAGCTCTGATACCAACTTGTAACGACCCGCCTTTTTGCCCGATTTTCGGCGGTAATTAAACCGACTTAAACCGTTCATAAAGAAGAATTGTTATGGGTACATACATATATTGAACAAAATAACAGAACCTTTCATTGCAATTTTACAATGTTACATCAGAGTTACAACTATATACACAGCGGAAGAAAAGAAAATATACTTTCAGCGGAAGAAAATCGTATGATATAGCAGAAGCTGCCATCTCTTGCATGAACTCCAACTCTAAAAGCACTTTGAATCCTGCTCCAACGATCTATAACTGCAAACTAAACTACTAGCTGCCCGTGCAAAATTATGGGCACCCAGAGTTTAGGTGAGGGAACAATAAACTCCAGGTCAGTCGTGGGACTGGTGTGAGAACTCAAAACAGTTATTATTAGGTTCATTTTAAAGTTGGGAATTTCACCGGACCACGCCGCTAACGCGAAACGGGTTTACTCCATGTGAATACATATAAATACGCAATGACCTTTCTAAAATGAAGTTATCATAAGCTCGTCCCACATCACACAATGCAAGCGCACACCAGATGGGCGAGGTTTATCTTATGATAACCAAACATGCTTTCATACGTAAAATCCTCTTTCAAAGCCATAATATATATATAGTGTGGAAAACATTTCTCAAATAAATGTATTAATCCTAGACGGCATAATACCCCATCCTATTATGTCGCCATATATATATATATATATACAAACCAAAATCGTGTGGTACGTATTGGAGATTTGGTTTCCAACTTGATGATTCCTGGCACGAAAGATCAATCGGAACACAAACGAAATGTAATCAAGGGTTTTTCATCCAGACGCGGACACCAATACAAATCGCGAGGTAGATCAACGGTTTTCGACCAGACACGGCCCCCCGAACATACCCTATTCCATAAGTCATAAGTGGTTTCCCACTGTTGCAGCAGTCATCATCAATTCATATATATACCATTGTTGCAGCAGTCATCATCAATTCAACAAATTTTAATTATCTCAGTTAATTGTAATTAACTAATTTGAACAAATAATTTTAAATTAGAAGTTCTCACCTAATAGCTCTCCAAATCTTCACGGTAGGCGAGCCTAATTGAGTGAATCGTCGGACAGTATTTCGGCGCAGCGTCTTCTTCACAATATATATATAATATAATATACGCTAATCTTTTTTTATATTATAAGAGGAGGAAGAGGAGAAATGACGAACTTTGGCAAGGTGGTGGTGGAAAGGAGGAAGACTTATGCCATGGAAACCATGGCCATAAGCTTTAAGAAGAAGAGAGAAAGAAAAGAAGTGAGAATGAATGAAAAAGTGGAAGGAAAGGGTTGTATTTAAAGGAAAAGAGGAGTAAGGAGAGAGTGACACATCATAGGACATGTGTATTACATGCATGGAATGTTGCATGAAAAATTACAAGTGTCTTAACACTTGTAAAAAGGAGAAGGAATGTGCTTTTGGTAGCATTTACCTTAAACGTTATGAAAACAAAGAGCAACGCATTATACTAATGCTATTAATTTATGTTATCTTTTGACAAATCCGATCGAATGACAAATAGTATCAATAAATCCAAACTTATTAATAATCACTCTCATTTATAATTCAAGTAAAACTTATCATATAACTTATCAAAATAAATAAAATAATAATTATTATTCTTGTAAAATCATAAAATAAATTATACTTTACTAAATTCATATTTTTACAAATCAATATTATCAAAATCAGAAAATATCATTACTTAAACATAAATCTTATAATTATAATTTTCAAAATAAGTTTTCTTATAAAATCATAATAAATAAAACAAAATACTTATACAAAGTTAAAATTCATATTTAAACCTAATCAATTTATATTCATAAAATCTAAAATTAAATAAATAAAAATCCAAATCAAACATAGTTAAAATTCTGGGATGTTACACCAACACACAACTATGATGCCTTGTTCGGAAGTTTGCCTAGTTTAAATAGAAACTATTATTTCTGAATAAGGAGAAGATCCAATTTAGATGAAATGATTAGAAGACTTCAAGTCGGAGTAGAAATTGATAATTTGAATGATTTTAGTCTTAACTACAAGGGATGGTTGAGAATGGAAGATTATGTGTACTTAATAGTGGAGATCTAAGGAAGTTAGTTCTTAGGGAATGTCATCGATCCACCAACATGTATCACATGAAGCGAAGTTTCTTCTGGGAAGGAATGAAGAGTGATGTAGGCTTATAGGTGAAACAATGTATGAAATCTTAGCTAGTAAAAGTGGTACATCATAAAGGCTAGTGGATTACTTTAACCATTAGACATTCCTATTTGAAAATGGGATGTGATTTCCATGGACTTTATTGACAAGTTATCGATGAGGAGGAATGATAGTAATAGATAGATTGACTAAAAGTGTCTATTTGATTTCCATTAAGTCAACCAGGACAAAGCATAATTACTACAAAGAATATAGTTAGGCGGAATTCCTAATAGCATAATTAGTAGTAGGAATGCACTTTTCACCTACGAGTTCTAGAAAGAGCCTACATAAATTTTTGGATACCATGCTCAAGATGAGTACCACTTATCTCCTGAAGATGGATAGGTAAACAAAGAGAGTCAATAAAGGTATTCAAGGATTTATTGAGAGCTTGTATTATTGATTTAGTGACTCCTAGAAGGATCATTTGCATATAGTTGAGTTTCTCTACAATAATAGTTATCACGCTATTATAGGAATGGCACCATGTAAAAAATAACATGGAAGGCCATTTAGTTACCATCGTGTTGGCTAAAGACCGGAGAAAGATTATTCCTAGTCTAGTTATAATGACATAAATTGCAGCGAAGATTGAATTGATCTGAGGTCAAACAAAGGAAACTCGTCAGAGGCAGAAGAGTTACACATATAAGAGTCATTAAGATCTTGAGTTCTCTGTTAGAGATCATGTTTTCCTTAAGGTATCATCGATAAAAGGTGTGATTCATTCTAGGAAGTACTGACATCAAGGTATGTTAGATCCTTTCCACTACAAGAAAATATGATATAGATAGCTTTATATTATAGCCTTACATTAAAGTGCTATAATAAAATAGTTAAAGAAAATAAAATAGTGCTTTAATTGTGCTATATAAAGAAGTAAATAAAATAACAAAATAATTAGGCTATATTAACGTGTTTTCCGCTATGTTACGTTAATAATACAAAGAGTTGGAGCAAAAACCCAGAGCGCGGGACTTAGTGAAATGTTAGCCGGGAAAGTAAAATATTCCCTCCATCCCCTTGAAAAATTTATCGCCAAAATTTCCTTTTTTTCGTTTCAGTAAGACTTCCTTCATCCAATCTCGCATTTAATCCAACATCAATTCCTTCATCTTCGACCCTGCCAACCATAAATCGAGAGCATCCCCCCCCCCCGATTCACTCTAACTCTTCCAAATCAACCGTGAGTTTTTTTCGAAATTATTAACAGTAGTACTTTCGTTTTTTTATAAATTCGCTCCGCTCGCTGTTAGGTGGACTTTTATTGCATCTAAGCCCTGTATTACACAGTTTCTGTAATCTAATTTTGGAAGAGTTTGAAACAAACTACTTCTAAATGTTTAGTCCTTCAAAATACATGAATTTAACTGTGAAGTTTTAATTGGTTGAATCATGTTTGAGATTAAGTCCTGATTGGTTGAAAATTTTTCATTTATGTTTCAGTTTTAACTGAGATAAAAACATTACATTTTGTATCTCATTGATCAAGTCATGATTGGTTTCAGTTTTGACTGAGATAAAAATATTAACTAAGATAAAAATATTACATTTAGGTTTCAGTTTTAACTGTGAAGTTTTAACTAAGATTAAGACATGATTGGTTGAAAATTTTGAAGTGAACTACTTTGCTCTTTTGCCAATATTTTGTGTCTCGTTGATTTTTCTGTAATCTTAAGTTGCTTTTGTACATGCTGCTAGCCTAGTTGGGAATTAACTCATTTCGAAAATTGGTTTTGTTTTTGATAAATGTACTCATTCATTTATGGCAGATTACTTGTATAGAGCATAAAGCAGGAGAAAGTGGGACTGTACTTAAGCAAAGCAAGAAGTCATTGTAAAATCTACAGCCCAGATATTGCAAGAACAGTGCATTAAGTAATCATTTGCATTTTTATTCCAGCCTTAAAATCTGTTTGGGTCTTTAATAATTCTGATTTTATTTATGTCTAAACCATATAACTAATAAATCAGTTGCAACAGTATTTAAGAAAGTAATGGTAAGTCGGTGTGCTAGATCGTGTTAGACAAAATCACGTAGTATGGGTTATGCTTGACTTTAGCCTGCGCTTGTAAGTAAATGGGTAATACTTCACAGTTAGGAAAGTATGGGTTTTTCTTGACTTAAACAATTTAATAAAACTCACTGATCAATATCATAAGTAAATACATGTAAGTGAATTTTAAATCCTTTTTGTGTGTGTGTGTGTGTATATATATATATATATATGTGTGTGTGTGTGTGTGTGTGCATGTGTGTGTGTGTGTGTGTGTATATATTGACACATGTGAATGTCACCAACCCATAATAATGAATGTTATTCCTTTACTTGCATAAGTGAAAAGTGATTTGAGCATATCTACCTAACAACTTATTGTTTTAATATGTAACTACATTATTAACAGTTTACTCAATGATGTCAGATGTATATAAATGCTAAGATTAAAAGTAATCATCATGTAGTATCCTAACTGTCAACGCAGTATTTTGACATTAGAATATGTAGACTAGTAGTATAATAGCAAATCACAATTGTATTAGCAAGGTAACATATAAGAATATGCAGTATGTTGTAGCAATTTAAATGTCAACAACATTCATTACTATACATCAGCATGCATCAGATGCTTATATTCACTATAATAGAGTCCAATTATAATATATTAGAAGCAATATAGTATGAATGCCTTTTGTAAACTTGTATGCATAACATATTAAAGAGGATGTAAATTTGCTGAAATATTGTTGTAGTTTTAAACTCTTGTGGGTATGAAAATTTTAATATGTACAAGTTAAATTTCAATTCTTTCTTCCAGCATATATATGTCAACACACATACACACAATATAACAATATGATATCTTGTATCATATGTATATTAAATATACATATGTATGTGTTAGGTGGTAAATAGAGTATAACTCAAAATATATTTTGTGTGTATATATATATATATACACACACATACAGTAAGTGGCAGATTCATTTGATTTGTAAATACCTAGTATAAAACATATTGCAAAGTCCAAAAATTCACTGCTCAAAATTTTATAATGGTTCAAATCATTCGTTTAGCTATATTAACAACAGTAAAAAATGTCTTGGCAAGGTGGTTTACTATCAAGACAAAAGAGGTGCTTACATCAAGATCGTGGCACTTACTTACTTACACTCACTCATACACACACACACACACACACACACACACATATATATATATATATCACAATATATGTACAGACCATTGTTGACCATGTATACCAATCACATGAGAAAGTGACGTTAACAGTCTAGTGGTAACAAATTGGGAATCAGGGATGATGTACTTGCAAGTCATACTTGCTATGCATTTTTTTTTGAAGTAAAAGGTAGTGAATCAACATGATTCACGCCTAAAATATATAGCATTCATCAAGTAACTAGTGCGTATATTTACAACATATGTACAACCAAAACAGCAAACCAGGTCATCGCTACATGCGGCCATACAAAAAAGGAGCCATACATCATAATTAACATTACATAGCATTAAACATAACAGTAAAACATCAAAAGGCTAGTGAACCAGTGAGCATCATCGTTAATCATGTGGACCAGTGATCTGCCCCTTCTTACGAACTCGGTCTGCAATGCTCTCAACATGTCTTTTGCACTCCATGCCTGCCCAGTCATAGACAAAATTAAGGATAGAATAAATAATACTATTAGGAGCTTTCAATTTGCGGTTAAATTTTCTGGAGTTTCATTCATGCCAAAGCAACCAAGTGTAAGCAAAGTTCAACAAAGCAAAAAAGAAGACTATCTTGAGAGGCATGCAAGGTCGGGTAAATTGAATGCCAAAAAACAAATTGGTCAGCAATGAAATCACTCCAGTGCAAATAAAGGTAAAGTGCAACCAAACATTTTGTCCAAATATAAAAAGCAAAGTCACAAGCCAGAAATAGATGATGGTAGTCCTCGTCGTCATGACCACAAAATACACAGCCATCCATAACATGCACTCCTCTCTGACGAATTCTGTTAACCGTATTCAATCTACCATGTATCAGTAATTAAACATACAGATTCACAGTTTTAATATGATTTTTGTTATCTGTTTCAATATGATCTACACACTGATCATAAATTTTTGTAATGTTTCAATATGATTTTTGTTATCTGTTTTGACATCAGTAATTAAACACACAGATTCACAGTTTTAATATGTTTTATAAAATCAGATCTGAAACTTAACATTTTGATCACTCAAAACTAGTTTTTGATCAATCTACAAGATCCCAAAGTTCAACAGACAAGGTAATAGCAATATGAAGCTGAGTTGATATTTAGAATTAACCATAAATTCATTTCGAGATTTTATATCAAATATAAAATTTGTTTACAGTAAAACAATTTTATATTAGAAATGCAATTTTATATTACATCCCTTTTACATACTCAAATCATTGACAGTGTTCTTAATTAATATTTCAAATTATCATAGATAATTTTACATACTTGAGCCCTGTATTACACAGTTTCTGCAATCTAATTTTGGAAGAGTTTGAAGCGAACTACTTCTAAATGTTTAGTCCTTCAAAATACATGAATTTAACTGTGAAATTTTAATTGGTTGAATCATGTTGGAGATTAATTCATGATTGGTTGAAAATTTTGCATTTAGGTTTCAGTTTTAACTGAGATAAAAACATTACATTTTGTGTCTCATTGATCAAGTCATGATTGGTTTCAGTTTTGACTGAGATAAAAATATTAACTGAGATAAAAATATTACATTTAGGTTTCAGTTTTAATGTGAAGTTTTAACTAAGATTAAGTCATGATTGGTTGAAAATTTTGAAGTGAACTACTTCGCTCTTTTGCCAATATTTTTTGTCTCGTTGATTTTTCTGTAATCTTAAGTTGCTTTTGTACATGCTGCTAGCCTAGTTGGAAATTAAGTCATTTCGAAAATGGGTTTTGTTTTTGATAAATGTACTCATTCATTTATGATAGATTACTTGTATAGAGCATAAAGCAGGAGAAAGTGGTACTGTACTTAAGCAAAGCAAGAAGTCGTTGTAAAATTGCAGCCCAGATATTGTAAGAATAGTGCATTAAGTAAGCATTTGCATTTTTATTCCAGCCTTAAAATCTGTTTGGCTCTTTAATAATTCTAATTTTATTTACGTCTAAACCATATAACTAATAAATCAGTTGCAACAGTATTTAAGATAGTAATGGAAAGTCGGTGTGCTAGATCGTGTTAGACAAAATCACGTTCAGTAACTTTGGAGCAGAAGAGTACAAGGGTAATACTTCACAGTTAGGAAAGTATGGGTTATGCTTGACTTTAGCCTGCGCTTGTTATGGCATTTTGGTTGTGCCCTGTTTGATGCACTTTTGGTCTCCTCTGTCCCACCGTGCATTGCATTACCATTCTCTGATTTAAGCTTTGTTACAGAATTTTGGTTTGAAAATGACATGTAAGTTCATAAAAATACACTAGTTATGGAATCCCCTTGTCTGAAATCAAGTGAATGGAGTTCACAGCTTCTATGTTATTCCTATTCAGAACATTTTTAAATACTTGACTGACCGGCTTAACATAGTAAAGTACATGTGGGATTCACCTTGACTGAGGAACAGTCCATTTGTGTATGATTTTTTTTATGGCAGTATTAAAGTCTTTTTTATGTTAATAAACCTGAACCTATATATATATATATATATATATATATACACACACACACATTACTATATATTTATTTTCCTGACCATGCCTTCGGGTTGCTTGCATCCTTATTTATGAAATCGGTCGTTTTCGAGTGTATTGCTACTTGTACCTTCTGTTATATTCGAACATCACAGAATAACGATTGTGAACGAACTACACAAAATATCCAACAGAAGTATAACAATCGTTCAAAATAACATAAAAAATAAACCACTTAACATTGACTGCGCTAGTAATTTGTATTTTCTACCTACATTTGATTTTTATCATACCTGTCATACTAGTGTAAACATTATTATGGTTGAATCATCAAAGTAGCGAATTTTGTTGCATTCTCAAAATATATCTTTTTTAAAAGAATACAAATACATCAACAATATAACTAGTAATAATAAAAATAATGATATTTTTTCATGTTCGGCTCGCAACACAAATCACATTCTTCTTTCATTTCCTCCATTCGTGCCTAAGCACCCTAATTCATTTATTCAAGTATAACATGCCAATGCAAAAATATTACCTTAAAATTGCCAACTTCTCATCGAAATCTTATTTGAACATGGAGATTTCAAACCAGCACACTGAAAAAGGACAACTTTCACTTTGGCCAAAAACAGAATCTAGAGAAATGCTAAAGTACTATGTTGTCAACCATCACAATCCTTCAATGTCATGTAAGTTGCACAAGTCTAACATGTTCTCACCTTGCTGATTGCAATTTACTCTGGTACCTCTATAAATATAGAACCTTCATACGTACAGTTACACTGCAGTATCAGTAACAAATAAATGTATCTTATTTTTTTCGCCCAAAAAGCTCAATCAGACATGTATTCGTCTCCACTGAATTGATCCATGTTATCAGTCCAGTGCATTTTCCGTCTAGGTTCATACTGGTCTGAATACCTAGCCTTCTTCTGCAGTAAAAAAATTATGATGAACAAATATGACACAATACAAGAAAATTCACATGGCTGAAATACGAAAAATAAATAGCAGCATAATCCTCCATGTCATAATAGGGGAAAACATGCAAATGATGAGAGAAAGATTAAGTATCATACATAATTATGTGAAGTTCCAGGTTCCTTGCAGTGACGAGACCGATGTTGTGGGCTGGGAGGGCAGTTGCCCTACCCAAGATCTGCCCAAAATTCTAATACCCATGCTTAACCAAAAACGCGGAAAAACCAAAAAATAAAAAGAGAAATGCAAAACCCGATCACATTCCACAAATTTTGTCCAGAAACGAAAACCAAGTTCGTGCCTTTTCTCATCTCAGCACCTCCATGTTTCCTCACCTCAGGTCTTCCATCTTGCTACCTCTTTGGATCAGTTCTTAGTTGTTATTTTGTAGAAGCTTGAAGGTAGTTTTTTAACATTTTATGTTGCTTTCTATTTGAATTTGAATCCAAAATCATATTGTTTGTTTGTGTGGATTTTTGTGTGTGAAATCATCAAACCCATAATTTTTCTTGTATGAGTTTTGTTTGTAGCTGAAACTTAACTATGCTGTGTGAATTTTTCCTATTTACGATACAACAAATTTTATGAAAAACAGTCCTTTTAATATTGCTGTGTGTTTGATTTGGTGGCTCCATCCTCCATGCCCAACTTGTCTCTGTGTGTTTGGTTTTCCATTTGTGTAATTTGCTGTGTGATGTCAAACAATACTTAAGAGTGTCCATTGTTGTAAGTTGGAGCAATCTTTCATGTTTATGTTATGATGCTTCTCAGTGATGTTAAAAAAAAAAATTATGAAAAACAGTTGAAAGCATTTTGTTTGTTTTGCTTACTTATTTGATCTTTGCGGATTTGAAAAACGTAATAATTTTTCCTAAGAAAAAAATTATGGGCATTAATTTGAACTTTACCAAATAGCAAGCATCTTTGTTGCCGAAATTAACAAGGTATGTATTGGGGTCACTAGTATCTTCACCCTTGACCTGAAATGCAATATGCTCATAAGGAATGGTTGAAGAAGAAATAAACTATAATCCATTTATTCAAGAAAAAAGAACAATCATTTGATATAGGAATGATAGTACATGAATATGTTATATCTTCATCCTCATCATATATGTTCTTAGAAAGATGCCCAGATATCAATATAGCAAAAAAGGATGTTTTGTCAAAACATAATCAAAAGCTACAAAATTCACTCCAGCCCCATCCTAAAAACAGTTTCCACGGAATACACTATACTTATCTACAGCGAAAATGCGCAGTCTACCGCAATAATATTTGCAGTACATTTGCACATTTCACTGAAAATAATTACATGGTGTTTCGTGAAACCTCTTTTTTTTGGGGGGAGGGGATTATTGGGGTACAGTCTGAAATAAGGGGCCAACCCTAATTTCAACTATAAAAAAAAATATAATTCGCAATGTGAAAACAAGATAATTAAACAACAGTCAAATTTCTTTCATTTACAGAAAAAATAAAAAATGTGATAGAATATTGTGAATTACGATTTGATAAAAGTAAAACATCCATACGATATTCTATACTTTCTGAAGTAAGCGCTACTTACAAAATAAAGAAGAATGCAAGCAGAAAATGATATGATATACAGTGCATGGCAATGGACCCAAAGCCTGCAAATGAAATGCTATAATTAAATTTCATTGCTTTTCGTACGATTTGTAAACAGGAGTCCTGCTGTAATTAAATTTCATTTCTTTTCGTATGATTTGTACGACTGTCCTTTAATTACTAATTATTGCTTTAAATTTTAGAAACATTTTTGCTGAAGTAATTTGCATCTCAAAATGGATAAAAATTGGGTGCATCTACATAGGTAATTGCTTGTGTTTGCAAGTGAAGATTTTATTTTATTTTATTTTGCATGTCAATTTTTATTTATTTTATGATTATTCTGTAATTATAGAACTAACATTGAGTACGAGCAAGGGGCTAGGAAGTTTGTGGATTTTGCAAAGAGAAGTTTGGGAAATGTAGAAAAAAAATTTGTGTCCTTGTTTTGATTGTCGAAACCTTACACACCAATTTGGAAACACCATTGTCAAGCATTTGATTATAAGGGGAATGGATCCTAAATATAAAAGCGGTAGATGGTACAATCATGGCGAGCAAGTAGATACTGGAAAAAAGATTATGTTGGATGGTGCATATGATTTGTTTAAAGGGGTTCATTATGAAGATGAAGATTTCATTACTCATTTTTCTTTTACTAATGATAACGATGAGGATGATGTGCAAAGATGAGAAGACGATTTATTGAAAAATTTAGAAGATGCGGAAACCCCTTTATATCCCAATTGTGTAGATCAAACAAAGCTTTCCGCCATTGTTGCCTTGTATAATCTTAAATGTGAAACAGGGTTATCTGATAGTGGTTTTGATAAGCTTTTGAACGTGCAACAATTGTTGGTACCCAAAAATAATGTACTTCCTAAAACTTTATATGAGGTGAAGAAATTTCTGAAGATTTTTGATATGGGATTTGAGAAAATTCATGTTTGTAAAAATGATTGCTGCCTTTTTAGAAAAGATTACAAAGATATGATTAACTGTCCGAAATGCGGATCGTCAAGATGGAAGATTAATGAATGTACAGGAGAGATCATGCAAGGAATCCCGGCAAAAGTATTACTATATTTTCCAATAATTCCAAGATTAAGAAGATTGTTTAGATCGCAAACTATGGCGGAAGATTTAAGACGGTATTTTAGTAACAAAAGTAATGATGGAAAAATGCGTCATCCTGTAGATTCTGTAACATGGAATGTAGTGGATGAGAAATGGAAACCATTTTCAAATGACCCTCGCAATCTCAGACTTGGTCTTGCTATCGATGGTTTCAATCCATTTTCTATGTTAAATTCTAAATATAGTTGTTGGCCAATAATGCTTGTAACATATAATCTCTCCCCTTTGTTATGCATGAAGAAGGAAAATATTATGCTAACATTACTAATACCTGGCCCTAAGCAACCGGAGAATGATATAGATGTTTATTTGGCGCCATTGATAGAAGATTTGAATCATTTGTGGAATAATGGAGTTGGAGTTTATGATGCATTTACTAAAACATGTTTTAATCTGAAAGCAATTTTGTTATGGACAATAAATGATTTTCCAGCTTATGGAAATCTCGCTGGATGTTGTGTAAAGGGTAAAAAGGCATGTCCTTCATGTGGTGTAAATACTCATCATCGTTGGTTGAAGCATAGTCAAAAGATTGTGTATATGGGTCATAGAAGATTTTTAGACCCTTCTAATCCAATGAGGAAAAAAAGACTTGGTTTGACAATACTATAGAAAATGGAAGTAAACCAAGAATATTAACTGGAAGAAATATCTTTAAAATTTTAAAGGATTTCCCAAATGATTTCGGAAAGGAAATTAAAGATCCAAAAAATACAAAAAAGAAGAAAACAATGCAAAAGAAGAAGAGACCATTGAAGAAAAGAGACACAAATTTTCACATTGGAGTTGATCCTGTGAAAATGGAGCTATCAAGATGGAAAAAAAGTCAATTTTTTTCAATTTGCCATACTGGGAGGTTAGTGTGAATTTTTTTACACTTTAGTAATAATAAAAATATTATGTCAGTGAAATATTGCACTCTTGTCTTTTGTAGGAGCTTTCACTACGTCATAACTTAGACGTGATGCATGTGGAGAAAAATATATGTGAAAGCGTTTTAGGCACGATGCTACATGATGGTAAATCAAAATATGGAATTAACTCAAGAAAAGATCTAGAAGATTTGAGGATTCGACATGAACTTTATGCATAACCTTATGGGAAAAAATGTATCTTCCTCCGGTGCCATATACATTATCAAATTGCGAGAAGAAAACATTTTGTAATAGATTGTATGATTTCAAAGGACCCGATGGTTATTGTGCAAATTTTAAAAATTGTGTTTCGCTGCAAGATTGCAAATTTACTGGGTTAAAATCTCATGATTATCATATTTTAATGCAACAATTGTTGCCGGTTGCAATAAGAGGACTACTGCCAAAGAAACCAAGGGAAACAATAGTTCGTTTATGTTCATTCTTTAGTAGAATATGCCACTGCGTGCTTGATAGAGAGAATCTAGAGCGACTTGATGATGAAATTATTATCATATTATGTGAGCTCGAAAGATATTTTCCACCCTCTTTTTTTGACATAATGATACATTTGGCGATTCATCTTGGAAGAGAAGCATGGTTTTGTGGTCCGGTTCATTTTCGTTGGATGTACCCTTTTGAAAGATATATGAAAACACTTAAAGATTATGTAAGAAATCCTGCACGACCAGAAGGGTGTATTGCCGAATCCTATCTTGCTGAAGAATGTATGAGATATTTTGGTAAATTTTTAAAAGAAAATGGAGAAATTAAAGAGAAAGGTGTTCGAAACGAGGACTATGATAATTCTACAATACTTGAAGGACGTCCGATTTTCGCTTCCAATATAGTTACATTATCTTGTAACGAGAAAAAAAAAATGCTCATTTAGCCGTATTAATGAATATGGCAATGGTTGAACCGTTTTTAGAGTAAGTATATTTGAACCTATGTCAGTATTTTTCGTTTATGAAAATGCAAGCTATAATTATTTTCTTTATCAGTTTGCATTTGGAGGAGTTGCAAGATTCAGACCAACGTTTGGGAAGAAATGCAATCTTGCTTTGGAAAAAATATGCAGATAACTTTGTCGATTGGATTAAAAAGAAGGTTAGTTAAATTTAAAAAAAAATAACATCGGCTTTGCAATGTCATGACGTATTTTTAAATATATTTTTACAGATATATATTGGCTCCGATGATCATGATAAAATGTTAAAATGGATTGCTTACGGTCCAAAGGATGATGTCTTGTCCTATAAAGGATATATCATCAACGGACAACGTTTTCACACAAAGGACATTGGTAGAGAAACTCAAAACAGTGGAGTAACTTATGATGCCACTAGCATGTGTAGAGCAAGTGCAAAAGATACATCTCAAGTGGCTGACGTAGTTACTTACTATGGAATACTGACCGATATATTTTAATTAGACTATCATGTCTTTTATATTCCGGTTTTCAAATGTCATTGGGCAAATATAGGAAATTTTGTAAAAGTTGAAAATGGATTCACTCTTGTAAATTTACATCAGAATCAAGCTTCCTTTTCAAAAGATCCATATATTATTGCATCCCAAGCGAAGCAAGTTGTTTACTTGAAAGACAACGATGAGTCTAATTGGTACATGGTAATGAAAACACCACCAAGAGGCTTTCATGAGTTAGAGATCAATAAATCGGTTGATGAAGTTGACTATGTCGGGGAATACTATAGAGAAAATGATATGGATGTTGATGATTCTAGTGAGGACGTTAGCTATGTAAGAGATGACTGCGAAGGGATAGTTGAGAAGTGAAAATAAGGTATTTCGATTCATTTATAGTATCGGTACATTATCAACTGAAAACAAGGTATTTGATTAGAGTTGATACATTTTAAGGGAAACATTGATACAAATATACATTAGGTATTTTGATTTGCGAAATATTATATAAAACATTTGTAACTTATTTGTGTTATATGTTTTGTTCATTATCTTCTTTTACATGAATGCACAGAAAGATAATATCAGAAACAATGTAAAAGTTGTTAGGTTACAACATGTTTAAACCCTCCATAAACTAACTAGAATATAAATTACCGAGTAAGGATTTATTCAAGGCGACATTTTAGTACCTTTTTCTTAAATAATGATATTATGAGATTTTAATAGCTTTTCCAATAGGTTTGGTCTTTTTTCAATTGTTTATTTTAAACTGCTTATTGTTTTACACAATTTAGTGGAGGATGCATGATATTATTAAGGTATCATTTGTATTGTACTGTACCCATGTTTATAACAGCTTGTTGCATTCTCTGCTGTATGTTTTCTATAGTGCCAACATTTTTGCATTGTTACATTGAGTATATATTGATGTTGTTTGATACATTTACTCCTGGATGTGGACCTTTTTTTTTCCCACCTCATTGTATTTATTATGGGGGTTTTATTTCTTTTGTTTGTTACATTTTCTCTGCTGTTTATAACAGTTTGATACATTTATATTTTTATTGTTACATTGAGCATCTAATAATGTATATCTAAAGTAGAAACTGTCGTGAGTCATATATATGTCTTATATGCAAAGAATAGATGTAGAAATATATGAGCATGTGTAAACAGTGTTTTCTTGGGCAGTTATACTATACAATTTTTTGAAATCACATTGAAAATTAGTATCTCAAACTAAATGTTAAATTAGGATCTCAAACTAGATGTAAAAAAACATGTTATTTATTTCTAATTCTAAAATTAGGATCTCAAACTAAATGTTAAATTTAATATTCGGTTTGAATATGTTTTTTTAAATTTGCAGAATAATGGCAAAGAAGAAGAAAGTAAACGGTAAACAAAAAGAAAAAGAAGCATTAAAGGAGTGGTTAGCCAGGGAAGAGCGTATCGAGCGTAGCAATTTAAATGTGATGGAAGACGAAATAGGAGCTAATGCATTTCAAGGCAACATGGAAGCAAATGAAGATCATGCAATGTCAATTGATGGAAATAATGAAGTTCCAGTGGAGGCTGATGTACCGGTTCATGATACACTTGCATGTCCGCATGTCAAAAAAGTTACTAGAGGTCCGACAAAAATGAAAAGACTTCCTTCAGATGCTATGAGTAGAGTTGAAGTAGATTTTAATGCGATGGCAGAACCAATAGGCCCTGGATCAGTTGTGTTATCTTCTTATTTAGCGCCGTTAGTCCGAGGGGTTGTTCCGTTTACACTCGCTGATTGGAGGCAACTTGATGGCGGTAAAAAAATTGTTTTGTGGGAGTCCATTCAGGTATGATTTAGTTCTACTATGTTTCATATTCGTCAACCAAGTTTAGCTATTAGTTTGACAACGTAGCCTGGATAAACAGTAATATGAGACTGATGTTTAATCATATCCTGGAAAAAATTAAAACCAAGAAGTACGGGACAGATTTCTTGTAAGTGATTTGGAAAGTCATGTCTTTGAATATGAAGGGGAAACTTTATTCAAATAGAACATCTATTTTGTTATCTTATTTTGATGTCTGGAACGTTTGAACAAAAATTAGACAAAAATTCAAAGTAGTGTCTAGAATATTACATTAGACAAAAATATGTCAGAAAACTTGTGTTTGTTTCCTTCTCTGAGGCTGCAACGAACACCCTAAAGAAGTCAACAAGTGACAGAACAATTATTATTTGTTCAATAATATTTGCAAGATACATACATAAAAAATAGCGTTTTATTTTATTTTTTAATTTTCCCAAGGGACTAGCTAATCTAAACATACATAAATGAAATTTTGCTTTGTGAGCTCCTTGAGATCTGAATGTAATAATACAGTACCAACTGCGATAAGGGTGATAGGGTGATCAATGGGGCCATTCTATTTATTATACAAATCATCATTGCTCGATATTCATGAAGTATATGGATTAAAAGAAGGACTAACAAATTTGAAGGAAAAAAGTGCACTGTTCCAGAATAACTCATTTTAAAAAGGTTTGTATACTAGCTTTAAACCGTTGTTATATTGTTAAAAATAAAAGAAAAAAGGTAAACGATATTTGATCCTTTCTTTCAAGTGATATTAGTTCAAATCTGAAGCATAATTACTCAAGTTGTCTTCTCTTTCAAGTGATATTAGTTCAAATTTGAAACATCAATAACTCAAGCTACATAATAGTAATCCTAAGGGTATTATATTTGGCACAGTGTGCCAAAGAGTTGAATGTTTTTTCCTTTCCCAAGGCTACAAAAAAAACACACACCAAAAAAAAAAAAAGTTAACAGGATGATTGAAAAATTAACTGTTTAATAATTTTTGCAACAGACATAAAAATAATCTTTCCCGAGGGGTTAGCTAACTCAAACACAAATATGTACATGCAATTTTGCTATGTAATTAGCTCTTTGGTTTTACAAAGATATGGGTAAAAGATAACCAATGACCCATACTTATACGATTAATGCAGATAATCATTAGTCTATATTCGTTAAAAATATTTGAATTGGAAAAAAGAACCAAATTCCAGAACAACCAAGTTTTTGGAAGCAATAATCCTAGCAATCCCTACCGCATATGGCCTTCCAACAAAGGTTTGACAGGCAACCAAATGTTTTACAAAAAATTCAGCCAAATCATAACAAGGGATTCTTTTACAAAATTTCTTTATCTACCATTTGCTCAGCACATGAGAATAGAGAAATTCAGGACCAGATGATCTGGTCTCGACATCATGGGCCAAATATAGCCATGACAGCAGATTCTCAAGAGATATGAGGAGAGTTTTTATTTTATTGAAATTGATCACTTAGGTGTTAGCCCATGGTTGTAGTATAAGTCTTGCGTTGTAGAGAATACTACTACAAGTCATTCAAATCCTATATATAATCCGAAACTATGACCTGACAGACCAAATTTGAAGTGTCTAACCCAACTTTGGACTTTCTATGCATCTGTTGATCAAAACTACTAAAAACTATTAAAATTGAGCACTTACATGCAATTTTGCTATGTAATAATATAACACAGAAAACATCATGACCGATGTATTCTAGGGTTTTAACCTGTGTTCTAAAAGTTTTTGTCTCTGTCATTGTATTCAAAGAGCTAAATTACCATATAATTTTTAATTTTTAATTTTTAATTCCAAGAATGTTAATTTTTGCAAGTCTTGGTTCAGCCAGAGAAAGATAGTCTGAGTAGAAGTCCTAAAATGCTGTAGGAAAATAACCTTCAGTATATTACAGGTTGAATACATTAGCAAACCGTTTCTATGTTTTTTTCCTATAGCTGATGTATCTTTATATTAATATCAAATTTAAATTGATCATATCAAGAGACATTACCGCCATCTTGATTAACCGTGCTTTTCATTCTGTATACTGATATTAGGCTAAATTCAAATTGGATGAAGACTAGCAGAAAGTGTCTATATTTCAACAAATGGAAGCTATTTGGAGGGCCTCAAAAAGTTGATTCGTTAGGCAGTTGGTAAAAGAAAAAACCAAAGAGTAAATACTACAGCTAAAACCAGGTAACATCGACAGCATGAACGAATGGAGAGATTTTGTGAAGTTGAAAACAAGTTCAGCTTTTAAGGTAATATTTTTCTTCTTACTGTGTTATGTATTGCCTGACCACCTCCAAATCCACTTTGCTGCAATGCATGTTAAGGCAAACCATTGTTACACCTATCACGAGTTATGATGCAATGTATGTTAAGTTGTAGTTAACTATTGTGTATAAAGCTAAACGCAATGAAAATCATTTTTGCATAAAAATCAAACCTTGAGGTTGTGTTTTTTTGCAGCGAAAAGGACGCCATGAACAATCTTAGAGCTCGTGTTTCAGATTTTAAATTATTATATCTATAAATATCGTAATGTATGCTTTTATTATTGTGCCATATTTAGCAGAAAATATATAAAAAGAAACTAGGAACATATGTCTACGAACGAAAAAGGGTCAATGCCACCATTTGCTACTGCCATCCCAACCTTCTACTATTGGCAATAAATCATGAGAAATATTTATTAAAAGTTTATTACTATTACAGAAAGTATGAAACAACTTTAATGCCACCATTTTTTTTAGACACGAAGTGAGAAATATAAAGTTATGAAACGGAAGCAAATGCCACATACGTGCAGCCGCAAAGGAATAGCTCGACTAACAGAAGACATGGTGAGAAATTATTTTGGATTTAAAATCGTCCGAGTTAGCTTGTTTCATATATTCATTTTTAATGAATGTTAAATATATCTAAAATTAAATCTTCTTTTAATGCAGAAAATGCTGAATGAGGATCCTTCCATCTGTAGATCTAAAGTTTGGGTTAAATCTCGCATTCGAAAAAATGGTGAACCGGTTAACAAGGATGTTGCAGAGGTTATTGTAAGTGCTTTTGATTACTTATTGTCACATTAAACATTATTTTTATTTATTTAACATTTTAAAAACTGGGCATTCTCAGTATATATATCCGCATATTTTTATTATAGGAGAAGATAAAACGTTGTGAAAGTGAAACAAAATCTAGTTTCCCAAGCAATGACGCTCTTTCACAAGTGCTAGGACAAGATAGACCAGGGAGTTTAAGAGCAATGGGAAGAGGAATAACTCTCACCAAGTTCATTTTATCACAGGTTAATGACAAGAAACTAACCGATTGTTAGAATACTATTTTGGAATTGAAGCAAACAATTGGCATGCTAGTGAATAATTTGGTAAATATCAGTAGTTTTTCATTATATGATATAACATATTATTGTTTAGAGCGGCTTGTGTTGTAAAAGGCTAACTTATTTACTAATTTATTAGGGTATAGAAAATCGGACTGATGCAAGCACATCTGAAATGGTAACTTTAAGTTTCATTGCAACATTTGTTTTTTGGTTTTTAATATAATTTTAAGCTTTTTTTATTAATTATAGGGTAATCCGGAGAAAATGGGTGAAAAGTGTGATTTATTGGATTGTAACGGGTGTGATGAAATAGTTGCCGAAGGAAGAATTTTATCAACTGATTCGAATGAGTTTGTACACCAAGTTCCTTTAGGACCGAATGCTATGATAATTTTGATAGAATTTCCTAAGATAATAGATGCTTATTTGTGGAGGACCGCGGCTACTATGACACATGTTAGAGAAGCTAAGAATATGGTAGTAGCATGGCCAGCCGATAGAGTAATCGTGCGCACGATAGAAAAAGAGAAAGAAGATATTGTGGTAACATTTTAATTTAGTTTCTATTTTAGCTTTAAAATAAAAATAATATGCAACTTGCAAATCTAGATCATGTGGCAAAACCTGTTTCTGGATAATTGCACCAGAAATAATATGCAAACTTTGGGCCAAGATATTAAAAACTTGTATTATTTTATTGTAATATTTGTTATTGATAGAAGTTTTTTTTTCAGAAGGGAAGTGAAGAAAATAAATGCAAGATTTATGATTGGATAGGAAGCGAAGAAATAGTTGCGGAAGGACGAATCTACGATAGTGATCCAAAAGAACTTGTTAATGGTATACCTCTTGGACCATCCGCCAAGCTAGTGTCGATAGACAATCCGAAAAAAGTGAAGGCTTTTTTTATGGAAGCCAACGACTAATATGAAATATGTTGGAGAAGCCATTGGTAAAAAAGTAGCTTGGCCAGAATCTAAAGTAGTTGTTGAGAAAGTAAGCACTCAAGCATCTTTCAGTCCTTTGACGAACCCGGTATCAATTCCTATGGTAATATATCAGTTGTAGTTCAAATTAGTTCCGCTTCTTTTGCAAGATAATGCGTTTCAAATAGTTTATATAATCATACTTGACAGGTTGCAAATTCTACATCGAATAAATGTAAGTTGGTTGATGTATTTGGAACAGAAAATATAGTTGTCGGGGGATGTGTTGCTTCAACCGACCCAAGAATAACGGTACATTCTGTCCCGTTAGGAGAGGGTGCGGCTAGAGTTTGGGTTGACATTGCAACAATACCAAATGCACGTTTGTGGAGACCTACGACTGAGTTCGAATGCATTAAAGATGCCGTTGGCTCTACAATAGCTTGGCCTATGGCAAATATTATAATGGATTCATCTTCTAGTAAGCATATCTATCTCATAATTGTTAACATTGTTGAAATATTATATTTTGAATTTATGAATCAAATATCCTACTTGTATATAGGTAATTGATCGTCTTTGGAAAATGGACGTGGACTTTGGCTACCTATGCAGGTAATTTATTTAGAAAACTATGTATTGGTTGACTGCTTTAGTCGCCCCCGTGCTGTGTAAATGTCAATCCTTCTTCCCTTTTCTTAGCTTAAGCTTCTAGTTCTAAAATGTGTGGGAATTATGTTTAGTATTAGTTCTAAAATGTTGTGCATTTTGAAACTTAACAACGACCTTATCCAAACTGTCTCATTTTTTGTTGTACGTTAGATATTTATTTTTATCCATCCAGAATCTAGGATTTGATTTGTCTACCCTAAACTGTGGACATCTCAACGTCGATATCCATCAACTAAAAGAATTCCTCAATGATTTGCTGGTTTATCAATCATTCAGCCAATGGGAAAAAATAAAGAAATTTGGTCAAGCAGCACTGTCGTGAGTGGAGAATTTACATATATCATAATAATATTTCGGTTACAAATTGATCAATGTATACTGATTGTGCCTTCCATCTGCATTATTTACTTATTTATTTGATTTGTTTTAAAGCCGTTGGTTTAGTACATTTTGTCATCTTTCATTTCCTTATTAAATTGACACTTAAGTGTTTTATTTAGTCCGGTCAACAAATAAAGAAAGGTTTATATTTGATCAAGTACGGTGGTTACGATAAGTTCAGGTTGGTAGGGCATGTATTAATTGAATGTTTCCTAAACAACAGCGCGGGGGGGGGGGGGGGCAGTGTACAGAGTTAGTACACTAAGTTCTGGTCGTTCATTATTCCACCCATCACGAGCAGCGATGTGGTCGTGTATAAAGTCAAGTGGATGAATTTCGGTTACTATTTGAGTGTTTTGGTTTTGGTCGGGAGGGACGGAGTTTGGGATAATAGTTTGCAAGGGAAAATCATGAGTAGGAAAATAAGTTTTATATTTGTTACACTTTGATCCTCCTACAAGTAAAATAAGTTTTAGCAAATTTATTAGTCTTGCCAGTTTAAGTAGCAAAAAAGTTTTAGCAAATTGGAAGCTCTCTTTCTCTCGATTTTGAAATCTGGGTACAAAATTATAAAAAGTGCTAAATTTATGACAATATTAACACACCAAAAAAAATTGAATCATAGGAGAGGTTAAGGAATGATAATATTACCACACTATTCAGGTCCTTGGGAACGCCACACTCTTTTGATTTTCTTGACTGATGCCTTCGTTGTGATTCCCACCAGATGGTATGATGCATACGACTGCTAGCCAGTAACTTATGTGCCTCGGCAACTGTCGCAGCATTTTGTCCACTTTCGTGCCTTGGTACTTGGGTTGCATCATAAGTTTTATTGTATTGTGGATTCATGTAAAAAGAAATTCCCTGTAAATTTAGCAGATGCTTATAAATATGGAAGAAAGACATGCCACATTTTACAGACATTATGCGTCAACAGTTATTGGCCAACATAAAAATATTTCAAATAGATCACCCTCACAACTCAAACTTCCAGTTTGCTTTACTATGACATCAAACCCACTCAAACAAGAGTGTGAATGTGTGTGTGTGTGTGCATGCGCGCATGTGCGTGCGCGCGTGTGCGCATATATAGAGAAGTGTTTAATGGCACCACAAATAGTGCAGATGCTCATTAGCCCTTGATTTTCACCCCAAGTTCCGATTTAAAAAATAGTAGTCTCTCCTTCTTTGCACTACCTCCACATCCTAAATTCGAGCTTGTAGTGGAAATCAGAAGGCTAATGAGGGAGTTGCACTATGTAAAATTTTAGACAAACACAAAACATTGACTTATTTTTTGTGGATATACTTGTTAATAGATGCAGCATTATTTAAAAGCTAGCAACCGTCTAAAGTAACAGTTAGAGAGCTTTGATAGAAGAGGAGACCATCACCTTGAATATATATATATATATATATGATGTATATATAGTATGTGCGTATTAGAAGGATCGGCTACACCTCTTTTTGCTGCACCCCTGTTTTAGACCAGATTTAAATAAGTAAATTTTCTCACATGTCACTTCATGAATTTTTACTGAACTAGTGGATTCTGAGTTGATGAATGATAAAGAGGAATTACTGAGTGATTTTCTTATTCATCATGCAGTGCTGCATAATCTATGAACTTTTTGTAGAAGGAAACCCTTGCTGCAGAGCAAGAAAACTGAAATCATATTCATCCCTTAATGTTAACTTTCAGTTATTTATTATTATTAAATTTGTCTAATTTTTTTCATTATAAACAATCATATTGAATATTATTTTAGGTTAAACTTGTATAATTTATATATTTATTGGTTGTCAGCAAATGTGATCAGTATATAATATCTGCTCTGGCAATTTTCATTTCATTAAATCTACAAAGTTACAAGCATTGATCCACATAGGCGTCAACCAGCAGTATGACTGATGCTCTCTGTATTTTCAAGTTTTCAGGTTCAGTCAACAAAGAACTATTGAGCAGGAGTTGTTTTCAGGAGTTGTTTTCAAGGTTACACGCATATTCCTGAACATCATTTTGGGGCCTTCAGTGTTCGGGATAAGAAGCGAAGGTAAAAAATTATGTCACAATCTGGATTTTAAAATTAAAAGCACAACATCAAAAACTTGACAATATTCCCATTACCCCCACTCCATACTCCAGGTAACATTGCCATTTTTCTCAGAAAGCCTTTCAGATTAATAAAGGAAAAAACTATTTCGGTGTACGCAGTACTCACCTTCAGGAAGCTCCTTGTGAAATTATGGGTGTCGGTCAAGTTTTTAAGCTTAAAGGATTATTTTGTGAAAAAGAATTTCGATTTTACAAAAGAAATTGCTGTTTTACCACAAAGCGAAACCCAAGGTTATGAAAGCACATGAAAGAAGAAACATAGAACAGAGTGAATTTGGCATTGTCCACTATTAAACCATCCTAAGTCATTTGATCATGCCAAGATATAATTCCAACAATTTCCGTAGGTTTGGCATTACTAAAATTTGGTAGGATAAATTATAAATTCTAACCAATGACAGTGGACAATTGCCATAGGTTAGGTAAAAAAAGTGCTTTTAAATTTTCTTCAGTGACCATGTTGGCCTGTAAGTGTGCTGAAATCACGTATGAACTTGTGTTTGGTTTGGATTGGCTTCCTACAACAATTTTATCTATTCATATCTTATTTCACGCAACCATTGTTGGCATGCTTGGACTATGCGTGTGTTTTGTATTTTCTTTGGCACTATGCTACCAGTTATGCAATTTTATCTGTTCATATGTTCATTATGAGCTAATAATATTGAGATGACTTAAACTGTAACTTGTGCTTGTGTGAATTGCAAGCAAGTTAGACGAGCATACAAGCTGACGAACTGATTTTTCATGTAATCTTGTTTTGAAACGATGTTTGAACATGTATGATGACTTATTTTGACATGTGTTAGTAGATCTATTAACTAAAACTTTGTAATTGAAATCAAATTTGCTTTTTGGTATTAATTTTTTGTTATTGATAGTTTTGGTTTGTGAATTTACTTCTTAACTGTGCACAAATTAAATAAGAGATTTGCTATATAAAGATCATAGCTGAAATATGTGCTATAAATTAAAAATATTAATAGCGGAAAATTGCACTTATGGAAATAAAAGATGAAATGCTATGTAAAAAATAAAATAGTGTGGACTTTTTTTCATATCATTGAATACGTGCTATAAAAACAGTGAAATGCTATGTATACAACGGATATTCATCGCGGAAAACTTCACTTATGAAATCATAATGTGAAATGTTATGTAATCCATGTGGAAAACTTTTCATATCACTGAATATGAGCTATGAAAACAGTGATAATGCTATAAAAAAGCGAGTAGAACGCTATCAATAGGAAATTCAATAATAGCGGAATTTTTTTTAAAAACAAAATGGAAAACATTTTTCATGGTAATGAATATGAGCTATTGAAATAAGAATAATGCTATAAAAAAATAAATTAAGATATTAGTAAGAAAATAAATTGCAAGGTCTGAATGCTATGTAAAACATTACATGATGGTGAGTGTGCGCCATAAAATGTATGATACTAGAGTGTTTAGATTTGAGCTATAAGATATAGTAGAGCTATTATTGCATGTCGTTATATAGCGTCGTTACTAATGCTATGGTAACCTATTATAGCGTTTTTCACATGCTATTAAAAGGTAAATCTGTTGTAGTGTTCCTATCTTATAAAGGATTGGGAAGCTCGTGTATCGAGTAGAGTAACCAGATTGATTGACAGGAGTCCATAATGTTTATCATGTTTCTCATCTTCATAATTATGTGTATAATCTTGAAGCTTCTTTAAATTAAAGGGTATTGGATAACTTAGTATAGATACGGATTTGACTTTTGAGAGACAACCATTAGAGTTATGACTAGAGATGAGATGAAGCTAAGGCACAAGACAGTAAAACCAGAGAAAGTTTAGTGGAGTGATAATGAGAAAACCATTCTTTGGAAATTGAGGACAGGATAAAGGATATTTATCCTGAGTTGCTTTGTGGTATGTTATATGCTGTTTTATAGACTTGGTATCTACCTGTTTAAACTAGTGTTGAAAGCGTTGCTTGTTGACTACTATTTTTGTTTAGTCCTAGATTGAACTTCTGGGATGCAATACTTTTAAGGAAGGGAGGATGTAGTACCCCTGTTGTTTATAAATATTATTCATAAGATTTAGTTTGGTAAATTAAATAAGAATACTATAGCGGGATATGGAGATGAGATTTGAAATAAGATGTGTAACACCCCACGTCCGTTAGTGTCACTCACAAAGGGAATGCACTAAGTTCTGTGGAGCATTTAGGGTAAAAGATGCAGATAAATTACAAGACAGACAGAAATTAAACTGAGGAAAATAAAACTTTGCTTTATTGACAAAATAGTTTGTACAATGATTTCTTTACAATATCAGAGTGTCTTCTGTCTTACAAAATAAAGAAGCATAAAAACAACATTTACATTCCCCGATTTATTAAGAGCCAGCCATAGCATCTGAAAAAGAGAATCCAAGCAAACTTCGACAAATCTTCAAGCTGGGAAAGAGTGGCATTCCAACTTAACCTGAGCTAAACTATTCCTTCCTTTACTAGCTGGGGGGGGGGGGGGGGAGGAAACGGAAGAAAAGAAGACGAAAGAAAAACAGAGTCAGACATAAAGCTTGAGTAAGTTCAGTAACTTCTAGCATGTGAACATGGAAAAACAAAACGACATGAATTAACTAAATACAAGATTACACCATGACAATAGGGTCAACAAGATTAGACAAGGTAATCACAAGATATGCTAAGATAACATAAACTGGATACGCTCTAATACTTTCGCCGCTTCGCCATTTCCTTGTTATACGGATTTCTATTATCTCTGCACCAGCTAACCAATGTCCCAACTAGTAACGCTAACGTGATCCCAATCCCTGTATTTTCCATCGCCTTCAGGCATCCATTTATTTATTTTTTACCTAGATTTAATCTAGGGTTTTCTACCAAGTGCCTTCTAGATTTAACTAGAGTTTACGTTATCTGCCGAACGCTTCTCGAATTCAGGATTTATGCTACCTAGTCCAACTAGTGCTACCTGTCGAACGATGCCCCCAAGTCTAGGACACACTACCTAGAGTGGTATATGTTCCTATACTTCCCCACGCATGTATCGCGAATCGTTATCGCTTATCTAGATGCACATGTCCCATAATGTGCGGTCCGAGTCCTGTGTCAGGGCAAATCAAGGAATACAGAACTCGGTCTGGAGCTTTAAGATATCTACCGATGCAGATGCTAAGGTATGTTTTTGTTCCAGTGGCTATGGTCCAACTTGACCCCTCCCTTAACTAATGAAAGGCACACCTTGAAAAATGAGAACTATACGCCGGCCCCCGGTGCCCCACTATCCTATGGCCATCCTCACCCATAACTAGATAGCAAGTATATGGTCTTTTGGAGTTCTCCGCCTTTCCGCTTCACGTATCTCGATTGACTCAAGATGGATGGTAGACGACGAGTCGCTATCACAGGGCTACCGTTTGCTCGCCGAATCATGCCGGTCCATCCTAGTCTTTAGGTTGCCATGTATTGCAACCAAGGCATACCCCTGGTTCTTCTACGCAGACCTTAACCTCTGTGGGCCCAAGCGGATCATCTGCAGCCTCACAGAGGGATACCAAGAGTATCCTCACGTCCCCTCGAAGCCTCGAGCTTCGTAACCCAGTTCATTGGAGCCTTCATTCTACTCAGACGGACATTCGCTCCTTCCCGTGTTATACTAAGAATTACAACTTAGTTTTACTAACTAAGATTTACCACTTAGTTTCCGGAATCGTTGTTTTCTTAACTAAGGTTTACTGCTTAGTTCCCTTTCCTGTCAATTTGGATTGGCTAAGTGTCATTAGTCAATTCTTAACCCTCTTCATTCATCCTGTTATACTGGTTAAGTGTTATCAGTAATTCGTGTTGACTTAACCCCACCACAAACCAAGTCATATTGGTTAAGCATTTCTTATTACTTAACCCTACCCATTCACCCTATATTGGTTAAGTGTTCCTTTTTAACTTAACCTTGCCCGTCTGTCTTAACTAACATGTTGTTAATGGTTAAGTATTATCCCTTCATGTTTTAGACTTAACCTCATTCCTTTATCACAACCTGATGGTTAAGTGTTCAGGTTTACTTAACCCTACAGTCTAGCCCAGCTAACATATCAAAATTGGCTAAGTGTATTAGATTTTACTTAACCCCAACCTCTAGTCTGGTTAACATATTAATTTGGATAAGTGTATTAACTTTACTTAACCCCTACAAGTCTCGTTTTGCTATCTTGAGTTTGGTTAAGTGTCTCTATGGACTTAGCCCTCCCATTCTAGCTTAACTGTGTTAAGTGTCAGTCTGAACCTAACCCCACCCATCAGTCTAGTTATCATGTTGAACTGGTTAAGTGTCTTAGTTAACTTAACCCTACCATTCTTTTTCTAGCTTTAACTAAATAAATTAAAGCCGCTACCACTCACATTAGACAGATATTGTTGCGATTACTGGATGTGCCGGTTGGTTCTGGGCAGGTTTACATCGCAGCTCAGTCTAACCTCGGGTTAGGTGTATTCGTGTTTTCTAAGTTCAAAAGGGTTTTGACTAATTTCCAAATCCGGTTTTGAAAGTAACCATCCCGTCCGTCGGATCAGTTAGGGATAGCCAGGGAGAGCAGGAAACTTTTATTTTCCAAACCCAAGCCTAGACACTATCCTCTCTGTCACCCTAGAACTTTCTGGTGTATTTATTAAAAGAGATGTCATTAATAAACCTTTCTTTTGTCTATAAATAAATTGTTAACAATTTATCCTCAAAGTCCATTTTCTTTTCTTTCTTTTTTAAATATATTTGGCCTATACTATATTCATTTGCCATGACCATTAGTATACTTATATTCTAGGCCCAAGGCTTGACTTACCTATTATTTAACCCAACTTGCAGTTTTAGACCAACTTAGGTCTAATATTCTTATTTCATTGTCAAAACTAGATTTAATATTCTAGTTTATAATTTATGGCCAAAACTTAGTCTATGAACAATTTATCGTTTGTGACAAATTCTGTAAGTAAATTACTCCTAATTTACTTATTCCATTATTGCTCTTTTAATGTACATTGTCACATTTATTATTATGGCCCCTTTTTCCTATTTATCATATTTATATTTTTTGGTATGTAAATTATACCAGATTAAGTGTCACTAACCATAATTATTCTAAACATGACAATTACTCACAATTATGACTAAATTCAAAATTGTGCTAATATACTTATTATTCCAAATTAACTTTAATTTAGCCAATTCTGATTTAACAACCTAATTCACAGTTTATGGCAAAACTAGAATTATTATTCTAGTTTACAATTTTATGCCTAAAATTTAGCTTACTTGAAATTACTAAATTTAATATGTCATATTCCATCATTTATGTCAAATTTCCCAACTTGCGTTTTTATAGGCATGTCATAATACACATTCCAAATTATGCCAATTAATATGAATTTTATGTTATACCCAAATCATATTCCCATCGTTCGTATAATCGTGATTCATCCTAGATTATAAATAAATCTTGGTTCGTGGAAAAAAGGGAATGAACCAAAATGCCATGAAAAGATAAATATAACAACTGGCATAGGATGATAATTTACTAATTTCAGATCTAACAAATTACACTGAATCAATTGATTTTAAGCATCGAAGGCCTATAGATATGATAATATTATGACATGGAAAGGGTTGAATAAATAACATAGGTACATCTAACTTAATAGACAAATTCCCATAATCAAGATCCAAGGATAATTAAGAATAGATTGAATCGATAATCAGGTTTAGATCCAATATCACAGTCATAATCCTAGGCAATAATATCATGTTCATGAATCATAGGTAATTATCCACAATTGTCTTTGTCATAGGCCTTGGTTTATGTTCAAATGCTTATGTTCATAGCCAAAGGCATATGGTTTCAACGTTCATAGTTTCATAGTCATAGTCTTAGGCATTGGAAATTTAGTCACAATATGTTCTAGGCCAAAATCAAGAATCAGATCCAAAGGTATGTACAAGCACAGATTCAATGAAATGATAAGGCATATTTCTTATATCCATTAATTTCATGTCACAAATAGAAAAAAGCGTTCAGATCTAAAAAGTAACCAACTTACAGAGATTAGATTCGTAGAAAAACAGTCGTTGAAGTCGTTTGAATCTTCACTTGAATCCTAGCTTGTTTTGAATCTTCTCTTGAAAGATTTGAGCAGCATTTCCTCATCTTAGATTTATATTTTATTTTATTTATTTAATTTAGAGGAGGAGAAGAAGCCATGTCCACCAAGAATTTATGCATCATAAGGTTAGAGAAGAATGGTGTAAAGAGAATGAGGCTAGGGGTTGTTTATATAGAGTTGTAAGTAAATGAGAGCCGTCGATGAAGCCAAGATTAATTCTAGCCGTTCGTTCTAAATAGAAACCAATTATGTTCACCATTTCATTCGTAATGTACATTTACTATTATTTGTCAATCCATTTAAATACGTACACATTAGATACATCCCCCCTTTTCACACTTATTATTATTTTTGTATGCACATTAGATACATCCCCCCTTTTCACACTTATTATTATTTTTGTATGCACATTAAATACATCCCCCCTTTACACACTTATTATTATTTTTGTATGCACATTAGATACATCCCCCCTTTACACACTTATTATTATTTTTGTATGCACATTAGATACATCCCTCCTTTACACACTTATTATTATTTTTGTATGCACATTACATACATCCCCCCTTTACACACTTATTATTATTTTTGTATGCACATTAGATACATCCCCATTTACACACTTATTATTATTTTTGCAACTTTAGTGTTAACAGAAAATTCAGGGTGTTACATTCTCCCCTCCTTTTAGGATTTCGTCCCCGAAATATTCAAGTTAGGAAGAATGTGTCCTACCATCCAATCATCCAACTACTCAACCATTCAATCACAGGCATCCATTGTCCTTAAAAAAGACTTCTAATGCTTCATGATCATATGCATAGTGTGTGTACATGTCCTTATCTAATACAAAATCAGGCGGTCTACTGATTCAGTTGACCTCCTTAATGCAATCCATGATAGTGCCATGCATCCATTATGTATGCAAAAGAACCCTTATGATGCATATTATTTCTACATGCGTGCACAACCATTCATCCGAATGCAACATCCATATGATAACATAACCATCATACATCCATTAACGAAAAATAAACACGCATATATATGCAACATGAGGTGATTGAGCCGACCTAGTGCCTATGGTGTGTATATGCATCCACGAGCAACCACTTTCAACCATCAATCATAACATGTTTCAAATACATGTTTTCGTCCATTGGCTTCTACCTAAGGATCGATGATACGTCCTAGAGGATCTACTTTGGAAAGAGGGAAACAAGTATGCGTAAATCTCCTACAAAAAGAAATCAAGGATGTACCCTAAAGAAAAAGGGTATGATGCGCGTATCTAGTCTTCAGTCTTCTAAGTCGCATCTTCTTGAGCTTCACTATTCTGTACCTTATCTAATTTAACTTCACGATTGTGAAGTTTCTGACCTCCATTTCAAAAATAAACAGATGTCAACCATGGTACCAAGTGTATATATACTAGGATGATCAGAGGTCTCTCCTCCTAGCTTATCCATCATGCCATAACTATGAGGGTCAAAAGGTCACTACGTACTTTTTACCTCTCTTAAGGTTAGTCTCTTTTTTTTCTATTTAGAGCGCTTGCCACAACTATCCATCTTTCACGCAAACCATCCAAACCGAACTCGACATTCCTCAAGTACAAGCCCCAAAGGCCTAAACCAATATCAGACAAGCACCCAAGGAATATCTCCTCCGAACTTAGACGATCTGTGTGAGATGATATAAACAAACTCGGTAGCTATTCTCAAATCCCTACTAACCAAAAATAAACTGGTCGGACCACCAATTGGATTTGAGAATCTAGTGGGATCTTTCTACTATACAAGTACTATGGTGCAGAGAACCAACTATGGAAGTGGATATGAACAAATGAGAAGCGCTGGAACCTAAGGAAATAGTACGAATAGAAAACTAGACTCATCCAACCGGACTACCTTTCTCCTAGGTACGCTTGGTGGCGAAAGCATGTACCTGTCCTTCTGAAAATCTCGTCCTCATTCTTGCCCTATCATACCCTAGTAAAGATACTTCCTCTTGTCTTAGGTTTTATAATTCCTTCCTCCTTCGTGTGCTAAGTCTACATCCATGAATTCCTCATCCTAGGGTTATGCTCCTTAGCTAGACTCCTCATCCCCTTCTATGTGTAGTCATGTTGACAAATCTCTCGAAAACTGCCTCCATCGTCCGGAAAACCCTATAAGCTTCGAACGAAAACTGGCCGTAGGTGAAACAACTACGGCTATGGATGGAAGCTAGGCACGACTTCGCCCATCGATGAGGTTATCTCCCAGAAAGCCAGGAGCATCAGAGACTCAAGAAAGAAGGAGACAAGAATTCAAACAGAGGAAGAGAAAATAGTGCTTATGGCTTTGGGGAATATGCCTTTAAAACAAAACTTTTCTTTTGAAAATGCTTCTTTTAAAACCGTTTCGAAAATAATTTTTCAAATCCTTTATCTAATCTGGTAACTTTCAGCTCTGATACCCCGTGTAACACCCCACGTCCATTAGTTTCACTCACAAAGGGAATGCACTAAGTTATGTGGAGCATTTAGGGTAAAAGATGCAGATAAATTACAAGATAGACAGAAATCAAACAGCGGAAAATAAAACTTTGCTTTATTGACAAAATAGTTTGTACAATGATTTCTTTACAATATCAGAGTGTCATCTGTCTTACAAAATAAAGAAGCATAAAAACAACATATATATTACCCGATTTAGCAAGTTCCAGCCATAACATCTGAAAAAGAGAATCCAAGCAAACTTCGACAAATCTTCAAGCTGGGAAAGAATGGCAGCCCAACTTAACCTGAGCTAAACTATTCCCTCCTTTACTACCTGGGGGGGGGGGGAACGGAAGAAAAGAAGACGAAAGAAAAACAGAGTCAGACATAAAGCCTGAGTAAGTTCAGTAACTTCTAGCATGTGAACATGGAAAAACAAAACGACATGAATTAACTAAATACAAGATTACACCATGACGATAGGGTCAACAAGATTAGACAAGGTAATCACAAGATATGCTAAGATAAGATAAACTGGATACGCTCTAATACTTTTGCCGCTTCGCCATTTCCTTGTTATACGGATTTCTATTATCTCTGCACCAGCTAACCAACGTCCCAACTAGTAACGCTAACATGATCCCAATCCCTGTATTTTCCATCGCCTCCAGGCATCCATTTATTTATTTGTAACCAAGATTTAATCTAGGTTTTTCTACCAAGTGCCTTCTAGATTTAACTAGAGTTTACGTTATCTGCCGAACGCTTCTCGAATTCAGGATTTATGCTACCTAGTCCAACTAGTGCTACCTGTCGAACGATGCCCCAAGTCTAGTACACACTACCTAGAGTGGTATATGTTCCTATACTTCCCCACGCATGTATCGCGAATCGTTATCGCTTGTCTAGATGCACATGTCCCATAATGTGCGGTCCGAGTCCTGTGTCAGGGCAAATCAAGGAATATAGAACTCGGTCGGGAGCTTTCAGATATCTACCGATGTAGATGCTAAGGTCTGTTTTTGTTCCAGTGGCTATGGTCCCACTTGACCCCTCCTTCAACTAATGAAAGGCACACCTTGAAAAATGAGAACTATACGCCGGCCCCCGGTGCCCCACTATCCTATGGCCATCCTCACCCATAACTAGATAGCAAGTATATGGTCTTTTGGAGTTCTCCGCCTTTCCGCTTCACGTATCTCGATTGACTCAAGATGGATGGTAGACGACGAGTCGCTATCACAGGGCTACCGTTTGCTCGCCGAATCACGCCGGTCCATCCTAGTTTTTAGGTTTCCATGTATTGCAACCAAGGCATACCCCTGGTTCTTCTACGCAGACCTTAACCTCTGTGGGCATAGAAGGATCATCTGCAGCCTCACAGAGGGATACCAAGAGTCCCTCACGTCCCCTCGAAGCCTCGGGCTTCGTAACCCAGTTCGTTGGAGCCTTCTTTCTACTCAGACGGACATTCGCTCCTTCCCGTGTTATACTAAGAATTACTACTTAGTTTTACTAACTAAGATTTACCACTTAGTTTCCGGAATCGTTGTTTTCTTAACTAAGGTTTACTGCTTAGTTCCCTTTCCCGTCAATTTGGATTGGTTAAGTGTCATTAGTCAATTCTTAACCCTCTTCATTCATCCTGTTATACTGGTTAAGTGTTATCAGTAATTCGTGTTGACTTAACCCCACCACAAACCAAGTTATATTGGTTAAGTATTTCTTATTACTTAACCCGATCCATTCACCCTATATTGGTTAAGTGTTCCTTTTTAACTTAACCTTGCCCGTCTGTCTTAACTAACATGTTATTAATGGTTAAGTATTATCCCTTCATGTTTTAGACTTAACCTCATTCCTTTATCACAACCTGATGGTTAAGTGATCAGGTTTACTTAACCCTACAGTCTAGCCCAGCTAACATATCAAAATTGGCTAAGTGTATTAGATTTTACTTAACCCCAACCTCTAGTCTGGTTAACATATTAATTTGGCTAAGTGTATTAACTTTAGTTAACCCCTACAAGTCTCGTTTTGCTATCTTGAGTTTGGTTAAGTGTCTCTATGGACTTAGCCCTCCCATTCTAGCTTAACTGTGTTAAGTGTCAGTCTGAACCTAACCCCACCCATTAGTCTAGTTATCATGTTGAACTGGTTAAGTGTCTTAGTTAACTTAACCCTACCATTCTTGTTCTAGCTTTAACTAAATAAATTAAAGCCGTTACCACTCACATTAGACAGATATTGTTGCGATTACTGGATGTGCCGGTTGGTTCCGGGCAGGTTTACATCGCAACTCAGTCTAACCTCGGGTTAGGTGTATTCGTGTTTTCTAAGTTCAAAAGGGTTTTGATTAATTTCCAAATCCGGTTTTGAAAGTAACCATCCCGTCCGTCGGATCAGTTAGGGATAGCCAGGGAGAGCAGGAAACTTGTATTTTCCAAACCCAAGCCTAGACACTATCCTCTCTGTCACCCTTGAACTTTCTGGTGTATTTATTAAAAGAGATGTCATTAATAAACCTTTCTTTTGTCTATAAATAAATTGTTAACAATTTATCCTCAAAATCCATATTCTTTTCTTTTTTTTAAAATAAATTTGGCCTATACTATATTCATTTGCCATGCCCATTAGTATACTTATATTATAAGCCCAAGTCTTGACTTACTTATTATTTAACCCAACTTGCAGTTTTAGGCCAACTTAGGTCTAATATTCTTATTTCATTGTCAAAACTAGATTTAATATTCTAGTTTATAATTTATGGCCAAAACTTAGTCTATGAACAATTTATCGTTTGTGACAAATTCTGCAAGTAAATTACTCCTAATTTACTTATTCCATTATTACTCTTTTAATGTACATTGTCACATTTATTATTATGGCCCATTTTTCCTATTTATCATATTTAAATTTTTTTGGTATGTAAATTATACCAGATTAAGTGTCACTAACCATAATTATTCTAAACATGACAATTACTCACAATTATGACTAAATTCAAAATTGTGCTAATATACTTATTATGCCAAATTAACTTTAATTTAGCCAATTCTGATTTAACAACCTAATTCACAGTTTATGGCAAAACTAGAATTATTATTCTAGATTACAGTTTTATGCCTAAAATTTAGCTTACTTGAAATTACTAAATTTAATATATCATATTCCATCATTTATGTCAAATTTCCCAACTTGCGTTTTAATAGGCATGTCATAATACACATTCCAAATTATGCCAATTAATATGAATTTCATGTTATACCCAAATCTTGTTCCCATCGTTCGTATAATCGTGATTCATCCTAGATTATAGATAAATCTAGGCTCGTGGAAAAAAAGGGAATGAACCAAAATGCCATGAAAAGATAAATATAATAACTGGCATAGGTTGATAATTTACTAATTTCAGATCTAACAAATTACACTGAATCAATTGATTTTAAGCATCGAAGGCCTATAGATCTGATAATATTATGACATGGAAAGGGTTGAATAAATAACATTGGTTCATGTATATGGGTACATCTAACTTAATAGACAAATTCCCATAATCAAGATCCAAGGATAATTAAGAATAGATTGAATCGATAATCAGGTTTAGATCCAATATCACAGTCATAATCCTAGGCAATAATATCATGTTCATGAATCATAGGTAATTATCCACAATTGTCTTTGTCATAGTCATAGGCCTTGGTTTATGTTCAAATGCTTATGTTCATAGTCAAAGGCATATGGTTTCAATGTCCATAGTTTCATAGTCATAGTCTTAGGCATTGAAAATTTAGTCACAATATGTTCTAGGCCAAAATCAAGAATCAGATCCAAAGGTATGTACAAGCACAGATTCAATGAAATGATAAGGCATATTTCTTATATCCATTAATTTCATGTCACAAATAGAAAAAGGCGTTCAGGTCTAAAAAGTAACCAACTTATAGAGATTAGATTCGTAGAAAAACAGTCGTTGAAGTCGTTTGAATCTTCACTTGAATCCTAGCTTGTTTTGAATCTTCTCTTGAAAGATTTGAGCAGCATTTCCTCGTCTTAGATTTATATTTTATTTTATTCATTTAATTTAGAGGAGGAGAAGAAGCCATGTCCACCGAGAATTTATGCATCATAAGGTTAGAGAAGAATGGTGTAAAGAGAATGAGGCTAGGGGCTGTTTATATAGAGTTGTGAGTAAATGAGAGCCGTCGATGAAGCCAAGATTAATTCTAGCCGTTCGTTCTAAAGAGAAACCAATTATGTTCACCATTTCTTTCTTAATGTACATTTACTATTATTTGTCAATCCATATAAATACGTACACATTAGATACATCCCCCTTTTCACACTTATTATTATTTTTGTATGCACATTAGATACATCCCCCCTTTTCACACTTATTATTATTTTTGTATGCACATTAGATACATCCACCCTTTACACACTTATTATTATTTTTCTATGCACATTAGATACATCCCCCCTTTACACACTTATTATTATTTTTGTATGCACATTAGATACATCCCCCCTTTACACACTTATTATTATTATTTTTGTATGCACATTAGATACCTCCCCCCTTTACTCACTTATTATTATTTTTGCAATTTTAGTGTTAACAGAAAATTCGGGGTGTTACAAGATGTGTTTCCCTTGATAACGAATTGGATTAATTAGACATAAAAAGAAGATTTATGTGAGGGACAAAGTGGAAAACATATAACTTCATATATAAATGTAACCTTCCACTTTTATATTCATTTATTTTAATTTCTCAAACCCTAACTAAAGTGCTAGGAGGCCGACATAAACTTGAAGAAGAAGAAGAAATCTAAGAGAAATATAAGGGAATCAAGATTAGGGTTAAAGATACAATAAATCTTAACTCTTTCATCCAAAAACTGAGGTGAATAATGATTTTATCCCATGTTTACTCGGTAATGATTGTACCTGAATTGTTTATATGATTTCATGATTGTTTTCGTGACAATTTTATGTAATTCTATTGTTTTTCAATGAAACAATGTGTGCATATTCACATTTTGCATAATTTGAATATGTTTATTTATAGAAACCAATAGTGTTACATCTCTTTTTTATCCAAAATCTTAATATGATGTTCATAACAAATTTTTGGAGATGTGTTTCAAGTTTCATAGTTTACTAAGCTTTCAGAAATTTTCTATGAATTTCCTAAGTTGGAATATAATTTAATTTTAGGATTAATTGCTATAAATATATAATTTAATTATATTGGTTAGAAATTTTTGCATAAGGTGGAATGGGTTACCTTCGGTCACTTGTGAATTTTTGGATCTTACCCATCATTGTGCAATTTACTATGATTTTCCTAAGTTTAATAGATTTAACTCAATAACGCATTAATTAATGAATTTTTCAAAGTTTAAAACTTTTAAAACTGAAAATTAATGGATTTTGGAAGTTTTAAATTTTTAAAACTGAAAAGCCTAAGTTGTTGCTCTGTTCCACTATTCATTATCCTCTAATGTTTTGCCAAATAATGCGAAGTAGGTAATTTTTTTTACTAATATTGGAAATAAACAATTTCGCATGGTTTCAATGTCAGGTCTATCAACTTAATCGATAAAATCTTATGGACCGTGTCAGCAGGCTTGTCATATCTATGGTGTCAGGATGTCCTGAATACAAGGAACGTCATTTACATGACATAGGATGGATCCAGGCTTATCACATCGTCCTTATCGCTTATCGAAGATGTCATTATCACTTAAACCTATACTGGTGTTTTAAAAACTACCTCTCCACTAAGCGTTATCGCCTTTATACTTGGATGATAAATTAGTTTTATTTAAAGTAAGATATGGGACTAACCACTTTTATTGATTTAAACCATGTGAAGGATGTCACTTTTATACCTTGTCGATTGTGCCGACAAGGCTCATTCCAAAAGTTATTTTCAAAGATTTTTGATGTTTATCGCGTTCATTACCTTGTCGTTACCGACGTGGTCGACAAGACTTATTTCCAACCTATTTTCTAAAACATGAGGCTTGTCAACTTCATCCTTATCGTCACTGCTCGTAGTCGATAACTTTGCTTTCAAACTTTATTTCTAAAGCTTCGAGGCTATGCCTGTTCGACGATGAAGTTTCTATCGATTATAAATCCATCGCGAAGTGTATAAAACCGCAAGTGAGCAGCGTAACTTGTAGTACGCGGTGAATATAGGTAGATCCACAGAGAAATAAATAAATTTAAGCCTATTCAATTAAATCGATGTCGAGAGAGATGCTAGCTACAACTACAACTAAACTAACAAACTAAGATTGATAAAAAATATGAGATTAAATATCAACTTAGAAGCAAATCCACTTTCTAGATAATATAGTTCAACAAATTATGAAATTATGATCTCTCTATTTTGGTCATAAGTGTGATTACTTGATGTGTTTATCCTAAGCATGACGTATTTGTGCTATTGATTAGCCCAACATAAGCCGTCAAACTTTAATACAACCTCCAACCCACTTGTTTAACTCTCATGAACTGACAAAAAGATGAAAATCAAATCAATTTTAAGCATGAACTATTAAATATTGTTTAGAAATACATGCCGTCAAATTTCAATTTAAATAATCACTTCTTTGCCATAATACATTTCCATTAAGCACAAAAAGAGAACAAAAAATCAAAATATGTTGCATCTGCATAATCAAGAGAGCTTCATTGCTCTTAAATGAAGGGATTTAACTTCTAATATATGTAATCATGGTTATAAATGAGATTTCAATATAAACAAAAACAAGAACAGAGAGGAAAATGAAAGAAAAGTAACAAAAACTAACTATTCTATGCATGAAATAAAGAGATTTACACTTCCAACATAAGGTAAAGAACTTGAAATAAAAATTGCTTGAATTAAAATTGCATTAAAAATAATTACATAAAAGGGAAATTGGCTATGTAGCCATTAAAGAAAAAATAGAGCTTTGATCCTCCAAACTAAACTAAGTAAAAGAGAGGATCCTACTTAGATGACCATAAAGGGGTATATATACATGTTTTAAAACCCTAAAACCCTAATCACTTTTGTTGGGGACTACCAAAAATACCCCTTCATGAAGCTTCCATTTGTCTTTAGCTACCAATGATTCACTAAAATTGTATGAAGCCTTTTTGTCTCCATTTGCCAATATATTAGCCTCTAATTGTTCCATTAAAGAAAGAGTGATAATGGGTAGGGTCCTCCACTAAGTTGTATGTTAATTAATTCCATCAACTCCTTTGCATCCACTTTGTGCATGCGTAGATCCATGTAAATTTCATGTGCATACTTCATTTTTGCTCCTAAATTCCTACAAGACACATGAAAATGAAGAAGTAAATTTTATTAAAATTAAAAACATGTATAAATGATCGTTTTCCCCAATATGAAGTTGAATGCATGACAGTTTGAGAATTTCGGGTGTTTGGTTAAAACATGTAAAAATAGGCCATTTATATTATTTATTTAACTAAAACAAGAATAAATGTGTGAATATAAATGTGCATATTTACGTGCACATCAAACATCCCTGCACTTATCTTTTTATTCGTCCTCGAATAAACTGAAAAACTAAGATAAATATGTTTTCGTAGGGAGCACGATTGCATTGAGCATACACAACAAGTCGTTAAATCTCTGGGTGTCCCCAGTAGGAGGAGTGTTGTCTCGTGAGATTTTTCTGCGGATACTACCCACAAAATCCATATGTTAAATGCAAAAAATATTTACAAAATACAATATTTGAAAATATTTACAAGATGAATGCAAGTTTTCAAAAGAATATTTACAAATGAATAATTTACTTTCAAATTTAACACGAGTGAGTTAAATACAATTTGGGTCATCACTATGAAATTTTAGTTCGTTACTAATCAAAATTTGAAACAAAGGTCAAGCTATCGTTACAAACTCCTCTAGCTTGGCCAGTTGTTTCGGTTGAAAACATAGTGCAATTATGAAATGAATTCTATAGTCGATATCAACAATCGTAAAATAGCATTTTTTATTTCCTTTTAGATAACAAGTTAGGTCGAATAGGTGAAGATAGTGCTTTGATTTCAAGTGCTTACTCTCTCTTTATTTTGAAAAATATTTACATTATTATTATTTACAAACACCTAAATGAGAAGTCTGAGATATAACCCCTACACTACGTTACGACTTGTGTGAAGGTTGAAACAGAGCTTGGTGGATTGTGCAAACCGACGCTGACTTTGTCAACAACATGTCGGTAATCCTTAGGTGTCCAACTCATGAAATGAGACCAAGGTATCCCATCTATGTACTACCTCGCGGACTGACGTATGAGTTGGGATCGAGATTGGCGGGATTGCAAACCAATGCTAGATATACAAGCAATGTTGGATACCCTTGGATTATTAAATGTATTATATATATATTTTTTCCTTTTCTTTATTTTTCTTTTCTTTTTTTGAAAGAGAGAGAGTTAAGAGAGAATATCTTAACATAACTTCACTTAAACGATCTAAAATGTTATCGCAAGTAATATAATTCAACCATTCATTTAATCGGATTACAATTTAGAAAACACATCATAATCATCACTTACGAATCTCCCTATATGCCAATTACACTAAATTTGCTCATAATTCAAAACTTTCTTTCGTTATCCGTTAAGAGAACTGATTCTCCGAATATTTTAATTGTACGACCAAAATTGTATGCTTACTCGATCATGTCAAATTTAAAAGTAAATAAAAATGCGAATCGTTTTCTTTTCTTTTGGTTTTGAATTTTTTTAAGAAAAGGAAACAATAATAATATAAAAGTTAAACTATACAAAAATGAAAATGAGACTTCCCCCACACTTGACCTCGACTGCATCCCCACAGTCAAGTGAATGGAGTAAATGAAAAGAAAATTTTGAAAATATGTCCTATATTTACAACAACAAATATATATTGTTTATAGCGTATCAGATATATATTGACAAGAAGTAAATGAAACGGTCTTCTAAAGACCAATTCATTTGTCTCTTTAAGTTTGAGAGACACAACTTAAGCAAGAAAAACCAAATCAAAAAATGATTTCAACGTTAAATGTCGGTTTGGAAAAACGAATGTTGTTTTATTAAATATCGAATTAGTTGGTTTGTTTTCAATGGTTTTTTGGGTAAATTGAATAAATGGTTGAAATTCATGTTTAAATTGACCAATTTGAATTTCAAATTTATCATTGAAAATTTGTTCAAAAATATTGATTTCAAAATACAAATGGTGATTCAAATCTACACTTTCACAATACAACTCATCTTCAAAAAATCCAAAAAAAATGTGTTCATCAAATTCATCTTCCTTTGAGTTATTCACAACTTCATTGTTTATTTCATTTTCAAAGTCCAAAGTTGTTATTTGAATTTCGTTATTCTTAGAAAAAGGAATATTGAATTTTGGATCTATTTTAAAAGTGTTAAAAGAATTGAAATCCAACTCAATTACCGTATTTTCAACTACTTCGTTAAGATTGTTGTTGACGTCAAAAGTTGGTCACTAGTGACAGTTGTGGCACCCCACGTCCGTTAATATCACTCATTAAGAGAATGCATTAAGTTTCATGATGCGTTATAGGTAAACAGAAACATTACAAGATAGATAAAAATAGCAACAGAATAGAAACAAACTTTATTGATCATAAAGCATCGTGGTTCAAAACATCATATGTCTGAATTACATAAAAACCGGTACTTCATAAAAACTTCTATCTTGCACTTAAACATCAGAGTACAAAACAAAAGAAGCATAATCCCCAAATAAAAATATAGCTATAGTAGCAAAGATAGGAGCTTAAGCAATACATCTAAGCAGCTCCAGCAAAATGATAGCAGAATCCCAATCAAGCTTAAGTATTCCCTCCCTGAGAACCTGGGGGGAAACAGAAGAAAGAAAAGGAAACAAAAAGGGTTAGACATAAAGTCTGGTGAGTCCAGTTACTTCTAGAAAGTAAATAAGTAAAAGTAGCATGACAGGCATATATAGTGGATAAGAAAGATACCATCACAAATGGCAGGTATGATAAGGTAAACATGATAGAGTGTATCCGCTTCTCTAACGATTACTCTTATTCTCTGCACTAGTACTAGTATACCCAGAATGAGATGATCCCAACAATTATAAGATGGTAGACTTAGGCGTACTTCTGGTTAGAGGATTTAACCCCATACAATCCACAGGCAGCCCAACCTAACAGGCTGATAAACTTTTTACTAGATTCTAGATGTACCCTAACTACTACCATAATCGATCGGCTCATTACTCTGTAGATACCCTGTGCTGGCCCCATAGTTCGAGGTATCACTTCCTAAAGTGTCAATCCTTGTGCACAACCATATCTACAGGCGTCAAGGTCGTCTTATCCCCTTCTTCCCGGCCCATGCACGCACATGTCCCTGGTCGGTTTGCGCCGCCCACACCATCCTCCACGTTTGGTTCTCTTACAAGTAGCCAGTAAGCGTGCCCCGACTTCGACCTGGGGTGAAGTCTTTGTTCGATAACGTTATATGGGTTACTAACTGAAATGGGTCCCACACACAAGATGATACAAGCTCTCCCCCTTGTCTTGTATCCCCACTAGGATTTCCTTAGGTTATGTAAACATATTAGCGTATTTAATTACATAACTCCCTCGGGTTAAGTTTGTGGGCCTATATATAAATATTACCCACCTCCTCAGATTTTACTTAAACCTCCCACCAATTCAAGCATGTTTATTTAACGGTTAAGTTTGTGGGCCTATGTATATAAATATTACCCTAACCCCAACATTTCCACAAGTTATGCTTACCTAACAGTGTCTTTAATTACATAACCCCAACCGGTTAAGTTTTGTGGGCCTTTATGTAAATATTACCCACCCAACCAAGATATACTTAACCCTCCCATTGTTTTCAACCAAGTTTACTTAACCCCTACTCAAGTTAACATGTTCATACAATCCCTATGGATTCCGCTAGGTTAAATATTACAGACCAACAGGTTATCCTCATTCACATTGACTTCTTTTCACTTGCCAAAATTCCACTTGGTTATTAATTTCATATAAATATAACTTAGTCCATTTATGATTTTTAATAAGCCCCATCACATGTTATTCTTTAGATTGTAATTAGCGGAACTAATCTTACAATCTTTCACTCCTGGATTGTAATTAATGGAAGTAATCTTACAATCCCTTTGTATTATTCATTATTTGATTCCATAGTTACAATAACATGTTTTACTTAATATGTAATTAAGTATACTTCATCTCATTTCACCCTTTTTCTGCTCAACGTATCACTACAACTTGACGTTGTTTACTTATTAATTAGTTTTCTTAACTAAGGTTTACTAATAAGCTTTCTTTCCGGAAATTATAACCTATGTTATAATTTCCACTTGTCAAGACTACCCATTATATAACATTCTTATTAGAGTAATTAATTATAATAGGTTACTATCATTCCCTGTTTACTCCAATTCATTACCATATATCCATTTATGGTCATAATGCACTAGACCTCCCACATTAAACATACAACCTATGGATGCTGGATATGTCGGGCGGCTCTAGGTAGAATTCTTCCACAAGTCAGGTTTAACCTCATTTCTTAGCACGTTTCATGTTTATGCACTCAGACCACCCACATTATATTCACTACTTGTGGTCGTTGGTTATGCCGAGCGGCTCCGGGCAGACTTCCACCACAAGTGTAATCTAACCTCGTGTCTAAGCACAATTACAATTTCGGTTATTGTAATTCTAGGCATTTATGTTCTTAATCAATTATACCTATGTCACTATTGGTTTTCATGCCCCTTAACCAAGTTATGTTCATAATGAACCATTTGCCCCAAATTTTAGGTTTTAAACCAATTTCAAGTTATGTCCAAATTCCATATTCACATGCCCAAATTCCATATTCACATAATGCCCAAATTTCTCAATTTGAGTTACGCCCCAATTCTAACGTTTTTCCCTCGTTCCCAATTTAATGCGATCGCATATTTCAGTGGCATGCCTAGGCTCGAAGGTAGCCTAGCTATAAAAATAAAAAGGGAAAAGAAGGAGGGGATGACAGAAATGAACATGATGACAAGATTGATATAAACACATAGTGGCATACTGATAAGATGGGCATACAAGAACAGATCCGGTGAACATAAGATAATAGAATTGTGTCTAAAATAGTAGGGATGTCATAATAGGCATAATAAGATCTAAATAATAATTTATATGTCCAACTAATAACTGATCTAATATATCCACAAACATGATAGGTACAAGGTGATCTAAATAGAAAATTAGATCTATAATCAAAGGTAGATCTGACACGATAAAGGTTAGGCTCCAAATCATAGATTTGTCAGAATATCATAGGTTCACAAATTATTACAAATCTGACATGATAAAGTTCAAGATCCAAGTCATAGTTATGTCAGAATATCATGGATTCACAAGTTATTACAGATCTGACATGATTCAAGCAGTTATAGGCATAGATCCAAAATACAGTCATATCATATTTTACTTTTTAATTATTTAAATCTAAAACAATTTGAAACTCACAGCATTTGGATCTAGAAAGATAGAAGAATAATAGCATAACTTGGATCACAGATCTACATTTGAATCTCTAAACTTGATTGCAGAAGAAGAAAAAGATTGGATTCTGAAACACCCCACCTCCGTTAAGTCACTCACAAAGGGAGTGCATTAACTTTAGTGAAGCATTTTAGGTAAAAGGCATAGATAATTTACAAGACAAACATATAAACATTAGAAAACTGAAATCATTTCATAAATAGCATGGTTCAATCAAACATTACAAGCATTGTCTCAAAACCCAACTTGTAAATTATTACTATAAAACATCTGTCTTGATTAAAACTCCAAGTACATAAAGAAGCATAAAACAGTAGTAAAGCAGCATTAATCCCCAATAAAAGTGTAACCACAACCATAGCCCAAGAAAAGAGAATACAACAATACATCTACTCTCTTCAAGCTGGAAAAGGTCTGCACTACGCTGAAGTATTCCTTCCATGAGGACTTGGGGGAGGGGAGGAACGGAAGAAAAGAAGGCGAAAGAAAATGGGTCAGACATAAGCCTGGTAAGTCCAGTGATTATTCAGCATGTAAATAGGAAAAAGGATCATGACATGAATAATCTGAACGTAGGACAATACCATGTTAATAAGATAACATAAGATAAGGCAAGATAAACTGAATATACAATCGAACTCATTTCCATTTCTCTGCACCTACTAACGAATGTTTCGACTACCATCATGTGTTCACAACAAAGTGATCCCTTTTTCGATCGGCTTCTACTCGCATGCATTTATTACTTGTGTCATTCGGCCTCGCTTGATTGTAGATACATGTGTTTGTCCCTCCACGGGGTATATCTATTCCTATGGTGGCAACTCAACACAAAATTCAAGATGCACAATGTATACTACCGATGCCCAGTACCTGCTTTTTCCACTCTAGAGTACGTGCATGCCCATACTCCATTGGAACCTACATTGCTGCACCAACCTCTTCTATTTTGACCGCTTATAATCTGCCTAGTAATCGTGCCCCACCCTACCTAGTTCAGGGTACCGTGATACATCTATGTGGGTTACTGCTGAAACGAGTCCCCATTGCTAGGGTTTCCTAATTAACATGTTATAACGTTTAAGTGTTTCAAATTAACCTAACACCACCCATTTGTTTAATTAACATGTTGTATTGGTAAAGTGTTGCCTTAATTAACTTAACCCAACCATTCTTAGCTTGTCCGTCCCTTAGACCTTTCATATTGATCTATATTGTTGCAGTTGCTGGATGTGCCGGGAGGTTCCTGGAAGTCTTACACCGCAACTCAATCTAACCTCGGGTTTTTGGGCTTAATGCACTAACCTCTCACATTAGATCTATATTGTTGTGGTTACTGGATGTGCCGGGCAGTTCTGGGCAGTCTTACACCGCAACTCAATCTAACCTCGGGTTAGGCATGTTCATCTTTAGCTAATTTACATATTGGTCACATGTGTCCAAGATTAGGTCTTTTTATGTCAATATTTCATAAGTGTAGTTAGTAAAAGTTATATGCCACATTCACTTGTTATGCCAAAATTTACTCAATTAAATTATACCCGATTTTCCCATGTTATAATTGCACGTACAATGAGATTCAATCTAAGTTCCGAATGAACCTAGTATTCATAAAAGAAAATAAAAACGGGGGAAATAGAGAAGGAGCATAAGAATTGGCATAAGGAAAAATAGGCATGTAAAGGTGTACCCAATTCAAGAATCATGTTTCCAATAGGCATGTTGTACACTAACAATAAGTGTGGGCAAGCTAAGAAATTTACACCATAGGTATAAAGATTAGATAGAATTGGACTTAAGAGAATCACCACTTTTGATGTACAACATGATTGGTTCCATCGTATCAATCACAACATTCTCATAAGCATGATAGGTTCCATTATGTCAATCACAACAGTCTCATAGGCATGATAGGTTCCATTATGTCAATCACAATTGGCTCAAAGGCATGATAGGTTTCATTATATCAATCACAATAGTCTTATAGGCATAGGCAATTTAGATTTGGTAAAAGGATAAGCATAAATAAGAATTAGGCATAGTTCTAGATCCGTTAATTACAGTCATGATTTCTATTAGGTGTTCAAATTTGAATAATAACTGAACTTATAGAAAAAGAACGGATCTTGTATTCTGGGATCTGATTTCTGAATTTGTTAAGCGTAACCCTTGATATAGACGTTTGATTCTCTAGTTGGATTTGGATTGGAGCTTTCTAACTTGATTTCTAGTTTGGAGAAAATGGAGGCTAGGCTAGCTCAGACATGGAAAGCATGATGGCTTCATAGAATATGGTTATGAGGTCTATGGTTAAGGTTTGGGGTGATTATATAGAAGTTTAGGATTAATATGAGCCTTTAGATCATCCTAGGAGTCATCAGAGCTGTTCAGTCTAAGAAAATGCGTCATCAGGCAAATTAGAAGTCGCCACGTAGCCGTATGACTTAGAAAATCGTCACTGTCCAACACAGTTGGCATGGGTCGACCCCTACAGAGGGGGTCGACACCCATGTCGACACCCCTATAGAGGGGTCAACTCCTATGTCAACACCCCCTGGCGAGGGGTCGACACCCCTAAGCAGGAGATTTCCTACTTAGTCGATTTCTGAGTTTTTGAATTTCGAACTGAATTGAATATTTAATTCTTATTTTTAATTTAATTTCTGCTTACATTAGAAATCTTCTAACCTCCGTAACTTCTTCATACAGAGTCCGATTCACGTAAAATCAGACTCTATCTCAAGCATAATTCCGAGACAAACGCAATGGCATAACCATTTCACCCAATTATTCTTTTAAAAATTAAGTGTTCTTAGATTTGTTAATTTTAATATTCATAGAAAATATGGGGTGTTACAGATTTAGTCCAGGCACCAACAACATTTAGGCCTCCATTGATTTTAGTGTGAGAAAACTAGAGAAATGAGGCCGTGTATATAGCTGACAGCCCCCAGAACTGACCTGCCACCTCATCCCTAGAGGGGTCGACCCACCCCTTAGGGGGTCAACCCATGGGTTGACACCCCCTTGAGGGGTTGACCCACGGGTCGACATCCACCTTAAGGGGTCGACTCTCCTGGGCGGGATTTTTTCTACTCACCCGAAGTTCTGCGATTTTGAACTAAAATTTGATTTCTGGACCTTATATATATATATATTCTTGCACATATACAAACTTTAAACCTTCATAACTACTTCCTGCGGTGTTCGTTTTACGCAAACCAAATGTCTATCTTGATCAGAATTTCGAGACAGACGCAATGATGCAATTCATTTTCCCTTAATTATTAATATTAAATTAATTATTATTTAATTTATCCTCTTTAGTATTTTTAAAATTATGGGGTGTTACGACAGTCAACCCCCAATTGTGCGTAGAACACATGAGCAATTACCATAGAATGCAACAAAAGTAAATAAAGATAAGGGAAATGCAAGATTTTATAGTGGTTCAGCAAAGATGGTCCCTATATCCACTTTATATATTGATTTGCTTTTGGTTAAAAGTACAATATGCTTTCTTTTTAAAGAAAGTAGGAGATAAACATAAAATCGTTGTGTTGCAGAGAAAGAGTTGGCTATTTTTGGAGTTAGCCATGGAATCTGAACTTAAGAGAGAGGAAGTTTCGAAACTAAGTCCCTTTCCATTTTGAGTATGGAAGTATTTATAAATGGAGAAGTGGGATGAATGAGATGCAACATGGCCTGCCTCTTTTTCGCAGATTGGACACATGTAGCTCGATCCATGGGTATAGTTGCTGCTAGGGGACCTAGTACACTGCTAGTATCCTCGGAATTTGTGGCTTACATGGCACTCGAGATGTGGTGTATCAAAAGTAGAACTTAGGCTTGAAGTGTTTGACTGGCTTTAATGCCTTGTGAATTAATCTAAGAAATGAATGAATCATCTGGATATTTCCATGTAGATCTAAGGGTATCTGATTGATCCGATATTTGAGGAGATGCTTGACTCGGTCTGTTCATGAGAGTGATTATGTAGGATTACAGTATGTCGCTACATTGAGTGAGGTTGACTCGGGCCAATTATTGCTTGGGATGTCAAGAATAGAGGTTGTCCGTTGGTGTCTACCGGTGCTGAATGGTGGGTCTTTTGACACTGGGCTTCGATCCTCTCAATCGTGACAGCTTTTGCCAAAAAATTGGTCAACACTTTTCCCCCCAAAATACATATTTCTTGGTGAAAGAAGGTGTGTTTTGGCTGTTATATCAGAGCCCAATGTGCAGGTAGCTATGGTTACATCAAACCATATTAAGGCCAGAAATCCAACGATCCCGGTGGTTGTATTAAGGCCAGAAGACCGACGATTGGTGCAGATCGTTTTAAGGCCGGAGAACTGACAATGACCAAAGACCATATTAAGGCCGAGAGTGCTATGAAAGTAGTCATCAATTTTTGCCGTAGTATCCAATACCTGCAAAGATTATGTAGGCCATTCTCAGTTTAGAGATGGCATTGAACTTGAGTGGGCGAGTATTAACTATACTCGGCTTAAAGAGTCGGCGAGTTGTAATCACACTTGGTTTAAAGCGGTTGCGAGTATCAACCATATTCGGCTTATATATTTGGCGTATATTATCCATAACCAGCTTATGGAAGTGGAGAGTATCAACTATACTTGGCTTATGGAGGTGGAGAATGTTATCTATACTTGGCTTTTGGAAAGTGTTAATCATGCTCGATTTATACAATCTTGTATATACTTGGCCAGTGGAGTCAAACATGGTGGCAGGTATCGACCGTGTTCTTAGTGATGGTGGTAAGCAATGACGTATCTTCATAAGTGATATTTGAGTATTATGAAATTTGTCGAGTGGAAAGTGTACTCGGTTTAGAGAAAGGCAAGTATCATCCATACTTGGCTCATGGAGGGTTAACCATACTCGGCTTGTGCAGTTGGTTCAACATGGTGGCAGGTATCAACCGTGAACTAATAACGGTGGCTAACACTGAACATGTTTCGATCGGTGAGCATCAGTTGTGCTCGGCATGAACATAATCCTTATTCGAAAAAGAAAGTTTACTACTGCTAATGAGCTATTACAAGGAAATGAGAATAAATTTTAAGTGGGTGAAAGCTGAATCCAGAGCATGTGTAGGAGTTAAATCCTAACTCCATACGTGTGTATTTCAGCTTACCCATATTATTGAAAGAAAAATACAATTCTAACCAAGTCTAAGTTCTATTAATTGATGATGATGCCGCAATTGCTAGGCTCGGGGTCCTTTCCGTTTCTAGGAGCTCGAGGACCGGCCTGAGGAGCTTGGGCAGTGGGTGGTGGCAGCATGGCCTGTGTTGGCTTCTTGACATATTTGGGTAGTTATCCATGTCTATCCCTATCCTCGATGAGATAGCGAAAGTGCCTACATTCATGGATGATCGGCTATGCTGTTGTACATGCGTGCTTTCCAGAGTCGAGTTCTTTTTGCGACGGCTCTCTTCGAGGAGGTTTTGGGAAGGCAGAGATTCTTATATGTCAAGGTAGATATCGAGTAGGGAGGAGTTGATTTCGATGTATTAGTCGTACTTGTTCTCCCTCTGGAGTTGTACGTTATGATCATTCTTTTCTAAGACCTTTCCTTTTCCTTTGTTTTGTCCATTGGTGTTGGATGGACCTCCATCTTTGGTGGCTAGTACCTCTAGGCTCTCCACTCAATGTTAGCGTCTTCTTGTCGGAGGAATCTCTTGGCCTCGGCATAAAAATCTTCAATATTCTTGGGTGGATCTCTAGTTAAAGAAATCTGAAACTTTGATTGGTTCTAAACACCTGCAATGGCGGCCATAAGCACCGTCGATAGCTCGGGTTGATCGACCGTTGCTACGGTCGCGTTGAATCTTCCCAGGAACAACTGGAGGATCTCATTGGGTCATTGCTTGATGGAGGTCAGGAACATGACACTCTTAGGTTAGGAGATGTGAACTCTAAACTGCTCGATGAAGCGAGTAACCAACATGTTCCAACTGCTGATCGACTCAGTTGTTAACTACCACAATCACGTGCCAGCTATGTCCGTGAGGAAGAGAGGGAAGCACTTAGCCATAACATTGGTCGATGCAGAGAGTACTTCCATATGGCCCATGTATCGCATGGATGAATGGTTGGATCGGTCCAGCCATTGTAGGGCACTATGGCCGGAAACTAGAAGTTTGGAGGGTTTTTAGAGTTCCTGATTTCCCTGGTGAATGGCTGCGGTGGATATCATCTATATCCTATTGAGAAACGTTCCCCGGGCGAAGCGTTTGATGATACCTTCAAGTATTCTTCCATCCCCGAGGAGTCGCTGCCTTGAATCCAGCTCTGCATTGGTGAGAATCCCAGTACTTGGATTCACCGAAAGCATGTTCGAAAGGTGAACCGTTGGTTGGGTTCGACCTTCGAGATTTGAGTAAAGGTGAGGGTGTACCCCAATTGCTAGTTCTGGGAAAACTGGCGCCGCTTGAGTAAAATGAGGATTGGACCGAGCCATGCCCGTGTTGGAGAGTCCCGGCTGATCCAGCATAGCATGTGATGTTAGGGGCTCCGTGTTGCCCCTACCCAAGGCGATATTACAATGGTGTGTAGTAGCGTTTTCCTTCGTCGTGTTGGGAACCAGTATGGTGGAGTGGTCTTCCTTGTTCGAAGGGAAGGCGTCACTAGCTCTTCGTTGGAGGGAATGCGATGTAAGACGGGTTTTGTAACAGCCCGCATTTTACGTATTGGAAGATCATAAAATATTTTTATTTTATTCCCTAAGGGTTGGATCATTCTCATATTTTTAATATGTTGCTTATGGGGATGTCAGACATGTCCATAATTTTTACCGATTTTGTTTGTCACCATTTTCCCCTGTCAGCTTTTTATAGGGCATAACTTTTGACTCTGGTCGAATCATGTGGTGAGACCTATTCCATTGGAAAGGATATGATGATTTCCTTTTCATTGAGTGGTTACGTTAAATATTTGGCTCAGCGGCGTGGAAGGAATCACTGTTTTAAGGTTTTTTAGTTGGTTGTTCAGGTTTTGGGATTCTTAATGGGATGATTTGGAGAGGCCCGTTGGTGGGCTAATGGGAGGGTATAAATAAGGGTGGGAGGTATGAGAAATGGTTTAGTTTCTCTGTTCTCTCATTTGGTGGCCTATGTTCCTCCTTCCTCTAACACCTTTCCACCATGAAAAATCAAAATCTAAGGAAGGAAATTGAAGATCTACACAACTGGAGGCTAGATCCACATCAGTCAAAGTGAGAATTCATCGAATCAAGGGGTTTAGTTCGAAGTGCTTGCTGTCCGGAATCTTATTACATTAATTTAGCTTGTTTGTGAGAATCCGTGTGTGATTTACATCTCTTACATGAATTCAATGAAGTATATGAATGTTTGATTAAGTTTTTCATCAAATTCAAATGTTTTACCATAAATCTATACAATTATAAGTTCATTTTCATATGAATCACCTTATGATCCAATTTAGCAAGATTGAACCAGTAATTTCTACGACATTTCATGTGCTTATGTCTATTATATCCATCGTTTTGATCATATGTTCGTTTTAATGGTTATGGTGAAATTTACATCATTTTTAGTGATAATCGTCATATTCATGTTGTTAACAATCTTACGACATGTTTATGGTTGTATTTAGTGAATTGGTTGAGCATGTTTTGTCGATTTGGTCGATTAGAGAAGGTTTGGTCGAGATTGATCTCGAATTGGAGATTACAGGTTTTGGGTCGCACGTGGTGGGTCGGTCGCACCATGGTATGGTTTTCTTGGGGAACAAGATAGGAGCAGGGTCGGTCGAGCGAGCCTAGGGGAGTGAGGGTCGGTCGAGCGAGCCTAGGGGAGTGAGGGTCGGTCGAGCAAGCCTAGGGTTGATTACATCTGCCTAGGGGAGTGAGGGTTAGTCGAGCACACATGTGGCCGGGTCAAGCATGTCAAGGTCGGTTAAGCCAGTTTAGCACGAAGTGGTTGGTCGTGCACAGGTGGTTCTGATCGAGCAGGTTGGGTTTGTCAGGATGGCCATGATCAGGTTGAGCAGTATGGCTCGAGCAAGTGGAGTTCGGAGATACAAGGGGTCGAGCAAGGTTTGGGGTCGGTCGAGCAGGCCAGGGGTTGGTCAGACCAGGGTTATTTCTGAAAATTTTATTTTTCGGGTACGACTCAGATTTGAACAAAAGGGTCTGGGAAAAATTCGAGTAGGAAGGTTCAAAGGGTTGAATGCGTTCGTTGATCGGTGTAGAACAACGAATGATGTGACAACTCAAAGGTCGTGAGTTGTTGGATAATGGTTGCTTGAGCTATAGAAAGCTGTCAGGTTAGATGACTAGAGATGGGAAGGCCGACATATTATCGTTGTCATAAGTTCTAGAAGGCTCAAAGCAGAGGTACGATAGGGGCACCTAAAAGACCGGTTGTAGGTCGAGCACCCTGGGAATCGTTAAAATTCCTAGTTGTCAAGGTTGGACATACATACGTATCATTGAAAGGCATATGGAGTTTATGCTAGAACTGGGGTTACCATTAGCTCTTGACACATGGCAAGATTGGTCATCATACGATTAATAATGGTTTCAATGAAGGATTGGCGGTGACAGCCAGAGTCAGTCATGGATGATTGGTTGTTCTGTTTGTACCATCTCATGTAGATTGTCCAATGCCGAAGGAGATGTTCCTTGGGTGCTTGTATGATATTGGTTTCGTCCTCTGGGGCTCGTGCTTGAGGGATGTTAAGTTCGATCAAGATGGTTTACATGAGATGTATATATTATTTGGATGTCATAAATGCTTTGCCATGGGGTGTTCTGGTTTCCATGAATGTATGGTTGAAATATTATTGTAAAGGCTATCATTGTCCGATGTGGGGAAGATAAGATTGAATTTTTCTCTAGATTTATGGGTATATCAGTATGATTATCTAACCGTTCTCGTATACTTTATTGTTGACATTTGTTAGCTGTTTTATCACTCACTTAAACTGTTATCTGACTCAAGGTTTTGTGTTTTCCTCTTATTACCTTGGGTTTTTCATCCGATTGTGATGGGCGGACTGAGTAGCTGGTTACAAGTGATAGTTTGATGAGACGTCAATGCTGATTGATGGCAAGCTGGAGGCTTACGTACCAGTTTTATTACTGTCTAGTATTTCTACTTCTGTTATTTGTTGTTCTATAAGTGATATAGTGAGGCAATTTGTATAAACACTATTTCCAAGTGTGGATATTACTTCGTAGTTGTTATGAAGGTCTAGTGTTTTCTGCTTCACTATTACTACCTGTTGTATATCTTCTACTACATTTTATCATTGCGCTGTAAGCTACGTTAGGTTCCGATGTTGTTTATCTACTTTGGTGATCGTCCATAGCTACTTGGCACACCTTTCAATGCATTATTTCTCTCTTTTTTTAATGAGGGGTTTGTGGGCGGTCGTCACAGTTTTGTGGTAGGATGCTGGGTTGTAATGGAAATGGCGCTGATCCCAGTGGACCCAGCTATTGTTCTGTTGGTCCAGGGAGTTGAGTTGTCCCATGGAGTGGAGACAAAATGGAAGGACGACCTTGATCTTGATCGCAGGACTCTTGAGAATTTGCAGCTGCGGCTGCACTAGTTGCTAGAAGTGACACTCCTGGCAGTGGTCGGTCGAGAAGTGAAGTCGAGCTAGGAGGATGCAAAGGTATGGTCTGATATTCGGATTGTAATTGTGCAGACATAAGATTAGTTGTTACGCCAGCTTCGCCTGGTGGAAGAATTGATGTTGAAGCGTTAAATCCCTTCTCCATCCAACCGAGGAGGTTATTCATCAACTTTTGTTGATGTTCGAGGAGTTTACCCTGAGATGCCATCTGGTTTCCGAATTCGGCCATAATCTTATCCATGTTATCCCTAGTAAGATATCGAGACGTGTCTTCATGAGAAAAGGCTTCCTGACTTGCCTCTACAGCATGTGTTTCTGCTGAATCAATGTTTATGGGACAAAAAGACATTGCATCCTTCTTCCGCTTGTTTACCATGGTTGGCTTAGTAACTGGTGAAGTCGGTGGAAGGCCGTAGAGTATGACTAGATGGTCCCTTACCTGGTGCGCCAAAGTGCTAACATCAAATGTTGGTCACTAGTGACAGTCAACCCCCAATCGTGCATAGAACACACGAAAAATAACCAAAGAATGCAGAAAAGTAAATAAAGACAAGGGACATGCAAGATTTTTATAGTGGTTCGGCAAAGATGGTGCTATGTCCACTTTATATATATTGATTTTCTTTTGATTACAATTAAACTATGCTTTCTTTTTAAAGAAAGTGGGAGATGGACACAAAATCGTTGTGTTGTAGAGGAAGAGTTGGCTATTTTTGGAGTTAGCCATGGAATTTGAACTTGACAGAGAGGAAGTTATTAAAATAAGTCCCTTTCCATTTTGAGCATGGAGGTATTTATAGATGGAGAAGTAGACTATATGAGATGCAATGTAGCCTGCCTCTTTTTCAGAGCTTGGACAGGTGGAGCTCGATCCATGGGTATGGTTATGGCTGGTGGACACAGTCCACTGCCGAGCAAAAGTATCCTTAGAAATTGTAGCTTGCGTGGTACTCGAGAAGTGGTGTATCAAAAGTAATGCTTTGGCCTGAAGTGTTTGATCGCCTTTGATTCCTTGAGAATGGAGCGAAGCAATGAATGACTCATTTTGATATTTCTAGGTAAATCCAGGGATATCTGATCGATCTGATATTTGAGGAGATGCCTGACTCAGTCGGTTCGAGAGAGCGATTATGCCGGATTACAGTATGCCGCTGCTTTGAGTGAGGCCGGTTCGAGCCAATTCTTGCTCGGGATTTCTAGAATAGAGGTCGTCCTTTTGTGTCGGTTGGCGTTGAATGGTGTGTCTTTTGACATTGGGCTTCGATCCATTGAACCGTAACATTGGATTTTCATATTAATTTTTTTCTTTTTTTTATATATGCATGAACGTGATGAAACTATGTGAATGAAAATTAACTATTTACAAATTTTCTAAAATTATATATTGACGGTTAGATAAATTTCAGAAAAAAAATTCTCAGTCAGTTAACGAATAGGAGTTATCTATGCACCAGGAATCACCCTATCAATGCAGCCGAAGGTTTAAGTACCTTCAGAGGAACAACCGATATAATATTTACGAATCACCGTAATATTTATAAACTGTTATTTCTCTGCCGTAGTCTAGACATCGAGAAATAATTCGTTAGAAAGAAACCAATTTGTAAAAATATAATAGTGCCTTTTGAAATGAATAAAAATAAAACGCGATGAATGCAAAATAGAAATTGAACGTGAATTACTAATGCAACTATGAATGAATTTTTATTTTGTTTTTGAATTTTTTTGTGAATGTGAATCTAAGCAAACAAAAATGCAAGAAAAATAAAAACTGAGGTTTAGAATACGATACCTGAGCATGCAAAAACTATTAGCAATTTTTTTAGTGATAACTTTTATTTAAGCAAGCGCAAACTAAGTAGTTCAAGCAAGCTAGCCGTGCAAAGCAGTTCCTCTTCTTTTGCAACTTTAACAGCGATAATGATGTATATACAAGTGGAAGACATGTTTGCTTGTTTGTATTCTATATAACTTTCCTAGAAAGAAAACAAAACAAAACAACCACACAATTTTTTTAAAAGACACTAAAAAAATAAAAATAATAACCCTAAGCCCAACAGAAATCAAAACAACTAACAAGTTAACTCTTTTTTTAAAGAAAAAAAAAAGAAAAAGGGTTCAACACTAATAAGGGAAGAGGGAAAAAATAATAAACTTTCTTTTAAAAGAGAAGATTTAAACTCGGCCCAAAATACCACAAGTCGATAAGCCTACACGCAGCAATATTACCAGTGTTAAAACTCAAGTATGATCTACTTAACTCAAAGGTCATCAAATTGGAAATTATTTTCTTTAACCAACATTGCAATTTGGAAGAAAATAAATTCAAATCTCACTTCCGAAATCAAATTCAGGAGCGATGGGTGGTTTGAAGTGAAGGGGTTGGTTCGATTTTGGAGACTTTCTTGAATTCGGGAAGTGGCAAATTGGAGGAGGTTTGTGATGATTTTAGAGGCGGTCGGTGTTGATTTTGTGAGGCTGGTGAGGTTCTCGAGATGCGGTGGATGAGGTGGTTTTTGAATTTTGTTGAGGGGTAGTGGTTAATGGTGATGCCCGTGGAGTAGGAAATTGTGATGAGTGTTTGACGTGATGAGGGTTTCTTATTTTGGGTATGGAGTTCGTGAATGGAGGTTACAACGGAAAGGAGCTGCGGTAGTTCTTGATCGGTTGAAGTGGAGGTTGTAGGAGTAGCAAGGTTTGAGGTTGGTTGCAAAGTGGTGACTATGATGAAGAAGTCGACGTTGGATGGAGTGGTTGTATGTGGTTGTAGTGCAGTGGTTGAATAGGTATAAAATGGTGATGATGTAGGGGGAACGATGATGCAAAGTATGTAGGGATAGGTTGGACTATTTAGTTGGTCAAGTGGTTTGAAGGAATGTGACAGAAGTAGTTGGATATGGTGCGAGTGACAGTTTGATTATGATGCTTGAATATGTTGTGTATATGGAGATAGAGATAGGGTATGTTGAATTTGTGGATGAGGTATGCAACATGTCAAAATACAGTGAGTTTTTATGGATGTGGGTGTTGGTTATCGGAATATAACTTGTAGCATGTTTTCGAAGGTGGCTTGTTGCAGATTGTTTTGAAGTCGGGTTGAAGCTGTTAAGGTATTGGAGCACTAAGGTGAGTGGAGTATGTGCACGTAGGTTGCTGGATATTATGATGGTATAAGGTAGTTTGAAATGGTATAGTTGAGAACGTTTTCTGTAGACTGTTGAGATGTATTGATGAGGCCAAAGTGTACAAAACCTTGGTGTCATCGTCCACCTCAAAAAGTTTTGTTTATAACTTGTTTTCATAACCACTAGGGTTGTTGCCTCTGTTCCTTGTCATTCCAACTAGGTTTATAATGTATGTATCAGAATCATTTTCTAAAAGACATAGGGGCTATAGCCTCTAGGCTTGTAGTTCATCAAATATGTCGACATTGTTACTTTTTGTAATGACCCGCCTTTTTTGACCGTCTCAAGTCGGTAAATAAACCAACTCAAAGCATTCGCAAAGACAGATTGTGTCGCTTATCGAGTTTAAAAAAGAACTATAGATAGAATAGATAACACAACATCTCACAAATGGAAATTTTATTATAGAATCTGAGTTTATACAATTTTTTTATTATACAATGGAAGATTTAAATACATGATATTTAATTATATAACTTTACAGATTTGATGAACTTCAAAGCAAGTGTGCCTTCCCCACTCTTTAACTTCGATAGCTGAAGTCTTTAAAACTGCAACACTCGTGTCTGATCCAAGCATTTCATGCAAAACATAAAACAATTGATTCAGTATTAACTTTATTTAAGTAAGTCAACTTTAATAAAAACTGAAATATCCTAACTCGAAATATATGTCATATGCAAAATATACAGATATGTATTGTTTGTTCTATATCAATTTGTTTTTTAGGGACTATGAATCTAGGAGCATGCATATACACACTGTACAAGTACATGTATTCACTGCCTCAGCATCCCAGAAGTCATAAATAACAAGTGCAAGCCGACATCACACAGATAGTGTAGAATACATATGGGCAACTAGTGACAAATAGAAGGAAAAAAATTTATGCAGTTATATGTATATACACGTACATAGACATACATATGTACATATATGGTTCACGCAACATGGTGGTTCCATCACAAACTCAGCAATGGCAAGAAGTGTAAACTAAAATGGTCACAACAATGTCAGCACAGCAAGCAGGCTACATGTTTACAAGCTAAGGTAAACAAAGGAATTCCTATATTATTCAATTTATTACAAAATGAGGTAAATAGGTGTGAACACTATATGTTTCACATGGTTTATCGATATTTTTCTTTAACACGTGGAATAAGTCATATAGAACATGTATTTAGGAAAGTTGGTGTAGCCATGATCTAGGATTGCTGAAAGACAACCTGGGATCAGTGCTCCTTAACTAAATATACCATTTCTTAAGTATTAAAATCTCCATTCTGAAGATTAGTTATTCTTCCCTCAAGGGATGAATATAACGCTTACACGACTATAGAGTTCTGGAGTACCATGAAGAAGGGTCTATTTAGTTCGACACGACTGAAGCCTTGCACAATCAGTTACCCCTTAGATCATGGGTAAAATGATATACATGTTGTAACACCCCGTATTTTAACGACAATAAAGAAGACAAATTAAATAATAAATAATTTAATATTAAGAATTAAGGGAAACTAATTATGTCCGTCTCGAAATTCTGGTCAGGATAGACAGCTAGTTTGCGTAAAACGGATAACATATGAAGAAGTTACGGACGATAAGTTGAAAATTAAAACCGGGTATAACTGGCGCACTTGCCAAGTGGCTAAGGAAATTTTGCACTGGCGCACCTGTAAAGTGCGCCCAGAACAGTTTCTGGGTATTCGGGCCTTTTTCGAGTGAGTGACGACCATCACCTGACCCAATTTCATTAGGGCTGAGGTGGCATCCAAATTCTGTAACCCAACAGCTATAAATATATCTCATATCCTTTGTTTTCTTCAAAGAAAAGCAATGGTGGCCGGACTCAACTGGATTCTGAACTGAATTATGATCTGTCATCTTCTTCTAAAGCATATCAAATTCTGAGACTCAAATATAGACTCAACACCTTTTCTACCATCTTAGCAATCGAATCACAGTGAGTTCTAGTTGCTTTTAGGTTTAGATAAATAATAGTGAAATTATGAAAGACTATGATGTGGATACGTTGTAGACTTTAAATCTATGTTGTTGTTAGGTCACATGCTATACTATGATAGATCTATTTCTTTGGATCCAATTCAATTGTTCTACCATGTTAACATTATGGATCTCGGGTTGTAACTTTTATGATATGTTATGATGCAGATGTATGTAGATCTAAAATTATCATGTTAGATCTATCCTATGTGATCTAAAATTTGTCAACTTATGATTCATGTTAGATCTATTTTATGTGATCTAAAATTATCATGTTAGATCTATCCTATGTGATTTAAAATTAGTCACCTTATGATTCATGTTAGATCTATCCCATGTGATCTAAAATTTGTCACCTTATGATTCATGTTAGATCTATCCTATGTGATCTAAAATTTGTCACCTTATGATTCATGTTAGATCTATCCTATGTGATCTAAAATTTATCACCTTATGATTCAAGTTAGATCTATTCTATGTGATCTAAATTTGTCATCTTATGATTCATGTTAGATCTATCCTGTGTGATCTGAAATTGTCACCTTACGATTCACATTAGATCTATACAATGTGATCTAAATTTGTCACCTTATTATTAGTGCTAGATCTATTTTTTGTGATCTAAATTGTCAACCTATGTTATCATGTTAGATTTAAATCGATTGGACATCCAAAATGGCTGATTTAGATATTGTGACATCATAGTTCATCAGTTTTATGTCCACCTTATTATGATGAAAATTTCATGTCCATGATAGTATGTATGTTCACCTAATTATCATACAAGTTTATGTTTATGCCAAAATGATCATTTTAGTATATTCCCATTATTTTCCCCATTATCGTTTATGACTAGGCTATTGTCTAGCCTAGGCATGTTGCCAATTTTGCGAGGGCGCTAGTTAAGAAACGGGGGAAAAAGGGATAAAAATCGTATAATTTGAATATGAACATTTATGGACATGTAATTCAAATTATTGGCAGAATAAGTATTGACACCTAAAAAAGGAAAGGATTAATTAATTGGTAAATTATTTAAAAATGGCATAATTTGAATTTGAACATTTATGGACAGGTAATTCAAATTATTGGGCAAAACAGGTATTGACACCTATAAAAGTAAAGGGTAAATTAATTGATTAATTAAATAAAAATGGAATGTCTAGTAATTACAATTAAGAATTGAAATTATACTTATGACACGAGGTTAGGTTGCACTAGTGGTGGAAGTCTACGCGGACCCGACCGGCATATCCAGTAGCCACTAATGGTAAATCTAATGTGGGGGGTCTAAGTACGTAAATACAAATCAGGCAATGACACGAGGTTAGGCCCAATTGTGGAATAAGTCTGCCTGGACCCGACCGGCATATCTTGTAGGCCTAATGTGGGAGGTCTAGCCCATTATGAAACCATTAATGGACATGGTAAAGAATTGGACTACTTAACCTAAGTTAATCCATAGGGATTATATGAACTTAAATTTAAGTTGGGGGTTACGTAAACATGGTTGAGGGGTGGGTTAAGTAAATCTAAAGAGGGGTTAGGTAATAGGCCCACAAACTTAACCCGTTAAGATTAGGCAATTAAAGACACCTAGTGGTATACATAATCAGTGGAAATAATAAAGTTATGTAATTAAAGACACCTCTTAGGGTAAACATAACTTGTATAATTAATCGGATTATGTAATTAAAGACAACTATAGGTAAGCATAACCGGTTGGAAGATTAGGGGTTACGTATTAAAGACACCTATAGGTAAGCATAACTGGTAGAGATAAATAAGGCTATGTAATTAAAGACACCTAGTGGTATACATAGTCAGTGAAAACCTAGTGAGGGATACAAGACAAAGGGGAGAGCCTGTATCATATTGTGTGGGATCCATTTCAGTCAGTAATGCGGAGTAGGTATCAAAAAAATTATTCCGTACGAGCCGGAGAAGGGGCACGCTTACTGACTGATTGTAAGAGATCCAAACGTGGAGGATGGTGTGGGCAGCGCAAACCGACCGAGCCATGTGCGTGCATGAGTCGGGCAGAGGGGGGATAAGACGACTATGAAACCTGTAGATATGGTTGTGCACATTGTTATGATGAGGGGTTGCCAATTTAGGAAGAGATACCTCCTACTGTGGGACCAGCGCAAGGTATCTACGAGGGTTAGGGAGCCGATCGATCAGGGTAGTGGTTAGGATACATTTGGACGTATACCTAAGTCTACCACCTTATAGTTGGAGGTATCATCTCTTTCTGGATATACTAGTAACAGTGCAGAGTAATCATTAGTGAGGCATGTACACCTTATCTTGCTTACCTTGTCACACTTGCCATTTATGTAATGATCTCCCTTATCCACTTTATATGCCTATCATGTTACTTTTATTTATCTACTGGCTAAAAGTAACTAGACTCGCCATACTTTATGTCTGACCCTTTTTCTTTCTCCTTCTTTCTTCCGTCCCCCCCTCCCCCCGCCCCTAAGGACACAGGGAGGAAACACCCAGGCTTAGTCAGGATTCAAATATCACCTTGCTAGGAGCTATTTCTGATGTATGGCTCAAGTTGTTGTCTCTACTATGGCTTAACTCTTTCATTTGGGGAATTATGCTTTTTATTTACTTATGTACTCTGATGTTGCAAGACCGAAGTTATTTTATTGTAATGGTTTTTGTGACTTATGAAATTGGGGACCACGGTATTTTTATTGAAATAAAAATTTAAATTTCTGCTGCTATCTTATTTATATATGTCTTGTAATTTTTCTGTGTCTGATTACCTATAACGCTTCATAGAACTTAATGCATTCCCTTAGTGAGTGACATTAACTGATGTGGGGTGTCACACTTGGTATCAGAACTGAAGGTTACCAAATTAGATAAAAGTTTTTGAAAATTATTTTCTAAAAGGTTTTAAAAGAAAGCATTTTCAAAAAATAAAAGTCTGTTTTGAAAAACATACCCCAAAAGCCATATGTAGTATCCTTCGGTCCCTTATCTAAATTTCTTCCTTTACCCTTTTTCAGCATGTCTGGGGAATAAAACATCCCTAATATCCCAAAGGGCGTCACTATACCCGGATTGTTCCATAGGTATTTGGAGGCCACGGCGTCGGCCGAAGGCCAAAGAGACGTTCCTCCCCCAGCTGCACCAGTCATTCCTCCTCCTCCCCCCTCTTAAAGCAGATAACTTCACCAAGATTTGCAAGGACTTCCATGCTATGGGAGGGAAGCCATTCCATGGGAACGAGACATTCGTGGAAGCTCGAAATTGGCTTAAGGAGACTGAGGATTTATTCATAATCTTTGAAGTGGAGGGCCGAAGAAAGATTCTGTTAGCTGATTTCCTATTGAAAGACGAAGCCTCCTTTTGGTGGGAAGTCACCCAAGCTGAACGTCCGATGGAAACTTGGGAAGATTTTATATAGAGGTTCAAAATGAAATTTCTTTCACATGCTGAAAGCAGCTTGCAGATGAAGAGATTATTAGCACTCAAACAAGGAAACTTGACGGTAAAAGAATATGTCAACAAATTCAACCAGCTAGCAAGGTTCAGGTTAGAGTTGGTGGATACGCCGCACAAAAAGGCTTTGCGTTTTACTAAAGGACTGAATGAGCCTCTGCATGGTTTAGCTATGCCCCATATTCCAATGGCAGTCACCTTTGAAAAACTTGTCGATATGGCCCTAATGCATGAGGAGGACAAAGGAGAGAAGGAGGAGATAAAGGCTGAGGGGACATCGTAGAATAAGTAGGTGTAGCCCAAGAAGGGGCAACAACAACAGCAACAACAACAACAATAGAAGAAAGGAGGGAAAAATGATAAAGGCAAGGATAAGAGAAAATGTCACCATTGTGGGAAGGAAGGTCATTTGGTTAAAGACTGTAAGCGAAGGAAGAATTCTTGGTTCCATTGTGGAGAGGTCGGACGCTTTGCTAAAGAGTGCCTGAAGAAACGGGGAACAAAGGGACAAGGTCAAAGGGCAGAAAATTCTGGAGGGCAGGTGCATGCTCTCGCCTCCAGTGCTCCTAATAAAGGTAGAAAAAATTCTGTGGAAGGTTTAATTTCTCTTTCAAACCATCCGGTTAGAACACTTTTTGATTCCGATGCCTCACATTCATTTATATCAAGTTCTGTAGTTGAATCTCTGCACTTATTTACTAGTATGGTAGTAGATTCCGTAGTTGTTTCAAACATCATTGGTTGTTCGGCTCATTTATCGATGATTTTTCGAGGTTTGAAAATATCTGTATTACGCGTTGAGTTTGAATGCGACGCGTATGTGCTCAGGTTTATGGGATATGGGTTGTTTCTAGGAATGGATTGGATTTATGGTGCCGTTCTGGATTGTGAGAAGACAGTTGTTAGGCCTCCGACTTGTCATGGGAGAACCATCGAGATTTCGTGTGACCCACAAGGGTCGGTTATGCTTAGATTCCTAGAGTCTCTTGATGCATCTATCGACGATCTGCAATCTGTTCCAGTAGTCCGAGATTTTTTTGATGTTTTTGATGAGGGTTGGGGTTTACCCCCAAGGCGCGAGATCGACTTTCGCATATATCTAGTGGACAATGCAAATCCAGTTGCATTGCCAGTGCGCCACATGGATCCAAGGGAAAGGAGGGAGCTGAGTAAGCAAGTAGGGGAGCAATTTGAAAAAGGGTTTATCAGACGAAGCATATCTGAATGAGGTGCTCCAGTGGTATTCGCAACTAAAGCGGATGTTTCGCTTCATTTGTGTGTTGATTATAGGGAGATGAATAAGCTCACTAAGAAGAATATGCACCCACTTTCGAGGACTGATGATTTATTTGATCAGCTTGTTGGTGCCTCGGTATTTTCCCACTTAGACTTGGCCATGGGGTTCCATCAGTTGAGGGTGGCTGATGACAGCATAGATAAGACTGCCTTTAGCACTCCGGACAGTTTCTTTGAATGGCTAGTTATGCCTTTTGGGCTGACAAATGCACCACCTATTTTATCGATCTGATGAGTAGGGTGTTTCGGGAGTTCCTAAATAAGTTTGTGGTAGTCTTTGTTGATGATATTTTGGTCTTCTCTAAAAGCAAAGAAGTGCATGCCCAGCATTTGAGAGAAGTTTATAAAACTCTCTGTGACCATCAGCTTAAAGCAAAGTTCTCCAAATGCCATTTTTGGAGAAAAGAGATGAGATTCTTAGGGCATGTGGTCTCCAAAGAAAGGATAGCTATAGATCTCGCGAAGGTGGCTGCAGTGCAAGATTGGCAGGCTCCTAAAAATTCAACTGAGGTGAGAAGCTTACTTGGGTTGGCAGGTTACTATAGGAAGTTCATTAAGGACTTCGCAAAGATATCAGCCCCACTCACCAGGCTGATGAAGAAGAACTTAGCATTCTCATGGGATATAGACTATGACATTGCTTTCCAACAACTAAAGAGGGCTCTGACAACAACCCCAGTCTTGACCTTACCTGACGGAAATAAAGTGTTTACCATTTACATGGATGCATGTGGTACAGGGCTTGGTGCAGTTCTAATGCAAGAAGGGAAAGTAGCGTGTTATGGGGGTAGACAACTGAGAGTCATGAAAAGAACTACCCCACCCATGATCTAGATCTAGCTGCCATAATGTTTGCATTAAAGACATGGCATCGTTATTTACTTGGAGAGAAGTTCGAGTTATACACCGATCATAAATCTCTCAAGTATTTGTTCTCGCAGAAGGATCTCAATTTAAGGAAATAGTGGTGGATGGAGTTTCTAGCTTCTTATGATTTTGAGATTTCTTATACCCCTGGCCAGGGTAATGTGGTGGTAGATGCACTAAGTAGGCAGAGGGTGGCCCTGAGTCCTCTGTTTGTGGAAAGAAAGAACTTGGAGTTCATATCAGCTTTCGATTTTAGACCTTCCATCGAGATTTTGCCTGATTTTTTTGCATCCTTGGAGATACGACCGACTCTTATGGACTAGATAGGAGCTTAGAAATAAGGTGACCCACAAATTCTAGACATCATGGATAAGCCCAGAAGAGGGGAGACTTCTAGTCACCACAGCAGATATGCCATAGACGAAAAAGGGTGGTTGCGACAAGATGGAAGGCTTTGTGTTCCTCAAACTGGAAGCTTGATAAAGGAAGTCCTAGAAGAGTCCCACCATTCTAAGATGACCATTCATCCAGGCAGTGATAAGATGTACAAGAACATGAAGAGGGTTTTCATTTGGGCTGGGATGAAGAAAGATGTGGTCGAATTTGTTTTTCAATGTTTAGTTTGCCAGCAAGTCAAAGTTGAGCAAAAGAAGCCTAGTGGTTTACTTCATTCGTTAGAGGTTCCTCAGTGGAAATGGGAGAGCGTCTCTATGGATTTCATAGATGGTTTGCCTAGATCAAAGAAAGGCAACACCAGTATCTTGGTTGTGGTAGATAGACTCATTAAGAGCACTCACTTTATTCCAATTAAGAGTTAAAGGACAACATCATGGTTAGCAGCAATTTATGTCCGAGAGATAGTTCGTCTTCATGGAGTTCCTTCCATCATCGTGAGCGATCGTGACCCCATCTTTACCAGCGAATTTTGGAGGAGCTTGCAAGAAGCATTAGGTACACAGTTGCGTTTGAGCACCGCTTATCATCCTCAGACCGATGGGAAAACGGAGAGGGTGAACAGAATCTTAGAAGATCTTTTAAGGCTGTGTATCATAGACTTCGGAGGGACTTGGGAAGAATATCTTCCTTTAGTAGAGTTCGCCTATAACAACAGCTATCAGGCCAGCATCAATATGGCACCCTTCGAAGCATTGTAAGGACGACCCTGTAGATTACCAACTTGTTGGTGGGAATCTACAGAAAGACTATTACTTGGACCAGATACGGTTAGAGAAATGTCCAAAAAGATTGACCTTATTTGATGGCAGATGAAGGCGGCTCAGGATAGGCAGAAATCCTATGCAGACAAGAGAAGGACTGACCTTGAATTTGAAGTAGGAGACTTGGTTTTTATCAAAGTGTCACCTCTGAGGAAATTGGTTCGCTTCGGATTGGTAGAGAAGTTGGCACCTAGGTTTGTGGGACCATTTCTCATAACCGAGAGGATTGGCCAAATGGCCTATAGAGTAAAGCTTCCTGAAAATCTATCAGGTGTTCATGATGTTTTCCATGTTTCTCATATACGGAAGTGCTTGCATGACACCGCAGAAGTTGTTGAGCCGAGTATATTGGAAGAGATAGATGTGGAACGAGAGAAAACATGCATGCGAGTTCCTTCTCGTATTCTTGGATCAGAAGTTAAGAAGCTATGCAATAAAGAGATCAAGTTGCTAAAGGTTCAATGGGGAGATAACCCAAAGGATGCGACTTGGGAGATTGAAGACAAGATTCGTGCTTCGTACCCTTTCCTCTTCAAGGGTATGTTCTTAACTCCTTTTTCTAAAATCTTTATCAATACTTGTTTCTATCATTTGAGTACATCCTATCCATATTATTTTCGACCTTTAGATAGGAATCTTATGGATGTAAACATGTGTTTGAAACATGGTATGTTTGATTGATGCAAGTGGATGCAAGTGTTTGCTAGTGGTTGCCAATGGACGCATATACACACACATTAGGCACTAAGATCAGCTCAATCACTCTCATACTACATATGGATGTGTGTGCATTTTCTTTTCTTTTATGGATGGAAATGGATGAACTAGCATATGAATGTTGCGTTTGGATGAATGAGTACGCACACATGTAGAGCTTATATGTTATAATAAGCCTATTTGCATATATATTAGATTCATGGCACTAACATACATTGCATTAAGGAGGTTAATTAAATCAGTAGACTGCCTGATTTTCACATTAGTGTGGGGACATATGCACACGTCTTTGCATGTTTTCATGAATGCAATAGAAATCCTTAAGGACAATGGATGCCAATGATTAATGATTGATTAGATGGATGATGGATGGTAGGATATGCATTCTTCTTAACTTAGAGATTTCGAGGATGAAATCCTTTAAGCAGGGGAGAATGTAACAGCCCGAATTTTTAATGAAATTAAAGAAGACAAATTAAAGAATAAATAATTTAATATAAGAATTAAGGGAAACTGATTACGTCGTTACATCCGTCTCGAAATTATGGTCGGGATAGACACCTAGTTTACATAAAACAGATAATATATGAAGAAGTAACGAGCGATAAAAAGTTGAAAATCAGAACCCGGTATAACTGGCGCACTTACCAAGTGCGCCAAGGAAATTTTGCACTGGCGCACCTGTAAAGTGCACCCAGAAAGTTTCTGGGTATTCGGGCCTTTTGTGAGTGAGTGACGACCCGTGACCTGACCCAATTTCATTAGGGCTGAGGTGGCATCCGAATTCTGTAACCCAACAGCTATAAATATATCTCATATCCTTTGTTTCCTTCAAAGAAAAGTAATGGTGGTCGGACTCTACTGGATTCTGAACTTAGTTAGGATCTCTGATCTTCTTCTAAAGCATATCAAATTCTGATATTTAAACATAGACTCAACACCTTTTCTACCATCTTAGCAATTCAATCACAGCGAGTTCTAGTTGCTTTTAGGTTTAGATAAATAATTATGAAATTATGAAATACTGTGATGTGGATACGTTGTAGACTTTAAGTATATGTTATTGTTAGGAGTCATGCTATATTATGATAGATCTATTTCTTTCGATCAAATTCAATTGTTCTACTATGTTATCATTCTGGATCTTAGGTTGTAACTATTATGATATGCTATGATGCGGATGCATGTATATCTATTCTATGTGATTTAAAATTGTCATGTTTGATCTATCCTATGTGATCTAAAATTTGTCAACTTATGATTTATGTTAGAACTATTCTATGTGATATAAAATTATCATGTTAGATCTATCCTATATGATCTAAATTTTGTCACCTTCTGATTCATGTTAGATCTATCCTATGTGATTTAAAATTTGTCATCTTATGATTCATGTCAGATCTATCCTATGTGATCTAAAATTTGTCACCTTATGATTCATGTTAGATCTATCCTATGTGATCTAAAATTTGTCACCTTATGATTCATGTTAGATCTGTCCTATGTGATCTAAAATTTGTCACCATATGATTCATGTTAGATATATCCTATGTGATCTAAATTTGTCAACTTATTATTCATGTTAGATCTATCCTATGTGATCTGAAATTGTCACCTTATGATTCATGTAAGATCTATCCTTTGTGATCTAAATTTGTTACCTTATGATTCATGTTAGTTCTATTTTATGTGATCTAAATTTTCATCCTATGTTATCATGTTAGATTTAAATCGATTGGACATCTAAAATGGCTAATTTAGATATTGTGACATCATAGTTCATCAGTTTTATGTCCACCTTGTTATGATGAAAATTTCATGTCCATGCTTGTATGTATGTTCACCTTATTATCATATAAGTTCATGTTTATGCCAAAATGATCATATAAGTGTATTCCCATTATTTTCCCAATTATCGTTTATGACTAGGCTATTGTCTAGCCTAGGCATATTGCCAATTTTGTGAGGGCGCTTGTTAAGGAACAGGGGAAAAGGGATAAAAATGGCATAATTTGAATATGAACATTTATGGACATGTAATTCAAATTATTGGGCAAAATAGGTATTGACACCTATAAAAGGAAAGGATTAATTAATTGGTAAATTAATTAAAAAGGGCATAATTTGAATTTGAACATTTATGGACATGTAATTCAAATTATTGGGCAAAATAGGTATTAACACCTATAAAAGGAAAGGGTTAATTAATTGATTGATTAATTAAAAATGGAATGTCTAGTAATTACAATTAAGAATTGTAATTTTACTTATGACATGAGGTTAGGTTGCATTAGTGGTGGAAGTCTGCCCGGACCCGACCGAAATATCCAACAGCCACAAATGGTAAACCTAATGTGGGAGGTCTAAGTACGTGAATACAAATTGGGCTATGACACGAGATTAGGCCCAACTGTGGAATAATTCATCCCGGACCTGACCGACATATCCAGCATCCACATGTTGTAGGCCTAATGTGGGAGTTCTGGCCCATTATGAAACCATAAATGGACATGGTAAAGAATTGGACTACTTAACCTAAGTTAATCCATAGGGATTATATGAACTTAAATTTAAGTTGGGGGTCAAGTAAACATGGTTGAGCGGTGGGTTAAGTAAATCTGAAGAGGGGATGGGTAATAGGCCCCCAAACTTAACCCGTTAAGATTATGTAACTAAAGACTCCTAGTGGTATACATAATCGATGGAAATAATAAAGTTATGTAATTAAAGACACCTCTTAGGGTAAACATATCTTGTAGAAGTAATAGGGTTATGTAATTAAAAACACATATAGGTAAGCATAACTAGTTGGAAGAGGGGTTATGTATTAAAGACAACTATAGGTAAGCATAACCGGTAGAGATAAATAAGGCTATGTAATTATAGACACCTAGTGGTATACACAATCAGTGAAAACCTAGTGGGGGATACAAGACAAAGGGGAGAGCTTGTACATTATTGTTTGGGACCCATTTCAGTCAGTAACCCGGAGTAGGTATTAAAAAAAGTATTCCGTAGTAGGTGGAGAAGGGGCACGGTTACTGACTTATTTTAAGAGATCTAAATGTGGAGGACGGTATGGGCGGCGCAAACCGACCGGGTCATGTGCGTGCATGAGCCAGGCAGAGGGGGATAAAACGACCGTGACACCTGTAGATATGGTTGTGCACATTGTTATGACGAGGGTTGCCACTTTAGGAAGTGATACCTCTTATTGTGGGGCCAGCACAAGGTATCTGCGAGGGTTAAGGAGCCAATCGATCAGGGTAGTAGTTAGGATACATTTGGACGTATACCTAAGTCTACCACCTTGTAGTTGGAGGGGTCATCTCTTTCTAGATATACTAGCAATAGTGCAGAGTAATCATTAGTGAGGCATGCACACATTATCTTGCTTACCTTGTCACACCTTCCATTTATGTAATGATCTCCCTTATCCACTTTATATACCTATCACGTTACTTTTATTTACCTACTTGTAACACCCCGAATTTCGGTTAATGCTAAAATTCACTAATTACAGAATAAATAATCTCAGATGTGAGAATTGGGGGAAACGGGCTGGGTCATTGCGTTCGTCTCGGAAAAATACGCGAAATAGAGTCCGAGTTTTCGAGAATCGGAGTCCGGATGGCCCGGTTATGGCCCAATGAAGTTTACAGAAAATTCAAAGTTCAAAACAGATTTAAAATTCAGGTTCAAATTTCGAAATTAGGGCCATTGGGCGCAGGCGGGGAAAATTCCCGCCTAGCTACCCAAACCGACAGCCCTGTCGACTGGGCAGTCGACTTGGCTAGGACCAAGTCGACAGCCCTGTCGACTTGGGTGTCGACAGGGGGTGCTCGGCCAGTTTGGCCTGGTGCACCATTTTAGTGTTTGGGCTGTGTTTTGGGGCTGGTTTCTGGAAGCTTCCAAGATCTGATGGCCCTAATCTAATTTAGGGTTAATCTAATGGCCTAAAACACTTGCCTAATCCTATAAATAAGACCCTAAGCTAGCCCTAAATGATCATAATCCTATCTCCTAACTAAACTATGCCAAAATTTTCTATGATCATGGCCTCCACTCAAAACCCTAGCCTCCATTCTATTTCTAAACTATTTCTATGAAGGCTTTCATGTTCATACAAGCATCATTGAGTTGTATGAGTGATCATTAGCTTGCATTCATCATCAAGTTGCAAGCTTTATGTTCAAGGCTAGAGTTTTTGGGTGATTTTTGGCAAGGGTTTGCTTATTGGAGTTTAGTGGTGAGTTCTATAGCCTTAATAATCAATTGTTAAATTGATTATGATAGGATATGATAAGATATGGCTATGTTTGTGGATAAATGTGCTTATGCAAGTTTAGTATAGTGTATGTTGTGTGTTTTGCAAGTTTTATGCTATATGCAAGTTTAATGCTATGTTTTATGATGCTCACTATGCAAAACACTATGTTGAACATTGATGCATATGTAACATGTTATGCAAACTATATGTGAGATTATATGCAAGTTTATATGCAACATGTTATGCAAGATATGTATTTGGTTTTATGCATGCTAAGTATTTGGTTTTGTGCATGCTAAGTATTTGGTTTTATGCATGCTAAGTGTTTGGTTTTATGCAAGTTATGATGCAAGTTCATATGCAAGTTATGATGCAAGTTCATATGCAAGTTTGTCTCTTTTTATGATATGCATAATATATGCAAGTTTGCCTTTAAGTATGGCATGTTATGCAAGTTCATATGCAAGTTATGATGCAAGTTCATATGCAAGTTATGATGCAAGTTCATATGCAAGTTATGATGCAAGTTCATATGCAAGTTATGATGCAAGTTCATATGCAAGTTTGCCTCTATGTATGACATAAGTACATGTGCAAGTTCATCCCTTTTAAACCTATGACATTTATACAAGTTGACACCTTTATGATAGGTCTATGACATGAACATTTAAGCAAGTTACCATCTTTATGACATATGTGATGCATGCAAGTTTGGGTTGGTTATTTATGCAAGTTGGGTTTATGGTCATATATACAAGTTGATACCTTTTAAACCCATGATAATGCTAATGATATGCTAAGTTGAACCCATTGTGTGTATGATGAATCTTCTCTTTTGAAGTATGTCATGTTAACGTATTTACGTGGGACGATGGGGTAAAAATTAATGAACACATAAAATTGTGTGAAGTGGGTTTGATTAAACATACCGTAAAGTGGATGGACATAATTGGGAATTTACCTATTAAGTTAGGTCTACCCATATTATGGAATTGGGAATTTACCTATTGAGTTAGGTCTACCCATATTCTTAAATATTTGTAATTAATTAGGGATAATTAATACAAATTATGGGGGTGATTAATTAGGTGTAATTAATCTACTAAGACACGAGGTTGGACCCGTTTGTAGCATAAGACTGCCCGGAACCGACCGGCAAATCCAGCGGCTACAAATGCTTGGCCCAATGTGAGAGGTCTTAGTCATAAACTAAATACGTGACAAGTGTAAAGACATGAGGTTAGACTCTGTTATGGTGTAAGGCTGCCCGGAACCAACCGGCATATCCAACTGCCATAAAAGACAGTCTAATGTGAGAGGTCTTTACAAAGGCTACGATCTTAATTAATTAAGAAACACTTAACCAAATTAGCATGTAGAGGGGCATGAGGGGTTAAGTGGGTGCCTTGGGTGGCATGTAGTAACTAGTGGGGGTGCCTTGGGTGGCATGAGGAAACTAGTGGGTTGCCTTGGGTGGCAAAAGAAAATACGATTAGAATACTTAACCAAAGTGGAACATGTAATTAAACATGATTAAAGGGTTAAGTAAGTGCCTTGGGTGGCATGTGGGAATCAAGTAAGTGTCTTGGGTGGCATGCGGAAATCTAGTGGGTGCCTTAAGTGGCAATTGAAATATAATTAAATGACAAGCTTAAGTAGTAGCTTGTGGGGGCCTTAAGTGGCAATTGAAATATAATTAGATGACTTAACCAAACCTTAACATGTAAGGGGGCATGATTATAAAAGGGGTTAAGTGGGATGCACTAGATAAAATGACAAGCTTAAGTAGTAGCTTGTGGGGGCCCATTTCAACCAATATCCCAAATGTATCTTTGTGGGCTCGACCCAAGTCGAGGACGGGACACGCATATTGGGCTTGACTATAAAAGGCCAAAACGGGGTAGCGGTGGCAACGCGAGTCCAACGGGTTTCATATGCGTGTGTGGACCCGGGCTGGTAGGTAAGACGTTGTTGCATCGTGTAGATATAAGCCGTGCACCATTTGTTGTATCGGGTTGCCATTTTGGGGAGTGATACACCCCATTGTGGGGCCAGCACGGGTATCTACGGTAGGGAGCCGATCGCTTGGGGAGTAGTGGGTACACCTAGTGGAGATAGGGGCAGACGGCACCTATGTAGTCAGCTAGGGGTACACGAAACTACTATTAAAAATTACTGGGTACACCTAGTGGAGATAGGGGCAGACGGCACCTATGTAGTCAGCTAGGGGTACAAGAAACTACTGGGTAAAATTACTAAGTACACTTAGTGGGATCAACCTTTAAGTAGGAATTACCCTTGGGTGGGTAGAACTGGTGTGGTGCAGTGTAGGAATTTCCCTTGGGTGGGTAGATCTGGGGTGGTGCAATCTAGTAATTATCCTTGGGTGGATAAATGCGTCTTTTCGGTTATCTTAGTACATCCTGTGTTTAGCTGGCTACTTAGTGTAGTCATTATCCCCAGAGGTACCGTACCTTGTTTATATCATACCCTAATTACTTTAATGATTGTATTGTTAGGGTTATAGGACTCACTCAGACTTATGTCTGACCCCGTTGTTTCTTTATCTTTTTCCCAACCCTCAGGTTTTCAGAGTGGGCCTAGCACTAGTTGGCTTTGATCAGACTGCTTTATCTATCCTTTGGAGCTTGGACCGTGGATGTAAAGCTCAGTTTATCTTTTCTATTATGGCTATTAGGTTATGTAGTGGGATTATGTACTTTTGTTTTTACCAGGATGGATATTATGTACTTGACTCCTATTTATGGTTTTGGTGTAACCAGACATGTATTACTTTCCGCTGGAATGAAATGATGTTTTAAATTCTCAAGTATTACTTATATCTGTCTTGTTGTAATTTTTCTGTTCTATATTCACTTAAAATACTCCACCGATGTTATGGCATTCCCTTAGCGAGTGACCGTAGCGGGTGTGGGGTGTTACACTACTGGCTAAAAGTAATTAGACCATCCAGACTTTATGTTTGACCCTTTTTGTTTATCCTTTTTTCTTCTGTTCCCACTAGGTTCATAGGGAGGAAACACCCAGGCTTAATCAGAAATTCAGATATCACCTTGCTAGGAGCTATTTCTGAAGTATGGCTCAATTTCTTGTCTCTACTACGGCTTAACTCTTCCATTTAGGGAATTATGCTTTTTATTTATTTATGTACTCTGGCGATGCAATACAGAAGTTATTTTGTTGTAATGGTTTTTGTGGATTGTGAAATTGTGGAGTATGGTATTTTTATTGAAATAAAAATTTAAATTTCCGCTGCTATCTTATTTATATCTGTCTTGTAATTATTCTGTGTCTGATTACCTATAACTCTTCATGGAACTTAATGCATTCTCTTAGTGAGTGTCATTAATGAACATGGGGTGTCACACGTGTGATAAGAGGAAAACAGACTAGTGCTTCCCGATATTCGGGTGGTAAGGGTACTACAGACTTATTAACTCAAATGGTCCCTTCGCATCTAGCCAGCTCGAAGGGCCTTGGTTGCGTTAGTGATCAAGTCATAAGCCTATAGTCAACCTCCTTTCCGGAGTTGAGTAGCATTAGGTTCATTATGAGAAGGTTGATTCACGCTGCCAATCTTCGAGATAAAGGGGGAAGGCTTCGGGTTTCCATGAAGCCCTTCCTCTTTATGAAGGTGTCGTGAACAACTCTTTCACAAGAAGGTTAGTATTAACTCCCTGTTTCATCATAATTGTAACAACATGATTATCAAATCACAAGATGTTTAATTCTCGGACTTCTTCATTCACAAACTGTAGATGTATTACAAGAGTTGAAGAAATTGGAAGGCCCAAACTTTTCAATATGGGAAAGTATGGATTGAGTTGAGAATAACACTCATCGGAACACAAACAGTTGAACTATTCATTGTTATTACAACAATTTACATCATAGTATAAGAATATTTCAGAGTTCAAATAATTTACAGAAGAAAAATATCAGGGATTAATTAAATAATAGTGGAAAAATATATACATAAATATAATGTACATCGGAAATCATCATCAACCTCAACTGAAAGAGATATATTGATACAAAGCTTTCCGGATATAGCTGCAGCTGTAATCCAAGATCCTGTGAAAAAAAGTATATGTGAAAACCAAAACTACTAGCTGCCCATGTAGAAATTATGGGCACCCAGAGTTTAGGTAGAAACAACAAACTCCGAGATAGTCATGGGACTGGTGTGAGAACTAAAACAGTTATTAAATCTTTAATTTAAAAGTTGGGAAATCATGGAACCACGTCATATAACACAGAACGGATTTACTCCACAAGGATCTTCAGGAGCGGTCCACACTTACTTTAGTGGACTGGTTATTCCTGAACACACGTTTCCCTGCCCTATAGGGCATAAAATCATGTCAATATGTCAACCAACATATCCGAGGCCCCTCGCAATCCATCATCCACGTAAGTAAAAATGTATGGGATCCATATCATGACACCACTTCTAGTTAGAAAGAAACGCATGCACTCCGTTCAGTCATTATCCCGTTTTTGACTCATACCGGTTGTGAGGCTCGCGAATTAACGCTGTACGCAAAGCTATGCTATTTAAAGCCATGCTTTGATCATCAACCGCAAGACTTTGATTTTCAACAAAAGCCTTCATCATTTGCATCTCAGCATGCCACACTGACAATTCATGCCATTCAACTAATGTCTATCAATATATAACCTCTAAGCTTGTACGTCTCAGAGAAGGGTGTTAAGAAAGAGAATAAATTCTCCACCACCAAACAGATATATATTTAACAGAAATCAATCAACACAGAATGAAATCCAATATCAGACACACATCCATTTACAAGTCCGTTTTGGGTCTGAACGAAATAGGAGGCACCTTATTCCACGTCGTATATGTCCAATGCAGGTGAGAGGTCCTCGCATATCCGGCAGATCTCCAAATATGTCTGGATGATCACCACTTATTACCTTGTCTTGGGTGTACAACCTAATCAACACATCAGTAATCATCCAAATGATGTGAAGATCTCTGGTCTTCGACCACTGTCTTCATCATCAACTTTTAGTTGTCGTATTAATTATGCAGAATGGGTCAAACCCAGTCTTTCCAAATAACTCGCGTATTTGATAATCAAAAATCAAGTGTTATAAAAACACATCATATGCCTCATTCCAATTCAGAATATTCGTTTATTCGAATAATCTTTTCACAATTTAAAACAAATTAAGGTTTATCAAACAAGTCGGGATTATCGAGCCTTACCCAAATAATCATTTATTTTATTTTACAATCCCAACCTATTCATCCCATGGAGAAAAACTGGTAGTACTCCATATCTAACACCCGCTGTGTTCTGGGTAAATTAATTACCATTTCACGTTCAAATCTAATTAAAGATTTTACTATCGCCTAGATTAAAGATTTTTGTGTCCATCCAAAATCGTACATCAAAATCATATCTTGATTCTTCACTGAATATTATTTTAAAAGTGTACAGAATATTAATTTAAAACTATACTGAATAATATTTGAAAATTATACTATATAATATTTTAAAACTATTCTAAATAATTTTTGAAAACTATACTATATATTATTTTAAAACTATTCTATATAATATTTGAAAAGTATACTATATATTATTTTAAAACTATTCTATATAATATTTGAAAACTATACTATATATTATTTTAAAACTATTCGTTATTTCTGAATTGGAATCAGACTCAATCAATTACCACATAAATATATTTATATGGATTTCCATGCATCGCATATATTCACAATAATGATAAATAATCATTAAACATCCACACATCATTCAGAGTGCATTTTACCACTGTATAAGCATTAAAATAAATAAATAACGCTCCTCAAAGTCTGTCAACCCATTGATCTACATAAAACTAAATATTGGGATCAGTGTATGTCAAATATCATCCCAATCCCTGTGTGGGGTTTTCAAATAGCAACAGTCGATGTAAATAAATCATTGTTTAATTAATTTAACCAGTTCAAATTCAGTTTGAATTATTTTTCTAATTAATCAATTTTCACTATTTTAATTATAAATAAATATTTATAATTTAATTTCAACTATCACATTAATGTTAACAATATTTTTAATACGTTAAGCATTTCAACATCTCAAACAAAACACAATACAATCAATTAAATCGTCCATGGTTTGTGGATGAGGGAGGTGAGCTAACAAGCAACGTATACAATTTATAATGATTGAACTGATAAAAAGCTACCCTGGCAATTCTATATATTTTTATACATGAATACAATAACATGATAAAATAATTTTGAGTGAGAAGGAGTTCTCACATTGGTCGGTTTCATAAATTGATAAAATGATTATTTCAATCAAATTGAACAGGGCATTTAATTTGATCAATAATATCAACTAGTTCCAAAATCCTTCTGGTCAGTTCCATGTTGTAGTGTTTTTCACCACGATCGCAACGCGACAAAAATCGTCGGATTTGGACCTCGTATGAAGAAGATATAGTATTACAAACTTTAATTACATTTTTAAATAATTAATTAAAAGTTAAAACTAATTACTTTCTCTTTATTCCTTAATCCATCGTTCTCATTCTCAGTTGAAACTAAACCCATCGTCAACATCTATCTGCCGTCGCCGCTGGCTCCACCATCGTCCCGACCACTATCGGCCATCACCACTCCATCGAGCATCACGTCGTCCACCTAAGCCCCGACTCTGGTCGAGTTCGACGCCTCCTAGCACGAAAATCCATCTTCGAACATCCAGTCTTTGAGCCTCGATTTCGAAAAAAATTAAGTAAAAATCGATCTTGTTCTTTCAGTTTAAAAATCGTGTTGCGCTCTTCAATTCTTCCTTTATAAGTTTTTGAAATGAATTAGTGGATTGGGAATAATTAGAGAATGAATTTCTAAAGATCTTGGCCACTAAATTGCTTGGAGGCACTGAATAAAAGGGTTGACTAATGGATTAGGGTTTTTGATTGGGTATGAGGGTATATATAATACAATTTGAAAGGCGTTATATCTTTATTAACACTAAATACTTACAAGTAAAAAAATCTTATGACTATATAACACAAAAATATCGGTCTACAACATTGACAAAAAGCACTGACATATGCAGGGAATATACAAAAAACTCAGTGCATCAAACAAAAATCAACATGTCCTGACTTCACTATCTCATAACCATAGTTCCAAAGCATCCATCTGCAAATCCAACCAACTTCTCCAGTGCAATCACTCAGTGTTCAACTTCCTTAAGATGGCATTATGAATAAGAGAAAACAGTTCATCCACATTCAAGGAGGATGAACTAAACACCCTCTTATTTCTCTTATTCCATACTTCAAACACAAATGTCTTCAACACTTTCAACAAAAACATACTTATCTTCGTCTTCCATCTCGTAGCATTGAAAAGAACAAACCATTCATCACTGGTTATATTAGAGGGCCTATGCAGATTACCGGAAAGTAAAATTCTCCTCCATAATTGGAAAACAAACGAGCACTCAAAAATTAAATGAGTGTTACATTTAGCTCCATACCACAGAAAAACACGAATCATTCTGTATAATCCCAACCCTAAACAGCTTATCTATAGTGTTAATGGCTTTAGCCATAAATTTCCATAATAAGAAATTTTACTTGGCATTGCTCATCAAGTTTCAAATTCTCTTATGCCAAGGAAAAATTGGCTTCCGACCCACTAACAGATCATAAACTAAACCAACGGAGTGCTTCTTATCCATCCAAGCAATAATACCCTCACAAGGCTTATAATTAGTGGAAATTTCAGACCAAAGCAATCTTAATGAAGTAGAAAAACTATGAGGCAAATACAAAACCCCTCCATGAATCATATTATCTACTACTCCTGTGTTTGGAATACCACTGTTTCTTCTCAAATTATACTTAACAACATCACTTAAAATTAATCCTTTGCCCGCCCATGGAGAATGCCAAAAGGATAATCCTTGAATGTTCCCAGCATTGCATTGAATGTATGCAAAAAGAGACCTCTTAGAATTAAAATCTTCCTCCAACTACAAGATCATGGAAGGACATGGTCCATAAATTGTTGCTTCCAATAAGATTGTTCTTAACAAACTTAGTCAATAAGCATCTATCATCAGAGAATATTCTATCAATATACACCGAAACTGCAGCTTTATTCCAATGAAAAGGGTCAATTATACCTAGTCCACTGTTACATCTTTTTTCATACAATTTAGAAAAAGCGATGGGAACCATCTTCTTAGCAAAAGGATCAACATACCATAAGAACTTGTTCACAACACTGATCACCATATTAATGAGTTTCAAAGGGAGAATGTAACGGCCCGTATTTTTTTGTTAATGGTATAGTAAAAAATTAAACAATACTTAATTTAAAATGTGAGAATTAAGGGAAACGGTTTACGCCAATGTGTTCGTCTTGGAATTCTGCTTGAGATAGAGTCCGAGTTTGCATAAATTGGACTTCGTATAAAAAAGTTATGGTTGTCGGAAGTTTCTAGAAAATTCAAATAAATTCAAACAGCTCGAAAACAAATTCAAATTCAAAACAAAATTCAGAAGCAGGATGGGCGGGAAAATTCCTGCCCAGGACCCAGGTCTACCAGGGGGTCGACCCTAGTGTCGACCTCACACCTACAGGTCGACCTGCCCCCCTCCCCCCCCCCCCCCCCGGGGCAGATCTGAAAGTTGACGATTTTGTGACTCAGTGCTGAGTCACTAGGGCTGAGGTGTCACCCTATATTGATTGAATGGTTGTGGTTGACTCTAGGATCATCCGACGACTCAAATTGAATTGAAATTATATATAAACAACCCAATTCTCAAAACTAAAAATCACACAAAAATAATCCTAGAAATATCATGCTGTCAATAAAAAACTTGGAGTAGCTGTCACCAATTCAAAGACAAGATAAGAACCCGAATCAAAAATCAAATTAAAAGTAATCAAATTCAATGATCTACATCAAAGGCGAGCTTACCAATTTCAGAATTCAGATTTCAAAAAGCAAGAATTCCGTTTTAGTTTGTAAGTTGGTTATTACGCAGATTTAAACGTTCTTTCAAATGAATCATGACATGTTGTAATTTGAATATAGAATGATCCTTATGTATAAGATTTGACTCTCATTTATCTTAAAGTATCGTTGCAACTAATTATGTCTATATGCTTGTGGTGATGAACATATTATATATTAATCATGTCTATATGCTTGTGGGGATGAACATATTGTATGTTATTGGAATCTATTATGATTGGGTAATGGATTTATTTTGCCAATTAAATGGTGAAACATGTCATGTTATAAGTTGGTGGTTACTTGCAAGTTTATGATCTAAAACACATGCTTATATGTCAGATCAACACTCGTGTATATTCATGTTAGGTTGAATCTATTTATGTTGAAAAATTTGGAATTGTAGTCCTCTTATGTATTAACGCATAAGTACCATGCTAAGTTTTGATTCGAATATGTTTATAACAGCCCTCTTATGTTATGTTGATAATAGTTCTCTTATGTTTAACACACATAGGTTAATATGCTAATTTGCGATTTAAAAATGATTATAGTAGCTTTCTTATGTTTTGACATACATAAGTTAATACGCTAAGTTGTGGGTTGAAACTATGATTATATCTTAAACCTCCATGCTAGACCTTTGTCAAGTTTACATGACAATTAGACCCAACTTAGTCACAAGTTTACCTTTACCCATTTACTTAAAGTTAATGATACTTCTATGCCAAGTTACACATGACAAGTTGAAATGTATTCTATTTTATGTTTATTTCATGTCTCTTGTTTTATTACCCTTTTTGTTTATGGGTTTGGGCTAATTTACTAGCCCAACATTGTATGTGATTCATGCGTACATTCCACGGGGGTAGCGATGGGAAAATATGAAAATTCATGGCATGGATTTGTTCATAAAATGGTATATTTGATATACCATTTATGGTGAGCATAATCAAAGGATAATTATGGCATGATTAAATTAAATTAAATTTACATAAAGAAATTAGACATATATAGAAAAATGTGAATTTAGAAAATGACGAATATGCCTAACCCGAGGTTAGACTGAGTTGTGGTGTAAATCTGCCCAGAACCGACCGGCTTATCCAGTGACCACAACACGACCGGTCTAATGTGGGTGGTTTGTGCATCAAGTCCAAAAAGATACCGAGGTTTAGACTGAGCTGTGGTGTAAATCTGCCCAAAACCGACCGACACATCCAGTGACCACAACAATACATGTCTAATGTGAGTGGTTGGTGCTTTAATAAATTTAAGCTAAGTCAGGATTGGTAGGGTTAAGTCAATTAGGGAAACATTTAACCAATTCAACATGTTAGCTAAATGAATGGGTGGGGTCAGGTAAACTTGGACACTTTACCAAATAAACATGTTGATTAGAGAACTCTAGTAGCGGGGACCCATTTCATCAGTAACCCACATAGATGTATCATGATACCCTGAAACTAGGCAGGATGGGGCACGATTACAGGGATGATTATAAGCGGTCAAAATATCGGCGATTGGTGGGCCAGTGTAGGTTCCGACGGAGTATGGGCGTGCACGTACTCCAGAGTGGAAAAATTAGGCACTGGGCATCAGTAGTATACAATGTGCATCTCGAATCGTGTCGGGTTGCCAGTAGAGGGATTGATACACCCCAAGGTGGGACCAGCAAGATATCTACAGTCAAGCGGGGCCGAATGACATAGGATATGAATGCATACGAGTAGGAGCCGATCATTAAGGGGACCGTTTGTTATGAACACGTAGGACTTGTTGAATCAATGGTTAAGTAGGTGCAGAGACTATAGTAATGGGTGCGATCACTTGTTCCTCTTATCTTATATTAGGGTATTGTCCTATGTTCTGTTATTACTGTCATGATCCCTTTCCTTGTTTAAATACTAGTAATTATCGAACTTACCAGACTGATTGTTTGACCCGTTATCCTTCGTCCTCTTTTCTTCCGTTCCCCCTAGGTCCACAAGGAGGGAATACTGCAGCTTAGTCAGACTCTTTGCAAGCTTCAAGAAAATAGATGTATGATTTGGACTCTGTCACCTTGGCTCTGGCTCTGGACATTATCCTTGGGGATTTATGCAGTTTTATTTACGGTTTATTCTTCTTTATTAAATAATCAAGACAGAAATTATGTCATAATGTTTTGGAAGTTATTTTGAGACAATTTGATGTAATGCTTTTGTATTGAAGCACGTATGAAATAAATAATTAAATTTCGCTGCTTATATTTATCTGTCTTGTAAAGCTTTCTATGTCTTGTACATATAACCCTCCACCAAAGTTAAGACATTCCCTTTGTGAGTGACCTTAACGGAGGTGGGGTGTTTCACTTGGTATCAGAGCAATGGTTTACTAGATCCGATAAGAGTTTTTGAAAATTATTTTCAAAAAGGAATATAAAGAAGCATTCTACAAGAAAGAGTGTTGTTTTAAATTTAAAAAGGCATAATCCCCAAAGACATATGCACTATCTTTCTATCCTTCGTTTTGAATATTTTCTTTTTTGTTTCGGCATGTCTGGAAATCTTAACCTTCTAGAGGGTGTACCGATACCTGGCTGGTTCAGGAGGTACTTAGAGGCTAGGGCCAACGACGCAGGCCCAACAAATATTCCTCCTCCTCCAACTGCAGCGGTTCCTCCTTCTCCTCCTCCTCGTGCAAATGCTTTCTCAAAGATTTGTAGATTCTTTAGGGCCATGGGTGGAAAGGATTTCATGGGAATTGAATCATTCGTTGAAGCAAGGAAATGGCTCAAAGAAACTGAGGATCTGTTCATTATCTTCGAGGTGGACGATAGGCAGAAGATGCAGTTCGCTTATGGTTGCTCAAAGACGAAGCTTCCTATTGGTGGGAAATCACTAACGCTGAATGACCAGTTGACACATGGATGGATTTCAAAATAAGGTTTGAGATGAAATTCCTCTCACAGGTTGAACGAAGTTTACAGCTGGAAAAGTTCTTATCTCTTAAGCAAGGAAGTATGACGGTCAAGGAGTACGTCAATCAATTCAATCAGCTGGCCCGATTTGGACTGGATTTAGTGAACACTCCTCATAAGAAGGCTCTCCGTTTTGTCAAGGGATTGAATGAGCCACTTCACAGCTTGGCTATGACCCATATACCTATGGGGGCTACTTACGAGAGATTAGTGGACATGGCACTCTTACATTAGGAAGACAAGGGCAAGAAGGAGGCAAAAGCGGAAGTGCCTTAAGATAAGAAGGGGGAGGGGTCGCAGAACACGAAGGTTGATTCAAAGAAAGGCGGGAAAACAACAAACCCCGTGACAAGAGAAATTGTAATTTCTGTGGCATTCCCGGACATCTGATCAAAGACTGCAAGAAGAAGAAAAGGAAGATGGGTGGCTGTTTCCACTATAGTGAGACATGACACATGGCTAGGGCCTGCCCATGGAGGCAAGGGCAGGGAGCTGGACCTTCTTCTGGAGGCCAAGTTCATGCTCTCACAGCACCTCCGCAAGAACGAGGTAGAGATATTTCTATCGAAAGTTTAGTCTATCTATTTATCATCCTGTTTGTACACTATTTGATTATGGAGCATCGCACTCTTGTATATCTACTGCTTTAGTAGAATCTCTGCACCTAGACACCAGTATAGTAGAGAATCCCTTAGTTGTTTCAAATCTAATTGGGGGCTTAGCTTATTTGTCAATGGTTTGTTTGGATTTGAAAATATCTATACTAAGAGTTGGGTTTAGATTTAATGCCTTTGTTTTGGGCTTCACGGGCTATGGGTTAATTCTAGGCATGGACTGGCTATCCAGTAATAGTGTCGTCCTCGATTGTGAAAAGAGAGTGGTTATACTCATGACTCGCCTCGGTAACACTCTCGAAATTTCTTGTAATCCGATGAACTCCGTTATGCTTAGTTATATAGAATCTCTTGATGCGTCCGTTGAGAACTTGCAGTCTGTAAGGGTAGTCCGTGAACACTTGGATGTGTTTAAAGAGGTAAAAGGCTTACCTCTGAAGCGAGAGATAGACTTCCGCATATACCTCGCGGACAACGCAAAATCCGTTTCTTTACCCGTTAGACACATGGCTCCGAAGGAGAGGAAAGAACTCAACAAGCAAGTTAAGGAATTTCTTGAGAAGGGGTTTATAAGGCGGAGTATTTCTAAATGGGTGCTCAGTTGTGACGGCCCGCCCCGCACCAGCCTGCATTTCCTCCAAAAGTGCGCTGTACACATGCCCGACTAGCACAAGACGGTCGTCATAAGAAAGGAAAGAAGGGAATGAACTAACCAAAGAACCTGTAGAATGTCTCACAGCGCATGGAATAAAATATAATAATAACATACTTGACACAAAACAGGCGAGACAGTGCATAAGCTGATAACTAAAATCAACATCAAACATCAAAGCAGCGGGAATCCAAATACAGCTTATTACAATTTTCCAAATTTACTGTCTCTAAACAAAAGAAAGCTGAAGTAGAAGATACACCAAAAATGCCCAAGCAGTGATCTTCAACAATACAGGGAGAATACTATATATGTATATTACGTGGAAGCCTCCTGCTCGTCTCCGGATCATCTACCCGTACATCACCAGCTAACCTGTCTCTAGTCTGCTCGTGTGAGCACCCAGAGTAATAAGAAGAGACATAAAACTCTGGGTCAGACATAAAGCCTGGTATGAGCGATAAACATCTAAACAGAATAATAACAGGTATACTAAACCATACCTGAACCTGGACCTGCAACCAAAGAGTCAGTACCACATACCGTACAATACCCCAAGGTGCCGTAATAAATAGTGTAAGAATACGGGGGTGGGGTGTGCATGTCACAATGATAGCAAACAAATCATCCATAGCAACCATCCTCACATCTCTCACTCAGTGCGTAAAGCGTACGACATCTACCACTTTGGAACACTAGACAAACTGAGGTAACGACGAATCCCGACTTGTAGAAACCCTGCTGTGACCAAGCCAAACACTTGGAGTCATGACCAAACATTTCAATGACCCACTTCATTGGTCGTAGCCCTTGGTTCTACCGATGCCATAATGGCCCTGAATCCGCCTTCGTACCTCCTACCATAGTGGTCCAAAGCTATAGACGTCGATAACTCCTTGGCACGCGTCCCGCAGCAAAGCCCAACCATGAAGCGAACTCATTGATTCCCATCTAAATCTTGAGCTCTAACTTCTCATCTGGACTTCCTTTGCATCTCGGGTTTTGATCGAATTGGAGTGGGTCTTCAGAAGAGTTGCCACGCAGTAACAGTCCTGGAATTCGGTTCGGTTCGGTAATCATTGCCCTCGTCCGTTCGGTTCGGGTTTCTTCACTCCGGGTCGGGTCGGTGTCCTCCTCCGGGTCGGGTCGGTGTTTTCCTCCGGGTCGGGTCGGTGTCTTCCTCCGGGTCGGGTCGGTGTCTTCCTCCGGGTCGGGTCGGGTTGCCATCCTCCTTCCAGCTCATGCTCCTTCTTCGATCAGCTCCCTCGTTTCTTCTACTCCGATCCGATCACTTTACTTCAATCCGATCCGCTCCGCTCCCTAGCCTACTCCGATCCGATCCCCTGTCCACTCCAACTCCAAGCAATAGCCTTCCTTCCTGCCAAGCTCCTTCCAGTGACAAGTCCCAATCCAGTTCGGATTCCCTTGGTCAGTTCCCTAGTCCGATCCGACCCCTTTCTCCGATCCGAACCGGTTCGGAACCTGCACACTTCTGCAACTTTCCAGCGAGTTTTCTACGCCATTCGACGACGTTTTCGAGCAATTTAACTATTCTAATCAATCATGAAACATACCATAGCGTCATAGCAACATATAATAGCAACCACAAACAGCAAACAACAATTCAAATGAACCAAAATGGATCAAAAGTGGCTAAAACCTCACATTTGCCTATAATCCCTCTTAATCATGTTTAAGCATACGATTAGCAAAACATATCGAAATTAACCCAAATTTCTAACAGAGCCTTAAAACATTATTTTAGAATTTTAAGAAGGACAAATTTTAAAAATAAGCTTGTTTTTAAAACTAATAGCAGATTTATGCTAGTTTTGAAACTATTTGCGGAAATAGGCTTGTTTTTGGCAATAGTTGTTCAAAAACAAGTCTATTTCTGCAAATAGTTTCAAAACTAGCCTAAATCTGATATTAATATTAAAAACAAGCCTATTTTGAAAATTTGTCCCTTATATTTTTACAAGGGGTGCACTTCAAAAGTGCGCCCACGTGTACTTTTTTTAAACAATTGACCACCTCAGCGCTGATGTGGACAAAACAAGCCTATTTCTGCAAATAGTTTCAAAACTAGCCTAAATCCGCTATTAGTTTTAAAAACAAGGCTATTTTGAAAATTTGTCCTTTTAAGAATTTTCCAGAATTTATTTACGTATAAATTCGCTAATCTTCACTAATTACCCTTAATTAACTGTAATTAGTGTCAAAATGATGCTATCACTCACCTTTGCCACAACTAGAATCCCAAAACTGAAATATTCTCTGATTTGGCGCTGTTCCCAATCTTATACAGCAGCTCCAACCTTGCTTTGGTGCTTTTTCTTCTTAATTTAATGTTTGCTAAGCCTAATCTTCAATTAGAAGGTGATTTTTGGGTGTTTTAGAGAGATTTAGAGAGTGGAGGCCATGGCTAGGTTAAGAGGAATGAAAGTGGCGGCTGGAAAATGTCTAAAGAAATGTTTCCTAACCCTAATCAGCACCTATATCCCCCTAAACCCGAAATTCCCCTTGGGCCTAGCTGCTAATCACCCGCTTAAGCCCAATTAAGCTGTTTTTCACCATCTGAAACTTGTTTCAGCCATATCTCCCAAACGGTGAGTTCGTTTGGCTAATGTGACCACTCTACGGAAAGAGAAACCATCATCCGGAGCCAATGGAAGTGGTTTCAGGTCAAAATTCCTTTCCATTCAAAAGTTATGGCCAAAACAGTGCCAACTAGGGGTAAAATGGTCATTTAAAAATCGGGAAAAATCATGAACATGGGAAATGACCCCAATAGTCGTCTCCCAAAGTTACATGACCATACAACTTCGTATGTGAAAGAAATAAATATCCTACGATCCTATGATGCGTAGAATGCGGGTCGTTACACTCTCCCCCCCTTAAGAAATTTCGCCCCCGAAATTCCTTAATCCCAAAACATACAAGGGATCCCGCATGCCTAACAACCATATACAACAATCAAATATGCAAAACAAGCAAACAAGCCTATCCTAGCATGCGGAAAATCTAAATCGAAGTCAAAATCTTACCAGACAAAGAGTTCTGGATACTTCTTCCTTATGTCCTCCTCTGTTTCCCAAGTACAATCACTCTCGTCCTCGCTCCACTATACCTTGACTAGCTTCACCGCCTTCCTTCGAAGTTGCTTCGTGTCGTACTCAACAATACGGGCCGGCTTGCGGTTCCCAACCGCCTCGGGTTCTACTTCGAAGTCCTCTAACTGATCAGGTGAAATAGTCATATCTGAGTCGTGAACGAACTTCCTTAGTTGGGAAACATGAAATACGTTGTGAACTCCCGTCATCTTCTCTGGTAAGTCAATTCTGTATGCCAAATTCCCGACTAGCTCGAGAACAGGGAATGGGCCAACAAATCGTGGTGCCAACTTGCCCCTCCTGCCAAATCGTACTACGCTCTTCAACGGAGAAATCTTGACAAACACCAAGTCGCCAACGGAGAATTTTAAGTCTCTTCTCCTCTTATCAGCATAACTCTTCTGTCTATCTTGGGCAGCCTTCATTCGTTGTTGAATGGTCTTGATCTTATCTGAGGTCTCTCTCACCACATCTGGTCCAAGCACAAACTTCTCGCCAGTCTCTATCCAACATGATGGTGAGTTGCACGGTCTTCCGTACAAAGCTTCAAACGGAGCCATACCGATACTGGATTGGTAGCTATTGTTATATGCAAACTCTACTAGATGCAAATGGTTGTCCCATGATCCACTAAAATCCAATATACATGCTCTCAAGAGATCTTCCAAAATACGGTTCACCCTCTCCGTCTGACCGTCGGTCTGAGGATGATATGCGGTACTGAGATGTAACTCTGACCCTAGAGCCTCTTGTAAGCTCTTCCAAAACCCACTAGTGAACAACGGGTCTCGGTCGCTCACAATGCTTTTAGGTACTCCATGAAATCTCACTACCCACTTCATATACAATTCTGCTAACTTAGCTGCCGTTCTGGTCGATCTGACTGGTATAAACCGTGCACTTTTAGTCAATCGATCTACAATTACCCAAATGCTGTCATATCCCGATCTAGTCCTTGGTAAACCGTCGATGAAATCCATCGAGACTTGCTCCCATTTCCATTCGGGAATTTCTAATGGCTGTAACAATCCACTAGGCTTCTTTTGCTCGGCTTTAACTAACTGGCAATTCATGCATTTGGATATAAACTTCCCAACGTCTCTTTTCATTCCTTCCCAGTAGTAAGTCTGTTTCATGTCTTTATACATTTTATTACCACCGGGATGTATAGTCAACTTTGAGTGATGAAATTCTCTAAGCACTTCATCTCTCAATCCATTGATATTGGGTACAACAAGCTTTCCATTCTTTCTAAGCCATCCATCTCGATTAAGCCTATACTTGTTCATCTCCTCATCGATACCCATCTCTAACTTGGAGATGATTTCCAATAGGTTAGGATCGTCCCTCTGACTAGAGCCGATCCGCTCAATCAAAGTGGGTCTGATCGTCAAACTTGCTAACATTTCTGGATCCAATTCGCACTTTGGTCTGAAATCAAACCCCGCGATAAACTCCAGTTGCTTCCATTCAAGGAACATAGCCCCTAAGCTGGCATGTCTTCTACTCAATGCATCAGCCACCGCATTGCCCTTTCCTGGTGTATATGCGATGTCAAAATCATAGGAAGCTAAGAACTCTAACCATCTCTGCTGACGGAGATTCAGATCTTTCTGAGAGAAGAGATACTTTAACGAATTATGATCTGTAAACAGCTCAAATCTTTCTCCCAAGAGATAGTGTCTCCACATCTTTAACGCGAACACGATCGCTGCCAATTCTAAATCATGGGTAGGTTATCTTCTCTCGTACGGTTTCAATTGCCGACTTGCGTAAGCTACAACCCTACCGCCTTGCATCAATACAGCACCCAGTCCGGTACCACAGGCATCCGTGTATACCGTCATCTCTTCATCCCCCTTAGGGATGACTAACACTGGTGCGCTTGTCAACTTGTCCTTTAGATTCTTAAATGCATTCTCGCACCTTTCATCCCAGACAAAAGCTTGATTCTTCTTGGTCAACTGGGTCAATGGTGCTGCTACCTTGGAGAAACCTTGGATAAACTTACGATAATATCCCGCTAATCCCAAGAAACTTCTTACATCTGTTGCATTCTTGGGCGTAGGCCAATCCTGTACCGTAGCCACCTTTGCCGGGTCCACGGCAATACCATTCTCTGATACAACATGACCCAAGAACCTCACTTCCCTCTTCCAGAAGTGACACTTAGAAAACTTTGCTTTCAATTGGTGTTTTCTCAACACCTCCATCACTACTCTTAAATGTTCCTTGTGTTCTTCCTCTGTCCTCGAATAGACCAAAATATCATCCACGAACACAAGAACAGACTTATTCAACTGATCTCTGAATACCCTATTCATAAGATCCACAAAATATGCCGGGGCATTAGTCAGCCCAAATGGCATAACCAACCATTCATAAAATCCAGACGGCGTTCGAAATGCCGTTTTAGCTATACTCTCAGCTTCCACTCTAAGCTGATGAAAACCTGTCGCGAGATCCAACTGAGAAAATACTCTCGCGCCACTCAACTGATCGAACAAATCATCTATCCGCGGTAGAGGATACTTGTTCTTCCTCGTCACTTTATTCAACTCGCGGTAGTCTACACACAAACGAAGGGAACCATCTGCCTTGGTAGCAAACACAACTGGTGCTCCCCATTCAGAAACACTCCTTCTGATAAATCCCTTCTTCAAAAGATCGCTGACTTGCACCTCGAGCTCTCGTTGCTCTCTTGGTGCCATACGACGAAGTGGCATCACTATAGGCCTGGCATCTTTTACCAAATCAATACGGAACTCAATCTCTCGGTGTGGTGGAAGTCCGGTCACTTCTTCGAAAACATCCGGATACTGGCCAACCACGGGCAAATCTGACAACTCACTATGCGGAATGTCGAGGGAGTTTAGAAAACTAGCCAATACCCCCTTACTGGGTAGACCACCAAACACTATCCTCCGCCCATCATCCGCTCTAGCTGTCACCAACAAGCCCTCACAGTCTACCACCACCCCGTATCTTTGGAGCCAATCTACTCCCAAAATAATGCCAAACCCAGTGAAGCCCAAAACAAAGCAATCACAAACAAACATGCATCCATGACTCGATAAGACCACATTACGACAAATCATGCTAAGGCTAGTCGAACCACCAATCGGGTTCGTCACTACTAAAGGTCTATCGACAATCTCGGGCTCCAATCCCAACCTATCTACCAAGTCACTAGATATGAAAGAACTGGAAGCTCCGGTATCAAACAAAACTCTAACAGGAACATCGTAAATAGAAAGCATACCTTGAATGACGACATTCTTTCCCTTCTCCGCCGCAGTTGGGGCATTCGACGAAGAAGGAATAGCATTAAGAGCATATGCTTTCACCATTTGCCTTTCCTTAGGGGGCTGTGGACACTTGTCCTTGTGATGTCCCAATTGGCCATAATTGAAGCACTTCCTATCTGCTGGCTTGGCCCGACAATTACTAGCATAATGGCCCTTCTTACCACAGCTGAAGCACTCAACATCTTGCTTATTCTTTTTCTTCTGGCCATCCTTAGCTTGGTTCTGCTTTCTCTTATTCTGGGAACCACCCTTGCCTCCACCACTTGCTTGTGGCTTTGGCTCATCTGCAGATGCAACCTCAGTCTTCGGCTTAGGGTAGAGACTTTCTGATCTTAACGCTTTCCCCACAATCGATTCAAACGTCTCATCGATGTGGTTAATAAGCTTTTCCCCTAAGTACTGATCCAAACCAGTTATGAATTTCTCATTCTTCTTCTCGGCAGTATCAATAAGAGATAATCCATACTTCGACAAAGTGTCGAATTCAGCAATGTACTCCGAGACAGCTCTGCCATTCTGCTTGAGCTCCAAGAATTTCTTAAACAGCATTGACTTCTGAGCAGCTGGAATGAACTTCTCACTAAAGCGAGCCTTAAACTGCTCCCAAGTAATCTGATCTTCGGGAGTAGCTGCCTTTATAGCATTCCACCAATTCATTGCCCGCCCTTGCAGCTGACGGGACGCTAACCTTCTCTTCATTGCATCCTCGATACCCAAATCCTCGAAGATACGTTCGCAACTATCCAACCAATCCTGAACATCTGTGGCCGACTCCGTTCCGTGAAACGGCTTCCCACCAAGACTAGTATAATCCTTGTTTAGCTTGGCGAAGTCGACCCTCGGCGCCTGCACTATTGGACCACCACCATTTCCACCATTGGGAGCTGCCCTCTGTACATCTCTAAGCATCTCTCTCATGAGGTCAGGAAACATCGTCCTCATGTCAGCAGCATTCCCATTATTGGCTCCCCTACCAGCACCCCTAGTATCTCGGCTCATCGTCAATCTGAAAAAGGAAACGATTAACGATTCCATAGTGGTGTTAGTGCAGTACAACCTCATCCATATACTACTAATAGTATATATATATATATAGCTTTTAAAAACCAAAGTAATCACAAATACGCTCTCTCGTATACGTATATTATCTCTCCCTGATAACTTCCCTAGGTTAACTACGCAACCTAGAGCTCTGATACCAAGTGTGACGGCCCGCCCCGCACCAGCCTGCATTTCCTCCAAAAGTGCGCTGTACACATGCCCGACTAGCACAAGACGGTCGTCATAAGAAAGGAAAGAAGGGAATGAACTAACCAAAGAACCTGTAGAATGTCTCACAGCGCATGGAATAAAATATAATAATAACATACTTGACACAAAACAGGCGAGACAGTGCATAAGCTGATAACTAAAATCAACATCAAACATCAAAGCAGCGGGAATCCAAATACAGCTTATTACAATTTTCCAAATTTACTGTCTCTAAACAAAAGAAAGCTGAAGTAGAAGATACACCAAAAATGCCCAAGCAGTGATCTTCAACAATACAGGGAGAATACTATATATGTATATTACGTGGAAGCCTCCTGCTCGTCTCCGGATCATCTACCCGTACATCACCAGCTAACCTGTCTCTAGTCTGCTCGTGTGAGCACCCAGAGTAATAAGAAGAGACATAAAACTCTGGGTCAGACATAAAGCCTGGTATGAGCGATAAACATCTAAACAGAATAATAACAGGTATACTAAACCATACCTGAACCTGGACCTGCAACCAAAGAGTCAGTACCACATACCGTACAATACCCCAAGGTGCCGTAATAAATAGTGTAAGAATACGGGGGTGGGGTGTGCATGTCACAATGATAGCAAACAAATCATCCATAGCAACCATCCTCACATCTCTCACTCAGTGCGTAAAGCGTACGACATCTACCACTTTGGAACACTAGACAAACTGAGGTAACGACGAATCCCGACTTGTAGAAACCCTGCTGTGACCAAGCCAAACACTTGGAGTCATGACCAAACATTTCAATGACCCACTTCATTGGTCGTAGCCCTTGGTTCTACCGATGCCATAATGGCCCTGAATCCGCCTTCGTACCTCCTACCATAGTGGTCCAAAGCTATAGACGTCGATAACTCCTTGGCACGCGTCCCGCAGCAAAGCCCAACCATGAAGCGAACTCATTGATTCCCATCTAAATCTTGAGCTCTAACTTCTCATCTGGACTTCCTTTGCATCTCGGGTTTTGATCGAATTGGAGTGGGTCTTCAGAAGAGTTGCCACGCAGTAACAGTCCTGGAATTCGGTTCGGTTCGGTAATCATTGCCCTCGTCCGTTCGGTTCGGGTTTCTTCACTCCGGGTCGGGTCGGTGTCCTCCTCCGGGTCGGGTCGGTGTTTTCCTCCGGGTCGGGTCGGTGTCTTCCTCCGGGTCGGGTCGGTGTCTTCCTCCGGGTCGGGTCGGGTTGCCATCCTCCTTCCAGCTCATGCTCCTTCTTCGATCAACTCCCTCGTTTCTTCTACTCCGATCCGATCACTTTACTTCAATCCGATCCGCTCCGCTCCCTAGCCTACTCCGATCCGATCCCCTGTCCACTCCAACTCCAAGAAATAGCCTTCCTTCCTGCCAAGCTCCTTCCAGTGACAAGTCCCAATCCAGTTCGGATTCCCTTGGTCAGTTCCCTAGTCCGATCCGACCCCTTTCTCCGATCCGAACCGGTTCGGAACCTGCACACTTCTGCAACTTTCCAGCAAGTTTTCTACGCCATTCGACGACGTTTTCGAGCAATTTAACTATTCTAATCAATCATGAAACATACCATAGCGTCATAGCAACATATAATAGCAACCACAAACAGCAAACAACAATTCAAATGAACCAAAATGGATCAAAAGTGGCTAAAACCTCACATTTGCCTATAATCCCTCTTAATCATGTTTAAGCATACGATTAGCAAAACATATCGAAATTAACCCAAATTTCTAACAGAGCCTTAAAACATTATTTTAGAATTTTAAGAATTTTCCAGAATTTATTTACGTATAAATTCGCTAATCTTCACTAATTACCCTTAATTAACTGTAATTGGTGTCAAAATGATGCTATCACTCACCTTTGCCACAACTAGAATCCCAAAACTGAAATATTCTCTGATTTGGCGCTGTTCCCAATCTTATACAGCAGCTCCAACCTTGCTTTGGTGCTTTTTCTTCTTAATTTAATGTTTGCTAAGCCTAATCTTCAATTAGAAGGTGATTTTTGGGTGTTTTAGAGAGATTTAGAGAGTGGAGGCCATGGCTAGGTTAAGAGGAATGAAAGTGGCGGCTGGAAAATGTCTAAAGAAATGTTTCCTAACCCTAATCAGCACCTATATCCCCCTAAACCCGAAATTCCCCTTGGGCCTAGCTGTTAATCACCCGCTTAAGCCCAATTAAGCTGTTTTTCACCATCTGAAACTTGTTTCAGCCATATCTCCCAAACGGTGAGTCCGTTTGGCTAATGTGACCACTCTACGGAAAGAGAAACCATCATCCGGAGCCAATGGAAGTGGTTTCAGGTCAAAATTCCTTTCCATTCAAAAGTTATGGCCAAAACAGTGCCAACTAGGGGTAAAATGGTCATTTAAAAATCGGGAAAAATCATGAACATGGGAAATGACCCCAATAGTCGTCTCCCAAAGTTACATGACCATACGACTTCGTATGTGAAAGAAATAAATATCCTACGATCCTATGATGCGTAGAATGCGGGTCGTTACATCAGTAGTGTTCATAACTAAAGAGGACGGTTCGCTTCGCCTGTGCATTGATTATAGGGAGCTAAACAAGCTGACCAAGAGGAATAGGCACCCACTCCATAGAATAGATGATTTGTTAGATCAACTTGTAGGTGCATCGGTTTTCTCCCAATTAGATTTAGCTACCGGGTTTCATCAGCTAAGAGTGGCTGAAGACAGCATTGATAATACTGCGTTCAAAACTCCATATGGTTTCTTCGAGTGGCTTGTCATGCCTTTCGGCTTGACAAATGCACCCGCTTACTTGGTTTATTTAATGAGCAGGGTATTCTGAGAGTTCCTCAATAAGTTTGTGGTGGTCTTCATAGACGATATTTTGATCTTCTCAAAGAATGAGGAAGAGCATGCTCAGCATCTAAAAGAAGTCATGGATACTCTCCATGCACATCAGTTGAAGGCGAAATTCTCCAAATGTCATTTCTGGAGGGAAGAAGTTAGGTTCCTTGGACACGTGGTGTCCAAAGAGGGGATAGCTGTGGACCCCGCGAAAGTGGTTGCTGTGCAAGATTGGAAGGTTCCTCGAAACGCAACCGATGTCCGAAGCTTTCTCAGGCTTGCAGGCTTTTATCGAAAATTTATAAAAGATTTTGCAAAAATCTCAGCTCCACTGACAAGATTGACAAAGAAGAACCTAGCTTTCAATTGGAATTTGGATTGCGATATTGCTTTCCAACGTTTGAAAAGGGCTCTAACAACAGGCCCAGTTCTGACATTGCCTGATGGAAGCAAGATGTTTACTGTATACACAGATGCTTGCGAAACGGGACTAGGCGCTGTTCTGATGCAAGAAGGGAAGGTAGTGGCTTATGGTGGAAGACAGTCGAAAGTACACGAGAAAAACTGCCCAACCCACGACCTAGAGTTGGCAGCCATCGTTTTTGCACTTAAGTCATGGCGCCATTATCTCCTATGTGAGAAATTTTAACTGTATATTGACCATAAATCATTGAAATACCTTTTCTCGCAGAAAGATCTCAATTTGAGGCAGCAAACATGGATGGAGTTTCTTGCCTCGTTCGATTTTGAGATTTCCTACACTCCTGGCAAGGGCAATGCAGTAGCAGATGCCTTAAGTAGAAAGAAGCTGGCCTTAAGCCCTCTGTTTGTGGAAAGGCAAAGCTTGGAGTTCATAGCAAGCTTTAACTTCAGACCCTCCTCTGAATTTGTACTTGGCTTGCTAGCAACGTTAGAAGTTCGGCCAACTCTATTAGACTCAATCGGAGCCACGCAAAGAGAAACCCTCACCTAGCCGATGTGATGGACAAGTTAATTAGCCGATTCCAAGGGCCAGTTGAGACGAGATGGAAGACTATGTGTCCCACAAGTAAGGGATTTGGTAAAGGCGGTTCTAGAAGAGGCACACCATTCAAAGTTGACCATACACCCAGGCGGAGACAAAATGTATAAAGACATCAAGAGAGTTTTCTTTTGGAATGGCATGAAGCAAGACGTAGCCGAATTTGTTTCTAAGTGTTTAATATGCCAACAAGTCAAAGCGGAGCAGAAGAAGCCTGGTGGTCTGCTCCATCCTCTAGAGGTCCCACAATGGAAATGGGATAGCATCTCGATGGACTTTATAGATGGGTTGCCTAGGTCAAGAAGGGGCAATACCAGCATTTGTGTAATCATGGACAGGCTCACAAAAAGCGCCCACTTTTTAACCGTCAAGAGTAGAAGGACTGCCTCATCTTTAGCATCCATATATCTTAAAGAGATAGTTTGACTCTATGGGATACCCTCCAGCATAGTGAGTGATCGATACCCTATCTTTACGAGCGAGTTTTGGAAGAGTTTACAAGAGGTTGTAGGCACACAGTTATGCTTAAGCACGACCTATCACCCTCAAACCGATTGCCAGACGGAAAGAGTCAACAGAGTATTAGAAGACCTCTTAAGATTATGCATTATGGACTTCAGAGATACATAGGAGGATCATCTACCTTTGGTGGAATTCTCTTACAACAATAGCTACCAAGCCACCATAGGCATGGTGCCTTTCGAAGATTTATATGGAAGACCGTGCAGGTCACCAACTTGTTGGTGGGAATCCACAGACAAGCTCATATTTGGACCAGACATGATTAGGGAATCTTCAGAGAAAGTAGACTTGATACAAAGAAGAATGAAGACTGCCCAAGATAGACAGAAGTCCTATGCAGACAAAAGAAGAATTGACCTTGAGTTCGAAGTTGGAGACAAGTTGTTCCTTAAAGTATATCCTTTGAGAAACGTCGTTCGCTTTGGATATACAGGAAAGTTAGCACCAAGATTTGTAGGGTCGTTCCCTGTCATCCATAAGATTGGGAAGATGGCTTATAGGGTACAGCTCCCTGAAAGGTTGGCCGAGGCTCATAATGTCTTTCATATCTCTCACCTGCGGAAATGCTTACACTAGTCTGCAGAAGTGGTAGAATCAAGTATGCTAGAGGAAGTTGAACGAGAAACAACTGTGAGGAGAGCTCCAACCCGTATCTTGGGAACAGAAGTCAAAAGCTACGCAAACGTGAAGTTAAGCTCGTCAAAGTTCAATGGAACGACACCGAGGAAGGCGCGACTTGGGAAACTGAGGACAGAATACGCGCATCCTACCCTTTTCTTTTTGAGGGTACATCCTTAATCTCTTTTTCCTTAAGTTTATGCTCGTATCTATCTTTTTAGGTATATCTCCTCGGTCCTATCCTTTATCCTTAGGTAGGAAACCATTTGGATGCAAACATGTAATTGAAACATGTTATAATTGATGGTTGCAAGGGGTTGTAAGTGGTTGCAAGTGGTTGCAAGTGGATGCATAAACACACACATTAGGTATTAGATCGGCTCAGTCACTTCCATATTGCATATGCATATATGTATTCGTATATGGATTGAAACTTGATGTGTTATTGTATGGACGTTGCATTTGTTTGAATGATTGTGCACTCATGTAGGAAATTTTGAGTAGGAAAAATTGCATTCATAATGGACTCATGGCACTGACATAATTTGCATTAAGGAGGTCAACAAAATCAGTAGACCGCCAAATTTTGCATTAGATAAGGACATGTACACACACAACGCATATGATCATAAAGCATTAGAAATCTTTTAAGGACAATGGACACCTGTGTTTGATTGTTGAGTAGATGGGTAAGTGGATGGTAGGATATAAGTTCTTCTCGACTTGAAGATTTCGGGGACGAAATCCTAAAAGGAGGGGAGAATGTAACACCCTGTATTTTTTGTTAACGGTATAGTAACGAATTAAACAATACTTAACTTAAAATGTGAGAATTAAGGGAAACGATTATGCCATTGTGTTCGTCTCGGAATTCTGGTTGAGATAGAGTCCGGGTTTGCGTAAATTGGACTTCGTATGAAAAAGTTATGGCTGTTGGAAGTTTCCAGAAAATTCAAATAAATTCAAACAGCTCGAAAACAAATTCAAATTCAAAACAAAAGTCAGAAGTGGGCTGGGCGGGGAAATTCCCGGCCAGGACCAAGGTCGACCAAGGGGTCGACCCTAGTGTCGACCTCCCCCCTACAGGTCCACCTGGGGGTCGACCTGCCCCCCGGGCAGATCTGAAAGGTGACGATTTTGTGACTCAGTGCTGAGTCACTAGGGCGTAGGTGTCACCCTATCTTGACTGAATGGTTGTGGTTGACTGTTGGATCATCCGACGGCTCAAAGTGAATTGAAATTCTATATAAACAACCCAATGCTCAAACCAAAAAATCACACAAAAATAATCCTAGAACTATCATGCTGTCAATAGAAAACATGGAGTAGCTGTTACCAATTCAAAGAAAAGATAAGAACCTGAATTAAAAATCAAATTAAAAGTAATCAAATTCAACGATCTACATCAAAGGCGAGCTTACCAATTTCAAAATTCAGATTTCAAAAAGCAAGTATTCCTTTTTAGTTTTTAAGTTGGTTATTACGCAGATTTAAACGTTCTTTCAAATGAATCATGACATGTTGTAATTTGAATATAGAATGATGCTTATGTATAAGATTTGACTCTCGTTTATCTTAAAGTATCGTTGCAATTATTTATGTCTATATGCTCGTGGTGATGAACATATTATATATTAATCATGTCTATATGCTTGTAGGGATGAATATATTGTATGTTATTGGAATCTATTATGATTGGGTAATGGATTTATTTTGCCAATTAAATGGTGAAACATGTCATGTTATAAATTGGTGATTACTTGCAAGTTTATGATCTAAAACACATGCTTATAAGTTAGATCAACACTCATGTATATTCATGTTAGGTTGAATCTATTTATGTTGAAAAATTTGGAATTGTAGTCCTCTTATGTTTTAACACATAAGTATCATGCTAAGTTATGATTCAAATATGTTTATAATAGCCCTCTTATGTTTAAAACACACATAAGTCACCATGCCAAGTTGTGATTCGAATATGTTGATAATAGTTCTCTTATGTTTAACACACACAAGTAAATATGCAAAGTTACGATTTAAAAATGATTATAGTAGCTTTCTTATGTTTTGCCATACATAAGTTAATATGCTAAGTTGTGGGTAGAAACTGTAATTATATGTTAAACCTCCATGCTAGACCTTTGTCAAGTTTATATGACAATTAGACCCAACTTAGTCACAAGTTTACCTTTACCCATTTAATTAAAGTTAATGATACTTCCTTGCCAAGTTGCACATGACAGGTTGAAATGTATGCTATTTTATGTTTAATTCATGTCCCTTGTTTATTACCCTTTTTTTTGTGGGTTTGGGCTTATTTACTGGCCCAACATTGTATGTGATTCATGCGTACATTCCACGGGGGGTGGCGATGGGAAAATATGAAAATTCATGGCATGGATTTGTTCATAAAATGGTATATTCGATATACCATTTGTGGTGAGCATAATCAAAGGATAATTATGGCATGATTAAATTAAATTAAATTTAATTTACATAAAGAAATTAGACATATATAGAAAAATGTGAATTCAGAAAAAGACGAATATGCCTAACCCGGGGTTAGACTGAGTTGTGGTGTAAATCTGCCCGGAACCCACCGACATATCCAGTGACCACAACAAGACCTGTCTAATGTGGGTGGTTGGTGCATCAAGCCCAAAAAGAACCCGAGGTTAGACGGAGTTTTGGTGTAAATCTGCCCGAAACCGATCGGCACTCCAGTGACCACAACAATACCTGTCTAATGTGAGTGGTTGGTGCTTTAATAAATTAAAGCTAAGTCAGAATTGGTAGGGTTAAGTCAATTAGGGAAACACTTAGCCGATTCAACATGTTAACTAAACGAATGGGTGGGGTTAGGTAAACTTGGAAACTTAACCAAATAAACATGTTGATTAGAAAACCCTAGTAGCGGGGACCCATTTCAGCAGTAACCCACATAGATGTATCATAGTACCCCGAAACTAGGCAGGATGGAACACGATTACTGGGCTAATTATAAGTGGTCAAAATGTCGGCAATTGGTGGGCCAGTGTAGGTTCCAACGGAGTATGGGCATGCACGTACTCCAGAGTGGAAAAATTAGGCACTGGGCATCAGTAGTATACACTGTGCATCTTGAATCGTGTCGGGTTGTCACTAGAGGGATTGATACACCCCATAGTGGGACCAGCACAGGTATCTACAGTCAAGCAGGGCCAAATGACACAACATATGAATGCATACGAGTAGGAGCCGATCATTAAGGGGACCGTTTGTTATGAACACGTAGGACTGGTTGAATCAATGGTTAAGTAGGTGCAGAGACTATAATAATGTGTGCGATCACATGTTCCTCTTATCTTATATTAGGGTATTGTCCTATGTTCTGTTATTACTGTCATGATCCCTTTCCTTGTTTAAATACTAGTAATCACCGAACTTACCAGACTTATTGTCTGACCTATTTTCCTTCATCCTCGTTTCTTCCGTTCCACTCCTCCAGTCCACAGGGAGGGAATACTGCAGCTTAGTCAGACACTTTGCAAGCTTCAAGAAAGTAGATGTATGATTTGGACTCTCTCTCACCTTGGCTATGGCTCTTGGACATTATCCTTGGGGATTTATGCAGTTTTATTTATGGTTTATGCTTCTTTATTAAATAATCAAGACAGAAATTATGTTGTAATGTTTTGGAAGTTATTTTGACACAATTTGATGTAATGCTTTTGTATTGAACCACATATGAAATAAATAATTGAATTTTGCTGCTTATATTTATCTGTCTTGTAAAGTTTTCTGTGTCTTGTACCTATAACCCTCCACCAAAGTTAAGGCATTCCCTTTGTGAGTCATCTTAACGGAGGTAGGGTGTTTCAGATAATATAATGTCTAGTATAATATGTAGTCATTGAAGTTACAATTGATTGAATGATAACTAACCTTCCATCTTGAGACAAACTACATGATGACTACTACTTCATTCTTTCAATAATTTTTTCATATAACGGCATACCCTTAACTTTTGTGATTCTTCCAGTAAAAAGAGGCAGTCCTAAATATGAAGAATTTTTAGTAAGACTCTTCAATCCAGATGATTCAATCAGTTCATTCATTTTAGCTTGACTTAACCCAGCAACTTTAATGTGAGACTTACACAAATTAATTTGTAAGCCTGTAATCTCATAAAAAGTTTAAAGAACAGTTAAAATACACTGAATATTCCCTAAAGTTGGCTTAGTGAAGATTATGAGATCGTCTGCAAAACACAAGTGGGTAATGAGAGGATTCTTACATTGAGGATGCAACTGAAGATTACCCAACTTAACTAGATTAAGAATTAGTGAATTAAGAAGCCCCATAACAATTATAAACAAATAGGAAGAGATTGGGTCACCATGTCTAACTCCAAGCTTTCCTTTGAAGTAACCATGTAACATCCCATGTCTAGAAATTGAAAACATAGGAGTAGAACTCCATAACAATTATAATATAATTTAATATTATTTAATTGCAATTTAACTTGTTTAACGACTCGAACTCCAAACGAATCCTAATGACTGTCGCCCCAAGCCAAATACTCCCGTTCCAGACACAATGGGACATGTTTCGTCAACTGATTCAACTGTTTGACTAGTTTTTCATTAAATTAAAATATAAATCAATATATATTGAATTTAAATGTACATTTTAATTTACCACGGCCACATACTGGCTCCAAAAATTACAGAAAAATAAATCTAGCTATGTTTTGATGATACGATCCTAACAAAACTAATTTCATCGAATTTTGAGACTGTTTAGAAAATGGCCAATTTCTAGTCGATTAAATTTAAACTGAATTGACAAAACACATTTAAATTCACCATGCTCCCATATTAATTGCAAAAATTATGAAATTTGGAATCCACCAATAATTTGACATTTCGGATCTAACAAAAGTGGTTTCGTCAAAAACGGAGGTTGTTTGCAAAATGGCTATTTTTAAGGGTTATATTTTATTTAAAAATATTAAATTCCATAGCGACTATTTTAAATTTTAAATTGGCCATCACTTTCAATCTATACTATGAAATCTGCGTTTTTCACATTCATTAGGAAGATATAATTAAACAGATTCAAATGTTTCTGGTTTTACAGAAATCCTATTTACTTTGAATCATATACGTTCAGTTGAAATTTAAAATCGAACTTTCAAACTACCATGCCATTTCGAGTTCGTTTTATAATTAAAATAAATTTATACATTCTAACTTCGATTTAAATAAATTTTTTATCATTATTATTTAAAATAAATCAGTTTAAATATTCAAAATCCATTAAAATAGCAAAAAAAAAAAAAAAAATTTGGTTCAGAAATTCCGAGTTGTTATAATCTCCCCCACTTAAAATCTTTTCGTCCTCAAAAAGGAATGGAGCTAAAAGCTGCTTAACTAACCAACTCAAGTTTCATTCTAACTTTCATTCTTCAACTTTTCGGTTTCTAAGAATTTTCTAATTTCTCAAAAATTTGGCTAACACCCTAAATTTTCAAAAAAAATCGCCATAACCTCCTTTATATGGGCTGATCGGCAAAATCGCAACTTGCCTCACAGGACCCTCATCAATCAAAAAGAAAAAGCCAAGTGGCCAGCCAATCAGCTCATAAAATCATCAAACCCAAGAAATACAGTAAACATGTACCTATTTGTCGGGAATACAATTTTACTCATCTTCTTAGCTTCCACTTTATGACCTGTTCACACATATATATGTACATCTATGCGATTCTAATCAATTTTCAATCCAGTTCAATATTTGATTTGATTTGGCTTAAATTTACGTTTCATTCTCATATTGGTTAAATTAATTGTCATTCCAATATTTTTATTAGTTAAACTAATAATCAAACATCACAACTAGCAATCAATTTGTTGATTAACTTTTTAAATATATATAACTTTTATATATTCAAAAATCATATTTTCTAAGATCGGATTATGAATATAATCACAAAATTGTTAATTATATACTGGTCACTCTCAACTCATTCTCGGTAATTTCTAACCCCATCTTTAACGAGTTTCTCATTCTAGGATACTACTGATTCTATCTCTAATGAGTATTCTTATAGGATATTAATAAACCAATCTCAAATGAGTCTTTTGTTCTATTCTAATGAGTTGCACCCCATAGATTTGAGTTAACTAAAGCTCTGATACTAATTGAAACGACCCAAACTCCCCCCATAATGGAAAGTCCGAATTGAGTTGAGAACAACACTCATCGGAAAACAAACAATAGAATAGTTCATTGCTATTACAACAATTTACATTAGAGTACAAGAATATTTCAGAGTTCAAATAATTTACAACAGAAAAATATCAAAGATTTAATTACATAACAGCGGAAAAATATATACATAAACATAATGTACATCGGAAATCATCATCAACCACAACTGAAAGAGATATACGGATACAAAGCTTTCCGAATATAGCTGCAGTTGTAATCTAGGATCCTGTGAAAAGAAGTACCTATGAAAACCAAAACTACAAGCTGCCTATGCGGAAAATATGGGCACATAGAGTTTATGTAGAAACAATAAACTCCGAGTTAGTCATGGGACTGGCGTGAGAATTAAAATAGTTATTAAATCTTTAATTCAAAAGTTAGGAAATCATAGGACCACGCTGTATAACATGGAATGGATTTACTCCACATGAATCTCAGTTTAAAATAAAACAATGCTATGCTTTTTGAAAAATGAAGTTATTATAAGATTCAGGTCCCATCACACAATGCAACAAAAGCCGGAGGATTGAGTTTTCCCTTATAATAGCCAAACATGCTTGGTACGTTTAAAATCAAATCATTTTGATATTACTATAAGTGCATAGTGTCAAAAATAACTTCAATATAAATGTATCAATCCTAGACGACATAGGTACCATATGTTATGTCGCCATACTAGGTTTACAACTAAAACCGAAAAGTCATGACTAGAAATTGGATTTCCATCTATAAGTCGAGGCCAGGGATGGCTCCTCTCCGGTTCGAGACACTCTAGCCTGTGCATCAGGACTCAGACATAGGTGAGCCCTTGGATCTTCAGGAGCGGTCCAAACTTACTTTAGTGGATTGGTCATTCCTGAACACACGTTTCCCCGCCCTATAGGGCGTAAATTTTGGTAAGTATGTCCATCATCATATCTGAGGCGCCTCATAGTCCATTATCCACACAAGTAAAAATGTCTGGGCTCCATACCATGACACCACTTCTATCTAGAAAGAAACACATACACTCCCTGTAGTCAGTATCCCGTTTTTGACTCATACCCGGTGTATGACTCGCAAATTAACGTTATACCCAAAACTATGCTATTTAAAGCCTTGCTTTGATCATCAACCACAAGACTTTGCTTTTCAACAAAAGCCTTGATCATTTTCAACTTAGCATGCCACACTGATAATTCATGCCATGCAACTTGTGCCTATCAATAAATAACCTCTAAGCTTGCACGTCTCAGAGAAGGGTGTTAAGCAAGAGAATAAATTCTCCGCCACCAAACGGATATATATTTAATAGAAATCAATCAACACAGAATGAAATCCAATGTCAGACACACATCCATTTACAAGTCTTTTCTAGTTCTGAACGAAACCGGAGGCACCTTATTCCTCGTCCTATATGTCCAATACAGAAGAAAGGTCCTCGCATATACGATAGTTCTCCAAGTACGTCTGGACGATCACCATTTATTACCTTGTCTTGGGTGTACAGCCCAATTAAGACATCAGTAACCATCCAAATTATGTGAAGATCTGTAACACCCCATGATTTTAAATATTAAAATTAAAGCATTAAGGAATACTTAATTTAAAATGTGGAAATTAAGGGAAACAGGTTGCGCTATTGCGTTCACCTCAGAATTCTGCTTGAGATAGAGTCCGAGTTTGCGTAAATCGGACTCCGTATGAAGAAGATATCTTTAAATTAAATATTGCAGCAGAACATGAAAAAGAAGAATGAAAAAACAAAAATGTTTAGCATTGTTCTAAGTTTTGAAAGTAAAAGACTTAGTAGCTCATTTGGTTAGAACTTGTGATCTACATAAAGAGGTACAGAGATCGATCCCCGCCAGCGCCATATTTTTGTTTTAGGCGAATGGCTAAAAAGTGGCTTAGTATGAACGCAGTTCAAAAAGTGGTTTAGTGTGAAAATGATTAATTGGGAAGATAGATAAAAAGAATATATATATATCTATTGAATATATATATATAGAAAATATATATACAGAAAATAAATATATATATGCATATATATAAGGCATGTACGCATCATGTGGCGCATATGGCACATTTTTTGTTAGTCAAGGATTGTCTTTTTTACGTGGCCTTCTCTGATTGGCTTTTTGACAACAATTAAGACATCAGTAACCATCCAAATTATGTGAAGATCTGTAACACCCCATGATTTTAAATATTAAAATTAAAGCATTAAGGAATACTTAATTTAAAATGTGGAAATTAAGGGAAACAGGTTGCGCTATTGCGTTCACCTCAGAATTCTGCTTGAGATAGAGTCCGAGTTTGCGTAAATCGGACTCCGTATGAAGAAGATATCTTTAAATTAAATATTGCAGCAGAACATGAAAAAGAAGAATGAAAAAACAAAAATGTTTAGCATTGTTCTAAGTTTTGAAAGTAAAAGACTTAGTAGCTCATTTGGTTAGAACTTGTGATCTACATAAAGAGGTACAGAGATCGATCCCCGCCAGCGCCATATTTTTGTTTTAGGCGAATGGCTAAAAAGTGGCTTAGTATGAACGCAGTTCAAAAAGTGGTTTAGTGTGAAAATGATTAATTGGGAAGATAGATAAAAAGAATATATATATATCTATTGAATATATATATATAGAAAATATATATACAGAAAATAAATATATATATGCATATATATATATATAAGGCATGTACGCATCATGTGGCGCATATGGCACATTTTTTGTTAGTCAAGGATTGTCTTTTTTACGTGGCCTTCTCTGATTGGCTTTTTGACAAATTCTGAGGTGTTAGGGCTTATGTGTCATGCTATGATTGGCTGAGTGACACTTGCTTTAGTTGGATGACTCTGATTGCTCCTAAAACGATCTAACGGCTCACATAAGATTTAACTTCTATAAAAGAAACCATAATCCTGAAACCCTAAATCACACAAATTCATTCCAAGGAGCCACCATGTCATCCATGATCGTTCTAGTTTAGCCACTATTCCTTCTTCAACTTAAAAGCAAGAATCAAATCTAAATCCAAATTAGAATAACAATTAGTCTACATTAAAGGCGAGCAATTCAATTTCAGAATACAGATCCTAGAAAAACAAGACTGTTCTTTTAATTGTGAGTGTTATTTCTTTCACAATATAATTAATAAATTAATTATGATGGGTTGTAATTGGACTATGAGAACATGTCTGTTGAAACATGTGATGTTATTGTTTGTATGATTGGTAGATCTATTTATATGTACAATTATACATTTTTAACTTGATTCATTTTATGCGAGTTTACATATGTTAATTTGTGAATCATATGCAAGTTTATGTTATGTAAATCATATGCAAATTTATGTGTTAAATCATATGCGAATCTTATGCAAGTTTGTGATGTTAAAACATATGTATGCATGTTTAGGATGTTGAAACATATGTGAATCTTATGCAAGTTGGGATGTAAAACATATGTGAATCAAGTATATACATATGCTAGTTTATAAGCGAAAAGTGTGACATTAATTTACGTGTTTAGATCCGTATGCAAGTTCACATTTTTATGTTTAGATCTATGTTTAGATCCATATGCAAGTTCACATTTTGATACTAGATCTATATTTAGATCCAAGGCAATAACATACTTATGCGAATTTATGTTTCCTATGCTAGTTTTGTATGTGAATCATATGCTAGTTTGAATGTAAGTTTGTATGAAATTCATATGCAAGTCATAGGAAAACCATATCCATATATTCAAGTTCATAATTACATGTTTAGATCTATACATCTAGACCCATGACAGTACATAGTTTATACAAATTTATGTTTTATGACTATTGGCTATGCAAGTGTTGATTATGCAAATTTTTGTTAATATGAATCATAATCATGCCAGTTTTGATCCATGTTATGCTAGTTAGATCTATTTTGTGTGTTATGCAAGTTGTGATGTTTCTTTCCTTTTTATGAGTTAGACTATTTGTGAGTCTAACATATTTCACGTTCAACGTACGAACGACGTGGGGATAATGGGAAAATATTAAACATGCATAATTATGAATTGGCATAAAATGGCATAAAGGCATATAATTGATTTGAGACATTAATTGGCCTAATTTATATGCATTGTAATTATGGACATAATTTAAGTAACAATTATGGACATGGATTAAAATTGGAAGTTATTGGCAATTTGAAATAGGGATATTAATTCAAATTGGGGTTGAATAATAATGTGTAATAATAAATGCCTAAGACACGAGGTTAGACTCATTTATGGTGTAAGACTACCCAGACCCGACCGGCAAATCCAGCAACCATAAATGGTAGTCTAATGTGAGAGGTCAAAGGCACAAATTAAATAAGTAATAAAGGCCTAAGACACGAGGTTAGACTCGTTGTGGTGTAAGACTTCCCGGAGCCGCCCGGCAAATCCAACAACCACAAACGGTAGTCTAATGTGAGAGGTCAAAGGCATAAACTAAAAGAAGCTTAGACACGAGGTTAAGTCTTGCTTGTAGTGGAAGTCTACCTAGAACTGCCCGGCATATCCAGTGGCCACAAGTAATCGACTTAATGTGATAGGTCTGTGCATTAATAATTAATTATTGCTGAGCAAAGACGAATATGAATGACAAACATAATTTTGGTCGAGTGAGTGATTCTCTGAGTAACAATCTGATGTTGATTTCGGTCTTTGGGATTGGTACTTATGGAGTTATTCTCTTAACAAATATATCTGTGAACAAAGATGTGCTTAATCATAAAAAACATGGTAAGTGCGTAGGGTTAAGACCAGCTTAACCAATAATATATATATATATATTAATCTGATAAGTGGATGGGGTTAAGACCAGCTTAACCAATAATATATTGATCTAATAACCGGATAGGGTTAAGACAAACTTAACCAATAATATGTATTGATCTGATAAGGTTAAGACAAACTTAACCAATAATGTATATTGACTGGATAAGCGGATAGGGTTAAGACCAACTTAACCAATAAGATATAAGTGGATGGGGTTAAGACCAGCTTAACCAATAATATATTGATCTAATAAGCACATAGGGTTAAGACAAGCTTAACAATAGCACATGTTGATTTGTTTAGTGAATAACATGGGTGACATGTGCGATATAATTATAAACACTTAACCAAGTTGAAAACATGTAAGAAGACATGAATAAGAAGGGGTGAAGTGGGAAATTCTAGTGGGGACCAAGCATATGTGGAAAGCTTGTGTGAGGACCCTTTTCAAACCAGTAATCCATTAAGTATCTTTGTGAGCTCGACCCAAGTCGAGGACGGGTCACACTTACTGAGTTTGATTATAAGAGGTCAAAATGGGTTAGCGGTGGCAACACAAGTCCAACGGCGTCATGTGTGTGCGTAGTCCCGGGCTGGTAGTTAAGACGTCATTGCATCGTGTAGATATAAGCCGTGCATCTTTAGTGGTACCTGATTGCCACTTTGGGGAGTGATACACCCCACCGTGGGACCAGCACGGGTATCTACGAGTTATAGAGCTGATCGAATGGGGAAGGTAGTGGATACAACTAGCGGAGATTGGAGAAGATGGCACCTATGAAGACAACTAGGAGTATAACTACAATATTATGAATAAACATTGTAACTAGAATGGGGAGGGTAGTGCGTACAACTAGTGGACGTAGGGGCAGGTGGCACCTATGAAGATAGCTAGGGGTACACGAAACTACCATTATTATTGTTTTGTTCAGTGGGCGGGATCAACTTTTAGGGTGACTAGTAATGGTGCGTTGTAATTAGCATTGGTGCAGTATAGTAATTATCCTATAGTGATTAGGAGCAATTAACGCCAAAATATTCCTCTGTTTGCTTTGTCTTGCCCACTTGCTTCACAGTCATTCCTTGTTTTACCAGTTTATGCCTTATCCTAATTACTTTAATAATTTTATTGTTAAAGTTATGGTACTCACCAGACTTCTTGTCTGACCCCCTTTGTGAGTGACATTAATGGACGTGGGGCGTTACACATGGTATCAGAGCTGAAGGTTACCAGAACAGATATGAATTTTGAAAAAAAAAAAGTGTTTTTCAAAAGCATTTTGTAAAGAAATACTTTCAAAAATATGTTTTAAGGGGAGTATTTTTAAGAGAAAAGTTTGTTTGTTTTAAAAACATTACCCCTAAGAGCCGTATATCTTTCCTTCAATTCTCTGTTTTGAATCTCTTCTTCTTTCCTTTTTGAATTTCTTCCTCCACGCATATAGACGCTTTTTCTAAGATATGCAAGAACTTCTGTACGATGGGTGGAAAACCTCTTCATGGGACTGGGACGTCTGTCAAAACTAGTTGGAAGTGGAGGACTTGTTGTTACCTTTAGGATAGACGATGGGAGGAACGTTCAATTAGCTTCTTGGTTAATGAAGAACGAAGCCTCATTTGGTAGGAGGCCACGAACAGAGAATGTGCAGGAGAGACATGGAAAGGACACACAATAAAGTAGATCTAAAGAAAGGCGATAAGGATAACAAGGGGCCAAGAGAAAAGGAAGGGCCACACTTGTGAAATACCTAACTACTTAAAAAAATACTTTAGAAAAAAGAAGAAGACTAGTTGTTATCATTACCAGACATCTTATTAGGATTGTCCAAAGAAGAAAAAGACAAAGGTAAGGACAAGGTACAGGATCTTCTGGAGGGCAGACGCGTTCCCTCACGACTGACATACCTGATAGAGGTAGAAATATACCTTGGTTGGAAATTTGGTTTTTCTTTTTGATCATCCTGTTCGAACCTTGTTTGAATTCTGGCGCTTCACACTCGTTTGTTTCTGCTTCGTTAGTTGAAACAATGCACCTAAATACTAGTCTAGTTACGGATCCCATAGTAGTCTCAAATCCTATTGGTGGTTCGGTTCATCTTTCAATGATTTGTCGGGATTTGAGAGTGTCTATCTTGGGCATTGGGTTTGAATGCAACTCCTTCGTTCTTGGCTTCATGGGCTACGGCTTGATTCTAGGTATGGATTAGCTAGTTAGATACGGTGCCATCCTAGATTGTGAAAGAAGTGTAGTTAGATTGTTGAGTCGTTGTGGAAAGACCCTCGATATTTCTTGTGACCCTAGAGGTCCGGTAATGCTTAGCTACCTAGAATCCCTTGACGCATCCAATGACAATTTGGAATCCGTTCGTGTGGTCCGTGAATACAGTGACATCTTAGATGAATTTCGAGGTATACCCCGGAGGTGCGTGATAGACTTTCGAATATACCGAGTAGATAATGCAAAGCCAGTTGCATTACTACTATGCCACATGGCTCCGAGAGAGAGAGAGAGAGAGAGAGAGAGAGAGAGAGAGAGAAGAGAACTCAGTAAGCAAGTGAAAGAATTGCTTGAGTAGGGGTTCATAAGAAGGAGTATTTCGGAGTAGGGAGCTCCAGTCGTTTTTGCTACGAAAGCTGATGGTTCACTTAGATTGTGCATGGACTATAGAGAGCTGAATAAGCTAACAAAGAAGAGCAGACACCCATTGCCGAGGATAGATGATTTATTCGATCAATTGGTGGGTGCTTCGTTTATTTCACAATTGGATTTTGCTGTAGGGTTTCATCAGCTAAGGATGGCTGAAGATAGCATAGATAAGACTACATTTAGAACTCCTGACGGTTTCTTCGAGTGGCTCGTCATGCCTTTCGGTTTGACGAATGCACCCGCATACTTTGTTGACTTAATGAGTAGGGTGTTTAGGGAGTTTCTAAACAAGTTTGTGATAGTCTTTATGGACGATATCCTAATTTTCTCTAAAAGTGAAGAAGAGCATGCCCTACATCTTAGGTAAGTCTTAGAGACCCTACGAGCGCATCAACTTAAAGCTAAGTTCTCCAAGTGCCATTTTTGGAGAAATGAAGTGAGGTTCTTAGGACATGTGGTCTCTAAGGAAGGGATAGATGTGGATCCCGCAAAGGTGGTGGCAACCTAAGATTGGAAGATGCCTAAGAACGCAACAGAAGTAAGAAGCTTTTTAGGGCTGGCTGGTTATTATAGGAAGCTCATTAAGGACTTCACGAAGATATCAGCCCCACTTACTCGGTTAACGAAGAAGAACTTGATTTTTGCTTGGTATGTTGACTGTGGCGATGCTTTCCAACGTTTGAAGAGGGTTTTGACGACCGCTCTAGTTTTACTTTTGCCAGATGGAAGTATGTCATTCATAGTGTATACCGGTGCTTGCGAGACAGGGCTTGGAGCAGTTTTCGGTGCAAGAGGAAAAGGTGATATGCAAAAGGCGACAAGTACGATTATCGCTTATCACCCAAAGACGGGTGAACGGACAGAAAGGAGTGAACAAAATCCTTGAAGGTCTTTTGAGGTTATGTATCCTAGGTTTTGGAAGGACATGAGAAGAGTCAACTAGCTTAGTGATGTTCATGACATGTTTTCACGTATCATATTTGCGGAAGTGTTACAAGATACCACGGAAGTAGTGGAGCCGAAATGCTTGGAGAAGTGGAAGTAGAAGGAGATGCCACGATTCGATGAGCTCCTGCATGCATCCTTGGGTCGGAGGTATAAGAGCTAAGCAACAAATAGTTCAAGTTGGTCAAAGTGCAATGGGGAGATGATCAAAGAGACTCGACTTGGGAGACGGAAGACAAGATGCGTACGCTGTACCCCTTCCTTTTTGAGGGTATGTTTTAACTTCTCCTTTTTCTACCGCTTTATTGATACTTGTCCTATCATTTAGTATTATCTTTGCGATGACATCTTCGATCTTTAGTTAGGAAGAACCCTATGGTTGTAAACATGTGTTTGAGACATGTTATGTTTGGTGGATGCAAATGGATGCAAGTGGTTGCTAGTGGTTGCTCGTGGATGCATGTACACACACATTAGGCACTAGATCGACTCAATCACCTTCATGTTGCATATAAATGTGTGTGCATATTGAAATTAATAGATGTATAATGGTTGTGTTATCACATGGATGCTGCATTTTGATGAATGGTTGTGCACACATGTAGGAATAATATGTATTGATAGGGTTCTTTCGCATACATAATGGACGTATGGCACTATCATGATTTGCATTAAGGAGGTCACTGAATCAGTATACCACCTGATTTTGCATTAGATAAGGAACATATATACGCACTTTTTGCATATGTTCATACAACAATAGAAATCTTGTAAGGACAATGGATGCCTGTGTTTGATGGTTGAGTAGATGGATGATTGGATGTTAGGATATGCATTCTCCTTAACTTGGAGATTTCGGGGGCGAAATCCTTTAAGGAGGGGAGAATGTAACACCCCGTGATTATAAATATTAAAATTAACGAATTAAGGAATACTTAATTTCAAATGTGGGAATTAAGGGAAACGGGTTGTGCCATTGCATTCACCTCGGAATTCTGCTTGAGATAGAGTCCGAGTTTGCGTAAATCGGACTCCGTATGAAGAAGATATCTCTAAATTAAATATTGCAGCAAAACATGGAAAAGAAGAATGAGAAAAGAAAATGTTTAGCATTGTTCTAAGTTCTTTAAGAAAAAGACTTAGTAGCTCATTTGGATAGAACATGTGATTTGCATACAAGAGGTACAGAGTTCGATCCCCGCCAGCGCCATATTTTTGTTTTAGGGTAATGGCTAAAAAGTGGCTTAGTGTGAACGTAGTTCAAAAAGTGGTTTAGTGTGAAAATGGTTAATTGGGAATATAGATAAAAAGATATATATATATAGAAAATATATATATACATACATATATATATATATATATACAAGACGTGTACGCATCATGTGGCGCATGTGGCGCATTTTTTGTTGGTCAAGGATTGTCTTTTTTACGTGGCCTTCTCTGATTGGCTTTGTGACAAATTCCAAGGTGTTTGGGCTTATGTGTCATGCTATGATTGGCTGTGTGACACTTGCTTTAGTTGGATGGCTCTGATTGCTCCTAAAACGATCTAACGGCTCACATAAGATTTAACTTCTATAAAAGCAACCATAATCCTGAAACCCTAAATCACACAAATTCATTCCAAGGAGCCACCATGCCATCCATGATCGTTCTAGTTTAGCCACCATTCCTTCTTCAACTTAAAAGAAATATAGAAGCAAGAATCAAAATCAAATCTAAATCCAAATTAGAATAACAATTAGTCTACATCAAAGGCGAGCAATTCCGTTTCAGAATACAGATCCCAGAAAAACAAGACTGTTCTTTTGATTGTGGGTGCTACTTCTTTCGCAATATAATTAATAAATTAATCATGATGGGTTGTAATTGGATTATGAGAACATGTCGCTTGAAACATGTGATGTTATTGTCTATTTGTGAACATATGACAGTTTTGTTGTTGTATGATTTGTAGATCTATTTATGTGTACAATTATACATGTTTAACATGATTTATTTTATGCAAGTTTACATATGTTAATTTGTGAATCATATGCAAGTTTATGTTATGTGAATCTTATGCAAATTTATGTGTTAAATCATATGCGAATCTTATGCAAGTTTGCGATGTTAAAACATATGTATGCAAGTTTAAGATGTTGAAACATATGTGAATCTTATGCAAGTTGGGATGTAAAACATATGTGAATCAAGTATATACATATGCTAGTTTATAAGCCAAAAGTGTGACATTAATTTATGTGTTTAGATCCGTATGCAAGTTCATATTTTTATGTTTAGATCTATGTTTAAATCCATATGCAGGTTCACATTTTGATATTAGATCTATATTTAGATCCAAGGCAGTAATATACTTATGTAAATTTATGTTTCCTACGCTAGTTTTGTAAGTGAATCATATGCTAGTTTGAATGTAAGTTTGTATGAAATTCATATGCAAGTCATAGGAAACCATATATTCATGTTCATAATTACATGTTTAGATCTATACGTTTAGATCCATGACAGTACATAGTTTATACAAATTTATGTTTTATGACTATTGCCTATGCAAGTGTTGATTATGCAAATTTATGTTAATATGAATCATAATCATGCCAATTTTTATCCATGTTATGCTATTTAGATCTATTTTGTGTGTTATGCAAGTTGTGATGTTTCTTTCCTTTTTATGAGTTAGACTATTTGCGAGTCAAACATATTTCACGTTCAACGTACGAATGACGTGGGGATAATGGGAAAATGTTAAATATGCATAATTGTGAATTGGCATAAAATGGCATAAAGGCATATAATTAATTTGAGACATTAATTGGATTGATTTATATGCATAAATATTATGGACATAATTTAAGTGACAATTATGGACATGGATTAAAATTCGAAGTTATTGGCAATTTGAAATAGGGATATTAATTCAAATTGGGGTTGAATAATAATGTGTAATAATAAATGCCTAAGACACGAGGTTAGACTCGTTTATGGTGTAAGACTTCCCGGACCCGCCTGGAAAATCCAGCAACCACAAACGGTAGTCTAATGTGAGAGGTCAAAGGCACAAATTAAATAAGCAATAAAGGCCTAAGACACGAGGTTAGACTCGTTTGTGGTGTAATACTACCCCGACCCCCCCGGCAAATCCAGCAACCACAAATGGTAGTGTAATATGAGAGGTCAAAGGCATAAATTAAAAGATGCTTAGACACGAGGTTAAGTCTTGCTTGTGGTGGAAGTCTGCACGGAACCGCCCGACATATCCAGTGGCCACAAGTAATCGACTTATTGTGAGAGGTCTGTGCATTAATAATTAATTAATGTTGAGCAAAGACGAATATGAATGACAAACAGAAGTTTGGTTGAGTGAGTGATTCTTTGAGTAACAATCTGATGTTGATTTCGGTCTTCGAGGTTGGTACATAGAGAGTTATTCTCTTAACCAATGTATCTGTGAACTAAGATGTACTTAATCATAAAAAAACATGGTAAGTGGGTAGGGTTAAGACCAGCTTAACCAATAATATATATATATATATTAATCTGATAAGTGGATGGGGTTAAGACCAGCTTAACCAATAATATATTGATCTAATAAGCGGATAGGGATAAGACAAACTTAACCAATAATATGTATTGATCTGATAGGGTTAAGACAAACTTAACCAATAATGTATATTGACTTGATAAGCGGATATGGTTAAGACTAACTTAACCAATAAGATATAAGTGGATGGGGTTCAGAACAACTTAACCAATAATATATTGATCTAATAAGCGGATAGGGTTAACACAAGCTTAACCAATAACACATGTTGATTTGTTTAGTGAATAACATGGGTAACATGTGGGATATAATTATAAACACTTAACCAAGTTGAAAACATGTAAGAAGACATGAATAAGAAGGGGTTAAGTGGGAAATTCTAGCAGGGACCAAGCATAGGTGGAAAGCTTGTGTGGGGACCCTTTTCAAACCAGTAACGCATTAAGTATCTTTGTGAGCTTGACCCAAGTCGAGGATGGGACACGCTTACTGAGTTTGATTGCAAGAGGTCAAAATGGGTTAGCGGTGGTAATGCAAGTCCAACGGGGTCATGTGTGTGTGTGGGCCCGGGCTGGTAGGTAAGACGTTGTTGCATCGTGTAGATATAAGCCGTGCATCTTTAGTGGTATCGGGTTGCCACTTTGGGGAGTGATACACCCCACTGTAGGGCCATCACGTGCATCTACGACTTAGGGAGCCGATCGAATAGGGAAGGTAGTGGGTACGACTTGCGGAGATAGGAGCAGATGACACCTTTGAAGACAGCTAGGAGTATAACTACCATATTGTGAATAAACATTGTAATTAGAATGGGGAGGGTAGTGGGTACAATTAGTGGAGATAGAGGCAGGCGGCACCTATGAAGACAGTTAGGGGTACACGAAACTACAATTACTATTATTATTTTGTTCAGTGGGTGGGATCAACTTTTAAGGTGACTAATAATGGTGCGGTGTAATTAGCATTGGTGCAGTATAGTAATTATTCTATAGTGATTAGGAGCGCAATTAACGCCAAAATATTCCTCTGTTTGCTTTGTCTTGCCCACTTGCTTCACAGTCATTCCTTGTTTTACCAGTTTATGCCTTATCCTAATTACTTTAATAATTTTATTGTTAAAGTTATGGTACTCACCAGACTTCATGTCTAACCCCCTTTGTTTTCGCCTCTTTTCTTCCTCCCTCCCCCCCCCCCCCCCAGGTTCTTAGGGTGAGACTAGCACTAGCGGAGCTTGATTTGGATTTCTTTCTCTCTCTTTTGGAAGTGCTTGGATTGCTAAAAAAAAGCTCAGCTCATCTCTTTTATGGCTACTTGTGTTTGGGGTTATGCTTTTTTACTTTATATACCCTGAGAACAATTTGTCAAGATGGATATTAAGTTTACTTGGTTTATGAAGTTGTTGTAATCAAACCTTTTCTCCACTTCAATAAAAATTGTTTTAAATTTTTCATGTACCAATACTTGTATCTATCTTGTTATGTTCTGTTCTATACACTAATAACGCTCCATGGAAGTTAATGCATTCCCTTTGTAAGTGACATTAATGGAAGTGGGATGTTACAAGATTTCCAGTCTTCAACCCCCGTCTTCATCGTCGACTTTTAGTCGTCATATTAATTATTCAGAATGGGTTAAACCCGATCTTTCCAAATAACTCGCATACTTGATAATCAATAATCAAGTGCTATAAAAACACATCCTATGCCTTATTCCAATTCAGAATCGTTTATTCAAATAATCTTTTTACAATTTAAACCAAACTAAGGTTTATCAAACTAGCCGGGATTATCGAGCCTGTAACACACTGAAATTTTCTATTAACTATAAATTAACAAATTAAAGTATATTTAATTCTAAATGAAAGAATTAAGGGAAACAGGTTATGCCATTGCGCTCGTCTCGGAATTCTGCCTGAGATAGAGTCCGAGTTTACATGAATCGGACTCCGTATGAAAGGGTTATGTCCTTCGGAAGTTTCAGAATTCAATTTAAAATTCAAACGGTTCAAATTCAGTTCAAAATTTGAAAAATAGACCCAAACTGGGCTGGGTGGGAAAATTCACGCCCAGGCACCAGGTCGACCAGGTGGTCGACCTGGGTAACTAAGCCGACCGTAGGGTCGACTTGGTTTGGCCCTAGCTGGCCTAGTCGGTTTCTGGTCGAATTTCTGAGCTTGGTTGTGTCACTAGGGCTGAGTTGTCACTGTCTGATTGGCTTCACTTGGTGTGTACGGTCTGGATTCACTCTATGATCATCTGACAGCTCAAATCAATCTGAAATTCTCTAAATGCAACTGAACACTCAACCTAAATTCACACAAATAATATAGAACTAGAGCCGTCATGCTGCTGAGAGGAAACAAAGAGTAGCCGTCAGTTAGAGAAAGCTTAGAGACGAGCCAAAACTAAAGTTAAAACAAGAATCAAAACAACGTTTATCTTCCCATAGGAAAGCATTGCAAATTCAAAACTCAGAATCCAGAAAACAAGACCGTCGTTTGTTGTAAGTATAGTGATTTTTCCGATGGGAATAAAAATTAAGATTAGATTCGATGTAAAATGGAAATGGAATTGTGCTATTGTATAACGACAATGTTAATTCATATCTATGTGTTGCGATGATTGTGGTGTGAATAGTATTGAGATGTTTGTGGTATAATTGAGTTGATGTTGGATCCATTAGAATGTTTGTGGATTAATCTAATTGATGTTGGATCTATTCAAATTCACATACAAGTCATTTGGTTCATATCTACACCTATATGTTTAGTTGATTATGACAAGTTATATGCTATACAATTGAATTTCGATGCCTAAATGATTAAGTTCATATACAAGCTCATATGTTTAAACAAAAGTTGCAAAGTTCATAATTGGATCCATGCCAAGATCCATTTTAGTACAAGTTTTATGTTAAGTACTAAACATGATTTGATCTAGTTCATACATATGTGGTAAAATTATACATACTTATGGACATGTCATATTCTTATCATATGCTTGTGATGTTCGATGTTATGCCTAGATCTAAACCTGTTTAGGCTTATGCTATCTAAATCATACTTTAATTCATGTGACACCTATTTAGTTAGATCCCTATTTCAATGCAAGTTCACATATATATATTCATGTTGACTAATTTGCAAGTTCACACCTATGATGTTCATATTGACCACGTTGATAATGCCAAGTTTACACCTATGTCATGTTTATGAATTTCTTTATGCCAATTTTGTGTACGCTAAATTAGGTTAAGTTTTTGGCCTAATATTATATGTTAGAAATCATGTGGACGAAAAATTAGGCTAAGATTGTTAGCCTAATATTTAGGCGGGGTAACGTTGGGATAAATTGGTAATTATAGGAAACTAGACATAAATTGGTGAAAAATATATGTATTGGCATGTTTGTCACATGCCAAAAGTTGGTGGCATTTAAATGGTTTAAAAATTCTTATACCAAAAATAATGAACTTGGAAAGTGGGCCACAACATTTAATTGTTGACGAATTTACATATAACAAGTAATAAAGACAAATATGTAAATTTAGAAAATACAAGTATGCTTAACACGAGGTTGGATTGAGTTGTGATGTAAACCTACCCGGACCCGCCTGGCTGTTCAGTAGTCACAACAATACCTATCCAATGTGGGTGGTTAAGCATTAAGCCTAATATGGACCCGAGGTTAGACTGAGTTACGGTGTAAACCTGCCCGGAACCGACCAGCACATCCAGTAACCATAACAATACCTGTCTAATGTGAGTGGTCGGTGCTTTAAAAAGCTAAGGACAGACAAGTCAGGATGGTAGGGTTAAGTTAACTAAAACACTTAACCAATTCAACATGTTAATTAAACTGATGGGTGGGGTTAGGTAAATACAGACACTTAACCACTTAACATGTTTGACTAGAAAACCCTAGTAACTGGGACCCATTTCAGCAGTAACCCAATTAGGTATCATGGTACCCTGAAACAAGGCAGGGTGGGGAAGATTACTGGGCTGATTGTAAGCGGTCCAAAGCGACGGCGGTGCGTGCAACAGTGTGGGTTCTAACGGAGTGCGGGCGTGCACACACATCGGAGCAAACAAACAGGGCACTTGGGGCACCAGTAGTATACCCTATGCATTCTAGGATTGTGTCGGGCCGCCACCATAGGACTTGATACACCCCATGGTGGGACCAGCATAGGTATCTACAATCTTTGGGGGTCGTATGACACATATGATTATGCGAGTAGGAGCCAATCTTTAGAAAGGGGATCACTTCACCCCGATCATGGGGTGCCAGTTGAGACAATGCAAGTAGGTGCAGAGATTTAGTGTGGGGTGCGATAGTATATTCGTTTTAAACTACTTTTTCTTAGTTTATACTTTCCAATTTCCAGTTTATACCTATCATGTCCTTTTTCTTATTCTCATACTGAAGAGTCACTAGACTTACTAGGCTTTATGTCTGACCCTATTTTTCTTTCGTCTTCTTTTCTTTCGTTCCCCCCCAGGTCCACAGGGAGGAAACAACCCAGCTTAGTCAGACTCTTTGAAAGCTTCAAGATAGTAGATGTATGGTTTGGACTTTCTTTCCTTGGCTACGGCTTTTGGACACGTTTTATGGGGATTTATGCAGCTTTTATTATGTTTTATGCTTCTTTGTTTAATAATCAAGGCAGAAATGATGATGTAATGTTTTGGAAGTTATCATGAGACAATTATGGAAATGTTTTGTATGAACACATATTTTATGAAATAAAAGTCCGTTTGTTTTCCGATGCTTATATATATGTGTTTATATCTGTCTTGTGTTTTATCTGTGACTTTTACTTACAAACCTCCACCAAAGTTAAGGCATTCCCTTTGTGAGTGACCTTAATGGAGGTGGGGTGTTTCAGAGCCTTACTGAAGTAATCATTTATTTTATTTTCCAATCCCAACCTATTCATCCCATGGAGCAAAACTGGTAGTACTCCATATCTAACACCCACTATGTTCTTGGTAAAATTAGTTACCATTTCATGTTCAAATCTAATTAAAGATTTAACTATCGCTTGGAGTAAAACTAGTGGTACTCCTTTCCCAATCATTTCATGAATTTAATAAATTTAATTAACTCATTCGAATTTCAATCTAATTAAAGATTTATTAAAACCCCAGTTTTGTTATAATATCAAAAATCATCACTTTATGATTATTCAGCTTTAGGAAAATTAATCATGTCTTTAACTGGGTTAAAGAACCAGTGTCATTTAAAACATCGTTCACGATAAACCCAAAATCATCTTTCATCGAAAATGTAATCTACACGGAAATAATAACAGTGTATAATCAGTATAAATTTCCGTATCCGTCTAATAATATAAATGGAATAACGACAAAGCCTTATAAATTCCATATATAACAACAGTCTTCCTTCACAGAAGCTCATCGCGATTATTACCAAATTGAATTCCATTCAATTACAATTAAGTACTTTAAATTGGAAAACTTTACATTGGAAAATTTCCATTAAATCTAAATGAAAAGATCTATAAATTCCAAATCATAACTTTACTGTTAATTGGGTTAAAGAACAAATGTTATTTGGAACACGGTTCACGATAAACCCAAAAATCCAATTTCAGTTCAATTCCAATTGAATATTAATTAATCTGTAAACTCCTGTAAATCTTCATTAAAAGATTTATTCTTTTCTCAACTGGGTTTAAGAACAATGTTATTTAAGACACCATTCACGACAAACCCAAAATCTAATTTGATATTAAACACAAGGCTTTGAATAGAAAATAATATCGGCTTATATTCAATATCAAATTCTGCAACCAACAAATACCGTATTGGGAATAACGATATTTATATTTTCAAAATTCTTTAACAATATCCATATAAACACGGAATTCAATATCGAAATATTTTGAAGATTATTTCCATTCCAACTCATATGTTGGAAAATTCTGGTTATATCAAAACCATTTCAAATCCAATTTATTTATTTAAAAACATCGGATTATTGTTCTAGTAAATAACTATTTCATTTCGATAAAAATATGTTTTTATCTTTTCAGACTTGGAATTTTTCGTCCAAAATCTTTCCAAATCAGTTATCATGATTTTACATAATTTTCCTATATTTTTAATAATTTTATTAAGACCTTTACAGTTGGTTTCCAATAACGACCACCAAACTGCATCCGTAGAGACCTTTTATGAAATTGACTTGGACATATTTCCAAATTTAACCATTAGATCTCAAATTTCTTATATTCATTGGAAAGAACTTTTCGATACAAACCCAATGGTTCCTGTTTTAAGAGAATCCGATGGTCGGATCTTCTGTTACATCAATTCAAAGTTAATGGTCGAAATTCACGAACGGCCGCTGCGCGCCGTGTTTTTTTCAGGCCAATATATATATATATATATATATATATATATATATATATATATCATCGATTTCAATTTAAAACGAATTTTATAAACTGATTATAAATTCATTTTAAAACAAATCCAACTTCATTTTCAATTTTAAATCAAAATTGAATATTCCATATCATTATAACAATAAAATGATACTATTTTCAAAATATCAGATTTTGATATCAATTCTTTTCGATATTCATTATAAAACGAATAAAACTGATCGATAAACCCGTTTGGGTAAAAATGGCGAATATTTACTTACTTGGCTTCATATATTCCAATGTTTTCGTGTCCATCCAATTTCGGACGTCAAAATCATATCTTCATTCTTCACTGAATATTATTTTAAAACTATATAGAATATTAATTTAAAACTGTATTGAATAATATCTGAAAACTATACTATATAATATTTTAAAACTATTCTTTATAATATTTGAAAACTATACTATATATTATTTTAAAACTATTCCATATAATATTTGAAAACTATACTACATATTATTTTAAAACTATTCCATATAATATTTGAAAACTATACTATATGTTATTTTAAAACAATCGTTATTTCTAAATTGGAATCAGACTCAATCAATTACCATATAAATATATTTATATGGATTTCCATACATTACATATATTCACAATAATGATAAATAATCAGTAAACATCCACAAATCATCCAGAGTGCATTCTACCACTTTGTAAGCGTTAAAATAAATAAATAGCGCTCATTACAGTCTGTCAACCCATTGATTGACATACAACAAAATACTGGGATCAATGTATGTCAAATATCATCCCAATACATGTGTGGGGTTTTCAAACAACAACGGTCGATTTAAATAAATCAGATTAATAAATTTAACCAGTTTAAATTCAGTTTGAATTATTTATCTAATTAATCAATTTTCATTGTTTTAATTATAAATAAATATTTATAATTTAATTTCAACTAACACATTAATGTTAACAATATTTTTAATACGTTCAGCATTTCAACATCTCAAACAAAATACAATACAATCAATTAAATCGTCCATTGTTTGTGGACAAAGAAGCTGAGCCAACAGGCACCGTATATAATTTATAATGATTAAACTGATAAAAAGCTACACTGGCAATTCAATATATTTTTATACATGAGTACAATAACATGATAAAATAATTTTGAGTGAGATGGAGTTCTCACATTGGTCTGTTTCAGAAATCGATAAAATGATAATTTTAATCAAATTAAATAGGACGTTTAATTTGATAAAAAATATCAACTGGATCCAAAATCTTTCTGGTCAGTTCCATGTTGTAGTGTTTTTACCACGATCGCAAAGCGACAAAAATCATCGGATTTGGACCTCGTATGAAGAAGATATTGTATTACAAACTTTAATTACATTTTTAAAATAATTAAATAGAAATTAAAACTAATTAGTTTCTCTTTAATCCTTAATCCATCGTTCTCATTCTCTGTTGAAACTGAACCCATCGTCAACATCTAACTACGTCGTCGCTCGCTCCACCATCGACCTGGCCACCATCGGGCATCACCAATCCATCAAGCATCATGTCATCCACCAGTGCCCAGACTCCAGTCGAATTCGACGCCTCCTAGGCATGGAAATCTGTGTTTGAACATCCAGGCTTTGAACCTCGATTTTGACAAAAATACGAAGTAAAAATTGATCTTGTTCGTTCAGTTTAAAGATCATGTTGCTCTCTTCGATTCTTCCTTTATGAGATTTTGAAACGAATTAGTGGATTGGGAATAATTAGGGAATGAATTTATGTAGATCTTGGCCACTAAATCACATGAGGCACTGAATAAAAGGGTTGACTAATGGATTAGGTTTTTGGACCGGGTATGAGGGTATATATAATCTAATTTAATATTATTTAATTCCAATTTAACTTGTTTAATGACTTGAACTCCAAACGAGTCCAATGACTATTGCCCTTAGCTAAATACCACCATTTCGGACACAATGGGATATGTTTCGTCAGCTGGTTCGATTGTTTTGACTAGTTTTTTTAAAATTAAAATATAAATCAATATATATTGAATTTAAACGTGCATTTTAATTTAGCGGGGCCACATACTGACTACAAAAATTATAGAAAAATAAATCTAGCTATGTTTTGATGATACAATCCTAACAAAACTGATTTCATTGAATTTGGAGACCGTTTGGAAATGGCCAATTTGCAGTCGATTAAATTTAAACTGAATTGACAAAACACATTTAAATACACCACGCTCCCAAATTAATTCTAAAAATTATGAAATTTGGAATCTAGCAATAATTTGACATTCTAGATCCAACAAAAGTGGTTTCATCGAAAACGGAGGTCGTTTGCAAACTAGCTATTTTTTAAGGGCTATATTTTGTTTAAAAATATAATTAAATTCCATAACAACTATTTTAAATTTTAAACTGGCCATAACTTTCAATTTATATTATGAAATCAGCATTTTTCACATTCGTTAGAAACATATAATTAAACTGATTCCAATGTTTCTAGTTTTACTGAAATCCAATTATTTTTGAATCCTATACATTCAATTGAAATTTAAAACTGAATTTTCAAAATACCGCGCCATTTCGAGTTTGTTTTATAATTAAAATAAATTTATTCGTTATAGCTTCAATTTAAATAAATTTTTAGTCGTTATTATTTAAAATAAATCATTTTAAATATTCAAAATCCATTAAAATAGCTAAAATAATTTTTTTGATTGGTTCAGAAATTCCGGATTATTTCATATATCCCCAATCCGATTTGGAAATTTGGGTTTGCTCCTTAGAGAAGAAGAAGCAAGATTGAGAAATGAAGAATTCGCCCCCTAAAATGTGACCCTGGGGTTATATTTATAGAGAATTCCGGGCCTATTCTGCTGTTGGGCTATTGGATTTGCAAAAGCCTCTATCGGTCGCTTTTCTCCTTGGTCTCGGATGCTTAACTTTCTCCCCCATTTGTGGTGCTGATTATAGCTTCTGGAGTGAGGGTCCCGATCAATTGAAATTTCTTTGAGATGGATATGAGCTTGTCGATGTAAATGGCTTTTGTAAGACATTTGTTCTCCTGGTTCGGGCTTTTGGATGTAGGCTTCTGGTTTTCTCATGAATACTTTAAGGAGCTTGCCCTCCTGATGTATGTAGATAACTGCCGATTCGGAACCTCTGTCGGTGTCAGCACTAGGCAGATTAGAATGGATAGCCGGTATCCCTTCTAGGGTGTCGGTTTGCCTTCCGGTGGAGGTTTCAGATGGAGCCTAGCCTTCCGGAGGGTAGCTTCCGGTGTTTTACTCGTTGTTTAATAGAATGACCTCCCGGTGCTTGAATATTTCGGGGGCTAGTTTTGGATAACCCCTGGACACTTTAGGCTTGGTATCTTTAATGCCTTTATCTCCAGATGTATTTGTGTTAAGCAGGTTAGTACTGAAAGCCCTTCAATCTTTCTAGGTTTCGATTAGCGTAGCCCTTGCCTCCCTCTTTCTTAGCTTCTGACTTGGATGACCTTTTTTTTTATAGAACCACCCTGCTGGATACACCCTGTCAGAGAGACCCTGTCGGTATTATGTAGCTTTTGAGATCTCTCTTGTATTCGGATTTTTTCTTCCAGAGGATTCTTCTGTACTTGTGTTCATCTGATACCCCTTTACCGTCATCCTGTTTAGGAATTAATTTTAGTAGTAACAAATGGCACATGCATGTTATATGTTATATTGACAAGGCAGATCACCAATCAATATAAGTATGGTATAAAACTACATATACATGCAAATTTATACATGTGTATATGTATACATATAATTCAATTCCAGTGCATGTTTCTAAATTTGGTGGTAGTACACAAGTATGCACGTAACAAAATGAGGCGCCTCTTCAACATCAACGTCAAATTTTCAAGTTATATGCAACTATTGAGTAAATTCATCAAACTAAGGAAATTTTAAGATTTAGCTATGCTAGCCCAAATGCATAAACTATATAACAACTTGCACCTTGAACACAACTAGCAGCAAGGCATGGAAGGTGACAAGGAAGCATGAGTATGTTCAGTTCTAACATGAATAAGTAGTGTCATTCAGCAAATTAAGATAGCAAAAAAAGAGTCAAGTAATAGCAAGTAAACATATGTGAGCAAATGTCCAAGCAAGAGCAAAATCAGGAAAAACAGAGTTTAATCTTCCATGTACAATGGTTAAATATGGCCACTGTAGGAATTATATAAAAGAGAAACAATATATGACTGTAAGCTAGTATATGTGCATCAAGTGACAAAAGTAAAGATATGCATGCACCAAGCCTATGCTAAAGCAGCACAAGGAAAGTGGTTCCTAGTTCACCAAAATAAGGCTAGGAAATAAAATTGAAAAGGTAACTTAGGTATACAAAGTGTATTTCGAGTTTCAAAATAGGGCAGGATATTAACTCTTGTATATATTCAACTCATGAAGGTGTACTACGACTAGGTTTATTCATATATTTTAAATTTACTTGTAGGTATAAAACCAAATTGAGCCAGGCCAAATTCATCATAATATTATACATAACTACATGCTAGTACAAATATATAGGCATATTTCTATACAGGTTTCAAAATTAGGCTAGGTGCCATAAAATTTTATTTTAACAATATCTTGTTCTAAATAAATGGTTTCATATCATGAACAACTAATGTAACACACCGTACTTTTAAGATAATTAAATAAGGATAACTTAATTAAATATTCAAAATTAAGTAAAATAGATTGCACCATTGTGTCCGTCTCGAAATTTTGGTCAAGACAGGCACCTGGTTTGCGTAAAACGGACACTGTATGAAGAAGTTATGAGAATTAGAAGTTTGTGTACATATAACGAGCTTATATGTGTGTGTATATATATATATTAAATAAATATATCCAAAAAATTCGAAAATCAGTTCAGAAATCAAAATGGCGGGCGAGAAAGTTCAGAGGGAAAATGGATCATTGGGGTCCGACCCATCAACAGGGATGTCGACCTAGGGGTCGGCCCACGCGAGGATCCAGAAAGTTCTTTTAACGTGTTTGGTTCTGATATCTTAAATTTTAATCTGAGGGTCCTGGTCGCTCCACACTCCTATAAATAAGACCCTAGACCAAACCCTAAATCCCAGAATTCGGTATCTATGTTGGAGCTCTGCCATTACATTCTCTCTCTCTCTCTCTCTCTCTTCTCAAATCTATTCTAAAAATTAAAATACTAGCCTAGGAAAATTATGAATTCAGATCTGGAAGAGAGAATCAACATCAATAAAAAAGATTATTGAATCATGAAAGCAAGGTAAACTTCTTGATCTAATCTATTCAATTTTTCCTATTTCTTTCCCTTCTCTTTGAATGAAAATAGTCGATCCACGTTATTAGATTTCAAATCAAATTAAAGGGGAAAGGAAAACTATGGATGATAGAACGGATCAGATCCAAAATTTGGAAAGAGCATGGAAGGTAATTGGGTTTATAATATACTTTTTGAATAATAGTACCTTTATCATTTAGCATTCCCCTTTTAATAAATTGTGAAATTGTCAGTTTAATTATAAATTGCTTATATAATATGTTGATACATTAATATGAATATATCAGGAAATTCATATGTTGAATCTATTAAATTGGGGGAATGATTAGCATAATATAACGTCAAATTGTTAATACGAATAATTCATATATTGAATCAGTTGAAATGTTGGAATTTTTACATGTTATAATATTAATTTGAACATGTGGGAAAAATTCATATATTGGATTTGTTAGAATGCTAAAAAGCCTACATGAAAATTTGTCCCAGTTATATGTAGGGAATAAGTGGAGAAATTATATGACTATATGGATTCATGCTAACATACAATCGAATAAATATGGGTTTGGGGCATCGACCAAATTATGTTTAAAGATATTAAATTGGATCATAAGTACAGAAAAATGATTTGGATGCAAACGGGATCATATGTAGAATATGAATTGGCATAATTCGAATAATTTGAATTTAGACATATAACCCATCATGAATATAATTCGGTAAATGGGCATTAATACCTATAAAGGCATAGGTTTAAATAATTGATTAATAATGAATGCCTAGGATTACAATTAGAAATTGTAATTGCACATATGACAAGAGATTAGGTTGCATTAGTGGTAGAAGTCTACCCGGACCCGACCGGCATATCCAGCAGCCACTAATGTTGAACCTAGTGTGAGAGGTCTAAATGCGCAAATACAAGAAGAGCTATGACATGAGGTTAGGCCCAACTTGTGGAAGAAGTCCGCCCGGGCCCGACTGGCATATCCAGCATCCACAAGTTGTAGGCCTAATGTGGGAGGTGTAACAACCCACGTCCATTAATGTCGCTCTCAAAGGGAATGCATTAACTTTCACGGAGTATTATTGGTGTATAGAACAAAATATAACAAGATAGATACATATATTGGTACTTGAAAAAATTAAAACAACTTTTATTGCAGCGGAGAAATAGTTTGGTTACAACAACATCAGAAACTAACAAAAAAACCAAGTACACTTAATATCCACCTTGACAAATTATTTTCTGAGTACATAAAGTAAAAAGCATAACCCCAACATAAGTAGCCATAAAATAGATAAGCTGAACTTTATTTTCAGCAATCCAAGCACTTCCAAAAGAGAGAGAGAAAGAGGTCCAAATCAAGCTCCACTAGCACTAGTCCCGCCTTGAGAACCTGGGGGGAGGAAGGAAGAAAAGAGGCGAAAACAAAGGGGGTCAGATATAAAGTCTGGCGAGTCCAATAACTTTAACAATATAATTATTAAAGTAATTAGGATAAGGCATAAACTGGTAAAACAAGGAATGACTGTGAAGCAAATGGGCAAGACAAAAAAACAAGAGGAATACGCTGGCGTTAATCGCGCTCCTAATCACTATAGGATAATTACTATAGTGCACCATTACTAGTCACACTAAAAGTTGATCCCGCCTACTGAACATAATAATCATAATGATAATGGTAGTTCCGTGTACCCCTAGCTGTCTTCATATGTGTCGCATGCCCCTATCTCCACTAGTTGTACCCACTACCCCCATGCGATCCACTACAACAAAATGACCCTATTACAACGGTGGAACACCATTGTAATATACATTTTACAACGGTGGGCAAACCGTCATGTATTAAGAAGTTGTAATAGACTCATATCTTTTACAACTTTTTTGCACTGTTGCAACACCATTGTAATATGTATATTTTACAACTTTTTCAACCGTTGTAATAAACTTTATTACAACAGTTATGCACCGTTGTAAAAAAATCTACTACAACTGTTATGCACCGTTGTGATTGACATTTGGGTTTTAAAAAAAATAAACATCTTTTGCAACTGAAAAGAACAATACACTAAATATAGCAATACTCCATAAGCAAATCTGATAGTACAGTTATTTGCAAACTAATTTATTAAAATACTCAAATATTCAGTATTACAAACAATAAGTTTTAGACAACATTTCGTACATTATTACATAATGACCGTTAGTACAAGCACAAGTTATCCACAAAAAGTTGCATATCCTATGGGAGTACACTAGTAGAAGACAAGGAAATCTTTACGCCATTTATCTTTTTGCTGCAAGTTCACTGCAGTGATCAAACCTATTGCATAAGAATATGTATGTTGTTAGAAAAAAGAACAAAAAGTGTTTTTATAAGCCAACAATACCAAAACTTAACAATAATGCTTAACGTACCTGATAGCATGAACTGCATGTGGTCCAAAGCCCCTTTTTAAAATCCGACAACAGCAATGAAATGCAATTTTTTTTTTAAAAGTCATGTGGAACCAGATGTCGACTTATGCATGTGGATACTTGTGCTGAGATATGCACCCAGTGCCTAAACATCAGACATGTCAACAATCCAAAAACAGAGGGATCTTCCAACAAGTCACTTCCAAGAAGGAATTAGCAAGAGACCAAACTATGTAAAAGAATGTCCAAATGGACAAAATGTTATAAATTAATTAACAAATGTACACAAACATGTAGTGTTATATAATTCTAATTTATGTCTATTGAAATTACATACAAAATCAAAATTTAATACAATAAGACATGTTTGTTTACATGCATGTTTACCGCACATAACAAAGATCTCTTCTCAATAATCATTCTACAAATTGTGCATTTTATATGCCACCCAGAAAATATAGAATTGGATTAATGTAAAATGTTACAGAACTGCTAATTAATATTTACAAAACTGAGAGTGACTCAATACATGTTCGAATGATCATATTGAGTTCATATCTATGTAAGAAAACCATATATACAGGAATAGTGGTATGATATTTAATATTTAATAAGAAACATACAATTCCAATGTGAATAGGTAATACAAGGTAGATGCATACCTTTTTGAAGGGTTCGTTGTCAATGCTTGGTTGTTCACCTTCACATGTACAATGTGTTTCCTGTTAAAAATACATCCACAAATTGTTGAAGATTTTGAATCAATACTTGTTTACATTAACATCTAAGTTATCAGTCATTGCAAGCGGAATCAAAATCTCCAGCTATAGAAAGGTTTTTTTTTTGAATAAGCATTTATTCATACACTTCTTATGCAACCAACATAAACATCTAAGCCATAGGAAATTTTGATAGCTTCATTACATCCAACTGCTCAGACGTTATCACAGCCTTTACCATTATAATTCAACACATCCAATAGATCACTATGATGTATTCTTAAAAAGAAAACAAAAGGAAACAACGAAATGTAATTCATAAAAGAACCAAATGGAAAGAAAAAACAGCAGCAATGTTATTCTGAAAAGCCACAAGCTTTTACACAAACACACCCAACGTAATGTAATTTTGAAAAGAAGCAGCAGTAAAATCTGCTTATTTGTCACTATAATACAGATGCGATAAAAGGACTCACCTTCAAATCCTCAAGCATGTAGTTGAAACCTTTCTGCATCCATTTGGAGCTACACTTAGATGCGATAAAGGATTCACCTTCAAATCATTAATGGCAAGCGCAGCATCTCCTCTTTTCATGAGGAAAACATGTGAGGGAAGCAGAGGATCGGAGATACAAGAGGAAGGAGAGTGGATTTGAAGGCGAAAATAGATGATGGGAAGACAAGATGAAGAAACGTAAATCCAGATCTCATTTTTCTTCATAAGTGCAAGTTTTTTGAGGAAGGAGGAAATGGGAATTGACTCAAACATACGGAAGAGAATAGGGTAGGTCGGTCCCACAGAAGGCACTGGAAATACGAAACGCGAATTACTTGGAGCCAAATTTTCAACTTACCGCCTTCATTTTCATCGTTTTGAAATACCGCATCAGTTCCATGGGGTCACAATTAAAGTTTCACTAAATTTTAAAGAAATAAAAAGTAAGTAAGAATTAATGAGTTAAAGTAAGAATTAATAAGTTAAACATTTTTTTAAATATAATATGAATTTATTAATGCTAACAGAAAAAATAGGTGTTAAAAATACACATTTATTATAATTAAAAAGAAAAATTGTAATAGCATCAATTACAATTGGTAAAAATATAATTGTAGTGCCACATTTGTTGTTTTCTAATAATGTACGTAACATTAGTTATTATAGTGATCGGTTGAATACTTTCGACATTTGGATCATTATACACATTTATCAAAAATACGCATTTATTACAATTAAAAAGAAAGATTGTAATAGCATCTATTACAATTGGTAAAAAATATAATTGTAGTGCCACATTTATTGTTTTCTAATAATGTTAACATAAAAAATAGGTGTTAAAAGTACGCAATTATTACAATTAAAAAGAAAGATTGTAATAGCATCTATTACAATTGGTAAAATATATAATTGTATTGTCACGTTTATTGTTTTATAATAATGTACGTAACATTAGTTATTGTAGTGATTGGTTGAACGCTTTCGACATTTGGATCATTATATTATAATAAGTCACGTTGTAATATATATGTAATAGAATATTATAAAAATTGCTTGAAATTTTTATTAAAATAATTAAAAGTAATTATTTAATTATTGATTCTTACTTCTTATTTATTGATTACTAAAATTAATTATTCATTACTAAAAACTATTATTTATTTATTTATTTTTAATTTCTAATAATAATACATAATTATTATTTACTAATTATTATATATCAGAAAGTAATTATTAATATTAGTTATTACATATTTTCAAATAAACTATTTATTATTATTATTAAACAATAGTTATTGAGTATTAATACTTTTAGTAATTATCGATTTTTTTATTAATTATTAATATGGTATTTTTGTTGTAGTGTAGTCATATATTACAACAGTAAAAAAAAAGTTGTGATAGCTTTTATTACAACTGTCACAACAACACAGTTTTTAAAAATAAGTTTATTACAACTTTTTTGGAAAAAAGTTGTAAAAAAAACATTTATTACAACGGTGATTTTACCGTCGTTGTAAAATTAAAGTTGTAATATGGTGTTTTTTTTGTAGTGATCGGCTCCCTAACCCGTAGATACCCGTGCTGGTTCCACAGTGGGATGTATCACTCCCCAAAGTGGCAACCCGATACCACTAAAGATGCAGGGCTTATATATACACGATGCAACAACGTCTTACCTACCAGCCCGGGCCCACGCACATGACCCCGTTGGACTTGCGTTGCCACCGCTAACCCATTTTGACCTCTTATAGTAAAACCCAGTAAGCGTGTCCCATCCTCGACCTAGCTCGAGCTCATAAAGATACTTAATGGTTTACTGGTTTGAAAAGGGTCCCCCATGATTTACACAAGCTTTCCACCTATGCTTGGTCCCCACTAGCATTTCCCACTTAACCCCTTCTTACGCATGTCTTCTTACATGTTTCAATTTGGTTAAGTGTTTCTAATCGTATTTCACATGCCACCCATGTCACCCACTTAACCCCATGTCCCACTACATGTTTATCTTGGTTAAGTGTTACTTAATTCATTATAATTGTAACCTTGTAAGACCTCCTACATTAGACTACCGTTTGCGGTTGCTGGATTTGCCGGGCGGGTCCGGGCATCCTTATACCGCAAACGAGCCTAACCTCATGTCTTTACAATTGTTACACATTTAATTTATGCCTTCAACCTCTCACATTAGACTACCGTTTGTGGTTGCTGAATTTTCCGGGCGGGTCTGAGCAGTCTTATATCACAAACGAGTCTAACCTCGTGTCTTAGGCGTTTATTATTACACATAATTATTTCACCCCAATATGAATTAATTATCCCTATTCAAATTGCCAATAATTTCCAAATAAATCTATGTCCATAATTGTCACCTAAATTATGTCCATAGTTTTCAGGTATATAAATTATACCAGTTAGTGTCTCAAATTAATTATATGCCTTTAAAGCCATTTTATGCCAATTCACAGTATGTATATTTAATATTTTCCCATTGTCCCTATGTCGTTCGTATGTTTAATATGAAGTATGTTAGACTCGCAAATAGTCTAACTCATAAGAAAAGAAACATCACAACTTGCATAACACATAAAATAGATCTAACTTGCAAATAAGAATTATAACATAAATTTGCATAACCAATAACTTGCATAAGCAATGGACATATAGAACATAAATTTGCATAAACTATGTACTGCCATGGATCTAAATATAGATCTAAACATGAAATTGTGAACTTGCATATATGAATATGGTTTTCACCTAAACTTACATATGTGAATATGGTTTTCACCTGAACTTGCATATGGATTCCTACAAACTTGCATATGAATTTAAACATGTAAACTAATATCATATGTTTTACATATAAACTCGCATATGTGTGAGATTCACATATAAACCTGTGTATAATTTGCATACAGACTTGCATATGATTCACATACAAACTAGCATATGATTTACATTCCAAAGTTGCATATAAACTGATGTCATAAAATGAATCAAGTTAAACATATGTGATTGGACATATGAAATAGATCTACTAACATAAGTTAACAAAACTGTCATATGTTCACCAACAGACGATAACAAAGTTAAGTAACATCGCATGATTCAATAGACATGTTCTCATAATCCCAATTATAACTCATCATAATTAATTTATTAATTATTTTGTGAAAGAAATTGTACTCACAAAGACAGATTAGAGAAGAGAATAATTCGTTCATCGTTTGTATTAGAATCGTGACTTCCAATTCCTAAGCTTTAAGAAGAAGAAGAACTATTCTAGCAGCAGCATGGAGGCCTAGAGATTAATTTAGTTTAGGCTTAAAGCTTGAGTCCATGCGTGCTTATATAAAAGTTTAAATCAATATAAGCCGTTAGATTATCATAGGAGCAAATCAGAACCATTCAGACTAGATAGAGTTGTCCAAAATTGCTACCTATGCCCTAGTGACTCAGCAACAGGTCAAAAAAGACTCAACATCAAGTCAGAATAGTCACAGTTCAGATCTACCCGAGGGGGTAGGTCGACCCCCAGGTCGACCTGTATAGGGGAGGTCGACCCCCTGGGGCGGGAAAAATCCCACCCAGCCCGCTTCTTCGTTTGAATTCAAAATTTTAATTTTAATATGAACTATTTTTAATTTATTTAAATTTCTGAAACTTCTAAGGGCCATAACTTCCTCATACAAAGTCCGATTTACGAAAACTTGGACTTTATTCCAAGCATAATTTCAAGATGAACACAATGGCATAACCCGTTTTCCCTTAATTCTCACTTTAACAATTAAGTATTCTTTAATTCGTTCTTTTAATAGTCACAGAAAATTCAGGGTATTACATTCTCCCCACCTTAAAGGATTTCGTCCCCGAAATCTTCAAGTCAAGAAGAATGTATATCCTACCATCCAATCATCCATCTGCTCAACCATCAAACACAGACATCCATTGTCCTTACAAGATTTCTAATGCTATATGAACATATGCAAAAAATGTGTGTATATGTTCCTTATCCAATGCAAAATCAGGCGGGCTACCTCTTCAGTTGACCTCCTTAGTGCAAATCATGATAATGCCATGCATCCATTATGTATGTGAAAGAATCCAAACGACACATATTATTTCTACATGTGTGCACAACCATTCATCAAAATGCAGCATCCATATGATAACACAACCATTATACATCCATTAATTTAAATATGCACACATATTTATATGCAATATGAAAGTGATTGAGCCGACCTAGTGCATAATGTGTGTGTACATGCATCCACGAGCAACTACTAGCAACCATTTGCAACCACTAGCAACCATCAATCATAACCTATTTCAAATACATGTTTACATCCATTGGTTTCCACCTAAGGATAAAGAATAGGGCCGAGGAGATATATTTAAAATATATATATAAGCATGAATAAACTTATGGAAAAAGAGATCAAGGAGGCACCCTCAAAAAGAAAAGGTAGGCTGCGCGTATTTTTCTCTCAGTTTCCTAAGTCGCGCCTTCCTCAGTGTCGCTCCATTTAACTTTAACAAGCTTGACTTCACGGTTGCGTAGCTTTTTGACTTCCGTACCTAAGATACGAGTTGGAACTCTTCTCACAGTCGCTTCTTATTCCACTTCTACTTCCTCTAGTATACTTGGCTCCACAACTTCCGCAGACTCATGTAAGCACTTTTGTAGTTGTGAAACATGAAAAGCATTATGAAATCCAGCCAGTCTTTCGGGTAGCTCTACTCTGTAAGCCACCGTCCTAATCCTTTCAGTGATGGGAAATGGTACTACAAATCTTGGTGCTAGCTTTCCTATGGACCCAAAGCGAATGACATTCCTCAGAGGAGATACTTTAAGGAACACCTTATCTCCAACCTCAAACTCAAGGTCGGTCCTTCTTTTGTCTGCATAGGACTTCTGTCTATCTTGTGCAGCCTTCATCTGTCTACTTATCAAGTCCACCTTTTCTGAGGTTTCTCTAATCCTGTCTAGCCCAAGTACGAACTTATCTGTAGACTCCTACCAACAAGTTGGTGACTGGCATTGTCTTCCATATAAAGCTTCGAAGGGCGCCATGCCTATGGTGGCATGGTAGCTATTGTTGTAAGCAAATTCCACCAAAGGAAGATGATCCTTCCATGTCCCTCCAACGTCAGGAATGCACAATATCAAGAGGTATTCCAATACTCTGTTCACCCTTTCTGTCTGACCATCGGTTTGGGGGTGATAAGCCGTGCTTAAGCATAATAGCGTGCCTACAGCCTCTTGCAAACTCTTCCAAAACTCGCTTGTAAAGACAGGATTTCAATCACTAACTATGCTGGAGGGTATCCCACGGAGTCAAAATATCTCTTTAAGATAAATGGATGTTAGGGACGAGGCAGTCCTTCAACTCTTAATGGGTATAAAGTGAGCGCTTTTAGTGTGCCTGTCCACTATTACCCAAATACTGGTATTGCCCCTTCTTGACCTAGGAAACCCATCATCAAATTCTATCGAAAAGCTATCCCACTTCCACTGTGGGATCCCTAGAGGATGAGGCAGACCACCAGGCTTCTTCTGCTCCGCTTTGACTTGCTGGCATATCAAGCACTTAGCAACGAACTCAGCTGCATCCCTCTTCATGTCATTCCAAAAGAAAACCCTTCTTATATCTTTATACATCTTGTCTCCGCCAGGGTGTATGGTTAGCGTAGAATGGTGTGCTTCTTCGAGAACCATCTTCACTAAATCCCTTACTTGTGGGGCGCATAGCCTTCCATCCTGTCTCAACCAGCCCTTATCACCGATGGAGTATCTAGTGAGGTGACTAGTAGTCTCACCCCTAACTAGCTTATCCATCATATCAACTAGCCGAGGGTCTTCTCGTTGTGCGGTTCCTATTGAGTCCAAAAGAGTAGGCCGCACCTCTAGCGATGCTAACAGACCAGGTACAATTTCAGAGTAGGGTCTAAACTTAAATTTTGCTATGTACTCCAAGCTTTGCCTTTCTATGAAGAGAGGACTCGAGGCTAGCTTCTTTCTACTCAAGGCGTCTGCTACCACATTTGCCCTTGCCTATGGTATAGGAAATCTCAAAATCATATGAGGCCAAAAATTCCATCCACCTCTATTGTCTTAAGTTAAGATCTTTCTATGAGAAAAGGTACTTTAATGATTTTTGGTTAGTAAACAGTTCAAACCGTTCTCCTAGTAGGTAATGACGCCATGACTTTAGAGTGAAAACAATGGCAACTAGCTCCAAATCATGAGTTGGGTAGTTCTTCTCATGTACCTTCAATTCCCTTCCCTCATAACAAACTACCTTGCCTTCTTGCATCAAGACAATGCCTAACCTTGTACCGCATGCGTCTGTGTACACAGTAAACATTTTGCTCCCATCAGGCAATGTCAGAACTGGGGCTGTTGTTAGAGCCCTTTTCAAACGTTGGAAAGCAATATCGCAATCCAAATCCCAAGCAAAACTTAGGTTCTTCTTTGTCAATTTTGTGAGTGGGGCTGAGATTTTTGTAAAGTCTTTAATGAACTTTCGGTAAAAGCCCGCTAGCCCGAGAAAGCTTCGGACTTCGGTTGCATTCTGTGGAACCTTCCAATCTTGCACCGCAACTACTTTTGTGGGGTCCACAGTTATCCCCTCTTTGGACACCACATGTCCAAGAAACCTCACTTCTACTCTGCAAAATGGCATTTGGAGAATTTGGCTTTCAGCTGATGTGCACGAAGAGTATCCATGACTTCCCTTAAATGCAAAGCATGCTCTTCTTCATTCTTTAAGAAATTCAAAATGTCGTCTACGAAGACCACCACAAACTAATTAAGGAACTCCCTGAACATCTTGCTCATCAAGTCAACAAATCAAGCGGGTGCGTTTGTCAAGCGGAAAGGCATGACAAGCCATTCAAAGAAACCATCCAGGGTTTTGAATGCGGTCTTATCAATACTGTCTTCAGCCACTCTTAGCTGATGAAACCCGGTAGTCAGATCTAGTTGGGAGAAAACCGACGCACCTACATGCTGATCAAGCAAGTCGTCTATTCTTGGAAGTGGTCTTGGTCAGCTTGTTTGGCTCCCTATAATCAACGCATAGGCGAAGTGAACCATCCGCTTTGACTGTGAATACTACTGGAGCATCCCATTCAGAAATGCTCCGCCTTATAAACCCATTTTCGAGCAACTCTTTGACTTGTTTGCTGAGCTCTTTTCTCTCCCTTGGAGCCATGTGTCTAATGGGTAGAGCTACGGGTTTTGCATTATCAACAAGGTATATGCAGAATTCTATCTTCTGCTTTGGAGGTAAGCCCTTCACCTCTTCAAAAACATCTGAGTATTCACGGACTACTCTAATAGACTGCAAGTTTTCAACAGACGCATTAAGAGATTGTAGATAGCTAAGCATAACAGAATGTATGGGATTACAAGAGATTTCGATAGCGTTACCGATGCGAGTCATAAGTCTAACCACTCTCTTTTCACACTCGAGAATGGCACCATTACTGGATAACCAATTCATGCCTAGAATCAACCCATAGCCCGTGAAGCCAAGAACGAAGGCGTTGCATTCAAACCTAACGCCCAAGATAGACACTCTCTAATCCCGCTAAATCATTGAAAGATGAGCCGAACCACCAATAGGAATTAATACTACTATGAGATCCATAACTAGACTAGTATTAGGTGTAGTGTTTCAACTAACGAAGAAGATACAAACGAGTGTGAAGCGCCAGAATCCAACAAAGTACGAACATGATGACCAAACAGAAAAACCAAATTTTCAAAAGAAATGTTTCTACCTCTCTCTTGTCCCGGTGCCATGAGAGCATGAACCTGCCCTCTTGCGTGCCCTGGTGCTATGAGAGCCTGAACCTGCCCTCCAGAAGTAGACCCTGTCCTCTGCCCTTGCCCTTGTCTTCTTGGGCAGTCTTTAATCTGATGTCCTGCTTGCCTCAGTTGAAACAGCCAGTCTTCTTCTTCTTCCTACAGTCCTTGCTCAGATGGCCTGGTATTCCACAATTAAAGCACCTTTTCTTTCCTTTGCTATTGTTATCCTTACCACATTTCTTATGTTGCTGTTGTGACTTGTTTTGATCCCCTTTCTTTTCCGGTGCCTTATTAGCATTAGCGCCTTTCTCCTCTTCATGCATAAGCGCCATTCAACCAGTTTCTTAAAGGTATCCCCCATAGGAATGTAGGTCATAGCCAACCCATGTAACGGCTCATTCAAACCTTTAACAAATCTCAGGGTCTTCTTTTCAGGTGTGTTCACCAAGCCTAAGCCAAATCTCGCCAACTGATTGAACTTGTTGACCTACTCCTTTACTGATAAATTCCCATGCTTCAACGCCAAGAACCGCTCCATGTATAAATTCTCTTATGCTCGTGAGAGTAATTTCATCTCGAACCTATGTCTGAAATCCATCCATGTCTCCACAGGATACTCTCCATTCGTGACCTCCCACCAAAACGAGGCTTCGTCCTTCATTAGCCAAGTAGCTAATTGGACCTTCCTTCCATCTTCTATCTCAAAGATACCAAACAAATCTTCCACCTCCTTAAGCCAATTTCAATCTTCAACAAACGTCTCTGACTTGTGAAAAGGTTTCCTGCCCATTGCCCGAAAGTCTTCGCATATCTTCGAAAAAGTATCAACGCGGGGAGGGGGAGGAGGAGGAGAGGCTGCAGCTGGGGGAGGAGGAATGTCTATTGGGCCTGCGGCGGTGACCCTAGCCTCCAAATACCTTCTGAACTAGGTTTCTATCGGTATGCCCTCGGGTATCTCGGGTACCCCAGACATGCTAAAAAGAAAAAGGAAGAGATTAAAAATGGAGAATCGAAGGAAAGATATATGGCTCTCAGGGGTTATGTTTTTAAAACAAACTTTTCTCTTGAAAATACTCCCTATAAAACCTATTCTTTAAAGTATTTCTTTATAAAATGCTTTTGAAAAACAGTTTTTCAAAATCCCTCATCTGTTCTTGGTAACCTTCAGCTCTGATACCACGTGTAACACCCCATGTCCATTAATGTCACTATCAAAGGGAATGCATTAACTTTCATGGAGTATTATTGGTGTATAGAACATAATATAACAAGACAGATACATATATTGGTCCTTGAAAAATTAAAACAACTTTTATTGCAGCGGAGAAATAGTTTGGTAACAACAACATCAAAAACCAACAATAAAACCAAGTACACTTAATATCCATCTTGACAAATTATTTTCTGAGTACATAAAGTAAAAAAGCATAACACCAACATAAGTAGCCATAAAAGAGATAAGCTAAATTTTACTTTCAGCAATCCAAGAACTTCCAAAAGAGAGAGAAAGAGGTCCAAATCAAGCTCCACTAGCACTAGTCCCACCTTGAGAAACTGGGGGGGGGGGGGGGTGGAAGAAAAGACGCAGAAACAAAGGGGGTCAGACATAATGTATGGCGAGTCCAATAACTTTAACAATATAATTATTAAAGTAATTAGGATAAGGCATAAACTGGTAAAACAAGGAATGACTGTAAAGCAAATGGGCAAGACAAAACAAATAAGAGGAATATGCTGGCGTTAATCGCGCTCCTAATCACTATAGGATAATTATTATACTGCACCATTACTAGTCACCCTAAGAGTTGATCCCGCCTACTGAACATAATAATTATAATGATAATAGTAGTTTCGTATACCCCTAGCTGTCTTCATAGGTGCCGCATGCCCCTATCTCCACTAATTGTACCCACTACCCCTATGCGATTAGCTCCTTAACTCATAGATACCCGTGTTGGTCCCATAGTGGGGTGTATCACTCCCCAAAGTGGCAACCCAATACCACTAAAGATGCATGGCTCACATCTACACGATGCAACAACGTCTTACCTACCATCCCGGGCCCACACATGCACATAACCCCGTTGGACTTGCATTGCCACCGCTAACCTGTATTGACCTCTTACAATCAAACCAAGTAAGCGTGTCCCGTCCTCGACCTAGCTCGAGCTCACAAAGATACTTAATGGGTTACTGGTTTGAAAAGGGTCCCCCATGCTTGACACAAGATTTCCACATATGCTTGGTCCCTACAAGGATTTCCCACTTAACCCCTTCTTACTCATGTCTTCTTACATGTTTCAATTTGGTTAAGTGTTTCTAATCGTATTTCACATGCCACCCATGTCACCCACTTAACCCCATGTCCCACTACATGTTTATCTTGGTTAAGTGTTACTTAATTCATTATTATCGTAACCTTGTAAGACCTCCCACATTAGACTACCGTTTGCGGCTGCTGGATTAGCCGGGCAGGTCCAGTCAGTCTTATACCGCAAATGAGCCTAACCTCGTCTCTTTACACTTGTTACGCATTTAATTTATGCCTTCGATCTCTCACATTAGACTACCGTTTGTGGTTGCTAGATTTTTCGGGCGGGTCCGGTCAGTCTTATACCACAAACGAGTCTAACCTCGTGTCTTAGGCGTTTATTATTACACATAATTATTTCACCCCAATATGAATTAATAATCCCTATTCAAATTATCAATAATCTCCAAATTAATCTATGTCCATAATTGTCACCTAAATTATGTCCATAGTTTTCAGGTATATAAATTATACCAATTAGTGTCTCAAATTAATTATATGCCTTTAAAGCCATTTTATGCTAATTCACAATATGTATATTTAATATTTTCCCATTGTTCCCACGTCATTTGTACGTTTAATATGAAGTATGTCAGACTTGCAAATAGTCTAACTCATAAGAAAAGAAACATCACAACTTGCATAACACATAAAATAGATCTAACATGTAAATAAGAATTATAAAATAAATTTGCATAACCAATAACTTGCATAGGCAATGGACATATAGAACATAAATTTGCATAAACTATGTACTGCCATGGATCTAAATATAGATCTAAACATGAAATTGTGAACTCGCATACATGAATATGGTTTTCACCTAAACTTGCATATATGAATATGGTTTTCACCTAAACTTGCATATGTGAATATGGTTTTCACCTAAACTTGCATATGGATTCCTACAAACTTGCATATGAATTTAAGCATGTAAACTAATATCATATATTTTACATATAAACTCGCATATGTGTGTGTGTGTGTGTATATATATATATACTTGATTCACATATAAACTTGTGTATAATTTGCATACAGACTTGCATATGATTCATATACAAACTATCATATGATTTACATCCCAAACTTGCATATAAACTGATGTCATAAAATGAATCAAGTTAAACATAGGTGATTGGACATATGAAATAGATCTACTAACATAAGTTAACATAACTATCATATGTTCACCAAAAGACGATAACAAAGTTAAGTAACATTACATGATTCAACAGACATGTTCTCATAATCCCAATTATAACTCATCATAATTAATTTGTTAATTATTTGGTGAAAAAAATTGTACTCACAAAGACGGATTAGAGAAGAGAATAATTCGTTCGTCGTTTGTATTAGAATCCTGACTTGCAATTCCTAAGCTTTAAGAAGAAGAAGAACTATTCTAGCAACAGCATGGAGGCCAAGAGATTAATTTAGTTTAGGTTTAGAGCTTGAGTCTATGCATGCTTATATAGAAGTTTAAATTAATATAAGTCGTTAGATTATCATAGGAGCAAATCAGAACCAATCAGACTAGATAGAATTATCAAGAATTGCCACCTATTCCCTAATGACTCAGCAAAAGGTCAGAAAAGACTTAGCAACAAGTCAGAATCGTCACATTTCAGATCTGCCCAAGGGTGTAGGTCGACCCCCAGGTCGACATGTATAGGGGAGGTCGACCCCCTGGTCGACCTGGCCTGGGGTGGGCAAAAATCCCACCCAGCCCGCTTCTTCGTTTGAATTTGAATTTTGAATTTTAATCTAAACAGTTTTTAATTTATTTAAATTTTTGAAACTTCTGAGGGCCATAACTTCGTCATACGAAGTCCAATTTACGAAAACTTGGACTCTATTCCAAACAGAATTGTGAGATGAACGCAATGGTGTAACCCGTTTTCCCTTAATTCTCACTTTAACAATTAAGTATTCTTTAATTCGATCTTTTAATAGTCATAGAAAACTCGGGGTGTTGCATGAGGTCTAGCCCATTATAAACCATAAATGGACATGGTAATGAATTGGACTACTTAACCTAATCTAATCCATAGGGATTGTATGAATATGAACTAAAGTTGGGGTTAAATAAAAATTGGTTGGACAGTGGGTGGGCTAGGCAAATCTAATGGGGTGGGTAATATTTACATATAGGCCCGCAAACTTAGCCCGATAAGGTTATTTAATTAAAGACACTTGGTGGTATACATAGCCGGTAGAAATAATAAAGTTATGTAATTAAAGACACCTTTTAGGTTAAGAAAAACTTGTAGAAATGATAATCACCTATTATAAGTAAATAACACTAATGAAAATGTTGTATAACATGAAGACTTGTCCTAGGGGCAAGTGAAGATTATAACTTAGGTTATAACAAATTAATAAGGAAATAGGATAACTGGCGAAATGAGTTAAGGGACAGTTAATTATAAATTAAGTAAGGAGTAAATGGGGAAAGCCGGAAACCAGTTGAGAAAAACGGGAAAATATATAAAACCTAAGAAATTGTACTTAATTATAAATTAAGAAATCTGTATGCTTGGATGTCTAAAACCCGTTGATAAGAATGTTCAGGCTTGTCCTTGGGACAAGAGGAAATTATAACATAGGTTATAATAAATGGATAGATAAACGTATTAATGGGCCTTCTTTAATAGAACTAAGTTAGTAAATATACAACGATAAGTTGTATTGATAATGTAAAATGGAATTATGATTAAATGGGAAAGAATGAGGACAACTTATGAAATGAAATAAGTTGTATTTAATCATAAATGGTAAGTGACATGTTAATTAGAAAACTTGTGAATTGGAAATACTTAATTACATATTAAGTAAAACATGTTATTTTAATGATAAATCAAAAATAATATAAAAAGGGATTGTGGATTACAGACCTTGGGCTACAATCTAGAGAATAACATGTAGTGGGCTTATTAATAAACTTAAATGGGTTATGTTATATGACTAGAATTAACAAGAAGGAGAAACTTGGTAATTTGAATAAAAATTCAATAAGGATGGGAATAACCAGGTAATTGGAAACCTGATGAGGTGAGGCAAGCGCATAAATGAATGTTTAGACAGGGTCTAATAACATATTAAAGTGAGGCGCTTGAACCAGTCTGCACGTTTGAGGGTGAATAACCCAACAGGGTAGATCATCGTGGTGCTATAAGGCACGAGGGGGAGCGCTTGTTCATCTGATTGTTCTGACGGCTCTGAAGGACTGGAAGGGGAAGCACGCGGCTTCCCGAGGTACATAAGGTGCTCCTAGTAGTCTTTTATGCGGCAACAGATGCCTTAGGCTGTGTCCGCAGAGGTTGGGTCTGTGCGTAACTACTAGGTGTGTGGGCCTTAACAGCAGATGTAGCTTTGCAGTCAGAATGCTGTGACGAGGTGACACCAGGGTGGTTTGGCGGTTGCCTTATAAGGAGGCAGAGGGTCACGACCAAGAAGGATGGCAGACCATCGGACACCTGTCATTGGCAGCCAGTGGGATGCGAAAATACTCGAGCTAAACCCAAGATACCATTTCACCCTTCACTGTCGGGGTAAGTGGTTGAGAGGAGACGCCACATGAATGTTTAGGTTGTTTGCATAGGGGCAGTCGATTAGCTCAGGTTGTCTTTATTAGTTCAGAAAGGGGCCGACGTGGGGCCATAGCCACCGTGAAAACAGACCCTAGGGATATCTGTATTTGGAGGATCTTAAAGACAGGATTGTACTAGTATGGAAAAGCTCCCGACCGAGTTCTGTGCTTCTTGTTTCGCCCTACCACGAAACTCGGTGCATATTAGAGAACGTGTGATTGAGGCATCGAGCTACAATTGAAGATACGTATGGTGGACAGTCTAGATACATGCATGTCGGCTCTGGGTGGTGTATCGTGGACTTGAGGACATTACTCTGGTATGGAGTCTGATTCGAACAAAGGTGGCAGTCAGTTCGTTTACATTGCATAGCAATAATAGATATATGCGTAACGTAATATTGTTATATGTACGTCACTACAACGTAGAATGAGGGATTGCGTATATTTCGATAATGTTACGGTGGAGACCATGTGAGTGGGGTACCATGGGGTGTACCTTAATATTGGGGGTACATATATACTATATTAGGTTAATCCATTGGAAAGCAAATGGATACGACGTGTGTGTAAGCCTTGAGTGCTGACAACCCAAGTAACCTAATAAATAAATATGATTGAACGGTATATGTAGGATTATCCAAAGTGTATAGTTTAAATCCAGTCACCAGAACTTGTGTTCTGACCCCCTCCTCATAACATACTCACAGTTTAGATGAATGGAAGGGACATGATAGCCTTGGATGCTGGTTAGGTAGTATTATTAATACGGTAAGGCTATGTTTTGATTACATTATATTTTATCCATTCTGCTGTGAGATAATTTTTGAGCTGTGACATATTTTATGTCTTTGTCTTTTCTGTAGGATACCAGAGCATACCAATCCGAGTTTCGATAGATTGGAATTTTGAAAAAAAAATCGATTTTTCAAAATTGGGGTTATCACATTCGGTATCAAAGCTTAGGTTTAAGACTTCTATATAAATAGTGGGTGAACATATTTTTATTTTTAAAATATAAATATATTATATATATACCTAGATCCATAGAGGAACCCACTAATAAAAAGAATATAAATGGGATGTTTGTTTTGTACACTAAAGGAATGAATAAGGAAATTTGAGACCCTTAGGTAATTGAGTGGAAAGTGTTCAATGTATTTTGTATGGAAGGAAAGCGAATCCCATATGATTAGTATTTTTAGTTAGTGGGTTTGAAAACCTTATAAATTGGAAAAAGTTGAAACGAGAAAATTGGATTAGGAATATATAGTAATAGTAGAGAGAATTGACCTTGGGGAGTATCCAGGAAAGCCTATAAAAATTGGAAACCCGATTTGAGTCTAACCCCATTATTAACTTTTAAGAACTTGAAATTATTAAAGTTTCGGGATAATGGTTTGCGGTGTTCACAAGTTTTATTCTTAAAAGTAATGACTTTTAAATTTGTAAAGTATACACATTGGGTTTCAAAGGAAAAAGGGGTATATATTTTGCAAATAGTGATTTATTGCGATTTTTTCATCCAAAGTTAAATTCTCTTAATAAAAGGTGTATAATATAGAGCATGTATAGCTCACTAGTTTTCTTGTTATATTTCATACAAGAATCTTTAATAAAGAAAGATTTTTAATCCCTATTCTTATGACAACCCTTTTTGATAAATTATTTTAAGATCATTATGTTGGCTGGACAAAATAAGTGCAGGAATTAAGAATAGAGTGGATGTTTGCACCTTGTAGTAGGAGACAAAACCGGCCTTATAGGTGAGAACAAGTCTAAACCCGATGGAGAAAATAGTTGTCCGTATCTACTCCAGTTTTGTGATTTGAAAAAAAAAATTTGATGATTTACATTTTTAAGATGACATGTTTTTGTGGTTTGGAAAAAGTAAGTTTTCAATAGGAAAATTAAATTCTAACACTTTTGAATTTTTGGAAGAAAAATTAAATGAAAAAGAAAGGCCAAACCATGTTTTAAAAGTATGGAGTCGGTAAGGGTTAGTTCCTAGGAAAGACTGGAAAAGTTTTGAGGCTATAGAGTAAATAGCGAGAATTATCTTGGAGCAATAGTAAGTTCCGTTGGATGCGTAAGCACTGAAAGCATAGCATGTTGCTTGATATAATTATTGGTACACAGCTAGAGTTAGTAGTGACCACTAGATAGAAAAGGGCAGGTAAGAGTTTAGATCTTGTTACTAATTATCATGTTAGAGGAAAAACCCATTACTACACTCTTGTTGGGATCATTCCATTATTTTGTTCTTGTTAGGTAGTTAGGGTAACACCTAAACCTGTCGTCAATCCCATAGTTCAGACTTTTTTGGAGAAGGCATAGTCCCGAGATTCTTGGCCCTTAGTAGAAGCTATGTAAGGTGTTTGTTCTCCTGTTTTAGTTGAAAGACTAGAAGGCTTATTTAAATTTAAACTAAGACTAGATAATTAAATAAGCTAGGAAAAAAGAAATGTTACAACTGAAAAGGAAACAGAAAATACAGTAAAGCAACAAGCATGATAAATTATGAGAAAAGACGGATAATGATAAAACTTTCCAAGATAAGATGCGAAAGGAAAACAGTAACAAAGAAAATTTTCTTATGTGGGCCGTGCTGGGATAGGAAAATAGGGTATCTTTACAAATAGTTACATAAAAATCCAAGTACAGTTAGAAAAAGGTTGGAAAAGAAAACCAGGAGATGCGGAGTTTTCCGTTTTCCACCTTTTTGTAACATAAGAAATCGAATTCAGAAAATTAGGTTTTTCTGAAATTCGAAAAATAAAGTTGGCTGGTTGAATTGTGGATGCAACAATTGGATGAACTATGCCATTACTCAGTAAGAGTATGGGAAAATTTGGAAGAACAAGCTCTTTGATTTTCAAAATATTGCATTCAAGTAGAACTGCCAGTATATTTAGGATGTGAGCATCATATTTTGAAAGGATTTTTGAAAAGCTTGCATACACATAGGAGGTACCGCTTGGGCATGCATTCATCATTATGTTGTACTTCACTTTGCATAAGTGCACAATGTTTGCAAATAAAATGGATGCACACATGATGGATGTATTTTATGCGAGGGGTTAATTGATTTTACCCTTATCAAATTTCGGGGACGAAATTTCCTAAGAGTGGGAGAATGTAACACCCTGTATTTTTAAGATAATTAAATAAGTATAACTTAATTAATAATTCAGAATTAAGTAAAACAGATTGCACCATTGTGTCCGTCTCGAAATTCTGGTTAAGATAGACACCTGGTTTGCATAAAACGGACATCGTATGAAAAAGTTACGAGCATTAGAAGTTTGTATACATATAAGGAGCTTATATGTGTATATATATTAAATAAATATATCTAGAAAATTCTAAAATCAGTTCAGAAATCAAAATGGCGGGCGGGGAAGTTTGTAGGCAAAATGGATGGTTGAGGGTCGATAGGGGGGCTGACCCACCAATAGGGGTGTCGACCTAGAGGTCGTCCCACGCAAGGATCCAGAAAGTTCTTTTGACGTGTTCGGTTCTAATATCTTAAATTTTAATATGAGTGCCCTAGTTGCTCCGCACTTTTATAAATAAGACCCTAGACCTAAACCTAAATCTCATAATTCGGTATCTACGCCGGAGCTCTGCCATTACATTCTCTCTCTCTCTCTCTTCTCAAATCTATTCTAAAAATTAAAATACTAGCCTAGGAAAATTATGAATTCAGATTTGGAAGAGATAATAAACATAAATAAAAAAGATTATTATATCATGAAAGCAAGGTAAACTTCTTGATCCAATCTATTCAGTTTTTCCTATTTCTTTCCCTTCTCTTTTAATGAAATAGTCGATCCACGTTATTCCATTTCAAATCAAATTAAAGGGGAAAGGAAAACCATGGATGATAGAACGGATCAGATCAAAAATTTGGAGAAAGTATGAAAGGTGAGTGGGTTTAAAATATACTTTTTGAATAATAGTGCCTTTATCGTTTAGCATTCCCCTTTTAATAATTGTGAAATTGCTAGTTTAATTATAAGTTGATGTTATAAAAAGTTGAGACGTTAATATAAATAGATTAGGAAATTCATATATTGAATCTATTAAATTGGGGGAATGATTAGCATGATATAACGTCAAATTGTTAATATGAATAATTCGTATATTGAATCAGTTGAAATGTTGGAATGTTTACATGTTATAATATTAATTTGAATAGGTGGAAAAAATTTGTATATTGGATTTGTTGGAATGCTAAAAAAATTACATGTAAATATGTCGCAATTATATATAGGGAATAAATGGAGTAAGTATATGACTATATGGATTCATATTAACATAGAATCGAATAAATATGGGTTTGTGGCATCGACCAAATCATGTTTAAAGGTTGTAATTGGATCATAAGTATAGAAAAATGATTTGGGCGCAAATGGGATCATATATAAAATATGAATTGGCATAATTCGAATAATATGAATTTAGACATATAACCCATCATGAATATAATTGGGTAAATGGGCATTAACACCTATAAAGGCATAGGTTTAAATAATTGATTAATAATGAATGCCTAGGATTATAATTAGAAATTGAAATTGCATTTATGACACAAGGTTAGGTTGCATGAGTGGTGGAAGTCTGCCCGGACCCGACCGGCATATCCAGTAGCCACTAATGTTGAACCTAATGTGAGAGATCTAATTATGCAAATATGAGAAGGTCTATGTAACACCCCACCCCCGTTAAGGTCACTCACATAGGGAATGCCTTAACTTTGGTGGAGCATTTTAGTAAACAGAACAGAAAACTTACAAGACAGATAAAACAGTACTTGAAAATTTTATAACTTTATTTCAAGAGAAACCGAAATAAGCTTGGTTACATCCTTTCAGATCACAATATTAGAATTCTAGTACAAAATATCAGTCTTGTACAAAAGCCGTCAGAATGCATAGTTTAAAATCATAATCCCCACAGAAGAAGACAAACCATACTTTAAGCACTTCAAGCAGAAGAAATCTGGATCAAGCTAGAGTATTCCCTTCAACAAAACCTGGGCGGTGAAACGGAAGAAAGGAGGCAAAACAACAAGGGTCAGACAAAAAGTCTGGCAAGTCCAGTGATTTTCAGTTATGAACAGATAATAATAACATGACATGAAAATAAAACTGGATGAGAGATAACTGTAACAGATGTAACAGATATAACAAAAGAACAGAATGATATAAGCTATTGCTTTACACTTCTCTGCACTAATACTAGTATAACAGAATTAGGTGTCACCCTAATGTCTAAACTGAAACAGAAACGGGTATAGAATAATTTCCACGATAGTAATGGGCCTTTACCACCCGATCAGAAACAGACAGAAGTAGAATGTAGCATAAGGTGTACACTAGTAATTGGGCCTTTACCACCCGAACAGAAGGTACCATGCAGAAACAGACAGGTGTTGTCACCCAACAGAAACAGACGGTACCAATAGAAACAGACAGAACTAAGTGTACACTAAAACACTACCCCAAGCGAGCGGCTCCCTAAACATAAATACCCTGTGTCGGCCCCACAGTAGGGTGTATCACTCCCTAAAGTGACAACCAATTGGCACAGACCTATTTACAGATGTCACGGTGTCTTACATCCTCAGAGGCAGACCGGGATCCATGCACGCACATGACCCAGTTGGAACGCACCATCAACACCCCTCGCCATTATTAGAATGAACCGTTTATAATTAGTTCAGTAAGCGTGCCCGGACCCTACCTACTGTTGGGTCAAAGTTTTGATACCAGAAAGGGTTACTGACTAATATGGGTCCCACACAACATATGACACAAGTAATTCCCTTCCTATCCTTGTGTCCCCAGGCTAACAGATTTCAGATTAACTTGTTTACAAGTTCAGACATACACAATTCAGATCAACTAGTTCACAAACAAGTTTTTAGACTAACGGATTAGATAAACAGATTTAACAGACTTACAGATTAACAGGTTACAGATTAACAGACTTACAGATTAATCGGTTATAGATTAAGAGGTTACAGATTGTCTAACTTTGTATTGGGCCTACAGATTCACGAAATGGGTTTTATCAGATTCATTGGTCCAATTGGTTTAACCTTACCCACCCAGCACGTTTTAGACGTCATATTTATCTCATATTTTCATTAATTAAATATTAATGCCCAGACCTCTCACATTAGACTGACAGTTTGCGGCTACTGGTTAGGCCGGTTGGTTCCGGGCAGGTTTCTGTCGCAAAATGAGTCTAACCTCGGGTTTCAAGCACGTTATGACTAACTTCTCACATTAGATCCTATTGTTTGCGGCCATTGGAATATGCTGGGCGGTTCCGGGCAGAATTACGCCGCAAACTCATTCTAACCTCGAGTTAGCCATGTTTATCTTTGCGGCCAATTAATTAATGATTTACCATTTATACCCACGCCTAATATACATGTCAATTATTTATAACTATAGCCAATTCAGATTATGTCAATAACGGACTAATTATATCAACTCAACAGATATAGCAGATAACATATTTTTGCAGATTAGGCGACCTAACGGATTTAGCAGATCAAGCAAACTAGCAGATTTAGCAGACAATAGATTAGGCATCTCAACAGATTTAGTTTAGCAGATTTGGCATTTTTAACAGACTTAGCAGATGACAGATTTGGCAGATGAACAAATCTAACAGACTAGCAAGTAGAGCAGAACTAGCAGATAACAGAACTAGCATATTACGCAATATAACAGAACTAGCAGATTAGACAAATATAGCAGAACTAGCAAATTAGGCAAATATAACAGATTTAATCATTCCATAAAGTTTCATAAACATATCTTGCCTAATTATAAATTTGGCCTAGGTTTGCATGACTAAATAGTTGTCATGATTCACACTATGATCATATACCCCACGTTTGCATTGAATTTACATGTCACAGATTATGGTCATAATTTACATGTCCCAATTTAGTTCAACTTGCCTAGTACAAGAGATTCACATATGAATTATACCAAATATAGCCATCGATTTCAATGCATGTCATATATTCAAAAATCTCCTACTTAGGTGTTATTCACATTTGATAGATATCCTACTTTAATGTAAATCTTTATACCTAAGCCATATTCTCTTTATCTCAAGTCATATGTTCAATACATTCTATATTTATGTCCCATTATAGGCCTTTCTATGTCGTGTCCTCAAATCATATGTTCAATCCCTTTTATGTTATAAATATAACATGTCCAGTCATATGTCTCATAATTACATTCTAGCTACGGTCCATGTTCTTTCCTCAAATCAGTTACCTATTGGTCATGCCCAATTTATGCATCATTCATTTTACTGTCCCAAACATTTTAGCGTATGTTAATCTCTTATGAGATTGGCTCATGCTCATGGTAGCCTGGCTATAGAACAGAAAGGGGAAGGAGATACAAAATAAGATCTAAACAGAACAGAACAGATATTACCTCAGATTCAGATTTTACAATTCATGTCACAATTAGAATTAACGTTTATATCGGAAAATAACTGTACTTGCCTTGGTTGGATTAAAGAAAGAACTTTAATTGTTGTAGAATCGTTGCAGAAGCCTTAATCTCTAATTTGAATTGAGTTGCCTAGGTTGATGTTGGTTAGCTTCTAGTTTTGATTCCAATAGAGTAGCGACGCCAATTTTATTTTTATTAGAACAGAGGTAGAGTAGAGGAAGAGTAGAATTGTGTGCAGAGAAGGCTCGGTCTTAAGCTGTATTTATAGGTGTAGGAACTCATTTAGGCCCTCAGATTAACCCTAGAACTCATCAGGTCCATCCAAACATGTCACAGCCCTCAAAATCGCACACACGCACCAGGTTCGACCAGGGAGGTCGACCCCCAGGTCGACTGCCCAGTCGACCTGGTCTGGGGGATCGACTTCCCAGTCGACTCCCCAATCGACCTGGGTCCTGGGGGGTCGACTGTCCAGTCGACTCCCCAGTCGACTTGGGCCCTGGGCGGGAAATTTCCCACCCAGCCCGCTTCTGGGTTTGAATTCGAATTTTGAATTCGAATTTCGAGCTGTTTTCGATTCTGAAAATTTCTTAAACTTCGGAGGGTCATATCTCCCTCATACAGACTCCTATTCTTGGAAACTCGGACTCGTTTCCAAGCAGAATTCCGAGACAAACGCAGTGGCGCAACCCGTTTCCCTCGATTCTTATTTTAAAAAATAATTATCCTCTGATTTGTTACTTATACGTTCACAGAAAGCACGGGGTGTTACATTCTCCCCTCCTTAAAGGATTTCGTCCCCAAAATCTTTATGTTAAGAAGAATGTGTCCTACCATTCAACATCCATCTACTCAATCATCAGTCACTGGCGTCCATTGTCCTTAGAAACTTCTAATGTTGTATGAACATATGCAAAGGTGTGTGTATATGTTCCTTATCGAATGCAAAGATCAGGCGGTCCACTGATTCAGTTGACCACCTTAATGCGAATTATGCCAGTGCCATGAGTCCAACATGTATGCAAATTTTCCTATTTGATACATATCATTTCTATATGAGAGCACAACCATTCAGTCATATGCAACATCTACGTGCTGAGTCAATCATTTTGCATCCACAAAAATTGAAAATGCTCACACATCCATATGCAGTATGAGAGTGTTTTCGAGCCGATCTAGTGCCTAGTGTGTGTATATGCATCCATGAGCAACCACTAGCAACCACTTGCAACCATCAAACATAACATGTCTCAAACACATATTTACACCCATTAGCTTCTACCTAAAGTTCGAAGATTCGATCAATAGGATTCAGTCGAATGATGGAAGCGAGTACAGATAAAACAAAAACTTGGTTCCCATTAGACATGGGACCTAAGTATCGGCCCCGAAGACCGAAACCCACATCAGATTGACACCCAGAGGATTACCCTCTTTAGATAATGTCAGAACTGGAAATCTTAACCTTATCAGGAATATTCAGATATTTACAGATTAATGGTACAGATCAGGTTACCGAACTGAGCATGATAAAATCCAAAATGTATGCATCCTACTTGACGCCTAACACAGATATCTCTCAAACCCCAATCTATCACAACAGATGAGTCGAGCATCCACAAGTAAAGCACTTTTTCCCCTTCTTATCTTCAGACTTCTCATCCTTCCTTTGTGTTTCCTTTTTGGGCCCTACTTTCTTATTCTATGGTTCTTCCTTCTTTGTCTCTTTTGGGCCTTTGTCTTCCTCGTGCAGTAGTGCCATGTCCACCAATCTCTCGTAAGTCGCTCCCATGGGTACATGCGTCATGGCTAGGCTGTGCAGTGGCTCGTTCAATCCTTTAACAAAGCGGAGAGCCTTTTTATGCTGAGTGTTGACTAAATCCAATCCGAACCTAGCCAGTTGGTTGAACTGGTTGATGTATTCCTTGACCGTCATACTTCCTTGCTTAAGAGATAAGAACTTTTCCAATTGTAAACTTCGTTCAGCTTGCGAGAGAAATTTAGTCTCAAACCTTGTTCTGAAATCCATCCATGTCTCAACCGGCCTCTTGGCGTTAGTGACTTCCCACCAGTAGGAAGCTTAATATTGGGGGTATCCATGTTATGGTGGATACCGTGCGAGTGGGGTACCATGGGGTGTACCTTAATATTGGGGGTAGCTACATTTATACTATATTAGGTTAATACGCTGGGAAGTAAATGAGTACGACGTATGTGTAAGCCTTGAGTGCTGACAACCCAAGTAACCTAATAAATAAATATGATTGAACAGTATATGCAGGATTATCCTAAGTGTATAGTTTAAATCCAGTCACCAGAACTTGTGTTTTGACCCCCTCCTCATAACATACTTGCATGTTAGATTTATGGCAGGGATATGATAGCCTTGGATACTGGTTAGGCAGTATTATTAATATGGTAAGGCTGTGTTTTGATTACATTATATTTTATCCATTCCGCTGTGAGATAATTTCTGATCTTTGACAAGTTTTATGTCTCTGTCTTTTCTGCAGGATACCAGTGCAAACCAATCCGAGTTTCAATAGATTGGAATTTAAAAAAAAAAAATTGGTTTGTCGAAATTGGGATTGTCACATCCGGTATCAGAGCTTAGGTTTAGGATTCCTATATAAAAAGTGAGTGAACGTATTTGTATTTTTTAAAATATAAATATATTATATATATACCTAGATCCATAGAGGAACCCACTAAATAAAAAGAATATAAATGGGATGTTTGTTTTGTACACTAAAGGAATGAATAAGGAAATTTGAGACCCTTAGGTAATTGGGTGGAAAGTGAAACACCCCACCTCCGTTAGGGTCACTCTCAAAGGGAATGCCCTAATTTTGGTGGAGGTTTATAAGTACAAGTCACAGATATACAAGACAGATATAAGAACACATATTTTGCAAACAGCGGAAGAACAACAAATTTTTATTTCATAAAGTCAAATATGTGTTACAACAACAACCTTTCCATAACATAATACTTTCATAATCTGTCTTGAGTACATTATTTAAAGAAGCATAAATAAAACATGAGTAAACTGCAAAAGCCCCATAGAGTGTGTCCAAAGCCATAGTTCAAAACAGGAAAGTCCAAGCAATACATTTCTCTTCTTCAAGCTGGATGTCAAAGCTGATCAAGCTGCTATGTTCCCTCCCTGAGGACCTGGGGGGGGGGGGGAACGGAAGAAAGAAGACGAAAGAAAAGTAGAGTCAGACATAAGCCTGAGTAAGTCTAGTACTACTTTGTCTATGAATAAAGAACTGGGTATGATAAGTAATAACAAGAAGTGGGCAAACACTATAACCTGGTTAAGTTGTCTAGGGTCGAATATACTATCGTACCCCATGTTAATCTCTGAACCCATATAAACTAGTTTCCAATTGGCACCCCATAATCAGGGTGATGTGATCCATTCAATGATAATCGGCTCCTACTCGCATAGTTACATGTGTCTTACGGCCCCCGATGTCTGTAGTTACCTATGCTGGTCCCACCATGGGGTGTATCAAGTCCCATAGTGGCAACCCGACACAACCTTAGAGTGCACAGGTATGCTACTGGTGTCCAGTGCTTTATTTTTCTGCGCCGGAGTGCGTGCACGCCCGCACACCGTTAGAACCTACACTGCTACACCACCGCCGTCGATTTGACCTCTTATAATCAGCCCAGTAATCGTGCCCCACCCTGCCTAGTTTCAGGGTATCCTGATACACCTTCTAGGGTTACTGCTGAAAAGGGTCCCCCGTTACTAGGTTTTCTATCTCTAGCCAACATGCTAAGTTGGTTAAGTGTTTCCTAACCTAACCCCACCAGTCCGTTTAGTTTAGCATGTTCCATTTTGATTAAGTCTTTAGTTCACTTAATCCTAACAATCCTGACTCAGCCTTAATTGTCTTATTAAGGCCCTGACCTCTCACATTTGACAGGTATTGTTGTGGCTGCCTGTTGCCGGTTGGTTCCGGGCAGTCTTACGCCACAACTCAGTCTAACCTCGGGTCCTTGCTGGGCTCCATGTTTAACCTCCCACATTGGATAGGTATTGTTGTGACTACTGGACAGCCGGGCGGTTCCGGGCAGGTTTACATCACAACTCAATCCAACCTCGGGTTAAACACATCGTCTTTTCTACATTTACATATTTTGTCATTCTTCTTTATTTCTTATATGTAAATATTTGCGGCCCATTATTATGTTAATGGTGTAAAGGTTACACCAACCATGGGCCCAACCCATACTTGACTTTGGGCCCTTCTATTTCATATTTTCATTCATTAATTAATTTTTAACCCAACGTTATTTTCCCCCGTTTTACACGTCCATTTATATATATTGGGCTTAGCCTTTTAAAGCCCAATTTAGCCATGCGAAAAGGGGAGGCTTATGGCGTATACACAAAGAGGGGAAAGTGAGCGCATGAACTTGCATATGACGTTGGAAAATACATAGTAGAAATTGGTGGACTTGCATAGTGGTGACATGTATTTTGGTCATAAAACATAGGTGACATAAATCAAGGCATGTAAACTTGCATAGGTTTAACTACAACATGAACCTATATTCTTATTTAGGCATAATGTCAAACATAAGCATGGCCTAAATACTTCTAGCATAAACATGGCATATTGTCAAACATAAGCATGGCATAAAATACTTCTTGCATAGGCATGGCATATTGTCTAACATAAGCATGGCATAAAATACTTCTAGCATAGGCATGGCATATGGTCAAACATAAGTATGGCATAAATACTTCTAGCATGAACATAGCATAATTCAACTTAATCATGATTTAAGCCTAATCACGTAACGATGGTATAAACATACTTATGCATAAATATTCCTAAACATGGTGTTTGCTTTAAACTTGCAAAAAAAGGGATTTTTGAGTCCAACCTAGCCATGTCATCATATAATCCTTTGAAACAAGATAGACTTAATAACGGATTTCAATTATGCCAAGTATCATTCCTAGCCATATTCATAAGTTTGCAGAAGCATGACTTAATACATGGATTATGGTGTCAAAATTCCACATAGTTTCATATGAACTATAATAACCAAACTTGTTTCAATTACTTGAAAAATGATTTATGCACAAAAATATACATCATAATGGCATAATAACAAAGCCCCAAACTTGCATGAATTTCAATTAACTACATACATGTAGCTTCAATATAGATTACACAATTTGCGCAATATTCCAAACGTATACTTGCATAGAACTACCGCATGTAGTTCTTTATAATGAATAACATAATTTTGCACAAATATGAATTACTTCCATTGCCACAATTCAAGCATACACATCAACACAGTTGTTTATTAATACCAAAGTAATACTCTACTTACAATGGTTGCGGCGAATTCTCTAATTAAGAGATACGATTCCTTTGTTGAATTGATTAGCTTTAGGTTGCTTTGAATTGCTTTAGGCTTTAGAACTTTCTTCCTAATCCTCTCTCTAGTCGGCGGCTAATCTTTGTCGTTCCTCAGCAACATGGCGGCTATAATCTTATTTTGAATGAATAGATTAGGGTTTAGTCTAGGGTTGTTTATATAGAGGTTAGGAATTGATTAGGACCCTTGATGTTGCTAGGTTAGATCATAGCCATTCATTAGGAAGAGAGACCAATAAAAACCCGCCACCTAGCCCTAATGACAAAGCAGACCACAGAAATTCGACCACACACCGACCTGGCCAGCTAGGTTGACTGGGCTCGACCAGGTCGATACCCCTGTCGACAGGGCTGTCGACAGCCCTGTCGACATGGGAAGCCCAGGTCGACAGCCCAGTCGACCTGGGTGGCCTAGGCGGGTGTTTATCCGCCCTGGCCCACTGGGCCCGATTTTTAATTATTTTATTCTGTTTGAATTTTAAATTTAATTCAAAACTTCCGAAGGCCATATCTTCTTCATACGGACTCCGATTTTCGAAAACTCGGACTCTATTTCACGTATTTTTCCGAGACGAACGCAATGGCGTATCTCGTTTCCCTTAGTTCTTTGATTTGAATTTGATTATACTTTAATTCCTCAATTTCACAGTTATAGAATTTTCGGGGTGTTACATTCTCCCCCACTTAAAAGGATTTCGTCCCCGAAATCTTCAAGTTAGGAGGAATGTAAATCCTAACATCCAATCATCCATCTACTCATCCATCAACCACGAGCATCCATTGTCCTTAAAAGACTTCTAATGTTTCATGATCATATGCAAAGTGTGTGTATATGAACTTATCTAATGCAAAATCAGGCGGTCTACTGATTCAGTTGACCTCCTTAATGCGAATTATGTAAGTGCCATGAATCCATTATGTATGCAAATTTTCCTATTCTTGATTCTACATGAGTGCTCAATCATTCAATACAAATGCAGCATCCACATGACAACATATTATAGTTCAACCACATACGAAAGCAAACATATATGCATATGCAATATGAAGTGACTGAGCCGATCTAAAACCTAGATTGTGTGTGTATATGCAACCACGAGCAACCACTAGCAATCACTTGCAACCACTTGCAACCATTCATACATAACATGTTTCAACTACATGTTTTCATCCAAAGGTTTTCTACCTAAAAGATACGGTCAAGGAAATATACCTAAAAAGATAGATAAAAGCGCAACTTAAGGAAAAAGAAAGATCAAGGATGTACCCTCGAACAGAAAAGGGTAGGCTGTACGGATTCTAGCTTCAGTTTCCCAAGTCGCGTCTCCGTCGGCGTCGCTCCACTGAACTTTGACGAGTTTGACTTCGCGGTTGCGTAGCTTCCTCACTTCTGTTCCTAAGATGCGGGTTGGAACTTTTCTTATGGTCGCTTCGCGTTCCACTTCGGCCTCTTCGAGGATATTTGGCTCTACCACTTCAGCTGACTCATGCAGACATTTTCGGAGATGTGAAACGTGAAAAACGTTGTGGACTCCAGCCAACTTCTCGGGTAGCTCTAATCAATAGGCCATTTTCCCAATCTTCTCGATGATAGGGAATGGCCCTACGAACCTTGGTGCTAGCTTCCCTGTGGTTCCAAAACGAACAATGTTCCTTAGCGGTGATACCTTGAGAAAAACTCTGTCTCCAACTTCAAATTCAAGGTCGGTCCTCCTCTTGTCGGCATATGACTTTTGTCTGTCTTGGGCCGTCTTCATCCTTCTTCGTATTAAGTCTACTTTCTCTGAGGTCTCTCGGATCATGTTTGGTCCAAGTACGAGCTTATCCGTGGACTCCCACCAACAAGTGGGTGATCGGCACGGTCTTCCGTATAAAGCTTCGAAGGGCGCCATTCCGATGGTTGCTTGATAGCTGTTGTTGTAGGCAAATTCCACCAAAGGAAGGTGGTCTTCCCATGTCCCTCCGAAGTCGAGGACGCATAACCTTAAAAGGTCTTCCAAAACTCTGTTCACTCTCTCTGTTTGGCCGTCGGTTTGGGGATGGTAAGCTGTGCTCAAGCATAACTGCGTTCCTACTGCTTCTTGCAGACTCCGCCAAAATTCGCTGGTGAAGATGGGGTCTCGGTCACTAACGATGCTAGATGGTATTCCATGGAGTCGAACGATTTCCTTAAGGTAAAGTGATGCTAGGGATGAGGCAGTCCTTTTTCTTTTGACTGGTAAAAAGTGGGCGCTTTTAGTAAGCCTATCCACTATTACCCAAATGCTAGTGTTGCCTCTCCTAGACCTAGGCAGCCCATCGATGAAGTCCATTGAGATGCTATCCCACTTCCACTGCGGGACCTCTAGAGGATGTAGTAGTCCGCCAGGCTTTTTCTGTTCCGCCTTAACCTGTTGGCACACCATACATTTAGAAACGAATTCTGCCACATCCTTTTTCATGCCATTCCAAAAGAAAGTCCTTTTTATGTCTTTGTACATTTTATCCCCGCCTGGGTGTATCGTCATCTTGGAGTGATGCGCTTCCTCGAGAACCTTCTTTATTAAATCGTTTGTCTGTGGGACGCATAGTCTTCCGTCTCGCCTTAGCAAACCCTTATCGTCGATGGAGTATCTGTTGAGGTGACTTGAAGTCTCACCCCTAATTAGCCTATCAATTATTTCCACAAGCTGAGGGTCTTCGCGTTGTGCTGCCCCCACTGAATCCACTAAAGTTGGGCGCACTTCGAGAGATGCAAGCAAGCCTGGTACGAAATCGGAGGAGGGCCTAAAGTCGAAGCTGGCTATAAACTCTAGGCTTTGTCTTTCAACAAACAACGGGCTTAGGGTCAATTTCTTTCGGCTCAACGCGTCTGCCACTACGTTGCCTTTGCCCGGAGTATAGGAGATTTCGAAATCGTACGAGGCAAGAAACTCCATCCATCTTTGTTGCCTCAAGTTAAGATCCTTCTGCGAGAAAAGATATTTCAACGATTTATGGTCAGTGTAAAGTTCGAACTTCTCACCTAGGAGATAGTGTCGCCAAGACTTGAGTGCAAAGACGATGGCGGCTAACTCAAGATCGTGGGTTGGGTAGTTCTTTTCGTGCGCTTTCAACTGCCTCCCGCCATAAGCTACTACCCTTCCTTCTTGCATTAAGACGACGCCTAGCCCTGTCCCACATGCATCCGTATAAACAGTGAACATCTTGCTCCCATCTGGCAGCGTCAAAACTAGGGCTGTTGTGAGAGCCCTTTTCAGTCGTTGGAAAGCAAACTCGCAATCCAAATCCCAATTGAACACTAGATTCTTCTTGGTCAATTTCGTGAGTGGAGCTGAGATTTTTGCAAAATCCCTTATAAATTTTCGATAGAAACCCGCTAGTCCTAGAAAACTTCGGACCTCAGTTGCATTCCTTGGTGTCTTCCAATCCTGTACCGCTACTACCTTAGCAGGGTCCACCACTAACCCATGTTTGGATACTATGTGCCCAAGGAACCTCACCTCTTCTCTCCAAAAGTGGCATTTGGAGAATTTGGCTTTTAGTTGATGGACTCGCAAAGTTTCCATGATTGCCCTTAGGTGTTGAGCATGTTCCTCTTCATTCTTTGAGAAGATAAGGATATCATCTACGAAGACCACTACGAATTTGTTGAGGAAATCTCTAAATACCCTACTCATCAGGTCCACGAAGTAAGCAGGTGCATTTGTCAAGCCGAAAGGCATGACAAGCCATTCAAAGAAACCATCTGGGGTTCTGAATGCCGTTTTATCGATGCTATCTTCAGCCACCCTTAGCTGATGAAAACCGGTTGCTAAATCGAGTTGGGAGAAAACAGACGCTCCTACAAGCTGGTCAAACAAATCGTCAATTCTAGGGAGAGGGTGCCTATTCTTTTTCGTTAGCTTGTTGAGCTCCCTATAGTCAACACATAGACGGAGTGAACCATCCGCCTTTGTAGCGAACACCACTGGAGCGCCCCATTCTGAAATGCTCCTCCTAATGAACCCCTTTTCTAGAAGCTCTTTAATCTGTTTACTGAGCTCTTTCCTTTCTCGTGGAGCCATATGTCTAACGGGCAACGTAACGGGCTTTGCATTATCTACAAGATATATGCGGAAGTCTATTTCCCGCTTCGGAGGTAAGCCCTTCACCTCTTCGAAGACATCCGGATATTCCCGGACCACTCTAACTGATTTCAAATTTTCAACAGAGGCATCTAGCGATTCAAGATAACTAAGCATAACCGCATACGAGGGATTACAAGAAATTTCCAAAGTATTACCGAGCTGGGTTAGGAGCCTAACAACCCTTTTCTCACAATCAAGGATGGCCCCATTACTGGATAGCCAATCCATACCCAAAATCAAACCATACCCCGAAAAGCCCAAAACAAAGGCACTAAATTGAAATTCAACACTTAGAATAGAAATTTTCAAATCCAAACAGATCATAGACAAATGAGCTGGGCCCCCAATTGGGTTTGAAACAATTTAGGGGTCCTCTACCATACTAGTTTCTAGGTGCAGAGATTCTACTAAAGCAGACGAGATAAAGGAGTGTGATGCGCCGGAATCAAATAAAGTGCGAACGGGGTGATCATAAAGATAAACTACACTTTCTACTGAAGTATTTATACCTCGCTGTTGCAACGGTGGCGCTTCTAGCACATGAACCTGTGCCCCTGGGGTGGATCCAGCGCCCTGCCCCTGTCCTCGTTTCTTTGGGCAGTCCTTAGCCCTGTGGCCTGTCTGACCGCATGAAAAGCACCCACCATTTTCCTTGGCCTTCTTTTTCCGGCAGTCCTTTACTAAGTGCCCCACTTTGCCACAGAAATTGCACTTCCTCTTCTCTTTGTTGCCTTTTCCGCCTTTCTTAAAGTCCGTCTTCTTAGGCTGCAAACCCTCTTTCTTCCCTTGAGAGCTTTCTGCCTTCGTCTCCTTCTTGCCCTTATCCTCTTCATTCAGCAATGCCATTTGCACCAATCTTTCATACGTGGCCCCCATGGGTATATGGGTCATGGCCAAACTGTGTAATGGCTCATTTAACCCTTTAACGAAACGGAGAGCCTTCTTGTGCGGGGTGTTGACTAGGTCAAGCCCAAACCTAGCCAGCTCATCAAACTGATTCACATACTCTCTGACTGTCTTGTCCCCTTGCTTAAGAAATAGGAATTTTTCTAACTGCAAACTCCTTTCTGCATCTGAGAGAAATTTGGTCTCAAACCTTGCCCTAAAGTCCTCCCATGTCTCCACTGGTCTTTCAGCATTAGTGACTTCCCACCAGTAGGAAGCCTCACCCTTCAATAGCCACACCGCCAGTTGTACTTTTTGCCTATCTTCTACCTCAAAGATGATGAATAGGTCCTCAGTTTCTTTCAGCCAATTTCTAGCTGCTACGAAGGACTCAGTTCCATGGAAATCCCTTCCTCCCATAGCTTTAAAATCTTTACATATCTTAGCGAATGCGTTTCCCCGAGGAGGAGGTGGAGGAAAAGGTGCTGCTGCAGCTGGATGATTTCCTTCCGCTGGGGAAGGAGGAACGGTAGGACCTGGCTGAGTGGCCCTTGCTTCTAAGAACCGTCTAAACCAACCAGGTATTGGCACCCCTTCTGGCAAGTTAAGATCTTGGGACATGCTGAAACAAAAAGGATAGATTCAAAACGAAGGATAAGAGATAGTTCCTATGGCTTTGGGGAGTGGACTTTGCCTTTTTAAAATAAAATAATATTTTTATCTTTTAAAAATGCTTCTTTAAATTTCCTTTTTGAAAATAATTTTTTTTTCAAAACTTTTTATCTTATCTGGTAAACCTATGCTCTGATACCAAGTGAAACACCCCACCTCCGTTAGGGTCACTCTCAAAGGGAATGCCCTAATTTTGGTGGAGGTTTATAAGTACAAGTCACAGATATACAAGACAGATATAAGAACACATATTTTGCAAACAGCGGAAGAACAACAAATTTTTATTTCATAAAGTCAAATATGTGTTACAACAACAACCTTTCCATAACATAATAATTTCATAATCTGTCTTGAGTACATTATTTAAAGAAGCATAAATAAAACATGAGTAAACTGCAAAAGCCCCATAGAGTGTGTCCAAAGCCATAGTTCAAAACAGGAAAGTCCAAGCAATACATTTCTCTTCTTCAAGCTGGATGTCAAAGCTGATCAAGCTGCTGTGTTCCCTCCCTGAGGACCTGGGGGGGGGGGGGGAAACGGAAGAAAGAAGACGAAAGAAAAGTAGAGTCAGACATAAGCCTGAGTAAGTCTAGTACTACTTTGTCTATGAATAAAGAACTGGGTATGATAAGTAATAACAAGAAGTGGGCAAACACTATAACCTGGTTAAGTTGTCTAGGGTCGAATATACTATCGTACCCCATGTTAATCTCTGAACCCATATAAACTAGTTTCCAATTGGCACCCCATAATCAGGGTGATGTGATCCATTCAATGATAATCGGCTCCTACTCGCATAGTTACATGTGTCTTACGGCCCCCGATGTCTGTAGTTACCTATGCTGGTCCCACCATGGGGTGTATCAAGTCCCATAGTGGCAACCCGACACAATCTTAGAGTGCACAGGTATGCTACTGGTGTCCAGTGCTTTATTTTTCTGCGCCGGAGTGCGTGCACGCCCGCACACCGTTAGAACCTACACTGCTACACCACCGCCGTCGATTTGACCTCTTATAATCAGCCCAGTAATCGTGCCCCACCCTGCCTAGTTTCAGGGTATCCTGATACACCTTCTAGGGTTACTGCTGAAAAGGGTCCCCCGTTACTAGGTTTTCTATCTCTAGCCAACATGCTAAGTTGGTTAAGTGTTTCCTAACCTAACCCCACCAGTCCGTTTAGTTTAGCATGTTCCATTTTGATTAAGTCTTTAGTTCACTTAATCCTAACAATCCTGACTCAGCCTTAATTGTCTTATTAAGGCCCTGACCTCTCACATTAGACAGGTATTGTTGTGGCTGCCTGTTGCCGGTTGGTTCCGGGCAGTCTTACGCCACAACTCAGTCTAACCTCGGGTCCTTGCTGGGCTCCATGTTTAACCTCCCACATTGGATAGGTATTGTTGTGACTACTGGACAGCCGGGCGGTTCCGGGCAGGTTTACATCACAACTCAATCCAACCTCGGGTTAAACACATCGTCTTTTCTACATTTACATATTTTGTCATTCTTCTTTATTTCTTATATGTAAATATTTGCGGCCCATTATTATGTTAATGGTGTAAAGGTTACACCAACCATGGGCCCAACCCATACTTGACTTTGGGCCCTTCTATTTCATATTTTCATTCATTAATTAATTTTTAACCCAACATTATTTTCCCCCGTTTTACACGTCCGTTTATATATATTGGGCTTAGCCTTTTAAAGCCCAATTTAGCCATGCGAAAAGGGGAGGCTTATGGCGTATACACAAAGAGGGGAAAGTGAGCGCATGAACTTGCATATGACGTTGGAAAATACATAGTAGAAATTGGTGGACTTGCATAGTGGTGACATGTATTTTGGTCATAAAACATAGGTGACATAAATCAAGGCATGTAAACTTGCATAGGTTTAACTACAACATGAACCTATATTCTTATTTAGGCATAATGTCAAACATAAGCATGGCCTAAATACTTCTAGCATAAACATGGCATATTGTCAAACATAAGCATGGCATAAAATACTTCTTGCATAGGCATGGCATATTGTCTAACATAAGCATGGCATAAAATACTTCTAGCATAGGCATGGCATATGGTCAAACATAAGTATGGCATAAATACTTCTAGCATGAACATAGCATAATTCAACTTAATCATGATTTAAGCCTAATCACGTAACGATGGTATAAACATACTTATGCATAAATATTCCTAAACATGGTGTTTGCTTTAAACTTGCAAAAAAAGGGATTTTTGAGTCCAACCTAGCCATGTCATCATATAATCCTTTGAAACAAGATAGACTTAATAACGGATTTCAATTATGCCAATTATCATTCCTAGCCATATTCATAAGTTTGCAGAAGCATGACTTAATACATGGATTATGGTGTCAAAATTCCACATAGTTTCATATGAACTATAATAACCAAACTTGTTTCAATTACTTGAAAAATGATTTATGCACAAAAATATACATCATAATGGCATAATAACAAAGCCCCAAACTTGCATGAATTTCAATTAACTACATACATGTAGCTTCAATATAGATTACACAATTTGCGCAATATTCCAAACGTATACTTGCATAGAACTACCGCATGTAGTTCTTTATAATGAATAACATAATTTTGCACAAATATGAATTACTTCCATTGCCACAATTCAAGCATACACATCAACACAGTTGTTTATTAATACCAAAGTAATACTCTACTTACAATGGTTGCGGCGAATTCTCTAATTAAGAGATACGATTCCTTTGTTGAATTGATTAGCTTTAGGTTGCTTTGAATTGCTTTAGGCTTTAGAACTTTCTTCCTAATCCTCTCTCTAGTCGGCGGCTAATCTTTGTCGTTCCTCAGCAACATGGCGGCTATAATCTTATTTTGAATGAATAGATTAGGGTTTAGTCTAGGGTTGTTTATATAGAGGTTAGGAATTGATTAGGACCCTTGATGTTGCTAGGTTAGATCATAGCCATTCATTAGGAAGAGAGACCAATAAAAACCCGCCACCTAGCCCTAATGACAAAGCAGACCACAGAAATTCGACCACACACCGACCTGGCCAGCCAGGTTGACTGGGCTCGACCAGGTCGATACCCCTGTCGACAGGGCTGTCGACAGCCCTGTCGACATGGGTAGCCCAGGTCGACAGCCCAGTCGACCTGGGTGGCCTAGGCGGGTGTTTATCTGCCCTGGCCCACTGGGCCCGATTTTTAATTATTTTATTCTGTTTGAATTTTAAATTTAATTCAAAACTTCCGAAGGCCATATCTTCTTCATACAGACTCCGTTTTTCGAAAACTCGGACTCTATTTCGCGTATTTTTCCGAGAAGAACGCAATGGCGTATCCCGTTTCCCTTAGTTCTTTGATTTGAATTTGATTATACTTTAATTCCTCAATTTCACAGTTATAGAATTTTCGGGGTGTTACAGGAAAGTGTCCAATGGATTTTGTATTGAAGGAATGTGAATACCATATGATTAATATTTTGGGTTAGTGGGTTTGAAAACCGTATAAATTGGAAAAAGTTGAGAAGAGAAAAAATGGATTAGGAATATATATAGTAGAGAGAATTGACCTTGGGGAGTGTCTAGGAAAGCCTAGAAGAATTGGAAACCTTCTTTAAGTCTAAATCCGTTATTAACTTTTAAGAACTTGAAATTATAAAAGTTTTGGGAAAATGGTTTGCGGTGTTTTCAAGTTTTAATCTTAAAAGTTATTACTTTTAATATGTAAAGTATACGTATTGGGTTTTCGAAGGAAAATGGGGTATATTTTGCAAACAGTGATTTCTTGCGAATTTTTTATCTAAAGTAAAATTCTCTCAAAAGGTGCATAATATAGAGCATGTATAGCTCGCTAGTTTTCTTGTTATATTTCATACAAGAATCTTTAATAAAGAAATATTTTTAATCTCTATTCTTGTGACATACCTTTTTGATAAATTATTTTAAGATAATTTTGTTGGGTGTACAAAATAAGTGCAGGAATTAAGAATAGAGTGGACGTCTGCACCTTGTAGTAAGAGACTAAACCGGCCTTATAGGTGAGAACAAGTCATAAACCTGATGGAGAAAGTAGGTATCCGTATCTACTCCAGTTTTGTGATTTGAAAAAAATAAATGATGATTTACATTTTTAAGATGACATGTTTTTATGGTTTGACAAAAGTAAGTTTTTAGGAGGAAAATTAAATTTTGACACTTTTGAATTTTTGGAAGAAAATTTAAATGAAAAAGAAAGGCCAAACCATGTTTTAAAAGTATGGAATGGGTAAGGGTTAGTGCCTAGGAAAGACGGGAAAAGTTTTGAGGCTATAAAGTAAATAACAAGAATTATCATGGAGCAATAATAAGTTTCGTTGGACGCATAAGCATTGAAAGCCTAGGATGTTGCTTGAAATAATTATAGGTACACAACTAGAGTTAGTGGTGACTACTAGATAGAAAAGGGCAAGTAAGTGTTTAGATCTTGTTACTAATTGTCATGTTAGGGGCAAAACCTATTACTACACACTTGTTGGGATCGTTCCATTTTTTTTCTTGTTGGGTAGTTAGGGTAACACCTAAACCTATCGTGGATCCCATAGTTCGGACTTTTCTGGAGAGGGCATAGTCCCGAGATTCTTGGCCCTTAGTAGTAGATATGTAAGGTGTTTGTTCTCCTGTTTTAGTTGAAAGAATAGAAGGCTTATTTAAATTTAAACTAAGACAAGATAATTAAATAAGCTAAGAAAAGAGAAATGTTACAACTGAAAAGGAAACAGAAAATACAGTAAAGCAACAAACATGATAAATTATGATAATAGACGGATAAAGATGAAACTTTACAAGATAAGTTGAAAAAGGAAAACAGTAACAAATAAAATTTTCTTACGTGGGTTGTGCTTGGATAGGAAAATAGGGAATCTTTATAAATAGTTACATAAAATCCAAGTACAGTTTGAAAAAGGTTGGAAAAGAAAAGCGGGAGATGCAGAGTTTTTCCATTTTCCACCTTTTTGTAACACAAGAGATCGAACTTAGAAAATTTGATTTTTCTTAATTTCGAAAAATAAAGTTGGTTGGTAGGATTATGGATGCGACAATTGGATGAACTATGCCCTTAATCAGTAAGAGTGTGGGAAAATTTGGAAAAAAAAGCTTTTTGATTTTCAAAATATTGCATTCATGTAGAATTGCCAGTATATTTAGGATGTGAGCATCATATTTTTAAAGGATTTTTGAAAAGCTTGCATATGAATAGGAGGTTCCGCTTAGGCATGCATTCATTATTATGTTGTACTTTACTTTTCATAAGTTCACAGTGTTTGCAAAAAAAAAAATGGTTGCACACATGATGGATGTATTTTATGTAAGGGGTTAATTGATTTTACCCTTATCAAATTTAAAGGACGAAATTTCCTAAAGGTGGGAGAACATAACACCCCATATTTTTCAGATAATAAACTTAGGATAACTTAATTAAATATTCATAATTAAGTAAAATGGACTATGCCATTACGTTCTTCTTGAAATTATGGTCAAGATAGACACCTGGTTTGTGTAAAACGGACACCGTATGAAGAAGTTATGAGCATTAAAAATTTGTATACATATAAGAAGCTTATATGTGTATACGTATTAAATAAATATGCCCAAAAAATTCGAAAATTAGTTCAGAAATCAAAATGGCAGGAGGGGAAGTTTAGAAGGAAAATGGATCGTTGGCGATCGACCTGGGGGTCGACCCACCAACAGGGGGGTTGGCATTGGGGTCGACCCACCAACAGGGTTGTCGACTGGCCCGAGGATCCATAAAGTTCTTCTGACATGTTTGGTTCTGATATCTTAAATTTTAATCTGTGGGTCTTGGTTGCTCCACATACCTAAAAATAAGACCCTACACCTAAGCCTAAATCTCATAATTCGGTACTACGCCGGAGCTCCGCCATTACATTCTCTCTCTCTTCTCAAATCTGTTCAAAAATTAAAATACTAGCCTGGGAAAATTATGAATTCAGATCTGGAAGGGATAGTCAACAGGATAGTCAACATCAATAAAAATGATTATTGAATCATGAAAGCAAGGTAAACTTCTTGATCCAATCTATTCAATTTTTCCTATTTCTTTCCTTCTCTTTTAATGAAAATAGCCGATCCACGTTGTAAGGTTTCAAATCAAATTAAAGGAGAAAGGAAAACCATGGATGATAGAACAGATCAGATCCAAAATTTGCGAAAAGCATGAAAGGTGAGTGGTTTAAAATATACTTTTTAAATAATAGTACCTCTATCGTTTAGCATTCCCCTTTTAATAAATTGTGAAATTACTAGTTTAATTATAAATTGCTGTTATAACAAGTTGAGAAGTTAATATGAATAGATCAGGAAATTCATATGTTGAATCTATTAAATTGGGGGAATAATTAACATGATATAATGTCAAACTGTTAATATGAATAATTCATATATTGAATCAGTTGAAATATTGGAATGTTTACATGTTATAATATTAATTTAAACATGTGGGAAAAAATTCACATATTGGATTTGTTGGAATGCTAAAAAGTTTAAATGTAAATTTGTCCCAATTATATATAGGGAATAAGAGGAGTAAGAGTATGACTATATGGATTCAGTTAACATAAAATCGAATAAATATGGGTTTGGTGCATTGGCCAAATTATGTTTAAAGATCTTAAATTGGATCATAAGTATAGAAAAATGATTTGGTCGTAAATGGGATCATATGTAGAATATGAATTAGCATAATTCAAATAATATTAATTTAGACATATAACCCATCATGAATATAATTGGGTAAATGGGCATTAACACCTATAAAGGCATAGGTTTGGCATAGGTTTAAATAATTGACTAATAATGAAAGCCTAGGATTACAATTTGAAATTGTAATTGCACTTATGACGCGAGGTTAGGTTGCACTAGTGGTGGAAGTCAGCTCGGACCCGACCGGCATATCCAGCAGCCACTAATGTTGAACCTAATGTGAGAGGTCTAAGTGCGCAAATACAAGAAGGGCTATGACACGAGGTTAGGCCCTACTTGTGAAAGAAATCTGCCCGGGCCCGACCGGCATATCCAGCATCCACAAGTTGTAGGCCTAATATAGGAGGTCTAGCCCATTATAAACAATAAATGGACATGGTAATGAATTGGACTTCTTAACCGAATCTAATCCATAGGGATTGTATGAATATGAACTAAAGTTGGGGTTAAATAAAAATGGTTGGACAGTAGGTGGACTAGGCAAATCTTAGGGGGTGGGTAATATTTACATATTGGCCCGCAAACTTAGCCCGGTAAGGTTATGTAATTAAAGACACCTAATGGTATACATAACCGGTAGAAATAATAAAGTTATGTAATTAATGACACCTTTTAGGGTAAGAATAACTTGTAGAAATGATAATCACCTGTTATAAATAAATAACATTAATGAAAATGTTGTGTAATAGGTAGACTTGTCCTAGGGACAAGTGGAGATTGTCACTTAGGTTATAATAAACTAATAAGGAAATAGGATAACTGGCAAAATGAGATAAGGGACACTTAATTATAAGTTAAGTAAGGAGTAAATGGGGAAAGCCAGAAACAAGTTGATAAAAACGGGAAAGTATATGAAATATAAGAAGTTGTACTTAATTATAAATTAAGAAATCTGTAAGCTTGGAAGTCTGAAACCCATTGATAAGAATGTTTAGGCTTGTCCTAGGGACAAGAGGAAATTATAACATAGATTATAATAAACGGGTAGAGAAGCTTATTAGTGGGCCTTAGTTAATAGAACTAAGTTAATAAGTAAACAACGATAAATTGTATTGACAACGTAAATTGGAATTATGATTAAATGGGAAAGAATGAGGAAAACTAATGAAATGAAATAAGTTGTATTTAATCATAAATGGTAAGTGACATGTTAATTAGAAAACATTTGAATTAGATATACTTAATTACATATTAATTAAAACATGTTATTGTAATGATGAAATCAATAAGAATATAAAAAGGGGTTGTGGATTACAGACCTTGGGCCACAATCTGGAGAATAACATGTGGTGGCTTATTAATAAACTTAAATAGGTTAAGTTATATGACTAGAATTAATAAGCTAGAGAAACTTGTTAATTTGAATAAAAATTCAATATAAATGGGAATAACCAAGTAACTGGAAACCTGATGAGGTGAGGCAAGCGCATAAAAGAATGTTTAGACATAGGGTCTAATAAGATATTAAAGTGAGGCGCATGAACCAGTCCCCACGTTTGAGGGTGAATAACCCAAAGGGGTAAATCATCATGGTGCTATAAGGCACGAGGAGGAGCGCACGTTCATATGATTGTTCTGACAGCTCTGAAGGACTAGAAAGGGAAGCACGCGGCTTCCTGAGGTACGTAAGGTGCTCCCAGTAGTCCTCTGTGCCGCGGCAGATGTCTTGGGCTGTGTCCGCAGAGGTTTGTTCTGCGCATAACTACGAGGTGGGTGGGCCTTGACTGCAGATGTAGTTGTACAGTCAGAATGCTGTAAAAAGGTGACACCAGGGTGGTTGCCTCACGAGGAGGCAGAGGTTCACGACCAACAAGGATAGTAGACCATCAGACACCTGTCATCGGTAGCTAGCGGGATGCGAAAAGACTCGCGCTAAACCCAAGATACCATTTTACCCTTCACTATCGGGGTAAGCGGTTGAGGGGAGATGCCACATGGATGTTTAGGTTGTTTGCGTAGGGGCGGTCACTGGTCTTTACTAGTTGAGAGAGGGGCCAGGGTAGGGCCATAGCGACCGAAAACAGACCCTAGGGATATCTGTATTTGGAGGCTCTTAAAGGCAGGCCTTTACAGGTAAGGAAAAGATCCCGACCGAGTTCCGTGCTTCTTGTATTGCCCTACCATGGAACTCGATGCATATTAGAGGACGTGCAATTGAGGCATTGAGCTACAATTGAGGATACGTATGGTGGACAGTCTAAATATATGCATGACGGCTCTGGGTGGTGTATCGTGGGCTTAAGGGCATTACTCCAGTATGGAGTCTGATTAAACAAAGGTGGCAGTCAGTACGTTTACATAGCATAGTAATGATAGATATATGCAGAACATAATATTGTTATCCTTACGTCACTACAATGTAGGATGAGGGACTGTGTATATTTCGATAATGTTACCATGGAGACTGTGATAGTGGGGTACCATGGGGTTCACCTTAATATTAGGGGTAGCTACATATATACTCTATTTGGTTAATCCACTGGAAAGTAAATGGGTATGACATGTGTGTGAGCCTTGAGTGCTGACAACCCAAGTAACTAATAAATAAATATGATTGAACGATATATGTAGGATTATCCAAAGTGTATGGTTTAAATCCAGTTAACAGATCTTGTGTTCTGACCCTCTCCTCATAACATACTCGCAGGTTAGATTTGTGGTAGGGACATGATAGCCTTGGATACTGGTTAGGCAGTATTATTAATAGGGTAAGGCTATGTTTTGATTACATTATATTTTATCCATTCCGCTGTGAGATAATTTCTGAGCTCTGACATGTTTTATGTCTTTGTCTTTTTTGCAAGATACCAGAGCAAACCAATCTGAGTCTCGATAGATTGGAATTTTAAAAATAATTTCGGTCTGTCGAAATTGGGGTTGTCACAACTAAGGTCAACATGATATAAGACAGGGCACCATATATATATATGTGTATTAGTATATGAGAATATATGCATACAATATATATATACTTGCCCATGTTGACACACATATATGTAATCACCATATATCATTTTTAAAAGCAAATGATTCACGATTTATTCAAATGAATTATTCGAAATAAATAGTTCTTACAATTATAGAAAAACATATCCAGAAAAAGGTCGTCCTAAAATCTAATTACAAAATCAACAAGGTATCATGTATGCAAAACAAATATATGTTTCAAATTTACAACAGGACATTAGTAGGTGTGTATATGTATTCCAGGCTTAAAAAAGATTAGGTTGGAATATTATAAGGGAAATAGTGAGTACAAGGGCAGTGCCTCGCGATGGCGAAAATACATATACCCAACCTAGTTCAAAACTAGATGAAGAAAGTAAATTATCAACAATGTCCACTGTTACATAAACAAGGCAGAGGAATATACATATGACCAAAAAATTGAAAGGAGTAAAGCGGTGAAACAGGGCAACAAACTGATAGTAACGAGATGAACAAATTATGGTAAATCCATAAGGTAGCCAACATGACCGAAATCAACTATTATATACGAGCGTCACGGCACGCGCTTTGCACGTGGTAACGGCACGCGCTTTGCGCGTGGTCGTGACACGCTCTTTGCGCGTGATAATGGCACGCGCTTCACGCGTGATATTGTGTATTTTAAACATGCAAGGAAAAATGATTTGTACTGATGTTTCATGATTAATAAATTATCACTCCAAAAAATAAAATAGTATACAATATAAATAAATTCAAATGCGATATCAATCATTAATAAATGCAAATGTAAATAAAAAAAGCCTAACCATAAAGCATATATTATGATAATACTAAAAATTACTAAAAAATGATAAAATTTATTTATTAATAAAATATTTCGTGTTGACTATCTTCACTGTCACCATCCAGTTTCTTCCGTATGCTTTACCTGTAAAGGAAAAAACATGATTAGATAATACAATTGAATAATGGATATTTTTTACTTTATAAATTAAATAATTGTATGCAACTTACCAACTTAGAAAAGAAACTTGCATCTCAACCGTACTCATCTACTAGTAGGATCTTTTGATTATTGTGCAGTTGCATGGTGTTGCGGATCGCATGAGCATTTACAGTATTATATAGGTTTGGTGCAAACTATTGAAAACCAAATACTGATGCAAACCAAGTACATAAATCTGAAAAGACACAACTGAATACTGATGCAAACCAAAGTAGATAAATGCATAGAATAATATATAGTACCTGTCTTGAAATCATAAGTTTTCCCACTGCAATCAAAAGCTGGAGATACTGAGAGTAGTAAACAGTTTAAATGAGTGTAGAGGAAAAAGGAAGAATGAAGAGGGTAATTGATTTTATGAGGTGGGGAAGTAAGGTACAGTGTCATATTTATAACTAAGAAAGTGTACATATCAGCAAGATAAGATAATGTATTTTAGGAATGCGATAAAATAGGTGCACTATTAATTATCGAATTAAAGTACAAAAATCTAAATTAGATTATTTTATACATGATAATTTTAATGCTATATACACTACCAATTATATTTGAATGACATAGAGCATATAAAGTAATTATACAATCAAAGGCAATTAGAGTAAAAAAAGAGAGGAATGCAGCGTTTTACAAATTAAATCAGCAATATATTTTCAATATGTATATTGGAAATGTAGTTATATGTTCTCAACTCAATTTTGGATGTGAGAATGAATTTACATGTAAATATAGTATGAAATAATCATAATTGGTAGAATTGGTATACATAAATTCCACCATAATTCTACCATAATACTGAAAATCTGTAATAACCTACAACTCAATTTAATTTGATTAAATATATGCACAATTCAATATTTGAATTGCATATTTGGATTATGGTACCAAATATGGTAGAATTTGTATTACCAAATATGTACCATAATACAGTCTTATATTGTAATAACACTGTATTTGGCATTTCATATTATTTTTGAATTTCAAATATAGTATCAAAGGTTCACAACTCAATTATGTCTACTATATGAGAATCCATTTATAATTCTACCAATTTAAAATTATCATGTATAAAATAATCCATTTATTATGTACCAATTGAGAATAAGGCATACCATAATTCTATTAATTAATAACCAAAAATTTTTAAAATTGAACGCATTTACATGTACCATAATTCTCGCCGCATGATTTATAATTTAATTGAAAATAATTAGGGCGCTCAAAAGGTATAACATGCATTCTTACAATAAAGGGAAATTTCGTCAGTTTATGTGCACACCAAAAAAGTGTGACACCAAACCTATTCCTATTATTAGTAAAGATATAAATGATCTTAGTTCTAATTTTAAACACAAATATGTTTATACATATAATAGTATCGCGCATACATATATCATGCATACATATAATAAAGGTTTTAAGCAAACTAGTTTGGAATGTAAAATTTTAATAGCACGATGAAAACCTGAATGGATGTAGTAAATTACGCATGGAAATTTGTAGCGTTAGAACCAGTGAAATGCATAAACTAAAATAAATAGCAACTAAAATGAGAAGGGATTAAAATTTGCAATGAAACCTATTTAGAGATCTTCTTTTTTAGTGATATTAAAGAGGTTGTTGAAAAGGTTTATTAAATCCTAAATTATATGACATTTAATGCCTAATTTATTGGGGATATTAGGTTAAATAATAATTTTATATTTATATATTTAAAAGCTTATACGTAAGGGCAATTTGGGAATTTCACGATCGTACAAAATTTTGTGCTCCCAAGAGAATTATTAATTTACACTCACTCAACTTGGTTAAAGATAGATACATACCTGAAGCTGCCCACGGAACCCAAGATTCACTTGTAAAATTGCTGTTTATACCTACCTGAGGAGTATCGATGACAATTTTTTACATGATAAAAACCTGAATGGATGTAGTAAATTATGTATGGAAATTTGTAGCATTAGAACCAATGAAATGCATAAACTAAATTAAATAGCCACTAAAATGAGAAGGGATTAAAATTTGTAATGAAACCTATCTAGAGATCCTCTTTTTCAGCGATATTAAAGAGGTTGTTGAAAAGGTTTATTAGATCCTAATTTAAATGACATTTAATGCCTGATTTATTAGGGATATTAGGTTAAATAATAATTTTATATTTAAATATTTAAAAGCTCAAACGTAAGGGCATTTTGGGTAGTTCACGGTCGGACCAAAACTTTGTGCTCCCAAGAGAATTATTAATAAAGATTTTGAATTAAAGTCAACCATGAGCTAATAACTCACCTGCACTTAGGACCGCTGGCTTTAAGGGTAGTGCTTAGGAGAAGACGAGATCTGGTGGTAGGAAAATGAGGCGACGGTGGTCCACGAAGGATGGAGAGACTCGATAGCTGTGACTTTGATTTGGACTATGGGGTTTTCGGTTGACGGGGGTACGGTTTAGATCTTGATAAAAGGAATGGCGACGACTTGCGATGAATCTCAATTTTCTCGTGAAAAGCGCCGCTGATTTGAGGAGCGGATTCGATTTGAATTAGGGTAGCTACCATTGATTTTGGAGGTGGAGGAAAGAATATTTTTTGGAGGCCATTAAAGATTTTAGGGGAAGGGTTTTACCTTAACTAAAGAAAATGAGGATGAAACGAGTAAAGAGAGCATAAGAAAGGATTGGATGGGAAAACATGGTGTGAATTCAGAGTAAAAAAGCCAAGTGTTAAAGATTTTCAACTTGGATTTGACAAGTGGCAAATTATTTCATCCAACATTGACAAGTGTCCAAGCTTATTAAAGAATATTTATTTATTCTTCTAAAGTGTATATTATACTATGTATTTTACTATGTATATACCACCAATACTAATGTATTTTATACCTTTCAAATACATTTTCAAACATAGATTAAATTTATTTTAAAATAAAATTCTAATTTAATAATAATTATAAGTTTCAAAGTTAATTAAATTATATTTCAAAAATAAATTTACAATTTTTCAATCAATGTATTTATCAACTAGCTAAAAGGTTAATGACGTTTAATTTTAGCCGAGCTATTCACTTTAATTTACATTTACAAAACTAATTCAAAATCAGGTTTAAAATAGACTAGATTCAAAATTATAAACATAATTCAAATATAAATAACAATTTTAAATACTAAATCGAGATTAATTACATATTTGAAAACATTGAAAATCTTCGGTCGTTACAATGCCCCCCTTAGGACTTTTCGTCCTCGAAAAGGAGATATCATTAAAAATCATACTTATGTACACCGAAATATTTTCTAATACCAAATTTAGTTCATAGCAATAGGGTTTAAAATCTCAAAAATTCCATATAAGTTCAAACTCATCAAAACTATTTTTTCAAAACCTAATTGCAAATAAGACTTGAAGTCAAAATAACCTCTTCGACTTAAGATCCCGGTTTTTATTTTCAATCATTTGAAATATTATATATTTCAAACTAGTATTCTTCCAAAATATTAATTCCAAAACATTAGAAATCGATCTCATTTTTTTGGAAACAAGTCCTTAAGTAAATATGTTTTTCCAAAATCCAATTTCGTTGCATAAGTTGGATTTATTTATTTCAAATTATTCCAAATTACTCTATCAACCTCATTTTTCAACGTTCACTTGCGCATCGTTTCAAAATTCAAAGTTACCAGGTTATTATTTTCCTTTCGACAGATGGCACAAAGGGGTATACATACATGGACAAAATATCATAAGTCCAGTGTATCAAATTCATGTGCCCAAGTCAAGTCAATTTACGTTTAAGGTTTAATGTCGAAACGGACAGCAAATATCATGAGGGTTCAAGTCCAAGATAGGAACTTAGTTCTTAAGATAAGAGAGTACGAATGAAACTAGTTACGAACAAACAGTTCAGGTTTACATACGGCCAAGATGGAAAAGCTAAGTACACAAAAGGATACAAACATAAGAAGTTTAATCATGGGGTACTCGATTCTTTCATTAAATCCTTTCTCGAGTAAAAATCTTAATCCAAAATCCAATTTCAATGTATCGAAAGTGACTTCTTGTTAAGAATTTCCATTTGATTCGTTCGTACAGTTTCATGTGGGAAAATCATCTTATGTATATAATTTCTTAACAACCTAAATCACTTAAGTTAGTGCTTCAAAGATTCATTTCCCAATTCTATAAATAAGATTCAATTCGATTGCTAAAATATACCTTTTCAAGCTTTTGACAAAATAGCTTAGTCTGCACCTATCACTTACAATCCACGTTCAACTAAATCTCCTCATATTCAACCCATTTAACATTTCTAAACACATATAGAAGGATGTAAATATCATCTTCTTTAATTAAACTTATTAGATAACAAATTGTATACTTGAAACTTGAAATTTTCCAAAATCTAAATGTAACACCCCGTAGTTCTAAGGAACACAATAAATATAAATTAAAGAATACTTAATTAAATATTGGGAATTAAGTAAAATGGACTGCGCCATTGTGTTCGTCTTGGAATTCTGCTACAGATAGACTCTGAGTTTGCTTAAAATGTACATCGTATGAAGAAGTTATTAAGGTTTGAAGTTTATATACATATAAGCCTTTTATTTATAAATAAAACTATTACAGAATTCAAATCAGTTCGAAATTCAACGGTAGGAACCAACGCGGGAATTTGACCCGTTGGGGGTCGAACATATGCCCAGGGTGTCGACCCATGGGTCGGTGTCGACACCCATGTCGACCCCCTCCGCCCGATATCTGGGAAGAATTCAGTTTTTGAACATGGACTCGTTTCTTGACTAGATTCATTGCCCCTAGGCTATAAATAGGACCACATTTGTGATGGCCCTCCCCGCACCAGCCTACATTTCCCTCGAAATTCATTGTATCCGTGCCTGACCAGCACGGAACGGTCGTCAAAAGAAAATATTTGGAACGACGAATCACCAATGAGCCTGTAGTATATCTCACAGTGCATGGAATAAAATATAATAATGACATAACTTGACATAAAACAGGTGAGGCAGTGCATAAGCTAAAACTAAACCATCATAGCAGCGGAATCCAAAATATAGCTTATGATCAAACCATCATTATTACAACTTCAACATATTGTCTCTAAAGCAAGATAAAAAAGGTACACTACTAATGCCAAAAGAAGTGACCAGCAAAAACACAGGGAGAATATACGTAAATAGTACATGGAAGCCTCCTGCTCGTCTCCGGATAGCTACTCGTGCATAACCACCTGACCTATCTCTTGTTTACTCGTTTAGGAGCACCTAGAGTAATAAGAAGAGACATAAAACTCTGGGTCAGACAAAAGTCTGCTATGAGCGATAGCAGCAAAATAAAGCAGTAACATGTATAAATAATCATACTTGAACCTGGACCTGCAACCAAAGAGTTAGCGCAACAAGATGTACAATAATCTAAGGTTAACACTAACATAGAGTGTAAAATGGGAGTGTGCGTGTCATGGTGATAGCAAACATCAAACATAGCAATCATCCTCGCATCTATTACTCAGTGTGTAAAGCATACGATATCCACCGCTTTGCTCACCAAATCCATTTGGGCCTATGACGGGTTCATGCCCTTCTGGACTCCGCACAACTAATTGCCATGACCATGCCTTCTGGTCTATAGCTAATAACCCTTCCCAGTCCATACATCTTTTGGCTCTGGTTCGTCTACATTCCCCTTCTCTCAACAATGAACTAAAGTTATGGATATCGATAACCCATTCGCACATGTCCCGCAGTTAACCCCAACGCTAGAAGTTAACTCGTTGTTCCTGTCTGGATCCTGAGCGATAACTTCCCATTTGGACTTCCTTCGCATCTCAGGTTTTGGTTAGATTGTAGTTGATATTCAAAAAAGTTCACAATTGTCGTCAAATGGTATAAGTTTGAATCTGGTTCGGTTCGGAGTCATCATCTCGGTTCAGGTCCTGGTCCTCCACCAGGTCGGTTTGTGACCACCTTGGCTCATGCGCCCACCGGCCCCGGCTAGTGACACTCCCTCCTCGCTACCCCTCCCCCGGCTCGTGACCCCCTCCCCCAGTTCATAAGTCCTCATATTGGAGCGGTTTATGACCATCATCTTGGAGTAGTTCGTGACTATCATCTTGGAGCGGTTCGTGACTATGATCTTGGAGCGGTTCGTGACCATGATCTTGGAGCGATTCGTGAAGCATACCCCTTCGAAGTCCTCCTAGGTGGTTTGTGAAGCATACCCCCTTCAGGAACCTATTTTCTCCAGTATTTCCAGCAAGTTAATTTCACTAAACGACGACATTTTCAACCATTCTAACTTTCCTATGACATCACAAAACATACCAAACAGCAGTAACAACATATAGAATCAATCAAAAACACTAAAACTTCAATCGCATGAAATATTTCAGATCAAACATACCAAAGAAGCATGATTTTCCCCTTAATCCCCTTAACCATGTTTTAACTACATGATTAGCAAACTTAATCCAAATTAACCCAAATTTTAACCAGTGACATAAAATAATATTTTAGAATTTGTGCATATTTTTACAGATTTTTATGATGCATAATTTCACTAATTATCACTAATCACCCCTAATTAGCCGTAATTAGCATATAAAAGTGCAAATCACTCACCTTAGCCACAAATGAATCTTAGATCTGAAACTATGGCTTATATTGTATGAATTCCAATGTATAGCAGAAGCTCTATCTTTGATTTGATGCTGATTTCTAATTAGCGATTAGGAAGCGATTAGAATGAGATTTGGAGGATGGAGGCCATTACTAGGGTTAGAGAAATGTTTGTGGCGGTTGAAAAGGAATCATTCTCTAACTCTTTTCAGCTCTCCGATAAGCCTAGTCCCAAAATGGGTTATGGATCTAACCACTAATCACCTAATTATGCTCGGTTAAGCTGTTTTCCATCTTTCAAACCTTATTTCAGCCATATCTCCCAAATAGTATGTGACCACTCTATGGAATGGTAAACCATCATCCGAATCCAATGGAAGTAGTTTCAGGTCAAAAATCCTCACCAATCAAAAGTTATAGGCAAAACAATATTCGCCAGGGGCAAAACGGTGATTTGAAATTTGGCAAAAATCGTGAACATGGGAAATGAATCCAATAGTCGTTTCCCAAAGTTACATGACCATACGACTTCATATGAAAATAAAATAAATATTCTACGATCCTCGGATACGTATGATGCGGATCATTACACTCTCTTCCCTTAAGAAATTCCGCCTCCGAAATTCCTTAATCAAGAAAAACAAACAATGGTGCCCTACATGCCTACCAGCCATTTACAAACAAACAAACATACATAATCAGATCACAAGCCTATCCTAGCATGTAGTTTACTAACAAGGGATTAACTATATCGCGATTAAAATCTTACCGGGCAAAGAGCTCTAGATATAACTTCCTTATGCTCTCCTCGGTTTCCTAAGTACATTCATTCTCATTATCACCCCACTGGACCTTAACCAGTTTCACCGTCTTCCTTCGAATCGTATCATGTCCGAGAACACGAATCATTCTGTGGCTCCCAACTGCCTCAGATTCCACTCTGATATCATTGAACTGATCTGGTGAAATAGTCGTATTAGAATCGTGCATGAACTTCCTTAACTGGGAAACATGAAATACATTGTGCACACCCGCCATCTTGTCTGGTAATCCAACTTTATATGCTAAATTCCCAACTTGCTCGAGAACTAGAAATGGACCAACAAACCTTGGTGCCAATTTACCTCTCCTACCAAATCGAATCACACTCTTTAACAGAGAAACTTTGATGAATACCAAGTCGCCAAAGGAGAACTTCAATTCTCTTAATCTTTTATCAGCATAACTCTTCGCCTATCTTGGCAGCTTCATTTGTTGTTGAATAACCTTGATCTTATCTGAAGTTTCTCTTATTACATCTGACCCAAGCACAAATTTCTCATCGGTCTCCAACCAACATGATGGTGAGTTGCACGGTCTTCCATACAAAGATTCAAATGGAGCCATACCAATACTGTATTGATCACTATTATTATATGCGAATTCAACCAGATATAAATGGTCCTCCCATGATCCTCCAAAGTCCAATATACAAGCCCTTAAGAGATCCTCTAATACATGATTTACTCTCTCTGTTTGACCATAGGTTTGAGGATGGTACGCAGTACTGAGATGTAATTTTGATACTAAAGCCTCTTGTAAGCTCTTCCAAAACCCACTAGTAAATAACGGATCTCGGTCACTCATAATACGAATAGGTACTCCATGAAATCTCACTACCCACTTCATGTACATTTCCACTAACTTAGCTATCGTTCTACTCGACTTGACTGGTATAAACCTTGTAATTTTGGTCAATCGATCCACAATCACCCAAATACTATCATGACCCGTTCTAGTCCTTGGTTAACCATCAGCGAAATCCATTGAGATTTGTACCCATTTCCATTCAGGAATTTTCGGCGGTTGTAACAAACTACTTGGCTACTTTTGCTCGGCTTTAACTAACTGGCAGTTCATGCATTTGGGTATAAACTTCCCAACGTCTCTCTTTATCCCTTCCCACTGGTAGGTCGGCTTCATGTCTCGATGCATTTTGTTACCACCGGGATGTATAGTCAGTTTTGAGTGATGGTACTCTCCAAGCACTTCATCTCTCAATCCATTAACGTTGGGTACAAGTAACCTCCCATTCTTTCCAAGCCGTCCCTTTCGATCAAGACCATACTTGTTCATTCTCTCGCCGTTGATACCCATCTCTACCTTGGATATGATTTCCAATAGATTAGGATTGTCCCCTTGACTAGAAAAAATCCGCTCAATCAAAGTCGTTCTGATCGTCAAACTCGCTAACATCTCTGGATCCAATTCGCACTTAGATCTGAAATCACATCCCGCAATATAGACCGGTTTCTTCCATTCAAGAAACATAGCCCCCAAACTAACATGTCTCCTACTTAATGCATTAGCTACCGCATTGCTTTTCGCGGGTGTGTATGCGATATTGAAATCATATGAGGCCAAGAGCTCTAACCATCTCTGCAGATGAATATTTAAATCCCTTTTAGAGAAAAGATACTTTAATGACTTGTGATCGGTAAACAACTGGAATCTATCTCCCAAGAGATAGTGTCCCCACATTTTCAATGTGAACACGATCGCTGCCAATTCCAAATCATGGGTAGGTTATCTTTTCTCATGCGGTTTCATCTGCCGACTAGCATACGCTATAACCCTACATACTTGCATTAGTATAACACCTAGTCCGATACCACAAGCATATGTGTATACCGTCTTCTGTTCGTTCTATTTAGGAATAACTAACACTGATGTGCACGTTAACTTTGCCTTTAGGCTCTTAAATGCATTCTCACACCTTTCATCCTAGACGTCACAGATGAAAAATTGATTCCTCTTGTTCAACTGAGTTAACGGTGTTGCTATATTGGAGAAGTCTTGGATAAACTTACGATAGTATCTAGCTAACCCCAAGAAACTTTTCACATCCATTGCATTCTTAGGCATAGACTAATCTTGCACCGTAGCCACCTTCGCAAGATCCATGGTAATACCATTCTCTGAAATAACATAGCCCAAGAACCTCACTTCCCTCCTCCAGAAGTGACATCTAGAAAATTTTGCTTTCAATTGGTGTTTCCTCAACACCTCCATCACTGTCCTCAGATGTTCCTTGTGTTCTTCCTTTGTCCTTGACTAAACCAAGATATCGTCCATGAACACAAGATCAAACTTATTTAACTGATCCCTGAAAACCCTATTCATAAGATCAACAAAATATGCTGGTGCATTGGTCAACCTGAATGGCATGACCAACCACTCATAGAATCCATATGGCGTATGAAATGCCGTCTTAGGTATACTCTCAACTACTACTCGGAGCTGATGTAAACCTTTCACGAGACCCAACTAGGAAAACACTCTTTCTCCATTCAGTTGATCAAACAAATCATCTATCTATGGAAGATTATACTTATTCTTCCTAGTCGCCTTGTTCAGCTCACAGTAGTCTACACATAAGCGAAGGGTACCATTGGCCTTGGTAGCAAATACAACTGGTGCTCCCCACTCGGAAACACTTCTTTGGATAAATCCCTTCTTCAAAAGATCGCCCACTTGCACTTCGAGCTCTCGCTGCTCCCTTGGCTCCATACGACGAAGTGGCATCACTATAGGTCTGGCATCTTTCACTAAATCAATATGAAACTCGATCTCTCGGTGTGGTGGAAGTCCCATCACTTCCACGAAGATGTCTGAATACTCACCAGTAATAGGTACAGTTGGTAACTCATCATGCGAGGTGTCGAGGGAACTTAGAAAACTCGCCATCACCCCCATCACTAGATAGGCAACCCGATACCACCCTCCGCCCATCATCCGCTCTAATGATCACTGAAGACCCCTCACAGTCTACCACCACCTCATAACTTTGGAGCGAATCGACTCCCAAAATAATGCCAAACACAGTAAAGCCCAAAGCAAAGCAATCACAAGCAAACATACATCCATAACTTGATAAGACCAATTTACGAAAAATCATACTAAGGCTAGTCGAACCACCGATCGGGTTCGTCACAACTAAATGTCTATCGACAATCTCGGGTTCCAATTCCAACACATCTACCAGGTCACTAGATACGAAGGAATGAAAAGCCCCAGTATCAAACAATACTCGAACAGGAACATCATAAATAGAAAGCATACCTTGAATAATAACACCCTTTCCCTTCTACGTCGTAGTTAGGACATTCGACGAAGAAGGAACAACATTGATAGCATATTCTTTCACGATCTGCTTCTCTTTAAGGGGTGGTGGATATTTATCCTTGAAATGTCCCACTTGGTCACAGTTGAAGCACTTTCTTCTTACTGGCTTTGCTCGACAATCTTTGATATAGTGGCCCTTCTTGCCGCAACCAAAGCACTGGAATTCTTTCTTATTCTTCTTTTTCTGACCATCCTTGTTTTGGTCTTGATTCCTCTTATTCTGGGAATTATTCTTGCCTCCACTGCTTGCCTGCGGCTTTAGCTCCCCTGCAGATGTAATAGTAACCTCGGTCTTTTACTTAGGGTAAAGGCTTTCAGATCTCAATGCCTTCCCTACAATAGATTCGAATATCTCATCGATATGGTTTATGAGTCTCTCTCCCAAAGTACTCATCTAGGCCAGTTATGAACTTCTCGTTCATCTTTTCGACAGTATTAATAAGGGACAATCCATATTTCGATAAGGTATCGAATTCAGCAATATACTTTGAGACTGCCCTACCATTCTGCCTAAGCTCCAAAAACTTCCTGAACAATTTTGATTTCTGAGCAGTTGGAATAAACTTATCACCGAATTGGTTCTTAATTTGATTCCAAGTAACTTGATCCTCGGAAGTAGCCTCTTTGATAGCATTCCTCCAATTCGTTGCTCATCCTTGAAGTTGTTGTGATGCTAGCTTTCTCTTACTCACATCATCGATCCTTAAATCCTTGAAGATGCACTCACAACTATCAGGCCAATCCTGAACCTCTATAGCCGAATCCGTTCTATGGAACGTCTTCCCACCAAGACTAGTATAATCCTTGCAAAAGACCGAAATTAGCTCTAGGTGCCTGCGCTACTGCACCACCACCATTAGGAACATTAGGAACTGCTTCCTAAACATCCCTAAGCATCTCTCCCACATGAAGGTAGTAAACATCATCCTCATATCAGGGACATTCCTATCATTGTCCCTTGAACTGGTACTCCTCGCGTCCCGGCTCATCATTTAATCCGTAATAAGAAAATGATTAACCATTTCCTTAGGGGTGCCAATGCCGTGCGACTTCATCCTTAAATATACTAATAGTATATATATAGTTTTTGAAAAACAAAATATGACAAATACGCGCTCTCATATATGTATGCTATCTCTCCCTGATGTCTTCCCCTAGGTTAACTATGCAAACTAGGCTCTGATACCAAGTGTGACGACCTGCCCCACACCAGCCGACATTTCCCCCGAAATGCACTGCCTGACTAGCATAGAATAGTCGTCAAAAGAAAAGGGTTGGAACGAAAAATCACCGAAGAACCTATAGTATATCTCATAACGCACGGAATAAAATATGATAATAACATAATTTGACATAAAACAGGCGAGGCAGTGAATAAGCTGGAACTAAACCATCATAGAAGCAGAATCCAAAATATAGCTTATGATCCAAACCATCATTATTACAACTTCAACATACTATCTCTAAAGCAAGATAGAAAAGGTAGACTACTAATGCCCAAAGTAGTGACCAGCAACAACATAGGGAGAATATATGTAAATAGTATGTGGAAGCCTCCTGCTTGTCTACGGATAGCTACTCGTGCATAACCACCTAACATGTCTCTAGTCTTCTCGTTTAGAAGCACCCAGGGTAATAAGAAGAGACATAAAACTCTGGGTCAGACAAAAGTCTAGTATAAGCAATAGCAGCAAAATAAAGTAGTAAAAGGTATAAATAATCATACCTGAATCTGGACCTGCAACCAAAGACTTAGCATAACAAGATGTACAACACTCTAAGGTGAGTGTAAAATGGGAGTGTGCATGTCATGGTGATAGCAAACATCAAACATTGCAATCATCCTCGCATCTCTCACTCAATGTGTAAGCATAAGATATCCACCTCTTTGCTCACCAAATCCATTTACGGCCATGACGGGTCTATTCCCTTCAGGACTACGTGCAACTAATTTCCGTGACCATGCCCTTCTGGCCTATATATAATAACCCTTCCCAGTCTATATATCCTCTACCTCTGGTTTGTCTGTATGACCCTTCTCTCAACGGTGAGCTAAAGTTATGGACATTGATAACCCTTTTGCACACGTCCCGCAGCAAAGCCCAACACTAGAAGTTAACTCGTTGGTTCCCGTTTGGATCCAAAGAGATAACTTGCTATTTAGACTTCCTTTGCATCTCGGCTTTTGTTTAGATTGTAGTTGATCTTCAAAAGAGTTCACAATTTTCGTCCCATGGTAGAAGTTTGAATCTGGTTCGGTTCGAAGTCATCATCTCGGTTCAGGTCGTGGTCCTCCACCAAGTCGGTTCATGACCCCTCTTGGCTCGTGACCCCCCCTGACTGATTCGTGATACCCCTCCCCCTAGGTTCATGACATCCCCTCCCCCAGCTCGAGACACCCCCCAGCTCAAGACACCCCCGGGCACGTGACCCCCTCCCCGGTTCGTGAGTCCTCATATTGGAGCGGTTCAAGACCATCATCTTGGAGCGGTTGGAGCGGTTCGTGACCATCATCTTGGAGCGGTTCGTGAAACATACCCCCTTCAGGAACCAAAGTCCTCCTAGCGGTTCGTGAAGCATACCCCATTCAGGAACCGATTTTCTACAGTTTTTCCAGTAAGCTAATTTTGCCAAACGACGGTGTTTTTAACCATTCTTACTTTCTAATAACGTCATAATACATACCAAATAGCAGTAACAACATATAGAATCAATAAAAAACACAAAAACATCAATCACATGAAATATTTTAGATCAAACATACCCAAGAAGCACGATTTTTCTCTTAATCTCCTTAACCATGTTTTAACTATAGGGTTAGCAAATTTAATCTAAATTAACCCAAATTTTCACCAGTGACATAAAATAGTATTTTAGAATTTCTACATATTTTTCCAGATTTTTATGATGCATATTTTCGCTAATTATCAATAACCAACCATAATTAGGCGTAATTAGCGTATAAAAGTGCAAATCACTCACCTTAGCCACAAATCAATCTTAGATCTGAAAGATATGGCACGAATTCCAATGTATAACCGCAACTCTATCTCTAATTTGATGCTGATTTCTCTTGATTTGATGTAGTTTTTGTTAATTAGCAATTAGGAAGTGATTAAAATGAGATTTGGAGGATGGAGGCCACTACTAGGGTTAGAGAAATGTTTGTGGCGGCTGAAAAAGTGAATGAATCATTCTTTAACTCTTTTCAGCCCTACCATAACCCTAATCCCAAAATGGGTAATGGGCCTAACCACAATTCACCTAATTAAGCACGGTTACGCTGTTTTCCATCTTCCAAACCTTATTTTAGCCATTTCTCCAAAACGGTAAGTCTATTTGATTAATGTGACCACTCTACGGAATGCTAAACCATCATCTGAATCCAATGGAAGTGGTTACAGGTCAAAACTCCTTACCAATCCAAATTTATAGGAGAAATATTATTCGCTAAGGGAAAAATGGTCATTCCAATTTCGGCAAAAATCGTGATCATGGGAAATGACACCAGTAGTCGTTTCTTAAAGTTACATGACCATAGGACTTCGTATGAAAATAAAATAAATATTCTACGCTCCTCCGATACGTTGAATGCTAGTCGTTACATCATTCTCATTGTTTTATTCATCTAAATCAGTAGTGACAACGAGGTGCTGCCCCAGCTCAGATTAAAATAGCCTATTCTTCTTCAACAACAAGTTATGCGTATTCAGGGATTTTTGCTACAACATCTACAATCAATCTTTTATTCTTTAGATCCAAACATAGTGAGTTTATGTTGCTTTTAGATATAAACACCTAAAATGATGTTTATAAGTTTGGATCTAAGCATATGCCTGTTATTAATTTGAATCATAGCAGATCTTCCTTTACTTGTACACTTGATCCAATAATTAATGCCTATATGCCTATTCATGATATCCATATTTTTGTTAGTTTGCCTAGTCATGTCACCTTATGTTAGTTTGCCTAATTATTTCATCATATGCCAGTTTTATTTACTATGCCTATTCTTGTTCTCTCTTCTCCCTTCTTCGCTTTTTGTTTTTATAGTCAGGCTACCTTCGAGCCTAGGCCTATCACTGAAATACGCGAACGCACGAATTTGGGAACGATTGGGAATGGTTAATTTGGGGCATAATTCATACTGTAAACATGATTGGGAAGTTTGGGCATAATTTGTACCTTGAACCAAAACATGGGATTTGGAAGCATAATCTATATCTTGATCTGAACCTTAATTTGGGGCATAACTTATATTGTGGATCAGGTGGGGATTTAGGGCATAATAAACATGAAAACTGGTTAGTAATGAAAATGCCTAGATTTAGAGTAATTAGAAACTGTAACCGTGCTTAGATACGAGGTTAAATTACACTTGTGGTAGAATCCTACCCAAAACCGCCCGATATATCTAGCGCCCACAAGTGGTATATCTAATTTTAGGGGTTTAAGTGAAAAAACTTACACGTGATGGCACTAAGACACGAGGTTATGTCTAACGTGTGGAAGAAGTCTGCCCAGACCTAACCGGCATATCCAACATCCACAAGTGGTAGACTTAATGTAGGAGGTCTAGCGCATTATAACCGTAAACGAATGAATGGTGATAAACTTGTAATACTTAACATGTTCGAATCCATAAGGATTGCATGAACCTGTTAACCGGAGTAAGGGTTGTTGAGACGACCCGAATTCCCGTTCTCACGGAAACAAGGTTATCTTTTGGAATATAACACAGAAACAGATTATAGCAGAACAGAATTAAATAAATACACCAGAATGAACAACAAAATATACTGGAAAAAGTAATCATCAGAGTTACACAGTATACAGGATCTTACTTAGTACAAATACAGTTCAGCTATACATAAATGTCTACAGCGGAAATAAACAAAATATGTACAATAGGAGCTGAACAGCATAAAAGGAAATAAATGATACAATCCATCTTCAGCTCCAGCTATCCAGAAAGAACCAACTAAACCTGAATACAAGGCTGCCCGTGTAGAAAAAGGGGCACCCGAGTTTGAAAGTGAAACAAACTACGAGTCAGTCATGGGACTGGTATGAGAAATCCACTCAACACATATATAATTGGCTAATCACAGGACCACGCCACTTTCGTGGAACGGGTTTACTCCATTGGATCGCCAGTGCTTTAAAAGAAATCTTTCTTTTAAACATCGCTATGCTTTTTATAAAAATGAAGTCGTTATAAGACTCAGTTCTCATCACACAATGCAACGCAAACCGGAGGATAGAGTTTTTACCTTATAACGGCCAAGATATGCTTGATACGAATAAAACAAAGGCATTTGATATTATTACTAGTGTTTATATGTTTTGAACACAATTTCAAATCATAACTATCAATCATAGGCGACATGAGCGTCCCATGCCACTATGTCGCCAAATGTATATATACAATCGAAACCGCATCGTCACGTATTGGAAATTGGATTTCCGTCATGAACCAAGGCAAAAGATAGTCCTTACCGAATTCGTGACTCTCTAGCCCGAGCCACAGGCAAGCGCGCAGGCAAGCCTTTAGATCGTCAGGGCCGGTCCACCGATGTGGATTATTATGCCTGAACAATACGTTTCCCCGCCCTTTGGGGCGTAAACGAGCCAACGAATGACTCCATCGGACCCGGATCGTCCGATCAAACCGAGGCGCCTCGCAACAGCAACAACCACATAGGTGAAAAGTATATAAATGTCAGGGCTGGTAGGTCACTGACACCACCCTAGCTAGAAAGAAACGCATGCCCTCCCTGAGGTCCTTCTCCCGTTTCAGGTTCATACCGGGGTGTGAGGCTCGCGATTTCACGTTATACACAAAGCTACGCCACACAGGCGGTGCTTTGATCATCACCACAAGACTTTGCTTTTCAACAGAAGCCCTGATCACTGCATCTTAGCATGCCACACAGGCAATTCACGCCATGCGACTGATGTCCATCGATATACAACCTCTGAGCTCGTGCGTCTCAGAGAAGGGCGTTAAGCAAAAGAATAAATTCTCCGCCGCCAAACAGATGTATATTTAACAGAAATCAATCAACACAGAATAAATTCCAATGTCAGACACACAGTCCATTTACAAGTCCGTTCTGGGTCTGAACGAAACCGGAGGCACTAAATACCTCGCAAACCCTTCGATCAACACGTACGTCTGAACGATCACCACTCATTATCCATATTTCGGGATGCCTCCCAATCAGGACCTCGGTTACCATCCAAACGAGGTGAAGATCTCCGGTCTTCGATCGTCGTCTTCATCTTCGACTTTCAATCGTCGGTCAATCATTTGAAATGAGAATTAACTCGGCCTTTTCAAACGATTCACGTATATTTAGAATTTCAAATCGATTTATTTCAATGGTTAAATTATTTGACAACATCACGTTTGTTCTTTAATGTAATTTTCACACCAAACACATTCAACCATCAAATATCACATAAATCAAGCAAATTCAGTTTATTTCCATTCCATATCGCCTATGATATTTTATAACTATTTATCGCTATTTTTATTTATTTTAAAATAGCCCATTTATTCAAAACGACGCTTCGGGCCATACAGCGGCCGTGGCGCTGTTTTTCTTCAGATTTGATTTACACATATCTGAAAATCTAACCGTTGGATCATCACAAAATTTACATCATTAGAAAGGTCTTTTCAAAACGAATCCAACGGTTCCAGTTTCGGGAAAATCCGACGGTCGGATCTCCCGGTACAATCGTTTGAATTTTCGATTTCAAAATACGAACTGCAGCGTCGTTATTCGATTAAATATAATTGTATTTATATATATAAATAAATATAATCGTTTCTGACGCTGTTTTTCTTCAGATTTGAATTAAACATTCCAGACAATCCAACCGTTGGATTTCTACAAAGTTGGTGCCGTTGGGAAGATATTTCCAAGGCGAACCCGACGGTTGAGGTTTCGGGAAAATCCAATGGTCGGATTTCCCGCACTAGTCGTTTGAAATCACGGTTTCAAAATACGAACTGCACGACTTCGTTTCGTTTTATTTTTATTTATATTTATATTGTTATATAAATATAGTTCATTCAACAATTTCAATATCGTTTTCACTTCAAATATTTTTCTAACACCTTAAATTTTGGAAAAATTTCGCCATAACCTCCCCTGCACCGGGAGCATCGGGAAATCGCAAATAGCGTTCCCGGTCCTTCTAATCTCAAAAAGAAAAAGAAAAAGCCAAGCGGCTAGCCAACAGGCTCAAAATCATCACCCAAACAAATCAGTAAATGTGTACCTATTTGTCGGGCACAAAATTTTATTCCTCTTCTCTAGCCCCTTTGCTATAACCTGTTCAATGAATATTGCATGTACATATATATACAGTTCTTATCATTTATCAATTTCTATTCGACTTCATATTTGATTTCTATTTGGTTTAAAAACTCCATTCATTCTAATGTTACATAAATAGGTGCAAATCATTTCATTAGCTAATTAATGAATATTTCAACTCATATATGTTTATTTTGAACAAGTGGCTATTTTTAACACTTCACATTTCAACGATTTAGGCATACAATAAAAATGTGATTTTTATTGTAAAACAATTCATTTCAAAACACTATTTTTCTATATAGTTCATATAGGTGACAAAATAGGATTTTTATCATAAAACAATTTCTTTTTAAAACGAGATTATTTTACACAGTTCATATAGTCGATAAAAGGCGATTTTTATTATCAAACAATTTATTTCAAAATATGAATACCATTCAACACATGAATTTCTAAACAACGAATGAATATCAATTCAACACATGAATGTTTTCTATAGTTTCTATATATAGATAAAAATGTGATTTTTGTTATCGAACAATTTATTTCAAAATATGAATACCATTCAACACATGAATTTCTAAACAACGAATGAATATCAATTCAACACATGAATGTTTTCTATAGTTTCTATATATAGATAAAAATGTGATTTTTATTATCGAACAATTTATTTCAAAATATGAATACCATTCAACACATGAATTTCTAAACAACGAATGAATATCAATTCAACACATGAATGTTTTCTATAGTTTTTATATATAGATAAAAATGTGATTTTTATTATCGAACAATTTATTTCAAAATATGAATACCATTCAACACATGAATTTCTAAACAACGAATGAATATCAATTCAACACATGAATGTTTTCTATACAATGAATAAATATAGTTTAAGCATATGAAAATAATTCAAACACACAAATATTATTCAAAATTTCGGCAGCATAACGGCAGGGTAGTTACACCGGCACCGTCCCTAGTACGGCTCCTCGCTCTACCTTAAAACCTCGCGGTTTTTGACAATGGGGTTCATGCATCTAGTTCGCACGCAGGCGGCATGTATATATTTATTTCATTTCCACAAACTAATCCTATGTGGTTTCAACCAAATATTTTCCAATCACAAACGGGTATTTTTCAACCACAATCAACCAATATCAATCACAAACAATCCCAAACAACCATTCGCTATCAATCAATTTTCACAACAATTTCAACCAATAAATATCGTCCATGGTTTGTGGACGAGGGGCGTATATATATATATATAGATATTTATATATAGCAATTCACTTTCATTTCACACATATATAATATTTTTTAAATCAGAAATCTCACCAATAGCTATCCAACTGCACGACACTTCACTTATAGAAAACTTCGCCTTTTGTCGCTTTCGCCCGTATCCTCTACATATGTAAAAATCGAATTTTTACGTTGTTATTCAATATATAAAAATCGAATTTTTGACTTCGACTTTCAATATACAAAAATCGAATTTTTCTTTTTAAAGTTCAAATCTTTTTCTCTTTGAAATTAAAACCTTTTCCTTTTTGAAGTTTAAACCTTTTTCAAAAAAATCAGTTTTTATATGCTTTTGAAAATCAGTTTTTATTTCCTTTTTTAAAAATCAGGTTTTCCCTTTTCTAAAAAAAATCTGTTTTTATTCTTTAGAAAAAGAAAAAAATCAGTTTCTAAATACCTTATAAAATCAGTTTTTACTTTTTAAATAAATCAGTTTTATACTTCTTAAATAAATCAGTTTTATAGTTCATAAATTTCAGTTTTATACTTTAAAAAAAATTTCAGTTTTATACTTTAATTTTTTTTTCAGTTTTATACTTTAAAAAATTTCAGTTTTATACTTTAAAAAAAAATTCAGTTTTATACTTTAAAAAATTTCAGTTTTATACTTTAAAAAATTTCAGTTTTTATACTTAAAAAAATTTCAGTTTTTATACTTTAAAAAATTTCAGTTTTTATACTTTAAAAAAATTTCAGTTTTTATACTTTAAAAAAGTTCAGTTTTTATTCTCTGTTTAAAAAATTGAAATTTTTTAGATTAAAAATAAAAATGAAATAAAATAAATAACGTACCTGCGAAGGGGGGGGGACTCGTCTTCGTCGGCGGCAAGGCGGCGCTTCAGGGGGGGGCTGCTCTAGGGTTTCGAACGGCTTTGGGGGGGGAGGGGGTCGGATTGAAGGAGGAGGAGGGAGCGGGTGCAAGGAAGAGGGGGGGAAAGAAGATCGGAGGCGCGGTGGAGCTTGGTGGAGGCGGTCGTGGCGCTGGCGGCTGCTACTGCTTTCTTCTTTTCCTTTTTTTTTTTGTTTTTGTGTTTTCGATTTTATGAAATCGGGGGGGGGGGGGGCAGAAAGAAAGTAAAGAGAGGGAAATATTATTTTATATTTTTTTTTTAAATTAATTGCATAAAGTTGACTTTTACCCACGACCTCGAAACGAGGCCCACCGCCTGTCGTCCATAGCGTTTCACCCCCATTCTGAACACAATGGGATATGTATCGTAAGCTGATTTGATCGTTACAATCAGTTTCCGTTGAATTTACATTTAAATCACTATATCGAATTTTAAACGTACATTTCAAATTACCGGGGTCACATACTAACTAGAAAAATTCCAGAAAAATATTTTCTAGCTTCGTATTGACGATACGGTCCTAACAAAACTAGTTTCGTCGAATTCTGAGACCGTTTGAAAAATGGCCAATTTCCAGTCGATTAAAATCAACTGAAACCGGTCAAACGCGTTTTCCCTTGCCACACTCACATATTGATTCGAAAAATTATGAAGTTTGAAACCTAACAATTACTTGACACTGCGGATCCAACAAAAGTGGTTTCGTCGAAATCCGAGGTCGTTTGCAAAATGTCCATTTTTAAGGGCCTGAATTCCATAGCGACTATTCAGAATTTTCAACTGGACATATCTTTTGATTCCCGCTATCAAATTTCGATTGGTCAGATTCGTTAGAAAGATATCATCAATTAGATACTAATGTTTTTGGTCTCACTAAAATCCGGATTGTTTTGCACCCGGTATATTCAATTGAAGTTTGAAATCGAATTATCGAACTACCGCTCCATTTTCAATTCTATATATAATTATAATTAATTATATTCGTTTTCAAATGTCGATTCAACTCAGTTTTCATCGCCATTATTTAAAATATTTATTTTAAATATTTAAAATCCATTATTTTAGCCAATTTAAAATTTTTAAATTGGTTCAGATTTTCTGGGTCGTTACAATCTCCCCCACTTAAAACTTTTCGTCCCCGAAAAGGAACAAAGTCGAAAGTGGTTTGATAAATCTACAATCACACAATACAACAACCAATTTGTTTCTAACCTTCAGAGTATAGAATAAATAGTGCACATCCATGGGAAGAAAATAGTAACAGAATAGAGAATTAAATGGTAATGCAAAGTATGGTAAATGTACCTTGCACCGGAGTCAATCAGAGATATCCACTCGGCATTTGGATAAGCTTTCTGAATGCTCTCCTCGGTTTCCCAAGTACAATCTCTCGGATCTCCACTCCATTGCACTTTGACTAAGTCAACCTTCTTGTTCCTCAGCTCTTTGGTTTCTTTGCCGATAATCTTTAGCGGCTCTCGCCTCACAGCTAATTCTGGAGTAATTTCAATATCCTGCTGAGCTGCTTCTTCCACGATCAAGTCTGGATCATGAACGTGCTTTCGAAGTTGAGATATATGAAATACATCATGCACTCCAGGCAACCAGTCAGGCAATTTGACCCTATAAGCGAGAGTTCCAATCCGTTCCAGAATAGGAAACGGACCAATGAATTTGGGTGCCAACTTTCCAGTTTTACCGAACCGGATAACTCCTCTCATCGGCGATACTTTCAAATATACATAGTCGCCAACTTCAAAGGATATATCTCTTCTTCTTCTATCGGCGTAGCTCTTTTGTCGGCTTTGAGCGGCGAGTAATCTCTTCTTAATAAAATCGACTTTGTCGGCAGCTTCTCGAATCATATCAGGACCCAACACAAATCTATTTCCAGGCTCGACCCAACAAGCAGGAGATCGGCACGGTCTACCATACAATGCTTCGAATGGCGACATTGTCAGGCTCGCCTGATAGCTGTTGTTATAAGAGAATTCAGCCAAATGCAGATGGTCTTCCCATGATCCACCGAAATCTATAACACAAGCCCGTAATAGATCTACTAAAATGCGATTCACCCTCTCAGTCTGACCGTCTGTCTGAGGATGATAAGCGGTGCTCAAGTTTAACTTCGTTCCCAGCTCGACTTGAAATGCTTCCCAGAATTTGCTAGTGAATATTGTATCTCTATCACTGACTATACTGAGCGGCACTCCATGTAGTCTAACTATTTCCCTGAAGTATATCTGCGCCAGACTCTGAGCAGTTCTGTTTGATCTGACAGGTATAAAATGGGCGGTCTTCTTGAAACGATCTACGATCACCCAAATACTGTCATTCCCTTTTCTGGTTCTAGGCAGACCATCAATGAAATCCATGGAAATATGTTCCCACTTCCAGCCAGGAACTTCTAGAGGTTGTAATAATCCAGCCAATTTCTGTTGGTCGCTCTTGACTAGCTGGCAAGTAGGGCATCGACTTACATATATCGAGATGTCTCTTTTTAAAGACTTCCACCAGAATGTGCGTTTGATATCGTTATACATTTTATTCACACCTGGATGGATACTGAGCTTAGATTTGTGACATTCATCTAGTACGTCCCTTCTGAGTTCAGGAATATCTGGAACGCAAATTCGTCCTTCTAACCTCGGAATCCCTTCGCTGTCTAACTGGAAATCCGAAGCATTGCCTTCACGAATTCGCTGACTTATTCCTTTGATAAATTGGTCGTCTTCTTGAAGAGCCGATATCTTATCAATCAACGAGGTTGCAATGATGAAACTGGCGATCATTTCATTCTTTCGGCTTAACGCATCAGCCACGACATTGGCTTTCCCTGGAGTATATATAATTTCGAAGTCATATGCTGCAAGAAACTCCAGCCAACGCTGCTGCCTCAAATTTAAGTCCTTCTGAGTAAACAGATACTTTAACGACTGGTGATCTGTAAACAGTTCAAATTTCTCACCCAGAAGATAGTGTCTCCAGATTTTCAACGAGAATATGATAGCCAATAACTCAAGATCATGAGTTACGTAGTTCTTTTCGTGTGGCTTAAGTTGACGGCTAGCATAAGCAATCACTTGACCCCTTTGCATTAACACTGCGCCAAGGCCTTCTCTAGAAGCGTCAGTCCATAGTTTTAAATCCTGGTTGCCATCGATGATGGTTAACACTGGAGCTGTTGTTAATCTCAACTTTAGCTCTTCGAAAGCCTCCTCATTCTCTTGAGTCCATTTAAACTTAGAATGCTTCTTTGTAAGCTTTGTTAAGTGGCCAGATATCTTAGAAAAGTCTTTAACGAACTTTCGGTAATAGCTAGCCAATCCAAGAAAACTGCGGACTTTAGTGGGAGTACTGGGCTGTTTCCAATTCTGAATAGCTGTGATTTTGCTTGGATCCACAGCGATTCCATCTTTCGATACCACATGGCCCCAGAAATTTCACTTCATCTTGCCAGAATATACATTTGGAAAACTTGGCTTTTAATACATTCCGTCTGAGAATTTCTAACACCTGTTCCAGATGCTTTTCATGTTCGGCTTTCGATTTAGAGAAGATTAGAATATCATCAATAAAAACCAGAACAAATTTATTCAAAACTCCTCTAAACACTCTATTCATCAGATCGACGAAGTAAGCTGGAGCGTTACATAAGCCGAATGGCATTACTAACCACTCGTAGAATAGGTCGGGGCCTCGGAATGCTGTCATTGGAACACACTCTTCGGCAATTCGAAGCTGATGGAATCCTGTAGCTAGGTCCATTCTTGAGAATACTTGTGCTCCATTTAATCGATCCAACAAATCATCTATTCGCGGCAATGGATATTTGTTCTTTATCGTCTGCTTGTTCAGATCACGATAGTCCACACATAGCCGTAGAGTACCGTCAGATTTTGGGACAAAAACCACTGCTGCACCCCAATCAGAGAAACTAGGCCTTATCAGACCTTTCCATACTAGCTGTCGTGTTTGATTGTCTAATTCCTCTTTCTCTTTCAAGGACATTCTTCGAATAGCGTGAACTACCGGCCTTGCATTTGGAATTAAAGCAATTTTGAAATCTACTTCTCTCTGCGGAGGTAAGCGAACAACTTCCTCGAACACATCCGCATAATCCTTGACGACAGGAATATCTTTAATGAGGTCAGGAATATTCTCAGTGATTTCAGGGATATTTTCTATTTGGGCTGGAGAAACATTCAAAGCTGCCCAGAAGTCTTTCCTATTAGCATTCTGACCTTCACAGGGAATGGTTATATAATCGCCTGATTTAATCCTCGCCTTTACGACTCTGTCGGCGCATTTAACTTCAGCTTCATATTTGGTCAACCAGTCTAACCCCAAGATAAGATCAAACTCTTTAAAATTCATAACGGCCGCGATGGTAGGGAACCGATAACGAGAGAAAGAAACTGGCACTCTACAAATCCAACTGAGATCGATGGAACCCCCAACCGGATTCTGAACAGTCATTGGTTCCTTGAGCTTTTTCAAATTCAAATCCAGTTTCTTAGCTGCATCTTTGGCAATGAAACTTCGTGACGCGCCTGTGTCAAACAGTACTTTGACTGGAATGTTTTTGACAGTAAGCACGCCTTCTAAAACATCGGCCCTTTCTTGATTAGCTGAGGGCTCAGAAGTTTCTGCTACTTCATTTACCTGAACTGTTTTTGTCTTTTACAACATCCAGCAATCTCTCTTTATATGACCCGTCTTATGACAAAGATTACACTCCCGGGTCGCTTGAAACTTATTCTTGGATTTAGACTCATCCCTTTTTGGTTTCTTTAGATATCGGCAACTTATCGAGAGATGTCCTTGCTTATTGCAGTTAGAGCATATAGCTGTCGTTACTGGTTCTTTTTCGGATCTGGCCCTTTTTCGATTTACTTCGGGCTCCTTACTGACTTCAGACATTGTACTGGCCTCAGGACGATCAGTTTCAGACTCAATTCTATTACTAGAGCTGACTTCCTCTTCGTACTGTAACATACCTTTCTTATCTAGATCTTCATATTGATAAGCCATATAAATCATTTCTGAAAAAGGAAGCTTCACATGCCCCAATACTTTATTCTGGTATTTCCTTTGAAGCCCATTGATAAATCTCAAATTCTTCCTCTTCGGATTTTCAATTAGATGAGGAGCAAAGTGAGAAAGTTCATTGAATTTCTTATGATATTCTGGGATCGTCATGTCTCCTTGTATCAGATAAGAAAATTCATCGCATAACCGCTCTGTCGCTTCGGGAGGAGTAAATCTTTCTAGGAAAGTCACCTTGAATCTATCCCAGGTGATATCACCTTCTGCATTATCTTTAATAACTGAATCCCACCAAAACAAAGCTTCGTCTTCGAGTGCCCAGGAGGCCAGTAATCTTTTCTGGTCATCCCTCAGTTTTAAGGCTTCGAAGATTTTCTCAGCCGAACGAATCCAAGCTTGTGTTCTCATAATAGATTCTTCGCCCGAGAACGGCTTTCCACCCAGATTTCTATACTTCATGAATAGAGCTTCAATATCCGGGTTAGTATTACTTCTTCTGTTTCTGGCACTCATTTTCTAGTTCTTCTGCAAATAGCAGATCAAGTGTCAGGTCACAGAAAAGGTATTTCAAAATATAGAGACAAATACTTGAATGTAAATGTGTCTATCAAGGTGTAATTTCATTCTGCTTTACTCATACTAGGACATTGCTGATCCTATCTGTATAGAGTTACCCGTCCTAGAACACTACTGGTTCTATTTCTGACGAGTTCGTTCGAATGTTATATTCCAGAACTAAGCTTAACCAAAGCTCTGATACCACGTTGAGACGACCCGAATTCCCATTCTCACGGAAACAAGGTTATCTTTTGGAATATAACACAGAAACAGATAATAGCAGAACAGAATTAAATAAATACACCAGAATGAACAACAAAATATACTGGAAAAAGTAATCATCAGAGTTACACAGTATACAGGATCTTACTTAGTACAAATACAGTTCAGCTATACATAAATGTCTACAGCGGAAATAAACAAAATATGTACAATAGGAGCTGAACAGCATAAAAGGAAATAAATGATACAATCCATCTTCAGCTCCAGCTATCCAGAAAGAACCAGCTAAACCTGAATACAAGGCTGCCCGTGTAGAAAAAGGGGCACCCGAGTTTGAAAGTGAAACAAACTACGAGTCAGTCATGGGACTGGTATGAGAAATCCACTCAACACATATATAATTGGCTAATCACAGGACCACGCCACTTTCGTGGAACGGGTTTACTCCATTGGATCGCCAGTGCTTTAAAAGAAATCTTTCTTTTAAACATCGCTATGCTTTTTATAAAAATGAAGCCGTTATAAGACTCAGTTCCCATCACACAATGCAACGCAAACCGGAGGATAGAGTTTTTACCTTATAACGGCCAAGATATGCTTGATACGAATAAAACAAAGGCATTTGATATTATTACTAGTGTTTATATGTTTTGAACACAATTTCAAATCATAACTATCAATCATAGGCGACATGAGCGTCCCATGCCACTATGTCGCCAAATGTATATATACAATCGAAACCGCATCGTCACGTATTGGAAATTGGATTTCCGTCATGAACCAAGGCAAAAGATAGTCCTTACCGAATTCGTGACTCTCTAGCCCGAGCCACAGGCAAGCGCGCAGGCAAGCCTTTAGATCGTCAGGGCCGGTCCACCGATGTAGATTATTATGCCTGAACAATACGTTTCCCCGCCCTTTGGGGCGTAAACGAGCCAACGAATGACTCCATCGGACCCGGATCGTCCGATCAAACCGAGGCGCCTCGCAACAGCAACAACCACATAGGTGAAAAGTATATAAATGTCAGGGCTGGTAGGTCACTGACACCACCCTAGCTAGAAAGAAACGCATGCCCTCCCTGAGGTCCTTCTCCCGTTTCAGGTTCATACCGGGGTGTGAGGCTCGCGATTTCACGTTATACACAAAGCTACGCCACACAGGCGGTGCTTTGATCATCACCACAAGACTTTGCTTTTCAACAGAAGCCCTGATCACTGCATCTTAGCATGCCACACAGGCAATTCACGCCATGCGACTGATGTCCATCGATATACAACCTCTGAGCTCGTGCGTCTCAGAGAAGGGCGTTAAGCAAAAGAATAAATTCTCCGCCGCCAAACAGATGTATATTTAACAGAAATCAATCAACACAGAATAAATTCCAATGTCAGACACACAGTCCATTTACAAGTCCGTTCTGGGTCTGAACGAAACCGGAGGCACTAAATACCTCGCAAACCCTTCGATCAACACGTACGTCTGAACGATCACCACTCATTATCCATATTTCGGGATGCCTCCCAATCAGGACCTCGGTTACCATCCAAACGAGGTGAAGATCTCCGGTCTTCGATCGTCGTCTTCATCTTCGACTTTCAATCGTCGGTCAATCATTTGAAATGAGAATTAACTCGGCCTTTTCAAACGATTCACGTATATTTAGAATTTCAAATCGATTTATTTCAATGGTTAAATTATTTGACAACATCACGTTTGTTCTTTAATGTAATTTTCACACCAAACACATTCAACCATCAAATATCACATAAATCAAGCAAATTCAGTTTATTTCCATTCCATATCGCCTATGATATTTTATAACTATTTATCGCTATTTTTATTTATTTTAAAATAGCCCATTTATTCAAAACGACGCTTCGGGCCATACAGCGGCCGTGGCGCTGTTTTTCTTCAGATTTGATTTACACATATCTGAAAATCTAACCGTTGGATCATCACAAAATTTACATCATTAGAAAGGTCTTTTCAAAACGAATCCAACGGTTCCAGTTTCGGGAAAATCCGACGGTCGGATCTCCCGGTACAATCGTTTGAATTTTCGATTTCAAAATACGAACTGCAGCGTCGTTATTCGATTAAATATAATTATATTTATATATATAAATAAATATAATCGTTTCTGACGCTGTTTTTCTTCAGATTTGAATTAAACATTCCAGACAATCCAACCGTTGGATTTCTACAAAGTTGGTGCCGTTGGGAAGATATTTCCAAGGCGAACCCGACGGTTGAGGTTTCGGGAAAATCCAATGGTCGGATTTCCCGCACTAGTCGTTTGAAATCACGGTTTCAAAATACGAACTGCACGACTTCGTTTCGTTTTATTTTTATTTATATTTATATTGTTATATAAATATAGTTCATTCAACAATTTCAATATCGTTTTCACTTCAAATATTTTTCTAACACCTTAAATTTTGGAAAAATTTCGCCATAACCTCCCCTGCACCGGGAGCATCGGGAAATCGCAAATAGCGTTCCCGGTCCTTCTAATCTCAAAAAGAAAAAGAAAAAGCCAAGCGGCTAGCCAACAGGCTCAAAATCATCACCCAAACAAATCAGTAAATGTGTACCTATTTGTCGGGCACAAAATTTTATTCCTCTTCTCTAGCCCCTTTGCTATAACCTGTTCAATGAATATTGCATGTACATATATATACAGTTCTTATCATTTATCAATTTCTATTCGACTTCATATTTGATTTCTATTTGGTTTAAAAACTCCATTCATTCTAATGTTACATAAATAGGTGCAAATCATTTCATTAGCTAATTAATGAATATTTCAACTCATATATGTTTATTTTGAACAAGTGGCTATTTTTAACACTTCACATTTCAACGATTTAGGCATACAATAAAAATGTGATTTTTATTGTAAAACAATTCATTTCAAAACACTATTTTTCTATATAGTTCATATAGGTGACAAAATAGGATTTTTATCATAAAACAATTTCTTTTTAAAACGAGATTATTTTACACAGTTCATATAGTCGATAAAAGGCGATTTTTATTATCAAACAATTTATTTCAAAATATGAATACCATTCAACACATGAATTTCTAAACAACGAATGAATATCAATTCAACACATGAATGTTTTCTATAGTTTCTATATATAGATAAAAATGTGATTTTTGTTATCGAACAATTTATTTCAAAATATGAATACCATTCAACACATGAATTTATAAACAACGAATGAATATCAATTCAACACATGAATGTTTTCTATAGTTTCTATATATAGATAAAAATGTGATTTTTATTATCGAACAATTTATTTCAAAATATGAATACCATTCAACACATGAATTTCTAAACAACGAATGAATATCAATTCAACACATGAATGTTTTCTATAGGTTTTATATATAGATAAAAATGTGATTTTTATTATCGAACAATTTATTTCAAAATATGAATACCATTCAACACATGAATTTCTAAACAACGAATGAATATCAATTCAACACATGAATGTTTTCTATACAATGAATAAATATAGTTTAAGCATATGAAAATAATTCAAACACACAAATATTATTCAAAATTTCGGCAGCATAACGGCAGGGTAGTTACACCGGCACCGTCCCTAGTACGGCTCCTCGCTCTACCTTAAAACCTCGTGGTTTTTGACAATGGGGTTCATGCATCTAGTTCGCACGCAGGCGGCATGTATATATTTATTTCATTTCCACAAACTAATCCTATGTGGTTTCAACCAAATATTTTCCAATCACAAACGGGTATTTTTCAGCCACAATCAACCAATATCAATCACAAACAATCCCAAACAACCATTCGCTATCAATCAATTTTCACAACAATTTCAACCAATAAATATCGTCCATGGTTTGTGGACGAGGGGCGTATATATATATATAGATATTTATATATAGCAATTCACTTTCATTTCACACATATATAATATTTTTTAAATCAGAAATCTCACCAATAGCTATCCAACTGCACGACACTTCACTTATAGAAAACTTCGCCTTTTGTCGCTTTCGTCTGTATCCTCTACATATGTAAAAATCGAATTTTTACGATGTTATTCAATATATAAAAATCGAATTTTTGACCACGACTTTCAATATCCAAAAATCAAAATTTTCTTTTTAAAGTTCAAATCTTTTTCTCTTTGAAATTAAAACCTTTTCCTTTTTGAAGTTTAAACCTTTTTCAAAAAAATCAGTTTTTATATGCTTTTGAAAATCAGTTTTTATTTCCTTTTTTAAAAATCAGGTTTTCCCTTTTCTAAAAAAATTCTGTTTTTATTCTTTAGAAAAAGAAAAAAAATCAGTTTCTAAATACCTTATAAAATCAGTTTTTACTTTTTAAATAAATCAGTTTTATACTTCTTAAATAAATCAGTTTTATACTTCATAAATTTCAGTTTTATACTTTAAATTTTTTTCAGTTTTATACTTTAAAAAAATTTCAGTTTTATACTTTAAAAAATTTCAGTTTTATACTTTAAAAAAAATTTCAGTTTTATACTTTAAAAAAATTCAGTTTTATACTTTAAAAAATTTCAGTTTTTATACTTTAAAAAATTTCAGTTTTTATACTTTAAAAAATTTCAGTTTTTATACTTTAAAAAAATTTCAGTTTTTATACTTTAAAAAATTTCAGTTTGTATTCTCTGTTTAAAAAAATCGAAATTTTTTAGATTAAAAATAAAAATGAAATAAAATAAATAACGTACCTGCGAAGGGGGGGGCGACTCGTCTTCGTCGGCGGCAAGGCGGCAAGGCGGCGCTTCAGGGGGGGCTGCTCTAGGGTTTCGAACGGCTTTGGGGGGGGAGGGGGTCGGATTGAAGGAGGAGGAGGGAGCGGGTGCAAGGAAGAGGGGGGGAAAGAAGATCGGAGGCGCGGTGGAGCTTGGTGGAGGCGGTCGTGGCGCTGGCGGCTGCTACTGCTTTCTTCTTTTCCTTTTTTTTGTTTTTTTTGTTTTTGTGTTTTCGATTTTATAAAATCGGGGGGGGGGGGGGCAGAAAGAAAGTAAAGAGAGGGAAATATTATTTTATATATATATATTTTTTAAATTAATTGCATAAAGTTGACTTTTATCCACGACCTCGAAACGAGGCCTACCGCCTGTCGTCCATAGCGTTTCACCCCCATTCTGAACACAATGGGATATGTATCGTAAGCTGATTTGATCGTTACAATCAGTTTCCGTTGAATTTACATTTAAATCACTATATCGAATTTTAAACGTACATTTCAAATTACCGGGGTCACATACTAACTAGAAAAATTCCAGAAAAATATTTTCTAGCTTCGTATTGACGATACGGTCCTAACAAAACTAGTTTCGTCGAATTCTGAGACCGTTTGAAAAATGGCCAATTTCCAGTCGATTAAAATCAACTGAAACCGGTCAAACGCGTTTTCCCTTGCCACGCTCACATATTGATTCGAAAAATTATGAAGTTTGAAACCTAACAATTACTTGACACTGCGGATCCAACAAAAGTGGTTTCGTCGAAATCCGAGGTCGTTTGCAAAATGTCCATTTTTAAGGGCCTGAATTCCATAACGACTATTCAGAATTTTCAACTGGACATATCTTTTGATTCCCGCTATCAAATTTCGATTGGTCAGATTCGTTAGAAAGATATCATCAATTAGATACTAATGTTTTTGGTCTCACTAAAATCCGGATTGTTTTGCACCCGGTATATTCAATTGAAGTTTGAAATCGAATTATCGAACTACCGCTCCATTTTCAATTCTATATATAATTATAATTAATTATATTCGTTTTCAAATGTCGATTCAACTCAGTTTTCATCGCCATTATTTAAAATATTTATTTTAAATATTTAAAATCTATTATTTTAGCCAATTTAAAAATTTTAAATTGGTTCAGATTTTCTGGGTCGTTACAGTTAAGTAGACTTGCTTGAATCAGTAGGGACAAGTTATACATATGAACCTGACAAACTTAACCTATTGGGGTTATGCAATCTTGTTAAACTGGTAGGCATAACCTGTGGAAATCCTAGTAGTGGAGATGCAAGTCTAGCGGGGAAGCTTGTATCATTTGGAATGTGGGACCCACATCAATCAGTAACCTATATCGGTATCAAACAGGGAACCCCGAACTAGGTCGGGGTCAGGACACGCTTACTGAGCTGGTTATAAGAGGTCACTTAGGTAAAGATGTTTTGATGTCGCGTTCCATTGGGGTCATGTGTGTGCATGAGTCCCCTTGCTCGGGAAAATAAGACGCTATGACATTAATAGATATAGCTATGCATCTTTAAAAAATAACGGGGGTGCCACTTTAGGAAGTGATACATCCTACTGTGGGGCCAGCACGGGTATCTAGGGGATAGGGAGCCAATCAATTAGGGTAGTGATTAGGGTACATCAAGTCTTGCTTGTTTAGGAGCCCGTTATTACCGTTGGGGGTAACACCCGTCATGTCTATTGGGCTACCTATTATTGTATGGGGGTGAAACCTCTCACTAGAAGTACACCTAAGTCTACCATCTTGTACTTGTTGGGATCATCTTGTTCTGGTTATACTAGTATTGGTGTAGAGAAAACTAGTAGAGAAGTGCAATGAATAGTCTATTTTGTTCATTCTGTTTACCTTGTCATACCTGGCTTATATACTGTTATCTCTCTTATCCAGTTTATATGCTTGTAATGATGTTATTGCTTATTTATATGCTAAAAGTAACTGGACTCGCCAGGCTTTATGTCTGACCCATTTTGTTTTCTCTTCTTTCTCTTTTGTCCCTCCCCCCAGGTTATCAGGGTGGAAATACCCAAGCTTGATCTGGATTCTTCTTTCATTCTTCTTGGAGCTGCTTAGATGTACTACTTGATTTCACATCTTCTCTATTACGGCTATATAAGTTTTGGGGATTATGCTATTTTTTATGTACTATTGTGCTTTGGCGATGATTTTTGTACAAGGCACAAGTTTTATGTTTTCAGTATTCCATACTTATTATGTAATTGAGTTTGAACCACAAAGCTTTTCTATTTAATAAAATTTTAATTCCATTGTTATTTTACATCTATTTTGTGATGTTTCTATTTCTGTTTACCTATAACGCGTTACGAAACTTAATGCATTCTGATAAAGAGTGACATTAACGGATGTGGGGTGTCACATTTGGTATCAGAGCTGAAGGTTACTAGATTGGATAAAAGATTTTGAAAATTGTTTCAAAAAGGTTTTAAAAGAAAGCATTTTCAAAAGAAAAATATGTTTTGAAAAACATATTACCCAAAGCCATATGAAATATCTTTCAATTCTCTATTTGAATCCCTTTTTCCTTTCCTTTTCAGCATGTCTGAGGAACCTAATATTCCTTACGGAATTTAGATACCGTCTTGGTTTCGTAGGTATCTGGAGGCTACGGCACCTACCGTAGGCCAAGCAAATGCCCCTCCCCCAGCTGCAGCAGCTGTTCCTTCTCCTACTCCTCCACATGTTGATAATTTCTCTAGGGTATGCAAAGATTTCTGTGCTATGCGAGGAAATCCATTCCAAGGGACTGAGACTTTCGTAGAGGCAAGGAACTGGCTTAAAGAGACGGGGGATTTGTTTGGAATTTTCTAAGTTGATGATCATAGGAAGATTCAGTAAGCCATTTGGCAGTTGAAAGATGAGGCTTCATTCTGGTGGGAAGTGACGCAAGCAGGGCATCCAGTGGAGACTTGGGATGATTTCCAATAGAGATTCGAAATGAAGTTTCTTTCTCAAGCCGAGGAAAGTATGCAAATGGAAAGGTTTTTGGTGCTTAAGCAAGGGAGCATGTCGGTTAGAGAGTATGTTAATAAGTTTAATCAATTGGTGAGGTTTGGTTTGGAACTAGTAGATACCCCCACAAGAAGTCTTTGAGGTTTGCTAGAGGATTAAATGAACCTCTCCATGGGTTGGCTAAGTCTCACATTCCGATGGGAGCAACTTTTGAGAAACTCGTTGATTTGGCATTATTACACGAGGAAGATAAAGGTAAAAAGAAAGAGGCTAAGGTTAAGGAAACACAAAACAAGAAAGTGTGGCCTAAGAAAGAACAACAGCAACAAAATAAGGGCGGTAAGAACGACAAAGCTCGAGATAAGAAGAAATCTCATCATTGCGGACGCGAGGGTCATGTGATCTAGGACTGGAAGAAGAAAGAATGCTTGTTTCCATTGTGGAGAGGTTAGACACTTTTCTAAGGAGTGCAGAAAGAAGCAAGGACAAGGTTAAAGGGAAGAATCTTCGGAAGGGCAGGTGCATGCTCTCGTGACCAGTGCACCAGATAGAGGTAGAAAAGTTTCTACTAAAGGTTTGATTTCTCTTTCCAATCATCCAGTTAGAACTCTTTTTGACTCTGGCGCTTCGCATTCATTTATATCTGATTCTGTGGTTGAGTCTCTACACCTTAGTACTAGTATGGTTTTGGATCCCATTGTTGTCTCAAACCCCATTGGTGGTTCGACTCATTTATCTATGATTTGTCGGGGTTTGAGAATATCTGTGTTAGGCATCGAGTTTGAATGCAACGCATATGTTCCTGGTTTCATGGGCTATGGTTTGATTCTAGGGATGGATTGGCTAGCCATGTATGCTGTCATTCTGGATTCTGAGAGGAGGGTCATTAGACTCTTGACTTTCCATGGGAGGACCCTCAAGATTTATTGTGACCCTAAGGGGTATGTCATGCTTAGTTTCCTAGAGTCGATGGATGCATCTATTGATGATATACGATCTGTACTACTTTCTGTGAGTATCCTAATGTTTTTGAGGAGATTCGAGCCTTACCTCCGAGGTGCGATGTTTTCCGTATATACTTAGTGAACAATGCAAAGCCAGTTGCATTGCATGTGCGCCATATGGCTCCAAGAGAAAGGAGGGAGCTTAGAAAGCAAGTAGGGGAGCTACTTGAGAAAGGGTTTATTAGGCGAAGCATATCTAAGTGGGGTGTTCCAGTGGTATTCGCCACTAAGGCGGATGGTTTGCTTCAGTTATGTGTGGATTATAGAAAATTGAATAAGTTCACTAAGAAGAATAGGCACCAACTTCCAAGGATAGATGATCTGTTTGACCAGCTTGTTGGTGCATCTGTTTTCTCTCAGTTAGACTTGGCCACGGGGTTTCATCAGTTGAGGGTGGCCGGGGATAGTATAGACGACCGCTTTTAGAACTCCAGATGTTTTCTTCCAGTAGCTCGTCATGCCTTTTGGGTTAATGAATGCACCCGCCTATTTTGTTGACCTAATAAGTAGGGTGTTTTGGGAGATTTTAAATAAGTTCATTATGGTCTTTGTCGATGACATCTTGATTTTCTCTAAGAACAAGGAAGAGCATGCCCAAATTTGAGGGAGGTTATGAAAATTCTTTGGGCACACCAGTTTAAGGCGAAATTCTCCAAATTTCATTTTTGGAGAAAAGAAGTGAGATTTTCAGGGCATGTGGTCTCTAAGGATGGGATAGTAGTAGATCTCGCGAAGGTAGTTATAATTCAAGATTGGCAGATCCCAAAGAATGCAACGGAGGTGGAGTGTTTTCTTGGACTAGAGGGCTATTATAGGAAGTTCATTAAGGACTTCGCAAAGATATCAGTCCCACTCACCAAACTGATGAAGAAGAATCTGACATTTTCTTGGGATATAGATTGTGACGATGCTTTTCAGTTATTGAAGAGGGATCTGACCACAGCCCCAGTCTTGACCTTGAGTGAAGGAAACAAAGTGTTCACAGTATACACTGATGCATATGGTACAGGGCTTGGTGTGGTTCTGATGTAAGAGTGAAGGGTAGTATGTTATGGAGGTAGACAGCTAAGAGTTCATCAGAAGAACTACCCTACCCATGACTTAGAGTTATCTTCCATAGTATCTGCGCTTAAGATTTGGAACTATTATCTACTAGGGGAGAAGTTCGAGTTGTACACCGATCTTAAATCTCGCAAGTACTTGTTCTCGCAAAAGGATCTTAATTTAAGGCAACAAGGATGGATGGTGTTCCCAGCGTCCTATGACTTTGAGATTGCTTGTACCCCTGGCAAGGGTAATGTGGTGGCATACGCATTGAGTAGGCAGAGGATGACTTTAAGTCCTCTATTTGTGGAGAGGAAAAGCTTGGAGTTTATATAACCTTTTGATTTTATATCGTTCACCGAGTTTATACCTAGTTTATTGGCATCACTAGAGGTGTGATCTAATCTATTGGACTAGATTGGAACTTCGCAGCGAAAGGACCCACGGCTAGTAGATATCTTGGATAGGCTTAGTGGAGGGAAGACTTCAAGCCACCTTAGTAGGTATTTCATGGACAATAGAGGGTGGTTACGATGAGATGGAAGGCTTTGTGTTCCCCGAGTTGGGAGTTCGTTGAAGGCGGTCCTTGAGGAAGCCCATCATTCTAGGATGACTATTCATCCAGGCGGTGATAAGATGTATAGAGATATGAAGTGGGTTTTCTTTTGGGCTGGGATGAAGAAGGATGTAGCAGAGTTTGTTTCTCGAGGTTTGATTTTCCAACAAGTCAAAGCTGAGCAAAAGAAGCCCGATAGTTTACGTAATCCTTTGGAAGTCCCACAATGGAAGTGGGGGAACATCTCTATGGATTTCATTGATGATTTGCCTAGATCAAGGAAAGGCAATACCAGTATCTAGGTTATAATTGACAGGCTTACTAAGAGCTCTCATTTCATTCCTGTTAAGAGTAAGAGGACGGCAACATGGTTGGCAGTAGTTCACCTTCGTGAGATAGTCCGTCTACATAGAGTACCTTCTAGCATCGTAAGTGATCGTGACTCCATTTTCACCAGTGAATTTTGAAGAAGCTTGCAAGAGGCATTGGGTACACAGTTGTGTTTGAGCACCGCTTATCACCCTCAGACCGACGGATAGACGGAAAGGGTAAATCGAGTTCATGAGGATCTTTTAACGCTGTGAATCCCAAACTTCAGAGGGATTTGGGAAAAGCATCTTCCTTTAGTAGAGTTCGCCTACAACAATAGTTAGCCGGCTAATATTAGCATGGCACCCTTTGAAGCACTGTACGGATAACCCTTTAGATCACCGACTTGTTGGTAGTAATCTATAGAAAGTCTTCTACTTGGACATGAGATGATTACAGAAACTTCAGAAAAAATTGATCTTATCTATAGGCGCATGAAGACAGCTCATGACAGGCAGAAGTCCTACGCAGATAGGAGAAGGACTGACATTGAGTTTGAGGTAGGAGACATGGTTTTCATAAAGGTATCACCTTTGAGGAATGTAGTTTGTTTTGGATCTGTAGAGAAATTGGCGCCAACGTTTGTAGGACCATTTCCCATAACATAAAGGATTGGCCAAACGGCTTAAAGAGTAAAGCTACCAGAGAGACTGTCCGGTATTCATGATGTTTTCCACATTTCTCATTTAAGGAATACTTGCATGATACCGTAGAAGTTGTTGAGCCGAGTATGCTTGAGGAAGTAGAGGTGGAACGGGAGGAGACTGTTCGACGAGTTCCTACCCGTATTCTTGGATCAGAGGTTAAGAAACTACGCAACCGAGAGGTCAAGTTGATGAAAGCAGAGTGGGGAGATAAACAAGAGGATGCTACTTGGGGAACTGAAGACAAGATTCGTGCTTCATACCCTTTTCTCTTCAAGGGTATTGTTAGATCCAAAATTGGGTCTAACACCCAAGATGTTCTGATCTACGAAGAATTATAACTACAATATGAAGAAAAAAAAGGAAAACACACGAAATTTATAGTGGTTCGGCGTTAACGAGCCTACGTCCACTTTATATGTAGTTGATTATTTGCTAAATGCAAGTACAATCAAATGGTTTCACTCAATCTCGCTCTAACAATTATGATTCTCTCAATAATTTCAGAGTAACTCTAAGTAGAAACAATGGAGATATGATAATGGTGGAGTCAGATCTCTCAATTGCCAAAAGATCCTTAAAAATGTCAAGTTCTGGGCTATTTATAGCTGATTTCTTCAGATGGATCGCGGTCATATGTGGCACACATCCCGAGGATCTTGTATTGGTTCGTATCTTGATGAAGAAATTGTCAAATTAGCCGTTGTGGACAGGTGTCGCAAGATCCATACATTTCGGATCGTGGTTGAACAGGTCATGATCTTAGTTTTCTAGCTTCTGGAATTCGATCGGGTCGAGCTAGTGTTGGACGGGTCGAATCGCAAGACATGGGGATGATCACGATTGTGGTGATGTAGGGCGATCCGATCGGGTCTTCGACGACCAGAGGAGTGAAGTTCCACATTTTCTTCGTATGTATAGACCTTGGTGGCTTGGTCAAAAAGCTAGCCAACATTTTGCCCCCTCGAAGTATGTTTTATTAGGAATGGAACATGCTTCGAAACTATTAAATCATCTCTTTATGAAACGATGCAAATCAATAGTCGTGTCCGTTTATAGCATTGCACTACTTTGAATGGTTGCACCTCTCGAGGAGTATAAATATTATATCAATCCTTCGATCACTTCCTTATTCGTTGGTTGTTTCACATCTCTTAAATTTCCAGAAAATCTGGTCGGATAAGTTTTTATATCCTTATAATTATTTCCATTTCTCTTATTTCACGATCATTATCGAGTCTGGGCCTTTGAAATTCCATACGGTTCGTGACCGTGGTCTATACCACGGACCAATTAGTTGAAGGGGTCATGTTCTAAGCTTCGATGGGCCTTCACAAAAGTTTGTGGCCCGTGGGTCTTTGCGGACCGAGTAGCGACAAAAATGGGGAGACCAATAGCCATCCTAATGTTTATATAAACCAGGCTTCCCATTTCGTTCCCCTCCTTCTACACTGCAGCCGCCCCTTTTGCTTTAAACCGAAAATCCCAATTAAAGCCCTTGTTCACAATTTCTGGAAACCATTCACTGATCTAAATTAGAAAGGTAATTGTATTGGAATGCTCTCATATAATTTCGTCTTTGTCTCTCTTTATTCCATTCGATTTTTGCTGGTACGGGTAATGAGGTTTATGGTGTTTGAGGTTCTGAAGATGGCGATGGCATGATGGGTTCTCGGAGGAAGGAGGGAGATGATGAAGAAGGAGACAGGCTCCATCAGGTCAGTCCGTGGATGGAATGTCGACTCAATTCGTGGTGATAATGAGGTGGAAGGATTAGAGATGAGGGTGGAGTAGCAATCAGACAATGACTCGAGTCGTGGGAATGGAAGTGGCTCGCGGCACCAGGAAGCCGAGTGGATCGTAGGGGATCTTCCATGAGTCGTTTGGATAAGGGAGATTTATCACGAGCTGGATCATTCCACGATCCAAAGCCTATTTCATGAGCCAATATTCCTCCATAAGCGTAGCTTGCTGGCGATCTGTTATCCACGATCTGACCCCTGTTCCACGCTCTGGCATCTATATTGCGACCCAAGCCCCAAGACTTTAACGAACCAACCTTATGGGCGATCCCATGCACATATTGGCTAAAAAATACAATGTAATTCTGATATACCAATGGACAGTTAGGTTAGAGCCCTCGAGACAAACTTTTTGGACTGAATGACAGCATAGCTCAGCGGCATAATATGACCAATATCACATTTGTCTGATTATCTTGATATGTTTCTTCTTTATACTTTACACGCATGCGTACACTAACACATGCACACACACGGGGTACGGGTAATTATATTCTTATTTCTCATGTTTACTCGCCTAAACAGTAATGTCGGATAATCGTTCTCCTTTAAGATCTGAAACAGAGATGGACCCCGAGATGCCTGAGCACCATAGCCCCGAGGTTCTTCCAATTAATCCAGAGGATGAGGACTCTGAATCTGAATATGAGGCAGAAACAGAATCGGATTCATCTGAGAGTACCTCGCTTGATAAGGAGTCCGAAGTGGATGACCGAGCTCTCGATGAGATCCCTGGTGCGCTAGAAATTGAGAAATTCAATGACTCTTTAGCTTCCAAACTAGACGACATAAAACTTAATAAAATCTGCTTGAAACACGGGATCCCCTGGGATGATGTGAGAACACCTGGTAGCGAAGATAGACCTCATCTGGCTCCGGAGGGGTATATGACAGTTAGCCAACTCATGTGCTGGGTAGGCGCTATTCCCCCCTTTCCTCCAATCGTCATTGAAACCTTAAAACGATTGGGTATTGCTCCGATGCAGCTTCATCCCAATGCCTACGCAGCCCTATACACTTTATACATCGCTTATGCGGAAATCCTGCAAACTGAGCTCACGTTTAAAGACTTGAAATTCTATTACCTTTTCAAGCATCGTTCTACCGCAACTCCAAATTTTTCTTTCTTCGAATCGGTAATAAATAGGAAGGTCTTGTCTGATGGTTACAACAACATAGGGGATCCCAAGGCCAATTGGTTCTATATAAAGAGACAGGCTGGGTGTGCTAGAAGATAGCTTAAATCAAGTAAATTTTAAACCTTTGAATGAATAACCTGTTTAAGAAATCGAAGAGCTAACATGCCTCTTTTCTCTATGCAGATCACACCTTTCCAAAGACGGAAGGCTCGGTGTATAGTAATCGACTATCCCTTCTTCTAAAAAGCAAATCCGACTTCCTAAAGATCAAGAAATGTATTACTGACGAGAATCTTCACAAGCACCGCCTTCTGGATATAAGATTTGGACTTGGTGTGGGTGGCAAACACTATAAATATGTGCCCCCGGCCGAGGGTGAAGGAACGTCACAGGCAGTAGAGACAACTAAACTTCATAAGAGGCCTTCACCGATAATTAACCAGGACGATGAAGATTTAAATGTATATAGAGGAGATGAGCCCTGTGCTGACGAGTCTAGGGAAATCCCAGTCTCTCCGAGGGGTTCCGCCTCAAGGGCCTCTCTACCGGTTGAGCCTGCCGCTCCCGATGATTTAACAGAGGGGCAGTTATTTAAAGAATTGAGCAAGATTCCCATAACCGACGATGTATATACACAGGAAGACTTCGAAGGGGAGTCATTTTTTCCTATCTCTGAGGAAACAACTGTTCCAGTTGAAGAACAAGATACTACCCAGATGAGCCTAACTTCGGGCCTAGGTCTGTTAGGGGGAATTATATGGGATGCACAAATCACATGCACTGTCTGACCCCACACTTTTATACCAACAGTATTCAAGGTTTTGATATGTACTTGTTTCTTTAGCAGGAAAGATGTCTCGCAAACGATCTTATTCATATCGCTCTCTTCGTGAAGGCACACCTAGTCTTCATCCAAATCCTACTCGCAACGATAGTTGGGGAAGGGACAGTTATCGGTCTCGCGACCCTCCTCAAGCTTATCCTACACGATCTCGATCTCCTACCAGGTATGGTCCCGGGAAACCTCACAGTCGTCCGTTGCCACCGGCTGGGGGTAAGCAACTTCTTAGGGACTTAACCCCACCAAAAAGTACGTCCTCTCACATCCAATCTTCCAAGAAACATCGCGAGTCAGAGGACAAAAACAAAGACGAGGACAAGATTGCGAAGAAAGGAAAAGAAACTCTGGTCTCTCCTGACGATCACGACTCCGACAGTCTCCTTGCGCGAGATGTTACCCATAGTCTCGAGAATCAGGCTAGATTGGCGCGCTTGCGCAAAGAATTCCCTGACATTTTCTTTGACAGGATGACGTTTGTACCGGATCTTGAGCCGGTTCCCAGGGACTGGGGTACTGAGGTGATAGGATATGTGTGCCATGTAGCCAAATAGTATGAGGTAATGAAAAAACACGCCATTAACCTTTCGAATGCTATCCGTCGGCAGGAAATGAACGCAGCCAGATCTAAAGTGAGAATTGAGAATAATGAAAGAGCCAGGAGAAAAATGGAAAAGGAACTGGAGGATGCATAGGCTCAACTGGCTTTAGCTCAGCGAGACGCAGAGAACTACAAGACAGAATTGGAGGAAGCCAGGAAGTGTTTTCGTAGCGAGCTGGATTCTAACAGCCAAGAACGATTATCTCTGAAAAAGGAAATAAAGGATCTTAGAATGACCAATGCTGAATTGAGGACAGCGCAGAGTCATTCTGATGCCGAGAAGACTACTTGGGAGAAGGAAAGAGCGGATTTGAAAAACAGTCTTGCGGCTGCCGAGAAAGAAAAAGAGGTCTTGAGTGACCAACTCGTTCAAGCGGAGGGGTGAGTGGTTCTTGCCGAGACTAATGCTAATAGCATTCTTGAATCAGCTTCCACCGCTGCTGACAAGCTTGCCGAGCCGAAAAAGAAATAGAAGGTTTCGGGGAGCTGATATTCGACTTCTTAGGCCAAGTCATCAAAACTCGAGACATTTCTTGGATCCCAGACTATCACATTACTCTTGCCAACATATGGGATGCAATTGTCGAGGATGAGAAGCAACGATTGAAGGTCAATGAGATTGATGAAGGCCAGCTAATGCAGAGACTCCTCAAAGGAAAAGAACCCGAGGATTTGAAGGAGGGGAGACGCCTAATCCGAGAAGAGGTGGAAAGGGAGAAGATTGAGGCCAAAGGCAAGAGCATACTTGACGAGGGCTCGAGTTCAGCGATGGAGCTCAAGGCTCCCGAAGTTGAGGAATATAATCCTGACGATCTGTTAATTCCCTTATGCCCAACTCCTCCGGCTGTCGGAGTTTCTGCTACAAATTTAGATGAAATATCAGCTGAAGGTATATCCATAATTTCCCCGCAATTTGCCAAAGCAGTTATGACTTTTCTCCATTCTGCGAGTATGCTCCTTGAGTTACTAACATGTGCCTCTTGTAATATAGGTGATACATTGACCGAGAAAAGGGGAAAAAAGAAAGCAGAGGCAGACAAAGTTGATATCCCCTTAGGCACTGATGCTGAAATTTCTGAGACTTCAAAGCGAACTGAGGGTGGTGAAAAAGTAACCACGGCATCTGTGGTACCCAGCACTAATGTTCCTGCAGATGCCGAGGTCATTGCTGCTTTGAAGAACACGGAAGGTGGTCACGGGGATGAAGAGGATGATGTTTTTATTACAGACGAAATCAAGGGTGGTGGTGAAACCTTGGCTGATCAACAGGCTGAGAAGGAGAGGCAGTTGCTCCTTATGAAAGGGGAACAGGACCCAGTATATGTGCCCCCTATTTCTGAAATCGATCCCAAAACTGGGTTGGTCATAAGATTTTCCTCTCGATCAATAACTTCACAACTAGCCTCTCAATCCTCTAGTTCTTCGCCAGAGCCTCTTATTGATAAGAGGAAGAGGAAAAAAGGTAATCGTTCGGATGTTGACAAGGAGAAGTCGGGGAAGCAGAAGAAGAGCAAGAAGCCAAAATAACCCCCAAGCATGAGTAGGATGCAGATATTAGTTCATATTTTGTTCTTAGGATTTTTAGACTTTCCACTGGCCAGAAAATGTAGTTGTGAGAATGGCCCTCACTTTTGTTTGGCTATCATATCTTGTATCCCTGCATCTTAGTAAATAAAAATTGATTTTTGTTGCCTTTAAATTAATATGCAATGCAGTGAATCCAAGTTCCTTGCATCTCTGTGCAACTTCCTGAGTAGCCAACATAACGACATGGGGGATGATTCGTCCTGGTCGACCTTAACTCTCATCCTTCTCGTGATACGAATAAAAGTTTCCCTTCAGGACAAATTAGTCACATAAAAAGGAGAACTAGACCTGCGAACCTGCAATTTTAATTTACTACATTAGCCACGAATATTTAAACCATAACTAATTGAAAATTAATTCATGAATCGCATTAGGAAAATTTTAAAATTTCTATGCGGAGATGTGATGTGCGTGTATATGCCCCCAATCAATTATTTAATATGATGCCTGGCCAGGGCTTATTAATGATTGATTAGAGTCATGTGTGTTTCCCCATATGAAAGGTGGGGGGTAAAGATTCTTTTAGCGCTAAATTTCTAACAATTTTATACTCTTTCGATCCTTCAGCGGGTTAGGGTTCGAGCTCGTTCTAGATCTGCTCTCCGATCCTTCAGCGGGGCAGAAATTCTGGGGGTGCTAAATCTCTGGCGCCTTTATACTCTCCCGATCCTTCAGCGGGTTAGAGTGGTGGCAAGGCGATTTTATCATGGTGCACCTTCACGCCTTGTGGACGTCATCTTCACGTCCTTTGTACTCTCTCTTGATTCTGGGGAGTTAGAGTTTGGTCATGGAGTGATTTACTTTGCCGCACTTTGTGGTCCTCGGTTATGGTTCCTCTTTCACCTCGTGGCAAAATGCATTGGATGTTCCAATGTTGCTGCATAATCTGTGACAGACTCAAAAAACAAAAATAATTTATATTAATCGAGATAACGCAAATAGGTAATGGTCCAATAAAGGTAAATGACACATGATATTTTATAGTGGTTCGGTCGAATCATGACCTACGTCCACTTTATAATCTTTTGTTCAAGTAACCAGACTATTCTAGGCAAGTCGTGCCATTTTACATGGTCCTAAAAAAAGAATGAAATTGACGATTTTACGTCAGGTAAGGAATATAGTCCTTCCCGTTTTGGACCCATAAGCTCTGAGCATGGGAAGATACGTTTTAGAACCAAATCTCCGGGTTCAAAGGTTCATGCTCGGACTTTCTTGTTGTAATATTAAGCTATCTGCTGCTTATGTCTTAAGGCACGTAAATCAGCTTCGTCCCACTTCTCTTTGGTCATGTCCAAGGATTCAAGGAGCAACTCATTGTTGGTCATCAGGTCATAATAGGTGACTCGGTGAGAAGGTACTTTTAACTCGACCGGGATGACCGCCTCAGTTCCAAAGGCGAGGGAAAATGGAGTATGGCTCGTTGCCGATTTATAGGTCGTTCTATAAGCCCATAATGCCAAGGGCAGTTCATCGACCCACATGGCCTTGGCCTGCTTCAACCTCTTCTTCAGGATAGATTTAATCGTTTTATTTGCGGCCTCCACTTGGCCGTTTGCCTGTGGATATGCCACGGAGGTGTACCTTTTCTCAATGTGGTATTTCTGGCAAAAATCTCTGAATTCGGTGCTGTCAAACTGAGTTCCAATATCCGTTATGATGATTCTTGGGATTCCTAATCGGCATATAATGTTTCTAACAACGAAGCTGATTACTCGCTTGGTTGTTATTGTGGTTAATGGTTCTGCCTCTACCCATTTGGTAAAATAATCCAGGGCCACGATAGTGAATTTTGCTCCGCCTTTCGCTATGGGCAGACTTCCAATGATATCGATTCCCCACATAGCGAAAGGACACGGACTCGTCACCTTCTTCAGCTGGCTTGATGGGGCCCTATGGGTCTTGGAAAATCTCTGGCAGGCGTCGCAACATCGCGCGTATTTGGCCGCGTCCTTATTTACCACTGGCCAGAAATAACCATATCGTATTACTTTCTTTGCCAATGTTTGGCCTCCCATGTGATCTCCACAATCGCCTTCATGTACTTCTTGCAATATGCGTTGAATATCGCTGTGGGCAACACACCGGAGGAGGGGCATTGAAAATCCTCGTCTGTACAGGACTCCCTCTTGCAACACATACCGAGAGGCCTTCTGAATTATTGCACGCCTCTCACTTTTCTTCGCAGGGAGCGTTCCATACATTAGGAAATTCTTCAAAGGGGTCATCCATGACTCCCTTTCAGGTTCAACATCTAGTACCAGATCAACTTCCATCTGATCTATACTAGGTGACTGTAAGACTTCCATCGGGACCAATTCTGTGTTTTCAGGACTATCAGAACTGGCCATTTTAGCCAATTTATCTGCTTTTTGGTTCTCTGTTCGAGGAATGTGGGATATGGTGTGATGGTCAAAACCACCCAGCAACTTTTTCACTTTTTCTAAATATGATATCAGCCTAGGTCTTTTGGTCTGGAATTTTCCTATGACCTGGCTCACAACTATTTTGGAGTCACACAAGATGTCTAACTTCGTAATCTTCAACTCCTTTGCTAGTTTCAAACTAGCAATCAGGGCTTCGTTTTCTGAATCGTTGTTAGTGGCGCGGAACTCCAATCTGAGAGCATAGTATATCGGTCGTTGTTCTGGAGTTTCGAGCACCACTCCGGCACCAAATCGTCTATTGTTCTTCGCTCCATCAGTGAACAACTTCCAGGCACAGGGGTCGAGGAGTAACCTTGGCGGATCGACTTCTTCGCTCATTGTGTCATCTTCTGGGATGCTAAACTCTGCTATGAAGTCTGCCAGCACCTGCCCCCTTAATGATCGCCGGGGTTGAAAATTCAGATCGAACTGACTTAGTTCAATGTTCTACATAAGTAATCGTCCCAAAGCCTTTGGCCTTTGAAGAACTTGTCTTAACGGGTGATCAGTGTATATAGTAATCGGGTGAGTTTGAAAATAGTGGCGAAGCTTCCTCGATGTAATCAACAAACTGTACGCAAGCTTTTCTATCCTTGGATAATTTCGTTCAGCTGCCGCCAACTTCTTACTAACATAATATACTGGTCTTTGCACCTTATCCTTTTCTCTAACCAAAGCCGAACTAACCGCATTGGATGACACTGCCAAATATACGAATAGTTCTTCATGATCTACGGGTTTAGACAAAATTGGTTTTTTTTTTAAATGATTCAAGAGATTCTGGAATGCTTCAACACAATCAGGGGTCCATTCGAAGTTGCGCTTTCCTCGCTTTATTAATTCAAAAAAGGGGATACATTTATCTGTAGCTTTGGAGATAAATCTACTCAAAGCTGCTACTTTCCCTGCGAGGCTTTGCACATCTTTAGTCTATCTAGGTTTCTGAATATTCCGGATTGCTGCGATCTGATCTGGGTTAATCTCGATCCCACGCGAATTGACGATAAACCCTAAAAAAATTCCCGATGCTACCCCAAATGAACATTTCAAAGGATTCAATTTCATTCCATGCTTGCGGAGAATTTCAAACATTTCTGCTAAATCGGTAGTATGGTCGGATGATCGTTTGGATTTCACTAACATGTCATCGAAATACACCTCCATCGTCTTCCCAATCTGGTTGTAAAACATCCTATTAACCAATCGCTGATATGTAGCACCGACGTTTTTCAACCCAAATGGCATCACTACATAGCAATACAGTCCTAAATCTGTAATGAAGCTTGTATGTTCTTGATCGGGGACGTGCATAGGGATCTGATTGTACCCCGAATAAGCATCCATGAAAGAGAGGAGTTCATGGCCAGCTGTCGAATCCACCAGCTGGTCAATTCTTGGCAACGGAAAACTGTCCTTTAGGCAAGCTTTATTCAGGTTCGAGAAATCAATACAGGTACGCCACTTTCCATTAGCCTTTTTTTACCAAGACTGGATTGGAAAATCCAATCTGGATATGTTGAGTCTCTGATGAACCCATTACTTCTCAATTTCTCAACTTCCTCTTTCAAAGCAGCCGATCTCCGGGCCAAGCATTCGCCTTTTCTGTTAGACAGGAGGATGCTTCAGGTTGATGCTCAGCGAATGACTCATGATCGAAGGAGATATCCCACACATGTCCGAGTGGGTCCAAGCGAATACATCTAAATTGGCTTTCAAAAAATCTGTTAGCTCTCCGGCTAGAATAGGGTCTAACTGGGATCCAATCTTCAGGACCTTCTCTGGGTCTCCATCATCGATTGGAATACCCACAGTTGTCTCATTTGGAGTTGCCATTCTGCCCCCAGGCTCTTCATCCTCTCTGGGATCTATGTCCTTGGGCAGTTCTCTTGGTGGCTCTCCCATGGTTATTTTCTTTCTTTGCTATAACGTTTCCTCCCTTGTCGGGGAGGAAGCGTCTTTGGTTTCTACATCTTTTCCTTTGTGGAACATCTTCAACTCTGCAATGTAGCATGTTCGAGCCATAACTTGATCTCCTCTTATTGTACCTATACCAGCTTCAGTTGGGAACTTCATTAATAAACACCAAGGGGCTATACAAGCTCTGAACTTTGCTAAGGCCGGTCGGCCTAGAAATACGTTATATGGGGATTCGACATGCAGAACCACAAAAGGAAGGATTCTTACTCTCTGGCGCTCCCCCTCCCTAAGGGTTACCGACAACTCTACATATCCCATTGGAGCAGTGATGCTCCATTGAATCCACGTATCCACCCTTCGCATGATTTTAAGTCCTTCGGCTCAAGTTTCATTTGGTCGAACGTTTTCTTGAACAAAATGTGGACCGAGCTTCCGTTATCTACCAGAACTTTATGGACTATGGCTGGACCAATTGCGGCTGTGATTACTAATGGGTCTTCGGTCGGGAAGTGAACGCCGACGCTATCCCTGTCATGAAATATGATGTCATCGGTCATTGTCTTCTGTTGTTTGGCTGGAGCAATGTCCTCAGGGTTAGTGCTTTCTCCTGCCATGAGGGGTTGTTTAGCTGCGTTGACATACTGGTCCATTTCCCTAAAGATATGCCCGGCCAGATGAAGCCCTCCTACTATGGTGTTAATGACAATGTTCTTCCCCTTTTGCTGAGCAGTCAGCCGGGGAGTAGGCTGGCTCTGATTTTGGTTCTGGTTTTGATTTTGGTTTGGGGCAGATGCGGCTTGCCCTCTGTCTCTGGGTGTGATCCTGTACTCATCGAGTTTTCATTCTCAGAGAAGCCTCTTGACCAAGTCTCTCAAATGGCGGCATTCATTTGTGGAATGACCATGGATTTGGTGAAACAGACATAACTTTCTGGTTTCACGCTCTTTGTCTGTCGACTCTCTCGGAGGAGGCCTTTTATATGGAAGGACATTATAGGTGTCCAGGAAGATATTTTCCAATGTATCATTTAACGGTGTGAAACTCTCAAATGGCCTGGGTCGATATCTTCTCTGGGAATCATTTCCTCGGTTTCTATTCCGATTATTGCTATTATTGTTTCCCGATTGCCGACCATTTCCTTGATTTTTATTCCCAACATTAACTTCAACCTTTCCTGAGCTATCTCCTGTATGCTTGATGGCCACATTGCTCTGAATATCTTCCTTATCAGTAGCCTTCCTCTTTCGGTTAGCAAATATCTCTTCTTGTCGTAAACGGACATTAGCTTTTTCATAAAATATTTCTCTGGTCGGAGGTGGTTTGTCGGCTAAATATCTTCCAAACTCTTTATCCTTATCGACACCATCAATTAAGGCCATTAACACAGTTTGCTCATGTGGATCTTTAAATTCTGTGACTGCTAAATTAAAACGATCCAAGTACGATCTCAAGCTTTCGTCCGGCCGTTGCTTAATAAGAGACAGCTCAATTACATTCTTAGATCTCTTATCGTGAAGGCGGAATTGGTTCACGAACTTCTCACTCAATTCCCGGAAACAGGATATTGACCGGGCTGGCAAGCGGGTAAACCACACTAATGCCATATCTTCCAGAAATATAGGGAATGCCTTACACTTTATCTCGTCTGTTGCCGCGGCGGCATTCATGGACCAGGAGTATCGCATCAGATACTGGATTGGGTCAGATTTGCCTGCATAGCGATTCATTGTCGGCATATTAAAACATCTCGGGAATGCGACCTCCAATATATTATAGGTAAAAGGCGTATGACTACGATCTATGCCCCAATCTTCATCCCTATACCCTCGGCTAGCTATTTTGTTTTCCCTTATCATTGCTTCAACATCTTCTTGGGTCAAGGTGGACTCAGGATCGGCACTTCTTGCCCGATGGGCTTCTTCAACATTTCTTTGACGTGCAGCTACAAAGTCTGGGATTCGGGCGGAGTTTCCTTGCCCCTGTTGCCGAGGTCAACTACGCGACGAGCGGAGGGATTGGGTCGATTCTGAGCAGGGTCAACCACGTTTCCATTCCTCAACGGTAAAGCAGGTCCATTCAATTTACGATTGCTAGTTCCCTGGTTAAGCACTTCTTCCCCTCGGGATCGAAGTTGCTCTATGTTCCCAGCTTTTTCTAGCGGAGGCCAACATCGGTTTCCCCGGGGCTCCTCAGATGAGGATGTGTGTTCTGGGGAAGGAAGACGGGCTGGTGAGGAAACCCTCTGCATTATGAGGTCGTCAATTCGCCTATCCATAGCAGTCATATTCTGTCCCAATACTGAACTCTCTTGCCGCTGAGCAGCTAATTCATCAAATAATCTCTCCCACATGTCAATAATGCGAGAGAGATCCCCTTCAGTAGCCGGGGCAGAAGGGCCAAATTGGTCGTCAACATTCTCTCTTATACGTAAATAGCTTGTGCCAGGTCGAGCAAATGTGCCAGCGTGAGCAGAGCGGGACATAGGTTCCTTCCCGGGTCGAGTGGTGGTTCGCTTATCGGATCGGTTCGCCCTGCTGTCAATGAATGGCTCGTTGCGCCCCCTAGGATCGGGTCGTGGTGATAGGTGCAAGTGGGTTCGTGGCGAGGTCACGCGATCTAGTGGTCACCCCTTCAAGGGATTGGTTTGTGGCTACACCATCGATCGCGATTGCCCCTGCGCAACGCAATTCGTGGGCTCTTCCTCGAACTGCTCGTGCACACTCTCTTCAATCGCCTCGTTTGTAGCCTCTTTGGCCTGCGATGCTCGTGCATCTTTAGACTTCTTTCCAGCCGTGATATCTGGATTTCACTGAGATCTTCAAAAAAGGAGATAGTGGGATTTTGGACTGTCTTCTTCGGACTTGAGTATCCAAACAACGGAAAAACAATCCAATGTGCTAAAAATTCTTTCTTAGTGAAAGCACCAAAATGTTAGATCCAAAATTGGGTCTAACACCCAAGCTGTTCTGATCTACGAAGAATTATAACTACAATATGAAGAAAAAGAAGGAAAACACACGAAATTTATAATGGTTCGGCGTTAACGAGCCTACGTCCAGTTTATATGTAGTTGATTATATGCTGAATGCAAGTACAATCAAATGGTTTCACTCAATCTCGCTCTAACAATTATGATTCTATCAATAATTTCAGAGTAAATCTAAGTAGAAATAATGGAGATATGATAATGGTGGAGTCAGATCTCTCAACTGCCAAAAGATCCTTAAAAATGTCAAGTTCTGGGCTATTTATAGCTGATTTCTTCAGACGAATCGCGGGTCATACGTGGCACACATCCCGAGGATCTTGTACTGGTTCGTATCTTGATGAAGAAATTGACAAATTAGCGGTTATGGACAGGTGTCGCGAGATCCATACATTTCGGATCGTGGTTGAACAGGTCGTGATCTTCGTTTTCTAGCTTCTGGAATTCGATCGGGTCGAGCTAGTGTTGGACGGGTCGGATCGCAAGACATGGGGGCGATCGCGATTGTGGTGATGTAGGGCGATCCGATCGGGTCTTCGACGACCAGAGGAGTGAAGTTCCACATTTTCTTCGTATGTGTAAACCTTGGTGGCTTGGTCAAAAAGCTAGCCATCAGGTATGTTCTTAACTTCTTTTTCCAAAGTTTTATTTCGTACTTGTTTTTATCGTTTAAGTATATCCTATCGATCAAATCTTCAACCTTTAGGTAGGAAACCCATGAATGAAAACATGTATTTGAGACATGTTATGTTTGATGGATGCAAGTGGATGCAAGATGCATATATTCACATATTAGGCACTAGATCGGCTCAATCACGCTCATGCTGCATATGAATGTGTGTGCATTTTTCTTCTTTTTATGGATGAAAGTGAGTGTATCATAAAATGGATTTTGCATTTGTATGAGTGATTGCGCACACATATAGGACTTACGTATTATAATAGGATTAGTTGCATACATGTTGGATTCATGGCACTAACATACATTGCATTAAGGAGGTCATCTGAATTAGTAGACCACATGATCTTTCGCATTAGTATAGGGACAAGTACACATATATTTGCATACGTTCATATAAGCATTAGAAATCTTTTAAGTTTAAGGATAATGGATGCCTATGATTGATGGATGAGTAGTTGGGTGATGGATGTTAGGATATGCAGCCCTCTTAACTTAGAGATTTAGGGGACGAGATCCTTTAAGTAAGGGAGAATGTAACACCCCGTAATTCAAAGGAACACAATAATGATAAATTAAAGAATGCTTAATTAAATATTGGGAATTAAGTAAAACGGACTATGCCATTGCGTTTATCTCGGAATTCTACTTAAGATAGACTCCAGTTTTGCATATAACGGACATCGTATGATGAAATTATTAAGGTTTGAAGTTGATATACATATATATAAAACTATTCCAGGATTCAGATCAGTTTAAAATTCGAAGGCGAGAACCTGCACAGGAATTCGACCCATTGAGGGTCGACCCCACTCCCAGGGGTGTCGACCCATGGGTCGACACCATAAAAGGGGTGCCGACACTCATGTCACAGTGAGTTTGTGTTGCAACATCTACAATTAATCTTCTGTTCTTTAGATCCAATCACAGTGAGGTTACGTTGCTTTTAGATATAAACACCTAAAATGTAATCTTGCCATGTTTATAAGTTTAGATCTAAGCATATGCATGCTAGTAACCTGAATCATAGTTGTAACACCCTGTATTTTCTGTGAATATTAAAGAATACCTAATTTTAAAAGTGGGAATTAAGGGAAACGGGTTATGCCATTGCGTTCGTCTCAGAATTCTGCTTGAGATAGAATCCGATTTTGCGTGAATCGGACTCCGTATGAAGAAGTTACGGAGTTCAGAAGATTTCAAGTTTAAACAGAAAATATAAATAATAATTAAACATCTCAAAAAAAGTTCAAAATTCGAAATTCAAGCAGAATAGGTTGAGCGGGAAAATTCCCGCTCAGGGTGTCTACCCCCCCAGGGGGAGTCAACATAGGTGTCGACCTCCTATAGGGGAGTCGACATAGGTGTCGACCCACCCTATAGGGAGTCGACCCCTTTTTGATCTAGTTCCTATGACGAATTTTCCACCTATGTGCTGATGTGGCCTTCTCTGTCTGGCCTGGTGGTCAAACTCTGAGTCATTAGGGCATATATGGCGACTTCCAGTTGGCTCTGTTTGGTCTGGATGGCTCTGATATCTCCTAGGTTGATCTAACGACTCTCATTAATTTAAACTTCTATATAAACAACTCCAAACCCCAACCCTAGAACTCATGATTTCATTCAAAGAAGCCGTCATGTTGTCCATGGTCAACCTAGCATAGCCACCATTCTTCTCCAACTAGAAACCAAACAAAAAACAAGTTAGAATCTACAAATCAAAGCTAAACTAGAGAATCAATAGTCTATATCAAAGGATAGGTTTTCAATTTCAGAAAACAGATCCCAGAAAACAAGATTTGTTCTTTGTTTTGTAGTTACTTTCAGATGTGAATTCTTAATTGAAATTCTTGGCATGTAATAATATGAATCCAAGCTATGCCTGATTATGAGTTAATCCTTTCTGATTTATCCTATTTATTTTATCAGATCTGTGCCTGCGATGTTATTCAAATCTATTTTATCGGATTTGTGCCTGTGATGTTATTTAAATCTAATCTATCAGATTTATGCCTGCAATGTAATTTTATTCAGATCCAAACTTCTTTATCTTCCTGATATTGCTATTATCAAATCTAGCGTCTATGGCTATTTTAGGCCTAATCTTTTATGTTTCCTCTTCTTCCCCTTTTATTATGGATCTAGGTTGTCTTGAACCTAGATGAATCGTGTTATATATAAGATTGGAATACGGGGGAATTGGGCCTAATCTATTTTATGTACTATTGGGCGTAACTTGTAACTGAGATCTGGGTGTAACTTGTAATTGGGATTTGGGCATAACTTGTAACTGAGATTTGGGTATAACTTGTAACTGATATTGGGCATTATTATCGTTATAACTGCAAGATGGGTTAATTGGCATATAAATCAAGTTTTGGGCATGATTGTTATTGTTTCGAAATTGGGGTATCTTGAAATATTAAACCTAGATTGGCATAAAAATGTAAATCGGAATATTAAATCTAGATTGGGCCTAACTATTGGCTGGGACGCCAAGTATAATGAATATTGTGATTTTGGGGCATGATTATTATTGCAACTTTGGGAAGATTGTGTGTAACCTATGTAGAGTAATAACTTGAAGTTGAATTTGTGGGGCATAACTTGTAATTAGCTTTTGTTGATGTATAATTTGAGAATTGGAACATGACTAGTTTTGTGAATTTGGGATAATTAGCATATAAAATCTAGACTTGGACATGTATGGTAAATATACTAAAAAGATAAACATGCCTAACCAGAGGTTAGATTGAGTTGGCGTGTAAAACTGCGCGGAACTACCTGGCACATCTACTATCCGCAACAACACAGATTTAATGTGAGAGGTTAGCGCATTTAGCCCAAAAACCCGAGGTTAGAATGAGTTTGCGGTAGAAGTCTGCCCGGAACCGCCTAGCACATCCAGCAACCGCAAAAAACAGTTCTAATGTGAGAGGTCAAGGCGTTAATGAATAAATTAATGCTAATAAGCGAGACATGCTAATAACCGAATGGTAGGGTTAAGTTAATTTAGGCAACACTTAACCAATACAGCATGTTAATTAAACAGGTGAGTAGGGTTAAGTTAATAAGAAACACTTGACCAATATGACATGATGAATGGGTAGGGTTAAGTTAAAACAAGAGAGCAACACTTAACCAATATAATAGGATGCGTGGAAAGGTTAAGTTAAAACAAGCGAACAATACTTAACCAATATAACATTATGAATGGGGAGGGTTAAGTTAACACAAGAAGGAAACACTTAACCAATGTAACACGACAAGTGGGTGAGTTAAGTTAACTTGAATTGATTGATGAAACTTAACCAATACAGCATGATGAACGCGTGGGTTTAAGTTAATAAGAAACACATAACCAATGTAACTTGATGAACGAATAGGGTTAAGTTAATGGGAAATGCTTAACCAATATAACATGACGAATGAACGGGATTAAGTTTATAGGAAACACTTAACCAATCCAACATGACAAGTGAGAAGGGTTAATAAGAAACACTTAACCAACATGACATGATGAGTGGGTGGGTTAAGTTAACATGAATGGACAACACTTAACCAATATGGCATAATGTGTGGGAGGGTTAAGTACATATTGGGTTGGTGGGTAATATTAGTAAATATAGGTCCACAAACTTAATCATTAAATAAACATGCTTGAATCAGTGGGAGGGTTAAGTACGTATCAGGTTGGCGGGTAATATTAGTATATATAGGCCCACAAATTTAACCGTTAAATAAACATGTTTGAATCAATGGGAGGGTTAAGTACATCTCGTGTTGGTGGGTAATATTTATATATATAGGCCCACAAACTTAACCAGTAGGAAACCCTTGTAACGAGGACCCATTTTAGCAGTAACCCATATAGATATATCATGGTACCCTGAACTAGGCAGGGTGGGGCATGATTACTGGGCCGATTATAAGCAGTCAAAATAGCTGCAGGGGGTACGTCAGTTTAGGTTCCGACGGATTACAGGCGTGCACGTACTCTGGAGTGGAAAAAGCAGGCACTGGGTACCAGTAGTTATACACTATGCATCTTGAATCGTGTTGGGTTGTTATCATAAGGATTGATACACCTTATGGTGGGACCAGTACAGGGTATCTACACGCAAGAGAGGGCCGATTGACATAGACACATGGAACATTAATACAAGTAGAGAGCCGATCGATAGGGTAGTAAGGGTACATCTAACATCCTCAGGGCAATTAGGCTGATTGAGGTAAGATCCTCATACTAGATGTACACCTGAAGGCTACCATAATTGCGGGGATTGGGATTACGTTGTAATATTATTATTTTACACAGATTACTATTTGGGACACTAGTTAGGCGGTGCAGAGATATTAAAATTAGAATAAAAAGGTAGTAGAGAAGCAGAGAAAGAGTAGAAGCGCATTCAGTTTATCTTGCCTTATCATATCAGATGCTAATCTTATGTTATCTTGATATCCTGGTTATCATGGTATTGTCTTATATTCAGTTTATTCATGTCATGTTACTTTTACCTATTTACATACTGAAAGTCACTGGACTTACCAGACTTATGTCTGACCTAGTTTGCTTCGCCTCTTTTCTTCCGTTCCCCCCTCCCCCCAGGTTCACAGGAAGGAAATGTTACCACTTAGCTCAGTTTTCTTTCCAAGCACGGAGATAGTCGATGTATTTCTTTGGACTCTCTCTTCCATTGTTATGGCTAATTCATGCTTTATTGGGGAATATCATTGTTATTTTTATGCTTCTTTTATACTTGGAAGTTTTTGAATCAAGACAGAAGTTCTATGTATTACTTTTAAGTATGATTGAGACAATTGTTGTAAAAGCTTGACTGAACCACATTGTTTATAAAATGACTTTATTTTCCTTTGCTTTATTTGTCTGTCTTGTAATTTATCTGCATCTTTTACCTAAAACGCTCCACTGAAGTTATGGCATTCCCTTTATGAGTGACCCTAACGGAGGTGGGGTGTTACACGTGGTATCAGAGCTGAAGGTTACTAGATCAGATAAAAGATTTGAAAAATTATTTTTAAAACGGTTTTAAAAGAAGCATTTTCAAAAGAAAAGTTTTGTTTTAAATGCATATTCCCAAAGCCATATGCACTATCTTTTGATCCTCTATTTGAATCCTTGTTTCCTTCTTTCCCTAGTCCCCAGGGCTCCTGGTTTTCTGGGAGGTAACCTCATCGCGGCATGTTTCCGTAGGTTTGATGAGACTACGAACCTGTCAAAAGGCGAAGAAGTGCCCAACCTCCATCCATAGTCGCAGTAGTTTCACCTGCGGCTAATTCTTTTCCAAGCTTTGTAGGGTTTTCCGTGCGTGAGAATGAAGGAGTTTGGCTAAGGAGCACAACCCAAGGATGAGAAACTCATGGATATAGACTTGGTTCACAAAGGAGGTAAAAAGAAGAGGTGTAAGTGGAAGAATCACAGGACAAGAAGGGAAGAAAGAATAGGAAAACCTAAGACAAGAGGAAGTGTCTTTATAAAGGGTCATATAATTAAGGACAAGGGCAAGAACTAAGGATAAAATTTTCAGGAGGGCAAGTGCATGCTCTCACCGCCAGCATACCTGAGAGAGAGGTAGTAAAGTTTCTATTGAAAAATTCTAGTTTTTCTTTTTGGTTATCCTGTTAGTACTCTTTTTGATTTTAGCGCTTCACTTTCGTTTATATCTGATTTCATAGTTGAGTCTCTGCACCTTAGTACTTGTATAATAGAATATCCCATTATTGTCTCAAATCCGGTTGGTGGTTCGGCTCGTTTATCTTTGGTTTGTAAAAATTTGAGAACAGCTATATTAAGTATTGAATTTAAGTGTAATGCTTATGTTTTTGGTTTTATGGGCTATGGGTTGATTCTGGGCATGGATTGGTTAGTTAGTAATTGTGAAAGGAGGATAGATAGACTTTTGACTTGCTTCGGGAATACCCTCGAGATTTCGTGCGATCTTCAGGGATCAGTTAGGCTTAGCTACCTAGAATCACTTGGTGCATCTATCGATGATTTGCGATCCGTTGGAGTAGTCCATGAGTACGTAGATGTTTTTGATTAGGTTAGGGCTTTATCCCCTAAAATGCGAGACAGACTTCTACGTATATCCAGTTGACAATGCAAAGCCAGTTGCATTACCTGTACGACACATGACTCCAAGGGAAGGTAGGGCTTAGTAAACAAGTAAAAGAGTTACTTGAGAAAGGGTTCACAAGGCGAAGTACTTCTAAATGGGTTGCTCGAGCTGTTTTTGCTACAAAGGCAGATGGTTCACTTCGCTTATGCATAGATGATATTTTGGTTTTCTCTAAGAATAAGGAAGAACATGCTTTGCATCTAAGGGAAGTCTTGGATACCCTCCAAGCACATCAACCTAAGGCGAAGTTCTCCAAAATATCATTTTTGGAGAGAAGAAGTAAGGTTTCTAGGACATGTGGCGCCCAAAGAAGGGATAGCAGTAAATCCCGCAAAAGTAGTTGTGGTGTAAGACTGGAAGGTCCCAAGGAATGCAACAAAAGTAAGAAGCTTTCTTGGACTAGCAGGCTAATATAGGAAGTTAATTAAGGACTTCATGAAGGTATCGGGCCCACTTACTAGATTGACGAAGAAGAATCTAATCATCTTAGTATGTACACTTGGTAACATGGTTAGCATCTGTTTATTTCTAAGAGATAGTTCTGGGAATGTTAACATGACACAGAAGAAGTTGTAGGGACGAGTATACTAGAAGGAGAAGAAGTGGAACGAGAGGCGACAGTGAAATGAGTCCCAACTTATATTTGGGAAACAGAAATTAAGAAGCTACGCAATCATGAAAATATGATAGTCAGAGCACAATGGAGGGAAGCTAAAGAAGATGCGACTTCGAAGACTGAAGACTAGATACGCGTATCATACCCTTTTTGGGAGTATATCCTTGATCTCTCTTTTCTGTAAAGTTTAATTGCATACTAGTCTTTATCTTTAAAGTATATCCTCTCGGTCATATCCTCAATCCTTAGGTAGAAGCTAGTGGATGTAAATATGTGTTTGAAACATGTTATGATTGATGGTTGCAAGTGGTTGCAAATGGTTGCTAGTGGTTGCTCGTGGATACATATACACACACATTAGGTACTAGATCGGCTCAGTCACTTTCATATTGCATATGCATATATGTATTTGTATATAGATTGAAACTTGATGTGTTAACATATGAATGTCGCATTTGTATGAATGATCGTGCACTCATGTGGAGGTATGTTTAGGAAGGATTGCACATAATGGACTCATGGCACTGACATAATTTGCATTAAGGAGGTCAACTGAATCAGTAGACTGCCTGATTTTGCATTAGATAAGGATATATACACACTATGCATACAGTCACGAAAGCATTAGAAGTTTTTTTTAAGGACAATGGATGCCAGTGTTTGATGGTTGAGTAGATGGACGTTTGAATGGTAGGATATACATTCTTCTTGACTTGAAGATTTCGGGGACGAAATCCTTCAAGGAGGGAAGAATGTAACACCCTGCATTTTCTGTGAATATTAAAGAATACTTAATTTTAAAAGTGGGAATTAAGGGAAATGGGTCACGCCATTGCGTTCGTCTCGGAATTCTACTTGAGATAGAATCCGAATTTGCGTGAATCGGACTCCGTATGAAGAAGTTATGGAGTTCAGAAGATTTCAAGTTTAAATAGAAAATATAAATAATAATTAAACATCTCAAACCAAGTTCAAAATTTGAAATTCAACCAGAATAGGATGAGCGGGAAAATTCCCACTCAGGGTGTCGACCCCCCTATAGGGAGTCGACCCCTTTTTGATCTGGTTCCTTTAACGAATTTTCCACCTCCGTGCTGATGTGTCCTTCTCTGTTTGGCATGGTGGTCGAATTCTGAGTCATTAGGGCATATGTGGCAACTTCCGGTTGGCTCTATTTGGTCTGGATGGCTTTGATATCTCCTAGGTTGATCTAACGGCTCTCATTAATTTAAACTTCTATATAAACAACTCCAAACTCCAACCCTAGAACTCATAATTTCATTCTAAGAAGTCGTCATGTCGTCCATGGTCAACCTAGCATAGCCACCATTCTTCTCCAACTAGAAAGCAAACAGAAAACAAGTTAGAATCTACAAATAAAAGCTAAACTAGAGAATCAATAGTCTACATCAAATGATAGCTTTTCAATTTCAGAAAACAGATCCCAGAAAACAAAAAAAAATCTTTGTTTTGTAAGCTCAAGTTACTTTCAGATGTGAATTCTTAATTGAAATTATTGGCATGTAATAATACGAATCCAAGCTATACCTGATTATGAGATAATCCTTTCAGATTTATCCTATATATTTTATCAGATCTGTGCCTGCGATGTTATTCAAATCTATTTTATTAGATTTGTGCCTACGATGTTATTCAAATCTAAACTATCAGATTTATGCCTGCGATGTAATTTTACTCAGATCTATACTTCTTTGTCTTCCTGATATTGCTATTATCAAATCTAGCGTTATATGGTTATTTTAGGCCTAATCTTGTATGTTTCCTCTTCTGTCCCTTTATTATGGATCTAGGTTGTCTCGAACCTAGACGAAATCTTGTTATATATACAATTAGAATACGAGGAATTGGGCCTAATCTATTTTATGTACTATTGGGCGTAACTTGTAATTGAGATCTGGGTGTAACTTGTAATTGAGATTCAGGCACAACTTGTAACTAAGATTTGGGTATAACTTATAATTGATATTGGGCATTATTATCGATATAACTGCAAGATGGGTTAATTGGCATATAAATCATGTTTTGGGCATGATTGTTATTGTTCCGAATTTGGGGTAACTTGAAATATTAAACCTAGATTAGGGGAAAAAAATGTAAATTGGAATATTTAATCTAGATTGGGCCTAACTATTGGCTGGGATGCCAAGTATAATGAATATTGTAATTTTAGGGCATGATTATTATTGCAAATTTGGGAAGATTGGGTGTAACCTATGTTAAGTAATAACTTGAATTTGAATTTGTGGGGCATAACTTGTAATTAGCTTTGTTGAGGTATGACTTGAGAATTGGAACTTGACTAGTTTGTGAATTTGGGATAATTAGCATATAAAATTTAGACTTGGACATGTGTGGAAAATATGCTAAAAAGATAAACATGTCTAACCGGAGGATAGATTGAGTTGCAGTATAAAACTGCCCAGAACCGCTCGGCACATCTAGTAACCGTAATAAAACAAATCTAATGTGAGAAGTTAGCGGATTTAGCCCAAAAACCCGAGGTTAGAATGAGTTTGCGGTAGAAGTCTGCCTGGAACCGCCAGGCACATCCAGCAACCGCAAACAACAGTTATAATGTGAGAGGTTAAGGCGTTAATGATTAAATTAATGCTAATAAGCAAGTCATGCTAATAACTGAATGGTAGGGTTAAGTTAATTTAGGCAACACTTAACTAATACCGCATGTTAATTAAACAGGTGAGTAGGGTTAAGTTAATAAGAAACACTTAACTAATATGACATGAAATGGGTAAGGTTAAGTTAAAACAAGAGAGCAACACTTAACCAATATAATAGGATGTGTGGAATGGTTAAGTTAAAAAAAGAGAGCAACACTTAACCAATATAACATGATGAATGGGGAGGGTTAAGTTAACACCAGAAGGCAACATTTAACTAATGTAACACGACAAGTGGGTGGGTTAAGTTAACTTGAATTGATTGATGAAACTTAACCAATACAGCATGATGAACGCGTGGGGTTATGTTAATAAGAAACACTTAACCAATGTAACTTGATGAACGAATGGGGTTAAGTTAATGGGAAATACTTAACCAATATAACATGATGAATGAACAGGGTTAGGTTAATAGCAAACACTTGACCAATCCAACATGACGAGTGAGAAGGGGTATTAAGAAACACTTAGCCAAGATGACATGATGAGCGGGTGGGTTAAGTTAACATGAATGGGCAATAATTAACCAATATGGCATAATGTGTGGGAGGGTTAACTACATATTGGGTTGGTGGGTAATATTAGTAAATATAGGCCCACAAACTTAAGCATTAAATAAACATGCTTGAATCAGTGGGAGGGTTAAGTACATATCGGGTTGGTGGGTAATATTAGTGTATATAGGCCCACAAACTTAACCGTTAAATAAACATGTTTGAATCAATGGGAGGGTTAACTACATCTCGTTTAGGTGGGTAATTTTTGTATAGGCCCACAAACTTAGCCAGTAGGAAACCCTAGTAACAGGGACTCATTTCAGCAGTAACCCACATAGATGTATCATGGTACCCTGAACTAGGCAGGGTAGGGCACGATTACTACGCTGATTATAAGCGGTCAAAATAGCGGCAGGGGGTACATCAGTGTAGGTTCTGACGGATTACGGGCGTGCACATACTTCGGAGTGGAAAAAGCAGGCACTAGGTACCAGTAGTTATACATAAGGATTGATACACCTTATGGTGGGACCAGCACAAGGTATCTACATGCAAGAGAGGGTCGATTGACACAGACACATGGAACATTAATACAAGAAGGGAGCCAATCGATAGGGTAGTAAGGGTACATCTAACATCTTCATGGCAATTAGGCTGATTGAGGTAAGTTCCGCATACTAGATGTACAACTGAAGGCTACCATAATTGCGAGGATTGGGATCACATTGTAATATTATCATTTTACACAGATTATTAGTTGGGACACTAGCTGGGAAGTGCAGAGATATAAAAATCAGAATAACAAGGTAGTAGCGAAGCAGAGAAAGAGTAGAAGCGCATTCAGTGTTCTTATGTTATCTTGATATCCCGGTTATCATGGTATTGTCTTATATTCAGTTTATTCATGTCATGTTACTTTTACCTGTTTACATACTGAAAGTCACTGGACTTACCAGACTTATATCTGACCTAATTTGTTTCGCCTCTTTTCTTCCATTTCCCTCCCCCCCTCCCCCGCCCCCACTAGGGTTCACAGGGAGGAAATGTTACCACTTAGCTCAGTTTTCTTTCCAAGCACGGAGATAGCCGACGTATTGCTTTGGACTCTCTCTTCCACTGCTATGGCTGGTTCATGCTTTATTGGGGAATAACATTGTTATTTTTATGCTTCTTTTATACTTGGAAGTTTTTGAATCAAGACAGAAGTTATATGTATTACTTTTAAGTATGATTGAGACAATTGTTGTAAAAGCTTGACTGAACCACATTGTTTATAAAATAATTTTATTTTCCACTGCTTTATTTGTCTGTCTTGTAATTTATCTGCATCTCTTACTAAAACGCTCCACCGAAGTTAAGGCATTCCCTTTGTGAGTGACCATAACAGAGATGGGGTGTTACAATAGCATATCTGCCATTACTTGTACACCTGATTCATTAATTAAGTGCCTATATTCCTATTCATGATATTCCTATTTTGTTAGTTTTCCTAATCATGTCACATTGTGCCTATTATTTTAGTTTGCCTAATTATGTCATTATATGCCAGTTTTATTTACTATGCTTATTCTTGTTCTCTCTTTTCCTTTCTTCCCTTTTTATTTTTATAACTAGGCTTCCTTCGAGCCTAGGCATATCACTGAAATACACAAACACATGAATTTGGGAATGGTTAATTTAGGGCATAATTCATATTGTAAACATGATTGGGAAGTTTGGGCATAATTTGTACCTTGAACCAAAACTTGGGATTTGGAGGCATAATCTATATCTTGATCTAAACCATAATTTGGGGCGTAACTTGCAATGTGGATCAGACGGGGATTTGGGGCATAATAAACATTAAAATTGGTTAGTAATGAAAATGCCTAGATTTATAGAAATTAGAAACTGTAACCGCGCTTAGACACGAGGTTAGATTACACTTGTGGTAGAAGCCTGCTCAGAACCGTTCGACATATCCAATGTCCACAAGTGGTAAATCTAATGTGAGGGGTTTAAGTGCATAAACGTACACGTGATGGCGCTAAGACATGAGGTTAAGTCCGACTTGGGGAAGAAGTATGCCGCGACCCAACCGGCATATCCGGCATCCACAAGTGGTAGACTTAATGTGGGAGGTCTAGCGCATTATAACCATATATGAATGAATGGGGATAAACTTGTAACCTTTTTGAATCCATAAGGATTGCATGAACCTATTAACTTGAGTAGGGGTTAAGTAGACTTGCTTGAATCAGTGGGAGGGTTAAGTTAATCTTGTAAAATATGTGGGGATGGGTTATACATATGAACCCGACAAACTTAACATGTTGGGGTTATGCAATCTCTTTAAACTGGCAGGCATAACCTATGGAAATCCTAGTAATGGAGATGAAGCGTAGGGGGAAGCTTGTGTCATCTAGAGTGTGGGACGCGTATCAGTCAATAACCTATATCTGCATCAAACGGGGAACTCCAAACTAGGTCGGGGTCAAGGCACGCTTACTGAGCTGGTTATACGAGGTCACTTGGGTAAGGATGTTTTGACGATGTGTTCCATTGGGGTAATGTGCGTGCATGGGTCCGCTTTCTTGGGAAAATAAGACGTTGTGACGTCAGTAGATATAGCCGTGCATCAAAAATAATGGGGTTTCCACTTGAAGTGATGCATCCTACTGTGGGGCCAGCATAGGTATCTATGGGATAAGGAGCCGATCGATTGGGGTAGTGATTAGGGTACATCTAGTCTCGCTTGTTTAGGAGCCCTTTATTATCGTTGGGGGTAGCACCCATCTGTTCGTTGGGCTGTTGTTTTTGTATGGGGTAAAACCTCTCAATAGAAGTACACCTAAGTCTACCATCTTGTACTCGTTGGGATCATCTTGTTCTGGTTATACTATTATTGGTGCAGAGAAAACTATTAGAGAAGCACAATTCATGTTTTGTTTTGTTTATCCTATTTATCTTGTCATGTCTACCTTATATACTGTTATCTCTCTTATCCAGTTTATATGCCTGTCATGATGCTTTTACTTATTTATATGCTAAAAGTAACTGGACTCGCTAGGCTTTATGTCTGACCCATTTTGTTTCTTATTCTTTCTCTCTCTCCCCCCTCTCCCCTAAGTTCTCAGGGTGGGAATGCTCAAGCTTGATCCAGATTCTTCTTTCATTCTACTTGGAGATGCTTAGATGTACTGCTTGATTTCACATCTTCTCTGCCATGGCTATGTTTTGGGGATTATGCTCTTTTTTTATGTATTATTGTACTCTGATGATGATTTTTGTACAAGGCAGAAGTTTTATGTTTTCTAGTATTCCAGACATATTATGTAATTGGGTTTGAACCACGAAGCTTTTCTTTTTAATAACGTTTTAATTCTGCTGTTACTTTACATCTGTCTTGTAATGTTTCTATTTCTGTTTACCTATAATGCTCCACGAAACTTAATGCATACTGATAAACAGTGACACTAACGGACGTGGGGTGTCACACTAAAGGTTTGGATTTTTTTATAAAACTTTGATTTTGTCAAAATATGAAATTCATATGGAAAATATTTGCATTTATATTATTCCAACGCCGTGGACTTGGAAAAACATTTAAAACTCTCTTCCTTAATTTATTAGGTTATATATATTTTAATTTTAGATTATTGATTTGTTCTTTAAAGTCAAAAATACTTGATAACTCAAAGTTTAACAAATTATTTTCATTCTTACAAATGTTAGACATACGCTGGCCAGGCGAATGACTAAAATCTCCTAATACTTAAATATACTTGTTTCAACTCCCAGTGAAAATACTTTAAAATCCTTGAAAACGATAGATAAGGTAAGTACAAACTGATATAGACTAATGAAACATTCATGAATCGCAGATAAACAATGGTTTCGTCCGGGTCCCCAAGAAAACATCTGTACTCGTAGGAAATTGCATCTCTACAAATTTCGTCATGAACAAATCAACAAGAAACATCTAGAATACCCGAGATCACTACAGAATGTAGTCTCTAGGGTTACCTATCATCAAGTCGAGGGGACAAGGTGCTACGACCACAAGTGACTCAACAATCACTATCCTACACTATCACAAACCGATCGCATAGATGGCGGTCTACTTCTATTAACTCTGGTGGTTACATCTCTTTCACCTGTAGACCTCCGACAATCACCGTCTTTGAATTCGCCATGTGGATGGCAGATACACAATGGTTGCGCCTGGATCCCTCAGGAAACATCCATACCCGTAAGCATTCTTAGCCCTGTGGATTTTACCATCGTAAAATGACCCTAGATCATAGCAGACAAAATGGTCACGCTTGGTTTTCCCAAGAAACGCTCGTCGTCGTAGGCCTTCACAGCTATAGGAATTTCGCTACGAAGTCGAGTTCAAAGGAGACTCATGATTTTTAGGTTGGGGCAACCGATTATTACTTGCAGCATCTATCAATTAAGTTCATCATTCTGAAGGAGAAAGAAGGTACTTTCCTTATTTTGACTTGAAAACATATGATACTATATTCATATAGTACTTCATTTCACATTTTGCATATATCGCACTTATATATATGTAAATTTATATAAGATTTTCGTCATCATATTTTCCAAATCATGTTTTCCAAAATATCATAATTATATGAATTCCCTTATACGAGGTTTTATTTCACTCGATTACCTTCAAATCAATAGTTTTTGAATTTATGACATTCTTAAATAAATCTTCCATATTTAATTTTCAAATACTTCCATACCATTTATCCATAAAATCGACGATCTTTGAAATATTCATTCAATAGCAATTCAACTTATTTTTAAATCGAGTGGGATATTTGATGTTATTTCAAATTCAAATTCATATTTATAAGTCAGTTATCAAATTTCACACTCGATTTTGACAACGTGCCACGCTGCTAAATCATAACTCATATTTTTCTTTAATATATTTTGAATAACTCGACGATGGATTTCGAATGAAATCGAGATTTAAATCTAAGGAGGCCTTAACGAAAGAACGAATTCGAAGAGTAGGTAATTGAAAAGAATTTTTAATTTTTCAAAATTAATTTATCACTCAAAATATGCTCTCTCTCTCTATATATATATATAAAGTAATTCTAGTGTTAGTTCCATTCATTCTAGGGTATTGCTACCCTATCCCTAATGAGTTTTTTAACCCAACAAGCTAAGCTTTGTTAAACCAAATCTTTGATACCAAATGTAATGACCCACCTTTTTTGACCGCTTCAAGTTGATAATTAAACCAGCTCAAAACATTCACAAAGAAAGATTGTTATTTCTTATCGAATTTAAAATAGAATAAACACATAGAATCATAAACAGAATAGATAACACAATGTATTACAAATTGAAATTTAATTATAGAATCAGAGTTTATACCGTATTTTTATTATACAGCGGAAGATTTTAAATACATGAGATTTAATTATATAACTTTACAGATTTGACAAACCCTAAAGCGAGCGTATTTTCTCTACTCTTTAACTTTGATAGCTGAAGTCTTTAAATCTGCAACACTCGGCTCTGACCCGGGAATTCCATGAAAAACATAAAACACTTGAGTCAGGATTAAATTTGTTCAAGTAATCAACTTCAATAAAAACTGAAATATAATAGTTAACTCTAACTTGAAATATATGTCATATGCAAAACATATAGATATGTAGTGTCTGTTCTATATCAATTTATTTTTCAAAGGACTGTTACCCCAGGAGCCTGCATACACACACATGTACAGGTACATGTGCGCATTACCTTAACATCCCAGAATTCAGAAATAATAAGTGCAAACCAAGATCACACCGATAGGGTAGAATACATATGGACAACAACAAGTGACAAACAGAAGGAATTTTTTATGCACTTATACATATATACACGTACAAAGATGTACATATATACATGTATTTTGCATGCAACATGGTGGTTCCATCACAAAAGAAGTGTAAACTAAAATGGTTATAGCAAAATGAATAGAGCAAGCAGGTTACAGGTTTACAGGCTATGTATGAACAATATATGTTTCACTTGGCACGTGCATGCTACATGTTATAATGACAAGGCAAATCACAATTCAAAATAAGTATGAAATATAACTATATATACATGTAGATCAATACATGTGTATACATATACATATAATTCAATTCCAGTGCATATATCTAAACTTGGCATTAGTACGCAAGTATGCATGTAACAAAATGGGGTGCCTCGTCTATATCAATGCAAAATTTCCAGGTTATATGCAACTATTGAGTAAATTGATCAAACTAAGGTAATTTCAGGATTTAACTATGATGGCCCAAATGAATAAACTATACAACAACCTGCACCTCAAAAATAAATGGCAGCAAGGCATGGAAGTGACAAGGAAGCACGACTATGTTCGGTTCCAACATGAATAGTCATTTTCATACAACAAATCAAAACAGCACAGAAAGAGTCAAGTAATAGCAAATAAATGTATGTGAGCGAATATCCAGACAAGAGCTGAAACGACCCAAACTCGCCCATAAGGGAAAGCCTGGATTGAGTTGAGAATATGACAAATCAGAACACAAACAGAAGAACATTTCATTGCTTATTACAACAATTACATTAGAGTACAAGAAAATAACAGAGTATGAATAATTAATATACATCAGAAAAATATTAGAGATTTAAATTACATAGCGGCAGAAAACAATACATAACACAACTGAAAAGAATACACGGATACAGAGCTTTCTGAATATAGTTCCAGTTGTAAATCCAGGATCCTGTGGATATAATATCTACAAAACCAAAACTACTAGCTGTCGATATGGAAAATAGGGGCACCCTGAGTTTAGGTTAAAACAATAAAATCCAGGTCAGTCATGTGACTGGTGTGAGAAGTAAAATAGATATTTAAAGCTTTACTTTAAAAATAAAGTAAATCAAGGGACCACGTCGTATAACATGGAACGGGTTTCCTCCCAAGAATACTAGTGCATAAAACAAACAGCGCAATGCTTTTTGGAATAATGAAGCTATTGTAAGACCCAGGTCCCATCACACATTGCAACGCAAGCCGGAGGATATAGTTTTCCCTTATAATAGCTAAACATGCCTGGAACGTTTAAACAAATCATTTGATACTATTACAAGTGCCTAGTGTATAAAACAACTTCAAATATAAATGTATTAATCATAGACGGCATGGGTACCATATATCATGTCGCCATACTAGGCTCTACAATCAAAACCAAAATGTCACATATTAGAAATTGGATTTCCATCTATAAGTCAAGGCCCGGCATGGCTCCTCACCAGACACTCTAGCAAATGATTTAGAACAACACACTCTGGGAAGCCCTTGGATCGGTTGGGTCGGTCCACTCTTACATTTGAGGATTGGCAATTCCTGAACATACGTTTCTCGGTTCTATCGGACCTATCCATCGGCTCCATAGTAACCTATATATTTGAGGCGCCTCACTATCCATCATCCATATAGGTAAAAAATATAAATGTCTGGGATCCATACCATGACACCACCCATAGCTAGAAAGAAACGTCATCTTCTCCCAACAATCCGATCCCATTTTTGACTCATACCGAGGTGTGATGCTCGCGAATTAATGCTATACACAAAGCTATGCCATTTAAGGCTATGCTTTGATCATCAACCACAAGACTCTTCTTTTTAATAGAAGCCTTGATCATTTTCATCTCAGCATGCCACATAGGAAATTCATGCATGCGACTGATGTCTATCAATATATAACCTCTGATCTCGTATGTCTCAGAGAACGGTGTTAAGCAAGATAATAAATTCTCTACCACCAAACAGAGATATATTTAATAGAGATCAATCAACACATAATAAAATCAAATGTCAGACACATATCCATTTACTAGTTCATTCTGGGTCTGAACGAAACCGGAGGCACCTTACTCCTCGTCCCACATGTCCAATACAGGAGAGAGGTCCTCGCATATCAGGTCGATCTCCAAGTATGTCTAGAAGTTCACCACTTATTACCTTGTCTTGGGTGTACAGCCCAATCAAGACATCAGTAATCATCCAAATGTTGTGAAGACCTCCGTTCTTCAACCACCGTCTTCATCGTCGACTTATCATCGAATCATTTATTCAAAATGGGTATAAACCCGGACTTTCCGAATAACTCGCGTATATAATAAACAAGTGCTATAAAAACACAGCATATGCCTTATTCCAATCAAAAATATTCTTTTATTTAAAACAAGGTTTTAAATCTCAGATATCAGTCGCATTTCATCTCAGAGATTTTATAGATTCGGTCTCGTATCGGGGGAGATCTCGGACGAGATGAGTCGAACTCGGGAGTTCCTCTTGGATTTTCATCTCAGGTCTGAAAGTTCATATTGGAACAATCTCGGGGTACATGATATGTTAAAAATGATATTTTATCAAAATGATTTCTGTGAATGTTATTAAAACATATAAACTTAATCTTAAAATGAAAAATAACTTTATTATTCTTTATTTTGCGAAAAATCATTCATACTCTAAATCGTAATATGCTTAAAACAGAAGTATAGTTAGACAGGAAACACTAAAAGGATACAATATAGTCATTTAACAAGCAAAATGTAAAATAACAAAAGATTGATATGGCTAGATTTGAGGTTTTTAATTATAGTTCTAGTTCAGGCACAAATTTAAATTTTAACCCAAAAAACTAAGATCTCGGATGATATTCCAGTATTTCGTCTCGGTCGATATATCGTTCGATATTGCAATATCTCGGGCGATATATTCGAAAGGAGATTTAGAGTGATATTTGCGGTTTCGTTTCGGAAGGAGCCCAAAACGAGATCTCGGGCGATATTTGCGAGATTTGAAACAGTGATTCAAATATTCTTATACTTTAGGCAAGGTTCCCATTAATTTATCAAAGATAAATTCTTAAAATTTATTCTTTAATCTTCCTTTGGATATCAATTCAAACCAAATTAAGCTTTATCCAAACTAGTCGGGATTAGCGCACCTTGCCGAAGTAATCATTTGTTTAATTTCCCAATCCCAACCTATTCATCCCAAGGAGCAAAATTGGTAATACTCCATATCTAACACCACGGTGTTATCGATAAAATTAATTACCATTTCCCTTTCAAATCTAATTAAAGATTTAACTATCGTTTGGAGCAAAACTGGTGATACTCCACTCTTGATCATTTCCCAAATTTGATAATTAAAATTATCACATTCACATTTCAATCTAATTAAAGATTCATTAAAAAACCACTTAGTTTTAATCTTCCCAAAAATCAATATTAATGATTATATAACTTTGGAAACATGAACATGCCGCATCGACAATCTACACCGTACTATTTATTTTTGCTGATATATAACCTCTAAGCTCGTACATCTTAGAGAAGGGTGTTAAGCAAGAGAATAAATTCTCCGCCAACAAACAGATATATATTTAGCAGGGATCAAAAATACAGTTCGAAATACGATGTTAGACATGTAATCCTGTCTTTAACTGGGTTAAAGAACTAATGTCATTTAAAACACAGTTCACGACAAACCCAAAGTCACATTCCAATAATTATGGCATCTTCATGAAAACAGATCGGTATATAATCAATATCAATTTCCGTATCTGACTAATAATATAATTGGAATAATGATAAATCCTTTTGAATTCCATATATATTAACAGTCTTCCTCCACAGAAGCTCACTTCGATTATTATCAAATCGAATTCCATTCAATTCCAATTTAATATATTAAATTAGAAAACTTTACTTTGGAAAATTCCCGTTAAATCTTAATAAAAAGATTTATGAATTCCAAACCACATTTCGCTATTAATCGGGTTAAAGAATGAGTGTTATTTAAAACGCGGTTCATGATAAACGCAAAAATCAAATTCTTTCATTCAATTCCAATTAAAATATTAATCAATTGGAAAACTTCTCTAAATCTTAATTAAAAGATTTATTCTTTTCTCAATTGGGTTTAAGAACAGTGTCAGACACCATTCACGATAAACCCAAAATCCAATTTGATACCAAATACAAGGCTCTGAATAGAAATTGTTTCGTCTTATATTCAGTATCAAATTCTGAAACCAACAAATATCGTATTCGAAATAACGATACATATATATCTTCCAAATTTCCATAACAATATCCGTATAATCACAGAATCCAATATCGAAATATTACAAAGATTATTTCCATTCTAAATCCATCCACTTAGTTCATTGGAAATTTTTGGTTATATTAAAACCATTCACAAATCCAATTTATTTTATTTAAAAATTATTCGAATTCAAGTCTAGTTAATAACTAGTTCATTTTGATAAAAATATATTTTTATCTTTGCAAACGTGGAATTTTTAATCCTAGTTCTTTCCAAATCATTTAATATGATTTTACACAAATTATAAATATTTTTTATAATTTTATTAAGGCCCTTTCAGTCGATTTCCATAAACGGTCATCGAACTGCACTTACAACGACCTTTTCCAAAATTGATTTGGACATAATTCCAAATCCGACCATTAGATTTCAAATTTCTTATATTCATTGGAAAGCTCTTTTCAATACGAACCCAACGGTTCTGGTTTTAGGAGAATCCGACAGTCGAATCTCCCATAATATCAATTCGAAGTCAATGGTCGAAATACGTGAACGGCCGCGGCGCGACGCGTTCTATTCAGGCCATTAAATATATATAATACATATTATAAACATTTCATCGATTTCCATTTAAAACGTATTTTATAAATCGTTTTAAATTCATTTTAAAAACGATTCCAACTTCATTTTCAATTTTAAATCAAAATTAAATATTCCATATCATTATAATATATAAATGATAATGTGCTCAAAATACCATATTTTGAAATCATTTCCTTTTCGATATTCATTATAAAAATGAATAAAATCGATATAAATACCGTTTGAGTCAAAATGGCGCATATCTAATCGACACGGCTTCATATATTTCAATATTTTCGTGTTCATCCCAAATCGGACATCAAAATCATATTTTGATCCATTATTGAATATTATTTTAAAATATTATTTATTTTAAAATATTCATTATTTGTCATTTTAAAATATTCGTAAAAAAAATATTCGTTCTTTCTGAATTGGAATCAGACACAGTCGATTACCATATAATTTTATTTCTATGGATTTCATACACATGTACACAACAATAATCAAACACAGTCAACCATCATCCAAAGTGCGTTACACAACTTCATAAGCCTTAAATATAAATATTTAACGCTTACAACAGTCTGTCAAACAATCAATTGGCATACAACTAAACAATTGGGATTAGTGTACGTCAAATATCATCCCAATAACCATGTGGAGTTTCAACCAACAAATATTGAATATTATTTGTGCAGTTGGACAATGTGTAAAATATATCGTCCCAATCCATGTCAGTTAAATGAGTGTACATAAACAAATCGTCCAATTTATATATGAATATTTATCTTCATTTCAGGGGAATTTTTGCCTTTCATATATACGTTAAAAATTATATTTTTAACGACAAAAATATTTATTTCAGCACATGAATATTTATAATAGTTCATACATTCAATAAAAATGATATTTTTATTGTTCAAATAATTTATTCAACACATGAATATTTTTTCATACAGTTCATATACACATTAAAAATGTTATTTTTAACTAACACGTTTTATTTTAGAAAATTTCGGCAGCATAACGGGGCGATACTAGAACCGGAATAAGGTCTAGTCTTATCCCTCGCCTAATAATGGCTCGCGCCATACACAAACCAAATTCAACCCATTCCATTCACATCACAAACCAAATTCAACCAATTAAATCAATCAAAACAAACAACCAAACATCGATGGTTTCAATCAAAGGTGTCGGGTGCTACTAAGCACCGTCTGCATCCTAATATATATTTAACTGTAAACAAAATTAGAGTGAGAAGTTCTCACCTTTCGGATCCACTCCGCCATTTTTATTTCTAAATTTATGAACAATTCGGATTTTCCCGAAATTCCAATGTAATCTTTTCCACAATGTTCGTAGTAAAAATCACATTTATAATATGATATTTATATATTAAAAATCATACTTTTAATCAATGATATTTATATTTAAAAATCACATTTTTAATTCAATGTCATATATATATATATATATATCACATTTTTATAGTGCTACTTCATATATAAAAAATTATATTTTTATAACGCTACTTCATATATAAAAATCATATTCCTATGTTTACATTATAAAGATCACATTTTTATTCTTATACTGTTCATATAAAAATCTCATTTTTATACCACTATTCATATAATAAAACAAATTTTTATTTCAAATCTATATATATAAAAATCGTATTTTTATTTTGCTAACATATAATAAAAAACATATTTTTATTTTGTAATTATATAAATAAAATCACGTTTTTATTTCAATTCTATATAGATAAAAAGCACATTCTTATCTACTAAAAATTACATTTTTATAACGCCTTTCAAATAATATTTTTATAATGCCATTTAAACAATAAATATCATATTTTTATATTACCATTCAAATAATAAAAATCAAATTTTATATTGCCATTCAAACAATAAAAATCAAATTATTATTCATTGATATGTAAATAATTCATATTTTTTATCTAAGGCAAAATCATATTTTTATCTAAGTAAAAATCCTATTTTTATTGAAGTAAAAAATCATATTTTTTTCCTAAGCGAAAATCCTAATTTTACCGAAGTAAGAATCATTTTTTTTTCTAAACAAAAATTTTATTTTTACCGAAGTAAAAAATCATATTCTTTTCTATGCAAAAATCCTATTTGTACCGAAGTAAAAATCATATTTTTTTTCTTGCCATTCTACATATAAAAATAATCTAAAAAGAAATTTCAAATAAAAAACTCACTGTATTATTTCCACAAGGGGGTGGAGGCTAAGGGGCACGCAGGTGGTTGGGGCAGTCGTTGGGGAGAGGCGGAGGTGGTTCAGTGGTGGCGGCAACTGTTTCCGTGGGTTTGGTGTTTGGGGCATCGAATGGAGGAAGGAGAAGGATCATAGGGGATGGAGGAGGGAGGATGGTCGGGAGGAGGCTACGCCATGGCGGCGGTGTGGGCAGCGCCAGGAAGAGCAGCGGCGTCGCGATTTTCAATTTTAGGGGCACGTTTTTTGTTATTTAGGGTTAGAGTGAGATAAATGAGGGGGTGTGTGTATATAATATAATTATTATATAATTTATTTTATTTTTCTCTAAAGAGTAAATTTTTCATTCAATCTCCAAATTGAACCCAATGACTATCGCCCCTAGCTAATTACCCTCATTTCGAACACAATGGGATATGTCCTGCAAGCCAGTTCGACTGTTTCGATCAATTTTTGTTAAAATTAAAATATAAATCCATTTATATTTGGGTCCATTTGGCACAGGTCCCTATTAAGTTTCAAAATTAGGCTCGCATCTGGTCCAACTTTTCATGTAAATTAGGTCCCTATTTTTCGAAAATAGGTAAAAAATATAAAAGATCACAAAAATTCATTATTAAATAAAAAACATACAGACAAAAAATTAGGTGTTGAAACAATCAAAAACCATATCAAAACCCAAAATAAAACAAAATCAACGAAACAGCAGGTTTTTGCATCAAAAGATGCACCTATTCATAAATAGTTGCATAAATTCATGCTTATATTTCAGTTTTGCGTCCAAGTGCAGTATAAATCATACATATATGTAGCTAAACATCATTATACGCATCCTTTTATGCATATATTCAAATTTGGGCTATTTTTTCAAGCATATAGCGTTTTCAGATATTGTTGCACACATTTATGCTCTTGTACAAAATACATGCATGCATCCATGCACATATTTAGAAGCCGTCGTCCATTTTAAATTTGTTGCATACATGCATGCATATATACAGAATAGTTGCATTCATGTATGCAACTTTTCGTAACACATGAATCTCAGTTCAACTTGGTATGCATACATATATGCAGTTATTTTGTAATAGTTGCATACATGTATGCGTATATTGGTCCATATTTTCATCAGAAATACACTATATGAATATATGCATGCATGTATGCTACTTTTCAGACATTGTTGCACAGAAGTATTCAACATTTTTTTGGTGAATATTTCTGCGAATATTTCCTATTTTTTGGTTTTTTTTAATAGTGTTTGGCGCTTTTTTTTGTTATAAAGGGGGCATGGCAGCAGGATGCAGAAGTGCCAAAAAAAGGGCGGCACCTAAAAATAGGGACCGGAAACGTATACAAAATTTGGGGAGGATGTGGCATTAATTAAGTTTGGTTTTAGAGATGTGAGCCTAATTTTCACTTTATATTTCATTTGTACGTACATTTTAATTTACCGGGGCCACATATTGACTCCAAAAATTCCAGCAAAATAATTCTAGCTATGTTTTGACGATGTGGTCCTAACAAAACTAGTTTCGTCGAATTTGGAGACCGTTTAAAAAAGGTCATTTTCCAGTCGATTAAATTCAAACTGAATTGACCAAACACGTTCAAATTTACCAGGCTCACATATTAATTCGAAAAATTATGAAAATTGGAATCTAGCAATAATTTGACATTCCGAATTCAACAAAAGTGGTCTTGTCGTAAACGAAGGTCGTTTGCCAAAATGGCTATTTTTAAGGGCCATATATATGTATATATATTCCATAGCGACTATTTTGAATTTTCGACTGGACATAACTTTTTATTCCTATTATGAAATATAGATTTTTCACATTCATCGGAAAGATATTCTCAAATAGATTCAAATATTTCTAGTTTTACTGAAATCCGATTTATTTTGAATCTTGTACATTCATTTGAAGTTTGAAATAGAATTTTCAAACTACCATGCCGTTTCAGGCTCGTTATATAATTAAAATAAAATTATTCATTCTAACTTTGTTTAAAATAAATTTTTATTCGTTATTATTTAAAATAAATTATTTTAAATATTCAAAATCCATTAAAATTTCTGAAACGAAAATTTTAAATTGGTTCTGAAAATCCGGGTTATTACAGTCTCCCCCACTTAACATTTTTCGTACCCAAAAAGGAACTGTAACACCCTACGCCCATTAATGTCACTCACAAAGGGAATGCATTAAGTTTCATGGAGCGTTATAAGTAAACAGAATGGAATATTACAAGACAGATAAAGTAGTACTTGAAAATTTTAAAACTTTATTGCAGAGGAAACAGAAATAGGTTTGGTTACACCGTCAAAACAACAAAACCAAGTACATAATATCAGTCTTGTACAAAAGCCTTCAGAGTACAAAATTTTAAAGCCATAATCCCCAACAGAAAATGCCATAAGCATAATCAAAGCCAAGCAATACATCTTTCAACTTCAAGCTGGAAGAAAGAGACATCTGAACTAAGCTTGAGTATTTCCTCCCTGAGAACCTGGGGAGAACGGAAGAAAAGAGGCGAAATAAACTAGGTCAGACATTAGTCTGGTGAGCCCAGTAACTTTAACAATATGATCATTAAAGTAACTGGATAAGAACATAAATTGGAAAGTAAGAAATGACTATACATAATAATGCATGACAAGGTAGGCAAGATGAATAAGATAAACGTTGATTGCACTTCTAATCACTATAGGGTAATTGCTACATTGCACCAATGCTAAGTATATCGCACCGTTACTAGTTCCATACTGAAAGGTTATCCCCATCTTGTAGCTGGTAGTCCTCAGGCGTAACATCTAGTAAGAGGTATCCGTACAATCCTTACTTGCCCATACTAAATACTAGGTGTCCCAACACTACCCCATTGTCACTTAATCGATCGTCTCCTTAACTCGTATGTACTTATTACTTGTGTCATTCGGCCCCGCTTGTTTGTAGATACATGTGCTAGTCCCACCATGGGGTGTACCAATCCCTATGATGGCAACCCGACACAATTCAAGAAGCATAGTTTATGACTACTGATGCCCAGTGCCTGCTTTTTCCACTCCAGAGCATGTGCACGCCCACACTCCGTCGGAACCTATAGTGACACAGCACCCGCCGCTGTTTTGACCGCTTATAATCAGCCCAGTAATCATGCCCCACCCTGCCTGGTTCAGGATACCATGATACATCTATGTGGGTTACTACTGAAATGGGTCCCCGTTACTAGGGTTTCCTAATCAACATGTTAAAACGGCTAAGTGTTCTCAATTTAACCTAACCCCACCCTTTTGTTTAATTAACATGTTGTATTGGTTAAGTGTCGCCTATCCATATGTCACTTAACCTTCCCACTGATTCACGCATGTTTATTTAACGGTTAAGTTTATGGGCCTACATATACTAATATTACCCACTTACCTAAGATTTACTTAACCCTTTCACTTATCAAGTACATATGTATTATTGGTTAAGCTTTCCTTAACCGTATCCACTTTGCTCATGTAATATTGGTTAAGTTGTCCTCTTACCCATGTTAACTTAACCCCTGATCGTCGCTAATCTATGAATTAGAAAAACGCGATATTTAAATTAAATTCTGCAAGCATACAGGTGTGTAGCATACAGGTCGAACACAGGGAGGTGTAATTAAAAAATATTATATATTTATTCTTGGGCGAGTTAGACAATAGTTGGGGGTAGGTTTTGAAAACAAAGCTATTGAATTTACTATGGACCTGAATCTAATCTGATCAATACCAAATTCAACCACAAAAACGAAGAACAAATACTAGAAATGAACAATAAACAAAAAACAACAGAAATTAAATTAGTATTGCCGTTGAATCTAATCAACGGTCAATCCTAATAAGCAATAGAAATAACACTAACAATTCGTGTTCTACCCAAAACTAATTGAGTAGATACACAATTTGTTATATAAGAAAAGTAAATAAACTAGAACAAAGGAGAACTATATTAAAACTAAATGACAGTACAGAATACAGAATAATTGCATAAAAAAATATGGCCTTCCTTTACAATGATATAGTGGTCTTTTTATACAGGATGTAGCCTTCTCCCTTATTTGAATACAAGGCCCACATAATAAATACATGAAAATATCCTTTCCAGAATGAAGGAATATTCCTTGCTTGATTGAAGAATTGTAATTAATGTCCTTCCTTTTGATGCATTGCACAGTCAGTGAGAAGATAAGGATGTGTTTAATTGAAGATGTGTGACTAAAACATTCCCTTCTTTTTGCATGGCAATTAAACACGATTAATTAGATTTGAATTCTTAAGGGGATTATGCTAAAATTCAAAAATCCTTATTAAGTGCATGCATTATATACATACATAAGAATATATACATATAACACATCACCATTCCATATATTCTTCATAGCAAAGGGGCGGTGTGAATGTTCCGTTCTTTGGAAAAAAGTGAGCTTGACGGGGATCGAACTCAGGTCTCTCAGTACAAATCTCTATGCATTTACCAGTGAGCTACAACTTCTTTTGGGATTGAGAAAATGTTGACATAAGGAAGTAGCTTTTTCATTGTAGTTGGCCTTTAATTTGAAATGAAAGAGGCATCACTTGACAGTCTGTAAATACACATAAAAATACCCAAAGTATCATTTATTTATTTACAAAAGATAAAATATAAGAGCATGAAATAAACACATTTTTATGTTAATCAAATACCCCCACACTTATCTTTTACTCGTCCTCGAGTAAAACAAGAAATGAAAAACTAACTAGATAGGTCACACTTTCGTAGGAAACACGGTTGCATTGAGCGTATGCAACAAGCCGTTAAACCTCTAGGTGTCCCTAGTAGGACGAGTGGTGTCTCGTGAGGGTTTGCAGCGGATACTACCCACAAAATCCAAATGTAGTATGCTATGATTCTAATGAAACTACATGAATGCAATGGACATATGCAAAAATAAAAACGAAAAATGAAAACACGACTTATTTCAGGAAAGTGGTACAACAAATTAAGTTAATATATTCTAATCAGTTGATTTTATTTTAGATACCTCAACTTGTCACAAATTTTCAATATAAATCAAGTTTTCAAATGTTATATTCCAGTTTGGCCAGTTAGTTCGGTCGATAACATAGTGCAGCCATGAAATAGACTCTTAGTTTGCTTGGCACAGTTTGTAAAGTGGTATTCTAATTTTCTCATGTATGGCTAGTCAAATCAATAAAGTCAAGAAGTGTTTGGGCATCATTGATTATTCTTTATTCTATAAAATTTTAAAATTTATGATTAAGTACATACACCTAACTTAGAAGACCAAGGTTTACCACCCATGCACTGCCTCACGGACTAATGGAGAGTGGGTAAAGAGCTTGGCGTATTGTGCAGGCCAACTTTGACTTTGTCAACAACATGTCGGTAATCCTTAGTTGTCCAATCTCATAAAATGAGACCAAGATATTCCAATGCTGACTTTGTCAACAACATGTCGGATAGAGCTTGGCGGGTTTGCACACCAATGCTCGATATACAAGAAATGTTGGATACCCTTGGATTATTATTATTATTATTGAATTTATAAGCACAAAAAGAGAGTTACGTGAATTCAACTTAACACAACTTAGTTTTAAAGGTTTGACAAGCCATTATAAGTATTTTAAGTCCTCCACTTATTTAAACAAAGTCTACAATATAGAATAGATTTCATGGCCATCACCTAAGAATCTCCCTATGTACCGGTTACACTATTATCCCTCAAAATTAAACTTTTCATTATATTTCAAATTCGAACTTGGCTGAGAGAAAAAATACTATCAACTGGCTAAAAATTGTAAACTTATTTCGTTGTATCAATTGAAAATGAGTCGTATTTTCCAAAAAAAAAATTGGTATGTTACTACGATATAAAATGTATGATGGTCCTACATGAAAAGAAAGAAAGAAAAATTAAAGAAAAATCAAAAGAATGCAATGCAGACTCCCCCCACACTTGATTGAGACAGTGTCCCAACTGTCTAAGGCAGAAAAACAAAAATAAAATGAAAAATGAAAAAGAAAAATAATAGAAAAAGAACGTGTACCACCTGATGTCATGGTGGATGATCAGGCTCATGCAGATCGATAGGGCCATCTTCGTCATATTGCTCGAATTCCAAAAATGGTTTCAGTCGTTGACCGTTTACTTTGAAGACTTTTCCATCCCTAGGATTTTCAATTTCAACCGCTCCATGAGGATTTACTGTTTTTACAACAAATGGTCCAGTCCATCGAGATCTGAGTTTTCCTGGAAACAAGTGAAGTCTATAGTTGTATAAAAAGAACTTTTTGTCCTATGTTGAATTCCTTACGAAGTATGTTTTTGTCATGTTGGGCTTTGGTTCTTTCTTTGTAGATTTTCGCATTTTCATACGCCTCATTTCTTAACTCCTCTAATTCCGAAATTTGCAACTTCCTATGTGAGCCGGCTTTCTCTAAGTCAAAATTCAAAAAATTTATGGCCCAAAGAGCACGATGCTCCAATTCAAGAGGTAAGTGGCAAACTTTTCCAAAGACTAATCGATATGGTGACATCCCTAGATTGGTTTTATAAGCAGTGCGAAAAGCCCAAAGTGCATCAATCAGTTTTAAGGACCAATCTTTTCTACTGGAATTCACGGTTTTCTCAAGAATTTGTTTGATTTGTCTATTGAAAACTTCTACTTGTCCACTAGTTTGTGGATGTAAGGGGTCGACAGCTTGTGGGTGATTGAGTATTTCTTGAGAAAGGATTCAAAAGCACGATTACAGAAGTGAGTGCCATTATCGCTAATAATAGCTCGAGGTGTGCCAAAGCGTGAAAAGATGTTTTCTTTGAGGAACTTGATAACGACCTTGTTATCATTGGTTTTGGTCGGAATGGCTTCAACCCATTTTGAAACATAGTCTACAGCAAGCAAGATGTAAAGATTCCCAAATGAGTTAGCGAATGGTCCCATGAAATCGATGCCCCAAACATCGAATAGCTCAATCACTAGAATGGGGTTGAGAGGCATCATGTTCCGCTTAGTAATTCGACCTGTTCGTTGACATCGATCACATTTAGAGCAAAAATCGAAAGCATCACGAAAGAGTGTGGGCCAGTAAAAACCGCATTGCAATACTTTTGCAGCAGTTTTTCTTGCTCCAAAATGACCGCCACAAGCATGGTCATGTGAGAAAGAAAGAATACTTTGGTGTTCATGATCGGGCACACACCTTCGAATGATTTGGTCTGGACAGTATTTGAAAAGATATGGGTCATCCTAATAGAAGTTTCGAACTTTCGAGAGAAATTTTTGTTTATCTTGTTTCGACCATTCAGCGGGTGTTTGCTGTGTGACAAAATAATTCACATTGTCAACGTACCAAGGGGTGTTAGAGATCGAAAGGATTTGTTCATCAGGAAAATAATCATCGATTTGGGTGTCATCAACATTTTTGTGCACAATTCGAGAGAGATGATCAGCTACAACATTCTTAGAACCCTTTTTATCTCGTATTTCTATATCGAATTCTTGAAGAAGAAGAATCCAACGAATCAAACGGGCCTTGGCATCCTTTTTAGAAAGCAAATATCGTAAGGCCGCATGGTCAGTGTAAACTATGACTTTGGATCCTATGAGATATGGTCTGAATTTCTCAAGAGCAAAAACAACTGCCAAAAATTCCTTTTCAGTAGTTGAGTAAATCAAATGGGCCTCATTTAAGGTTTTTCTAGCGTAATAAATGACTCGAGGAAGTTTATCGATTCGCTGGCCCAAGATGGCTCCAATAGCAAAATCAGAAGCATCACACATAAGTTCGAAGGGTTGAGTCCAATCAGGGGGTTGAATGATGGGAGTTGTGGTCAAGATTGACATAAGAGTTTCAAAAGATGTTTTTCAATCATTGGAAAATTCAAACTTTACGTCTTTGGCAAGTAAATTCGAGAGAGGTTTTGAAATTTTCGAGAAATCCTTAATGAATCTTCTATAGAATCCCGCATGGCCAAGAAATGAACGAACATCTTTGACAGACTTAGGAGGAGGTAAATTAGCAATCAAATCGATTTTGGATTTATCGACTTCAAGGCCATCTTTTGAGACGACATGACCTAGAACTATCCCCCTTTTTACCATAAAGTGACATTTTTCCCAATTAGGCACGAGTGATTTCTCCTTACAACGCTTAAGGACGAGTTCTAAATTAGTGAGGCAATGGGAAAAAGATGATCCATAGATTGAAAAATCGTCCATGAATATTTCCAAAAATTCTTCCACCATATCAGAGAAAATACTCATCATACACCTTTAGAAAGTCGCGGGGGCATTACAAAGAACGAAAGGCATGCGACGATAAGCAAAGGTTCCAAAGGGACAAGTAAAGGTGGTCTTATGTTGATCTTCTAAAGCAATAGGAATTTGGTTATAGCCAGAGTATCCATCGAAAAAACAATAGTACTCATGTCCTGCTAAGCGTTCGAGCATTTGGTCAATAAAAGGCAAGGGAAAATGGTCTTTTTGTGTGGCTGAGTTGAGCTTTCGATAGTCAATACACAAACGCCATTTTGTTTTGATTTTTGTTGGGACGAGTTCATTACTATCATTTTTGATCACAGTGACTCCCGACTTCTTTGGTACAACTTGTACCGGACTCACCCAAGTACTATCAGAGATGGGATATATGATGTTATTGTCTAGACATTTGATTATCTCCTACTTGACCACTTCTCTCATGTTTGGGTTTAATCGCCTTTGAGCCTCACGGGTGGGTTTAGCCTCATCAACTAAATGTATGTGATGTTCCACAATTGATGGGCTAATTCCTTTTATATCGCTAATTTCCCACCCCAAGGCGTCTTTATTTTCCCGTAAAATTTCCAAAAGTTTTTCTTCTTGGTCCTCGGTAAGATCAGAGGCCAAGATTACGGGAAAAGTTTGTGATGGGTCCAAGTATGCGTACTTAAGGTCGTGTGGCAATGGTTTGAGGTCCAACTTGGGATGTTCGTGTGTGTCCACATTGGTCAATATTCTTTGGTCAGATTCAGATGGAGAAAGTGTGGATTCAAGAAATTCATTTAGTTCAGAAACGTATTCGAGCTCATCGAAATTGGAGTTGAAATGGTCAAGACACATTTTCATGGCTTCAGAAGTGTCATTAAAGGATTCATCAAGGGTGGTTTGAATCATGTCAATTTCATTGATCTCAAAATCCCTAGGTTGTTTGTTGAGATTAAAGATGTTCAACTCAATAGTTAGATGCCCGAAGGAAAGTCGAAGTTGACCGTTCCTACAATTAATGATAGCATTTGAGGTTGCTAAAAAGGGGCGTCCTAATATCAACGGGATTTGAACATTGGGATTTGGGACAGGCTCGGTTTCTAGAACTATGAAATCGACAGGGAAGTAAAACTATTTGATCTGTATTAAGACGTCTTTGATTATTCCCAATGGCTTTTTGACAGATCGGTCAACTAGCTGAAGAGTGATGTTTGTTGGTTTAATCTCCCCCAGTCCAAGTTGACGACAAACAGTATAAGGAAGAAGATTAACACTGGCACCAAGATCGAGTAGGGCTCGAGAGATGTGAGTGTTTCCTATTTTACAATCAATGGTAGGGCAGCCAGGGTCTTTGTACTTGACTGGGGCAAGATTCGAAAGAATAGAGCTTGTATTCGCAGTCAGAAAGGCGGTTTTTGGGACATTAGTTGCACGTTTTTGTGTACACAATTCCTTAAGACATTTAGCATATTGAGGGATTTGTTCAATGGTGTCTAAAAAAGGAATGTTCACACGAACTTGCTTGAAAATTTCCAAAATTTTATCGAAATTTGCCACTTTCTTCTTATTATTGAGTCTATGAGGAAATGGAGCTATAGGTTTATCGACTCTATGATCAGTTTCATCATTCGAGGAAGAAGGTGGTAGGGGTGTAGAAGATGAAATGTTGGGATTGCCAACATTGATTTTCAAAGGTGGGTCGGGTTTGCCGACACAAAGAGAAGAACTGTTGGGATTGCCAACATTTAAGGAAGATGGAGGTTTAGAAGAACTGGCATTTGTAGCCATTAAGTGATCATCAAGCTTTTGTATTTGTGTTGAGTTCAAAGGTTTGTCAGGGTTGCCAACATTATTATCAATCCCCTTTTTAGATCGAAGGGTTGTAACAACGTTGACCGGATTGTGGTTTTCATCGTCACAAGAATTTAGAGTACGAGAGTTATATTTTGGATTCACCTCGGGTTGACTAGGCAACTTTCCTTTCTCATTACTTTTCATTAGTTCCTTCATCATATTCATCATTTGTTCGAGTTTAACATCTTGATTATTTATTTGTTTTTCTAATCGAACAATATCTTGTGACGGTTGAGAAGATTGAGAGGATTGGTTTGATGATTGAAAATTGGGGTGCCTATAAGGTTGTTTGGATTGAGGTGCAGCTTGAGAGGTTTGAGACTTGGGAGATGAAGCTTGGTAATTCGGGTTGGGGATAATGGGTTGCATGTGAGATGGGTTTGCCGAATTATTATGGTTTGACCAAGAAAATTTTGGGTGGTTTCTATAACCAGGATTGTACGTGGATGAGTAAGGATTATTTTGGGCTATAGCATTGGCTTGGTCCTGAGAGTAATAGTGGGGTAACCCTTCTCCGGCTTAAGGAGTTTGATTTTCTAAAGGAATTTGGCTTGGGCCCACGACATGCACTCCTCTGGTAGAAGTGTGAATGGGAACACGAATCGATTTCCATTGCATGTCCTTTTCAGAATAGTCTTCTAAGAACCGCCAAGCTTCATCGGCTGTTTTAGACATAAAATCTCCTCCACACATTGATTCTAATTGAGTTCTAGTCTGATAGTTCAGCCCTTCATATGCAATTTGACGTAAGTGATCTTTTAGAATTCCATGATGAGGGCAACTATATAATAGCTGGTTGAATCTCTCAAAATATTTTGAAAAAGTTCCCCCCTCATTTTGACAAAATTGATTTATCTCGGTTCAGATTTTTAGAGTTTTATGGAAAGGGAAAAACTTTTTCAAGAATGCAGTGACAATTTCATCCCAACTTCTTATGGAATGTCTTGGAAGAGAATTTATCCATCTTTTAGCGCTTTCAAGTAGTGCAAATGGAATTAGCCTTAGCTTGATCGATTCGTTAGATAGTTGTTGCATTTTTGTTGTGGAAGCATACAATTCAAATTCATTCAGAAATTCATAAGCATTTTCAGATCCCGTAAACTTTGGTACCCCTTGGATAAAAGAATGTTTTAGCTCAAAATTGTTTCCTTCAGCTGGTGGGAACATAATTGTAACACCCCGCAAATTCTATAACTGTGAAATTAACAAATTAAAGTATAATTAATTTGAAATCAAAGAACTAAGGGAAACGGGATACGCCATTGCGTTCGTCTCGGAAAAATACGCGAAATAGAGTCCGAGTTTTCGAAAAACGGAGTCCGTATGAAGAAGATATGGCCTTCGGAAGTTTCTAAATTAAATTTAAAATTCGAACAGAATAAAACAGTTTAAATTCCAAAAGTCGGGCCCAATGGGCCAGGGCGGAAAAACACCCGCCTAAGGCACCCAGGTCGACTGGGCTGTCGACCTGGTCTAGCCAGGTCGACAGGGCTGTCGACAGGGCTGTCGACAGGGCTGTCGACCTGGTCCAGAGCCAGGTCGAACCCAGTCCAACCTGGCTGGCCTATTCTATGTTGGTCGATTTTCTGTAGTCTGCTTTGTCATTAGGGCTAGGTGGCAGGCTCTAATTGGTCTCTCTTTAGGATGAATGGCTACGATCAAACCAAGCAACATCAATGGTCCTAATCAGTTCATAACCCCTATAAAAATGACCCTAGACTCAACCCTAATCTATTCATTCAAAAATAAGAACAAAGCCGCCATGTTGCTGAGGAACGACTTAGAGTAGCCACCAATTGGAGAGAGGATTAGGAGGCAAATTCTAAAAGCATAAAGCAACTTAATCAAATCAAATCGCATCTCCAAATCCCTAAATTGGAGAATTCGCCACACCATTGTAAGTAGAGTATTATTTTGGTATGAACAAATAATTGTGTTGGTTTGTATACTTGATTTGTGGCGATAAAGTAATTCATATTTGTGCGTTACTATGATTCTTATCGATTTGGAATATTGTATACGTTTGGATATTCTCGAATTATGTTATTCAATTATGAAAAACTACATGCGGTAGTTTTATGCAAGTATACGTTTGGAATATTCGCAAATTATGTAATCCATGTTGAAGCTACATGTATGTAGTTGATTAATTGAAATTCATGCAAGTTTGGGGTTTTGTTACTATGCCATCATAATGTATATTTTTATACAAAAATCATTTTGTACGTAATTGGAACAAATTTGGGTAATTATAGTTCATATGAAACTATGTTGAAATTTTGGCACCATGATTAAGCCATGCTTTTGTACTAGAAAACCTAATTGCAAACTTATGAATATGACTAGGCTACGATTGATATTTTGCATAATTTAAATCCATATTGTTAACAAGAATTATATGATGACATATGTGGTACATAGCTAGGTTAGATTCAAAAATCCCTTTTGCAAGTTTGCATGACTAAAGTAAAAATCATGATTTCATGTTAGAAATATTTATGCCATGTGAATAGATTTAAAATCATGATTAAGTTGAACTATACTTTTGTGTTAGTAACAAAAGTAAACACCTTTGTAAACATGTAGTAATCTTATGAACATGATTTGCTTATGTTTGACATTATGCCTGAATAAAAATATAGGTTTATGTTGTAGTTAAGCCTATGTGTCAATAATGATATTCTTATCTCAGCTATACGTTTACATGCTTTGACTCATGTCCCTTATGCTTTATGACCAAAGTATACATTACTACTATGCAAGTACACCAATTTCTATTTTGCAATTCCAACGTTATGTTGCAAGTTCATGCGTTCACATTCCCCTTTTTGTGTATGTACTCACGCTTTAAGCCTCCCCTTGTTCTCATGGCTAAGTTGGGCTTAAAAGCCTAAGCCCAACATATATTATGATAAACGAACGTATTAAACGGGGGAAAAGAACGTTGGGTTAAATTAATTAATAAATGAAAATATAAAGTAGAAGGGCCCAAATTCAAGTATGGGTTGGGCCCATGATTGGTGTAACCTTTACACCATTAACTTAATAATGGGCCGCAAATATTTACATATAAGAAAATAAAGAAGAAAGACAAAATATGTAAATGTAGAACATACGATGTGTTTAACCCGAGGTTGGATTGAGTTGTGATGTAAACCTGCCCGGAACCGCCCGGCTGTCCAGTAGTCACAACAATACCTATCCAATGTGGGAGGTTAAACATGGAGCCCAATAAGGACCCGAGGTTAGACTGAGTTGTGGCGTAAGACTGCCCGGAACCAACCGGCAACAGGCAGCCACAACAATACCTGTCTAATGTGAGAGGTCAAGGCTTTAATAAGACAATTAAGGCTGAGTCAGGATTGTTAGGATTAAGTGAACTAAAGACTTAATCAAAATGGGACATGCTAAACTAAACGGACTGGTGGGGGTTAGGTTAGAAAACACTTAACCAACTTAGCATGTTGGCTAGAGATAGAAAACCTAGTAACGGGGGACCCTTTTCAGCAGTAACCCTAGAAGGTGTATCAGGATACCCTGAAACTAGGCAGGGTGGGGCACGATTACTGGGCTGATTGTAAGAGGTCAAATCGATGGCGGTGGTGTAGCAGTGTAGGTTCTAACAGGGTGCGGGCGTGCACACACTCCGGCGCAGAAAAATAAGGCACTGGACACCAGTAGCATACCTGTGCACTCTAGGATTGTGTCGGGCCACCACCATAGGACTTGATACACCCCATGGTGGGACCAGCATAGGTAACTACAACATCGGGGGCCGTAAGACACATGTAACTATGCGAGTAGGAGCCGATCATCATAGAATGGACCACTTCACCCTGATTATGGGGTGCCAGTTGGAAACTAGTTTATATGGGTTCAGAGATTAACATGGGGTACGATAGTATATTCGACCATAGATAACTTAACCAAGTTATAGTGCTTTTCCACTTCTTGTTTATACCTATCATACCCAGTTCTTTATTCATAGCAGAATAGTACTAGACTTACTCAGGCTTTATGTCTGACTCTACTTTTCTTTCGTCTTCTTTTCTTCCGTTCCCCCCCCCCCAGGTCCACAGGGAGGGAACACAGCAGCTTGACCAGCCTTAACATCCAGCTTGAAGAAGAGAAATGTATTGCTTGGACTTTTTCGTTTTGAACTATGGCCTTGGACAATCCACTATGGGGCTTTTGCAGTTTATCTATGTTTTATTTATGCTTCTTTAAATAATGTAATCAAGACAGATTATGAAAGTGTTATGTTATGTTTTGGAAAAGATGTAAGACAATTATGGTGATGTTGTTGTAGCACGTATTTGCTTTTATGAAATAAAAGTTTTGTTGATTTTCCGCTGTTTACAAATATGTGTTCTTATATCTGTCTTGTATATCTGTGACTTATACTTATAAACCTCCACCAAAATTAGGGCATTCCCTTTGAGAGTGACCCTAACGGAGGTGGGGTGTTTCACTTGGTATCAGAGCATAGGTTTACCAGATAAGATAAAAAGTTTTGAAAAATTATTTTCAAAAAGGAAATTTAAAGAAGCATTTTTAAAAGAAAAATATTATTTTATTTTAAAAAGGCAAAGTCCACTCCCCAAAGCCATAGGTACTATCTCTTAGCCTTCGTTTTGAATCTATCCTTTTTGTTTCAGCATGTCCGAAGATCTTAACTTGCTAGAAGGGGTGCCCATACCTGGTTGGTTTAGACGGTTCTTAGAAGCAAGAGCCACTTAGCCAGGTCCTACTGTTCCTCCTCCCCCAGCTGCCGGAAATCATCCAGCTGCAGCGGCACCTTTTCCTCCACCTCCTCCTCAGGGAAACACGTTTGCTAAGATATGTAAAGATTTTAAAGCTATGGGAGGAAAGGATTTCCATGGAACTGAGTCCTTCGTAGCAGCTAGGAATTGGCTGAAAGAAACGGAGGACCTATTTATCATCTTTGAGGTAGAGGATAGACAAAAAGTACAATTGGCAGTATGGCTATTGAAGGGCGAGGCTTCCTACTGGTGGGAAGTCACTAATGCTGAAAGACCAGTGGAGACATGGGAGGACTTTAGGGCAAGGTTTGAGACTAAATTTCTCTCAGATGCGGAAAGAAGTTTGCAGTTGGAAAAATTCTTATTTCTTAAGCAAGGGGACAAGACAGTCAGAGAGTATGTTAATCAGTTCGATGAGCTGGCTAGGTTTGGGCTTGACCTAGTTAACACCCCGCACAAGAAGGCTCTCCGTTTCGTCAAAGGGTTGAATGAGCCATTACACAGTTTGGCCATGACCCATATACCCATGGGAGCCACGTATGAAAGATTGGTGCAAATGGCATTGCTGAATGAAGAGGATAAGGGCAAGAAGGAGACAAAGGCAGAAAGCTCTCAAGGGAAGAAAGAGGGTTTGCAGCCTAAGAAGACAGACTTTAAGAAGGGTGGGAAAGGCAACAAAGAGAAGAGGAAGTGTAATTTCTGTGGCAAAGTGGGGCACTTAGTAAAGGACTGCCGGAAAAAGAAGGCCAAGGAAAATGGTGGGTGCTTTTCTTGCGATGAGACAGGCCACAGGGCTAAGGACTGCCCAAAGAAACGAGGACAGGGGAAGAGGGCTGGATCCATCCCAGGGGCACAGGTTCATGTGCTGGAAGCGCCACCTCTGCAACAGAGAGGTATAAATACTTCTGTAGAAAGTGTAGTTTATCTTTATGATCACCCCGTTCGCACTTTATTTGATTCTGGCGCATCACACTCCTTTATCTCGTCTGCTTTAGTAGAATCTCTGCACCTAAAAACTAGTATGGTAGAGGACCCCTTAATTGTTTCAAACCCAATTGGGGGCCCAGCTCATTTGTCTATGATCTGTTTAGGATTGAAAATTTCTATTCTAAGTGTAGAATTTCAATGTAGTGCCTTTGTTTTGGGCTTTTCGGGTTATGGTTTGATTTTGGGTATGGATTGGCTATCCAGTAATGGGGCCATCCTTGATTGTGAGAAAAGGGTTGTTAGGCTCCTAACCCAGCTCGGTAATACTTTGGAAATTTCTTGTAATCCCTCGTATGCGGTTATGCTTAGTTATCTTGAATCGCTAGATGCCTCTGTTGAAAATTTGCAATCAGTTAAAGTGGTCCGGGAATATCCGGATGTCTTCGAAGAGGTGAAGGGCTTGCCTCCGAAGCGGGAAATAGACTTCCGCATATATCTTATAGATAATGCAAAGCCCGTTGCATTGCCCGTTAGACACATGGCTCCACGAGAAAGGAAAGAGCTCAGTAAACAGATTAAAGAGCTTCTAGAAAAGGGGTTCATTAGGAGGAGCATTTCAGAATGGGGCGCTCCAGTGGTGTTCGCTACAAAGGCGGATGGTTCACTCCGTCTATGTGTTGACTATAGGGAGCTCAACAAGCTAACGAAGAAGAATAGGCACCCTCTCCCTAGAATTGACGATTTGTTTGACCAGCTTGTAGGAGCATCTGTTTTCTCCCAACTCGATTTAGCAACCGGTTTTCATCAGCTAAGGGTGGCTGAAGATAGCATCGATAAAACGGCATTCAGAACCCCAGACGGCTTCTTTGAATGGCTTGTCATGCCTTTCGGCTTGACAAATGCACCTGCTTACTTCGTGGACCTGATGAGTAGGGTATTTAGAGATTTCCTCAACAAATTCGTAGTGGTCTTCGTAGATGATATCCTTATCTTCTCAAAGAGTGAAGAGGAACATGCTCAACACTTAAGGGCAATCATGGAAACTTTGCGAGTCCATCAACTAAAAGCCAAATTCTCCAAATGCCACTTTTGGAGAGAAGAGGTGAGGTTCCTTGGGCACATAGTATCCAAACAAGGGTTAGCAGTGGACCCTGCTAAGGTAGTGGCGGTACAGGATTGGAAGACACCAAGGAATGCAACTGAGGTCCGAAGCTTTCTAGGACTAGCAGGTTTCTATCGAAAATTCATAAGGGATTTTGCGAAAATCTCAGCTCCACTCACGAAATTAACTAAGAAGAATCTAGTGTTCAATTGGGATTTGGATTGCGAATTTGCTTTCCAACGACTGAAAAGGGCTCTCACAACAGCCCCAGTTTTGACGCTGCCAGATGGGAGCAAGATGTTCACTATTTATACGGATGCATGTGGGACAGGGCTAGGCGCCGTCTTAATGCAAGAAGGAAGGGTAGTAGCTTATGGCGGGAGGCAGTTGAAAGTGCACGAAAAGAACTACCCAACCCACGATCTTGAGTTAGCCGCCATCGTCTTTGCACTCAAGTCTTGGCGACACTATCTTCTAGGTGAGAAGTTCGAACTTTACACTGACCATAAATCGTTGAAATATCTTTTCTCGCAGAAGGATCTTAATTTGAGGCAACAAAGATGGATGGAGTTTCTTGCCTCGTACGATTTAGAAATCTCCTATACTCCGGGCAAAGGCAACGTAGTGGCAGACGCGTTGAGCCGAAAGAAATTGACCCTAAGCCCGTTGTTTGTTGAAAGACAAAGCCTAGAGTTTATAGCCAGTTTCGACTTCAGACCTTCCTCCGATTTCGTACCAGGCTTGCTAGCATCTCTCGAAGTGCGCCCAACTTTAGTGGATTCAGTAGCTACAGCACAACGCGAAGACCCTCAGCTTGTGGAAACAATTGATAGGCTAATTAGGGGTGAGACTTCAAGTCACCTCAACAGATACTCCATCGACGATAAGGGTTTGCTAAGGCGAGACGGAAGACTATGCGTCCCACAGACAAAAGATTTAATAAAGAAGGTTCTCGAGGAAGCACATCACTCCAAGATGACGATACACCCAGGCGGAGATAAAATGTACAAAGATATAAAAAGGACTTTCTTCTGGAACGGCATGAAAAAGGACGTGGCAAAATTCGTTTATAAGTGCAGGGTGTGCCAACGGGTTAAGGCGGAACAGAAAAAGCCTGGCGGACTACTACATCCTCTGGAGGTCCCGCAGTGGAAGTGGGATAGCATCTCAATGGACTTCATCGATGGGCTGCCTAGGTCTAGGAGAGGCAACACTAGCATTTGGGTAATAGTGGATAGGCTTTGTAACGATACGGATTTTGCCCGGACTTAATCGACCGCTAAATCGACCAAGACCGTTCAATTCCCGCATACGTTAACTTTGGGAATACAACAACATCAGAACAATAACAGCAGACTTTTATAACATCATAATAAATGTCACATCAGAGTACAGAATATATATCAGAGTACATTAAATAAATTTACAGCGGAAGATAAATTTACATTACTTTAATACAGTGCAGCGGAAATAAAATAACTAAGACAGCGGAAGACTTTTCTATGCTCCGGACACAGCTTTGAGCTTCAATCCAGGATCCTGCTAAAGAGATAAATATCTGCAAAAAGCTACTCGACTGCCCGTGTGGAAAAGAGGGCACCCGAGTTTGCAAAAGTGGAAACAAACAACGGGTCAGTCGTGGGACTGGTGTGAGAATTCTTAACTAATATAACTAATAGTAATAAGACAAATCCAAGGACCACGCCGCTAAAGCGGAACGGGTTTTATTCCAATGGATTGCCGTGCATAATTTAGGTAAATCGTCAAAACAACGCAATGCTTTGTAGAAAAATGAAACCATCATAAGACCCAAGTCCCATCACACAATGCAACGCAAACCGGAGGATAGGGTTTTACCTTATAATGGTCAAACATGCTTGATACGATAAAAACGATATTATTATTAGTGTGTATATGTTTTAAAACATTTCAAAGTAAATGTATCAATCCTAGGAAGCATAGGTACCATATGCTATGCCTCCATACTAGTAATACAATCAAAACCGCAAGGGTCGTATTTGGAATTTGGATTTCCATCTGAGTCAAGGCTAGGGAGGAGCTCCTTACCGATTCGAGACACTCTAGCTGATGCCTCAGGATTACCCGCAGTTAACCCTTGGATCCTGCAGGGCCGGTCCACACATACAGCTTCGTGGATTGGCAATTCCTGAACACACGTTTCCCGATCCTATAGGACCTATCCGAGGCGCCTCATTCCATCATCCACATAAGTAAAATGTCAGGGCTGGTAGGTCACTGACACCACTCTAGCTAGAAAGAAACGTGCTGCTCTCCCTGCGTTCCCTTCTCCCGTTTTAGACTCCGCCGGTGTGTGAGGCTCGTGAAGTCACGCTATACACAAAGCTATGCCTAAACAGGCTATGCTTTGATCATCCCACAAGGCCTGCTTTTCAACAAAGCCTTGATCATATGCATCTTAGCATGCCACATCGTCAATCCATACCATACCATTGATTTCTACCAACATATAACCTCTGAGCTCATACGTCTCAGAGAAGGGTGTAAAACACCAACCAGATATATGTTTAGCAGGGATCAACGAATACAGTATAAAGGAATACAATGTCAGACATACAATCCATTTATAACTTATGCTCTGGGTCTGAGCGAAAGTCAAATCCGTACAAATCAACACTACGTCCGGACGGCCACCACTGTAGCCCCTTCAAGGTAGCTACTCCAATCATGGGCATCAGCAGTCGTCGTCCATTCGATGTGAAGACCGTCGGTCTTCTATCGTCGTCTTCCAATCTTGGATTTTAAACGCCGCTTAAATTATTGGGAATGAGATAGACTCGGTCTTTCCAAATAATTCTCGTATATATATATATATATATATATGTATATATATTAAAAATCATTCTTATTTGTTAATAACATTTAACAGCTCACTCCTATTTAATTATATAAAATACATGTGAACTTTCATTCTTGCCACCTACTTATCATATTTACATTAAATAAAAATGTAAATTTTACCTACGGTGTACATTCATATATATATTACATAAATAAAATGTAAGCTTTTTCCTACGGTGTATATTGCCTCTTTATTTAACATTAAAAATAATGTTAACTTACCTGCGGTGTAAATTCTTTTAATAATTACATTATAAAATAGTGCAAATTAACATACAGTGAAATTCCATTATACCACATTATAAAATAATGTAATTTTAACTTACCGCGTAATTCTCTTAATATTAACATTTAAGATAATGTTAATTTAATCCTACGGTGAAATCCCTTTTATTTTAACATTGAAAATAATGTTAAATTATCCCATGGTGTACTTCTTTTATTTTAACATTAACATAAATGTAAATTATCATACGATACATTTTCTTTTTATTACATAAAAAAAAATTATAATGTAAATTTACATACAGTTGAATTTCTCTTTTTTTTTCTAATTACATCATAAATGTGACTTTCCTTCTTTAAATCTAAATTACATAAATGTAATGTTTTACTTCATTCTTATTTCATAAAATGAATGGTTTATTTCATTCTTTGTGTTTATCCTTCTTTTTACATTTGATAAAAACGATATATTTTTATCATCCTTTTTCATTTGATAAAAAAAAGTAATTTTTATCACTCTTTCATATTTGACAAAATAAATACTTTACTTTTGTTTACATAAAATGTAAACCTAACTCTCAGTGCAAATGTAAATTTTTGTTCTCATAACAAATTTCAACTCATAGCTACATTGGTAAATGTGAATTTTGTTCGCTTGCCAAATTTCATATCATAGTTTCAAATAAAAATGAAATTTTTATTTGCGATGCAAGTCCTCCTTCTAAGTCATAAATAAAAAGTAATATTTATTATCAATGCACATTCCTACTCTTTGTTTGCATATAAAAATGTAAATTCCACTTACAATGCAAGTTCATATATTTTTTTTTTTTTTTAATAAAAATGTAAATTCTAACTTTATCTCTTTTACTATGAAAATCCAATTCCTTAACATGTAAATTCTCTTGTTTCTTTATTTACATTTAAACAAAAATGTAACTTTTCTTACTTCAACTACATTTAACAAAAATGTGACTTTTCTTACCTTTAGACTTACATTAATCCAAAATGTAAATTTGGTTCTTTTCTTCTCTTTGAAACAAAAATATGAATTTTTGTTCTTTTATTTTGACATCTAAAATACTTTACTTTATATGCAAAAAGGTATGACCTTATCTATGCATTTTATATCAAATGCCATATATGACAACAACAGATAAATGAATTTTATTTCATATGCAGCATATGACCTAAACAACTAAATGAATATATGTTTCATATGCAATAACTGGCATTAACAAATGAATACACTTTCATATAAAATGTGTGATACTAACAAGTGTATATTTTCATATGCAATATAATGACATAAACAAGTGAATATATCTTCATTTACATTTGACAAAATAAATATTTTGTCACTCTTTTATTTTTGTCGACTTGAATCTTTCTTTTATACAAAAATAGTTCCTCTTTTCTTAATGACATATAAAAGATGAGTTTATATGTTAACAAATTTATTCCATTTCTCATGACATATAAAATATGTAATTTAATACATTAACAAAAATGTGAGTTTTATCTTTATAATTTCATTAACAAAAATGTGAGTTTTGTTGAACATAAAATCTAATTAACACAAAATGTTAATTCTTTACTTTATAATCAAATTAACAAAAGTGAATTTGTCGTTCTCAATTATATTAACAAAAGTAAATTTGTTCATACTCAATAATATTAACAAAAGTGAATTTTGTCGCTCTTTTAACATTAAACAAAAGTGTATTTTGTCGCTCCTTTAACATTAAACAAAAGTGTATTTTGTCCTCATTTACATTTTTAATGTAAATTTCCCTTTCATTGCCTATTTACCCCAAAAGGTAAGTTTTCCTTTTTCATTGTTTATTTACATAAAGATGTAAATCCTTCTTTTGCATTATTACATGGAAAATGTAATTTTCACTTAACTAATGAAATCAATGTTATTTTCAAATTTAACATATAACAGTACAATAATTTCATGTTTCTATATATTCAAATATCAAATAAAAGAACATTTTATTTGTTAACATTTTCCTATGGTTTCTAATATTATACAAAAGCATATTTTCCTATTTAACAAAATAAGTACTTTGCTTTACATATTTTGTTTTAACATAAAAAGAGTACTTTTAAATTGCATCAATTCTAACACAACAAAATGCATAAGGTGACACATAATACATAAGGTGATTTTTTTATTTTTGTCATCAATTCTAACATAACAAAGTACATAAGGTGATATTTTTATTTTTATCATCAATTCTAACATAACAAAGGATCACAATCAATACAAACAGCAAACACAATTTCTAACTCAATCATCACGGCACAACATCAAATTAAATAACATACAAACAGTTATTCAACAGCGAGGAAATAATTAATTTAATTAATTAATTAATTAAATAGAAGTTCTCACTTTGGTATTTTGATTTTGAATTTGACAAAAGCGACAAATTTATATGTCAATTCTAAATTTGACAAAAGTGACACTTTTATATGAAATGTCTAAATTTGACAAAAGTGATGTTTTATTCTAAATCAACATTTCCTAACAAAACGGTGTTTTCATTCTAATGTTACGTTACTAACAAAAATGAGATTTTGTTCTAAATAAACATTGCTAATAAAATGATATTGTTATTCTAAATAGACATCACTAACATTTCATATGACCAAAAATGATATTTTTCTATGTTAACATTTCATATGACTAAAAATGATATCTTCCTATTCTAATTTAATGAAACAAAGTGACGATAAAAATATGGTCTTTAATTGTGACAGAATAGCAATGAAAATATGTCCCTTTATTTCAACTCTTTTTATTCTATTTAAACATGTTTAACAAAATTTACATGTTTATTCTAAACAAACATTTTTAACAAAATTGACTTTTTATTCCTAATCAAACACGTTTAACAAAATTGACATCTTTATCCTAACATAACTTTTCTAATCAAAAGTGACATTTTAATTCTATATACTTTTTTTATTTAAATCAAAAGTGACATTTTAACAAAAATGATATTTTATTTCTAATGCAACACTTTGACTAAAATGTTATAATTCTCCTAATGAAACATTTTGACTAACATGTTATAATTCTAAGGCGACGCTACTAACAAAATATGTTATTTTTACACGACAATTCTAAATAAACATTTTATGTTAACATCACATTTCAAATAAAATGACAACTTTTAATTTAGTTTAACGAACATGATATTCTATTTTGTAAATTTTCATTCAATGAAATAACAATATTTATTTTTGTTGAATCCAATTCAAAAATAACATTTCTAACTCATTGTTTTAATTCACAAAAATGACATTTCAAAATTTTACAACAAACATGATACACACAATTTCAACAAACACAATCAAACATACATCATAATCACATAATAATCAACAGGGGAAATAAATATATACATACAATCATGAATCTCATACTGAACGAATATATCAATTTAACATTAAAATAAACAATTTTAAATTTTAAAAGAAAATAGAAATCTCACAGTCGTTGGAGAATTTGGCCAAAATCTCAGGCTGTTCAGAATCACTCCTTTCCAGTCTAGAGTTGCAGATCTCATTCTTACGAGTGCACAGCTTCTGAAATTATTCGATTTCATGTTCATATCGATGAGTTATGGTTCGATTTGTGTTGTAAACAATTTAAATAAAATAAATTACTTATGAAAATTACATCTTCTTCCTCATCAAAATCAAGGCCGACGTATAAACATATTTGGTTCCAAACTAGGTCAGAGGTTTGCTCGCTGTACGAGGCACTGGAGGTCGATCAGATGGCTTGGGGTTGTCGGGCTCGGGGAGGCGCGCAAGGGGGACCCACGGCGAGCAGCTCGGTGGTGGCAGGAGGCGGCTACGGGGGTGCGAGCGGCGCTCCTTTGCGGGTCTGGGTCTTGAGCCACGCGGCACCAGGGGCGATCATCGCCGTATCAAAATGACGAGCTCGAGTCCCTCTTCGATTTGAGTATTGATTCATGTTTTAATTCTTTGTGGGGAGGAAGAAATTGAGGAACCAAAATCGAATGATTTCGGCCATTGAAGAAGTGAATACAGCGGCTGTGTATTTGGGGTATTAGGGTTAGCGTATAGGGCTGTATATGGATGGTATTTATACGCGTATTTGTTTTAGTTAATTTATTTAATTCAAGAGAAAATCCTGTTAAACCACCTGAACTCCAAAATAAATTCAACGAAAAATGTCCCTAAGCAAATACCCCCGTTCCGGACGCAATGGAACAGGTCTCGTAACCTAATTCGGCTGTTACGATATATTTTTATTTAATTTAAAAAAAATAAATCTTTTAATTATTTAATTCTGACGCACAATTAAATTTACCGGGCCCACATACTGCCTCTAAAAATTACAGAAAAATTATATTTGGCTATGTTTTGACGATACGGTTCTAACGAGACTAATTTTGTCGAATTCTGAGACTGTTTGAAAAATGGCTATTTTGGAGTCGATTAAAATTGACCGAAACTGACAAAACACAGTTTCTTTTGCCACGCTCACATATTAACTCAGAAAATTCTAAAAATTGAAACCTAGCAATAATTTGACATTCCGGTTCCAACAAAAGTGGTTTCGTCGAAAACAGAGGTCGTTTGAAAATTGACTATTTCCAGTGGCTTTAATATTATTTAAAATTAAAAATTTTAAATTCTGGCACATTTTCCAACAAAGTTCTTTAAAATAAAAAAAATTTAAATTGGCCCTGATTTTCCGGGTTGTTACAATCTCCCCCACTTAAAATCTTTTCGTCCTCGAAAAGGAACTAAGCTAAAGGTAGTTAAATTAACTAACTAAATTTTAATTTTTATTTTAATTTCATTTGTTGGCTAACTTATCAAATACATATATACTTTTATATATTTAGAAACACATTTTCTAAAATAGGATTATATATATAATCAAAATACGTTAATTATAAGCTTATCACTCTGAACTCATTCTAGGGCATTACTAACCCCATCTCTAATGAGTTTTCTCATTCTAGGATACTGCTGATCCTATCTCTAATGAGTATTCTTATTGGACATTACTAATCCAATTCTCTGATGAGTCTTTTGTTCAGTTCTAACGAGTTGTACCCCAAAGATTTGAGCTAACGCTCTGATACCAACTGTAACGATGTGACGGCCCGCCTCGCACCAGCCTGCATTTCCTCCAAAAGTGCGCTGTACACATGCCCGACTAGCACAAGACGGTCGTCAGAAGAAAGGAAAGAAGAGAATGAACTAATCAAGAAACCTGTAGAATGTCTCACAGCGCATGGAATAAAATATAATAATAACATACTTGACACAAAACAGGCGAGACAGTGCATAAGCTGATAACTAGAATCAACATCAATCATCAAAGCAGCGGAAATCCAAATACAGCTTATTACAATTTTCCAAATTTACTGTCTCTAAACAAAAGAAAGCTGAAATAGAAGATACACCAACAATGCCCAAGCAGTGATCTTCAACAACACAGGGAGAATACTATATATATTACGTGGAAGCCTCCTGCTCGTCTCCGGATCATCTACCCGTGCATCACCAGCTAACCTGTCTCTAGTCTGCTCGTGTGAGCACCCAGAGTAATAAGAAGAGACATAAAACTCTGGGTCAGACATAAAGCCTGGTATGAGCGATAAGCATCTAAACAGAATAACAACAGGTATACTAAACCATACCTGAACCTGGACCTGCAACCAAAGAGTTAGTACCACATACCGTACAATACTCCAAGGTGCCATAATAAATGGTGTAAGAATACGGGGGTGGGGTGTACATGTCAAAATGATAGCAACAAATCATCCATAGCAACCATCCTCACATCTCTCACTCGGTGCGTAAAGCGTACGACATCTACCACTTTGGAACACTAGACAAACTGAGGCAACGACGAATCCCGACTTGTAGAAACCCTGCTGTGACCAAGCCAAACACTTGGAGTCATGACCAAACATTTCAATGACCCACTTCATTGGTCATAGCCCTTGGTTCTACCAATGCCATAATGGCCCTGAATCCGCCTTCGTACCTCCTACCATAGTGGTCCGAAGCTATAGGTGTCGATAACTCCTTGGCACGCGTCCCGCAGCAAAGCCCAACCATGAAGTGAACTCGTTGATTCCCATCTGAATCTTAAGCTCTAACTTCTCATTTGGACTTCCTTTGCATCTCGGGTTTGGTCGAATTGGAGTGGGTCTTCAGAAGAGTTGTCGTGCAGTAGCAGCTCTAGAATTCGGTTCGGTTCGGTCACCCATGCTCGGTTCGGTTCGGAGTGCCACCTTCCTCTTGTCTTCTTTCATTCAATTCGGGTCGGGTACTTCGCTCCGGGTCGGGTCGGGGTCCTCCTCCAGGTCGGGTCGGGTGTCCTTCCCTCCAGCGCTCCAATCCCTGGCTTGTTTCTTCACGTATTCCGATCCGATCCCTCCTTGCCATCTGATCCGCGTGGCCTTCCCTCTTGCTAGTTCTCCTGAGTGTTTGCTTCCGATCCGAGCCCTGCATCTCAATCGATCCGATCTGGCCTCCAATCACTCTTCCGATCCGATCCCCTTGTCCACCCCAACTCTAAGTGAACAGCCTTCCCTTTTGCCAAGCCTTCTCCAGCGACAAGTTCCAATCCAGTTCGAATCCCCTTGGTCAGTTCACAAATCCGATCCGACCCCCTTTCTCCGATCCGAACCGGTTCGGAACCTGCACACTTCTGAAATTTTCCAGCAAGCTTTCTACGCCATTCGACGACGTTTTCGAGCAATTTAACTATTCTAACCAATCATGAAACATACCATAGAGTCATAGTAACATGTAATAGCAACCACAAACAACAAACAACAATTTAAATGAATCAAAATGAATCAAAAGTGGCTAAAACCTCACATTTGCCTATAATCCCTCTTAATCATGTTTAAGCATACGATTAGCAAAACACATCGAAATTAACCCAAATTTCTAACAGAGCCTTAAAACATTATTTTAGAATTTTAAGAATTTTTCCAGAATTTATTTACGTATAAATTCGCTAATCTTCACTAATTACCCCTTAATTACCGTAATTAGTGCAAAAACTATGCAAATCACTCACCTTGGCCACAAATGAAATTCTCAGAACTGAAACTCCTCTGATTTAGGGCGAATACTGATGTCTAACAGCGGCTCCAACCTTGCTTTGGTGCTTTTTCTCCTTAATTTGGTGTTGCTAAGCCTAATCTTCAATTAGAGAGTGATTTGGGGTGTTTTAGATGTAGGGAGCCATTACTAAGGTCTTCAAGGAGGTTTGTGGCGGCTCAAAACTGAAATGAAAGTGATAACCTAACCCTAATCAGACCTCCTAAACCTCTAAACCCGAAATTCCCCTTGGGCCTAGCTGCTAATTACCCGCTTAAGCCCAATTAAGCTGTCTTTCACCATCTGAAACTTGTTTCAGCCATATCTCCCAAACGGTAAGTCCGTTCGGCTAATGTGACCACTCTACGGAAAGAGAAACCATCATCCGGAGCCAATGGAAGTGGTTTCAGGTCAAAATTCCTATCCAGTCAAAAGTTATGGCCAAAACAGTGGTAACTAGGGGTAAAATGGTCATTTAAAAATCGAGAAAAATCATGAACATGGGAAATGACCCCAATAGTCGTCTCCCAAAGTTACATGACCATACGACTTCGTATGCGACAGAAATAAATATTCTACGATCCTATGATGCGTAGAATGCGGGTCGTTACACTCTCCCCCCCTTAAGAAATTTCGTCCCCGAAATTCCTTAACCCAAAACATACAAAGGATCCCGCATGCCTACCAACCACATACAACAATCAAACATGCAAAACAAGCAAGCAAGCCTATCCTAGCATGCGGAAAACTAAACCGAAATCAAAATCTTACCAGGCAAAGAGTTCTGGATACTTTCTCCTTATGTCCTCCTCTGTTTCCCAAGTACAATCACTCTCGTCCTCGCTCCACTGTACCTTGACTAGCTTCACCGCCTTCCTTCGAAGTTGCTTCATGTCGTGCTCGACAATACGGGCCGGCTTGCGGTTCCCAACCGCCTCGGGTTCTACTTCGAAGTCCTCCAACTGATCAGGTGAAATAGTCATATCTGAGTCGTGAACGAACTTCCTTAGTTGGGAAACATGAAATACGTTATGAACTCCCGCCATCTTCTTCGGTAAGTCAATTCTATATGCCAAATTCCCGACTAATTCAAGAACAGGGAATGGGCCAACAAACCTTGGTGCCAACTTGCCTCTCCTGCCAAATCGTATTACGCTCTTCAACGGAGAAATCTTGACAAACACCAAGTCGCCAACGGAGAATTTTAAGTCTCTTCTCCTCTTATCAGCATAACTCTTCTGCCTATCCTGGGCAGCCTTCATTCGTTGTTGAATGACCTTGATCTTATCCGACGTTTCTCTCACCACCTCTGGTCCAAGCATAAACTTCTCGCCAGTCTCTATCCAACATGATGGTGAGTTACACGGTCTTCCGTACAAAGCTTCAAACGGAGCCATACCGATACTGGATTGGTAACTATTATTATATGCAAACTCTACTAGATGCAAATGGTCATCCCATGATCCACCAAAGTCCAACATACATGCTCTCAAGAGATCTTCTAAAATACGATTCACCCTTTCCGTCTGACCGTCGGTCTGAGGATGATATGCGGTACTAAGATGTAACTCAGACCCTAGAGCCTCTTGTAAGCTCTTCCAAAACCCACTAGTAAACAACGGGTCTCGGTCGCTCACAATGCTTTTAGGTACTCCATGAAATCTCACTACCCACTTCATATACAATTCTGCTAACTTAGCTGTCGTTCTTGTCGATTTGACTGGTATAAACCTTGCACTTTTAGTCAGTCGGTCTACAATCACCCAAATGCTATCATATCCCGATCTAGTCCTTGGTAAACCATCGACGAAATCCATCGAGACTTGCTCCCATTTCCATTCGGGAGTTTCTAATGGCTGTAACAGACCACTAGGCTTCTTTTGCTCGGCTTTAACTAGCTGGCAATTCATGCACTTGGATATAAACTTTCCAACGTCTCTTTTCATTCCTTCCCAGTAGTAAGTCTGCTTCATATCTCGATACATCTTGTTACCACCGGGGTGTATAGTCAGTCTTGAGTGATGACATTCTCTAAGCACTTCGTCTCTCAATCCATTGACATTGGGTACAACGAGCTTTCCATTCCTTCTAAGCCATCTATCTTGATCAAGCCCATACTTGCTCACCTCCTCATCGACACCCATCTCTAACTTGGAGATGATTTCCAATAGGTTAGGATCGTCCCTCTGACTAGAGCCGATCCGCTCAATCAAAGTGGGTCTGATAGTCAAACTCGCTAACATTTCTGGATCCAATTCGCACTTTGGTCTGAAATCAAACCCCGCGATAAACTCCAGTTGCTTCCATTCAAGGAACATAGCCCCCAAGCTGGCATGTCTTCTACTCAATGCATCAGCCACCGCATTGCCCTTTCCTGGTGTGTATGCGATGTCAAAATCATAGGAAGCTAAGAACTCTAACCATCTCTGCTGACGGAGATTTAAATCCTTCTGGGAGAATAAATACTTTAACGACTTATGATCTGTAAATAGCTCAAATCTTTCTCCCAAGAGATAGTGTCTCCACATCTTTAACGCAAACACGATCGCTGCCAATTCTAAATCATGGGTAGGATATTTCCTCTCGTGCGGTTTCAATTGCCGACTTGCATAAGCTACAACCCTACCGCCTTGCATCAGTACAGCACCCAGTCCGGTACCACAGGCATCCGTGTATACCGTCATCTCTTCATCCCCCTTAGGAATGACTAACACTGGTGCGCTTGTTAACTTGTCCTTTAGGCTTTTAAATGCATTCTCACACCTTTCATCCCAAACAAAAGCTTGATTCTTCTTGGTCAACTGGGTCAATGGTGCTGCTATCTTGGAGAAACCTTGGATAAACTTACGATAATATCCCGCTAACCCCAAGAAACTTCTTACATCAGTTGCATTCTTGGGCGTAGGCCAATCTTGTACCGTAGCCACCTTCGCTGGGTCCACGGCAATACCATTCTCTGATACAACATGGCCCAAGAACCTCACTTCCCTCTTCCAGAAGTGACACTTAGAAAACTTTGCTTTCAATTGGTGTTTTCTCAACACCTCCATCGCTACTCTTAAATGTTCCTTGTGTTCCTCCTCTGTCCTCGAATAGACCAAAATATCATCAACGAACACAAGGACAGACTTATTCAGCTGATCTCTGAATACCCTATTCATAAGGTCCACAAAATATGCCGGGGCATTAGTCAGTCCAAATGGCATAACCAACCATTCATAAAACCCAGACGGCGTCCGAAATGCCGTTTTAGCTATACTCTCAGCTTCCACTCTAAGCTGATGAAAACCTGTCGCGAGATCCAACTGAGAAAATACTCTCGCGCCACTCAACTGATCGAACAAATCATCTATCCGCGGTAGAGGATACTTGTTCTTCCTCGTCACTTTATTCAATTCGCGGTAGTCTACACACAAACGAAGGGAACCATCCGCCTTGGTAGCAAACACAACTGGTGCTCCCCATTCAGAAACACTCCTTCTGATAAATCCCTTCTTCAAAAGATCGCTGACTTGCACCTCGAGCTCTCGCTGCTCTCTTGGTGCCATACGACGAAGTGGCATCACTATAGGCCTGGCATCCTTTACCAAATCAATACGGAACTCAATCTCTCGGTGTGGTGGAAGTCCGGTCACTTCTTCGAAGACATCCGGATACTGGCCAACCACGGGCAAACCTGACAACTCACTATGCGGAATGTCGAGGGAGTTTAGAAAACTAGCCAATACCCCTTTACTGGGTAGACCACCAAACACTATCCTCCGCCCATCATCCGCTCTAGCTGTCACCAACAAGCCCTCACAGTCTACCACCACCCCGTACCTTCGGAGCCAATCTACTCCCAAAATAATGCCAAACCCAGTAAAGCCCAAAACAAAGCAATCACAAACAAACATGCATCCATGACTCGATAAGACCACATTACGACAAATCATGCTAAGGCTAGTCGAACCACCAATCGGGTTCGTCACTACTAAAGGCCTATCGACAATCTCGGGCTCCAATCCCAACCTATCTACCAGGTCACTAGATACGAAAGAACTGGAAGCTCCGGTATCAAACAAAACTCTAACAGGAACATCATAAACAGAAAGCATACCTTGAATGACGACATTCTTTCCCTTCTCCGCCGCAGTTGGGGCATTCGACGAAGAAGGAATAGCATTAAGAGCATATGCTTTCACCATTTGCTTTTCCTTAGGGGGTTGCGGACACTTGTCCTTGTGATGTCCCAATTGGCCACAATTGAAGCACTTCCTGTCCGCTGGCTTGGCCCGACAATTACTAGCATAATGGCCCTTCTTACCACAGCTGAAGCACTCCACATCTTGCTTATTCTTCTTCTTCTGGCCACCCCTAGCCTGGTTCTGCTTTCTCTTATTCTGAGAACCACCTTTGCCTCCACCACTAGCTTGTGGCTTTGGCTCTTCTGCGGATGCAGCCTCAGTCTTCGACTTGGGGTAGAGACTTTCTGACCTTAACGCTTTCCCCACAATCGATTCAAACGTCTCATCGATGTGGTTAATAAGTTTTTCCCCCAAGTATTGATCCAAACCAGTTATAAATTTCTCATTCTTTTTCTCAGCAGTATCAATAAGAGATAACCCATATTTTGACAAAGTGTCAAACTCAGCAATATACTCCGAGACAGCTCTGCCATTCTGCTTGAGCTCCAAGAATTTCTTAAACAGCATTGACTTCTGAGCAGCTGGAATGAACTTCTCACTAAAGCGAGCCTTAAACTGCTCCCAAGTAATCTGGTCTTCGTGAGTAGCTGCCTTTATAGCATTCCACCAATTCATTGCCCGCCCTTGCAGTTGACGGGACGCTAGCTTTCTCTTCATCGCATCCTCGATACCCAAATCCTCGAAGATACGTTCGCAACTATCCAACCAATCCTGAACATCCGTAGCCGACTCCGTTCCGTGGAACGGCTTCCCACCAAGACTAGTATAATCCTTGTTTAGCTTGGCGAAGTCGACCCTCGGCGCCTGCACTATTGGACCACCACCATTTCCACCATTGGGAGCTGCCCTCTGAACATCCCTAAGCATCTCTCTCATGAGGTCAGTAAACATCGTCCTCATGTCAGCAGCATTCCCATTATTGGTTCCCCTACCAGCACCTCTAGTATCTCGGCTCATCGTCAATCTGAAAAAGGAAATGATTAACGACTCCATAGTGGTGCTAGTGCAGTACGACTTCATCCTTATACTACTAATAGTATATATGTATATATAGCTTTTGAAAACCCAAATAATCACAAATACGCTCTCTCGTATACGCATATTATCTCTCCCTGATAACTTCCCTAGGTTAACTACGCAACCTAGAGCTCTGATACCAAGTGTGACGGCCCGCCTCGCACCAGCCTGCATTTCCTCCAAAAGTGCGCTGTACACATGCCCGACTAGCACAAGACGGTCGTCAGAAGAAAGGAAAGAAGAGAATGAACTAATCAAGAAACCTGTAGAATGTCTCACAGCGCATGGAATAAAATATAATAATAACATACTTGACACAAAACAGGCGAGACAGTGCATAAGCTGATAACTAGAATCAACATCAATCATCAAAGCAGCGGAAATCCAAATACAGCTTATTACAATTTTCCAAATTTACTGTCTCTAAACAAAAGAAAGCTGAAATAGAAGATACACCAACAATGCCCAAGCAGTGATCTTCAACAACACAGGGAGAATACTATATATATTACGTGGAAGCCTCCTGCTCGTCTCCGGATCATCTACCCGTGCATCACCAGCTAACCTGTCTCTAGTCTGCTCGTGTGAGCACCCAGAGTAATAAGAAGAGACATAAAACTCTGGGTCAGACATAAAGCCTGGTATGAGCGATAAGCATCTAAACAGAATAACAACAGGTATACTAAACCATACCTGAACCTGGACCTGCAACCAAAGAGTTAGTACCACATACCGTACAATACTCCAAGGTGCCATAATAAATGGTGTAAGAATACGGGGGTGGGGTGTACATGTCAAAATGATAGCAACAAATCATCCATAGCAACCATCCTCACATCTCTCACTCGGTGCGTAAAGCGTACGACATCTACCACTTTGGAACACTAGACAAACTGAGGCAACGACGAATCCCGACTTGTAGAAACCCTGCTGTGACCAAGCCAAACACTTGGAGTCATGACCAAACATTTCAATGACCCACTTCATTGGTCATAGCCCTTGGTTCTACCAATGCCATAATGGCCCTGAATCCGCCTTCGTACCTCCTACCATAGTGGTCCGAAGCTATAGGTGTCGATAACTCCTTGGCACGCGTCCCGCAGCAAAGCCCAACCATGAAGTGAACTCGTTGATTCCCATCTGAATCTTAAGCTCTAACTTCTCATTTGGACTTCCTTTGCATCTCGGGTTTGGTCGAATTGGAGTGGGTCTTCAGAAGAGTTGTCGTGCAGTAGCAGCTCTAGAATTCGGTTCGGTTCGGTCACCCATGCTCGGTTCGGTTCGGAGTGCCACCTTCCTCTTGTCTTCTTTCATTCAATTCGGGTCGGGTACTTCGCTCCGGGTCGGGTCGGGGTCCTCCTCCAGGTCGGGTCGGGTGTCCTTCCCTCCAGCGCTCCAATCCCTGGCTTGTTTCTTCACGTATTCCGATCCGATCCCTCCTTGCCATCTGATCCGCGTGGCCTTCCCTCTTGCTAGTTCTCCTGAGTGTTTGCTTCCGATCCGAGCCCTGCATCTCAATCGATCCGATCTGGCCTCCAATCACTCTTCCGATCCGATCCCCTTGTCCACCCCAACTCTAAGTGAACAGCCTTCCCTTTTGCCAAGCCTTCTCCAGCGACAAGTTCCAATCCAGTTCGAATCCCCTTGGTCAGTTCACAAATCCGATCCGACCCCCTTTCTCCGATCCGAACCGGTTCGGAACCTGCACACTTCTGAAATTTTCCAGCAAGCTTTCTACGCCATTCGACGACGTTTTCGAGCAATTTAACTATTCTAACCAATCATGAAACATACCATAGAGTCATAGTAACATGTAATAGCAACCACAAACAACAAACAACAATTTAAATGAATCAAAATGAATCAAAAGTGGCTAAAACCTCACATTTGCCTATAATCCCTCTTAATCATGTTTAAGCATACGATTAGCAAAACACATCGAAATTAACCCAAATTTCTAACAGAGCCTTAAAACATTATTTTAGAATTTTAAGAATTTTTCCAGAATTTATTTACGTATAAATTCGCTAATCTTCACTAATTACCCCTTAATTACCGTAATTAGTGCAAAAACTATGCAAATCACTCACCTTGGCCACAAATGAAATTCTCAGAACTGAAACTCCTCTGATTTAGGGCGAATACTGATGTCTAACAGCGGCTCCAACCTTGCTTTGGTGCTTTTTCTCCTTAATTTGGTGTTGCTAAGCCTAATCTTCAATTAGAGAGTGATTTGGGGTGTTTTAGATGTAGGGAGCCATTACTAAGGTCTTCAAGGAGGTTTGTGGCGGCTCAAAACTGAAATGAAAGTGATAACCTAACCCTAATCAGACCTCCTAAACCTCTAAACCCGAAATTCCCCTTGGGCCTAGCTGCTAATTACCCGCTTAAGCCCAATTAAGCTGTCTTTCACCATCTGAAACTTGTTTCAGCCATATCTCCCAAACGGTAAGTCCGTTCGGCTAATGTGACCACTCTACGGAAAGAGAAACCATCATCCGGAGCCAATGGAAGTGGTTTCAGGTCAAAATTCCTATCCAGTCAAAAGTTATGGCCAAAACAGTGGTAACTAGGGGTAAAATGGTCATTTAAAAATCGAGAAAAATCATGAACATGGGAAATGACCCCAATAGTCGTCTCCCAAAGTTACATGACCATACGACTTCGTATGCGACAGAAATAAATATTCTACGATCCTATGATGCGTAGAATGCGGGTCGTTACAAACGATACGGATTTTGCCCGGACTTAATCGACCGCTAAATCGACCAAGACCGTTCAATTCCCGCATACGTTAACTTTGGGAATACAACAACATCAGAACAATAACAGCAGACTTTTATAACATCATAATAAATGTCACATCAGAGTACAGAAAATATATCAGAGTACATTAAATAAATTTACAGCGGAAGATAAATTTACATTTCTTTAATACAGTGCAGCGGAAATAAAATAACCAAGACAGCGGAAGACTTTTCTATGCTCCGGACACAGCTTTGAGCTTCAATCCAGGATCCTGCTAAAGAGATAAATATCTGCAAAAAGCTACTCGACTGCCCGTGTGGAAAAGAGGGCACCCGAGTTTGCAAAAGTGGAAACAAACAACGGGTCAGTCGTGGGACTGGTGTGAGAATTCTTAACTAATATAACTAATAGTAATAAGACAAATCCAAGGACCACGCCGCTAAAGCGGAACGGGTTTTATTCCAATGGATTGCCGTGCATAATTTAGGTAAATCGTCAAAACAACGCAATGCTTTGTAGAAAAATGAAACCATCATAAGACCCAAGTCCCATCACACAATGCAACGCAAACCGAAGGATAGGGTTTTACCTTATAATGGTCAAACATGCTTGATACGATAAAAACGATATTATTATTAGTGTGTATATGTTTTAAAACATTTCAAAGTAAATGTATCAATCCTAGGAAGCATAGGTACCATATGCTATGCCTCCATACTAGTAATACAATCAAAACCGCAAGGGTCGTATTTGGAATTTGGATTTCCATCTGAGTCAAGGCTAGGGAGGAGCTCCTTACCGATTCGAGACACTCTAGCTGATGCCTCAGGATTACCCGCAGTTAACCCTTGGATCCTGCAGGGCCGGTCCACACATACAGCTTCGTGGATTGGCAATTCCTGAACACACGTTTCCCGATCCTATAGGACCTATCCGAGGCGCCTCATTCCATCATCCACATAAGTAAAATGTCAGGGCTGGTAGGTCACTGACACCACTCTAGCTAGAAAGAAACGTGCTGCTCTCCCTGCGTTCCCTTCTCCCGTTTTAGACTCCGCCGGTGTGTGAGGCTCGTGAAGTCACGCTATACACAAAGCTATGCCTAAACAGGCTATGCTTTGATCATCCCACAAGGCCTGCTTTTCAACAAAGCCTTGATCATATGCATCTTAGCATGCCACATCGTCAATCCATACCATACCATTGATTTCTACCAACATATAACCTCTGAGCTCATATGTCTCAGAGAAGGGTGTAAAACACCAACCAGATATATGTTTAGCAGGGATCAACGAATACAGTATAAAGGAATACAATGTCAGACATACAATCCATTTATAACTTATGCTCTGGGTCTGAGCGAAAGTCAAATCCGTACAAATCAACACTACGTCCGGACGGCCACCACTGTAGCCCCTTCAAGGTAGCTACTCCAATCATGGGCATCAGCAGTCGTCGTCCATTCGATGTGAAGACCGTCGGTCTTCTATCGTCGTCTTCCAATCTTGGATTTTAAACGCCGCTTAAATTATTGGGAATGAGATAGACTCGGTCTTTCCAAATAATTCTCGTATATATATATATATATATATATATATATATATATGTATGTATATAAATTAAAAATCATTCTTATTTGTTAATAACATTTAACAGCTCACTCCTATTTAATTATATAAAATACATGTGAACTTTCATTCTTGCCACCTACTTATCATATTTACATTAAATAAAAATGTAAATTTTACCTACGGTGTACATTCATATATATATTACATAAATAAAATGTAAGCTTTTTCCTACGGTGTATATTGCCTCTTTATTTAACATTAAAAATAATGTTAACTTACCTGCGGTGTAAATTCTTTTTATAATTACATTATAAAATAGTGCAAATTAACATACAGTGAAATTCCATTATACCACATTATAAAATAATGTAATTTTAACTTACCGCGTAATTCTCTTAATATTAACATTTAAGATAATGTTAATTTAATCCTACGGTGAAATCCCTTTTATTTTAACATTGAAAATAATGTTAAATTATCCCATGGTGTACTTCTTTTATTTTAACATTAACATAAATGTAAATTATCATACGATACATTTTCTTTTTATTACATTAAAAAAAATTATAATGTAAATTTACATACAGTTGAATTTCTCTTTTTTTTTCTAATTACATCATAAATGTGACTTTCCTTCTTTAAATCTAAATTACATAAATGTAATGTTTTACTTCATTCTTATTTCATAAAATGAATGGTTTATTTCATTCTTTGTGTTTATCCTTCTTTTTACATTTGATAAAAACGATATATTTTTATCATCCTTTTTCATTTGATAAAAAAAAGTAATTTTTATCACTCTTTCATATTTGACAAAATAAATACTTTACTTTTGTTTACATAAAATGTAAACCTAACTCTCAGTGCAAATGTAAATTTTTGTTCGCATAACAAATTTCAACTCATAGCTACATTGGTAAATGTGAATTTTGTTCGCTTGCCAAATTTCATATCATAGTTTCAAATAAAAATGAAATTTTTATTTGCGATGCAAGTCCTCCTTCTAAGTCATAAATAAAAAGTAATATTTATTATCAATGCACATTCCTACTCTTTGTTTGCATATAAAAATGTAAATTCCACTTACAATGCAAGTTCATATATTTTTTTTTTTTTTTTTAATAAAAATGTAAATTCTAACTTTATCTCTTTTACTATGAAAATCCAATTCCTTAACATGTAAATTCTCTTGTTTCTTTATTTACATTTAAACAAAAATGTAACTTTTCTTACTTCAACTACATTTAACAAAAATGTGACTTTTCTTACCTTTAGACTTACATTAATCCAAAATGTAAATTTGGTTCTTTTCTTCTCTTTGAAACAAAAATATGAATTTTTGTTCTTTTATTTTGACATCTAAAATACTTTACTTTATATGCAAAAAGGTATGACCTTATCTATGCATTTTATATCAAATGCCATATATGACAACAACAGATAAATGAATTTTATTTCATATGCAGCATATGACCTAAACAACTAAATGAATATATGTTTCATATGCAATAACTGGCATTAACAAATGAATACACTTTCATATGAATGTGTGATACTAACAAGTGTATATTTTCATATGCAATATAATGACATAAACAAGTGAATATATCTTCATTTACATTTGACAAAATAAATATTTTGTCACTCTTTTATTTTTGTCGACTTGAATCTTTCTTTTATACAAAAATAGTTCCTCTTTTCTTAATGACATATAAAAGGTGAGTTTATATGTTAACAAATTTATTCCATTTCTCATGACATATAAAATATGTAATTTAATACATTAACAAAAATGTGAGTTTTATCTTTATAATTTCATTAACAAAAATGTGAGTTTTGTTGAACATAAAATCTAATTAACACAAAATGTTAATTCTTTACTTTATAATCAAATTAACAAAAGTGAATTTGTCGTTCTCAATTATATTAACAAAAGTAAATTTGTTCATACTCAATAATATTAACAAAAGTGAATTTTGTCGCTCTTTTAACATTAAACAAAAGTGTATTTTGTCGCTCCTTTAACATTAAACAAAAGTGTATTTTGTCCTCATTTACATTTTTAATGTAAATTTCCCTTTCATTGCCTATTTACCCTAAAAGGTAAGTTTTCCTTTTTCATTGTTTATTTACATAAAGATGTAAATCCTTCTTTTGCATTATTACATGGAAAATGTAATTTTCACTTAACTAATGAAATCAATGTTATTTTCAAATTTAACATATAACAGTACAATAATTTCATGTTTCTATATATTCAAATATCAAATAAAAGAACATTTTATTTGTTAACATTTTCCTATGGTTTCTAATATTATACAAAAGCATATTTTCCTATTTAACAAAATAAGTACTTTGCTTTACATATTTTGTTTTAACATAAAAAGAGTACTTTTAAATTGCATCAATTCTAACACAACAAAATGCATAAGGTGACACATAATACATAAGGTGATTTTTTTATTTTTGTCATCAATTCTAACATAACAAAGTACATAAGGTGATATTTTTATTTTTATCATCAATTCTAACATAACAAAGGATCACAATCAATACAAACAGCAAACACAATTTCTAACTCAATCATCACGGCACAACATCAAATTAAATAACATACAAACAGTTATTCAACAGCGAGGAAATAATTAATTTAATTAATTAATTAATTAAATAGAAGTTCTCACTTTGGTATTTTGATTTTGAATTTGACAAAAGCGACAAATTTATATGTCAATTCTAAATTTGACAAAAGTGACACTTTTATATGAAATGTCTAAATTTGACAAAAGTGATGTTTTATTCTAAATCAACATTTCCTAACAAAACGGTGTTTTCATTCTAATGTTACGTTACTAACAAAAATGAGATTTTGTTCTAAATAAACATTGCTAATAAAATGATATTGTTATTCTAAATAGACATCACTAACATTTCATATGACCAAAAATGATATTTTTCTATGTTAACATTTCATATGACTAAAAATGATATCTTCCTATTCTAATTTAATGAAACAAAGTGACGATAAAAATATGGTCTTTAATTGTGACAGAATAGCAATGAAAATATGTCCCTTTATTTCAACTCTTTTTATTCTATTTAAACATGTTTAACAAAATTTACATGTTTATTCTAAACAAACATTTTTAACAAAATTGACTTTTTATTCCTAATCAAACACGTTTAACAAAATTGACATCTTTATCCTAGCATAACTTTTCTAATCAAAAGTGACATTTTAATTCTATATACTTTTTTTATTTAAATCAAAAGTGACATTTTAACAAAAATGATATTTTATTTCTAATGCAACACTTTGACTAAAATGTTATAATTCTCCTAATGAAACATTTTGACTAACATGTTATAATTCTAAGGCGACGCTACTAACAAAATATGTTATTTTTACACGACAATTCTAAATAAACATTTTATGTTAACATCACATTTCAAATAAAATGACAACTTTTAATTTAGTTTAACGAACATGATATTCTATTTTGTAAATTTTCATTCAATGAAATAACAATATTTATTTTTGTTGAATCCAATTCAAAAATAACATTTCTAACTCATTGTTTTAATTCACAAAAATGACATTTCAAAATTTTACAACAAACATGATACACACAATTTCAACAAACACAATCAAACATACATCATAATCACATAATAATCAACAGGGGAAATAAATATATACATACAATCATGAATCTCATACTGAACGAATATATCAATTTAACATTAAAATAAACAATTTTAAATTTTAAAAGAAAATAGAAATCTCACAGTCGTTGGAGAATTTGGCCAAAATCTTAGGCTGTTCAGAATCACTCCTTTCCAGTCTAGAGTTGCAGATCTCATTCTTACGAGTGCACAGCTTCTGAAATTATTCGATTTCATGTTCATATCGATGAGTTATGGTTCGATTTGTGTTGTAAACAATTTAAATAAAATAAATTACTTATGAAAATTACATCTTCTTCCTCATCAAAATCAAGGCCGACGTATAAACATATTTGGTTCCAAACTAGGTCAGAGGTTTGCTCGCTGTACGAGGCACTGGAGGTCGATCAGATGGCTTGGGGTTGTCGGGCTCGGGGAGGCGCGCAAGGGGGACCCACGGCGAGCAGCTCGGTGGTGGCAGGAGGCGGCTACGGGGGTGCGAGCGGCGCTCCTTTGCGGGTCTGGGTCTTGAGCCACGCGGCACCAGGGGCGATCATCGCCGTATCAAAATGACGAGCTCGAGTCCCTCTTCGATTTGAGTATTGATTCATGTTTTAATTCTTTGTGGGGAGGAAGAAATTGAGGAACCAAAATCGAATGATTTCGGCCATTGAAGAAGTGAATACGGCGGCTGTGTATTTGGGGTATTAGGGTTAGCGTATAGGGCTGTATATGGATGGTATTTATACGCGTATTTGTTTTAGTTAATTTATTTAATTCAAGAGAAAATCCTGTTAAACCACCCGAACTCCAAAATAAATTCAACGAAAAATGTCCCTAAGCAAATACCCCCGTTCCGGACGCAATGGAACAGGTCTCGTAACCTAATTCGGCTGTTACGATATATTTTTATTTAATTTAAAAAAAATAAATCTTTTAATTATTTAATTCTGACGCACAATTAAATTTACCGGGCCCACATACTGCCTCTAAAAATTACAGAAAAATTATATTTTGCTATGTTTTGACGATACGGTTCTAACGAGACTAATTTTGTCGAATTCTGAGACTGTTTGAAAAATGGCTATTTTGGAGTCGATTAAAATTGACCGAAACTGACAAAACACAGTTTCTTTTGCCACGCTCACATATTAACTCGGAAAATTCTAAAAATTGAAACCTAGCAATAATTTGACATTCCGGTTCCAACAAAAGTGGTTTCGTCGAAAACAGAGGTCGTTTGAAAATTGACTATTTCCAGTGGCTTTAATATTATTTAAAATTAAAAATTTTAAATTCTGGCACATTTTCCAACAAAGTTCTTTAAAATAAAAAAAATTTAAATTGGCCCTGATTTTCCGGGTTGTTACAGGCTTACTAAAAGCGCCCACTTTTTACCTGTCAAAAGTAAAAGAACTGCCTCATCCCTTGCATCACTTTACCTCAAGGAAATCGTTCGACTCCATGGAATACCATCTAGCATTGTTAGTGACCGAGACCCCATCTTCACCAGTGAGTTTTGGCGGAGTCTGCAAGAAGCAGTAGGAACGCAGTTATGCTTGAGCACAGCCTATCATCCCCAAACCGACGGCCAAACAGAGAGAGTGAACAGAGTTTTGGAAGACCTTTTAAGACTGTGCGTCCTTGACTTCGGAGGGACATGGGAAGACCACCTTCCTTTGGTGGAATTTGCCTACAACAACAGTTATCAAGCAACCATCGGAATGGCGCCCTTCGAAGCTTTATATGGAAGACCGTGCCGATCGCCCACTTGTTGGTGGGAATCTACTGATAAGCTCATACTTGGACCAGATATGATCCGAGAGACTTCAGAGAAAGTAGACTTAATACGAAGAAGGATGAAGACGGCCCAAGACAGACAGAAGTCCTATGCCGACAAGAGAAGGACCGACCTTGAATTTGAGGTTGGAGACAGAGTTTTTCTCAAGGTATCACCGCTAAGAAACGTTGTTCGTTTTGGAACCACAGGAAAACTGGCACCAAGGTTCGTAGAGCCATTCCCTATTATCGAGAAAATTGGGAAAATGGCCTATAGACTAGAGCTACCCGAGAAGTTGGCTGGAGTCCACAACGTTTTTCACGTTTCACATCTCCGAAAATGTCTACATGAGTCTGCTGAAGTGGTAGAGCCAAATATCCTCGAAGAGGCCGAAGTGGAATGCGAAGCAACCATAAGAAAAGTTCCAACCTGCATATTAGGAATGGAAGTGAAGAAGCTACGCAACCGTGAAGTCAGGCTCGTCAAAGTCCAGTGGAGCGACGCCGAGGGAGACGCGACTTGGGAAACTGAAGCTAGAATACGCACTGCCTACCCTTTTCTGTTCGAGGGTACATCCTTGATCTTTCCTTTTCCTTAAGTTGCGCTTTTATCTATCTTTTTAGGTATATTTCCTCGACCTTATCTTTTAGGTAGAAACCCTTTGGATGGAAACATGTAATTGAAACATGTTATGGATGATGGTTGCAAGTGGTTGCAAGTGATTGCTAGTGGTTGCTCGTGGTTGCATATACACACACAATCTAGGTTTTAGATCGGCTCAGTCACTTCATATTGCATATGCATATATGTTTGCATTCGTATGTGGTTGAACTTTAATGTGTTGTCATGTGGATGCTGCATTTGTATTGAATGATTGTGCACTCATGTAGAATCAAGAATCAAGAATAAGAAAATTTGCATACATAATGGATTCATGGCACTTACATAATTCGCATTAAGGAGGTCAACTGAATCAGTAGACCGCCTGATTTTGCATTAGATAAGTACATGTACACACACACTTCGCATATGATCATGAAGCATTAGAAGTCTTTTAAGGACAATGGATGCTCGTGTTTGATGGATGAGTAGATGGATGATTGGATGGTAGGATATACATTCCTCCTAACTTGAAGATTTCGGGGACAAAATCCTTTTAAGTGGGGGAGAATGTAACACCCCGCAAATTCTATAACTGTGAAATTAACAAATTAAAGTATAATTAATTTGAAATCAAAGAACTAAGGGAAACGGGAAACGGGATACGCCATTGCGTTCGTCTCGGAAAAATACGCGAAATAGAGTCCGAGTTTTCGAAAAACGGAGTCCGTATGAAGAAGATATGGCCTTCGGAAGTTTCTGAATTAAATTTAAAATTCGAACTGAATAAAACAGTTTAAATTCCAAAAGTCAGGCCCAATGGGTCAGGGCGGAAAAACACCCGCCTAAGGCACCCAGGTCGACTGGGCTGTCGACCTGGTCTAGCCAGGTCGACAGGGCTGTCGACAGGGCTGTCGACAGGGCTGTCGACCTGGTCCAGAGCCAGGTCGAACCCAGTCCAACCTGGCTGGCCTATTCTATGTTGGTCGATTTTCTGTAGTCTGCTTTGTCATTAGGGCTAGGTGGCAGGCTCTAATTGGTCTCTCTTTAGGATGAATGGCTACGATCAAACCAAGCAACATCAATGGTCCTAATCAGTTCATAACCCCTATAAAAATGACCCTAGACTCAACCCTAATCTATTCATTCAAAAATAAGAACAAAGCCGCCATGTTGCTGAGGAACGACTTAGAGTAGCCACCAATTGGAGAGAGGATTAGGAGGCAAATTCTAAAAGCATAAAGCAACTTAATCAAATCAAATCGCATCTCCAAATCCCTAAATTGGAGAATTCGCCACACCATTGTAAGTAGAGTATTATTTTGGTATGAACAAATAATTGTGTTGGTTTGTATACTTGATTTGTGGCGATAAAGTAATTCATATTTGTGCGTTACTATGATTCTTATCGATTTGGAATATTGTATACGTTTGGATATTCTCGAATTATGTTATTCAATTATGAAAAACTACATGCGGTAGTTTTATGCAAGTATACGTTTGGAATATTCGCAAATTATGTAATCCATGTTGAAGCTACATGTATGTAGTTGATTAATTGAAATTCATGCAAGTTTGGGGTTTTGTTACTATGCCATCATAATGTATATTTTTATACAAAAATCATTTTGTACGTAATTGGAACAAATTTGGGTAATTATAGTTCATATGAAACTATGTTGAAATTTTGGCACCATGATTAAGCCATGCTTTTGTACTAGAAAACCTAATTGCAAACTTATGAATATGACTAGGCTACGATTGATATTTTGCATAATTTAAATCCATATTGTTAACAAGAATTATATGATGACATATGTGGTACATAGCTAGGTTAGATTCAAAAATCCCTTTTGCAAGTTTGCATGACTAAAGTAAAAATCATGATTTCATGTTAGAAATATTTATGCCATGTGAATAGATTTAAAATCATGATTAAGTTGAACTATACTTTTGTGTTAGTAACAAAAGTAAACACCTTTGTAAACATGTAGTAATCTTATGAACATGATTTGCTTATGTTTGACATTATGCCTGAATAAAAATATAGGTTTATGTTGTAGTTAAGCCTATGTGTCAATAATGATATTCTTATCTCAACTACACGTTTACATGCTTTGATTCATGTCCCTTATGCTTTATGACCAAAGTATACATTACTACTATGCAAGTACACCAATTTCTATTTTGCAATTCCAACGTTATGTTGCAAGTTCATGCGTTCACATTCCCCTTTTTGTGTATGTACTCACGCTTTAAGCCTCCCCTTGTTCTCATGGCTAAGTTGGGCTTAAAAGCCTAAGCCCAACATATATTATGATAAACGAACGTATTAAACGGGGGAAAAGAACGTTGGGTTAAATTAATTAATAAATGAAAATATAAAGTAGAAGGGCCCAAATTCAAGTATGGGTTGGGCCCATGATTGGTGTGACCTTTACACCATTAACTTAATAATGGGCCGCAAATATTTACATATAAGAAAATAAAGAAGAAAGACAAAATATGTAAATGTAGAACATACGATGTGTTTAACCCGAGGTTGGATTGAGTTGTGATGTAAACCTGCCCGGAACCGCCCGGCTGTCCAGTAGTCACAACAATACCTATCCAATGTGGGAGGTTAAACATGGAGCCCAATAAGGACCCGAGGTTAGACTGAGTTGTGGCGTAAGACTGCCCGGAACCAACCGGCAACAGGCAGCCACAACAATACCTGTCTAATGTGAGAGGTCAAGGCTTTAATAAGACAATTAAGGCTGAGTCAGGATTGTTAGGATTAAGTGAACTAAAGACTTAATCAAAATGGGACATGCTAAACTAAACGGACTGGTGGGGGTTAGGTTAGAAAACACTTAACCAACTTAGCATGTTGGCTAGAGATAGAAAACCTAGTAACGGGGGACCCTTTTCAGCAGTAACCCTAGAAGGTGTATCAGGATACCCTGAAACTAGGCAGGGTGGGGCACGATTACTGGGCTGATTGTAAGAGGTCAAATCGACGGCGGTGGTGTAGCAGTGTAGGTTCTAACGGGGTGCGGGCGTGCACACACTCCGGCGCAGAAAAATAAGGCACTGGACACCAGTAGCATACCTGTGCACTCTAGGATTGTGTCGGGCCGCCACCATAGGACTTGATACACCCCATGGTGGGACCAGCATAGGTAACTACAACATAGGGGGCCGTAAGACACATGTAACTATGCGAGCAGGAGCCGATCATCATAGAATGGACCACTTCACCCTGATTATGGGGTGCCAGTTGGAAACTAGTTTATATGGGTTCAGAGATTAACATGGGGTACGATAGTATATTCGACCCTAGATAACTTAACCAAGTTATAGTGCTTTTCCACTTCTTGTTTATACCTATCATACCCAGTTCTTTATTCATAGACAGAATAGTACTAGACTTACTCAGGCTTTATGTCTGACTCTACTTTTCTTTCGTCTTCTTTTCTTCCGTCCCCCCCCCCAGGTCCACAGGGAGGGAACACAGCAGCTTGACCAGCCTTAACATCCAGCTTGAAGAAGAGAAATGTATTGCTTGGACTTTTTCGTTTTGAACTATGGCCTTGGACAATCCACTATGGGGCTTTTGCAGTTTATCTATGTTTTATTTATGCTTCTTTAAATAATGTAATCAAGACAGATTATGAAAGTGTTATGTTATGTTTTGGAAAAGATGTAAGACAATTATGGTGATGTTGTTGTAGCACGTATTTGCTTTTATGAAATAAAAGTTTTGTTGATTTTCCGCTGTTTACAAATATGTGTTCTAATATCTGTCTTGTATATATGTGACTTATACTTATAAACCTCCACCAAAATTAGGGCATTCCCTTTGAGAGTGACCCTAACGGAGGTGGGGTGTTTCAATAATGACAGATGGTTGAACGGTCCTAGTAGGATAACATTGATCACGAAGAGACAAGGGTCTATCCATTTGGATATTGAGGTTTTGAAAGTTTTGATTTATTTGGTTTTGATCCCCAAACTTTGGAAAGTTTTGATTCACTCGATTTTTATCCAATTCGGTTGGAAAATTTTGGTTGATTTGAGAACCCCTAGGAGAATTTTGTTGGCTGACACTTCTTTCACTCATTGTTATTAGATGCAAGCACAGAAATTAGCTACAATGAAATTTTCTGTCCTTATTGGCTCCTAACCCAAAATTATAAAGTGACACGTTTGATTACTTAGATCAAAAGATTTCTCAGCCAGTTAACGGACAGGAGTTATCGGTGCACCAGGAATCACCCTAGCAATGCAGCCGAAGGTTTAAGTACCTTCAGAGTAACAACCGATATAATATTTACGTATCACCGTAATATTTATAAACGGTCATTTCTCTGCCGTAGTCTAGACACTGAGAAATAATTCATTCCAAATGAATCAACTATAACAATACAATTAAGCCCTAGATGAGCCCGTGACTCCCTTAAGTCCAACGTCTAACCGTTATTATTAGTCAGATTCTACAATGAAATGCAATTTGTGGGCTAAGGAAAGGGTGATGAAATCCCTCACCTTATGTGAGTTGGGGTATTGTCCTTAACAGAATGAATAAAAATGCAGAAATACCAACAATCACACAAAACAATTGCAGAAATTAAAAAAAATTACATTCAAGCCGCTGCCCGGTAGAATTTTTTTACAACAATTATCGATATATATTTTTTTTCTTTGCAGCAGAGCACCTGTAGTGTTTTAAAAATTTCTCACCTTGATCGGCAGTCCTCCAATGAATTTGGGAAGCGCTAGCGCGTTCACACCCCATTGGTGTGCAACCGCTCCAACAATTCGAATTTTGTTTGCAAGTTGACTGATTTTTGAATCTCATTGTTTGTTGTGTGGGCCTTTTTTCGCTTCTAACTATTGTTTTTTTTTTTTTTTTTTTTTTGAAGAAAAGACAAGGTAGAGAAACAACAAATTAAGAACTAAATTGGAAAGAAGAAATAAAATTAAAAACTAAACTAAACAAAAACAATTTACTCTAAAACAAAATCCGACACTCGCTCAATCAATTAAAACACTTTTTTTTCTCTCTTTTTTCCTTTTTTTTTGGTTTGTTTGAGAAGAAAAAAAATAAAAAAAATAAACTAGACTAGCCCAACACAAAACAAAAGAAACAAGCTAAAGTAGTCTCCAACAAAACAAAGCGATAAAACCTGACAAAGAGACAAGAACAAAGCGACAACATTCACGCACCCAATTGGCAGATCACACGCACTCAGCCGGTCACAAAATGAGCGTACACAACCCTAAGAACGAACCAGGCTTGACTACCCAATTATTGTAATATATATAAAAAAAATCACGCTAGTCCAATTATGAGACAATCACGCCCCCTATTTCTTTGATTTCCCAAACGCACTTCCTTTACTTTTCAGGAAGCAAATCACAAGTATGAAATTTATTTCTTCAAATCAACCACAAAAGAAATGACTATAAAACAGTGCCACACACACAAGCTTCAGCAAGTCACACACAGAACAGCGAACAGTGAGACCGAAAAGAAACAGTCAACAATGAAAATCCCTTCCTTCTTTGATACCCCTTCTCTTTTATGTTTCAACCCAGATAAATCATGCACAAAACAAAAAATCAACTCAGACTTTCCTTTGTTTTTTCTTCTTTTTTTCGCTCTTCTTGTCTCGAATCAACTCAGCTTGATTCTAATCGAATTGGGTTTTTAATCGGATTTAGGAGTTGCGATTTGGAGGACCGGGAGGTTTTTGCTGGCGCAGGAAGATGTATGGGCGGTGGATGAATGTTGGGCTGAAGTGGTGTTTGCAAGGTGACTTTACAGTTGCGGAGGCATTGAAGGGGGAGGTGCTGTTGGTGTTGGACGTGAGGAGGGTTGGATGCAAGTGGGTGGTTTGCGTGTTGGTGTAGGGTTAGAAAATGGAAGAAGACAGTGGCTTTGTAGTAGAAGATGGGTGTGAATTTTGAATGGCGTGGATCTACAGAGAAGAAAATAAGGTAAAGAAATGTGAGAAAAGGGAGAGAATTAAAAGCAGAGAGGGAAATAAGGAAAAATTTAATGAAAAGATCTTTTTTTTTTCGAGAAAGAAATCAGGTTGTAATGGAAAGGTAAGAAGGGAAAGAAATGAAGACAGAAAAAAAAACTGAATAAAAATGGGCAAGTCTTTTTTTCTCTGTTTAGTTGATGGCAGTACCAATCAAATTGATAAACCAAATTACTAAACCAGATATTTTTTTGAATTGGAATGGAATTCAAAAACGGGAAAGAAATCAGAAGATAAGAAAAAATCAATTTTTTTTTTAATTTTTTTTATTTAGAAGATTATGGCTACAACTATCAATACCAAATCAACAAAATGAGATTTTTTTTTTGAAAGTTTGGAAAAGAAGATAGGGAATCAAATGTATTGAAAAACAGGAAAGAAAGCCGTGAAAGAAAAGAAACAAAATGAGAAAGAATTGGCAAGTTTTTTTTTAAATGAAGAGAGAGAGGAACTTGTAAAAAGGAATAGACTGACGAAAAAAAAAAGAAATAAAAGAAAAACTAGCAAGATTTTTTTTCCTTGTTTTTGGAGATTGAAATATCAATAAATAATATCCAATCTACCAATCAAGAGTTTTTTTTCTACTGAATAAAACAAAACAAAAACAAGAAGAAAAAAAACAAAAAAAAAACTAACACGAACCAGAATTAAATAAATAATAAAATTTAACGTTACCTCCCCGGCAACGGCGCCAAAAACTTGATCGTCGCTAATCTATGAATTAGAAAAGCATGATATTTAAATTAAATTCTGCAAGCATACAGGTGTGTAGCATACAGGTCGAACATAGGGAGGTGTAATTAAAAATTATTATCTATTTATTCTTGGGCGAGTTAGACAATAGTTGGGGGTTGGTTTTGAAAACAAAGCTATTGAATTTACTATGGACCCGAATCTAATCAGATCAATACCAAATTCAACCACAAAAACGAAGAACAAATACTAGAAATGAACAATAAACAAAAAACAACAGAAATTAAATTAGTATTGCCGTTGAATCTAATCAACGGTCAATCCTAATAAGCAATAGAAATAACACTAACAATTCGTGTTCTACCCAAAACTAATTGAGTAGATACACAATTTGTTATATAAGAAAAGTAAATAAACTAGAACAAAGGAGAACTTTATTAAAACTAAATGACAGTACAGAATACAGAATAATTGCATAAAAAAAATGGCCTTCCTTTACAATGATATAGTGGTCTTTTTATACAGGATGTAGCCTTCTCCCTTATTTGAATACAAGGCCCACAGAATAAATACATGAAAATATCCTTTCCAGAATGAAGGAATATTCCTTGCTTGATTGAAGAATTGTAATTAATGTCCTTCCTTTTGATGCATTGCACAGTCAGTGAGAAGATAAGGATGTGTTTAATTGAAGATGTGTGATAAAAACATTCCCTTCTTTTTGCATGGCAATTAAATACGATTAATTGGATTTGAATTCTTTAGGGGATTATGCTAAAATTCAAAAATCCTTATTAAGTGCATGCATTATATACATACATAAGAATATATACATATAACACATTACTATTCCATATATTCTTCATAGCAAAGGGGCAGTGTGAATATTCTGTTCTTTGGCAAAAAGTGAGCTTGACGAGGATCGAACTCAGGTCTCTCAGTACAAATCTCTATGCATTTACCAGTGAGCTACAACTTCTTTTGGGATTGAGAAAGTGTTGACATAAGGAAGTAGCTTTTTCTTTGTAGTTGGCCTTTAATTTGAAATGAAAGATGCATCACTTGACAATCTGTAAATACACATAAACATACCCAAAGTATCATTTATTTATTTACAAAAGATAAAATATAAGAGCATGAAATAAACACATTTTTATGTTAATCAACCCCACCCACCTAACTCGTTTAGGTATAATATTCAGCATTAATTAGTTATTAATGCACATACCTCTCACATTAAGTCGATCACTTGTGGCCGCTGGATATGCCGGGCGGTTCCGGGCAGACTTCCACCACAAGCCATACTTAACCTCATGTCTAAGCATCTAATTCATGCATTTGACCTCTCACATTAGACTGCCATTTGCGATTGCTAGACATGTCGGGCAGTTCTAGGCAGTCTTATACCGCAAACCAAGTCTAACCTCGTGTCTTAGGCCTTCACCTTTTAGCCAATTTACATATTTACCGTCCAAGTCTAGATTTATATGTAAATTATCCATAAGTGTAGTTAATTCAAGATATGCCACATTTAATTGTTATGCCCAAAATTACTTAATTAAGTTATACCCAATTCCCCGTGTTTCGACCTCCCGTACAACAAGGTCCAAAAATAAAACGAAGAGGGATACAGGAGAAATGCAAGAATTGATATAAGGAACAAAATAGGCATGTAAAGGTGTACCCAACTCAAGAATCATGTTTCCAATAGACATGTTGTACATTAACAATAAGTATGGCTAAACTGAGCAAGTTACATCATAGGCATAAAGATTATATAGAACTGAACATAAAAGAATCACCAATTTGGTATACAACATGATAGGTTCCATCACAACAGTCTCATAGGCATAGGTAATTCAGTTTTTCCAAAAAGAATAAGCATGAATCAGAATTGATTATCTTACAATTAGGCATAGTTCTAGATTCGATTCATTACAAGTCATGATTCCTATTACATGTTCCAAATCTGAGAAATAACTGAACTTACCAAATTATCACAAGTTTACACCCAAACCCATTTATGTCAAGTCTCATGTTTGCTTATTATATACAATTTTTCCTAAACCATAGTCATAATCAATTTACGCATTTTTACAAATCACATGTTATTCAACATTTTCCAGACTTTTTCCCCATCATTCAAATATTATACATGTGCGAATTTCGCAAAATATGTTAGGCTCTAAGTTAGCCTAACTCATAAAAAGAAAAAGGAAGAGGGAAGAAAATCATGGTATCAAAATAGACATAAATGCACGAGCATGAACAAGCATGAACTGATAGAATTGATCAGAAAGGCATAGGTTATGAATCAAAAAAGATGAAAACTTGCAAATTTGATAAGATCCATTATAGGTATAATCATATGATCCCAATTTACAACTTATCATAATTACTTTAGTTTAATTATCTTGTGAAAGCTACATGATCTCACAGAGATTAAGGAAGAAGAGAAGATCTGGAATCTGATTTCTGAAGTTGATAAGCTAATCCATTGATGTAGGCTTTGACCTTTATTTTAACCTTGAATTTGATTTCTAGTTTGGAGAAGATGAAGGCAAGGCTAGCTTAGAGATGGACAGGATGGTGGCATGATAGAATAGGATTATGAGGTTTAGGGTTTAGATTTGATGTGATTATATAGAAGTGCAGAATTAATATGAGCTTTAGATCAACCTAGGATCCATCCAAACCATCCAGTCCAAGAAAATGCGTCATCAGGCCAATCAGAAGTCGCCACGTAGCCCTATGACTCAGAAAATCATCACTGTCCATAATAGTCAGTAGGGGTCGACCTCTAAAGCGGGGTCAACACCTATGTCGATACCCCTATAGGGGGTCGACTCCCATGTCGACACACCCTAAGGGGTCGACACCCCTGAGTGGGAGATTTCTCGCTCAGCTGCTTTCATGAATTTCGAATCTGTTTTGATTATTTAATTATTATTTTAATTTAATTCTGATATAAACTTGAAATCTTCTAAGCTCCATAATTTCTTCATACGGAGCCCAATTTACGCAAACTCGGACTCTATCTCAAGCAGAATCCCAAGACGAACGCATGGCGTAACCCGTTTCCCTTAATTCTTCTTTTAAAAATTAAGGTAGTGTTTTGTTTACCATTTTAAGTTTTGGGTTTTCGTCCATACAAAAATGTGCACAACGCATGTAAATCAGGGAAAACAACAATTTTAGAAAAAAAAGTTAACACACAAAATAAAAAACAACTTTTATCCATTTTTCATGTTTTGAGAAATGAGAGAAATATGGAGACCAAATCCTCATTTCATGATTTCTACATCCCCTCCGCGTCCCCTCCATCTTGCTTTCATTCTACCATTCTTCCTTCTACACCTTTAAAGTTTTGTAATTAATTTTGAAAACTAAAAACCCAAAACTCATTTTTAACCAAACACACCCTAAGTGTTCCTAAATTTGTTAATTTTAATATTTAAATTTACAGGGTGTTATATTCTGCCCTCCTTAAAGGATTTTGTCCTCGAATTCTCCAATTCAAGAAGAATGTATATCCTACCATCCAACATCCATCTACTCAACCACTCAATCACAGGCATCCATTGTCCTTAAAAAGATTTCTAATGCTTTCATGATCATATGCATAGTGTGTGTATATGTCCTTATCTAATGCAAAATCAGGCGGTATACTGATTCAGTTGACCTCCTTAATGCAAACCATGATAGTGCCATGCATCCATTATGTATGAAAAAGAATCCTAATTATACATATTATTTCTACATGAGTGCATAACCATTCATTCAAATGAAACATCCATATGATAACACATTCAATGTACATCCATTTAATTAAATATGCACACATATTAATATGCAATATGAAAGTGATTGAGCCGATCTAGTGCCTAATATGTGTGTAAATGCATCCACGAGCAACCACTAGAAAACACTTGCATCCACCAAACATAACATGTCTCAAACACATGTTTACAACCATAGGATTTTCCTATCTAAAGATCGAGGATGTAAACGAGAGGACATACTAAACAATAGAACAAGTATAAACAAATTGGTAGAAAAGGGAGAAGCTAAGAACCTATCCTCACAAAAGGAAAGGGTACGACGCACATATCATGTCTTCCATCTCCCAAGTCGCGTCTTCTTGACCATCTCCTCATTGGATTTTAACCGACTTAACCTCTTTGTTGCGTAACTTCTTGATCTCCAATCCAAGGATGCATGTAGGAGCTTGTCTTATCGTGGCATCTCGCTCCACTTCCACTTCTCTAAGCATGCTCGGCTCCACTACTTCCGCGGTATCATGTAAACACTTCCTCAAATACGACATGTGAAACACGTCATGAACACTACTTAGCTTCTCTGGCAACTTCACTCTGTATGCCATCTGTCCAATCCTCTCTGTAATGGGAAAGGGTCCTACAAACCTTGGTGCTAATTTCCCTATAGCTCCAAAGCAAACTTCGTTCCTCGATAGCGACACTTTGAAAAAAACCATGTCCCCAACATCAAACCCAAGATCAGTCCGTCTCTTGTCAGCGTTTGACTTTTACTGGTCCTGTGCCATCTTCATTCATCTTCGAATCAAGTCAATCTTTTCCGAATTTTCTCTCTAATCAGCTCGGGTCCAAGCAAAATCTTATCCGTAGACTCCCACCAACAAGTTGGTGATTGACACGGTCATCCAATAAAACCCTAATACTAGCTTAATAACTGTTGTTATAAGCGAACTCCACGAATGGAAGGTGCTCTTCTCATGTCCCTGCAAAACCCAGGATACATAACCTCAAAAAGATCTTCAAGGATTCTATTCACCCTTTCTGTCCATCCATCTGTTTGTGGACGATATGCGATGCTCAAACATAACTACGTACCTACCGCCTTTTGCATGTCGCCTTTTCCTTTTGCATCGAAAACTGCTCTAAGCCTTGTCCGGAAGCACCGGTATATACAGTGAACGGTTTACTCCCATCTAGCAAAGTCAAAACTGGGGCTGATAACTTCGCAAAGTCCTTAACGAGCTTCCTATAGTAGCCCACCAACCCTAGAAAACTTCTTACTACAGTTGCTTTCTAGGAACTTTTCAATCTTGGATTGCCACCACCTTTTGCAGGATCCACTAATATCCCTTCTTGGAGACCACATGTCCTAAGAACCTCACTTCTTCCCTCCAAAAATGACATTTGGAGAACTTAGCTTTGAGTTGATGTGCTCGTAGGGTCGCTAAGACTTCCCTAAATGTAGGACATGCTCTTCCTTGATTCTAAAGAAAATCAAAATGCCATATACAAAGACTACCACAAACTTGTTTAGAAACTCCCTAATCACCCTACTCATCAAGTCTACGAAATATGCGGGTGCATTTGTTAAACGAAAAAGGCATGACGAGCCACTCGAAGAAACTGTCGAGAGTCCTAAATGCAATCTTATCTATGCTATCCTCAGCCACCCTTAGCTAATGAAATCCTGTAGCTAAATACAACTGCGAGAAAACCGAAGCACCAACCAACTGATCATACAAGTCATCTACCCTCGGCATTGGGTGTCTGTTCTTTTTCGTGAGCTTGTTCAACTCCTTATAGTCCACGCACAATCTAAGCGAACCATTAGCCTTCGTAGGAAAAACAACTGGAGCACTCCATTCCCAAATACTTCTTCTTATGAACCCTTCCTCGGGTAGCTCCCCTACTTCCTTACTGAGTTCCCTCCTCTCTCTCGGAGCCATGTGGTGCACTGGTAATGCAACTGGCTTTGCATTATCTATTAAGTATATGCGGAGGTCTATCTCATACCTTGGGGTTAAACCCCAAACCACATCAAAGACGTCACCATACTCACGGACCACACGAACAGATTCCAAATCACCGATGGATACGTTAAGAGATTCTAGGTAGCTAAGCATCACCTGACCTCTAGGGTCACAAGAAATATCAAGGGTTCTTCCACAATGAATCAACAATCTAACTACCCTCCTATCACAGTCTAGGATGGCACCATATCTGGCTAGCCAATCCACACTTAGAATCAAGCCGTAGCCTACGAAACCAAGAAATTAGACATTGCATTCAAGCCCAATGCCCAAGATAGACACTCTCAAATACCGACAAAGCATAGAAAAATGAGCCGAACCTCCAATAGGATTTGAGACTACAATGGGAACCATAACTAGACTAGTTATTTTGGTGCAGTGTTTTAACTAACGAAGCAGATACAAACGAGTACGAATCGCCAGAATCAAACAAAGTTCGAACAAGATGATCAAAAAGGAGAAATCAAACTTTCAACAAAAACGTTTCTATCTCTCTTCTGTCCTGGTGCCATGAGAGCATGAACCTGTCCTCCGGAAGTAGGTCCTGTCCTCTGCTCTTTCCCTTGTCCCTGCCTTCCCCGGTAGTCTTTAATCAGATGTACTGCCTCATCGCAATGAAAACAACCAGGCTTCTTCTTCTTCCTATAATCCTTAATTACATGGACCGTTATACCTCAAATAAGACACCTTCTTTTGCCATGGGGTTAATTATCCTTTCTACTTCCTCCTTTACATTCTTCATGAATTAAAGCTACATCAACAAATTCCTTATCCTTGGGTTGTGCTCCTTAGCCTAAACTCCCTCATCGACCAAGAAGCTAGCTGAACCTTCCTTCCATCGTCTTTCTCAAAGATACCAAACAAGTCCTCCACTTCCTTGAGCCAAATTTAGCTTCGACTAACGTCTCAGTCCTATGAAACGGTTTACCGCCCATCGCTCGTAAGTCCTTACGTATCTTAGAAAAAGCATCTACATGTGGGGAAAGAGAATCAAGAAGGAAAAAGGAAGAGATTCGAAACAAAGAATCGAAAGAAAGATATATGGATTTTTGGGGATTATGTTTTTCATAACAAACCTTTCTCTTGAAAACTCCTTTAAAACATGTCTCTTTTTTTGAAAATACATCTTTATAAAAATGCTTTTGAAAACAGTTTTCAAAATCTTTTATCTGTTCTAGTAACCTTCAGCTCTGATACCAAGTGTAACATCCCACGTTTGTTAATGTCACTCACAAAGGGAATGCATTAAGTTTCATGGAGCATTATAAGTAAACAGAACGGAATATTACAAGATGGATAAAGTAGTACTTGAAAATTTTATAACTTTATTGCAGCGAAAACAGAAACAGGTTTGGTTACACCTTAAAAGCAACAAAACCAAGTACATAATATCAGTAAAACCTTCAGAGTACAAAATTTTAAAGCCATAATCCCTAACAGAAAATGCCATAAGCAGAATCAAAGCCAAGCAATACGTCTATCAACTTCAAGCTGGAAGAAAGAGACATCTGAACTAAGCTTGAGTATTTCCTCCCTGAGAACCTGGGGGGAACAGAAGAAAAGAGGCGAAACAAACTAGGACAGACATTAGTCTGGTGAGCCCAGTGACTTTATCTATAATCATTAAAGTAACAAGATAAGAACATAAACTGGAAAGTAAGAAATGACTGTACATAAGCATGCATGACAAGGTAGGCAAGATGAATAAGATGAACGTTGATTGCGCTTCTGATCACTATAGGGTAATTACTACACTATACCAATGCTAAAAATATCGCACTGTTACTAGTTCCATACTGAAAGTTGATCCCCATCTTGTAATTGGTAGTCCTCAGGCGTAACATCTAGTAAGAAGTATCCATACAATTCTCACTTGTCCATACTAAATACTAGATGTTCCCACACTACCCCCGTATAGCTTAATCGTTCGGCTCCTTAACTTGTATGTACTCATTACTTATATCATTCGGCCCCTGTTGTTCGTAGATCCCCATCTTGTAATTGGTAGTCCTCAGGCATAACATCTAGTAAGAGGTTTCCATACAATCCTTACTTGCCCAAACTAAATAATAGATGTTCCCACACTACCCCCTTATCGCTTAATCGATCGGCTCCTTAACTCGTATGTACTCATTGTAACTCGTATGTACTCATTACTTTTATCATTCGGCCCCGGTTGTTTGTAGATACCAGTGCTGGTCCTACCATGGGGTGTATTAATCCCTATGATGGCAACCCAACACAATTCAAGATGCACAGTGTATGACCACTGATGCCCAGTGCCTGCTTTTCCCACTCCAGAGCACGTGCACACCTATACTCCGTCGGAACCTACACTAACGCACCACCCGCCGTTATTTTGACCGCATATAAGTAGCCCATTGTCACTTAATCGATCGGCTCCTTAACTCGTATGTACTTATTACTTGTGTCATTCGGCCCCGCTTTTTTGTAGATACATGTGCTAGTCCCACCATGGGGTGTATCAATCCCTATGATGGCAACCCGACACAATTCAAGATGCATAGTGTATGACTACTGATGCCCAGTGCCTGCTTTTTCCACTCCAGAGCATGTGCACACCCATGCTCCGTCGGAACCTACAGTTACGCACCACCTGCCGCTATTTTGACTGCTTATAATCAGCCCAGTAATCATGCCCCACCCTGCCTGGTTCAGGATACCATGATACATCTATGTGAGTTACTGTTGAAATGGGTCCCCGCTACTAGGGTTTCCTAATCAACATGTTAAAACGGCTAAGTGTTCTCAATTTAACCTAACCCCACCCATTTGTTTAATTAACATGTTGTATTGGTTAAGTGTCGCCTATCCATATGTCACTTAACCTTCCCACTGATTCACGCATGTTTATTTAACGGTTTAGTTTGTAGGCCTATATATACTAATATTACCCACCTACCCATGATTTACTTAACCCTTTCACTTATCAAGTTCATATGTATTATTGGTTAAGCTTGCCTTAACCCTATCCACTTTGTTCATGTAATATTGGTTAAGTTGTCTTCTTACCCATGTTAACTTAACCCCACCCACCTAAACTCGTTTTGGTATCATATTCAGCATTAATTAGTTATTAATGCACAGACCTCTCGCATTAAGTCGATCACTTGTGGCCGCTGGATATGTCAGGCGGTTCCGGGCAGACTTCCACCACAAGCCATACTTAACCTCGTGTCTAAGCATCTAATTTATGCCTTTGACCTCTCACATTAGACTGTCGTTTGCGGTTGCTGGATATGCCGAGCGGTTCCAGGCAGTCTTATACCGTAAACCAAGTCTAAACTCGTGTCTTAGGTGTTCACCTTTTAGCCAATTTACATATTTACCGTCCAAGTCTAGATTTATATGTAAATTATCCATAAGTGTTGTCAATTCAAGCTATGCCACATTTACTTTTTATGCCCAAAATTACTTAATTAAGTTATACCCAATTCCCCGCGTTTCAATAGCACGTACAACAAGGTCCAAAAATAAAACGGAGAGGGATAGAGGAGAAACGCAAGAATTGACATAAGAAACAAAATAGGCATGTAAAGGTGTACCCAACTCAAGAATCATGTTTCAAATAGACATCTTGTACATTATCAGTACGTATGGCTAAACTGAGCAAGTTACATCATAGGCATAAAGATTCGATAGAATTTAACATAAAAGAATCACCAATTTGGTGTACAACATGATAAGTTCTATCACAACAGTCTCATAGGCATAGGTAATTCAGTTTTGCCAAAATGGATAAGGATGATTCAGAATTAATTATCTTACAGTTAGACATAGTTCTTGATTCGATTCATTACAAGTCATGATTCCTATTACATGTTCCAAATCTGAGAAATAACTGAACTTACCAAATTATCACAAGTTTACACCCAAACCCATTTACCTCAAGTCTCATGTTTGCTTATTATATACAATTTTTCCTAAACCATAGCCATCATCAATTTACGCCTTTTTACAAATCATGTTATTCAACATTTCCCAAATTTTTTCCTCGTCATTCAAGCGTTATAAGTGTGTGAATTTCGGATAATATGTTAGGCTCGAAGTTAGCCTAACTCATAAAAGGAAAAAGGAAGAGGGAAGAAAATCATGGTATCAAAATAGGCATAAATGTACGAGCACGAACAGGCATGAACTGATAGAATAGATTAGAAAAGCATAGGCTATGAATCAAAAAAGATGACAACTTGCAAATAAGATCCATTACAGGCATAATCATATGATCCCAATTTATAACTTATCATAATTACTTTAGTTTAATTATCTTGTGAAAGTTACATGAACTCACAGAATTAGGAAAGAAGAGAAGATCTGGAATCTGATTTCTGAAGTTGATAAGCTAATCCGTTGATGAAGGCTTTGATCTTTATCTTTAACCTTGAATTTGATTTCTATTTTGGAGAAGATGGAGGCTAGGCTAACTTAGAGATAGATAGCATGGTGGCATGATAGAATAGGATTATGAGGATTAGGCTTTAGGTTTGATGTGATTATATAGAAGTATAGAATTAATATGAGCCTTCAGATCAACCTAAACCATCTAGTCTAAGAAAATGCGTCATCAGGCCAATCAGAAGTCACCACGTAGCCTTTCGACTTAGAAAATCGTCACTGTACAGAACAGTCGGTAAGGTTCGAACCCTACAGGGGGGTCGACACCTATGTCGACACCCCTATAGGGGGGTCGACTTCCATGTTGACAACCTTGAGGGGGGTCAACACCCCTGAGCGGGAGATTTCCCGCTCAACTGCTTTCCTAAATTTTGAATTTTGAATCTGTTTTGATTATTTAATTATTATTTTAATTTAATTCTGATATAAACTTGAAATCTTCTATGCTCCATAACTTCTTCATATGGAGCCCGATTTACGCAAACATCTCAAGCAGAATTCCGAGACGAACGCAATAGCATAACCCGTTTCCCTTAATTATTCATCTAAAAATTAAGTATTCTTAAATGTGTTAATTCTAATATTTAAAATTACGGGGCGTTACAGGAACGGAGCTGAAAGTTGTTTAACTAACCAACTCAACTTTTGTTCTGGATTTCATTCTTCAGCTTTTCAGTTTCTACGAATTTCTAATTTTTGAAAATTTTGGCTAACACCCTAAATTTTTGAAAAATTTCTCCATAACCTCCTTTGTACGGGGAGACCTTTAAAATCGCAACTAGCCACCCAGGGCCCTCATCAATCCAAAATAAAAAGAAAAAGCCAAGCGGCTAGCCAATTGGCTCATAAAATCATTAAAACCCAATAAATTAGTAAACATGTACTTATTTGTTGGGCATACAATTTTATTCCTCTTCTTAGCTTCCCTGCTATAACCTTTTCAATGTATATACATGTGCATATATGCAATTTCCAATCATTTTTAATTCAGTTCAAAATTTAACTCAATTTGGCTAAATTTTGATTCATTCTCTTATTGGTTTTGTTATTCCAATAATTTTAATTAGTTGAATTAATAATCACACATAGCAACCAGCAATCAATTTGTTGATTATCTTTTCAAACATATATCTCTGATACATAGTCAAAAATCATATTTTAGTGCCAAATAACAACAATAAATTCTAACTAAGTTTTGGTTCTCACACCTGTCAATTAGGAATATATAGATATCACACTTTCGAAACTCGAACATATATACAGATGATACTATAGTAATCATCAGGATCATTTACGGGCGACTAGAGTGCGATTCTATATCTACCCAGTATATTTGAGGCTTCGAATACACGTAGATCAAACGTATAACCAAAATCTCCATATACTCGATTGTCCAAAATAAATATAAAATAAATATTCAAATACTTATAATAAAACTTACATATTCAAACAAAATTTGGTTTCATTTTTATTTTAAAAATAACACTCTTCACACTCGTTCTAGGATCCTTATTGAATATTATTAATCCAATCTTTGATGAATTCTTTCGTTCGTTTCTAATGTGTCTTGTTCTCGGGCTCTGTAAACCAAAGCTCTGATACAACGATGAAATGACCCAAACTCACCCATATGGGAAAGCCCAGATTGAGTTGAGAACATGACAAATCAAAACACAAACAGAAGAACATTTCATTGCTTATTACAACAATTACATCAGAGTAAAAGAATAAAACAGAGTATGCATAATTAATATACATCAAAAAAATATCAGAGATTTAAATTACTTAGCCGCGGAAAATAATACATAAGATAACTGAAAAGAATACACAGATACAGAGCTTTCCAAATATAGTTCCAGTTGTAAATCCAGGATCCTATGGATATAATATCTGTAAAACCAAAACTACTAGCTGCCCGTGGGAAAAATAGGGGCACCTAGAGTTTAGGTTAAAACAAAAAACTCCAGGTCAGTCATGTGACTGTGTGAGAACTAAAACAGTTATTTAAAACTTTACTTTAAAAATAAAGTAAATCAAGCGACCATGCCGTATAACACGGAACGAGTTGACTCCCAAGAATACCAGTGCATAAAACTAACAGCACAATGCTTTTTGGAAAAATGAAGCTATTATAAGACCCAGGTCCCATCACACAATGCAACGCAAGCCAGAGGATAGAGTTTTCCCTTATAATAGCCAAACATGCTCGGTAGGTTAAAACAAATCATTTGATATTATTATAAGAGTATAGTGTATAAAACAACTTCAAATATAAATATATCAATCATATACGGCATGGGTACCATATATCATGTCACCATACTAGGCTCTACAATCAAAATCGAAATGTCACGTATTGGAAATTGGATTTCCATCTATGAGTCGAGGCCAGGGATGGCTCCTCACCACTTCGTGTCACTCTAGCAAATGTCTCAGGATTACACACTCTGGGAAACCATTGGATCGGTTAGGCTGGTCCTTTCTAACGTTTGAGGATTGACAATTCCTGAACACACGTTTCCCGGTCCTACCGAACCTATCCATCGGCTCCATAGTCACTGATATATCCGGGGCACCTCGATATCTATCATCCACATAGGTAAAAAATATATAAATGTCTAGGCTCCATACCATGACACCACCCATAGCTAGAAAGATACGTCATGTTCTCCCAATGGTCTGATCCCGTTTTTGAATCAAATCGAGGTGTGAGGCTCGCAAATTAGTGTTATACACAAAGCTATGCCCTTTAAGGTCGTGCTTTGATCATCGACCACAAGACTCTGCTTTTCAATAGAAGCGTTGATCATTTACATCTCAGCATGCCACACATGCAATTCACGCCATGCTACTGATGTCTATCGATAGAGAATAAATTCTCCGCCACCATAAAGATATATATTTAATAGAGATCAATCAACACAGAATAAAATCCAATGTCAAACACACGTCCATTTACTAGTTCTTTCTGGATCTGAACAAAACCGAAGGCACCTTATTCCTCATCCCATATGTCCAATACAGGAAAGAGGTCCTCGCATATCCAGTCGATCTCCAAGTACGTCTGGACGTTCACCACTTATTACCTTGTCTTAGGTGTACAACCCAATCAAGACATCAGTAATCATCCAAACGATGTGACGACCTTTGGTCTTCAACCACCGTCTTCATCGTCGAGTTATCATCGAATCAGTTATTCAGAATGGGTATAAACCCGGCCTTTCCGAACAACTCGCGTATGTAATAAACAAGTGCTATAAAAACACAACATACGCCTCATTCCAATCCAGACTATTCTTTTATTCAAATATTTTTATACTTTGGCAAGGTTCCCATTAATTTTATAAAAGATAAATTCTTTAATTTATTCTTTAATCTTCCTTTGGATATCAATTCGTACCAAATTAAGATTTATCCAAACTAGTCGGGATTAGCGCACCTTACCGAAGTAATCGTTTGCTTGATTTCCTAATCCCAACCTATTCATCCCATGGAGCAAAACTAGTAATACACCATATCTAACACCATGGTGTTATCGGTAAAATTAATTACCATTTCTTGTTCAAATCTAATTAAAGATTTAACTATCGTTTGGAGCAAAACTAGAGATACTCCACTCTCGATCATTTCCCAAGTTCAATAATTTAAATTATCACATTCACATTTCAATCTAATTAAAGATTCATTAAAACTCCACTTAGTTTTAATCTTCCCAAAAATCAGTATTAATGATTATTTAACTTTGGAAACAAAAACATGCCCATCGACAATGTAACACTCTGAATTTTTGAATAACCAGATTAACTAAAATTTAAGAATACTTAATTTCAAATATGGGAATTAAGGGAAATGGGTCATTCCATTCATTCGTCTCGGAATTCTGCTTAAGATAGAATCCGAGTTTGCGTAAAACGGATAGCGTATGAAGAAGATATGGACGAACAAATTTGGTGGCTAAATAGAAAAAAAAAGATTGCACTGGCGCACTTGGGAAGTGCGCCAGTACAAATTTAAATTGGCGCACTTCCCAAGTGCGCCTAGGCCGAGAGAAAACTTACACAGCTTTCTGGTTTGACCCTGGCTGGCCTGGTCGGGTTCTGGTCGAATTTCTAAGCTCTGCTGTGTCACTAGGACTAACTTGTCACTTTCTGATTGGCTTCTCTTGAGATGGATGGCTTTGAATAACCCTAGCTTCATCGACGGCTCTAATTAGTTAGAAACCCTATATAAACAGCCGCCTAGCCCCATTCTCTTTACACCTGTGACGACCGCCCATAACCCCCGCACAAACAAGAGGAATAATGCGCTGAAAGGCGTGCCAGGCTGCTATGGACGATCATCATAGTAAGTGAACACATCGAAACCTTTCGTAGAACTCACAGCGCAAGGATAAAATATAATAGAACATATACAACAGGTGATAATAATGAGGTATCATATAGCAAACTTTTGAAACTCTTTCAACATCCAGAAAGATTATCCAACTGATATCCAAGTTTGTACATAAGGCCTCACTACAACTCTCAAGCAACTCAAACAGCGGAAACAGAAATACTAGATAGAATAAAACTGGTACGCTAGCCTCCTGCTCGTCATCGCTCAGCTTCCTCGTATCACTAAGCTCCATTACCTGTAACCTGCTACTTAGTCTGCCCATCCACAACCGGATGAACAGCCCAAGGTAATAAGAGGAGACATAAAACCTTGAGTCAGACAATAGTCTTAGTGAGCGATAATACAACTAACAAACTTCAACAAGAAAGCATATGAGAATGGGTAAATGAACAACTTATCTACCCACATCACCAGAGAAGAACTCAACCTTATCTTCCCCACATTGGACAGTGATAGCCTTTACACCAAGCATTTCAACCATTCATCCATAGAAACCAGAACACCCATTCAATCATAGGGAACACACATAACATCCAGATTATGTAAGTCTCACACAGACAACCCTAATCGAGTTTAACATTCCTCAAGTACCCTCGCCAGAGGCCTAAACCAATATCACTTAAGCACTCAAAGAACATCTCCCTCGACTTTGGATAATCTATGTGAGATAGTACAAACAGAACAAACAATCATCCATGACTGACTCTGGCTATCACTGCCAATCCTGCTTCAAAACCATCATTATCGTATGACGGCCAACCTTGCCATATGTCAAGGGCTAATGATAACCCAAGTTCTAGCATGAACTCCATATGCCCAACCTTGGCAATGTCCAACCTTGACACTAGGCCTTTCCCCAACCAGAAAGACCCAAGGTACTCGACCAACAACCGGTCTTTTGGGCCTTTCAACGATACCCATCGTACCCCTGCTTTGAGCCTGCTAGAACTTACGACAATGATGACTTCTCGGCCTTCGCATCTCTAATCGTCCAACCTTGACGATGTTTCATAGCTCAAGCAACCTTCTCGAGCAGCCATTATCCACCAACTCACGACCTTTGAGTTGTCTCCGCATTCGTTGTTCCACCTTGATCAACGAACACATTCATCACTTCGAGTCTTCCTACTTGAATCACCTCGAAGTCACGCCATCACCGAACCAAAACACATCACTGCGCTGCGGCTAGGGTTCGGGGGGTTGCCCCCGAAAAATATATTTTTCAGACCTTTTTGGTTCGTACCCGAGTCGTACCCGAAAACGTACTTTTTCAGAAAACGACCCTGCCAAAACCGACCAGAACCTTGCTCCAGAATGACCCGCCAAAAACCGACCAGCCTTGCTCCAGAACGACCCGCCTCCATGCAGCTTTGGATCGACTCGACCTCCTTGGGTCCGACCAGCTTTGGATCGACCCCATCAAGACCGACCAGATTTTGCTCCACCTGACCGACCAGCTCCTCCAGAGCGACCAGGATTTGCATCCAGTAAAAACCAACCTGAATGCCACCGTCTGAAACCGACCAAAATGCCACCATCTGAAACCGACCAGAATGCCACCATCTGAAACCGACCAGAAACACTTCTGCTCCTTCTGGACCGACCCGAAACACTTCTGCTCCTTCTGGAACGACCAGTTTAAACCGACCAGCTCCCTGACTTGCTTCCCAAGCCATACTATGACCGACCACCTCATTCCAGACCGACCCGACCAACTCCAGGACGACCAGAAACCTGCACATCTCCAATTCGACTCCGATTTCGACCAAAACTTCGCCAAACGACGAATCCGACGAAACCAGCTTATCCGATTCATCCAAACGCGACCAGAAACATGTTATGCAACCAACAATATCATCAATCTAACAATTTCCATCAAAACACATAAATTTCCCAAAACATGATAAGTGAATCATATGAACATAAAAACGGATCTAACTTGCATAATCTTGAGAAAAATCATAAAATTAACCATTTAAATTATCTAGATCAGATCCTAAGGTGATTCATATATAAAATGGACTTAGCATGGTGTGGATCTAAGGAAAATAACATGGAAATGATGAAATTAACATCCTAAAACCCATATACTTGCATGAATCCGAATGAGAGATGTAAATCACTCACCAATTATCCAAATCTAAGCAAAAGCAATGAAAACGCAATCCGGACAGCGAACACTTCGAATCAAACTCTTTAATCCGATGAATTCGCCCTTGAGACGATGTAGATCTAGCCTCTTATGGTGTAGATCTTCGATTTCCCTCCTTGGATTTTGGAATTTTAATGGTGGAAAGATGTTAGAGGAAGAAGGAGATCAAAGCCACCCCATAAGAGAATGGAAAATGCCAACCTTTCTCCATACCCCTTACCCCCTATTTATAGTCTCCACCCACCCTCTAATGGGCCTTCTCCAAATCAGCCCATTAGCCTTCCAAAACCTGAACAGCCAACTGAAAAACCTTAAAACAGCGATTTCTCCCAAACCGCTGAACCAAATCCTTAATGTAACCACTCTACGGAAAGGGAATCATCAATTCCTTTCCAATGGCACAGGTCTCACCCTCTGATTCGACCTGAGTCAAAAGTTATGCCCTGTACAAGACTGATAGGGGCAAAATGGTCACAAACAAAATCGGTAAAATTTATGGACATGTCTCACATCCCCATAAGCAACATACTAAAAGATGAGAATGATCCAACCCTCAGGGAATAAAATAAAATTATTTTATGGTCTTACGATACATAAAATGCGGGCTGTTACAACACCATTCTTCTCTAACCTTATGCTGCACAATTTCATTCTTATACTCTGCCTCTGTTCTTATTAAATAAAATAATGGCGTCATTACTCTACTGGAATCAAAACTTGGACTGATGCATCTTCTTCCTACCTGAATAGAATTAAAAGCTAAATCAAATCTCAAATCAAAGTTTAGAGCTACAACAACAATTAAAAAGGAATAATTCAGCATTTCTGCATCAACAACAGTTTATTATCCTTTCTTAAAACCACTAAAGGCAAGTACAGCTATTTTCCGATATAAACTTTAATTATAATTGTGACATGATTGTAAATCTGAATTTGAGGTCGTGTATGTTTTTTTCTGATATATTTTATTCTGTACCTCTTTCTTTTTTCTGTTCTATAGCCAGGCTACCACGAGCCTGCGCCACATCTCATAAGAGATTAACGCACAAACGCTAAACTTTGGGACAAATAATGAATGATGGCATAATTGGACATGGCTAATTTGTGACTGATGTTGTAAACTAGATTTAGATCTATGCATATTCTGTGAATTGGAAGAAGAGGAACCACTGTATGTTAACATGTGACTTGAGACTTTGGACATAATGCATATTTTGAATTAAGATCTGTTATAATTTAAATTTCTAGATTATTGGGTATATTTTTATATAACGATTCATGACTTGAGATAAAAAGAGAATATGACTTAGGTGTGAAGATCTATATTTAGATTTGATAACTGTTAAATGTGAATAACACCTAAGTGGGAGGCTTTTTGAATATATGACATGCATTGAAATCGATGGCTATATTTGGTACAATTTATATGTGAATCTTTTGTACTAGACAAGTTTAACTAAAATTGGGACATGTGTTATATGGTAAACTATGACCATAATCTGTGCCATGTAAATTCAATGCAAACATGGGGTATATGATCATATTGTGAATCATGACAATTATTTAGGCATGCAAACTTAGGCCAAGGTTATAATTAGGCAAGATATGTCAATGAAACTTTAAGGAATGATTAAATCTATTATATTGCCTAATCTGCTAGTTCTGTTATATTGCCTAAACTGCTAATTAGATTGAATTGCCTAATCTGCTAATTATGTTAAATTGCCTTATCTTCTAGATCTGCTAAATCGCATAATCTGCAAGATCTGTAATTTGTTTAATCTGTTGAATGGCGTAATCTGTTGGAACTGAAATGCTGTAATTTGAAGTATGTAAATCTGTAGCCTCAATTTAAAATTTAGCAAAACTTGTTAATAGAACCTCGAATAATCTACTGTAACTTGTACAGAAGTTAATTTGTTAAATTAGCACGATTAGTCTGATATTAGCATAGTCTGTGAATGAATGCATTGGCTAAAAATGAAACATGGCTAACTCGAGGTTAGAATGAGTTTGCGGCGTAATCCTGCCCGGAACCGCCCGGCACATCCAGTGGCCGCAAACAATAGGTTCTAATGTGAGAAGTTAGTCATAACGTGCTTGAAACCCAAGGTTAGACTCAGTTTACGTCAGAAACCTGCCCGGAACCAACCGTCCTAACCAGTGGCCGCAAACTGTCAGTCTAATGTGAGAGGTCTGCGCGTTAATTTTTAATTGATACAAATTTGAGATAAATATGATGTCTAAAACGTGTTAGGTGGATTAACTAATGAATTTAACAAACCTGTTTCGTGAATCTATAGGCCCAATTACAAAGTTAGACAAATCTGTAAATCTGTTAAATCCGTATATCTGATCCGTTAGTCTGAAAACTTGTCTGATATGTGAACTAGTTGATCTGGACTCTGTATGTCTGAACATGTAAACAAGTTAATCTGAAATCTGTTAGTCTGGGGACATAAGGTTAGGAGGGAAATTACTTGTGTCATTTGTTGTTTGGGACCCATATTTGTCAGTAACCCTTTATGGTATCAAAACTTTGACACAACAGTAGGAAGGGTCCCAGCACGCTTACTGAACTAATTATAAGCGGTTCATTCTGATAACGGCGAGGGGTGTTGATGGGGCGTTCCAACTGGGTCATGTGCGTGCATGGATCCCAGTCTGCATCTGAGAATGTAAGACGCCGTGACATCTGTAAATAGGTCAGTGCCAATTATTGTCACTTTAGGGAGTGATACACCCTACTGTGGGGCCGACACAGGGTATTTATGTATTAGGGAGCCAATCGCTTAGGGTATTGTTTTAGGGTACACTTAGTTCTGTCTGTTTCTATTGGTACTGTCTGTTTCTGTTGGGTGGTAACACCTGTCTGTTTCTGCGTGGTACCGTCTGTTCGGGTGGTAAAGGCCCATTTACTAGTGTACACCTAATTCTACATTCTGTTTCCATAGGGATTAATCTATTTCTGTACCTTCTGTTCGGGTGGTAAAGGCCCACTATTAGCATTTTGTTTCTATCTGTTTCTGTTGGGGTGGTAAAGGCCCATTACTAGCATTCTCTTCTATGGAAATTATTCTATTCCCGTTTCTGTTTCAGTTTAGACATTGGGGTGACACCTAATCCTGTTATACTAGTATTAGTGTAGAGAAATGAAAACTAATATTATTATGTTTCTTCTGTTTAACCTAAGTACATATGCTGCTGCTGTTACTGTTATCTCTTATCCAACTTATTTTCATGTCATAATTATTATTATCTGGTCATATGCTGAAAGTCACTGGACTTGCTAGACTTTATGTCTGACCTTGCTTGTTTTCGCCCTTTTTTCTTCCGCCTCCCCCCCCCCCCTAAGGTTTTCCAAGGAAGGGAACACTTTAGCTTGATTCGGATTTCTTTTGCTTGAAGTACTTAGAGTGCTTAAAGTATGGCTTGACTCCTTATGGAAGCTTCTGTGGGGATTATGATTTAAGGTTTTGTACTCTGATGATTTTCTGAACAAGACTGATGTTTATGTACTTGAGTTTTTAGTAAAGATGTAACCAATTGATTTCTGTTTTCCGCTGTAATAAAGTTATAATTTCTCAAGTATTGTTTATCTGTCTTGAAATTTTCTGTTCTGTTTACTAAAATGTTCCACCAAAGTTAAGGCATTCTCTTTGTGAGTGTCCTTAACGGAGGTGGGGTGTTACACTTGGTATCAGAGCTGAAGGTTACCAGATTGGGTAAAGTTTTTGAAAACTATTTTCAAAAAGGTTTTAAAAGGAAGTATTTTCAGAAGTAAAGCATATTTTTGAAAAACATAATCCCCAAAAGCCATATATCTATCTTTTGATCCTCTGTTTGAATCTTTGTTTCCTTCTTTCTCCGGGGCTCCCGGCTTTCTGGGAGGTAACCTTATCGCGGCATGGTTCTTTAGGCTTGATAAGACTACGACACCGGTCAAGGGGCAAATAAGCGCCCGACTTCCATCTGTAGCCGCAGTAGTCTCACCTACGGCTAATTTTCTTTCGAGCTTTGTAGGATTTTCCGTGCGATGGAGGCCGCTTTCGAGGGACTTGTCAACGTGTTACACACAGATAGTAAAGATGAGAATGAGGGAGTTTGGCTAAGGAGCACAACCTAAGGATGAGAAACTCATGGATATGGACTTGGTTCACAAAGGAGGCAAAAGGGAAACACAAAAGAAGGAAGAAAAGTCTGAAGATAAAGGAGGAGAAACGTGCTTTACTTATGGAAGCTTGACTCATCTGAACAAGGATTGCCGAAAGAGGAAGGACACTCACTTCAACTGTGGTGAGATGGGACACTTCACTAGGGACTGCCCGAAGAACGGGGGCAAGGACAGAGGACATGACCTACTTGGGAAGGCAGGCGAATGCTCTCATAGTTGGTGGATAGGATAGAAGTAGGAAATTTTCCGTGGAGAGTTTAGTTTCCTTATCTGATTATTGATTTAGAACTCTTTCCGATTATGGCATTCTAATTCTGTAGTCGAGTCTCTGCTCTTTAACACTAGTCTTGTTTCTGATCTGGTTATAGTCTCAAACCCCATAGGGGTTATGACTCATCTGTTGGTGGTAGGTTGGGGTTTGAGGGTATCTGTGTTAGACGTCAAGTCGATTATAATGCATACATTCTGGGGTTTTGGGGGATATGGTGGGATTTTCCCATGCTTAGTTTCCTAAGAATCATTTAGTAATCTGATCTGTACCAGTAATCTGTAAATATCTGAATATTTCTGATAAGGTTAAGATTTCTAGTTTTGACATTGTCTAAAGAGGGTAATCCTCTGGGTGTTAATCTGATGTTGATTTCGGTCTTTGGGGCTGATACTTAGGGGAATTATTCTTTCAATCAATGTCTAATGGGAACCAAGATTTTGTTTTATCTGTACTCGCATCCATCATTCGACTGTATCCTATCGATCGAATCTTCTAACTTTAGGTAGAAACTAATGGGTGTAAACATGTGCTTGAAATATGTTATGTTTGATGGTTGCAAGTGGATGCAAGTGGTAGCTAGTGGTTGCTCGTGGATGCATATACACACACTATGCACTAGATCGGCTCGAAAACACTCTCATACTGCATATGGATGTGTGAGCATTTTCAATCTTTGTGGATGCAAAATGATTGACTCATCACATGGATGTTGCATATGAATGAATGGTTGTCACTCATATAAGAATGATATGTATCAAGTAGGAAAATTGCATGCATGTTGGACTCATGGCACTGACATAATTCACATTAAGGAGGTCAACTGAATCAGTGGACTGCCTGATCTTTGCATTAGATAAGGAACATATACACACACTTTTGCATATGTTCATACAACATTAGAAGTTTTCTAAGGACAATGGATGCTTATGGATGATGGTTGAGTAGATGGATGATTAGATGGTAGGACACATTCTTCTTAACTTGAAGATTTCGGGGACGAAATCCTTTAAGTAGGGGAGAATGTAGCACCCCGAATTTTCGTATAATCAGATTAACTAAAATTTAAGAATACTTAATTTCCAATGAGGGAACTAAGGGAAACGGGTCATTCCATTGCGTCCGTCTCGGAATTCTGCTTAAGATAGAGTCCGAGTTTGCGTAAAAAGGATACTGTATGAAGAAGGTATGGACGAACAAAGTTTGGTGGCTAAATAGAAAAAAAAAAGATTGCACTGGCGCACTTGAGAAGTGCGCCAGTACAAATTTACATTGGCGCCCTTCCCAAGTGCGCCCAGGAAGAGAGAAAACCTGCATAGCTTTCTGGTTTGACCCTGGCTGGCCTGGTCGGGTTCTGGTCGAATTTCTGAGCTCTGCTGTGTCACTTGGGCTAACTTGTCACTTTCTGATTGGCTTTTCTTGAGATGGATGGCCTTGATTTACCCTAGCTTCATCGACGGCTCTAATTAGTTTGAAACCCTATATAAACAGCCCCCTAGCCCCAATCTCTTTACACCATTCTTCTCTAACCTTATGCTGCACAATTTCATTCCTATACTCTGCGTCCGTTCTTATTAAATAAAATATTGGCATCGTTACTCTGCTGGAATCAAAACTTGGACTGATGCATCTTCTTCCAACCTGAATAGAATTAAAAGCTAAATGAAATCTCAAATCAAAGTTTAGAGCTACAACAAAAATTAAAGAGGAATAATTCAGCATTTCTAGATCAACAACAGTTTATTATCCTTTCTTAAAACCATGAAAGGCAAGTACAGTTATTTTCCGATATAAACTTTAATTATAATTGTTACATGATTGTAAATCTGAATTTGAGGTTGTGTACGTTCTGTTCTGATATGGTTATTCTGTATCTCTTTCTTCTTTCTGTTCTATAGCCAGGCTACCACGAGCCTGCGCCACATCTCATAAGAGATTAACGCACAAACGCTAAACTTTGGGACAAATAATGAATGATGGCATAATTGGACATGGCTAATCTGTTACTGATGTTGTAAACTAGATTTCGTTCTATGCATATTCTGTGAATTGGAAGAAGAGGAACCATTTTATGTTAACATGTGACTTGAGACTTTGGACGTAAGGCATATTTTGAATTAAGATCTGTTATAATTTAAAGTTCTAGATTGTTGGGTACATTTTTATATAAAGATTCATGACTTGAGATAAAAAGAGAATATGACTTAGGTGTGAAGATCTATATTTAGATTTGATAACTGATAAATGTGAATAACACCTAAGTGGGAGATTTTTTGAATATATGACATGCAATGAAATCGATGGCTATATTTGGTATAATTTATATGTGAATCTTTTGTACTAGGCAAGTTTAACTAAAATTGGGATATGTGTTATATGGTAAACTATGACCATAATCTGTGCCATGTGAATTCAATGCAAGCGTGGGGTATATGATCATATTGTGAATCATGACAATTATTTAAGCATGCAAACTTAGGCCAAGGTTGTAATTAGGCAAGATATGTCAATGAAATTTTAAGGAATGATTAAATCTGTTATATTGCCTAATCTGCTAGTTCTGTTATATTGCCTAAACTGCTAATTAGATTGAATTGCCTAATCTACTAATTATGTTAAATTGCGTTATCTGCTAGATCTGCTAAATCGCCTAATCTGCAAGAACTGTTATCTGTTTAATCTATTGAATGGCGTAATCTGTTGGAACTGAAATGCTGCAATTTGAATTATGTAAATATGTAGGCTCGATTTAAAATTTAGCAAAACTTGTTAATAGGACCTCGAATAATCTGCTGTATCTTGTACAGAAGTTAATTTGTTAAATTAGCATGATTAGTCTGATATTAGCATAGTCTGTGAATGAATGCATTGGCTAAACTTGAAACATGGCTAACTCAAGGTTAGAATGAGTTTGCGGCGTAATCCTGCCTGGAACCGTCCGGCACATCCAGTGGCCGCAACAATAGGTTCTAATGTGAGAAGTTAGTCATAACGTGCTTGAAACCCAAGGTTAGACTCAGTTTACGGTAGAAACCTGCCCGGAACCAACCGGCCTAACCAGTGGCCGCAAACTGTCAGTCTAATGTGAGAGGTCTGCGCGTTAATTTTTAATTGATACAAATCTGAGATAAATATGATGTCTAAAACGTGTTGGGTGGATAGGGTTAAACCAATTGGACTAATGAATTTAACAAACCCATTTCGTGAATCTGTAGGCCCAATAACAAAGTTAGACTAATCTGTAAATCTGTTAGATCCGTATATCTGATCCGTTAGTCTGAAAACTTGTCTGATCTGTGAACTAGTTGATCTAAACTCTGTATGTCTGAACTTGTAAGCAAGTTAATCTGAAATCTGTTAGTCTGGGGACACAAGGTTAGGAGGGAAATTACTTGTGTCATCTGTTGTTTGGGACACATATTAGTCAGTAACCCTTTCTGGTATCAAAACTTTGACACAACAGTAGGTAGGGTCCGGGCACGCTTACTAAACTAATCATAAGCGGTTCATTCTGATAATGGCGAGGGGTGTTGATGGTGCGTTCCAACTGGGTCATGTGCGTGCATGGATCCCAGTCTGCCTCTGAAGATGTAAGACGCCGTGACATCTGTAAATAGGTCTGTGCCAATTGGTTGTCATTTTAGGGAGTGATACACCCTACTGTGGGGCCGACATAGTGTATTTATGTATTAGGGAGCCAATCGCTTGGGGTAAGGTTTTAAGGTACACTTAGTTCTGTCTTTTTCTGTTGGTACCGTCTGTTTCTGTTGGGTGGTAACACATGTCTATTTTTGCGTGGTACCATCTGTTCGGGTGATAAAGGCCCATTTACTAGTGTACACCTAATTCTACATTCTGTTGCCGTAGGGATTAATCTGTTTCTGTTTCTGTACCTTCTGTTTGGGTGGTATAGGCCCATTATTAGCATTCTTTTTCTATCTGTTTCTATTGGGGTGGTAAAGGCCCATTGCTAGCATTCTCCTCTGTGGAAATTATTCTATTCCCGTTTCTGTTTCAGTTTAGACATTGGGGTGGCACCTAATCCTGTTATACTAGTATTAGTGCAGAGAAATGAAAAGTAATATTATTCTGTTTCTTCTGTTTAACCTAAGTACATTTGCTGCTCCTGTTACTGTTATCTCTTATCCAGCTTATTTTCATGTCATAATTATTATTATCTGTTCATATGCTGAAATTCACTGGACTTGCAAGACTTTATGTCTGACCTTGCTTGTTTTCGCCCCTTTTTCTTCCATCCCCCCCCCCCCCCAGGTTTTCCAAGGAGGGAACACTTTAGCTTGATCCGGATTTCTTCTGCTTGAAGTACTTAGAGTGCTTAAAGTATGGCTTGACTCCTTATGGCAGCTTCTGTGGGGATTATGATTTTTAAGTTTTATACTCTGATGATTTTCTGAACAAGACTGATACTTATGTACTTGAGTTTTTGGTAAAGATGTAACCAAACTGAATTCTGTTTTCCGCTGTAACAAAGTTATAATTTCTCAAGTATTGTTTATCTGTCTTGAAATTTTCTGTTCTGTTTACTAAAATGCTCCACCAAAGTTAAGGCATTTCCTTTGTGAGTGTCCTTAACGGAGGTGGGGTGTTACACACAATCTACACCGTACTATTGATTTCTGCCGATAAATAACCTCTAAGCTTGTACATCTTAGAGAAGGGTGTTAAGAAAGAGAATAAATTCTCTGCCACCAAACATATATATATTTAGCAGAGATCAACCATACAGTTTGAAATACAATGTTAGACATGTAATCCTATCTTAAACTAGGTTAATGATCTAATGTCATTTAAAACACAGTTCATTATAAATCCAAAATCACATTCCATTAATTATGGAATCTTCACGAAAAACGGATCAATATATGATCGATATCAATTTCTTTATTCGACTAATAATATAAATGGAATAATGACAAAGCCTTTTAAATTCCATATATGTTAACAGTCTTCCTCAACCGAAGCTCGCTTCGATTATTATCAAATCGAATTCCCTTCAATTCCAATTTAATATATTAAATTGGAAAACTTTACTTTGGAAAATTTCCGTTAAATCATAATAAAAAGATTTATAAATTCCAAATCACATTTCACTATTAATCGGGTTAAAGAACAAGTGTTATTTAAAACACTGTTCACGTTAAACCTAAAAATCCAATTCTTTCATTCAATTCCAATTTAAATATTAATTAATTGGAAAACTTCTCTAAATCTTAATTAAAAGATTTATTCTTTTCTCAACTGAGTTTAAGAACAGTGTTATTTAAGACACTGTTCACGACAAACCCAAAATCCAATCTGACATCAAATACAAGGCTCTGAAGAGAAATTATATCGGCTTATATTCAATATCAAATTCTGAAACCAACAAATATCGTATTGGAAATAATGATACATATATCTTCCAAATTTCCTAACAATATCCGTATAATCACGGAATCAATATCAAAATATTCCGAAGATTATTTCTGTTCCAAATCCATTCCGCCTAGTACATTAGAAATTTCTGGTTATATTAAAACCATTCACAAATCCAATTTATTTTATTTAAAAATTATTGGAATTCAAATCTAGTTAATAACTCGTTCATTTTGACAAAAATATATTTTTTTCTTTGCAAACGTGGAATTTTTCATCCCAGTTCTTTCCAAATAATTTATTATGATTTTACGCAAATTATTAATATTTTTAAAAAATTTATCAAGCCCTTTACGTCGATTTCCATAAACGGTCATCGAAACAGTACTTACAGTGACCTTTTCAAAATTTGATTTGGACATAATTCCAAATCCATCAGTTAGATTTCAAATCACTTATATTCGTTGAAAATCTCTTTTCAATATGAACCCAACGGTTCCAGTTTTAGGAGAATCCGATGGTCGGATCTCCCGTAACGTCGATTCGAAGTCAATGGTAGAAATTCGCGAATGGCCGCGGCGAAGTGCGCCTTACTCAGGCCATTAAATATATATAATAAATATAATATATATATTTCATCGATTTCCATTTAAAATGTATTTTATAAAACGTTTTAAAAACAATTCCAACTTCATTTTCAATTTTAAATCAAAATTGAATATTCCATATCATTATAATATATAAATGATAATATTTTCAAAATATGAGATTTTGAAATTATTTTCTTTTCGATATTCATTATAAAAATGAATAAAATCGATATAAATATCATTCGCATCAAAATGGCGCTTATTTAATCAACACGGTTTCATATATTTCAATATTTTCGTGTCCATCCCAAATCGGACATCAAAATCACATTTTGATCCATTACCGAATATTATTTTAAAATATTCATTATTCATCATTTTAAAATATTCATTAATTTAAAATATTCGTTCTTTCCGAATTGGAATCAGACACAGTCAATTACCATATAATTTTATTTATATGCATTTCATACACACATGTACACAACAATAATCAAACACAGTCAACCATCATCCAGAGTACATTACACAATTGTATAAGCATTAAATATAAAAATTTAACGCTTACAACAGTGTGTCAACCAATCGATCGACATACAACTAAACAATTGAGATATTGTACATCAAATATCATCCCAATACCCATGTGGGGTTTCAACCAACAAATATTGAATGTTATTTGTGCAGTTGGGCGATGTGTAAAATATATCATCCCAATCCATGTCAGTTAAATGAGTGTACATAAAAAAATCGTCCGATTTGTAAATGGATATTTATCTTCATTTTAGGAGAATTTTTGCCTTTCATATATAAGTTAAAAATTATATTCTTAAACATAAAAATATTTATTTCAACACATGAATATTTTTAATAGTTCATGCATTCAATAAAAATGATATTTTTATTGTTTAAATATTCTATTCAACACATTAATTTTTTTATACAGTTCATATACACATTAAAAATGTTATTTTTAACTAACACATTTTATTTTAGAAAATTTCGGCAGCATAACGGCGCGATACTTGAACCGGAATAAGGTCTAGCCTTATCCCTCGCCTAATAATGGCTCGCGCCATACACAAACCAAATTCAACCCATTCCATTCACATCCCAAACCAAATTCAACCAATTAAATCAATCAAAACAAACAACCATACATCCATTGTTTCAATCAATGGTGTCGGGTGCTACTAAGTACCTTCTACATCCTAGTATATATTTAACTGTAAACAGAATTATAGTGAGAAGTTCTCACCTTGGGGATCCACTCCGCCAGTTTTATTTCTGAATTTCTGAACAGTTTGGATTTTCCCGAAATTCCAACGCAATCTTTTTCATGTTGTTCATAGTAAAAATCACATTTTTAATTCAATGTCATATATATAAAAATCACATTTTTATAGCGCTACTTCATATATAACAATTATATTTTTATAACACTACTTCATATATAAAAATCATATTCCTATTACGATGTGTACATTATAAAGATAACATTTTTATTCTTATATTGTTCATATAAAAATCTCATTTTTATACTGCTATTCATATAATAAAATCATATTTTTATTTCAAATCTATATATATAAAAATCGTATTTTTATTTTGCTAATCATATAGTAAAAATCGTATTTTTATTTTGCTATTATATAAATAAAAATTCATGTTTTTAATTCAATGCTATATAGATAAAAATCACATTTTTATCTACTAAAAATTATATTTTTATAACGCCATTCAAATAATATTACTAAAAAATATATTTTTATAACGCCATTCAAATAATATTTTTATAATGCCATTCAAAAAAATCATATTTTTATATTACCATTCAAACAATAAAAATCAAATTTTTATATTGCCATTCAAACAATAAAAATCAAATTTTTATATTGCCATTCAAACAATAAAAATCAAAATTTTATCCATGGTTTTGTAAATAAAAATCATATTTTTTTATTTAAGGCAAAATCATATTTTTATCTAAGAAAAAAAATCCTATTTTTACCGAAGTAAAAATCATACTTTTGTTCTAAGCAAAAAATCCTAGTTTTACCGAAGTAAAAATTATATTTTTTTTCTAAGTAAAAATCCTGTTTTTACCGAAGTAAAAATCATTTATTTTCTACGCAAAAATCCTATTTTTACTGATGTTAAAATCATATATTTTTTCTTGCCATTTTATATATAAAAAAAATCTAAAAATAAAATTCAAATTAAAAAACTCATTGTTGTGTTTCCAGAGGGGGTTGGAGGCTGAGTGGCGCGCAGGTGGTCGAGGCAGTCGCTGGGGGGAGGCGGAGGTGGTTCAGTGGCGGCGGCGGCTGTTTCCGTGGGTTTGGAGTTTGGGGCGTTGAATGAAGGAAGGAGAAGGAGCATAGGGGGCGGAGGAGGAGGGAGGATGGTTGGGGGGAGGCTGCGCCACGGCGATGGCGTGGGCGGCGCCAGGAAGAGCAGCGACGGCTGAAAAGTGGCATCGAGATTTTCAATTTTAGGGGTGCGGGTTTTTTTTTGATTCAGGGTTAGAGTGTGGTAAATGGGGGGTGTGTATATATAATATAATTATTATATATTTTATTTTATCTTTCTCCAAAGAGTAAATTTTTATTCAATCTCTGAATCGAACCCAATGACTGTCGTCCCAAGCTAATTACCCCCATTCTGAACACAATGGGATATGTCCTACAAGCCAATTCGACTGTTTTTATCAGTTTTTGTTAAAATTAAAATATAAATCCATTTATATTTTATTTGAACGTACATTTTAATTTACCAGGGCCACATACTAACTCCAAAAATTCCATAAAAATAAATCTAGCTATGTTTTGACGATATGGTCCTAGCAAAAATAATTTCATCGAATTTGGAGACCGTTTGAAAAACGGTCATTTTCCAATCAATTAAATTCAAACTGAATTGACCAAACACATTTAAATTCACCACGCTCACATATTAATTCCAAAAATTATGAAAATTGGAATCTAGCAATAATTTGATATTCCAGATTCAACAAAAGTGTTCTCATCAAAAGCAGAGGTCGTTTACCAAATTGGCTGTTTTTATGGGCCATATGTGTGTGTGTATATATATATTCCATAACGACTATTCTGAATTTTCAACTGGACATAACTTTTTATTCCCGTTATGAAATCTTGATTTTTCACATTTGTTGGAAAGCTATTTTCAAACAGATTCAAATTTTTTGGTTTTACTGAAATCCGATTTATATTGAATCATGTACATTCATTTGAAGTTTGAAATCAAAATTTCAAACTACTGCGCCATTTCAGGCTCGTTATATAATTAAAATAAAATTATTCATTCTAAATTTGTTTAAAATAAATTTTTAGTCATTATTATTTGAAATAAATTATTTTAAATATTTAAAATCCATTAAAATAGCTAAAATAAAAAAATTTAAATTGGTTCTGAAAATCCGAGTTATTACAAGAGCAAAATGAGGCAAACCGGAGTTTAACCTTACATGTAAAGTGGTTAAACATGGCCACTGGAGCAGTTATATCAAAGAGAAACAATATATGACAGTTAGCTAGTATATCTGTAGCAAGTAACAATGTTAACGATATGCATGCATCAAGCCTAGGCTAGAGCAGCACAAGGCAAGTTGTTCCTAGTTCACCAAAATAAGGCCAGGAAATAAAATCAAAAAGGGAACTTGGGTATACAAAGTGTATTTTGAGTTTCAAAACGGGGAAGGAAATCAACTCTTGTATATATTTAACTCATGAATGTGTACTGCGACCAGGTTTATTCATATACTTTTTATTTACTTACAAGTATAAAACCAAAGTGAGCCAGGCCAAATTCATCACAATATTTTACATAACTATGTTCCAACACAAATATATAAACATATTTCTATACAGGTTTCAAATTTAGGCCAGCTGGAACAAATTTTTAGCTTAATAAAACCAGGCTGTAAACAAATGGTTTCAGATCATGAACAACTAAGGTCAACATGATATAAGACATGGCAATGTATATGCATGTGTATTATATATATGAAAATATATGCATACAATATATATACACATATACTTGCCTATGTTAACGCACATATATTTAATCACAATATATCATTTTTATAAGCCAATGATTCATGATTTATTCAAATGAAATATTCGAAATAAATAGTTCTTATAATTATAAAAAAACATTTCTAGAAAAAGGTCATCCTAAATTCTGGTTACAAAATCAACAACAGGGTATCATATATGCAAACCAAATATATGTTTCAAATTTACAACAGGACAAGGGTAGGTGTTTATTTATTTCAGGCTTAAACAAGGTTCGGTCGACATATTATAAAGGAAACGGTGAGTACAAGGGCAGTACCTTTTGATGGAAAAATGCGTAAAGCAGGGTATGCAAAAATCACGCATGTATCTCGATTTCATAGCATAAGGTAAGAACGGGCTACTACTCACAACCAGGTTAAACATAGGCTAGGGAGGTGCAAAGAAAATTTTCGTCCGATTTTCTAACTATGCACGTGTGTGGGTTTGTTGTATATATGTATGCTGCCAAAACGTATATATGCAAGTAAAAATGTTTACGTATACATATATGTGCGGTAGGCACTACATATACTCAACTTAGTTCAAATCTAGACGAGGAAACAAAACTATCAACAATGGCTAGTGTTACATAAACAAGGAAGAGAAATATACAAATGACCAGCAAACTTAAAGGAGTAAAGCAGTGAAACAGAGTAGCAAAGTGACAATAACGACATGAATAAATTAGGGTAAATCCATAAGGTAGCCAACATAACCGAAATAAACCATTATATATTTTACTCTAAATCAAAATCAAATTTATTGAATTAAAGTCAATCGTGAGCTAATAACTCACATGCATTTGGCAACATTGGCTTTAGTGGTGGCACTTGGGCGAAGATGAGATCTGGTGGTAGGAAAACGAAGCAACGGTGGTCCGCGAAGGCTGATGGATTCAATGTTAGAGATGCTGGCTGTGACCTTGATTTTGACCCTAGGGTTTTCAGTTAAAGAGGTTGCGGTTTCAATCTTGATAAAATTAAGCGTGGTGGCTTACGATGAATCTCGATTTGCTAACAAAGAACGTCGTTGATTAGAGAAGCAGATTCGTTTTGAATTAAGGCGGCTTCGATTGATTCCGGAGGTGGAGGAAAGAATGTTTTTTAGGAGGCCATTAACAATTTTAGGGAAGGTTTTTCTCACGGCTAAAGGAAATGAGGAGAAAATGAGTGAAGAGAAAATAAGAAAGGAATGGATGGGAAAACGTGGTGTGAAATCAGAGCAAAAGAGCCAAGTGTTGATGATTTTCAGCAAGGACTAAACAAGTGGCAAATTATTTCAGCCAACATTGACAAGTTTCCAAGCTTATTAAAGAATATGTAACCACCCGTCTTTTTGCCGATTTTCATCGGTAATTAAACCGACTTGAACCATTCATAAAGACGGATTGTTAGGGGTACTTGCACATTTTCACAAAAGTAAAATAACTTTTCCATTATCACTACAATTATATTATACCATAGTTACAAGAAGTATCAGAGCACAACACAAATATAATGGAAAGAAATACAAATATACACTCGGCGGAAGGAAAATAATCCAAAATATAGCTCTAACTCTATCCTGAATCCAGCTCTAAAGAATAAATCTTCAAACCAAACAACTAGCTGCCTGTGTGGAAAATTATGGGCACCCAGAGTTCAGGTGTAGGAACAATAAAGTCCAAGTCAGTCATGGGAGTAGCGTGAGAACTCAAAAATAGTTTCTTTTTAAGGGTTTATTTTAAAGTTTGGTTGTTCACCGGACCACGCCTCTAAACATGGAACAGATCTACTCCGTGCAAATACTATTGCATGGAACTTTGCAATGACTTTTTTAAAAAATGAATCTATCATAAGGCTTGTCCCACATCAAACAATGCAAGCGCACACCAAATGGGTGAGTTATGTTCTTATGATAACCAAAATTTCTTTAATAAGTGAAAATCCTCTTTCATATTATTATTAGTGCATAGTGTGAAAAAGCTTTTGAAAGTAAATATATTAATCATAACCAGCATATTGCTCCATCCCATTATACTGACGTAATCCTTCCTGTAACCACAGGCTATACAATCAAAACCGTACGGGATCATAGTGGAGATTGGGTTTCCAACATGATGATTCCTGGTACGAAAGATCATTCGTGGGCTCATAAACTATTGCATCATCAACCAAGTTTTCGCAGTTAATGTCCAGACTCGGACACCATTACTAGCCCACCACACATGAATCAGAGTACCCGATAAATAGCGTCCAGACTCGAACTTCATAGTACCCTTTAATCATCACATCCCTTTGCACCAAACAAACGAAACAAACATACAAATTTGACCACCAGTTTACCATTAATCCGGAGTGTGAGGCTTGTTGAGATCACGATATACACAAAGTTATGCTTCACTAAGCCATGCTTTGATCACCTATAGCTCATCACTTAAGTATGCTACATTGTCCATTCACCACGCATAAATAATATCTATCAATATATAAACTCTAAGATCATACGTCTCAGAGAAGGGTGTTAAGCTAAGAGAATAAATTCTCCGCCACCAAACAGATATATATAAATAAGGACTAGTGCTACGCAGTCAATTACAATCTCAAACACACAATCCATACAGGTTCATCCTGGGTTTGAATGAAACCAAAATCTAGAATATGGCTGAACTACTTGCATTTAACAGATATAAAATCCATCTACAAATGAAAGCAACCCATTCGAGACATTCAGCAAGCCGCTCTTTCGATGTGAAGGGTCCCGGTCTTCAACACCATCTCCAAATGCTTATTTGCTCCAAACATTGTATTATTATTCAAAATGATTTTCAGATCCAATATATGATCCTGGTCTTTTCGAATAATAAGATTAAATTTAAAATCAAAATCACAGGCGTTCAATCAAATCTCCTTCTATCTTGACCTTTGTTAATTAAAACTTCTTCAAAACCCATTCTCAAATTATCCTTTAACAAAAATCCCATATTTCAAAAATTCACCTTATAACTTTTATCTTTAAAACACATCCTTTAATTCCAAGATGATTTAGTTCAAAAATTCTAAATTAACTCTTTATTTCGATGACTCTATACCCAAATCTAGTTTCTTTTGAAACTCCTTAATCCACATTTCATAATTCATTCATAGTTTCTGTTTAAAACAATTTCCCAATAATAAATTATTTAATCTTAATTAAAAGATTATAATTCCTTCCCAAGTTCTTTCTTTTAATTTCCTCAAATCAAAGATTTGATTAAATTCCCAATTACGACATGAATTTTTCCACAACCCAATCTCATCGAGTTTCAACAATTATATTATTGAAGATACCATTCACAACTAAACCCAAATCAATTGCTATTAAACATAATTTACATAGAAATTGTATCTACTTATATTCGATACCAATTCTCATAATCAACGAACACTATAAGCGAAATAACGATATAAATATCTTCCAAAATCCTCAAATAGTAAAGTTTACACTAGGGAATTTCATATCAAATATCCAAAGATTATTCCTATCCAACTTATCTTAATTAAATTAGGAGAACTTATCTTGGTTTGAAAATTGATCAAACCGCTTGATATTTGATTTGGATAGAAATTCATCAATGTAACACCCCGAATTTTTAACAACTTTAAAGAGAATAAATTAAATAATAATTAATTTAATATTCATAACTAGAAGAAACCGATTGCACCATTTCGTCCGTCTTAAAATTCTGGTCAAGTCAGACATTTGGTTTGCATAAAACAGACACCGTATGAAGAAGTTATGAGGGTTTTAAGTTTGTATACGTATAGAAATATTTTATATATACGCATGAGTCAGAGGTGAGTCAGAATTTTATCCATAGGATTCAAATTTGAAAAATTCATCTGAGTGACAAAAATTCCTACTCAAGGGGGTCGATGTAACAACCCGTATTTTTCGATAACATGTTAAAACGAGAATCAAGACAGAATTTAATTTTAAATTCTGAATCAAGTAAAACGGGCTATGCCCTTGCGTTTGTCTCGGAAAAATACGCGAAATAGAGTCCGAGTTTTCGAAAATCGGAGTCCGTATGACCCGGTTAAGGCCCAAAGAAGTTTTCGGGAAATTCGAATTTCGGAAACAGCTTTGGAAATCAGATCTGGGGCCAGGCGGGAAGTTTCCCGCCTAGGCCATGTCGACAGTGCTGTCGACAGGCCTGTCGACTTGGGCCCAGACCAAGTCGACAGCCCTGTCGACTTTCCTGTCGACAGGGGGTGGCCGGGGCAAGCTGCCTGGTGCACCTGTTTGCCTCACCTGGTCTTGTTCTTGGGCTGGTTCTGGAAGCTTCCGAGATCTGATGGTCCTAATCTATCCTAGGGTTAATCTAAGGGCCTAAAACTATCCTAATCTCTATAAAAAGACCCCTAAGCCCCCCCTAACCCTCATAACTCACCCTCTCCACGAAGTGCTGCCCAAATGCAAAGTGATCATGGCCTCCATCTCAAATCCCTAGAGCCTAAGCACTCAAATCAAGTTCAAATCAAAAGGTGCAAGCTTGCTACACCAAATCAAGGCCAAATCAACATTTCTATGCGAGTTCCATGACGATTCTTCTACAAAGGAGGCACCTTTCTTAGCCAAGATGATTCATGCTCCTTTCCCTAGGCCTAACTATGTAAGTTCTAGCTACTTTTAGATGGAAACGGTAGTTTTGATAATGACATGGGATAAAATGAGGCTAAACACGATTATGCGAACCTATATGAACCTTACCTTGCCTCTTGTGTTCATGTTTATGATTTTAGGCCATGTGAGTGACTTAATCATGCCTCTCATGCTATGCATAACCTAGTTTAACTTGCAAGTTTGGATCTTTATGCATGAAATGCTAGCATGAACCTTTAGGAACCACTTTACTTGTGAAACATTGGCTAAGACAAGATTTTGAGGCTTATGCATGTTTATGCCCAAACCCCTTATGCTAACATGCAAGTTTGTGGCCAAATCCTTTATGAGATTATGCATGCTCGTGGCCAATCCCCTCTTTTAAGTTGTGCATGTTTATGGCCAAACCCTTTTTGATAATATGCATGTTTGTGGCCGAATTCCCTTGTGACATTTTGTGTGTTGGTGGACAAAACCCTTTTTATGACACTATGCATGTTCGAGGCCAACTTGTAGTCATAGTATTCCTACTATGTTGACTCGTCTATACTTACGTTGGAAACACGTTTTGGGGTTAGGTTAGACGAGCGTGAATATACATGAGAAACATAACTTGAAGTTCCATGAAATATGATGTGAAACATGATTTGGGTTAAATGGGTATAACATGACAACATGCAACATTGAATATAGCATGTAAGTTAACATGTAAATATGCATAAAAACATGAGCTTGGGAATTTACCTATTAAGTTAGGTCTACCCTTTGGGAATTTACCTATTAAGTTAGGTCTACCCAAATGCTTGAAAATTTGTAACATGATTTGGAAACATGATGAGCTTAGATAATATAAGTGTGGCCAACTCGAGGTTGGGTTGAGTTTGCAACGTAAAACTACCCGGAACCGACCGACCTAACTAGTAGTTGCAAACAATAGGACCCAATGTGAGAAGTTGGTCATGTCGCGCTTAAGACCCGAGGTTAGACTAGGTTGTGGTGTAAATCTACCCGGACCCGCCCGGCTTAACTAGTAACCACAACAAGGTCTAATGTGAGAGGTTGAGGGTGCATTAATTAAATTAATGCCACATAATAGGGTTAAGTTAATTTGATTAATGAGGCTTAACCAAATATGATATGGACAAATGGGTTAAGTAATTTGATTAGGCTAATGATACTTAACAAAACATGATAAGCTTGGGTAGGTTAAGTAACTTGATTTGCCTAAGGACACTTGACCATTGTTATACGACTAGTGGACGGGATTAAGTTAACCAACACTTAGTCAATCCAACACGATAACGTGATAAGGTTAAGTAAATTTTCTTAATGACACTTAACCGTATAATACAGTTAATGGATGGGGTTAAGATTAGGCTTAACTAATCTAAACATGGTAATCGGATGGGGTTAAGTTAGCCTAGACTTAATTAACCCAACTTGGTAATTTAATGGGGTTAAGTTAAACACTTAACTAATTTAACACGATGATTTGATGAGGTTAAGTGACCTATACTTAACCAATCTAACTCGTTAATTTGATGAGGTTAAGTTAATCTACACTTAACCAATCTAACGTGAAAACACGATAAGGCTAAGTCACGAATCACTTGAATACGCTTGACCGATTTGACTCGGTAATTTGACAAGGTCAAGTTAATTTATATAATTAACCAATCTAAAATGATAATTAGACGAGGTTAAGTTATGGATTGCTTAATATACTTAGCCAACTTGACACCTGTTCTGTAGGGTTAAGTCTTGGACTTGAATACTTAGCCAATTTTGACATGGTTTGTAGATGGGCTAAGTTAGGAACTTAAGTGACCCTTAACCCATTAGATAAACCCTAATTCGGAGGATTAGGTAAATAACCATAGTTAACAAGGATTATGGAAATAAGGCTAAGTGGTAAACCTTAGTTATGGGAAACTAAGTAATAATTCTTAGTCAAGGAAATTTGGACCATTTCTTAGATAGATTAGTAACCCGATACGTTAGATCAACGTTTAAGTATGCGTATAGGAGCAGGCTATCTGATTTAGATAAAGGCTCCAACGAACTGGGTAACGAAGCAGCGGCTTCGGGGAACGTGAGGATATTCTTGGGATCCCTCTGTGAGCTGCCAGGTCATTATACTAGGCTCACGGGAGGTTGAGGTCTGCGGTAGAAGAACCAAGAGTATGCCTTGGTTGTTATGCGAGCGACCTAAAGACTGGGGTGGATAGCAGTGAGTCGGCGAATACATAAGGTGCCCGAGATAGCAAGTTCGTCGATCATCTACCATCTTGAGTCAAGCGTGTACGTACGGAAAGGCAGGGAACACCCAACAGACCATAATTTGCTATCTAATTATGGGTGAGGTAGGCCGTAGGGTATGGGCTGGCCGGAGTGTAGTTCTCATGCAAGATTTTCTCTTGTGTTGCCTTTCACTAGTTGAGGGAGGGGTCTCGTGGGACCATAGCCACGTGTAGAAAAGCAGACCTTAGTATCTGCATCGGCAGATAAAATCTAAAGCTCCCGACCGAGTCCTGTATTTCTTGTTTTGCCCTGTGACAGGACTCGGATGGCACGATGTGATACATGTGCATACAGTTATAGAAAAATGATTCACGATGAATGCGTGGGAAAAAGGGCGCGGTTGAGGGTTAGCGTAATCCCTAGTGGCCTAGGTGGTTTAACCCAAACCGAAATACGAAAGCGTGCAATAGGTAAGCGTAATCCCTAGTGGTGCTAGGTGGCGTATGTCCTAGTAGTTCAAACAATAATTCATATGGGAGAGCCTAGCTAGAACAAGGGTGACAGTCCAAACGATTTCAAGGATAATACGACATGAGGAAGCCCGTACGAGGTACGGAAAAGGACTGAATTTATATACATGGAAAGAAAGATATGATTTGAGTAACCTATATATGCGATATATTAGGTCGACATGGACCATTACACGACTTTGAGTAAGGGACATTCATGGTTAACACATAACAAGGCTGGGATACTAGTACGGAGGGTGCAGAGCAAATATACATGTTAGAACTAATATACATAATAGATACCGTGGGATGTTAGACGGGGCAGATACCTTGGGATAATGTACTCGATAGAAATCTGACGATGGGATACCTTGACTTATCATAACACCGTAGTTTATCATGATACCTTAGTTTACCTTGCCGCAGTAGTTCAACCGGCTACCCTGGCTTATCTATCTTGTAGTTATCCTTATGTTTACTTTCAGTTTATGCATGTCATGTTACCTTTACCTGTTTTTATACTGGAAGTAGATAGGACTTACTCAGTCTTTTTGACTGACCCGTTTTGTTTCGCCTCTTTTCTTCTGTTTCCCCCCCAGGTTACAGGGAGGAAACAATGCAGTTTAGTTCGGACTTCTTCTGCTTGAAGGTCATCATGGATGGCTTGGACTTCTCTTGGCTATGGCTACTTTACTGTTTTTACTTGGGGAATAATTTATTAAAAAGTATTTATGCTTCTTTACTATTGCAAGACAGGTTTTGTTGTACTCTGATGTAAAAGGCTTTAGACCTTATTTATTCATGTTATGAAAGTTTGATTTTACTTCCGCTATTTTATATGTTCTGTCTTGTGATATTTCTGTGCATGTTTACCAATAATGCCCCTCTAAAGCTAGTGCATTCCTTTGCGAGTGACCCTAGCGGAGGCGGGGTGTTACAGTCGACCTCCCTAGAGGGGTGTTGACCTAGCGGTTGACCCACCCACAGGGGCGTCAAAACCCCCTAGTGCTGACGTAGCACTCGGTTTCAAGGGGTATTGCAGCTATTTATACGTGTCCTATTTCTCATATTTTTCTTCACTGAATGTCATAGAGGACATATGTTGCTGGAATGCGAACTGAACCGTTTTCTACAACAACATATTCTACAAATCCAATTCAGAAATTCTAGATCCGTTCTTCCTTAATTCTCTAAACCTAATGTTGTGAGTTCTAGTTGTTTTTAGATTTAGATAAATAAAAGTATATTTTGAAAGACTACGAATTGGATATATAGTAAAGTATGATTCTGTGTTGATGTGAAATCTTATACTATGTCATGACATATCCGCTTTCCTAGATCTAATAAAATTGTGGTGTAATGACCCGGGATTTCGTCGACTTTGGTTATCGCCATAAACTCAATAATGACTAACCAAACATCGAAAAATAACAGTCATTAACGAAAGAAATTAGAGGGTGAGGATAGATAAGATAGAAACTTAGAATAGAAGAAGAAGAAGAACACAACATCAGAGTAATACGAACCTCACAACGGAACGAATAGCATATAATAGATTACATATCTTTGAAATATACATCTGTACTTGAATATACATCATTACCACAGTACAACAATTACAACACAGCGGAAATAAACAATAGCTATATGATCCTGAAGCCTCCTGCTCTAGCTCTTCAAGTATCTGTAAATCCCGACTACTTGACTGCCCATACAAAATTGGGCACCCAAGAGTTTAGGGAAAACAACAAAATAAACTCCGGGTCAGTCATGGAACTGGTATGTGTAAAACAGTTTAAAACAGTTTGAACAAGTAAACGATATCTCATAAGACCACGCCGTATAACGGAACGGGTTTTTCCCTTATGAGAATCCAAATTTTCTTTATATCAAAAACCTTTTGATATTATAATAATGTCCATCAACCATAATACAATAATCATCTAGCAGAAACGTTTTCATCTCATGTTCTACATATATAGTTACAATTAAAAACCACAAGCATGTATTGGGTAATGTATTTCCAACTATGACAAGGTATGTAACCACCTTTCGCTAGTGTAACTCTAGAAAGGAATACACTGGGTTCAACAAGAACATCTTGCAACCCGGCTACACATGACCGACCACTCATTTCGCTTGAGTGTATCGAATGTATATCACCAACGGTTGGGATCAGTAACCGTTTCCCGAATGGGACAACATCAACAATAGATTTTAGAAATAAATGAAACTCTAGATCAGGTGATTATACACCCTACTTCGGTGCGACCGACTTAGCCATGCTGCCTGACCGATTTCTGTCATTTACCGGATGTGAGGCTATGAGCTACGCTTTATCATCACACCAGATTCACTTTGAATGTCACATCGTCAAATCCATCAAATCACGGATTGACGCCCTCAACCATACATTATGTTTTAGCTAAAAGAAGTTTCCTTCTCCGCTTCCACTCTTGGTACGGTTGGAGAAATCAATATACGTGATCGTCTGGAAATACTCTGTCAGACATCCGTCCATACAAGTCATCCAAGAACAGGATGAACCGAAGGCACTATTCTGTAAACAGGATAGCCCTTGCATAACTCCGCCTTCAATTTCCTTTGGCATATATGATTTGCAACGCTTATGCCAATATAGAGTGGTTCTTTGGATAATAATCCAACCAGTCTCTCCATATTAACAACGTTAAAATGGTCAAAACTTCGATAGTCTGTGATTTAACTATCGAAGAAAAACAGGTGTGCAAACAACGATATCATTTCCAAATGGAAATTTATATCGATCAAACATCATTCAACATTTATCTCTTTATTTCATAAATTTACTTATCTCCTGTTTACTCAATATTTCTTGTTTTCTAAATTTGGAAAATATACGTTATTAACAGTGGAAAACATTTCCATTTCTTGTTTTCTTTATTAGAAAACATTTCTGGTTTCTTATTTGGAAAACATTTCCAAAGCTTCTTCATTGGACTTAGATAGATGTTTAAACAAACCATCGCGATGCTAACTCAAACCATTTCCTTTAATTTCTAAATTCACTTAACCATCCCATACTATCGAACCTTAACCATTCCTTAGTTAAAAATGAAGTCAATCAAGTTGGTGTAATACTACCTCTCAGACCTTAACTGAACAACGTTCTAACCTTGAAATAGACAAAGTTCACCTTTCTAATTCTTTAACAAACTTCCTAACGTAACTCTCTTTCAAATCTTTTCTATTCGATAATTCTTTCCTTCGATAAGGTATATTCGATAACTCTATTCAATTTATTCTATTCACTTAACTCTTTTGATTTAACTCTAAATCTGTTCACATAACTCCTATCAAATAAACTATATTTGATTAACTCCTTTATTCTATTTGAATAAACTATATTCGATTGACTCCTTTATTCTATTTGAATAAACTATATTCGATTAACTCCTTTATTCTATTTGAATAAACTATATTCGATTAACTCATTTATTCTATTTGAATAAACTATATTCGATTAACTCCTTTATTCTATTTGAATAAACTATATTCGATTAACTCCTTTATTCTATTTACTCGACTCGACTAACCCCTTTCGAATAACTAATTCGATTTACTACTTTCGAATACAATATTCGATTTAACTCCTTTATTCGCTTTATAAAGATTTCCCTTTTAACAACGTTTATTCATTTTAAAGATTTACTTTTAGTAACGGTTCTCCACTTTAAAATGATTTCCTTCTTATAACAATTTACTTTTTATAATGTTTTTCCTTTTTCTAAATATCTCCTACTTATAAATATTCCAATTTATAAATACTTCTTATTTATAAATATTCCACTTATAAATATTTTATTGTCAAATATCACTTTGACAAATTCCTCCTTATCAACATTTCGGTATGTTATGGTATTCAACATATCAAATCACGATGATCAATATTGTCCAAACACACATAATCGACAACAGATTATAAATCACATCATATATCACAATATATGAAAACAATAAAATAACTGTTGAGGAATCCAATTGGATACCTCCAACCTGTTTCCCTGTATCACAGATGTTAAACAATATAGATAACATCACTTTCAGTTCCATATGATATATTCTATTAAACAGAATCAGTATAGAAATTTAACTAACTGATTAGCAGTTCAATCAAACAGTCCACACACAGTCAATCAGCCAATATCTAACAGTTCTAAAAATATGACATTAAATTATAAACTGTTCAGAGTTAGTGAGATTTACTCACATTGGACGATCATCGTTAATAACGATAACCATCGCTTGATTCAGACGAACAATTTATTTCGCTATAAATTGTAACGAGCTCTGTTTCACCCCCAGTCAGTTCCATTGGGTAGTGTCCGTCCCTACGATCCTGTCGGATCCAGTTTTGCTTGATTCTTTCAACTCCGGCCCACTTCTTCTACCGACCCGCTTCTTTTTCTTTTACCCCTTCAATGTCCAACGCATCACCTCCCTTACACATGCTCTCTTTGTTTAAACACAATACTCCACACTGTAACCTTCCCTGCACGTCCTTCCCCCATATACAAATGGAGCATTACACTGAACACCATAATTTTATCAGTCCCTCAACACCAATGAAAATCCACCATTTCTACCTTCATGAAATCACAAAACCGTGGCACCCCCTTTTCACATCACCAAAATCTCCTTCCAACCAAACTATTTCTTCCCGCAACACAAAAAAGGAAAAGGAAAAAACCTGCTACCCCGTTCAACACACAGCGCGTAACCCTGCTAAACCCCTTCTCTCTTCACCGATTTCCGTCCTCCCATCAGTTCGAACTTGCTCAGCCAACCCACTTCATGAAACTGACCCCTTGCATCTTTCTTCTCCGACGTGTCTGAACCCCCTCCGCCTCCTCATAGTGCTCAGACGAGCTCTCAAAAACCTCGAGTCCTCCCCTCGTTTGAACTGCGACTTCCTCTTTTGATTTTGTTTTAAATTCTTTTGATTTTCTTTCCCGATCTCGTTTCGAATTTTATTCTCACGGTTTTAAATGGAAGAGGCTGCGGCGGAAAAAGAACCGAGGAAATGAGTTAGGTTTTTAAGAGGGATAAGGATTATATATATAGGGTGAACAAATATCAAAATATTTTGTGTAATCTGAAGACGTGGGTTCTGGTGGACTTCTCGTGGGTGAGAAAGGTTGTATCGTGGCCTATATTATAGCCATGGAGAATTTGTTTAGTTTTAAAATGTTATGGTACCCTTCTATATGAAACTCCATTCAAGTATGAACTGCAACAGACAGAAATAAAAACACCATCATGACGAGCGAGGTGTCCCGACTCCAGAAATATAATAATATCGGTAGGTTAACTCATATTGGGGAACCCCAAAATGTTGATTACAGGTTGCAAAATACCCCAAATAAAAAGTTGCTTATTTAATTAATTAAAAATTACAGAAAAATTCTAAAAATTAAATTATCACTACGTCTCAAAAGAACCTTGTCTAAATTCAAACCCGATATTCAAATATTTTTAAATAACCATTATGGCCATGAACGAATATACCGCTGTTTTTTCTGAATATTTAATTTGGACATAACTAAAAATCTACACGACGAAATCCTGATTTTTCTCTTCCATCGGAAAGATATACTTCACCAGCTCCCAACGTTTCCTGTTTCACAGAAATCCGGCTTAAAACGAATCCTGTACATTCAGTTGAAGTTCGAATCGCCAATTTACGAACTGCAGTGCCATTTCGAGCTCGTTTATAATTATATTATAAACTATACGTTCAACTGTCGACAATTGAATATATTCGTTATTCAAATTCAATTCCAAGCTGAATTAAATATCACTGATGATCTGGTTCACACCATATCGTCATTTCGGCTAATCCTGATTATTTCATAATTAAATATATTATTTAATTTATTATTTTAATCAAATATTCATCATTATTTAATTCCATGACCATTAAATTCTCTAAACCACCATTTCAATAATTAAATAAATTAATTATAATACCTCGGCTAATGCGGGTCATTACAATCTTCCCCACTTAAAATAATTTCGTCCTCGAAATTGCTAAAAGGTAGAGAACGACCCTATCGACTGGTTAGAACATATTTGTTCACTTCTTAACTCCAGTTTCAACTGAACCAATTTAAATTCAATTAAATATTAATTAACTCTTATCAACGAAAATTTTCAAAAATCCTGAAAATTTTCTAACGCCTTAACTCTTCGAAAAATTTCGCCAGCACCTCCTTTATACTGGTCAATAGGTCAAACTCCAACTCGCCTCTCTGGGCCATCTCCAACCCAAAAGAAAATCAAACATCCAAGCAGCTTGCCAATTTGGCTTATCTAAAATCTCATACCATATGAAGTATAAACTTGTACCTTTTGTCGGCATATCAACTCTATCACTTCCATATGCTATCAACTCAGCATATACCAATGTTATCCCAATCAAATTCTGAAATCACTTTCCTCTCCAACACAACCATTCGCCTTTTTACCAAGCCAAATATCATTTTAACTCGAGTTTCTTCTCGATTTCCAACTCTTGACTTGATTATCACATTATACTTCAAATTTGAATCTCATAATCCAATTTGTCTTGATATCATTCTAATTCAATCTCAGTTACCACTTTACTGGCTTTACTTTAATTCAAATTTGCTTTAACAAATTTCTGTTAATTTTTTTTTAATTCAAACAGTCTTTCCCTATGAGTTTTTAAAAACAGTTTATTCTTTTCAAAAAATCAAATTTTCCTTTTGAACATGTCACTGAGCCCTTAATTAATATTCCATTAGTTAAATCACTTCTCTATTTCTTTATCAATATTTGTTAACCAAATATTTTCAATAACCATATTGTCCTTTTATGTTATTTGGAAAACATTTTCGAATATCGCCTTCTTTTATTTTCTAAACTTTAGAAAATATATGTTATTTATAATTGGAAAATATTCCAATTACTTATCTCTTTTCCGATCTCGTTTATTTCTATACATAGGAAATATTCTTTATTATATTTCCAAGCTTACAGTTATTTGGGTTAAAACGGATGTTGTGTAAAACATCGTTACGACAACCCAAATACTATATTCAACTAACTCTTATTCAACATCCTGAAATCTTACTATTTATTTGTTAATAATGAAATCAATCAAGTTGGGGTATAACAACCTCTCAGACCTTGACTGAATAACATTTATAATGTCAAAACAGATACGACTGCTTACTCGAATAATCGATACCCTATAACTACTGATTCACGTTTAAACCCATATACATTTTCTCTTTTTATTCTTACTAGATTTTATTCTAGACTTCCTTTTTGATTATACTATTCTATTTTTATGTTCATTTCCTTATCGACTTCTATATAAATCAATACGTTGATTTCTAACTATCAAATTATCCTAAAAATGTTCTAACTCCTTAAATTCCCGGAAAAATTCGCCATAACCTCCTTTGTACCGGGAGCATCGGGATATTTCAAATAGCCTCCCATGGCCCTCACCAATCCAAAAGAAAAAGAAAAAGCCAAGCGGCTTGCCGATACGGCGCATAAAATCTCATATATGAATTAAATACATACCTTTTCGTCGAGCATTCTATTTATATACCTTCATACCTTATCCATACCTATCTCATGTATATTTATACCTACCCAATCTATTTTAACTATACTTGATCATTTTAACTCAATTCGTTAATTTATTTGTTAATTAACTTTTTAGTCTATTTCTCTTTTATATTTGAACATGACATGTTCAAATATATTTTAACTTACTTATAAACTAGTCAAATTCTACTTTTTCAAACTCAGGTTTCATATTCGATTTCAAATATAAATTTACCAGTCCCCTTTACTTATCTAAAGTTCAACTTCAATTCAAGACCATTTACTAATGGCTAATTAACTGGTTTACCTATTTCACCTTTTTTATTTGAATATACATGTTCAAATATAAGTTTAACTTGTTTATCAACTAATTGAATTCCATTTCAATTCTATTTGAATTTCCTATATTCAAATTCCATTTCAATTCTCTTATTCAAATTCTATATTTGAATTTCATTTCAAATCTCATATTCAAATTTTATATTTGAATTTCATTTCAATTTCCTTATTCAAATTCTATATTTGAATTTCATTTCAATTCTATTTGAATCTTCTTTATTCAAATTTCATTTTCACTTTCGATATTCAAATCCTATATTTGAATTCCTTTATATTTTCTATATTCAAATCCCCTTTGAATTTTCTTATTTAAATTCTATTTCAATTCCATTGAATTTCATATATTCAAACTCCCTTTTGAATTTCTATATTCAATTTCTATTTCAATTCTTCTTTATTCATTCTTTATTATAAATCCCATTTTGAAATTCAACATAACTTGTCTTTCCCAAAACAAATTCAAAACAGTATCTTTGGTAGTAATTCGTCACTTACAACTCGAAAATGAATACTGATGATGCAGTTGTCATCATCGGAATCTATTTTCCAGCAATCGAAGTGAGTTCAATACTATAAAACCATTTCTAAACATTTCCACCTTGAAATTCATTTCAAAATATAATTCACACTGCTTGTAAAACAATTTAAAATCTCCCAGGATCTTAAATTTTCCTTACTCTTAATCTAAATCCATTTACAAACACTTATCCAATTTTCCCGAGTTTTAATTCAATTTCTGGTTTAAAATTTCAGATTTAACTCATCTGATTTCACGTATTTCACTTATATGAATTCTGATTGGTTATTTACATAACCATTTAAATTATAGTCTTACTCGATTATAATAACAACCAATATATCCAATATATTATAATATTGATATTTATATCTTCTCTATATCAAGATATACCTTGGGTAAACTTATTTTAATTTTCCATCTTTTCAAAACATATCGTGCCGACCCATCGTATTCGAGTGTTTATCAACTCCTTCTGATACAGTGGATCAAACTGATCGACCAGAACTCATAAATGACTCAACCAATAAATCTTCACAATATAAAACAAATTTTCATATCAATAACAAATACGTTCACTTGTATATACACACCCAATCTCATTCTAGGGTATTACTAACCCTATTTCTACCGAGTCACGCCACATAGCCAAGTTAATTCATTTAACTTAAGCTCTGATACCAACTGTAATGACCCGGGATTTTGTCCACCTTGGTTATCGCCATAAACTCAATGATGACTAACCAAACATTGAAAAATACCAGTCATTAACGAAAGAAATTAGAGGGTGAGGATAGATAAGATAGAAACTTAGAATAGAAGAAGAAGAAGAACACAACAACAGAGTAACACGAACCTCACAACGGAACGAATAACATATAATAGATTACATATCTTTGAAATATACATCTGTACTTGAATATACATCATTACCACAGTACAACACTTACAACACAGCAGAAATAAACAATAGCTATATGATCCTGAAGCCTCCTGCTCCAGCTCTTCAAGTATCTGTAAATCCCGACTACTTGACTGCCCGTACAAAATTGGGCACCCAAGAGTTTAGGGAAAACAACAAAATAAACTCCGGTTCAGTCATGGGACTGGTATGAGTAAAACAGTTTAAAACAGTTTGAACAAGTAAACGATATCTCATAAGACCACGCCGTATTACGGAACGGATTTTTCCCCTATGAGAATCCAAATTTTCTTTATATCAAAAACCTTTTGATATTATAATAATGTCTCTCAACCACAATATAATAATCATCTAGCAGAAACATTTTCATCTCACGTTCTACATATATAGTATATAATCAAAAACCGCAAGCACGTATTGGGTAATGGATTTTCAACTATGATAAGGTATGGAACCACCTTTCGCTAGTGTACCTCTAGAAAGGAATACACTGGGTTCAATAAGAACATCTTGCAACCCGGCCACACATGACCGACCACTCATTTCGCTTGAGTGTATCGAATGTATATCACCAACGGTTAGGATCAGCAACCGTTTCCCAAATGGGACAGCATCAACAATAGATTTTAGAAATAAATGAAACTCTAGATCAGGTGATTATACACCCTACTTCGGTGCGACCGACCTAGCCATGCTGCCTGCCCGATTTCCGTCATTTACCGGATGTGAGGCTGTAAGCTACGCTTTATCATCACACCTGATTCACTTTGAATGTCACATCGTCAAATCCATTAAATCATCGATTGACGCCCTCAACCATACATTATGTGTTAGCTAAAAGAAGTTTCCTACTCCGCTTCCACTCTTGGTACGGTTGGAGAAATCAATATACGTGATCATCTGGAAATACTCTGTCAGACATCCGTCCATACAAGTCATCCAGGAACAGGATGAACCGAAGGCACTATTCTGTAAACAGGATAGCCCTTTCATAACTCCGCCTTCAATTTCCTTTGGCATATATGATTCGCAACGCTTATGCCAATACAGAGTGGTTCTTTAGATAATAATCCAACCAGTCTCTCCATATTAACAACGTTAAAATGGTCTAAACTTCGATAGTGTGTGATTTAACTATCGAAGAAAACAGGTGTGCAAACAACGATATCATTTCCAAATGGAAATTTATATCGATCAAACATCATTCAACATTTATTTCTTTTTTTCATAAATTTACTTATCTCCTGTTTCCCTATACTCAATATTTCTTATTTTCTAAATTTGGAAAATATACGTTATTAACAATGGAAACATTTCCATTTCTTGTTTTCTTTATTAGAAAACATTTCTGGTTTCTTATTTGGAAAACATTTCCAAAGCTTCTTCATTGGACTTAGACAGATGTTTAAACAAACCATCGCGATGCCAACTTAAACCATTTCCTTTAATTTCTAAATTCACTTAACCATCCCTTACTATCGAACCTTAACCATTCCTTAGTTAAAAATGAAGTCAATCAAGTTGGGGTAATACTACCTCTCAGACCTTAACTGAACAAAGTTCTGACCTAGAAATAGACAAAGTTCGCCTTTCTGATTCTTTAACAAACTTCCATACGTAACTCTCTTTCAAATCTTTTCTATTCGATAATTCTTTCCTTCGATAAGGTATATTCGATAACTCTATTCAATTTATTCTATTCACTTAACTCTTTTGATTTAACTCTAACTCTATTCACTTAACTCCTATCGAATAAACTATATTTGATTAACTCCTTTATTCTATTTGAATAAACTCTATTCGATTAACTCCTTTATTCTATTTGAATAAACTATATTCGATTAACTCCTTTATTCTATTTGAATAAACTATATTCGATTAACTCCTTTATTCTATTTGAATAAACTATATTCGATTAACTCCTTTATTCTATTTGAATAAACTATATTCGATTAACTCATTTATTCTATTTACTCAACTCGACTAACCGCTTTCGAATAACTAATTCGATTTACTACTTTTGAATACCATATTCGATTTAACTCCTTTATTCGCTTTATAAAGATTTCCCTTTTAACAACGTTTATTCATTTTAAAGATTTACTTTTAGTAACGGTTCCCCACTTTAAAATGATTTCCTTCTTATAACAGTTTCCTTTTTATAATGTTTTCCCTTTTTCTAAATATCTCCTATTTATAAATATTCCAATTTATAAATATTTCTTATTTATAAATATTCCATTTATAAATATTTTACTGTCAAATATCACTTTGACAAATTCCTCCTTATCAACATTTCGGTATGTTATGGTATTCAACATATCAAATCACGATGATCAATATCGTCCAAACACACATAATCGACAACAGATTATAAATCACATCATATATCACAATATATGAAAACAATAAAATAACTGTTGAGGAATCCAGTTGGATTCCTCCAACCTGTTTCCTTGTATCACAGATGTTAAACAATATAGATAACATCACTTTCAGTTCCATATGATATATTCTGTTAAACAGAATCAATATAGAAATTTAACTAACTGACTAGCAGTTTAATCAAACAGTCAACACATAGTCAATCAACCAATATCTAACAGTTCTAAAAATACAACATGAAATTATAAACTGTTCAGAATTAGTGAGATTTACTCACATTGGACGATCATCGTTAATAACGATAACCAACGCTTGATTCAGACGGAAATTTTTTTCTCTATAAACTGTAACGAGCTCTGTTTCACCCCCATTCAGTTCCATTGGGTAGTGTCCATCCCTACGATCCTGTCGGATCGTGTTTTGCTTGATTCTTTCAACTCCGGCCCACTTCTTCTACCGACCCGCTTCTTTTTCTTTTACCCCTTCAATGTCCAACGCATCACCTCCCTTACACCTGCTGTCTTTGTTTAAACACAATACTCCATATTGTAACCTTCCCTGCACGTCCTTCCCCCATATACAAATGGAGCATCACATTGAACACCATAATTTTATCAGTCCCTCAACACCAATGAAAATCCACCATTTCTAGCTTCATGAAATCACAAAACCGTGGCACCCCTTTCACATCACCAAAATCTCCTTCCAACCAAACTATTTCTTCCCGCAACACAAAAAAGCAAAAGGAAAAAACCTGCTACCATGTTCAACACACACCGCGTAACCCTGCTAAACCCCTTCTCTCTTCACCGATTTCCGTCCTCCCATCAGTTCGAACCTGCTCAGCCAACCCACTTCATGAAACTGACCCCTTGCATCTTTCTTCTTCGACGTGTCTGAACCCCCTCCACCTCCTCGTAGTGCTCAGACGAGCTCTCAAAAACCTCGAGTCCTCCCCTTGTCTGAACTGCGGCTTCCTCTTTTGATTTTGTTTTAAATGCTTTTGATTTTCTTTCCCGATCTCGTTTCGAATTTTATTCTCACGGTTTTAAATGGAAGAGGCTGTGGCGGAAAAAGAACTGAGGAAATGAGTTAGGTTTTTAAGAGGGATAAGGATTATATATATAGGGTGAACAAATATCAAAATACTTTGTGTAATCTGAAGACGTGGGTTCTGGTGGACTTCTCGTGGGTGAGAAAGGTTGTATCGTGGCCTATATTATAGCCAAGTAGAATTTGTTTAGTTTTAAAATGTTATGGTACCCTTCTATATGAAACTCCATTCAAGTACGAACTACAACGGACAGAAATAAAAACACCATCGTGACGAGCGAGGTGTCCCGACTCTAGAAATATAATAATATCGGTAAGTTAACTCATATTGGGGAACCCCAAAATGTTGATTACAGGTTGCAAAATACCACAAATAAAAAGTTGCTTATTTAATTAATTAAAAATTATAGAAAAATTCTAAAAATTAAATTATCACTACATCTCAAAAGAACCTTGTCTAAATTCTAACCTGATATTCAAATATTTTTAAATAACCGTTATGGCCACGAACGAATATACCGCTGTTTTTTCTAAATATTTAATTTGGACATAACTAAAAATCTACACGACGAAATCCCATTTTTCTCTTCCATCGGAAAGATATACTTCACCAGCTCCCAACGTTTCTTATTTCACAGAAATCTGGCTTACAACGAATCCTGTACATTCAGTTGAAGTTCGAATCGCCAATTTATGAACTTAATGCATGGGGTATCTCACTTGGTATCAGATCTGAAGGTTACTGGATTAAATAAAAGTTTTTGGAAATTATTTCAAAAAGGTTTTAAAAGAAAAGCATTTTCGAAAGAAAAGTCTATTTTGAAAAAATTCCCCAAAAAGCCATATGTAGTATCCTTCGGTCCTTTATCTGAATTTCTTCCTTTTCCCTTTTTCAGCATGTTTGCGGAACAAAACATCCCTGATATCCCGGATGGCGTCAAAATACCCGGATGGTTCCGTAGGTATTTGGAGGCCACGGCGCCTGCCAAAGGCCAAGAATACATTCCTCCCCCAGCTGCACTAGTCATTCCTCCTCCTCCTCCCCCTCCAAGAGTTGATAACTTTGCCATGATCTGAAAGACTTCCGGTCTATGGGAGGAAGGTCATTCCATGGGAATGAGACATTCGTAGAAGCTCGGAATTGGCTTAAGGAGACAAAGGACTTATTCGTAATCTTTGAAGCGGAGCACCGAAGGAAAATTCAATTAGATCCTTGGATGTTAAAAGACGAAGCCTCATTTTGGTGGGATGTCACCCAAGCTGGACGTCCGGTAGAAACTTGGGAAGAATTTAGATAGAGGTTCGTGATGAAATTTCTTTCCCAAGCAGAGAGAAGCATACAGATGGAGAGGTTCTTAACTCTCGAACAAGGAAATTTGAGGGTGAAGGAGTATGTGAACAAGTACAACCAACTGGCAAGGTTTGAGATAGAGTTGGTAGACACACCGCACAAAAGGGCTTTGCGGTTTGTTAAAGGGCTAAATGAGCCTCTGCATGGTTTAGCCATGTCCCATATTGCAATGGGGGCCACTTTTGAAAAGCTTTTAGATATGGCCCTAATGCAAGTGGAGGACAAGGGAGAGAAGAATGAAGCAAAGACTAAGTGGACATCGTAGAATAAGAAGGTGTGGCCCAAGAAAGGGCAGCAACAGCGGCAACAACAACAACAACAGAAGAAGAAAGAAGGAAAGATGACAAAGGCAGGGATAAGAGAAAATGTCACAATTGTGGAAAGAAGGTCTCTTGATCAAAGATTGTAAAAGAAGGAAGGCCAGTTGCTTTAATTGCGGAGAGGTCAGACACTTCTCTAAAGAGTGCTCGAAGAAACGGGGATCGCAGGGAAAAGGAAAAAAGCAGGGACTTCTGGAGGACAGGTGCATGCTCTTGCGATCAGTGCTCCTGAAAGAGGTAGAAAAATTTCAATAGTAAGTTTAGTTTCTCTTTCAAACCATCCAGTTAGAACAATTTTTGATTTTGGTGCTTCACACTCGTTTATATCTAGTTATGTTGTTGAATCTCTACACTTAATTACTAGGATGGTAGTAGATCCCATAGTTGTTTCAAACCCCAATTGGTGGTTCGGCTCATTTATCGATGATTTGTCGGGGTTTGAAAATATTTGTGTTAGGCTTCGAGTTTGAATGCGACACATATGTGCTGGGGTTTATGGGCTATGGGTTGATTCTAGGAATGGATTGGCTTACCACGTATGGGGCCATTCTGGATTGTGAGAGGAGGGTTGTTAGACTCCTGACTTGTCATGGGAAGACCCTCGAAGATTCTTGTGACCCTCAAGGGTCTGTTATGCTTAACTTCCTAGAGTCTCTAGATGCATCCATAGATAATTTGTAATCTGTTCAGGTGGTTCGAGATTATCCCAATGTTTTTGATGAGGTACGGGGTTTACCTCCAAGGTGTGAATTGACTTCCGCATATATTTGGTGGACAATGCAAATCCAGTTGCATTACCAGTGCGCCACATGGATCTAAGAGAAAGGAGGGAGCTGAGTAAGCAAGTAAGGGAGCTACTTGGAAAAGGGTTTATCAAATGAAGCATATCTGAGTGGGGTGTTCCAGTAGTATTCGCAACTAAAGCGAGTGGTTCTCTTCGTTTATGTGTTGACTATAGAGAGTTAAATAAGCTCACCAAGAAGAATAGGCATCCGCTTCCGAGGATTGATGATTTATTTGATCAGCTTGTTAGTGCCTCGGTGTTTTCTCAGTTGGACTTGGCTACGGGGTTCCATCAGTTGAGGGTGGCTAAGGAAAGCATAGAGAAGACTGCTTTTAGAAATCCAGATGGTTTCTTTGAATGGCTAGTTACGCTTTTTGGGTTGAAAAATGCACCCGCCTATTTTGTTGATTTGATGAGCAGGATGTTTCAGGAGTTCGTAAACAAATTCGTCGTAATCTTCATTAATGTTGTTTTGATCTTCTCCAAGAGTGAAGAAGAGCATGCCTAGCATTTGGGAGAAGTTTTGAAAAATCTCCGTGACCATCTGCTAAAAGCAATGTTCTCCAAATGCCATTTCTGGAGAAAGCAGGTGAGATTCTTTGGGCATGTAGTCACCAAAAAGGAATAGCTGTAGATCCCGCGAAGGTGGTTGCAATACAAGATTGGTAGATTCCTAAAAATGCAACCAAGGTGAGAATCTTTCTTGGGTTGTCAGGTTATTATAGGAAGTTCATTAAGGGCTTCGCGAAGATATCATCCCCTCTCACCAGGCTGACATAGAAGAATTTGACATTTTCATGGGACATCGACTGTGATGTTGCTTTCCAATGACTAAAAAGGGCTTTGACAACAGCCCTAGTCTTGACCTTTCCCGATGGGAGTAAAATGTTTACTGTTTACACTGATGTGTGCGGCACAGGGCTTGATGCGGTTTTGATGCAAGAAGGGAAAGTAATATGTTATGGGGGTAGACAGTTGAGAGTTCATGTGAAGAACTACCCCACCCAGGATTTAGAGCTAACTGCCATAGTATCCGCATTAAAGACGTGGCATTATTATTTACTTAGAGAAAAGTTTAAGTTATACACCGATCATAAATCTCTCAAGTATTTATTCTCACAGAAGGATCTCAACTTAAGGCAACAACGGTGGATGCAGTTCTTAGCTTCATATGGTTTTGAAATTGCTTATACCCCTGGCAAGGATAACGTGGCAGCACACGCACTAAGTAGGCAGAGGGTGTCCCTGAGTCCTCTGTTTGTGGAAAGAAAGAACTTGGAGTTCATATCAGCTTTTGATTTTAGACGCTTCATCGAGGTTTTGCCTGATTTGTTTGCATCCTTGGAGATACGACTGACTCTTGTGGTTATGATAGAAGCATCGCAACAAGGTGACCCACATATTCTAGACATCATGGATAAGCTCAAAAGAGGAGAGACTTCTAGTCAGCTCAGTAGGTATGCCGTAGATGAAAAGGGGTGGTTGTGACAAGATGGAAGGCTTTGTGTTCCTTAAATGGGAAGCTTGATAAAGGCAGTCCTATAAGAAGCCCACCATTCTAATATGACCATACATCCAGGCGGTTATAAAATGTACAGGGACATGAAGAGGATTTTCTTTTGGGCTGAGATGAAAAAGGAAGTGGCCGAATTTGTTTCTCAATGTTTAGTTTACCAGCAAGTCAAAGCTAAGAAAAGGAGGTCTGGTGAATTACTTCATCCGTTTGAGGTTCCGCAGTGGAAATGGGAGAGCGTCTCTATGGATTTCATAGATGGTTTTCCTTGATCTAAGAAAGGTACTACCAGTATTTAGGTGATAGTGGATAGACTCGCCAAGAGCGCTCACTTTATTCCAGTTAAGAGTAAGAGGACGGCATCATGGTTGGCAGAGAGATAGTTCGTCTTCACAGAGTGCCTTCCAGCATCAAGAGCGATCGTGACTCCATCTTTACCAGCGAATTTTGGAGGATCTTGCAAGAAGCATTAGGTACACAGTTGTGTTTAAGCGCTTCTTATCATCCTCTGACCGATGGGCAGACGGAGAGGGTGAATAGGATTCTAGAAAATCTTTTAAGGCTGTGTATCCTAGACTTCGGAGAGACTTGGAAAAGCATCTTCCTTTAGTAGAGTTTGCCTATAATAACAGTTTTTAGGCTAGCATCGGTATGGCACCCTTCGAAGCATTGTGCGGACGACCCTATTGATCACCAACTTGCTAGTGGTAATCTACAGAAAGATTATTACTTGGACCAGATATGGTTAGAGAAACGTCTAAAAAGATTGGCCTTATTCGACGGTGGATGAAGACAGCTCAAGATAGGCAGAAGTCCTATGCAGACAAGAGAACGACTGACATCGAGTTCAAAGTGGGATACTTAGTTTTTTATCAAAGTATCACCTCTTAGGAATGTGGTTCGCTTCGGATCAGTAGGGAAGTTGGAACGTAGGTTTGTAGGACCATTCCCCATAACCGAGAGGATTGGCCAAATGGCCTACAGAGTAAAGCTCCCAGAAAATCTATCCAGTGTTCATGACGTTTTCCATGTCTCTCATCTACGGAAATGTCTGCTTGACACCGCAGAATTTGTTGAGCCGAGCATGTTGGAAGAAGTCAAAGTGGAACGGTAGGCGATAGTCAGACGAGTCCCTACCCGTATTCTTGGGTCAGAAGTTAAGAAGCTGCGAAATAAGGAAATCAAGTGGCTAAAGGTTCAATGGTGAGATAATCCATAAGATGCGACTTGGGAGACCGAAGACAAGATTCGTGCTTCGTATCCTTTACTTTTCCTAAGTTTTATTTATGCTTGATTTCGTCAATAGAGTACATCTTACCCATAGTATTTTCGACCTTTAGATAGGAATCCTATGGATGTAAACGTGTGCTTGAAACATGTTATGTTTGATGGATGCAAGTGAATGCAAGTGTTTGCTAGTGATTTCCTATGGACACATATACACACAAACATTAGGCACTAAAATCGGCTCAATCACTCTCATGCTGCATATGGATGTGTGTGCATTTTCTTTTCTTTTATGAATGGAAATGGATGAGTTAGCATATGGATGTTGCATTTGGACGAAAGAATGTGCACACATATAGAACTTATATGATAGGTTTATTTGCAAACATATTGGATTCATGGCACTAACATACATTGCATTAAGGAGGTCAACTGAATTAGTAGACAGCCTGATCTTCGCATCAGTGTCGGAACATATACACACACCTTTGCATATATTCGTATAAGCATTAGAAATCTTTAAGGAAAATGGATTCCAGTGATTGGTGCATGAGTAGATGGATGATGGATGGTAGGATATGCATTCTTCTCAATTTAGAGATTTCGGGGACGAAATCCTTTGAGTAGGGAGAATGTAACACCCAGAATTTTTAACAACATTAAAGAGAATAAATTAAATAATAATTAATTTAATATTCATAATTATAGGAAACGACTGCACCATTGCGTCCGTCTCGAAATTCTGGTCAAGATAGACATCTGGCTTGCGTAAAACGGACACCTTATGAAGAAGTTATGAGGGTTTTAAGTTTGTATACACACAGAAATATTTTATATATATGCATGAGTCAGAGGTGAGTCAGAGATGAGTCAGAATTCTATCCAGAGGATTCAAATTCGAAAAATTTCTCTGAGCGGCAAAAATTCCCGATCTAGGGGTCGACCCTTCTAGAGGGGTATCGACCAAGGGGTCGACCCCTCGGAAGGGGTGTCGACCTAGGGGTCGACCCACCCACAGGGGTGTCGACACCCCTAGGGATGACATAGCACTCGGTTTCAGGGGGTTTGGCAGATATATATACGTATCCTATTTCTTATATTTTCTTCATTAGAAGTCATGGAGGCCATATGCTGCTGGAATGCGAACTGAACCATTTTCTACAATAACATATTCTACAAATCCTATTCAGAAATTCTAGATCCGTTCTTCCTCAATTCTCTAAACCTAACGCTGTGACTAGTTGTTTTTAGGTTTAGATAAATAAAAGTATATTTTGATAGACTATGAATTGGATATATTGTAAATTATGATTCTGTATTAATGTGAAATCCTATACTATGTCATGACAAATCTATTTTCCTAGATCTAATAAAATTATGGTTATTTGATTATGTTGCTTATGTGGATCTTGACTTGTAACCACGTTATGGTGGATGTACATCTATTAATTTTAACAATTGTAACATTACTTAGATCTAGATCTTTATGTTAATCACCTTTCACCTATCATATTGTGATCCATTGAGATATGTTGTAAACTTGACATGTGAATCCATCTTTAGATCTAAACATATTACTATGTCACCCTAACTATGCTAGAACTGTATAATTGGACACCTTATGGTTAATTTAGATCTCATTATGTTGTGATTGACATCGTAGTTGCTACAAGTTCATCACTTTTATGCCTACCTTGCCATGATGATTACATGAGTGTAACACACCACGTCCATTAATGTCACTCTCAAAGGGAATGCATTAACTTTCATGGAGTATTATTGGTGAACAGAAAAGAATATAACAAGAAAGATACATATATTAGTACTTGAAAATTTTCAAAATAACGTTTATTGTAGTGGAGAAATATTTTTATTACAATAAGTCCATAAACCAACAGTAAAACGAAGTACACTTAATATCCATCTTGAAAAATTGTTTTCTGAGTACAAAAAGTAAAAAGCATAACCCCAACACAGGTAGCCATAAAAGAGATAAGCTGAACTTTACTTTCAGCAATCCAAGCACTTCCAAAAGAGAGAGAAAGAGATCCAATATCAAGCTCCACTAGTACTAGTCCCACCCTGAGAACCAGGGGGAAAGGAAGAAAAGAGGTGAACACAAAGGGGGTCAGACATAAGTCTAGCGAGTATAATACTTCAACAATATAATTATTAAAGTAACTAGGATAAGGCATAAATTGGTAAAACAAGATATGACCGTGAAACAAGTGGGCATGAAAAAGCAAACAAGAGGAATATTCTGACGTTAATCTCGTTCCTAATCACTATAGGATAATTACTATACTGCACCATTACTAGTCACCCTAAAAGTTGATCCCGCCTACAGAACATAATAATGATAATGGTAGTTTCGTGTACTCCTAGTTGCCTTCATAGGTGCGGTCTGCCCCTATCTCCACTAGTTGTACCCACTACCCCCATGCGATCGGCTCCCTAACTCATAGATACCCGTGCTGGTCTCACAGTTTGGTGTATCACTCCCCAAAGTGGCAACCCGATACCACTAAAGATGCACGACTTATATCTACATGATGCAACAACGTCTTACCTACCAGCCCGGGCCCAAGCACACACATGACACCATTGGACTTGCGTTGCCACCGCAAACCCGTTTTGACCTCTTAAAATCAAACCCAGTAGGCATGTCTCCTCCTCAACTTGGGTCGAGCTCACAAAGATACTTAATGGGTTACTGGTTTAAAAAGGGCCCCCCATGTCTGACACAGGTTTTCCACCTATGCTTGGTCCCCACTAAGGTTTCCCACTTAACCCCATTCTTAAGTGTTTCTAATCATATTTCACAAGCCACCCAAGGCCACCCACTTAACCCCCACGTCCCACCACATGTTATCTGGTCAAGTGTTAATTCATTAGAACCATAACCTTGTAAAGACCTCCCACACTAGACTACCATTTGCAGTTGCTGGATTTTCCTGGCGGGTCCGGGTAGTCTTATACTGCAAACAAGCCTAACTCGTGTCTTTGCAATTGTTATGCGTTTATTTCGTGCCTTTGACCTCTCACATTAGACTACCTTTTGTGGTTGTTGGATTTGTCAGGCGGGTCCGGGCAGTCTTATACCACAAACGAGTCTAACTCGTGTCTTAAGCGGTTAATCATTACACATAATTATTTATCCCCAAATTGGATTAATATCCCTATTCAAATTTGTCAATAAATTCCAAATTTATTTATGTCCATATTGTCACCTTAATTATGTCCATAATTTCAGGTATATAATTTATACCAATTAATGCCTCAAATTAATTATATGCCTTTTAAGGCCATTTTATGCCAATTCACAATTATGTATATTCAATATTTTCCCATTGTCCCTACGCTATTCGTACATTTTAATATGACGTGTGTTAGACTCGCGAATAGTCCAACTTATAAAAGAAAATAAACATCACAACATAAAATAGATCTAACAATCATGACATAAGTTTTCATAGCCAATAACTTGCATATATAGATATGGTTTTCCTATGAATTTCATTCAAACTTGCGTATGATTCACATACAAAACTAGCATAGGTAATGGGCATAAATTTGCATAACTATGTATTGTCATGGATCAAAATATACATCTAAACATAAAGATGTGAACTTGCATATGGATCTAAACAGAGAGATGTGAACTTGCATATAGATCTAAACATAAAGATGTGAACTTGCATATGGATCTAAACATGTAAATTAATGTCACATGTTTACATATAAACTAGCATATGTATCTACATGATTTCACATATGAACTTGTGTATAATCCACCAACAGACTTGCATAAGATTCACATATGTTTTAACATCCAAAACTTGCATAAAATTTATAAATTAGCATATGATTTAACATCCCAGACTTGCACAAAATTCATAAATTAGCATATGATTCATATACATATGTTTTAACATCCAAACTTGCATAAGATGAATCTAGTTAATCACGTACAATTTAACGTATGAAATAGATCCATAATAACAAAGCATCAATGATAACATCACAAGGTTCAAAATCATATTCTCGTAATCCCAATTATAACTTATCACAAGTAAATTAACTAATTAATTTGTGAAAGATGTTATACTCACAAACAAAAGAATAGTCTTGACTTTCTAGGATCTGTATTCTGAAATTGAATTGCTCGCCTTTGATGTAGACTAATTGTTATTTATATTAGATTAGATTTGATTTTGATTCTTGCTTCTATCTTGTTTCTGAGTTGAAAGAGAACAGCGGCTACTCTAGGTTCTCCATTGACGGCATGGCGGCTCTTGGTATGAATTAGTGTGATTTTATGTTGAGAGTTAGGTTGCTTATATAGAATTTTAATTAGTTTAGAGCCATCAGATTCACCCTAAAAGCAATCAAGGCCATCCAGTCAAGATATGATAACACGTCAGCCCTAATGACTCAGCAACGACTCACTGTTCGGATCAGAACACTCCAGAAATCTGTGCAGGTATTTACCCCGACATGGGAGCACTTGGCAGGTGCGCTAGTGCATTTTTGTACTGGCGCACTTGTGAAGTGCACCATTGCATTCTGGTTGACTTCCGGTTTTCTGCCTAACTTCGTTCGTCCATATCTCCTTCATACGGTGTCCGTTTTACGCAAACTCGGACTCTGTCTCAAGCAGAATTCCAAGACGAACGCAATGGCATAACCGTTTCCCTTAATTCTCCCATTTGAAATTAAGTATTCTTAGATTTGTTAATTTAATATTCATAGAAAATTCAGGGTGTTACATTCTCCCCTCCTTAAAGGATTTCGCCCCCGAAATCTCCAAGTTAAGGAGAATGTATATCCTAACATCCAATCATCCATCTACTCAACCATCAAGCACAGGCATCCATTGTCCTTACAAGATTTCTAATGCCATATGAACATATGCAGAAAGTGTGTTTATATGTTCCTTATCTAATGCAAAATCAGGTGGTCTACTGATTTAGTTGACCTCCTTAATGCAAATCATGATAGTGCCATGCGTCCATTATGTATGCGAAAGAATCCTAACGATACCTGTTATTTCTACATGCGTGCACAACCATTCATCAAAATGCAGTGTCCATAAGTTAGCACAACCATTATACATCCATAAATTTTAGACATGCACACACATTTATATGCAATATGAAAGTGATTGAGCCGATCTAGTGCCTAAAGTGTTTGTACATTCATCCATGAGCAACCACTAGCAACCACTTGCAACCACTTGCAACCATCAATCATAACATGTTTCAAACACATGTCTACATCCATCGGTTTCTACCTAAGGATAAAGAATAGGACTGAGGAGGTATACTTGAAAGATAAACATGAATAAACTTATGGAAAAGGAGATCAAGGAGGTACCCTCAAAGAGAAAAGGGTAGACTGCGCGTATTTTCCTCTCAGTTTCCCAAGTCGTGTCTTCCTCAGCATCACTTCATTGAACTTTAAAAAGCTTGATTTCACGGTTGCGTAGCTTTTTGACTTCTGTGCCCAAGATAAGAGTTGGAGCTCTTCTCACAGTCGCTTCTCGTTCCACTTCTACTTCCTCTAGTATATTCGGCTCCACCACTTCCGTAGATTCATGTAAGCACTTTCGTAGTTAAGAAACATGAAAAACATTATGAACTCCAGCCAGTCTCTCGAGTAGCTCTACTATGTAAGCCATCGTCCCAATCCTTTCAATGATAGGAAATGGACCTACAAATCTTGGTGCAAGCTTTCCTACGGACCCAAAGCGAATGACTTTCCTCAAAGGAGATACTTTAAGGAACACCCTATCTCCAACCTTAAACTCAAGGTCGGTACTTCTTTTGTCTGCGTAAGACTTTTGTCTATGTCTGGCCCAAGTACGAGCTTGTCTGTAGACTCCCACCAAGAAGTTGGTGATCAACACGGTCTTCCATATAAAGCTTCGTAGGGTGCCATTCCTATGGTGGCTAGGTAGCTATTGTTGTAGGCGAATTCCACTAAAGGAAGATGATCCTCCTATGTCCCTCCAAAGTCAAGAATGCACAATCTCAAGAGGTCTTCTAATACCATGTTCACCCTTTCCGTCTGACCATCGGTTTGGGGGTGATAGATAGTGCTTAAGCATAATTGGGTGCCTACTGCTTCTTGAAAACTTTTCCAAAACTCGCTCGTAAAGATGAGATCTCGAGCACACACTATGGTTGAGGGTATCCCATAGAGTCGAACTATTTCTTTGAGATAAATGGATGCTAGGGATGAGGCAGTCCTTCTACTTTTAACAGGTAAAAAGTGAGCGCTTTTAGTGAGTCTGTCCACTATTACCCAAATACTGGTATTGCACCTTCTTGACCTAAGCAAACCATCAACAAAGTCCATCAAAATGCTATCCCACTTCAACTGTGGGACCTCGAGAGGATGAAGCAGACCACCAGGATTCTTCTGCTCCGCTTTGACCTGCTGGCATATCAAACACTTAGCGACGAACTCAGCTACATCACTCTTTATGCCATTCCAAAAGAAAACCCTTTTTATATCTTCATACATCTTGTCTCCTCCTGGGTGTATGGTCAGTTTAGAATGGTGCGCCTCCTCGAGAACCGTCTTCACTAAATCCCTTACTTGTGGGACGCATAACCTTTCGTCCCGTCTCAACCAACCGTATCAACGATGGAGTATCTATTGAGGTGACTAGAAGTCTCACCCCGAACTAGCTTTTCCATCACATCAACTAGTTGAGGGTCTTCTCATTGCGCGGTTCCTATTGAGTCCAAAAAAGTAGGTCGCACCTCAAGTGATGCTAATAGGCCAGGCACAATTTCAGAGGAGGGTCTAAAATTAAAGTTTGCTACATACTCTAAGCTTAGCCTTTCTACAAAGAGAGGACTCAAGGTCAGCTTCTTCCTACTTAAGACATCTACTACCATATTGCCCATGCCTGGGGTATAGGAAATCTCAAAATCATAAGAGGCCAAAAATTCCATCCACCTTTGCTATATTAAGTTAAGATCTTTCTACGAGAAAAGGTACTTCAACGATTTATGGACAGTATATAATTCAAATTTCTCACCTAGGAGATAATGGCGCCAAGACTTAAGCGCAAAGACGATTGCAGCCAACTCTAGATCGTGGGTTGGGTAGTTTTTCTCACGTATTTTCAACTGTCTGCCTCCATAAGCTACTACCTTCCCTTCTTGCATCAAGACAGCACCGAGTCCCTTACCACATGCATCCGTGCATACGGTAAACATCTTTCTCCCATCTGGCAATGTCAGTACTAGGGCTGTTGTTAGAGCCCTTTTCAAACGTTGGAAAGCAATATCGCAATCCAAATCCCAAATAAAAGTTAGGTTCTTCTTCGTTAATCTTGTGAATGGGGCAGAGATTTTAGCAAAGTCTTTAACAAATTTTCAGTAAAAGCCCGCTAGCCCGAGAAAGCTTCGGACTTCGGTTGCATTTCGTGGAACCTTCCAATCTTTCACCGCAACTACTTTTGCGGGGTCCACGGCTAACCCCTCTCTGGACACCACATGTCCAAGAAACCTCACTTCTTCTCTCCAGAAATGGCATTTGGAGAATTTGGCCTTCAGCTGATGTGTAGGAAGAGTATCCATGTCTTCCCTTAAATGCAAAGCATGCTCTTCTTCATTCTTCGAGAAGATCAAAATGTCGTCTACGAAGAAACCATTCGAAGTAAGCGGGTGCGTTTGTCAAACCGAAAGGCATGACAAGCCATTCGAAGAAACCATCCGGATTTCTGAACGCGGTCTTATCAATGCTGTCCTCAGCCACTCTCAGCTGACGGAACCCGGTAGCCAAATCTAGTTGGGAGAAAATAGACGCACCTACAAGCTGATCATACAAGTTATCTATTCTAGGAAGTGGGTGCCTATTCTTCTTGGTCAGCTTGTTTAGCTCCCTATAATCAATGCACAGGCGAAGTCTACCATCTGCTTTGGTTGCGAATACTACTGGAGCACCCCATTAAGAAATACTCCTCCCTATAAACCCCTTTTCGAGTAGCTCTTTGACTTGCTTACTGAGCTCTTTTCTCTCCCTAGGAGCCATGTGTCTAACGGGTAGAGCTACGGGTTTTGCATTATCAACAAGGTATATACGGAAGTCTATCTTCCGCTTTGGAGGTAAGTCCATCACCTCTTCAAAGACATCTAAGTATTCACAGACTACTCTAACAGACTACAAGTTTTCAACAAACGCATCAAGAGATTCTAGGTAACTAAGCATAACAGAATGTATGGGGTTACAAGAGATTTCGAGAGTGTTGCCAAGGCGAGTCATAAGTCTAACCACTCCCTTTTCACAATCGAGGATGGCACCATTACTGGATAACCAATCCATGCCTAGAATCAATCCATAGCCCATGAAGCCAAGAACGAAGGCATTGCGTTCAAACTCAACGCTCAAAATCGACACTCTCAAATCTCGACAAATCATTGAGAGATGTGCCGAACCACCAATAGGATTTGAGACTACTATGGGATCCATAACTAGACTAGCATTTAGGTGCAGCGTTTCAACTAACGAAGCAGACACAAACGAGTGTGAAGCGCCAGAATCAAATAAAGTACGAACAGGATGATCAAACAGAAAAACCAAACTTTCAACAGAAATGTTTCTACCTCTTTCCTGTCCTGGTGCCATGAGAGCTTGAATCTCCCTCTTGCCTGCCCTGGTGCCATAAGTGCCTGAATATGTCCTCCAGAAGTGGACCTTGTTCTTTGCCTTTGGCCTTGTTTCCTTGGGCAGTTTTTGACTAGACGTCCTGCCTCTCCACAGTGGAAATAGCCAGTCTTTGTCTTCTTCCTACAGTCCTTGCTCAGATGGCCTGGTGTTCCACAATTAAAGTACTTTTTCTTCCCTTTGCTATTGTTGTTCTTCCCGCCTTTCTTGTTTTGTTGTTGTGGTTTCTTTTGGTCCTCTTGCTTCTCCAGTGCCTTATTAGCATTAGCACCTTTCTCCTCTTCATGCATAAGCGCCATGTCAACCAGTTTCTCAAAGGTAGCCCCCATCGGAATGTGGGTCATAGCCAACCCATGTAGCGGCTTATTCAAACCTTTAACAAACTTTAGGGCCTTCTTCTCAGGTGTGCTTACTAATTCCAAGCCAAATCTCGCCAACTGGTTGAACTTGTTGACGTACACCTTTACTGAAAAATTTCCTTGCTTCAATGCTAAGAACCTTTCTATATATAAATTCTCTTCTGCTCGTGAGAGAAATTTCATCTCAAACCTATGCCTGAAATCCATCCATGTCTCCACTGGACGCTCTCCATTCGTGACCTCCCACCAAAACGAGGCTTCGTCCTTCATTAACCAAGCGGCCAATTGGGCTTTCCTTCCATCTTCTATCTCAAAAATACCAAATAGATCTTCCACCTCCTTAAGCCAATTTTGGGCTTCAACAAATGTCTCTGATCCATGAAAAGGTTTTCCGCCCATTGCTCGAAAGTCTTTGCATATCTTTGAAAAAGTATCAACAAGGGGAGGGGGAGGAGGAGGAGCTACAGCAGCTGGGGGAGGAGGGATGTCTGCTGGGCCTACGGCGGTGGCCCTAGCCTCAAGATTCCTTCTAACCTAGGTTGGTATCGGTATTCCCTCGGGTATCTCGAGTAACCCAGACATGCTGAAAGGAAAATGAAGAGATTCAAAACGGAGAATTCGAAAGAAAGATATATGGCTCTTGGGGGTTATGTTTTTAAAATAATTTTTTCTCTTGAAAATACTCTCTTTAGAACATACATTTGAAAGTATTTCTTTATAATACGCTTTTGAAAAACAGTTTTTCAAAATCTCTTATCTTTTCTGTTGATCTTCAACCTGATACCATATGTAACACCCCACGTCCATTAATGTCACTCTCAAAGGGAATGCATTAACTTTCATGGAGTATTATTGGTGAATAGAATAGAATATAACAAGACAGATACTTATATTGGTACTTGAAAATTTTCAAAATAACATTTATTGCAGCGGAGAAATAGTTTGATTACAACAACTCCATAAACCAATAGTAAAACCAAGTACACTTAATATCCATCTTGGCAAATTGTTATCTGAGTAAAAAGCATAACCCCAACACAAGTAGCCATAAAAGAGATGAGCTGAACTTTACTTTCAGCAATCCAAGCACTTCCAAAAGAGAGAGAAAGAGATCCAAGATCAAGCTCCACGGTACTAGTCCCACCCTGAGAACCTGGGGGGGAAAGGAAGAAAAGAGGCGAAAACAAACGGGGTCAGACATAAAGTCTAGCGAGTATAATAACTTTAACAATATAATTATTAAAGTAACTAGGATAAGGCATAAACTGGTAAAACAAGATATAACCGTGAAACAAGCGGGCATGACAAAGCAAACAAGAGGAATATTCTGGCGTTAATCTCGTTCCTAATCACTATAGGATAATTACTAGATTGCACCATTACTAGTCACCCTAAAAGTTGATCCCGCCTACAGAACATAATAATGATAATGGTAGTTTCGTGTACTCCTAACTGCCTTCATAGGTGTCGTCTACCCCTATCTCCACTAGTTGTACCCACTATCCCCATGCGATCTGCTCCCTAAATCACAAATACCCATGATGGTCTCACAGTGGGGTGTATCACTCCCCAAAGTGGCAACCCGACACCACTAAAGATGCACGGCTTATATCTACACGATGCAACAACGTCTTACCTACCAGCCCAGGCCCACGCATGCACATTACCCCGTTGGACTTTCGTTTCCACCGCTAAACTGTTTTCACCTATTACAATCAAACCCAGTAAGCGTGTCCCGTCCTCGACTTGGATTGAGCTCACAAAGTTACTTAATGGGTTACTGGTTTGAAAAGGGCTCCCATGCCTGACACAAGCTTTCCACCTATGCTTGGTCCCCATTAAGGTTTCCCACTTAACCCCATTCTTAAGTGTTTCTAATCGTATTTCACAAGCCACCTAAGGCTACCCACTTAACCCCATGTCCCACCACATGTTTATTTGGTTAAGTGTTACTTAATTCATTAGAACCGTAACCTTGTAAAGACCTCCCACATTAGAGTACCATTTGCGGTTGCTGGATTTGCCAGGTGGGTCCGGGCAGTCTTATACTGCAAACGAGCCTAACCTCGTGTCTTTGCAATTGTTACGCATTTAATTCGTGCATTTTACCTCTCACATTAGACAACCATTTGTGGTTGCTGGATTTGTCGGGCGGGTCCGAGCAGTCTTATACCACAAACGAGTCTAACCTCGTGTCTTAGGCTGTTAATTACTACATATAATTATTTGTCCCCAAATTGGATTAATATCCCTATTCAAATTTGTCAATAAATTCCAAATTTATTTATGTCCATAATTATCACCTAAATTATGTCCATAATTTCAGGTATATAATTTATACCAATTAATGCCTCAAATTAATTATATGCCTTTTTAAGGCCATTTTGTGCCAATTCACAATTATGTATATTCAGTATTTTCCCATTGTCCCCACGATATTCGTACGTTTTAATATGACATGTGTTAGACTCGCAAATAGTCTAACTTATAAAAGAAAATAAACATCACAACATAAAATAGATCTAAGAATCATGACATAAGTTTTCATAGCCAATAACTTGCATATACGGATATGGTTTTCCTATGAATTTCATTCAAACTAGCATATGATTCACATACAAAATTAGCATAGGTAATGGGCATAAATTTGCATAACTATGTATTGTCATGGATCAAAATATACATCTAAACACAAAGATGTGAACTTGCATATGGACTTAAACATAAAGATGCGAACTTGCATATGGATCTAAACATAAAGATGTGAACTTGCATATGCATCTAAACATGTAAATTAATGTCACATGTTCACATATAAATTAGCATATGTATCTACATGATTCCACATATGATGACATGACCCGAACTTCCCGGGTAAGGAAAGCACGGATGGCGTTGAGGACAAGACAAAACAGAACGCAAACAGAAGAACATTTCATTGTTATTACAACAATTCCATGAGATACAACAATATACAGAGTATAAATGAATAAATTACATTCAACAAATATCAAAGATTTAAATTACATTCAAATATATCGCAGCGGAAAATAATACTAAAGCACAACGAGAAGTAATGCACGGATACAGAGCTTTCCGAGCATCGTTCCAGCTGTAAATCAGGACCCTGTGAATATAAATCTGCAAATCCAAAACTACTAGCTGCCTGTGTCGAAAATAGGGGCACCCAGAGTTTAGGTTAAAACAATAAACTCCAGGTCAGTCATGTGACTGGTGTGAGAACTAAAACAGTTATTCATCTTTATTTTATAGTTCGGTAAATCAAGGGACCACGCCGTATGACACGGAACGGGTTTCCTCCCAAGAATACCAGTGCATTAAACAAACAGCGCAATGCTAAATAAAGAAAAATGAAGCTGTTATAAGAGCCAGGTCCCATCACACATTGCAACGCAAGCCGTAGTATAGGGTTTTTACCTTATAACAGCCAAATCATGCTTGATACGTTTAAAACACATTATTTGATACTATTATAAGTGTATAATGTCAAAACAATTTCAATCATAAATATCAATCATAGGTGGCATAAATGACCCGTACCACTATGTCGCCATAGTAGGTTCTACAAATAAAACCAAAATACACGTATTGGAAATTGGATTTCCGTCATGAGTCGAGGCAAGGGGCAAGCTCCTCTCCACGTTCGAGACACTCTAGCAAATGTCCCAGGACCCCGCTTTGATCCTTGGAATTGGCTGGGCCGGTCCTCTCTTACTTTTGAGGATTGGCAATTCCTGAACACACGTTTCCCGGTCCTTACAGACCTATATCCGAGGTGCCTCGCAATCCAACAACCACACAGGTGAAAAGTATATAAATGTCAGGGCTGGTAGGTCACTGACACCACCCTAGCTAGAAAGAAACGTCGTGCTCTCCCAGCTGTCCGTCTCCCGTATTTGACTCATACCGAGGTGTGAGGCTCGCGAATTCACGTTATACACAAAGCTATGCCACACAGTCCATGCTTTGATCATCAACCACAAGACTCTGCTTTTCAACAGAACCCCTGATCAATTGCCACTTACGCGTGCCACACTGGCAATTCACTCCATGCGACTGATGTCCATCGATATACAACCTCTGAGCTCGTACGTCTCAGAGAAGGGCGTTAAGCAAGAGAATAAATTCTCCGCCGCCAAACAGATGTATATTTAATAGAGATCAATCAACACAGAATAAAATCCAATGTCAGACACACAATCCATATACAAGTTCGCTCTGGGTCTGAACGAAACCGGAGGCACTTTCCTCGCATATCCATCCATCTCCAAGTACGTCTGGACGATCACCAACTGTTTCCCTCATCCAGGGTGTATAGCCCAATCAAGATCATCAGTAATCACCCAAAACGATGTGAAGACTTCCGGTCTTCGACCACCGTCTTCATCTTCGACATCACGTCGAATCGGTTATTCAGAATGGGTATAAACCTGGCCTTTCTGAATAACCCACGTATATGATAAACAAATGTTACACAAACACAACGAACGCCTCATTCCAATTCAGAATATTATTTTATTCACAAAATCACATTCTTAGGGAAAGGTTCCCATTCATTTTATCCAAGATAAATTCTTCTAAATTTATTCTTTAATCTTCCTTTGGAAATCATTTCAAACTAGTCGGGATTAGCGAGCCACACCGAAGTAATTATTTACTTTATTTCCCAATCCCAACCTATATATCCCATGGAGAAAACTGGTAATACTCCACATCTAACGCCACGGTGTTATCGGTAAAATTAATTACCATTTCACGTTCAAATCTAATTAAAGATTTAACTATCGCTTTGGAGCAAAACTGGTGATACTCCATTCTCAATCACCTTTCAGATTTGATAATTTAAATAATCAATTCACTTTTTAATCTAATTAAAGATTCATTAAAACTCCACTTAGTTTTAATCCTTTCAAAAATCAACATCTTGCCTTTAACTGGGTTAAAGAAGCAATGTCATCTAAAACACGACTCATGACAAACCCAAATCAAATTTGATATTAAATACAAGGCTCTGAATAGAAAATATATCGGCATATATTCAATATCAAATTCTAAAACCAACATATATCGAATTGGAAATAACGATATAAAATATATCTTTCAAATTCCCATAACAATATCTGTATAGTCACGAAATCCAACATCGAAATATTCCGAAGATAATTTCGATTCAACTCCAGTCCAATTCACGTATTGGGAATATTGATTATTTTTAAAACCACTTTCAAATTCAATTTATTTATTTCAAAAATAAATTGATTTTAATTCTAGTTCAAAACTAGTTCATTTCGATAAAAATCTATTTTTATCATTTCAAATGTGGAGGTTTTCATCCCAGTTCTTTCCAATTCACATATTATGATTTTACACAAATTATCGATATTTTTAATAATTTTATCAAGGCCCGTACAGTCGATTTCCAACAACGGCCATCGAACTGCATTTATAACGACCTTTTTCAAATTTGATTTGGAAATAACTCCAAATCCAACCGTTAGATTTCAAATTTCTAATATTAATTGGAAAGCTCTTTTCGATACGAACCCAACGGTTCCAGTTTTAGGGGAATTTGACGGTCGGATCTCCCGTACTGTCCATTCGAAGTCAATGGTCGAAATTCACGAACTGCCGCGGCGCGGCGCATTCTATTCAGGCCATAATATATATAATATATATTTCGTCGATTTCCTTTTAAAACTTATTTTATAAATCGTTTTAAATTCGTTTTCAAAGCCATTTCAATTCTATATTCAATTTCAAATCAAAATTGAATATTTCCTATCATTACTATATAAATGATAATATTTTCAAAATGTTATATTTTGAAATCACTTCCTTTTCAATATTCATTATAAAAACGAATATAATCGATATAAATATCGTTCACGTCAAAATAGCGCAACTCTAATTAACACGGCTTTATATATTTCAATAAATTCGTTATTCTATTCAACAAATGAGTATATATTCTATTCAACACATGAATCTATATTTCTTTCAACACACGACCAATCTCAACACATGAGTGCTGTCCACACATGACTATTTTTGTTATGTAAAATATTTTATAAAACTATGGTATCTATCGTTTGATTTTTAAATCAGACTCCACCGTGAAGTAGTTCTAATTTTAAATATGATAAAGATGTAAATTTTATTATTTAAATTATTTTACTCGACACATGAATAGTTTCAACACATGAACATCGTCAACACATGACTATTTTTATATTCACCATATGAATTTTCTTTTATAATATTCATTATTTTCCCGATTGGAATGAGGCCCAAGCCATCACCATATAATGTTAATTATATGGATTCCATACAACACATGTATATAATAGCAATGATAAACAATCAACCATCATCCAAGGTGCACCACACAACTGCATAAGCATCAAATATAAATAATCAACGCTTACACAGTCTGTCGACCAATCGATCGACATACAATTAAATAATTGGGATTAGTGTACGCCAAATATCATCCCAACACCCGTGTGGGATTTCAAATCAACAAACACATATTTTTATTCGTGCATTTGGGCGATGTGTAAAATTTATCATCCCAATCAATATCAGTCCAATCAGTGTATACAAACAAATCGGCCGATTTGTTTATAAATATTTATTTATTCACTTTCATGTTAAAAATTATATTTTTAACGATAAAATATTTTTAACTATATAAATATTTTATTTCCTTTCAACAAAAGAATATTTTATTATCGATTTCACATCAACAACACAAACAAATTTCACAATACACCAAACAAGCATACAAGCCGTCCATGGTCTGTGGACGACGGGTGTCGGGTGCTGCTAAGCACCGTCTACATCCTAGTACATATATATATATATATAACTAGAAAAAGAAATTTAGAGTGAGGAGTTCTCACCAATATCTATCCCAACTCCACGACACTTCTATGTAGAAAATCTTGTCGTTCTCGCCTTTTGTCACTTTCGTTGCCCGTATTCTCTACATATGTAAAAATCGAATTTTTACTTTGCTATTCAATATATAAAAATCGAATTTTTACTTCGCTATTCAATATATAAAAATCGAATTTTTACTTCGCTATTCAACATATAAAAATCGAATTTTTACACCGCTACTATATAGATAAAAATTCTATTTTTACATTGCTATCATATAGATAAAAATTCTATTTTTACATTGCTATCATATAGATAAAAAATTCTATTTTTACCATGCTATTCTCTATATAAAGATTTCGCCTTTTCATATATAAATATTTCGCCTTTTCATATATAAATATTTCACCTTTTCATATATAAATATTTAATTTTTATTTCATCACTATAGAAATCACCTCTTTATTTCAACATATATACAATAAAAATCAGATTTTTATTTGCTATATTTATAAAGATGATATTTTTACAAGCTTGCCTATATAAAAATTATATTTTTATACTTCTACAATATAAAAGATTATATTTTTATATTTCACATATGATAAAAATCATATTTTTAGTTTATAAAAATTAAACCTTTTTATCTAATCTATATATATAAGCCGTATATTCCTAATGTAATGTCATTCAAAAATAAAGATACGATTTTTTATTACGCCCGCGTATACGCAAAACTGAAATAAAAATTAAATGTAATTAAAAATAAACACTTACAGTCAAAGGTTGGAGGGGTGCTGTTAGTAGCAGGGGGCGTCGCAGGGTTTCAGGAGGGAGGGGGTGCGGCGACTTAGGGTTTAAGGGGGGGAGGTTTTATGCAGAAGAAGAAGGAGGAGATGAAGGCGGGAGAGGAGGAGCTAGGGGGAAGAAGAGGAGAGGGAGGCGGCGGTTGCTGAGGGGGGGCGCACCTCGCGCGGCGGCGCGATGGAGGCTCCGTCGCCCTCTCTTTTTCTTTTCTTTTTTTATTTTTGTTTCTGAAATGATACGGGGGGAGGGGGGCCTGAGAGGAAGTAAGGTGGAGGAGAGAGGTTTTATTTTATTATTATTTTATTATTATTTTAATTTCAAAAAGTTGACTTTTACATACGACCTCTAAACGAGGCCCACCGCCTGTCATCCATAGCTAATTACCCTCATTCCAAACACAATGGGATATGTATCGTAAGCTGATTCGACTGTTTTGATCAGTTTCCGTTAAAATCAACATATAACTCTATATATTGAATCTGAACACGTATTTCAATTTACTGGGGTCACATACTAACTAGAAAAATTCCAGAAAAATATTTTCTAGCTTCGTATTGACGATACGGTCCTAACAAAACTAGTTTCGTCGAATTCTGAGACCATTGGAAAAATGGCCATTTTCCAGTCGATTAAAATCAACTGAAACTGGTCAAACACGTTTTCCTTTGCCATGCTCACATATTAATTCGAAAAATTATGAAATTTGAAAACTAGCAATAATTTGACATCGCGGATCCAACAAAAGTGGTTTCGTCAAAATTCGAGGTCGTTTGCAAAATTCCCATTTTTAAGGGCCTGAATTCCATAGCGACTATTCAGAATTTTCAACTGGACATATCTTTTGATTCCCGCTATGAAATCTCAATTTTTCGGATTCGTTGGAAAGATATCCTCAAATAGATCCTATTACTTTTGGTTTCGCTAAAATCAGGTTTATTTTGCACCCGGTACATTCAATTGAAGTTTGAAATCGAATTATCGAACTACCGCGCCATTTTCAATTCTATTTATAATTATATATAATTATTTATATTCTAACGACGACGTATATAATATTTATGTCGAATTCTATTCAAAATAAATTTCCCATCGATTTTATTTAAAATATTCCATTTTAAATATTCAAACTTCGCTAAAATTGCCAAAATAAAAATTTTAAACTAGCCCGCATTTCCGGGTTGTTACAATCTCCCCCACTTAAAACTTTTCGTCCCCGAAAAGGAACAAAGTTGAAAGTGGTTTGATTAATCAACTTTACGTTCGATCCGGATTCCATTCTCCAACTTTTCAGTTTCTGAGAATTTAAAAATTCTTCAAAAATTTGGCTAACACCCAGAATTTTCCAAAAATTTCGCCATAACCTCCTTTGTACGGGGAGAGGTTTGGAAATTTATTGGGCCGTATTAGGTACCCAATAAATCCTAATAAGCATACACATATTTATAGTGACATATTCTGGTGTTTACAGGGGAGCGTGTATTGATAATAACTCCAGAGAATAAATTCTCGTCACCCTGTCAAAGCCTGAGGGAGTGTGTATTTTAAATGCTCCAGAGGATAAATCATCGTCACCTCGTCCCATGTGAGAAATAAATAGTCCATGTGTCATATCTAATAATTAGAGAGATGTGATTATTGTCAACTCTAGAGCCGTGTGGGGTTTTTATTAATCTGGCAGTTTTAACGTTACAATTTAAATAGTCCATATCAGTCATCAGTTCAACCTATAAAATATCGTCATCGCCGTACAAGCCTCTCACTTGTATGGTAAATTTTTCACCTCGTCACACAAGCTCCAAATGCTTATGTGGTATATGATGAAGTATGCCTATCTTCCAGAAGTATGTCATGCAATGTAGTTCAAAATTAATTGTTGCTATCCTATGGCGATGTTTATTAATTACACACAGAATATCCAGCACTCCGCATCCAATGGCATTCACAGGAGTTGATATAATAATATTTCGCATCCAACTCATTAAGGTTTACCTATTTGTCGGGCACGCAAATAAAATCTTTACTCAACAGCTATCCATTTTCCTGTTCAAACATATATAATGCACAAGTATATATTTCTAACTATTTTCTAATCAGTTCAATGTGTGATTTAATTGAATAAATTTCTTCTGGTTTTATTGATGATATTCTAATCTTCTCTAAATCAAAGGTCGAAAAGGAACATAACAATGGAAGCCGAAAAGGAACGAAGCCGAAAGTTGTTTAACAAATCAACTCAACTTCCATTATTTTGACTACAGCTTAAGTTATTCAACTTTTCAGTTTCTAAGAACTTTTCAAATTCTTCAAAAATTTGGCTAACACCCTAAATTTTTAAAAAAATTCGCCATAACCTCCCCTGTACCGGGAGCAACGGGAAAATCCCGAAATTGCCATAAGGCCTTCTGATCTCAAAAAGAAAAAGAAAAAGCCAAGCGGCTAGCCAATAGGCTCATAAAATCATCATCACCCAAAAAAAATCAGTAAATTGTAGTAAACATGTACATATTTGTTGGGCAAACAAATTTTATTCTCTGCTCTAGCCTCCTTGCTATGACCTGTTCAATGTAAGTACATGTATACGCAAGCAAATGCGACTAATTTTCAATACAATTCAATATTCGATTCAATTAGGCTAAACGGTTCAAAATTATCAAACAAATAAACAAACAGCACAACCAGCAATCAATTAGTGAATTAGCGTTTCAAATTGATAATTTTGATACATATATACAGAAAATCATGTTTTGATGCCAATTCACAACATTGTATTCTAACTATATTAGTTTTGGTTCTCACACCAGCCTAATGGAAATATATAAAAATCTCACTTTCGAAACTCGAACACAAATACTGATGATGTTGCAATCATCATCAGAATTGTCCCCGGGCGACTAGAGTGTGATTCTATATCTATCCAGTATATTAAAACTTCGAATACACGTACATAACGCGTATATGCAAAATCTTTATATACTGAATTATCCAAATAAATTATAAATAAAATAGTCAAATACGTATAATAAAGTTTGAATTTTCAAAATAAAATTGGTTTTCATTTTGATTTTAGAATTTTCACTCTTTCGGCCCATTCTAGGATACTACTGATCCCATCTCTAACGAGCATTCTTATTGGATGTTACCAATCCAATATCTGATGAATTCTTTCGTTTGGTTCTAATGTGTCTTGTTATCGATCTCTGTAAACCAAAGCTCTGATACCAAAATGACACGACCTGAACTTCCCGGGTAAGGAAAGCACGGATGGCGTTGAGGACAAGACAAAATAGAACGCAAACAAAAGAACATTTCATTGTTATTACAACAATTCCATCAGATACAAGAATATACAGCGTATAAATGAATAAATTACATTCAACAAATATCAGAGATTTAAATTACATTCAAATATATCGCAGCGGAAAATAATACAAAAGCACAACTAGAAGTAATGCACGGATACAGAGCTTTCCGAGCATCGTTCCAGCTGTAAATCAGGACCCTGTGAATATAAATCTGCAAAACCAAAACTACTAGCTGCCCGTGTCGAAAATAGGGGCACCCAGAGTTTAGGTTAAAACAATAAACTCCAGGTCAGTCATGTGACTGGTGTGAGAACTAAAACAGTTATTCATCTTTAATTTATAGTTCGGTAAATCAAGGGACCACGCCGTATGACATGGAACGGGTTTCCTCCCAAGAATACCAGTGCATTAAACAAACAGCGCAATACTAAATAAAGAAAAATGAAGCTGTTATAAGACCCAGGTCCCATCACATAATGCAACGCAAGCAGGAGGATAGGGTTTTTACCTTATAACAGCCAAATCATGCTTGATACGTTTAAAACACATTATTTGATACTATTATAAGTGTATAGTGTCAAAACAATTTCAATCATAAATATCAATCATAGGCGGCATGAATGACCGATACCACTATGTCTCCATACTAGGTTCTACAAATAAAAACGAAATACACGTATTGGAAATTGGATTTCTGTCATGAGTCGAGGCAAGGGGCAAGCTCCTCTCCACGTTCGAGACATTCTAGCAATTGTCCCAGGACCCCACTTTGATCCTTGGAATCGGCTGGGCCGGTCCTCTCTTACTTTTGAGGATTGGCAATTCCTGAACACACGTTTCCCGGTCCTTACAGACCTATATCTAAGGCGCCTCGCATTCCAACATACACAGGTGAAAAGTATATAAATGTCAGGGCTGGTAGGTAACTGACACCACCCTAGCTAGAAAGAAACGTCGTGCTCTCCCAGCGGTCCGTCTCCCTTTTTGACTCATACCGAGGTGTGAGGCTCGCGAATTCACGTTATACACAAAGCTACGCCACACAGGCCATGCTTTGATCATCAACCACAAGACTCTGCTTTTCAACAGAAGCCCTGATCAATTGCCACTTACGCGTGCCACACTGGCAATTCACTCCATGCGACCAATGTCCATCGATATACAACCTCTGAGCTGTAACGGCGGGATTTTCGACCCAGAAAATCAACATAAAAACACACTGTTGACTATTCAAGCATCGAAAAATACCGGGACATTAATAGAAGAATTTAGAGGGTGAGAAAGAAAAGATAGAACTAATAGAATAGAAGAAGAAGAAGATCACAACTGAACAGAATCAGAGTAACACGAAACTCGCAGCGGAACAAAATAAGATGTATTATATAACATAACTTTGAATACAAAACTGTATTGTATATACATACCATTATCAGAGTACAATACATCATATCACAGCGGAAATAACTCTGCATAACTAATGGTGAAGCTTCCTGCTTTTGAGCTCCTCCAAGTGAATCTGCAAAGCCTGAAACACTTGACTGCCCGTACAAATTTGGGCACCCAAGAGTTTAGGGAAAACAAACAAAATAAACTCTGGGTCAGTCATGGGACTGGTGTGAGTAAATTCCAACTATACGGTTTTACTTTGAAGAAAATCCTTTTGAAACAAAAGGATAATAGTAAGACCAGCCCACACATAAACATGGACGGCTTTTACCTTACTATAACCCAAATTACTTTGATATCAAAAACAGTGATATTATGATAATGTCTAAACAAATAATTATCCAAGTAGCAGAACGCTTGCATCTCACGTTCCACATATATATAGTATAAAATCATAAACCGCAGGGCGCTTATCGGAGAATGGATTCCAACAGACAAGGTATGGGAGCACCTTCTGAATAGTGTACTCTAGAGGGGATACACTCAGGGTTCAACAAGAACGTCTTGCAACCCGGCCACACATGACTGCTCACTCATTTAGCTTGAGTGTCGCGAATATATTGCCACCACGGTTGTAGGCCATCCAACCGTCATTCGAAGATACGGAATCGAAAAGAAGTATAAATACGAATTTTCTCTAGATCGGTGAGAATACACCCTGCTTGGGGATGACCCAACTAGCCATGCTGCCTAGCCCAACTTCTGTCATTCCTGGTTGTGAGGCTAGAGGCTACGTCTATCTTCAGAACATTTGATCACCATTCACTTTGAATGTCACATCGTCAAATCCGTAATCACACATTGATTACACAAATGCACACTGGGTGTAGAATAGAGAGAAGTTACCTTCTCCCCACCAACTTGGTATATTCGTAAAATCAACGGCATGACCGTTGGAAATACTCTGCCAGACACTCGTCCATACAAGTTGTCCTGGGACTGGACAAACAAATAAACATCATTCTAGAACTGGACGACCCTTTCTTTTAACTCCGTCTTCAATTATCTTCAGCATATCAAATTCGCGGCGCTTATGCCTATACGGAGTGGTTTTCGGATAATAAATCCAACCGGTCTCTCCATATTGACAACGATGGTCAAAACACTTCAATAGTCGGTTATTTAACCATCGAAGTAAAAACAAACATCCATTCTAATGTATAACTAAACATCACACAACCACGGGCACTTTTATTTAACATCCGTTTTATTGTTCGAATTCCCATATCTTACTAGATATTTCTCAAATCCCGTTTAGTCTTTCTTCTTGGAAAACATTCCAGTTATTATACACTTATTATTTCATGTTTCAGAAAACATGCATTATTAACATTCGAAACATTTCCATTCTTTTCACGTTATTCATTTTCTACACTTGGATAATATATCCTAGCTCCATTGGAAAAATAATTCCAATTTCATTTTAAACATTTAAATCTGCCAAGCATTTACTTTAAAGCATTATTCACTTTAAAATGTGAATATCATTTCTATTCTAGAAATCTGAGCATCTTTATCATATAACTCTTTATTCATGAAATAAATTCCTTCATCTTGTTTTACCGAAATCTCTTTCATACTTTTTACATTCCTATTCCACTTTATAAACTCTGTTTCTAAGTCAACTTATTATCAAATCGATATCAAATTTATAACTAAATACTGACTCCGATCCTATTAACATTTATTTGTTTAAACTAAATGTTAATTATTCTATCAGATTATAATCCCTAAAAATAGTTTACTTTTAATACATTCGACATCGTCGAATTCTAGTTACAAATCCTAACGGTTTAATTCTAATCACATTTCGAACATCGAAATGCTGTCATCAGTTTCTAATACGATTCCCCAATTCTTTTTCTAAACTCTTTCTTATATTTCTTTGAACAAACGTCGTTACTTATTACTCTAGAATAAGTGGATTTCAAACCAACTGTTACATTTCCTAGGAAGTGCTGCTATATATAAAAGTCACGCTTAAGTCAAATTAACAGCAGTTAATTTGTCGCTATAGTTCTAAACTTGTCATACGCTGTAATATTCTCCTTATAACTAATTACAGTCACACTTACCTTATAAACAGCGTTATTTTATTGCTATAGTTCAACTTATCATACGCTGTAATATTCTTTGTTATAACTAATCTTGACATAACAGTCACACTTATCTTATCAACAGCGTTATTTTATTGCTATAGTTCTAAGACTTGCATACGCCGCCATACTCCTTTTATACTAATCTTGACATCTATTTCCGTCAATAAAATCTTGACATCTCTTTCTGTTACAAAAATCTTGACATCTCTTTCCGTTACAAAAATCTTGACATCTCTTTCCGTTACAATAATCTTGACATCTCTTTCTGTTACAAAAATCTTGACATCTCTTTCCGTTACAAACTGATATCATTCCTCGGTAATAGCGAAGCCGTTCAAGTTGGGGTATTTTATTTACCTCTCAGACCTTGATCGACAACGTTCTTACCTTAGAACCGATACAAGTCTGTATTCAAATTCCTTATTACTTAATATATTTATTAAATCGTATTTCCTTGTTGTATTTTGGAATATGGTTTTACAACACCATATTCTTACTTTGGAATCTCTGTGGTTTATGAATATTTAATTTAAACATTAACTCTTTGCTTTCTCCATTTCCCAGTTCTTATCTATAACTTCTTAAATGGTAATTAACTCTCATTATTTTCGATAAACTTATTTCTAACTTGTTTTCATTAGATTAATTAAAGACCAATTAATCAAATAATCATGTTCCCAAATAATAGTTGATTAAATCAACTTATTTCCATCAGTAAATTCATTAACTGATTTTAATTACTTCTTAACATTAGATTAATCAAATAAATCTAATGATATCTCTAAATTATTTATCTTAAATATAATTATCCAAATATTTAATCGTCGGATAGTTTTTACTTTATAAACTTGTTTAAATGTCAACAATCGCTTTTATTTGCTTTATAAAAACGAACTCTAAAATACTGGTTTATAATAGAACTTCTATTATAATTTAAAACTTCACTTTAATTATAAAAATATAATTTCTATGATTAACTTCATTGATTTGCCTGACGGTAAATCAGTTTCTTAACAAAACGCTGGTTTTACGGTCGACTGTTAACACTTTCTAAATCGATATCGTTTATTTATTTAATCAAAATAAATGTTGAATTTCCGTTCAACATCAATATTCACATGGGGTTTTAAATATAATTCAGGTTCATACAAAACAAACAGTACATATAATTATCAAGGAATCCGGTCGGATTCCTCCAACCGGTTTCCGCATCCACAGATGTCAGTCAACACAATTTACACTAACTCTATACTAGGGGATATTCTAATTGATGGAATCAGTGTCCAACCGATGATGTGTACATATGTAACGGTATATATTGTAATCTACCTAATCGACTATCACACAGTATTCAAATAACATTAAAATATAATTATAAATATTTTAAATAGATCAGAGTGAGTGAATTTACTCACCTTGGCGCGTTAATCGTTAAACAATGATTTGCGTCAGTTGATTATACCCGAAACTCTTATTTGCTTAAACCGTAACGTGCTCCAAAACCGCTCCGGATCGACTCTAGTATTACCCACTTCATGAACGCAACCTGGTGTATTATTTCACCACTTCGAAACTTGGGCTGATCTCGCGTACATGCCTCCGCAGATCCACCTTTCAGCGCATGTGCAAAACATGCAGTGCCACCCATAAAAGAATGCTCATGCTTCATTTCATTTTGCTGCTTCATATCATTCACCTAGTCACACTTCTTTCTTTCAAAATGTTTTCAACACGTCAGTTTGCCGTTACCGCTTCGCGCCTGTGTCCGAACAAATCCCTTCATGAAATGATCCTCCATGCAACCGAAAACATAGAATTCTTTTAAACAAGCCCAACATCCCATATGCTCGGCCACCTAATATTACTTTAGTAATTGATTTACACAACAGTCCACGAAAAACTCTGTTGTCTCTGCTTGTATAGGCTATACTGCATAAATATATTGCCAACGCATTATACTCCTTCGATTTAGGGATACACAACATGCTCCAGATTTCATGACACCGCTGGTCCTCTTCGTTTCATATTATCTCTTGTTTTCTTTTTCCCTTTTCTATAATTTTTTTAGTTAAATCGGCCCAGCCCACTTGTAAACTCAGACCCGTTGATAAACTTCATCTTCCACCTACATAGAAACCGCGTGTGCTCCTTTTGTTTAAACCACTGCTCTGCCATTTGAAATCCCTTCCATGTTTTTACCCACTCCAGTATTCTATTTAACAAGCCCCAAAACTGCGGCAACATCCCATGCTCGAAGCATCATCCTTTGAAACATGAAACCGCATTATCCAGTCCTCTTCCACTTCCTTTATTCTATCTTTCACCTCACGTTTAACCGTATATACTCCACTCCAGTACAACAGACCCGCACCTTCTCATTTCCTCCACCCTTTACTTCATGAATTTCCTTCTCCCTTCCAACGCCACCACATCCACTCAAGCACCAACGCCCTGTACCCTGTTTAATACTCCATTTCCATGCTACAGAGGTCACCACGCACCAAACGATACCATGTATTCCTTCCCACAAAACGTCCAGCTCTCTCCCCTTCCAAACTCATATATGTACTTACATCCCCTAATCTATTCTCCCTTCACATTCTCATCGGCTCCACTCAACAAATTCTCGGCTTTCACCATCCGACTGTGTTCTCTCCCTTTCTTCATAAAGAAGCTTCCCATAACGACTGTCTTGAACCCGCCATGCTACTGCCTCGTCAAGCACTCATGCACTTGTGTGCGAATATTACCATTAAGATTGTTGTGGCCATTTTTATGGCTTGCGATTTGATTTGTTTCGTCGTATTTAACTGAAGAGAACCGAATGTAATGGAAGGAAGACGGCTTCTATATAATATGAGCTATATATTTTATATTATGGGAAGGTTGCTTACATATGACGCCGGTTGTGTTTTCGAGATTTCAAAGTATGGCTACTGTTTTTCTTAGTTGTTAAGAAATAGGACTTGCTACTCTCAACAAATAGGATTGTACACTATCTCTTGGCTATACTTCAGCATGTGCGTGACTTCTAGTGTAGGAATAGGTTTGATGTCAGACAATACATACATATACCATTACTTAGTAGTTAAGGAAAACGAAAACATATATTATATAGAAATATATATATTTTATCAAATATTGTTTATACTTGAAAGTGGCGTGGACGCTTTAAAATCGTGGGAGGGGATCGAGAATAGTCGGCTTTGTTATTTTCGAAGGTAGCTGTTTGACAACATAGGTTATGATTTTCTTCATTGCCAAGGAAAATGGGAAATAGGCAGCAAAGGTGATGGTCTATTAGTTAGGGAAAAGTATGATAGAGGTATGGTCCTGCATGTATTTATTTAATGGCAATATGGTGTACAAGTTACAAGGTACCAAGGCCATTGTTGAAATACAACAAATGCCATATATGTTGCATTAACCAAGGATTTCCAAAAGTCTGCTTGGCAGGGAAGAAATGTAAATATATATAGATATATTATTTTAGTGTACCGTGTTTCGTAAGGCTTCGTTCGTATACGAGCCGCTACAGACAGAATTAATAATACGGTCGTGTCCAGCGAGGTGTCACGATTCCAAAAATATAATAATACCGGTAGATTGACTCATAATCTGAAACCCCGAAATACCGATACAGGGTGCCAAATATTCCAAATAAAAAGATGCATATTTAATTAATTAAAAATTACATTAAAATTCTAAGAATTAAATTATTGTTGCGCCTCAAAAGAACCTTGTCCAGATTTGCAACCGATATCTAGTTATTTCAAATAAACCGTTACGGTCGACAAACGATTTTATAGCGACTTTCTGAATGTTTGATTTGGACATATCTTGCAATCTACACAACGAAATCTCCATTTTCCACTTCCGTTAGAAAAATATAGATCAACAGATTTCAATGTTTCTTGTTTCGAAGAAATCCGATTCAAAACGAGTCCGGTACACTCAGTTGAAGTTCAGAACGTTAAATTACGAACTGTAGGGTCATTCTGAGCTCGATTATAATTAATATATATCTTTATACGTTCAACTTCGTTTTAATTAAAATATAAATCCACTTATATTACAAATTCAATATTTAAACTGATTTAAATATTAAAATACCAACCGACAAAAATGCGAGACGTTACAGACCTTCCCCCTTAAAATAATTTCGTCCTCGAAATTGCTAAGATAGGGAAAATACTACAATCTCTGTTATAACATGGTTAAAAATCTTTTTGGTTTACTTCATAATTCCAGTTTCCACTGAACTGATTATTTCTAATTAAAATATTAATTCCTTCTTATTACCGAATATTTTCAAAATTCTGAAAATTTCCTAACAGCTTAATTTCCAGAGAATCTGGCCAGCATTTCCTCTGCACGGCTCACTCGGTATTACAACAACTTGCCACTCTGGGCCTTCACCAATCCAAAAGAAAATCAAACAGTCAAACGACTTTCCAAACGCACTCAAAAATTGCATACTCCATATTATTTAAACATGTACCTTTTTGGTTGTCATCCAATTCTGATTCTGCACTTTGCTATCAAGCCGGTATTTATCCCAATATTTCCAACTGTTGATCTCCAACCAACTTATCCTTAATCCAATCCTTTGCTTATTGTTTGAGCCAAATTCCATTTCAAATCCTGCTCCATTTCAATTCCAATTTCTTATCCAAATTTATTTGGGATCATCTCTAACCCAATTCAATATATTTAACCAAGTTAATTCCTATGTTCCACTTGCTAATTTAATTTCTCAAATTAGTTCACTTACGCTCAACTTTGATTTTATTAAAATATCAAATTTCAATTTTTCCACTTAACTAGTTCAGTTAAATCTCTGTTTCAATATGATTCTTACTTAACTGGCTTCGATAGAATTCACCTTCACCATTTCAAGCTATTTAACTTCATAAGTTAAATTTTAGAGATTTAAATTTCTGGGATTTATTTCAAATCAGTTTGAAATCATTTATAATTCAAAACATTTGAATTTCTGACAACTTGTTTCTCAAACAATACAAAACAAAATCTTTGGTAGTAATCCGTCACTTAGCAACTCGAAAATGAACACCGATAATGGCCCGCTTCATCATCGGAATTTATTTTCCAGTAATCGAAGTGAGTTCAATACTATTATCATTTTTCAAAACTCATTTTTCAAACATTTTCATTTTGAATATTACTTCAAAATATCATTCACAGCACTTGGAAAACAAATTTTCAAATCTCCCAGGATTTTAAAATTCCCTTATATTTTATCCAAATTCAATTTCAATTCTTTTCCAAGTTTCTAGAGTTTTATTTCAATTCTGGTCTTTAATTCAGATTCAGCTCATCTGATTTTGCATATCATACTTATATAATATTTCGATTGGTAGTTTATATAACCAACTTAATTATAATCCTGTTCGATCATAATAATGATCACATATCCAATATATTATATTAATATCAAGATATACACTTCTTTTTATATCAAAATATACTTTGGGTAAAATTATTTTATTTACCCCGCTTTCAAAACAATATCATGTCGAATTACTCTGTTCAAGAGTTTAGAAACACCAATCGATCCAGTTTGCATTACTGTTTCGACCAGAATTAATAAACCACTCGACTGACCAGTCAACACAATATAAAACAGTTTTTATATTAATTCACAAATACACGCTCATCTATATACACACAAACTCAATCTAGATTACAACTAACTCCATCTCTATTGAGTTACGCCACAGAGCCAAGGTAATCACTTAACCTTATGCTCTGATACCATCTGTAACGGCGGGATTTTCGACCCAGAAAATCAACATAAAAACACACTGTTGACTATTCAAGCATCGAAAAATACCGGGACATTAATAGAAGAATTTAGAGGGTGAGAAAGAAAAGATAGAACTAATAGAATAGAAGAAGAAGAAGATCACAACTGAACAGAATCAGAGTAACACGAAACTCGCAGCGGAACAAAATAAGATGTATTATATAACATAACTTTGAATACAAAACTGTATTGTATATACATACCATTATCAGAGTACAATACATCATATCACAGCAGAAATAACTCTACATAACTAATGGTGAAGCTTCCTGCTTTTGAGCTCCTCCAAGTGAATCTGCAAAGCCTAAAACACTTGACTGCCCGTACAAATTTGGGCACCCAAGAGTTTAGGGAAAACAAACAAAATAAACTCTGGGTCAGTCATGGGACTGGTGTGAGTAAATTCCAAATATACGGTTTTACTTTGAAGAAAATCCTTTTGAAACAAAAGGATAATAGTAAGACCAACCCACACATAAACATAGACGGCTTTTACCTTACTATAACCCAAATTGCTTTGATATAAAAAACAGTGATATTATGATAATGTCTAAACAAATAATTATCCAAGTAGCAGAACGCTTGCATCTCACGTTCCACATATATATAGTATAAAATCATAAACCGCAGGGCGCTTATCGGAGAATGGATTCCAACAGACAAGGTATGGGAGCACCTTCTGAATAGTGTACTCTAGAGGGGATACACTCAGGGTTCAACAAGAACGTCTTGCAACCCGGCCACACATGACTGCTCACTCATTTAGCTTGAGTGTCGCGAATATATTGCCACCACGGTTGTAGGCCATCCAACCGTCATTCGAAGATACGGAATCGAAAAGAAGTATAAATATGAATTTTCTCTAGATCGGTGAGAATACACCCTGCTTGGGGATGACCCAACTAGCCATGCTGCCTAGCCCAACTTCTGTCATTCCTGGTTGTGAGGCTAGAGGCTACGTCTATCTTCAGAACATTTGATCACCATTCACTTTGAATGTCACATCGTCAAATCCGTAATCACACACTGATTACACAAATGCACACTGGGTGTAGAATAGAGAGAAGTTACCTTCTCCCCACCAACTTGGTATATTCGTAAAATCAACGGCATGACCGTTGGAAATACTCTGCCAGACACTCGTCCATACAAGTTGTCCTGGGACTGGACAAACAAATAAACATCATTCTAGAACTGGACGACCCTTTCTTTTAACTCCGTCTTCAATTATCTTCAGCATATCAAATTCGCGGCGCTTATGCCTATACGGAGTGGTTTTCGGATAATAAATCCAACCGGTCTCTCCATATTGACAACGATGGTCAAAACACTTCAATAGTCGGTTATTTAACCATCGAAGTAAAAACAAACATCCATTCTAATGTATAACTAAACATCACACAACCACGGGCACTTTTATTTAACATCTGTTTTATTGTTCGAATTCCCATATCTTACTAGATATTTCTCAAATCCCGTTTAGTCTTTCTTCTTGGAAAACATTCCAGTTATTATACACTTATTATTTCATGTTTCAGAAAACATGCGTTATTAACGTTCGAAACATTTCCATTCTTTTCACGTTATTCATTTTCTACACATGGATAATATATCCTAGCTCCATTGGAAAAATAATTCCAATTTCATTTTAAACATTTAAATCTGCCAAGCATTTACTTTAAAGCATTATTCACTTTAAAATGTGAATATCATTTCTATTATAGAAATCTGAGCATCTTTATCATATAACTCTTTATTCATGAAATAAATTCTTTCATCTTGTTTTACCGAAATCTCTTTCATACTTTTTACATTCCTATTCCACTTTATAAACTCTGTTTCTAAGTCAACTTCTTCTCAAATCGATATCAAATTTATAACTAAATACTGACTCCGATCCTATTAACATTTATTTGTTTAAACTAAATGTTAATTATTCTATCAGATTATAATCCCTAAAAATAGTTTACTTTTAATACATTCGACATCGTCGAATTCTAGTTACAAATCCTAACGGTTTAATTCTAATCACATTTCGAACATCGAAATGCTATCATCAGTTTCTAATACGATTCCCCAATTCTTTTTCTAAACTCTTTCTTATATTCCTTTGAACAAACGTCGTTACTTATTACTCTAGAATAAGTGGATTTCAAACCAACTGTTACATTTCCTAGGAAGTGCTGCTATATATAAAAGTCACGCTTAAGTCAAATTAACAGCAGTTAATTTGTCGCTATAGTTCTAAACTTGTCATACGCTGTAATATTCTCCTTATAACTAATTACAGTCACACTTACCTTATCAACAGCGTTATTTTATTGCTATAGTTCAACTTATCATACACTGTAATATTCTTTGTTATAACTAATCTTGACATAACAGTCACACTTATCTTATCAACAGCGTTATTTTATTGCTATAGTTCTAAGACTTGCATACGCCGCCATATTCCTTTTATACTAATCTTGACATCTATTTCCATCACAAAAATCTTGACATCTCTTTCTGTTACAAAAATCTTGACATCTCTTTCCGTTACAAAAATCTTGACATCTCTTTCCATTACAAAAATCTTGACATCTCTTTCTGTTACAAAAATCTTGACATCTCTTTCCGTTACAAACTGATATCGTTCCTCGGTAATAGCGAAGCCGTTCAAGTTGGGGTATTTTATTTACCTCTCAGACCTTGATCGACAACATTCTTACCTTAGAACCGATACAAGTCTGTATTCAAATTCCTTATTACTTAATATATTTATTAAATCGTATTTCCTTGTTGTATTTTGGAACATGGTTTTACAACACCATATTCTTACTTTGGAATCTCTGTGGTTTATGAATATTTAATTTAAACATTAACTCTTTGCATTCTCCATTTCCCAGTTCTTATCTATAACTTCTTAAATGGTAATTAACTCTCATTATTTTCGATAAACTTATTTCTAACTTGTTTTCATTAGATTAATTAAAGACCAATTAATCTAATAATCATGTTCCCAAATAACAGTTGATTAAATCAACTTATTTCCATCAGTAAATTCATTAACTGATTTTAATTACTTCTTAACATTAGATTAATCAAATAAATCTAATGATATCTCTAAATTATTTATCTTAAATATAATTATCCAAATATTTAATCGTCGGATAGTTTTTACTTTATAAACTTGTTTAAATGTCAACAATCGCTTTTATTTGCTTTATAAAAATGAACTCTAAAATACTGGTTTATAATAGAACTTCTATTATAATTTAAAACTTCACTTTAATTATAAAAATATAATTTCTATGATTAACTTCATTGATTTGCCTGACGGCAAATCAGTTTCTTAACAAAACGCTGGTTTTACGGTCGACTGTTAACACTTTCTAAATAAATATCGTTTATTTATTTAATCTAAACAAATGTTGAATTTCCGTTCAACATCAACATTCACATGGGGTTTTAAATATAATTCAGGTTCATACAAAACAAACAGTACATATAATTATCAAGGAATCCGGTCGGATTCCTCCAACCGGTTTCCGCATCCACAGATGTCAGTCAACACAATTTACACTAACTCTATACTAGGGGATATTCTAATTGATGGAATCAGTGTCCAACCGATGATGTGTACATATGTAACGGTATATATTGTAATCTACCTAATCGGCCATCACACAGTATTCAAATAACATTAAAATATAATTATAAATATTTTAAATAGATCAGAGTGAGTGAATTTACTAAGCTTGGCGCGTTAATCGTTAAACAGTGATTTGCGTCAGTTGATTATACCCGAAACTCTTGTTTGCTTAAACCGTAACGTGCTCCAAAACCGCTACGGATCGACTCTAGTATTACCCACTTCATGAACGCAACCAGGTGTATTATTTCACCACTTCGAAACTTGGGCTGATCTCGCGTACATGCCTCCGCAGATCCACCTTTCAACGCATGTGCAAAACATGCAGTGCCACCCATAAAAGAATGCTCATGCTTCATTTCATTTTGCTGCTTCATATCATTCACCTAGTCACACTTCTTTCTTTCAAAATGTTTTCAACACGTCAGTTTGCCGTTACCGCTTCGCGCCTGTGTCCGAACAAAACCCTTCATGAAATGATCCTCCATGCAACCGAAAACATAGAATTCTTTTAAACAAGCCCAACATCCTATATGCTCGGCCACCTAATATTACTTTAGTAATTGATTTACACAACAGTCCACGAAAAACTCTGTTGTCTCTGCTTGTATAGGCTATACTGCATAAATATATTGCCAACGCATTATACTCCTTCGATTTAGGGATTCACAACATGCTCCAGATTTCATGACACCGCTGGTCCTCTTCGTTTCATATTATCTCTTGTTTTCTTTTTCCCTTTTCTATATTTTTTTTAGTTAAATCGGCCCAGCCCACTTGTAAACTCAGACCCGTTGATAAACTTCATCTTCCACCTACACAGAAACCGCGTGTGCTCCTTTTGTTTAAACCACTGCTCTGCCATTTGAAATCCCTTCCATGTTTTTACCCACTCCAGTATTCTATTTTACAAGCCCCAAAACTGCGGCATCATCCCATGCTCGAAACATCATCCTTTGAAACATGAAACCGCATTATCCAGTCCTCTTCCACTTCCTTTATTCTATCTTTCACCTCACGTTTAACCGTATATACTCCACTCCAGTACAACAGACCCGCACCTTCTCATTTCCTCCACCCTTTACTTCATGAATTTCCTTCTCCCTTCCAATGCCACCACATCCACTCAAGCACCAACGCCCTGTACCCTGTTTAATACTCCATTTCCATGCTACAGAGGTCACCATGCACCAAACGATACCATGTATTCCTTCCCATAAAACGTCCAGCTCTCTCCCCTTCCAAACTCATATATTTACTTACATCCCCTAATCTATTCTCCCTTCACATTCTCATCGGCTCCACTCAACAAATTCTCGGCTTTCACCATCCGACTGTGTTCTCTCCCTTTCTTCATAAAGAAGCTTCCCATAACGACTGTCTTGAACCCGCCATGCTACTGACTCGTCAAGCACTCATGCACTTGTGTGCGAATATTACCATTAAGATTGTTGTGGCCATTTTTATGGCTTGCGATTTGATTTGTTTCGTCGTATTTAACTGAAGAGAACCGAATGTAATGGAAGGAGGATGGCTTCTATATAATATGAGCTATATATTTTATATTATGGGAAGGTTGCTTACATATGACGTCGGTTGTGTTTTCGAGATTTCAAAGTATGGCTACAGTTTTTCTTAGTTGTTAAGAAATAGGACGTGCTACTCTCAACAAATAGGACTGTACACTATCTCTTGGCTATACTTCAGCATGTGCGTGACTTCTAGTGTAGGAATAGGTTTGATGTCAGACATTACATACATATACCATTACTTAGTAGTTAAGGAAAACGAAAACATATATTATATAGAAATATATATATATATTTTATCAAATATTGTTTATACTTGAAAGTGGCGTGGACGCTTTAAAATCGTGGGAGGGGATCGAGAATAGTCGGCTTTGTTATTTTCGAAGGTAGCTGTTTGACAACATAGGTTATGATTTTCTTCATTACCAAGGAAAATGGGAAATAGGCAGCAAAGGTGATGGTCTATTAGTTAGGGAAAAGTATGATAGAGGTATGGTCCTGCATGTATTTATTTAATGGCAATATGGTGTACAAGTTACAAAGTACCAAGGCCATTGTTGAAATACAACAAATGCCATATATGTTGCATTAACCAAGGATTTCCAAAAGTCTGCTTGGTAGGGAAGAAATGTAAATATATATAGATATATTATTTTAGTGTACCGTGTTTCGTAAGGCTTCGTTCGTATATTAGCCGCTACAGACAGAATTAATAATACGGTCGTGTCCAGCGAGGTGTCACGATTCCAAAAATATAATAATACCGGTAGATTGACTCATATTCTGAAACCCCGAAATACCGATACAGGGTGCCAAATATTCCAAATAAAAAGATGCATATTTAATTAATTAAAAATTACAGTAAAATTCTAAAAATTAAATTATTGTTGCGCCTCAAAAGAACCTTGTTCAGATTTGCAACCGATATCTAGTTATTTCAAATAAACCGTTACGGTCGACAAACGATTTTATAGCGACTTTCTGAATGTTTGATTTGGACATATCTTGCAATCTACACAACGAAATCTCCATTTTCCACTTCCATTAGAAAAATATAGATCAACAGATTCCAATGCTTCTTGTTTCGAAGAAATCCGATTCAAAACGAGTCCGGTACACTCAGTTGAAGTTCAGAACGTTAAATTACGAACTGTAGGGTCGTTCTGAGCTCGATTATAATTAATATATATCTTTATACGTTCAACTTCGTTTTAATTAAAATATAAATCCACTTATATTACAAATTCAATATTTAAACTGATTTAAATATTCAAATACCAACCGACAAAAATGCGAGACGTTACATGAGCTCGTATGTCTCAGAGAAGGGCGTTAAGCAAGAGAATAAATTCTCCGCTGCCAAACAGATGTATATTTAATAGAGATCAATCAACACAGAATAAAATCCAATGTCAGACACACAATCCATTTACAAGTTCGCTCTGGGTATGAACGAAACCGGAGGCACTTTCCTCGCATATCCATCCATCTCCAAGTACGTCTGGACGATCACCAACTGTTTCCCTCATCCTGGGTGTACAGCCCAATCAAGATCATCGGTAATCACCCAAAACGATGTGAAGACTTCCGGTCTTCGACCACCATCTTCATCTTCGACATCACGTCGAATCGGTTTTTCAGAATGGGTATAAACCCGGCCTTTCTGAATAACCCACGTATATGATAAACAAATGTTACACAAACACAACGAACGCCTCATTCCAATTCAAAATATTCTTTTATTCACAAAATCACATTCTTAGGGAAAGGTTCCCATTAATTTTATCCAAGATAAATTCTTCTAAATTTATTCTTTAATCTTCCTTTGGATATCATTTTAAACTAGTCGGGATTAGCGAGCCACACCGAAGTAATTATTTATTTTATTTCCCAATCCCAACCTATATATCCCATGGAGAAAACTGGTAATACTCCACATCTAACACCACAGTGTTATCGGTAAAATTAATTACCATTTCACGTTCAAATCTAATTAAAGATTTAACTATCGCTTTGGAGCAAAACCGGTGATACTCCATTCTCGATCACCTTTCAGATTTGATAATTTAAATAATCAATTCACTTTTTAATCTAATTAAAGATTCATTAAAACTCCACTTAGTTTTAATCCTTTCAAAAATCAACATCTTGCCTTTAACTGGGTTAAAGAAGCAATGCCATCTAAAACACGATTCACGACAAACCCAAATCATATTTGATATTAAATACAAGGCTCTGAATAGAAAATATATTGGCTTATATTCAATATCAAATTCTGAAACCAACATATATCGTATTGGAAATAACAATATAAAATATATCTTTTAAATTCCCATAACAATATCTGTACAGTCACAAAATCCAACATCGAAATATTCTGAAGATAATTTCGATTCAACTCCAGTCCAATTCACATATTGGGAATATTGATTATTTTTAAAACCACTTTCAAATTCAATTTATTTATTTCAAAAATAAATTGATTTTAATTCTAGTTCAAAACTAGTTCATTTCGATAAAAAACTATTTTTATCATTTCAAATGTGGAGTTTTTCATCCCAGTTCTTTCCAATTCACATATTATGATTTTACACAAATTATCAATATTTTTAATAATTTTATCAAGGCCCGTACAGTCGATTTCCAACAACGGCCATCGAACTGCATTTACAGCGACCTTCTTCAAATTTGATTTGGACATAACTCCAAATCCAACCATTAGATTTCAAATTTCTAATATTCATTGGAAAGCTCTTTTCGATACGAACCCAACGGTTCCGGTTTTAGGAGAATCCGACGGTCGGATCTCCCATACTGTCCATTCGAAGTCAATGGTCGAAATTCACGAACTACCGCGGCACGTTCTACTCAGGCCATTATATATATAATATATATTATATATATTTCATCGATTTCCTTTTAAAACGTATTTTATAAATTCGTTTTCAAAACCATTTCAATTCTATATTCAATTTCAAATCAAAATTGAATATTTCCTATAATTTCTATATAAATGATAATATTTTCAAAACGTTATATTTTGAAATCACTTCCTTTTCAATATTCATTATAAAAACGAATATAATCGATATAAATATCGTTCACGTCAAAATAGCGCAACTCTAATCAACACGGCTTTATATATTTCAATAAATTCGTTATTCCATTCAACAAATGAATATATATTATATTCAACACATGAATCTATATTTCTTTCAACACGCGACCAATCTCAACACATGAGTGCTATCCACACACGACTATTTTTGTTATGTAAAATAATTTATAAAACTATGGTATTTATCGTTTGATTTTTAAATCAGACTCCACCGTGAAGTAGTTCTAATTTTAAATATGATAAAGATGTAAATTTTATTATTTAAATTATTTTACTCGACACATGAATAGTTTCAACACATGAACATCGTCAACACATGACTATTTTTATATTCACCATATGAATTTTCTTTTATAATATTCATTATTTTCCCGATTGGAATGAGGCCCAAGCCATCACCATATAATGTTAATTATATGGATTCCATACAACACATGTATATAATAGCAATGATAAACAATCAACCATCATCCAAGGTGCACCACACAACTACATAAGCATCAAATATAAATAATCAACGCTTACACAGTCTGTCGACCAATCGATCGACATACAATTAAATAATTGGGACTAGTGTACGCCAAATATCATCCCAACACCCGTGTGGGGTTTCAAATCAACAAACAAATATTTTTATTCGTGCAGTTGGGCGATGTGTAAAATTTATCATCCCAATCAATATCAGTCAAATCAGTGTATATAAACAAATCGGCCGATTTGTTTATAAATATTTATTTATTCACTTTCACGTTAAAAATTATATTTTTAACGATAAAATATTTTTAACTATGTAAATATTTTATTTCCTTTCAACACAAGAATATTTTATTATCGATTTCACATCAACAACACAAACAAATTTCACAACACACCAAACAAGAATACAAGCCGTCCATGGTCTGTGGACGACGGGTGTCGGGTGCTGCTAAGCACCGTCTGCATCCTAGTATATATATATATATATAACTAGAAAAAGAAATTTAGAGTGAGGAGTTCTCACCAATAGCTATCCCAACTCCACGTCACTTCTATGTAGAAAATCTTGTCGTTCTCGCTTTTTGTCACTTTCGTTGCCCGTATTCTCTACATATGTAAAAATCGAATTTTTACTTTGCTATTCAATATATAAAAATCGAATTTTTACTTCGCTATTCAATATATAAAATCGAATTTTTACTTCGCTATTCAATATATAAAAATCGAATTTTTATACCGCTACTATATAGATAAAAATTCTATTTTTACATTGCTACCATATAGATAAAAATTCTATTTTTACATTTCTATCATATAGATAAAAATTCTATTTTTACATTGCTATCATATAGATAAAAATTCTATTTTTACCACGCTATTCTCTATATAAAGATTTCGCCTTTTCATATATAAATATTTCGCCTTTTCATATATAAATATTTCACCTTTTCATATATAAATATTTCACCTTTTCATATATAAATATTTAATTTTTATTTCATCACTATAAAAATCACCTCTTTAATTCAACATATATACAATAAAAATCAGATTTTTATTTGCTATATTTATAAAGATGATATTTTTACAAGCTTGCCTATATAAAAATTATATTTTTATACTTCTACAATATAAAAGATTATATTTTTATATTTCACATATGATAAAAATCATATTTTTAGTTTATAAAAATTATACCTTTTTATCTAATCTATATATATAAGCTGTATATTCCTAAAGTAATGTCATTCAAAAATAAAGATACGATTTTTTATTACGCCCGCGTATACACAAAACTGAAAATAAAATTAAATGTAATTAAAAATAAACACTTACAGTCATAGGTTGGAGGGGTGTTCTTGGTAGCAGGGGGCGGCGCAAGGTTTCAGGAGGGAGGGGGTGCGGTGGCTTAGGGTTTAGGGGGGGGCGGCGGTTTTATGCAGAAGAAGGAGGAGGAGATGAAGGCGAGAGAGGAGGAGCTAGGGGGAAGAAGAGGAGAGGGAGGCGGCGGTTGCTGGGGGGCACACCTCGCGCGGCAGCGCGATGGAGGCTCCGTCGCCCTCCCTTTTTCTTCTTTTTTTATTTTCGTGTCTGAAATGATACGGGGGGGCCTGAGAGGAAGTAAGGTGGAGGAGAGAGGTATTTTTTATTATTTTAATTTCAAAAAGTTGACTTTTACATATGACCTCTAAACGAGGCCCACTGCCTGTCGTCCATAGCTAATTACCCCTATTTCGAACACAATGGGATATGTATCGTAAGCTGATTCGACCGTTTCGATCAGTTTCCGTTAAAATCAACATATAACTATATATATTGAATTTGAACGCGTATTTCAATTTACTGGGCTCACATACTAACTAGAAAAATTCCAGAAAAATATTTTTCTAGCTTCGTATTGACGATACGATCCTAACAAAACTAGTTTCGTCGAATTCTGAGACCATTGGAAAAATGGCCATTTTCCAGTCGATTAAAATCAAGTGAAACTGGTCAAACACGTTTTCCTTTGCCACGCTCACATATTGATTCGAAAAATTATGAAATTTGAAACCTAGCAATAATTTGACATCGCGGATCCAACGAAAGTAGTTTCGTCGAAATCCAAGGTCGTTTGCAAAATTCCCATTTTTAAGGGCCTAAATTCCATAGCGACTATTCAGAATTTTCAACTGGACATATCTTTTGATTCCCGCTATGAAATCTCAATTTTTCGGATTCGTTGGAAAGATATCATCAAATAGATCCTATTATTTTTGGTTTCGATAAAATCAGGTTTATTTTGCACCCGGTACATTCAATTGAAGTTTGAAATCGAATTATCGAACTACTGCGCCATTTTCAATTCTATTTATAATTATATATAATTATTTATATTCTAACTATGACGTATATAATATATATGTCGAATTCCATTCAAAATAAATTTCCCGTCGATTTTATTTAAAATATTCCATTTCAAATATTCAAACTTCGCTAAAATTGCCAAAATAAAAAATTTGAACTGGCCCGCATTTCCGGGTTGTTACATATGAACTTGGATATAATCCACCAACAGACTTAAATAAGATTCACATATGTTTTAACATCCCAAACTTGCATTAAATTCATAAATTAGCATATGATTTAACATCCCAGACTTGCATAAAATTCATAAATTAGCATATGATTTAACATCCCAAACTTGCATATGATCCATATACATATGTTTTAACATCCAAACTTGAATAATATGAATCTAGTTAATCACGTACAATTTAACATATGAAATAGATCCACAATAACAAAGCATCAATGATAACATCACATGATTCAAAATCATATTCTCATAATCCCAATTATAAGTTATCACAATTAAATTAATTAATTAATTTGTGAAAGATATTATACTCACAAACAAAAAAAAATAGTCTTGTCTTTCTGGATCTGTATTCTGAAATTGAATTGCTTTCCTTTGATGTAGACTAATTGTTATTTAGATTAGATTTGATTTGATTTTGATTCTTGCTTCTATCGTGTTTCTGGGTTGAAAGAGAATGGCGGCTACTTTAGATTCTCCATTGATGGCATGGCGGCTCTCGGTATGAATTAGTGTGATTTTAGGTTGAGAGTTAGGTAGCTTATATAGAATTTTAATTAATTTAGAGCCTTCAGATTAACCCTAGAAGCAATCAAGACCATCCAGTCAAGATAGGATAACACCTCAGCCCTAATGACTCAGCATTGACTGACTGTTCGGATTAGAACACTCCAGACATCTGTGTAGGTCTTTAGCACGACATGGGCGCACTTGGCAAGTGCGCCAGTGCATTTTTGTACTGGCGCACTTGTGAAGTGCGCCAGTGCATTCTGGTCAACTTCGGTTTTCTACCTAACTTCGTTCGTCCATATTTCCTTCATATGTTGTCCGTTTTACGCAAACTCGGACTCTATCTCAAGCAGAATTCCGAGATGAATGCAATGGCATAGCCCGTTTCCCTTAATTCTCCTATTTGAAATTAAGTATTCTTAGATTCATTAATTTAATATTCATCGAAAATTCAGGGTGTTACAATGACCATTCACCTTGTTATCATACCAGTTTATGTTTATGCCAAGTTATGCTGAAACTATCACCTTCATCATATTCCCTTTTCATTGTTGTAGCTTGGCTACTTTATAGCCTAGATGTCACCATAATACGTATGAAGTTAGAGAGGAAATGGGGAAAATGGGATTATAATTGGCATAATTTATGTAATATTTATATGAAATGGGACATGTAATTCAAATGGGGAAAACATAGAAATAGTTACCTATAATGACATGATTTGGATTAATTTCGAATGTTTAGTAATTTACAATTACAAATTGTAAATTGTACTTATGGCACGAGTTTAGGTTATATTAGTGGTGGAAGTTTGCCCGGACCCGACCGGCATATCCAGCAGCCACTAATGTTGATCCTAATGTGGGAGGTCTAAGTACGCAAATACGAATCGGGCTAATACACGAGGATAGGCCTAACTGTGGAATAAGACTGCCCGGAGCCGACCGGCATATCCAGCATCCACATGTTGTAGGCCTAATGTGGGAGGTTTAGCCCATTATAAAACCATAAATGGATATGGTAAAGAATTGGACTACTTAACCTAATTTAACCCATAAAGATTGTATGACTATGAACTTAAATTAGGGTTAAGTAAAGTTGGATGGGTAGTGGGTGGGTTAAGTAAATTAGAGGGAGTGGGTAATATTTACATATTGGCCTATGAACTTAACCCAATAAGGTTATGTAATTAAAGACACCTAGTGGTATACATAACCAGTAGATAATGTAATAAGGTTATGTTATGTAATTAAAGACACCTAGTGGTATACATAACCGATAGATAATGTAATGAAGTTATGTAATTAAAGACACCCTTTAGGGTAAGCATAAATGGTATAGGGCTATGTAATTAAAGACACCTAAGGGTATACATAGTCAATGGAAAACCTAGTGGGGATACAAGACAAGGGGGAGAGCTTGTGTCATATTGTGTGGGACCCATTTTAGTTAGTAACCCGGAGTTGGTATCAAGTAAAGAACTCCATACTAGGCGGAGAAGGGGAACACTTACTGATTGATTGTAAGAGATCCAAATGAGACGGATGGTGTGGGCGTGCAAACCGACCTGGGACATGTGTGTTTATGGGCCGAGCAGAGGGGGCTAAGACGACCATGACACCAGTAGATATGGTTGTGCACACCATGGGTTGCCACTTTAGGAAGTGATACCTCTTACTGTGGGGCCAACACAAGACATCTAAAGGGTAGGGAGTCGATCGATTAGGGTAGTGGTTAGGGTATACTTGGACGTATGACCTAATCCTGCCAAGTCATAGTGGAAAGGATCATCTCATTTCAGTTATACTAGTAATAATGCTGAGTAATCATTAGTGAGGCACATACACCTTATCTTGCTTACCTTGTCACACCTACCATTTATGTAATGATCTCTCTTATCCATTTCATATGCCTATCATGTTGCTTTTATTTATCTACTGGCTAAAAGTAACTAGACTCGCCAGACTTTATGTCTGACCCTGTTGTTTCTCCTTCTTTCTTCTGTTCCCCCCTAGGTTCCCAAGGAGGAAACACTCAGACTTAATCAAGAATCAGATATCATCTTGCTAGGAGCTACTACTGAAGCATGGCTCAAGTTCTTGTCTCTACTATGGCTTAACTCTTTTAATTGGGCGAATGATGCTTTTTATTTACTTATGTACTCTGATGGTGCAAGACAGAAGTTATTTTATTGTAATGGTTTTTATAAATTATGAAATTGTGGGCCACGGTATTATGACTTATGTTTGAAATAAAAGTTTAAATTTTCCGCTGCATCCTTATTTATATCTGTCTTGTAATTATTCTATGTCTGTTTACCTGTAGCGCTTCACGAAACTTAATGCATTCCCTTTGTGAGTGACATTAACGGACGTGGGGTGTCTCAATCAACTTATTCCTGATAATAATCTATGTATCCAACCCATATTATAGAGGAATAATGGTTACTAACTTCTATATTCCTCAAATAGTAAGGGTCATCATCTACAACATTAATATCAAACATCGAAGATTCATCTCCAATCATATCCAATTTAATTATCAAAGAACCCTTTTTAATGTTAAATAAATCAAATTAAATTCTATATAAGATATTTTAAAAAAATTAATCCTTTGAAAATCTTTCACAGGTCATTTAAAATGAGTACTTATAGTTTGGAATACAGTTTGCGGGTTAAAAACATCAAAATGGATTATTTTTCAAAGAAGCGTTACAACGACGTTACAAAACAGTTCATATTGGTCAATTCGATTAAAACAACCTTTTATATAGCCCAAAGCTAAAATTTTCCAATGCAAAACACTTTTAAATATTCTATAATGATTTTGCAAAAAATTCCATATTTTTAAAACCTTCAAAATAATTGTTCACAGTTATGGTCGACGAACAACTCTTACAATGACCTTTTCCAAAACTCTTTTACACCTAAAAAATATTCACTGAAATTTGAAAACTTCTTTTTAACTTGAAAACCAATGTTATTTAAAAGAAAATGTTTTTCGTTTTTCTGAATTCCAATTTAAAACGCTCAAGTTATAAGCGCTTAAATTTATTAGTTGAAATTCGCGAACGTCGCTATGCGACACGCCCTATTCAGACCAAATAACATCATACATTAAAACTACATCCGAATTATTTCTAGAACAATTATATACCTTTATAAATATATATTTATAAATTCATTTGAAAACGATATTTCAAATGTTTAACTTTGAATTCAAATTAAATTAAAATTTGAATATTATGATACTATTAAAATAATATTATTATCTGAAAGCTAGTCCAGTTGACTTCGAAATTTGCTGAAGCTCATAAGAAAATAATATAAGTATGTTTACGAATCGGTTTAAGTTAAAACATTTTCTAGATAAGAAAATTAAGCTTTCACCTTTTCAAAACAAAACCCGTTTTCATCATTTTAAAACAAAACATTATTTAATGTCAAAACTCGTTTAACAAAATGTTCCTGTTTACAAAAATTGTTTGTACATATTTCCTTTACTTTTCCAAACCATTTCAAATTTGAAAATAAATTTTCAAACTGATTTTCAATATTAAAATAGTATTATTTACGTTTTCGACTATGAAGGAGGTTTAACCTATCATCGATGTAATACCATAATTGCAGTGTCATAGTGTGTGTCACACAACATTAATAACCGTATAAACATCCATAGAAACCATTGTCAACATCATTAAATAAATAATAACTATGAACAAGCCTTATAACACTAAAGCTTAATAGTGTGTTTGCGTGTTCTAATCTACGCAACCATCATCCATCAAACAATCATTAACCATTAAACATCCATAACCAAATTAATTAACACTAGTTAATTACAATCTAATTAATTTTGACTAATTAACGATTACCAACTAGTGCACAAATTTAAGAGTTCCCACTGTCATAGCTTTCCAATCTTCGGTAGGCAAGTCTAGCGGATACTGTCGAGTAGAGCTTTTGTGCACCGTCGCTTCAACTTGTATGACTTGAAAAATAGGCTAACTTTCTTCTGGTTGTTGGACTAGCTACACTCAAAATTTAGAAAAGGGTCCAACTGCAAAGTTGTAGAGAATTCTTTTCTCTTAAATTTAATTAAAAGAATTTCTCAGTTTTGATTATTTTTTAGGAAGATATGGAAAAATGGTGGAGGTGTTTCTCAAGTTCAACATAAACAAATAGAAAATATGCTCCTCAAAGATTCAGGTTTTGGAATAGATAGGCTCGGAATTTGAAAAAATTCTCAACTACAAAGTTGTATCCACTGGAAAAATACATAATCTAAAAAAAGAATTGCATGATTTGGAAATTTTTTGGAGGAGTTTTGGACCCTGTAAATTGTTAGCCTGGGCTAAGGTGGAGGCTTTGGCCAAGCAAAAGGAATGGGAAAAAGAGGAGGTAGTGGTGTTGCAGGGGAATGAGGCAGCCAAGGAGGAGACCGAATACTGGAGAAGACATCGTGGCCGAATAGAGTATGGAAGAAGAGAGGACAAAGGAGAAGAATGGTGTGTAAAAGGGAGAAATTGCTCTCCTTTTATAGCCATTCTGAAGGCGTTTTAGTAAATTTCCCTATGGACACATGCCATTCATAGGACACTCATGAGCACGCATAATGCTACCACTACAAACCACCATTAAGATACCATGGGCAACTCAAACCATGGTCCCAAAATCATGTACAAATTGGTAACATATTTAGCCACACTTATAAGTGTTACCAAATTTGCAATGCCTCTCAACCGTTGCTATTTTCAAGCAGTATAGCTTATCGTTTATCTATTTAAACATCCATCGATTAATTTGATAAAATCTGACAATAGCTAACATATTATCGACAAAATATTGCTGATGTGTTATTTAAAAAATTAAATAATAAATCATGTTTTAATATTTATTTCTTAACAAATAATTTTATAAATACATTATAGAAAATCTTGTTTTAACAAAACTCGATAAATTCTACTAAAATTTATATCATCATATTTTGATAAATTATTAAAATTCCATATATAAAGTATATTAAATCCATTTTATATCCAGAAAATTCAAATTATATCCAAAAAAAATAGTTTTCAATTGGTAAAAAATTCTAGATCATCTCATTCACCCCCTTGAAACTTTTCATCCTCGAAAAGGAAACGAGGTTAAATAAGATTTTTCTCTCCTTTACGAACTCAAGTTTTCAAAAAAAAATGTGCCAAACTTTCGCCGTCACAATGGAAATGCCAGGTAGAATACTCCATAAATACGAACAACTATATTTACAACGTTCGCAAATAATCATCTCCAATTATCTAATCGACCATTGTATCCAACTCATCATCCACTGGGGCAGACACGGCCTAGTATTTACTGCTCCTATAAGGAAATGTGTTGAAAAGTCCAGGTTACTCCCTACTTAATTTACTATCTTATCCCTTACTAACAAGTTTACTTATATAATTCTTACAACTCTATCAAATTTTCAAGATCTAAAAACGGTCATTTAAAAATTCATTACTAAAGACCTAAAAATGGCGTCTCTCAGATCTATCTTGGAGAATTCGAAATTCGAATTGAAAAATGCTTTCTCTTCCATAACATCATCGTTAGATAAGCATAATGCTAATTCTAATACAGACAAGGGAAGACAGGACAAAGATCCTCCCCCTACGTACTTGGACGTTCTTCAACGTCCAGCTGTAAAGCGTTATCCTTTTTTTAATATTAGATCCAAAAGTATAAACACTTTTCCAAATAATCCTCAGGGTACGAATTACGAATCTTCGTCCAGAAACCGTAACAATTATGGCTCTTTTCTCAAAAATGTTAAATCGAATAATGGGTGTTTCAGATGCGGATCTAATGATCACTGGGCACGTTCATGTCGACGTCCTCTGGTATGCTTTAAGTGTCGTAAAACTGGCCATAAGGGTTTTAATTGTAAGGCATCATCTCAGTTTCCTCCAAAAATGGCGAATTTTAGTAACCCTGCGCCAATCTTAGCAACAAATTTCCCAAAGGAATTTTTTGGGTGCGATCGATGGTTGTGATTTCAATTGAGCATGGATCTTTCTCAATGACTCAAATGGAGCAGATTCTCAAAAACAGATTTGGACACAGGGCTCCTTACTGGAATTGGATTGTTAGAAAGATGGATGATAAGTTCATAGTCAAATTTCCACATCATATACTGACAACAAACGATTGGAGATTTGCTATTAGATTAAATGAAGGATCTTTGCAATTGCGAAGGTGGTCCCCTGAAATTGGTTGCACCAAGAAGGAAAGGATGAGTGTGTGGGTTTTGATCAAGCATGCCCCAGTGGTCTGTAGAAAGATAAAAGTGTTGAAAACCGCCTTGGCGGAGATCGGAGAGGTGAACAGGGTGCAATACAGGGCGTTGCATGTACCTGATTTTACATGTTTGAAGGATGAATTATTAGTGGATGAACCGCTTATCCTTTCTACTTCAAGATGGATACCTGTTGAAGGTTTTCTCCATGAAGTTCTAATCGAGAGGAGCAATGACGGAGAGCCTTTTTCTACTAGTGAGGTGTCGAACTTTAAGAAACGATTTTTCTCAGTGGGCAGTGATGGGAAGTTGAAAGTCTTATCTCGTACCACAAGACAGGTGGGGGTATCAACATTGCTAGATCTGAAAGTGGAGAGAGGAATGATGTGGATGCAGATGGGTCTGATGATGATGATGGCTCTGATGGCGGTAATGCGGGAGATGTAGATGGGGGTAAGGCGGGTGAGGATGATGGTGTTGAAGATGAAAATACTGATGACGAGTCTGATGATAATGGTAGTTCTGATGGGAACGTTGATGGTTATGCGGATAATGATGATGGGGGCGAGGAGGTTAATGATGAAACTGATATTAATGATGGAGGTTCAGATAATCCAATCATAATTTCCTCTGAAGAAAGAATGGGAGCTGAAGGAGACGCAAGAAATCAGATTGTGATTTACGAAGATGGTATTCAAGTTGAATTTGATGCTACGGGCAACATAGTGGGTGCGGGAAAGGTGCTTAATCAGGGGCATGTGAATGTCGATGAAGAACTGAGGGATAGCAATTCAATAAATGGAGACAGCGCTGAAAAGTCGATGGATCTTAATGATGCTGGTGACCACACCAAAGGCAAAGGCAAGGAGGTTGCTAACTCTGGAGAATGCTCATCAACAAGGAGGATCATATCCAGAGGAAAAAGAGATCTGAATGGAGTGGTGATGCTGCGCAGAAGTGCTAGGAGCTTGGACCATCTGTTTGAAGGCGAAGGTAGCATTTATGTTCCTGCTTTGCTTATTTCTTTATCATATGATAAAATGCATGAATTAGCAAGAAATTCTGGGCTCTTTTTAAATGATGATGTAATTAATGACATTAAAAGTAAGGAATTATGGAGGGTAAATGTTGTACCATGATTATTATAACATGGAATGTTAGGGGCCTAGAAACTTTTGATAAGTGTCTTAGAGTCAAAAACTATCTAAAGTCTAATAATCCTGATATTGTGTTGTTGCAAGAAACTGAACTTGAAAATCCAGGGGATAATGTTTTTAAATGTTTGGGTTGGGGAGTCCTTGATTCCTGGTGTTTCATCCCTGCTGTGGAGAGTGCTGGAGGTTTGTTTACTGGGTGGAACAGTAATCTTTGGTCTTTCAAACAAGAGATCAAACAAAGTCACTGTCTTCATGTTGCGCTGGAGTGTAGAAAAAGTAAAGTGCTATATTTCATAACCATCGTGTATGGCCCAAACACTAGAATGGAAAGGAGGACTTTGTGGAGTGAAGGAATGGAGTTTTATAATTTTTCATATGGACCATGGGTGATTGGCGGTGATTTTAATGTTACTAGATTCAACTTCGAGAGAAACAACAGTAGAAGCAACCATTTGGGTGATATAGAGGATTTTAGGATGTTTGTACATGATTGTGCTCTAATTGATCTTCCCTTGAATAATAGAAGGTTCACTTGGAGTGATGGTAGAACCCCACCTACTCTAGTCAAATTGGATCGTTTTTTCATCAATACAGCTTTTGAAGATGTACATCGTCTCACTTTTCAGAATGGCTTATCTTCGATTATTTCTGACCATTGTCCAATTATTTTGGACAGAGGAGATTCGGTTAAAAGAAAAGGTTTTTCAGATTTGAAAAGATGTGGTGCTTGGAGAATAATTTTGATGAGATGATTAAAAGAAAATGGTGTGGTTTTGGAAAAAGTGGGGATGCTGCTAGAAATATATGTAGGAAATTGAAGTTGTTACGTAGGTTTTTGATTAAATGGAACAAAGAGGTGTTTGGTGATGTTAAGACGAAAAAAGCAATGCTTGAAAAAGAAATCATGGACTTCAACATTCTAGAAGAGATGGGGGTTTAAATGAGGAGGAAAAGTCTTTGCTTTCAGAAAAAGAGAAAGAGCTCATGAAGGTGATTGATCAAGAGGAGATTTACTGGAGACAAAGATCTAGAACACAATGGCTCAAGGAAGGGGATAGAAATACAAGCTACTTCCATAGAATTGCCAACAGAAGATGGAGGACGAATTTGATAAGTAGTATTTGGAAAAATGGTGAAGAAATTTGTGATCATAGGGAACTTAGTGATACTTTCACTGAGTTTTACAAAAGCATATTTGGGGAGAGGATTGAAAACAGATGCATAGTGGACTGGAAGAAGCTCTATCCTTCTGATGTTAATCTTGATGACCTTGAAAGCGCTTTTACTGAAGAAGAGATCTTGGCTGCTCTTGATGAAATGCCTGGCGATAAGGCACCTGGGCCTGATGGGTTTCCTTACTTCTTTCTCAAAAAATATTGGAACATGATGAAGAAGGATATTTTAAGGTTGTTTGACGAACTCTATGACGGTAACATTAGGCTTGAGCTGCTCAGTTACGCAAATGTAGTCTTGATACCCAAGAAAGAAGGAAATGTCACTGCTGCAGATTTTTGTCCTATTAGTCTGTTGAATAGCACGTTCAAGTTGATCACGAAGGTTTTGGCTAATACACTTAAAAATAAGTTGGATGATTTAATTGATCACTCTCAAACAGCTTTTATTAGTGGCAGGTTTATTTTGGTGGTGCTGCTTTGGTTAGGGAAGTTATCTCTTATTGTGATAGATATAATGTCCCATGTGCAATCATCATTTTGCTAAGGCTTTTGATACAGTCGATTGGAGATTTTTAATTGATGTTCTAAATGCAAGGGGCTTCCCGAGTAGGAGGACCAATTGGATTCTTATGATTTTGGCTTCAAGCAGATCCAATATTTATGTGAATGGGATTGCGGGTAGTACCATTTATTCTAAGAAAGGTTTAAGATAGGGAGACCCTCTGTCCCCTCTCTTATTTGACATGGTGGCTGATGTTTTCTCTCGTATTCTGAAAGTTAGTGGTGCTAATAGGATGATTCAGAGCTTTGGGGATGAGCATGTGGTGGACGGTATCAATTCTTTACACTATGCTGATGACGCAACCATTTTTAGTAAACCTGATTATAAATACATTGCTACCCTTAAATTTTTGTTGTATGCTTTTGAGAGTTTATCAGGTTTGAAAATCAATTTCCACAAGAGTAGTGTCTACACTTTGGGTTGCAATGAGGAGTTGTCAAAGAACTGTGCTGTAATGCTCAACTGTAATGCAGACAACTTCCCTCTGAATTATCCGGGGATGTGCATTAGACCAAAAAAGTTGTTCAAGAAGGATTGGATACATCTTATTGAACAGGTTGATTTAAGGCTGGCTAGATGGAAGGGCCTCTCTCTGTCTAGAGCGGGCAGATTGGTGTTGGTTAATTCGGTTCTCTCCGCCTTGCCACTTTACTGGCTCTCATTTTTCAAATGTCCAGGATGGGTCATTAACAAAATTAACGCCATGCGAAGGAATTTCTTCTGGACGGGTGAGAAGGGGACTAAAAGATTGAGTTGTCTTGTTTCATGGCACCAGGTTTGCAAATCCAAAGATCAAGGAGGTTTAGGCGTACTTAATTTGAAAGACATGAAACGCTGCACTTCTTTGCAAATGGTTGTGGATGATGTTAGGTAGAAAAAAGGCTCTATGGAAAGAATGGATTATAAATGCTTACTATGGGGGTAATTTTGATTGGAATAGAGACTGGTCAAACTGCTCTGTTTTTTGGCAAGGGGTTATGTGTTTTTCGCATTGGGTTAAGATAAGAACTAAGGTGGTGGTGAGGAATGGGTTGAATATCTCATTTTGGTACGACTGTTGGCTGCTTCCTATACCTTTGAAAGACAAATTGAGAGAGCTCTTTGATATTCCATGCAACAAAAACTGCTCAGTGGGAGACATGTATAACTAGCGGCCACAAACTTTAAGTGGAGACTTTCTTTTTGCAGATTCGTTTTTGGAGCCGCTTTGCAACAACTATGCCAGTTATACTTGTAGCTAGAAAATGTCCAGTTAACGGATGATAAAGATGAATTTGTATGGATGGCGGATGGGGGCAAGGATGTTTTTCGGGTTAGAAGTGTTTACAAACTGATGAACTTTGCGGGATTAAGACGACTGTAGTTTGAGAGAATGTGGGGGATTAAGGAGGTGCCGCTAAAAGTTAAGATACATATGTGGATTGTGATACACGATAGATTGAATACTGCTTGCAGCTTGAGGCGTAAGGGTTTTGTTGTCAATGGTGGCTATGCTTTTTGTGATGAGGTGGATGAAGACTACAAGCATGTGTTCTGGAAATGTGACTGTGCTTTCTATGTGTGGACGAAGTGCCTTATTTTCCTTAACTTAGATCTATATTGGAGGGATTTAATCAAGGACCAACATGATTTTTGGTTAAACATTTTACCAAATCTAGATGACACACACAAAAGGAGTCTTTTTATTTTATTAAACTTCTCCTACACTTGGTTATTATGGCACGAGAGAAACTATAGGAAGTTCAAATTCAAGATGAAATCGGCTGGTAATACTATTTATGTCATTCTTAAGTATGTTCATCTGTGGGCAGGTATGGAGAAGGAGAAGTTTGTGGATACTATCGCAGCACGTGTTCATGACCGCAAATGTAGACGCATTGGTGGTTAATTTGCTATGTATGTCATACTTTATTATCATCTGTATGATGTATCTTAAGTATGATGTGTATTGTTTTGGCTTGTATTACCTGTTGTGTCAGGGTATGGTTGTTTTGATTGGCTTGTAAATGATGTAATTATTCTACACTCTCTGTACCGAACTGTAACGACCTGACATTTTGACCGCTCCAAGTCGGTATTTAAAACCAATTCGAACCGTTCAAAATGACAGATTGTTATTGCTTATGAAGTTAAAATATAATCATCACAGAATCACAGACACAGAACACAGAGTATATCACAGCGGAAGAAAATTTATACAACAAGATTTAAGAAATTTTCATATCAGAGTACAGAAGTAAATACAGATATAGCGGAAGATTGAATATAGAATCATACTGGTATTCGGTAATCAGCAGAGATGGGCATAACCGAATATGGTAGATGAACGGCTGGATCTCCAACGAATCACAAGCTCTAACAGACATATCTACAAGCTGAAATACTCGGTCTGACCCGGGCATTTTGCAAGAAATGAAACAAACAAAATACACGAGTCAGGACTAATAGTCTCATATAAGTGAATTAAATCAAATGAAATGTTAACTGAAATATACAATAACTTAAAGGATGTTTGGGATTTCCATCCTCTAAGGATCCGCGAAACTAATATCTATATAATAGTACGCTATTATTGTAACGTCTATTCAGTAAAGTATAAATAATGAAAATAGCGTAAGCGGGATTACCATATTACCCTTACGCCGTTATAAGCATCAACAGTCTATACAGTACCGTAAATTCACCGTACTGGTGTTATCAGAGGGCACTCCATAGAAAGCAACACTAAATCAAAATCGTATGGGCTCGATAAGGATAAATATGACAAGGCACTCGAGGCAATACCCAGGGTAGGATTCTACCAGTTGCACTCCCGGACCGGTGGTAACGCATAGCAGCCACTACCGCCCACCTCGGAACACACTCCCATAATCAAAAAGGCGCCAAAATCATCAACAAAAATCATAGAAATGGTATCGAAGAAGTGCGTCCGATCAAAGGTGCTACCTCAATTAGTCACGGTATAGCTCCTGTTTTAGTCATTTCAATTATGACCCGAAGGTCAAGGCCATTTCGTTATCGTTTGCCTTCTTCAATCCAGTGATCACCTTCAAGTCATCATGCTTCATTCCGGATACGTCATCACGTACACAGTTGTTAAAGTAGTATCGGCACTGACAGAGAGTATGCCACTTGCCGACTCCGGTCTCTTTAACAACCAAACGTTTTCATTTTCACACCGTGGCCATTAGCCTAGAAATCATATTTCGAGTATCGCAAATTAATTTATTTCAAATATTGCCCCAAAATCAATTCCTCAAGTAGTTGGTTTGATTAAGGTTGCAAATCGACTGTTAGAAATTCCTTTGTCAACAATTGGTTTCAAAGTTTCAACTTCCTCGAAATATCGCTATTGCTCGAATTTCTTTATTTCACCCTTTGGATTACTAGACTGGATTGGACATAGCTTTTATTCATATTATAAAAATAATTTTAGAAAAATTTAGTTTTGAAAAATAGTATAGATATATATTAAATTTGAAAATAATGTATATGCATGTATATATGTAGTAGAAAACTATTATAAAGTGTATATAGTTAAAGTAATCAAATTTGTTTTATAAAAGAATACTTACAAAATCACGTAATGCAGAAAAATTGCCTTTATAAGATTTATAGTACTATTAAAAATATTAATCCAATCCAACCCTAAACCCAAGTTTCGCAATTTCTTTTCTCATCAAAATTTCACCTTTAGATCAAATTCCCTTTTGTTTAGTTCAAATTCAATGCTTCACGATTAACGATTTTCCAATATTGTTTGCCTTGGATTTACATATCTATTTTTTTTTTTTTTTTTTTTAATAAACCCCAAACAACTTTAACATTAGTTGTAAATCAAAATATGATCCATAAAATTCTAACTTGTTAACTAAACCCGCATTCACCATGATTTAGATAATCATATTCTTTCATGCTTGAAAACACTTTCATTGCGACAAAATTCGTCTTACATTCACGTGACAAAATTCATTTGACAATCATATATTAAAATAAGCTTTGAAACATTTATCAAGTCTTTGCAGACCTTTACATTAAACTATTCAATTCATAATTCATCATATCATAAACATAAAGTTATGAAAAATTCATCTAGATAGATAAAAGTTTAAGTGTTAACTTGAAACCCTCTTTAAAACTTATTTCCATACAAATTAGATCCCTTTATAAAAATTCAAGGAAACTTTGCACAAAATTTCTTTCAACTTTTCTTTATGATATATAGAAAAATTTCCTTAAGATTTCAACTTGCCAAAGTCGATAAATTACTTAAAATAATTTTATTGACCACGGTGTCCGTATAAAATTTCTATCATATGGTCAAGTGATACGGATATTTATCATTTCAATCCATTCTTTAAAATATTCGAATCCCGGGTATGTATCATTTCAACCCGCATCCCAAATTGATTCGAATACACAAGGGTTCGGGTATGTATCATTTCAACCCAAAATGTTTTCTAATCTAAAGGGGGACTTGCATAATGATAAAATAACATAGCATATCAATATACATCCATATCGTGTCATATGAAATAACGGTGTGTGTCGCACGTGCACAATCACGAAGCAAACAATTCTAGAGCAACTAACATTTCATTCAACATTTCAAATTATTAATTCGCTTAATGAAAATATTAGTCTGTGAGTGAGTAGATACTCACCTTCCGAGGCTTGGGGTGAAAAGCAAAATTGACACGGAAATTTGTGAGTGGAGCTTGATAGCCACACGATGAATACCCTTCCAAACTTCCTATACACATATACGTTTGTATATATATACACCATGTAATAGTAGAAGTGCACGACCACCATTCCGACTTGACCACAGACTACCATGATTCCTAAATGAATTCAGTGTATACCGTATTTTATTTACGTTTCATTTTATAATAACTTAATTATTATGCAAATGGGTTTAAGAGGTATACCTAAGCTTCACCCTATATTTCGACAAACCAGCAAGCGAACAATGAACCGAACTTAACCCTCTCGCTGACCCGTACCGGTATTTCTCTGTCCGATAGAAACTGCCTCTCAGGCATTCTGTCGAGCATCTGAGATGCATGCTATTCTGAATACTAACTTGGTCATCTGAAGAGTGCTGGAGCTGCTGGAATGCCCAAACCGAGCCTGACAGCCGTGAGCGAACTATCCAAAGGCGGAGCAGGCCTTTGTTTGCTTTCCTCTTCCTCTAACTTGCACTGACTTCGTTGTTCAAAGGAAAAGACGGTTTGAAGAGGGACGGAGTTGGTTTCATTTCGTCGAGTGTTGGGCCTAGCGATCGTGGACCGAGCGCTGGCTCGAGGTGTCGATTGCGGTGGCATAGATGATCTCAGATCCGGCCATTGCTTGGTGACCAAGCGGAGGAGGCTCTGATTTGAAGATGGGATCTCGGTCTCGTTCCTTCTTGCGCGAATTGGAAATCGAAAGAAGAAGAATAGGAAAATCGGGTCACTGCCATGATTTAATATTAAGGAGAGATGCTTTCTTCTCCTTTGGTATCTGTCGCTTGATGAAAGTAAGAGGAATTTGAAGGAGAAGAATAAAGGAGACGGGAGAAGGTCAGGGAAGAGAGAGCACGTGTACTCAACGTGTTGTTTTCCCCTTTGAACTGTTCAACACGTGGAGGGACAATGTGAGAATGCAGTGGACGCGTGTTATATTTCCTTTTTGAGATATATTAGAATATGTGGTTTAATATTGTTTTGATACACGGTGATTTGTTCAAAAGCCAACTAGTATGTGTCCTTTACATGCTGCGAATTTCCAGACGTGTTAACTGGTTCATTCCACAATTCGAATTAATTATTATTACTAATATCTTCTCATTCCCTGCATGAACAGTTTCATGTGTGCTAATATTTAAACAAAATCAAGAACGGATGAAGATGCAATTCATCAACGTTTTTGATTATGGTCAATTGTCTGCGTGAATCGGGTTAAACCGAACGAGCGACTTCGACGGTCCTTGTTATACGATTAATTACATTACTATCATATAACGTATTAAATTCTCAAGACTTGATGTTATTTATAATTTTATAGTTTTCGCGTTTATAAATCAAATAAAAATAAACACTAATTGTAAATTATCGTTTACAATATACATTCTGAAACAACATTCTAGTTCAAGCCTATGTGTGTGTGTGTGTGTGTGTATTAAGAAATTCAATCCAAAGCTTATGACATAAATTTAGAATATAAGTTTGAATTCAAATAAAGATTATAAACACTCACTTAACATTAAATCTTGACTAAATTTTAAATGCGTCAAAATTATCAGTTCGTTACATTCTCCCCCACTTAGCGCTTTTCGTCCTCGAAAAGGAACGTCGTATAGATTTACATATATAACATATATAGCTATACAAATACTTTTACTTAGTTTAAAACGTATTTAGGAAGAAAATTAAGTTATAGAAATTTAAAACTCAAATTTTTTCTAACACCCGGATTTACGGAAAATTTCGGCAGCATCTCCTTTGTACGGAGTGCCCGGAAAATTTACAAATATCAATATACATCTCGTCTACATGACGAGGCATCCCAATATAGGGGAAACAAAAGAAAAACAACCCAATTGCAATATATAAACCAAGATACGTACCTTATTTAGGCGTTTTAAAGCGTATTTGCTTATTATTTTATCATTTGCGCAAAAGCGAGCTCCAAAGCGAGGCATACGCCATTGCAACCTACTAAAACACTCAGCAAATATGAGAAACATGCGAATATATAGAAAAAGGAAACATGTAACATAATAACATGTATGACAATAGCAAGCACAAGAGACTAAACACTACATAAAATGTAAATTTTCAGTTGCATGTTTTCGTTTATTAACGTTTCATTCATTTATTATGGAAGTTGTTTAGATTTTAATTTACAAAATGTTTTTTTTTTTTTTTCATGTTGTCGTTTAGCAACAGCTATGCCATTGCTAAGGTAATCATCATCAGTGGTCCACTTGGTTCATCCTTTACTTGTGCATTGCTAACAATACTATACACAACATAAAAGAATTGGCAATTGATTCTGGTTGTGCATTATCAAAGTAAAAAATGCTAAATGGAACTTGGTATACCGCATCATCCCTTACTCCAAGTGTTTTTATTTTATTTACTTTTAATTTCATTTCATTTAAGTTATTTATTTATTCTTTTCTAAGTTGTTTCACTTCTTTCTTTCTTGCTGTCATACTAACAGCATTCTTAACAGGGAACAGTGAGGGAGTTTTACTATTCTCATCCAGAAAGAAGGCCTAGTCAACACGGTTTGCCTTTACATGGAAATAATAGTTGAAATTATAAAATATATGGTGACTAGCTTGTGAAGTGTTGAGAAAACCAAACAGTATGGACCATTTAATGACTAGCAGCTATGGATATGAAAACTCGCATCAGTTATTATTTCAACAGCCACTTCCATAGGCTAGAGTTCAGAAACAATGGAATAATAAGGCTGTCCTATTGAGCATGAATCATGGTCATTCTAAATTGCAACAACAGTGCTTATTCAAAGCCATAAGTTTGGTTTCCTTAAGTTCCTTTGTTTTGTTTTCTTTGTTCCCTTTTCTTATATGTACGTTGCTGTTGTAACAGCAGCGGCCCTATAGCAGTTTTTTTTTTTTTTCACTTCTTTTCATTTTTCTTCTTTCTTTTCAGTTTTTTTTTTTTTTTTTTTTTTCATAACTAAAGTAGCATTCTTTTAACAAAATGCCAAGGAACAAAGTATTGTGCAAAATTTAACAGGCAAGTTCATGTTGTTGTTTTTCTTCTTTTTTTTTCAATTCATTGGTTTTTATTTAGTTTGTTTGATCAAACCTATAACTCCAAGTACTCACTAAATTGACGAAGGGTGCATAACTATTAAGAAAATTTGACTACTAATACAATGTCACATTGCTGCTTACAGCATAGTTCTTCACATGCTGGGTTCTATTGAAAGAGTTGTTGATCACTCATACATGCATTAATTTTCTCTTTCACAAATCCATAAGGAAAATTACTCTCTTAGTGTCAACTTAGCCAACGAATTTCTTTTACTTTCTATTGTCAATATAAGATTTTATGAGTTCAGTCATCGTAATGGTTTAAAAATAGCTTCGGTGATTAGTTAATGAGTCATTGCTCAAGTCATTATTTAAGAAATTCAAAGCTCGCTATAATTTTTTCCCAACCATAATTTCAAGATGGATTATTGGTTCAAAATCAACTTCCTGATTATTAAATTCTTACTCACTTCCATGCAATATTTTACACAGGTACTACTGCCAGTCCTACATTTGCCTAAAGAATTTTCCAGTTCCTAAATGCATTTATCAGCATCAAGTTTTTATTTTAATCATTTACTAAATCAATTTATGCATTTCCAATGTGATACTTAAAATCAAGCTTTCTCATTCTTTCAATAAGGGTTCGAGTGTTATTTCGATGCCTCAATTGGAATTATATATGCATCTCCCTCTCGAACTCGAAAATAAATTCAAATGATGCTGCAATCATCACAAAATTTATTCCCAAGAATCTAGAGGGCGATTCTATATCTATCTAGCACATATAGAATTAAGTATATACGTTAGGTTAGCTAGGCGTATGTCCACAATCCTTACGTGCCCAATAGTCAAATTTCAACGTCAAAATAAACACTCAAAATTCCCCCTTTGTTTTCTTTTTTTAGAATAAAGGCATAACAAATTTCCCAAATATGCTGAACAAGTATAAAACATATGTAGTTGTAAAATTTCAAACTGGGAAATTTACATATCTTCCCCACTTATTTATTTTGATTACTATTGTTTATATATGTTATCTAAAAATTTACCATGGAAATCAAATAAATAGTTATTCTCAAAATATATATTACATAAGGCTTTCTATTTACCATTTTCATGTTTCAACCACATCATTTCCAAAACTTTAAGTTAAATGTTCGCTTCCCTTATACATATGAACTCCCTAAAATATTAGGCATGAATCATTACGACAAATTTCATGTTTCATAAGGAAATTTTAGTTTCAAAGATACACTTTAACTACCAAGTTATATGTCATTCAATTTATGTTTACGCTTTTCCCTCATTATGTCTTACATTACATTTAGCCATGCAGTTCTATTATCCTTCACGGTCTTCGAGAATTCAATCAGGTCGTTTTATTCCCACTGTTTCAATTTACAAGTTTATTCACATACAATTTATTTGTTCATGAGTTCACAAAAATTTCGATCTGTGAAAAATCTTAATATCGGGTTACAATTTCACACATAACTCAATTTATCCAATAAACCAAGCATTTAACACTTGGGTTTTTTTTTCATTTAATTCTCACGTCTAAATTTAATTTAGTTCGAGCTAAGTCCGAAAATAAGCTAGAACTTGAACGAAGGGATGAAACAAATCAAAGGATTTTATCGAAGAAATTCGGAATTTAGGAAGCAACAAATTCTATATTTCCTAAAACAAGACAAAGCACGATCAAGTCTCAGATTTGGAGAATCTTGACTTAGGAATGATCCAACCGAGGGACTGGTTCGAGAAAACAAGGCGAAAATTTCAATTTATTTATATATATAAAATCCTTTAAAATCCCTTAAAACATTTAAAATATTTTCATTTTCAAATACGCTCTCGGGTATGATTCCGAGATGATTTCACTCATTCTAGAATATTTTTACTCCATCTCTAATGAGTGTTTCAACCTCATAAGTTAAGCTTTGTATGAACCAAAGCTCTGATACCAACTGTAACGACCTGACATTTTGACCGCTCCAAGTCGGTATTTAAAACCAATTCGAACCGTTCAAAATGACAGATTGTTATTGCTTATGAAGTTAAAATATAATCATCACAGAATCACAGACACAGAACACAGAGTATATCACAGCGGAAGAAAATTTATACAACAAGATTTAAGAAAATTTCATATCAGAGTACAGAAGTAAATACAGATATAGCGGAAGATTGAATATAGAATCATACTGGTATTCGGTAATCAGCAGAGATGGGCATAACCGAATATGGTAGATGAACGGCTGGATCTCCAACGAATCACAAGCTCTAACAGACATATCTACAAGCTGAAATACTCGGTCTGACCCGGGCATTTTGCAAGAAATGAAACAAACAAAATACACGAGTCAGGACTAATAGTCTCATATAAGTGAATTAAATCAAATGAAATGTTAACTGAAATATACAATAACTTAAAGGATGTTTGGGATTTCCATCCTCTAAGGATCCGCGAAACTAATATCTATATAATAGTACGCTATTATTGTAACGTCTATTCAGTAAAGTATAAATAATGAAAATAGCGTAAGCGGGATTACCATATTACCCTTACGCCGTTATAAGCATCAACAGTCTATACAGTACCGTAAATTCACCGTACTGGTGTTATCAGAGGGCACTCCATAGAAAGCAACACTAAATCAAAATCGTATGGGCTCGATAAGGATAAATATGACAAGGCACTCGAGGCAATACCCAGGGTAGGATTCTACCAGTTGCACTCCCGGACCGGTGGTAACGCATAGCAGCCACTACCGCCCACCTCGGAACACACTCCCATAATCAAAAAGGCGCCAAAATCATCAACAAAAATCATAGAAATGGTATCGAAGAAGTGCGTCCGATCAAAGGTGCTACCTCAATTAGTCACGGTATAGCTCCTGTTTTAGTCATTTCAATTATGACCCGAAGGTCAAGGCCATTTCGTTATCGTTTGCCTTCTTCAATCCAGTGATCACCTTCAAGTCATCATGCTTCATTCCGGATACGTCATCACGTACACAGTTGTTAAAGTAGTATCGGCACTGACAGAGAGTATGCCACTTGCCGACTCCGGTCTCTTTAACAACCAAACGTTTTCATTTTCACACCGTGGCCATTAGCCTAGAAATCATATTTCGAGTATCGCAAATTAATTTATTTCAAATATTGCCCCAAAATCAATTCCTCAAGTAGTTGGTTTGATTAAGGTTGCAAATCGACTGTTAGAAATTCCTTTGTCAACAATTGGTTTCAAAGTTTCAACTTCCTCGAAATATCGCTATTGCTCGAATTTCTTTATTTCACCCTTTGGATTACTAGACTGGATTGGACATAGCTTTTATTCATATTATAAAAATAATTTTAGAAAAATTTAGTTTTGAAAAATAGTATAGATATATATTAAATTTGAAAATAATGTATATGCATGTATATATGTAGTAGAAAACTATTATAAAGTGTATATAGTTAAAGTAATCAAATTTGTTTTATAAAAGAATACTTACAAAATCACGTAATGCAGAAAAATTGCCTTTATAAGATTTATAGTACTATTAAAAATATTAATCCAATCCAACCCTAAACCCAAGTTTCGCAATTTCTTTTCTCATCAAAATTTCACCTTTAGATCAAATTCCCTTTTGTTTAGTTCAAATTCAATGCTTCACGATTAACGATTTTCCAATATTGTTTGCCTTGGATTTACATATCTATTTTTTTTTTTTTTTTTTTTAATAAACCCCAAACAACTTTA